>HG996487.1:7500000-10000000 GCA_905340225.1 Abrostola tripartita | reverse complement strand
TATGAATGTACATATATCGACGACCTGATTGGCAGTGGCTAAGCGATTAGACTGCTGCGCTAGGGGTTGCGGGTTCAATTACCGCAAGGGACAATTTGTGTGATCCGCAGATATTTGTCCTGAGCCTAGGTGTTTGTGTATGTGATATTTCAACTTTGTATAACGCGCCCACGATACAGGAGAAATTCCTAGAAAGAGGCGTCTTTTTTTTAAAGTATTACCTATAGCTATATAAATAATGCATAAAAACAGAAATTCCTTCTATTTAAAAACTTCAAACAATTTTATTCCTTTTCTAAGATCCCAATTAGTCCAGTATTTTACAACCCCTACTTAAAGTATTTCTGTAATTTGAGCTAGTGGAAAGGTATCCAAGTAAAAATGCTTGACTTTTCTTTCTGTGTATTTTTGTCTGTGAATTAAGTACATAACCCTTAAATATTTACTTGCTTTTAATTGTTGTCAAGATAATTATTCATACTTTCTGCCACTCGTATTCAATGTATTTTTGAGATAAGGTAGGCAATTTTAACTTGTGAGAACGTCACATAAAATGTACCTATGTACATGCCGTCAGAACTACAATAGCCGTCAGACTATTCTACTAATTGATGTCGTACGTATTTGACTTTGTTTTACCTAACCTGCACCTCACTAAACAATTTCAACTAATCACAATAAAGCTTGAAATAAGTTTCTTTACGACTCCAACGATTTCAAAGGAACAATTAATTTAATAGCGTCTTCAATCACTTAAGCAAATCGATCAAATAATAATGTATTTCGAATCTATCGCAAAATACAAAGACATAAAATAGTATTCTCAAATATCCCTCATAAGCGTTTTACAGGTGAGGGTTATACAGCATATCTAGCATATGCAAAATGTATGTAGAAAAGATATACACACTGTATTTTTGTATTATTCGATAGTGTCCCTACTAATAGCCAATTTGAAAAAAGCTGACGACAAACTGAGGGTAAGTTTTGCTATTTAAAAGCCGATTCATATTTTCTAGTATTCATTAGGTACTTACGGGTCCACAAGCAGTACAGGGGGCTTACCATGAACTTTCAAAATAATTGCCAAGTTCCGGGCAGTTTAACTTTGAAGGATAGCCTGACAGGTTTTCTATTTGTACCATGATCATTTCTATCAGAGCTGCAATGCACCGATTTCACACCTGTCTGTCTCTGATCAGCAAAGTCTAATATCTTCATAATATAAACAAACGTTCGGAAATACTTATCCGCGACGTTACCGGTTTTACGGTTTAAAACAATCGTATTAAAGTATTTGAATAACATTTTTTATTACGATGATAATAATTAAAACAATATGTTTTATTACTAAACATCGCATTAGACATGATTAAGATGCTAGAAACCTTTTCAACACTTAAAACAGATAATTTAGACACTTGATAAAACGATTACTATTTTAGAACGATGACAAGTACGTCAGTTGGTATTGTTTAAGAAATGGAACTACCATAAATTGAGGTGTTTAAATAAGAAACATTATGTTGATTTGTTTCTTAGAATCATAAGATAGCAATAAAAATCACCAATCCGTCATCTCGTTTATAGCGATTGTCATATTATGGCTATTAAGGGTATAAAACCTGAATAGTACGTACACTATTCAATAATATAGCTGATAGATGTATACCATTAATTAAATAATATTCTGGTCGTGTGGGGTAAAAATAAACACGTAGCATAATGTCACTAGATTTATTTTCGTAATCAACATCTTAATATAACAAATACTAAAGTTTTATTTAATGCCTCAAGATATATGTTTTCTTGATACCAAGCCCAACATTATAAACCACACTACAGCCATCACTACCCATACACCAGCCGATAGTTCTTCTGCCGATCCTCTACAGTAATAGTCACAATAAACGATCTAGTTAGAGCACTGCTATCGTCCAAGAAAATGACGATAGGTTGTTTTCAACTCGTTCAATTTATTTGGTTCAGTTCGGTAGCTGATACGACCGTAGGCATGTCATGTACAAATTTCGTAGAAATCTTACAGCACAATGGACACCATGGCTTAGTCGAGTACTTGCTAATAACTTTAAGCAAAATACATTTAATATTATTTAGAAATCCACAACTATTGTCAAAAAGATTGTCAGTTTCAAACTGACATTATTTTCTCATTCCGTTTTACAGTAATTATAACTATGAAGTATGAACTTATGTTTCATTCTTAGATAAAGGAGGTTTTATTTACATGAAGATCTTCAAAATAAACGTAATATTATGTAATTTCATCGTTACACTTTTGTATAATATGCTAGTAGTACTTATACATGAAAAAACATGTATTTTTTTTTTACTATATATCCCGGTTATACTCACGAACAATGTTCGGCACGCGACTCCGCCGCGTAACCAGCTCATGAATAAGGGCTCCGTTCGAGTTCGATACTAGTCGGGCATTCCCGAATACACACGTGAGTATAACCGGGATATATAGTAAATAATATGGATAACACTCACGGAAGTTATTATAGTAAAACATGTATTTTATTTAAAATTTACCAAAACAGGTCAATAAAAGTTAGTTTTTCACACCGGTTTAATCTGACAGCAAAGTAGTTCAATCCTCGATGTTTGTATGTCAAAAATTACTTCATGGTACGGATATTTGCAGGCCAATTCTATACATAGGCTTAATTTAACTTTACATAATTTGACATGTTATAATAATAAATTTAATTTAATTGACACTAACAATTATGTTAGTAAACATTTTTTTGCGACAAAAGATAGTTACTATCTTTCCAAGTATTGTAAAAGACAAATAGCTATATCGCTATCATATTTTTTTTATGTATCAGCCAAGAACTTGGCTATTAACAATATTGCTTCTTTTAAGCAAACAGCTGACATTGTTAATAATTCTGCCAATTGTGACATTTCTTTAAATTAAATAATAAGACAATGGAAGAAATCTCTTGCAGCCCTACAGTCAACTTAGA
Source organism: Abrostola tripartita (assembly GCA_905340225.1). Lineage (NCBI taxonomy): Eukaryota > Metazoa > Arthropoda > Insecta > Lepidoptera > Noctuidae > Abrostola > Abrostola tripartita. The sequence goes on along the minus strand of HG996487.1, from coordinate 9,997,001 downwards.
TAGTACAATTTGTGATTTGGAAACAAGCCCATCATTTATTTTGTCAAATAATAATAGTGATAATTCTAACTCAAATGTAATCAACCTGGTACACCAAAATATTCAAGGAATAAAGGGCAAAGACCTAGAAATAGAATTGTTTATGGGCTGTAATAGTATTGACATTCTATGTATTACAGAACATTGGCTTAAGAGTCACCAATTCATGTTCAATTTCAGTAACCACCAGGTGGGCAGTTCGTTCAGCAGAGAAAGTGCTATTCATGGTGGTTCATTAATATTAGTTAGTAATAAACTTAAATTTAAAGAACGTAAAGACATTGTAAGCCTCTCTGTTGAGCGAACTATAGAAATAGCATGTGTAGAGTTAGAACTGTTTATTATATTAAGTGTATACCGACCTCCTTCAGCATTGTATGACAATTTTGAAAAGATCATGGATGATGTGTTGCATAAACTTTGTAGGTCGAGCAAGACTATCATCACATGTGGTGATTTTAATGTTAATATTTTAGAGAATACAGTTGTATGTAGTAAGATTAAAAGTCTTTTTAAGTCATACAATCTTGAAAACCTATTTCTGGAGCCTACTAGAATAACTCCTACTACAGCCACATGCCTAGATAATATCTATACAGACATTATACCCCATCATAAGCAAGTTATTAATTTATTAGAATCAGATCACTGTGGACAGTTAATTTCAATTCAGAATAGATGTAGGGAAGTGGCTGTAAAGAACATCACTGTTAACCCTAAAACTGCAGGTCGCTTCGAGAAATTTAAAACTAAATTAAGTGATAAATTACCTCACCTCACTACAGCTCACCCTATGGACTCAAATGATTTGTATAATAATTTTTTTCAAGTATACTGTAAAGAATTTGACTCCACCTTTGTTCCTAAGACGATCGCGGTTAAGGGTAATGCTTCCTTTAGTGAATGGGCAACTGTTGGGATTCATGTTAGCCGGAAAAGACTGTATGAATTATATCATGAGAGGACTTATATTAATACTCCAGATTTTAGTGACTATGTTAAAAAATATTCAAAATTGTTTAAAAAGATTTGTGGTCTCGCCAAATCCCGTTATCTTAGCACGAAAATAAAAAACAGTAGTAACGTTATTAAAATGACTTGGAGCATCATTAATAGTGAAACTGGAAGAGTCAAAAGTCGAGATAGTACCTACAGCCTTTCTATCGCCAACAGCAAAATTGAATCGGACATTGACGTCGCCACCGCATTCGAGAATTTTTTTACTAACATTCCAGTTTCTACCACCAAAAACCTAAATTCGTCACCTGCTATTGCAGAAACTTTATTGACGGAAAATGTTTGCCCCTGTCACGAACAATTCAAATTTTGTCACGTAAATTGCTTAGATATAAAGAGAACTTTTCGTAACTTAAATATAAAAAAGACTGCCGACTTGTGGGGTCATTCAATTGATGTGACTAAGTCAATTATTGACTTTGTAGCACCCGACTTAGCTTTTATTTTTAATCATTGTATAGAATCCGGTGAATTTCCTGATCTAATGAAATGTAGTAAGATTATTCCATTATTTAAATCGGGTAGCACTTCTGACCCTACAAATTTTAGACCAATTTCAGTGCTACCAACATTCAGTAAAATTTTTGAAAAACTTATTTTAGAACAAATGCTCAGGTTCTTTAACAAAAATAACCTTCTTCATTCTAAACAATTTGGCTTTACAAAGGGTCGTTCAACTACTGATGCTGGTGTTGAACTACTAGGACATATCTATAGTGCCTGGGAGGACTCACACGACGCGATGGGCGTTTTTTGTGACTTATCCAAGGCATTTGATTGTGTCCTTCACGAAACATTGATCAGAAAATTGTATTATTATGGTGTAAGAAACAGCGCTCTGAATCTTCTTAGTTCTTATTTGAATAATAGGGTTCAGAGAGTTGATATCAATGGAAAAAGATCCCCAGGGTCCTTGGTGACAATGGGAGTCCCACAAGGTTCGATTCTTGGTCCATTCTTATTTCTCGTTTATATAAATGACCTGCCTTATCTTGTTAAGGATTCTCATGAGATTGTCCTATTTGCAGATGATACTTCTTTGCTATTTAAGCTCAAACGCTCTAATCAAGTTACTGACGACGTAAATAGTGCTCTCTCTAAAGTGGTCCACTGGTTTAATGTTAATAATTTGCTTTTGAACGAGAATAAAACTAAATGTATTAAATTTACAACACCTAATGTCAGACAAGTGAAAACCAGTGTACAAATGAATGACGAAGAGTTGGAACTTGTGGATAACACAGTTTTTCTAGGCATAACTTTAGATGCTAAGTTACAATGGGGTCCACATATACATAAGTTGTCCAAAAGGCTGAGCTCTGCAGCGTATGCTGTAATGAAAATAAGAAACTTAACCGATGTTGATACCGCTAGACTTGTTTATTTCAGTTATTTCCACAGTGTTATGTCGTATGGTATTCTTTTGTGGGGGAATGCTGCCGAGATACAGACAATATTTGTACTGCAGAAGCGGGCAGTTCGGGCAATTTATAAACTAAGTCCCAGACATTCGCTAAGGGAAAAGTTTAAAGAGATTGGTATTATGACTGTCCCATCACATTATATTTATGAGAACTTGCTTTACGCTCATAAAAATATTAATCTTTTTATTAGAAACAGTGATGTTCACAACATTAACACTAGGAATAAACACAAATTTGTTGTACCAGCCACTAGGCTTCAGAAAATTAGTAACTCATTCAAATGTCAATGCATACGTTTTTATAATAAAATCCCAAACGACATTCAAAATCTGAGTGTGAACAAATTTAAGTCGTTTATTAAGCACAAACTATGTAGAAAAGGTTACTATAAAGTGTCGGACTATCTCCTAGACAAAAATGCTTGGGCTTAAGCCACTTCACTTACCTATTGTTATATTGTTTAATTTTGACATTTAATTATTATATTATTTATTTATTTTACCCCTTTTTTACATTTTTGACATTGTTTGATCATTTGATCTATTTTGTTTTTGATTTGTTTATTTATTTTTTACAAACTGACATTATGTATTAATTTATCTTTATTAATGTGAAATTAATGTACAATGTAGGATTTATCCTTTTTATGTAGTTTTTTTTGTCTGGCGGTTTGAGTATTTTTTATACAGCCTACCCAAATGTCCTGCAGATGGTACGAGACGGGGCGTCTGTCAGGACAGGTTGACTCAAATCTGCTTTGGCTTTCTCCAAAAGACCATCACAGACGACCTACATTGTACAAACAGACATGAAATTATATTATTTGTAAATGTGAGCATTATGTAGGATTTGCTTTTTTTTTTTTTTTACTAATTTTTCTTTCACGTGTCTGACGGTTTGAGTATTTCAAGCGGCCTACCCAAATGTCCTTCAGATGGTACGAGACGGGGCGTCTGTAAGGACAGGTCGACTCAAACTCGCCGTGGTACTTTCTTAAAAAGACCTCTTCTCAGACCACCTACACTGTTCTCACATACATTATTTTTTACCTGTCTGGACTTTAAAAGAGACATTGACCCCTGAGTTTGTTTCGGCGTTTCTTCTCAGAGGTAGTCAGTTAGGAAATGCCGACGCCATCTATCTAGTTTAAAAAAAAAAATGACGTGTAAAAGTGTTTTTTTAAGACCTATTTACAGAAATAAAATCATTTTATCAACTACTGTCACGTGATCGCTCGCCGGCTTAGATCACGTGACCGCTGGCTCGCCTGTTGTTTTAAGTGATCATGGTACAAAATAACAGGACAGTTCATTTTTCGTCGAAAACAGTCCTGCTATAAGGGTTCATGGTAAGCTCCCAGTTATGTGAACAATGAACTAAAAATTATAAAATAAATGTTCATAATATAATAAAAGAAACCATTTATATTCTAGCCGGCCAAGATACATGTTTCGAATTTCAAATCTTGAAACAAAAGAGTTTCTATTTCATATAATCCGGGTAACCCACGTCATTACGGGACTCGGTTCCGTAAAACCTAGTATAAAGTAGTATGTACCTAAGGAGCTGTTCCGGCAATCTCTAGCACGTCACTACTCTACCCGCTAAGAACGTACAAGAGCATACTTTTGAAAGATAAATGATTTAGTTCATGAAACTAATCCCAACTCTAGTGCCAATGTTCAAGTCAATTGCAACTTTTAATGGATGTTTCCTGTGCATGCAGTCGGGCTGGCAACGATGCTGTTTCACCAACATAATGCGCTAAGTGACTAGTTGCTGCCTACGAATTAACTAGAGTTGAATACCAATTTATTTCCGTAACAATAAAATTATGACGAAATTACTATATCGTTTTTACCTTTATTTCTTATAGATCAGATACAAATCGAAGAAAATGACTTGTTAATGTCCTACTTCCTTAATTAAAAAGTCTCCGAGAATATGTCGTGTCATTATAAAAAAAATATGATGAAGGAAAATCACAATGAACCCAGGGTTTATTAATCTGTAATCACCATTCTGCAGTGAGCAAACGTGATAAATAATGTTCTGACCTTTTCTGTACGAAAGGAGGCCTGTGCCCTACAGTTTTAGGCTCTCAGATTATTCAAACTTAAGCATTCTTCTAAATTGATAAAGGAAATTTGAAAAATGATGGACACGAGCGGGATTCGAACCCGCGACCTTCGCCGATCCGTGGCGCTGCTCTAACCAACTGAGCATTCTTGTTTTTCTGTATGTCGGTCTGTGTCTACAAAACAAGGCAACAGCATCTGATATCTGCCAAACTCTTTTATGTGAAAAACTCACACAGTAAAAACAGCATTAATAATATAAACTGACAAGGTAAACATTCAACGCGGTGGAATAGTACACTGAGCGCACAGAATACAGTAAGTAGTTTAACAAGAGTTATATTATTATCCTGTGTACAATAAACTTTCAACTACAACTGCAGCTAATGTAGCCCAACGAGGGACGTAATGAGCTATTTTACTCATTACGCGTCGACTATTGTTGGAAGTTGTGAGGCACCTAGTTAGTGTATGTTAGTGTTATAACGTATTTTGCTCTTATTCAGTTATTATTTCTGTCAGATTTTGACGTAGTTGGTTGGTTTAATAAAATAAATAAATAAATATAATAATAACATTATTTTATTTAATATTCAGAAAAGTAATCAATCTAAGAACTAGCCGCAGCAAGCATTGCTTAACCTAGCAGATTCAGAAAACTCTACAGATTAAATAAAACTAACTCATTAAATAATAATATCTTGGAACAACACACACGGTCATCTGATCCCAAACTAGGAAGAGCCTGTATTATGGTAACATACTTATATATTTCTAAATATAAGAATTCTGCTCCTCCAGTTTAGCAGTCAGGGTCACTAACCACTAGACCAACAGGCCAGTCAAATGTATAAACACAACGGAAGACTAGACAATATATTACTTCTATTTTAATAACAAACCTAGAAGTTGCCAGGTATAAAGCTGGATTATTTATTTGTTAGCTCAAATCTACAGCATCGGTTTGCGGAAGTCTAAAATAAAAAGTTGAAGCGGTTGAGTGCTGTGCGCATGCGCCAACGGAAGGAAACCGCCTGTCCAAGCCGCCAAATTTATGACGAGACTTCCCAACATTGTAAACCTTTATCCCCAAAGGAAAATTTTAAGAAGGTCCACTCTAAACTTACGTCTGCATACAAAAACAGACTTCAAAAAACACGAACTTAAAAGTGAAAAGCATATAGCAAGATAGCCGAGTGGTATGACCGTTGGATTGCCAAGTCAAAGATCGAAGTTCAAACCCCGGCAGCACCAATTTTTTCTCGAATTCATGAGCGTATTATAAATAAGTTATTAGTTGCTAAAAACGATGAAGGAAAACATCGTGAGGAAACCGGCACACCTGAGAGAATTTTCAACGATGTGTTACGCCATGTCAGCGGCCTATAGGCGATTAAAACTCTGGCACCAGGTTGTTCATCAAACATACGATGACAAGAAGAAAAGTGAACATTTATATTTTATTTACTTCACTTTACATATGCGAAGTTGAAGTGACGCCAAATCCTATGCGTTAGCCTATAATCTCGTCCTCGTCGAACCACTTTCATGCGGAAGTAGTTTAGAATTTAGTAGTGCAGGAGCTTTTCTTAAGTATACGTCAAAGTTTTTACTGCGTCTGCCTCGTTGGTCTAGTGGTCACTAAGCGCGACTGCTGAGCAAGAGGTCCTGGGTTCAAATCCCGGGTCGGGCAAAGTGTTACTGAGTTTTCCATTAGGTAATTCTCAGTAGCAGCAAGAAGTCTGGATCTGTGCCCGGTTGATGGCAATAGGCTCGCCCCCTATTACATTGGGACTTACAACATAACTGGCGAAATGTGGGTGTACTATATGTTCACCTCTGCCTACCCCTTCGGGGAATACAGGCGTGATGTTATGTTTTATGTTTTTTACTTTAATTAAAGCTATTAACCGAAGGTTATGAAGGGCTTGGTCTCTGTTACAGGGAAAATGTAAAATAAAACCGAGGTTGAGTTTATTTTTGTTAAATGGAACTTCTGAGCCTTTTTGCTTAATGTCCTTTCCGTCCACGCTTTATTTATCATTTTTCACTCTTTTACCCGCACGTGTCTACTTACGGTTAAAGATACATTTAAGAAAAAGATTAATCAATTTGATTTTTCTAATATTTGTATTGAATACATAGTTTATAGTTCGCCATAAAATGTGCAGGTGTAATTTTGATAAAAAGCTTAGCAAATGACTCTCATAATTAAATATAGTAATAGCAATATAGGTTTACCGGAATAAAACGATAATATTCAAAAACAAGTATTACCTCAAAATCATAAAATTATAATATCCAGCACCGCGGAAAACCTAGAAATTCATAACCAAATTCGAATAAAAAAATTCATAGATAATACAGGAAAAAATATATTATTAAATTATTGAGGGCCTTAAATTGCCTGAAGCACTCAACGAAATGAGGCATTAATTGCGTCAGCCAGTATTCCCACTTGACCGGATACTTTACGAATTACCCACGCCGTTTACTGGGAATCGTTAAAATATACTTTTAACGACAGTTTTATTCCTTAGTAATATCTTCATCAAATGAAAGTTTGATCTGATAACCATAATATTCATTGGTACCTATCTAATTGGGCAGGATGGCGTGTGTATATATGCATACATGTCCAATAACTACTTAAGATTTAAAAAATAAGACCAATATACATAACATACATGTATTCGTCCTTACTATATCTAAGTACCTACATAACATAATTCCCTAAAGTAATCTGTGGAAGCGTAGTAACTACAGTGGCATATACATTAGATAACCTATTTATTATTGTGAAATATATAAATAAAATGTGTGATGTAAATCACTGAAATAAAATAAAATATATTATTACCAGTCTATAACTGTCTCACTGCAAGGCAAAGGCTTCTTCGCATACAGAAAAAGAATACCATTACTGGTAAAAATATACTGTACATACTATCCTATACCCTGCCTACCGCTTCGGGCAATACATGGTTGAAGTAAAATTATATATTGTTTATTAGTTTATTCAATAGTTTAACCTGAAAGTTCATACTAGTATGTGTACATAGTTTCTATGAAGAGCAAATCGAATTTACCGTTCCTGGAATATGGCGAGTAATACATAAAGCCGGTGTACTCCCAGTATTACATAAACATAACATAACATAACATCACGCCTGTATTCCCCGAAGGGGTAGGCAGAGGTGAACATATAGTGCACCTACATTTCGCCAGTTATGTTGTAAGTCCCAATGTAATAGGGGGCGAGCCTATTGCCATCAACCGGGCACAATTCTAGACTCCGTGCTGCTACTGAGAATTACCTAATGGAAAACTCAGTAACACTTTGCCCGACCCGGGATTTGAACCCAGGACCTCTTGCTCAGCAGTCGCGCTTAGCGACCACTAGACCAACGAGGCAGTCTCCCAGTATTCTTGATATTAAAACGCCTACACACGGAAATTCGCAGTATTTAATATGTACAAAACTAAATTATAACTAGAACAACTTAAATAAGGCAGAGGGTTTAAAAATCAGGAAATATTGTTATTCGTAGAAGGAATAATAGGTTTAGATGAAATATTTGTAATCTTAACACTTTTATGTTTGGCACTCTCTCTGTAGCAAAAGCAGATTGCTTGTTGAAATAATTGTAAAATTTCGATCAAACCGAAAAAATGTACAGCCTGTAAGCTTTAAACACTGCTTCAAGTTTGAGGGTTTGAGCCAGAAGCATCATCGGAGTACGCTACGACATTTAAAGTTGTACAGAAAACTCAGTGTGAGGTCCTAATATTCTCAAACTTCCTTTAATCTTAGTTGATGCTCACGTCCGCAAGAGATCACAAAGCAACTCCTAAGTTGTGGGAAACGGGTGAGTCCATTAGTTATTCCCGAAAAGGACGACGGCTTTACGTTGTCACCAGTCGCCGTGACCACCAAGAGACTCCAGGAGGAGGCAATTTGTTTTCCCCGGGGACTAAACTCGGCCTAGCACAACGTGCACCGAGAAGTTCTGTTTGAGATTCCGGAACCGCCCGCATGATGAGTCATCCACAGTAGAGGTTTAAACAGTTTTGGGGAGTCCTATCCTAACGGAAAACACCGATTGTGCGGAGTCACGGTAAATACCAAATGAAACAAGGTAGACTAGATAATGTACAATTTACATTGTTCAATTAACTAAAGCATGTGAATTCGAATGCTGAATTCATTTATTTATTTTAAGGACAAAATATAAATTGGTTTGTGGCGGTACATTGAAGCGGAACGCTTGCGCTGGTCATTAGGTAGACCACTGCGGTCCGACCCGGGCTATCCTATGGACAAATTACATTGTTTATTCATTATTTAGAACAGCTTATAATAGGGGCTTTTATTAAGGTAAACCTTTGTTTTGCTAAGCAATCGTTTCGGGCCTCAGATTTCTTTCAATTTATTTAGCTGTTAAGATTGATTTGTAAATGCAAAATGAATTGTAAAAGAAATCTCTGTAACCACTACAACGTTGAGTTTTGTGGTAGATGCGAGAGCTCTCAGCGCGCTCAACCTAACAAGAAGGATGGAACTGGCTCATTATTAATTGTAAATCGAATGAAATTATGAAGTAAATGATATGTATTAATTCATAACGTAAATATTCTAGCCTAGTCTTATATCATGCGGAGAACACTTAGGTATATTATGTTGCTACAAAGCCTGTAAACCTAATCTACTGAAAGCTACGGGATACTTGTATGTAAACCTATCCAAGAAAACCAATTCTTGGAAACCCGTATAGATGAGAGGATGAGAGTTATATTGAGTTCTGACGGCCGACGGCTACTGTTCATTATGTAATTTAGATGTATGTGGTAAACTTTGTCGATACTGCTAACGAGAATATTCAAATTCCTAGTAATTTGGACGACCTAAGCAATCAAACAGAAGTCTCCATAGCTTTTATTCTCGACGTCACATCTATGTTATTCAGTTCCACATACACAATTTAGAAAATGTATTCTGAACATAAGACAAATCAACAAGTATTTTTATGCACACACATACATAAATAGCATCACATTCCTCATACACGGTCCTTAATTAAGGGTACTCCTCACTTGACCCTTAAGGCAGAAAATATTGATATGTATTTTGCTTTACTTAGTATTTTTTTCATTCATGTTAAATGATATCGTGTTAAAATTTAATGGAGCACTATTTGATGAGCTAACTTCAAACAAACGTAATAGCGAGTTCATTATTGATGTACAAATGAGATCTGCCGGCTGATGAGACTAGTTAGACGGCCTTTGTCAATTCCGTTTATGCTAATATCCCTTGATTACGATGTGAACGGGTGTGCCAATATTACGTACATGCGGAGATCTGCATATATTATTCGCCTATGGTCGAAAACTAGTTAGATTCACTGTTGTCTATTCACAAAATCTGGTGAGTTACAAACGAGTCCAAAGACTTGTAAGACGTCTTACCTAACTTGGGGATTCACCAAAAATGTTACGTAACTTACGGCTTCTTACTTACGGTTTCCTGTTCACTGTGAGTCAGATACCTACATAAAAATCGCAATTATTATAATATTATTAGCCCATACTGTCCCACTGGAGTGCCGGGTCAGAATAGCACCTCCCCATTTCACCCCGTGGGTTTCGTAAGAGGCGACTAAGGGAAAGTCAAGAAGATGGGCAGCAGCGTCTTCTGCAACTTCACCACGAACACTAAGATCCCCAAGCCACTTGCCACCATTTGCAAGCGTGGGATTTATGGCTCCTCCCTCCCTCGTAAGGGGGAGTCCTTTGTTCAACAGTGGACGTCTTCCAGCTGATGATGATGGCTGTCTCACTGCAAGGCAACGGCCTCCCTTCCCTTCTTTGTTACTTGTCTCTGTCTACTTGACATCAATCGCAAAGTAAAAATAAAATAATACAGGTTGTAAATACCAATATCAAGAGTCAAACGATGCATTCAGTCTTTAAAGGATTTATCATAAATCTTTGTTGAATGCATTGGCATCTCGCTTTAAATTCTACAATGTTCTATGAATTCAGAATGTGTTGATAAAAGGTTGTTTATATAAAATGCGGATTCATCGGTACATTGTAAAGTAGAGGTATTTGTGTATGGATTTGTATTTATGTTGGAATCATTGGGAGCCACTTGAGTAGTCTCTTGAGTTTATCTAGTTGTGTTAATCAAGTCAAGATAATATGATACCTTTATTAAATATTTGCTTTTTATTCTGACGCCAATAACGTTAACATAATGTTTATATTATATTAAAATAAATATTATAAACTTTACATATAAATAATAGGAGAAATACACGTTATATTTTATTCAAAACGTAGCGTAGGTCTGCGCTATAAGTATAATACATTTATCCAATACCGAATTCTCCCAAGCTTTAACAATTGGATTTAAAACAGGAATCCGAAAGGTTTTATTTATATTAGTCAGGGAATCGTTTTTGTAGCCATTCTCGTAATGCTCGGGCTGCATCACTTTTTCAGGATTATAGAAGAAAAACGACGGCATTATCGGATCTTCGAGTAATCGCTGGGGCCGCGACTGTTTTCTCATTACCATACCGTTCTGCCGTTAGACTTCTAACGGTTCAGTACCATCTATTATTGTACCTCCAGTATACCTTGTTATTAAGTAGTCTAGGCACGCAATAGACTTAGCGGGCTTTAGATAAATCTAGTACCGACTCGAACCATTAGTGTTGTCTATCGAGCTCCGACCTCTTCATCTCCGCCTTTTGTCCAGGCCACGAGTAAACTTTGTAAATGAAGTTAGTGAAGATCATTAATCAAGGAGACATCAACAAATACTAATGCCGCATTTCAATTACCGAATTAATGTGGTTGCTTTGATAAGATCCGAATGGCTCTTTGTAAAACGCCTTTATATTATTTAAGATAAACCTCAAAACTCCATTTGAATTACACCAACTGCCTTTTAGTACCACTTTATGGATGTCAACATCATAAAACAACTCCCTAATCCACCCACAGCTACTCAAAGAAGGAGAAACGGCATCAAACTTCCCAGCAACACGCTATCTGTAACAAGATACATTATGTATTTTAATAGATTCTGCTCAGTTAAGTTCTCAAATGGCAAACATCAAAAGCTAGGCAGTTGATGGTCGCTCTTAAGACTACAATTTACTGTCCTCACTTTGCCTCAAATAATGGCCTCAACAAGGAAATATTTTTCAGTACCACGCTGTTAAGAGCTGGTTTTAATAGCTGTCTATTTCTCAAGTAAATAAAATAGTGACAGGGGTCTGCTCTTTGATAGAAATATAGGTCAACGTGGAACTGCGTCGTTATCTCGATTATATAAATAAACAACACAAATACGTGGCATTTGAATTTTTCTTTGTATGTTTTGTTTTACTGAGAATAAGCCGATTACTAATGCTACTAGTCTTGTAGATTTAGATGTTTTTGCTGGTAACGTTAGCTATTATTTATTGAAAATGGCCATGATTAAATACAGATTTTAAAACGTTGTTTTTGCATCGAAATAATCATGTTTTTAAGATTTCAAAATAAAATGTTTTCCATTCGGAAATATCGTGTAACGGTCCCGCTCGCCGGAATTATCGCCAATATAATGGCTCATAAAAGGTAAAATTTACGAGTGGACGGCCGGCCGCCCAGCAAACACTTCCGAATTATCTGATCACACGAACAATATAATACTGTCTCGGCAAGAAATATGTACCTGCCTTTCTGATACCAGACTATCTACATTGATAAATTAATGAAACCTTTTTTCTCTTTTCCTGGAATAGAGCACTTTGTACTCGTACGAATTTGAAAGGTATATTTAAGTATTTTAATCATAATGTAAGGATTTTCACTTTTTGATCTAGCCTTTTTTCCGTGAAGAGGTGTGCAGATATCCTGTATTGCACCTTTACTAGCTGCATAACATTAATACCAGCGTATGTCCGCCCAATGCCCACAGACATTATTTACTACACTTGCTTTAAAAAAACGCTTCAGTCTGTTTTATTACTTTAGTAAATTAAATAAATAGTTGTTAATATATTAAGTATTTAGCAAAAGTAAGTACAACAAAGTATCAAAATCACAATACTGAAAGATAGTTTCTCGCTGAGTAATCGCAGAAACTTGATACCTGAAAGCCAAAACTTCGACACAATACGGCATTTCGAATTAGTTAGACAAGTTGAAAGCAGTTCGCGGGCAGGTGGCGCCTTTGTTCCAGTGTGGTCTCACTTGATTATAACACAACTATGTTCTAGCGGCGTTAAACTCACCGTAAACTAACTTGCATCAGGCAGATAAGTTACCTCTAGTGTATTCGTATGCTCTCAATGTTCACAAGCCTCGACTGACAAAGGCAATCTAGCAAGCAGATGGTGGGCAAATCCTGCCCGAGGCTTATCTATGTGCTAGGGAAACGAATGCGGGTCGTCCATCACACGGCGGAGGCTTTTACCTACGGCCAGCTGTATACCAAAGGCCGGCTTAGCGGTTTATTAGATTTATTGTTATTTATGTCAGTAGATTTTTTATAACAACAATGCTGAGATGGTAATGTGAATGTTAGTCGATTTTATTGGGACATTGGGTATTAATTGAATGGTAATATAATAAATATAATGTATGCAATGGATGTATGTTTATTGTGTTTTAGAGTGGTCTTTGGTAGTATTATACCCTTAATCACACTTGCGTATTGCAATTATCCGCGTCCTTGTGTTAATGTTCACCGCCTTACTAATGTTTGCCTTTGTTATGTCGCTGCGTCGTCGTTTACCGTGAAATAGTGTATGGTGTAGATGGGGGTATAAGATAAGACACAAAGGTGGAAAAATAGCAACGGCGCGGCGCATCGCTCACATTGTTCAGCATTACCATTGCATTGCATTTTGCCGAAATAATTTTATCATCTTTGATTATGTAAATCAAAGCACCTAATCAATCTCAAATATGGAATAATCAATAAGGAAAAAACATAGCTAACAGTTACGTACACAGATTAAAAAGTAAAGACAACTGTATAATCTTTGCGCGTTTCGTTGACTGGCTACTCAGTTTTGGTAAGGAAAAAAAGTTTACGCTTCACACGATACAAATGGAATTGGCGAAAGGCAAAACTATTCTGAATGACAGTTCCGACGTCACGGGGAGAAATAAATTGCGAGAATAAGTCCCGAGGGTGGCGGAATGGACGTCGGGCGCTACCTGCGCACGCTACCTTCCGTTGACACCAGTGCAAGCTACACCGCAACTTACCCTCGTACATAACACCTAACATTACCGTCACACGTCACGTACCCGTATTGGCACACCTTCGGCTCGCTGATTACAGTATTAAATCTCATTATATTCCTCACAGGAACACCAATAATACTACCCTACATGTGATAAAACTAAAATCTGACATCGGGCACCCCTTTCCGCGCGCCTGCGACCACCAAACCGATATTAGATAAACCATACCCGACCCATGTACAACAGTATTAAACAGAAAATAATCTTAACAACTAATCACATCACGTATCTCGCCTAATCTAATCCCGGTATTCCCACAAGTGCGGGATCGTCGTACCTTTTTGTGTTGATGTGAACGCTTATAGGTAGGTTTTAAGGCGAAGGTCATAATATTCCAAGCACACACGTGCAAAAGGGATACTTCGTCGGCTTCGTATAAGGAATATTATGCAAATATGCTACCTACTCCATTTTCGTAAGCAGATTCGGTATCGTATGTAAAGATGTTCCTATCGTAAATCTCGCCTTTACTGCGTTCTTTTTCGTCGCCATTTAGCAGGTACGTGAATGTGTATACAAACAACGGCTTTCAATTATGTATGGAATACATTATTTAACATTATAAATCTCGTATAACGTGAACAATGAATAATAATTCCTTTCTAAGAAAAACAGTACCTATCTCATCATGAAGATAAGTAAGTCCTTTTGCTTATAAACGATGATTAAAGTTAAAAAGTCTCTTAATTTAAACAATTCTTAAGTCTATTGAAATCTCTATTCTTTGACATGCAAACGAAAGTGACTGTTATAATTGACTACATCAACATTTTGTTAGAGCAGCGCCACGGTACGGCAAAGGTCGCAGGTTCAAGTCCTGCTCGTGTCCATTATTTTACAAATTTCCTTTATCAATTTACATCAACATTGTTAATTTCTACAACTAAGAAAGATGGAACACCTTCCCTTAAAAATTAAATTAACCGGCTCTTGCGCCATAAGGTTAATTAAAAATCAGGCAGTATCTTGTATTATGCTGTTGGTGGGTATCTATACTGTGTACTTAATTAAAGGACTCAGTAAGACTTAGCTTCAATATGAGCAATAGTTTAGACTTAAGTGGCCGCAGATTTACAACTGGGCTTGCAGCAGTTCACCGAGGAGAGCCAGCGCCGCGCCGTAAACATTCGGTTCAAGTATCCTATAACATGTAACACTAGGAAATTAAATTCCATACGTACATCTAGTATTGCACTGTTCCTCCTTTTATGTTTGTATCATCGTATACACCATAATCTTATCCATAGCGTAAGTACACTATATGATCTTATATATAACATGCATTTCCAACTGTCCATTTTTGAATACCCGTTTTAAAAACAGGCTAATTTTACCTACTAGTGATTTTAAAGCATTTGTCGTAGCCTATATTTATGAACCTCTCGTAAAACCAATGATTCGGTATAAGCCGCAAAAAAGAGTTTATTACAATTTACAAGTTTTAATATTCCTCTCTAATTATCTGAAAAAGCTGCAATACGATTTATGTAACGAGCATCCATTCCGAAGTCTTGAAGCATTTGAAGTATTTTATTTTATCCGATTTCAGCACCTAAGTACGAGCATTCAAAAAGAAGCAGTTAGCCTTTTGATTGCCTTTCACTACAGAAACCTGGCGCTGAAAAGAGATTTAAAATGGTTCCAGAGAAAAATTTAATTCGGGATTAAATTTATTGAGCGGACGATAGCTTCAATATAAAAGATTGAACCATTTTTCATGTTACATGTTGTTATCTTATTGGTTTAAGCCTCACGAAGTAACCGCAGTCGAATTATAAAGTTAGCGACGCATAGATTGATAAAGTTTGTCGCATGCCAACCACTATGTGAAATTAACAAACTTAGAGCCCTCGTCCTTTGGCGCTCTGAACTTCAAGTTGCAGTGGCTCTAGATTGCATATAAATTTTGTTATGTCCATACACCAAAGTCCAGTTACGACGCGCTATAGCAAAAAGAGTAAAAGTACTAAAACAATACAGTGGATAGGGGAAATGAGCACGTGAGCACTTCTCAAAACGCAACCATCGGATCACATTAGTCAATAAACATTAACAGTACCAAAACTAGTGAAAAGTCATAAAAAAGTGCCTGAATATGCGGTTGGCGGTTCAGCGTCCGGTTCTCGTCAGTCACCATGCAACACAATGAAACACAATGTCGCTATGAAAGATACCTGATAAAAAGAACCTAAGTCAACTACTGGTTTTACCTAAGTAAAATCTACTACGATGGTTCATCATAATATAGTAAGTATATAATCACAAATGATTTCAATCCAACATCTAGGACTCAATTTAAAATCACTTAGCACATTGTTTCAGACATAATTGCGATCGAATCGACTCGAGAAAAAGTTGCAACTTGTCCAACAAAAATGAACAACGGTACTCTACAGATACTCAGAGATTAAAATAATTAACGGTAATTGAAAAGGCATCTCGAAGTCGAAGTTTTTAATTAAGCTTGAGAGCACTAAAACGGCAGCGAATATTCTTATACAGAACTCAGTAGGTTCTGCAAACCAAGTGGAAGCGAGAGCCAAGTGGGCAAAGAGTTCTTAGCCGGAGTGTTTGCTCAAACGAAGTTAGATGCCGAAAGCGATGTAGTCTAGGAGCCCGTCTTGCATTTACTCTGACTATTGGATTTGGATCGAATCATACATTTTCTGCGAATGCCATTCTGTGTAAATCTATTTTATTGAGCAAAACATTTGAAAGACAGCACTTGCGTTTGCGATTTGCAGATTCAAGTTTAGAACCATTGAAATGGTCAAAACATTTTTGAAAGTACAAAACTATTATTTTAATTGAAGGCTACTGGCTTTTGTAAATAGTTTTATAGCTTTGTATGGTATAAGTTTAGTCGTGGTACGATGTTGAATTAGTCTGGAACAGTATGACGCGGCTACAGCCGACAGATAAGCTCAAATTTACCGCACTCACAAATAGTGGGGCATGATTTGTAAGCTTCCATCCGCCATGTTGTTGTTGGTTTATTTAAACGTAAATTTTGACAGCGACCGTGCATGAAAACTCCATTTCTAGATACCGCTGCTCTACTGTAATTTATGCATTGGTTACCTTGGAAGGTATTTTGTTCTAGATAAGGAGCACGGATTTACTCGTAGATAGGGCAGATATGTAATAACTATACCAATTCTAGTAGATATCCAATAGAATACTAATAGCATCAATTATGTTTTCTTTCAATATTGTCTTGTATTACAGAAGAAGAACTTACCGCTGCCTATTGTAAATAAGTTATTCGTTCTTAAATGGCATAATACTGAATTGGTTTCCGATATAAAGGTAATATACATATAACAGTATCTTGTTATATTATTGCTGCTATTTTTTAATATTATCATTCAATAAGAATAATTATAGTTGAAGAACAAAACAAGGATCGTAGTTTAAAATTTCCTCTTGTCGCTCAATCATTTCGACCGTCATAAAATCAACTTTTGAAGCAGGTACCAGAATATATCGTAGTACCTACTGATACATTTCTTACATTAAAAGTTCATCCTAATTTTAGTCTCTTAAGGACAATGAACGTCTTTCTTTTCGGCTTAAGGTTCAGGATAGGGAATTAGTTTTTAGACATCTGCAGTCTCCACAATGGAAAGTAAGAATAGGAGTGAACTTTCTTAGGATACACAGAACTGAAAGTAATATTTATTTTTCAATAACATTAACGTCAAGGATATAGACAATAGTTTTCCCAATGTTAGTACCGACGTGCATTCCTTTGGGTAACACAACAAGCAACAAAATTAAGTGTCACGTCAGGCCACGCCGCCTCTCGTTTGTATTCTCCCCTACTATTTCGAGCTCCATTATTGCCCAAAAAAGGCAACTGAAACAGCGGCCAGTATTGTCTGTATAATTTCGCTTGCACGGAATTACACTGGAACTTACAGATGAAGTTTTAATTCACGATGAATCATAGAGGTTCGCAGAAACAGAATTTCAATACAAGCTTTGTATACTGAATATTCAATGTTACACGTGTTCACAGAGTAATTATCGTGCAGTAATATGATTACCCTGTATTGTTTCTCGTGAATACCCATTCATAGAATATGGAGAGTATTTATTCCACCCTTATGAATTTCAATAGCGGAGCTCGCACGCGGCGCACGTTTATCTACCGATCAATAATTATCGAATCAATCGCAGTGGAGCTATTTAGGCTCTAATATGATTGAATCAAAACAAACAACACACTGAAGTGAAAAACAGAAACAAAGTTAATATAATGTTATCTTCTCTGATAACGATCTTTAATCTGATGCATAGGTACCTACCTACTTTATTTATTATGGATATGTTGTTTACAAAACAGTGATTAATTATTGGCTTTTTTAAAACGGCAATGACTCCAAACTAGATGGGCCGATAAGTTTTGTTAGTATTGTTAGATAAATAATATTCAAAAGTATTTTGAATTTTATCACATATTTACATCTAACTACTAGCACCAATTTAAAATAATTACTGCGTACTTCACGTCTCAATTTGCAAGGTGATGGAAACAAAAGAAGTATGAATAACGTAATACGCCTCTAGTCCTATCAACGTTTACCTCTATTGAAGATTATGTTCATGTTATTGTATAATTTCCTAAATTTAATTAACGCTCAGGTATGATTAGCTTAGAATAAAGCATCGATAACACTGCAAACAGTTCAAATTACTATAAATTGACAGGTTAAACCATTAATTAATGACTGACCCTAAAAGAATACTACTATTCACGGCAAAAATATATGAAATCCTTATAAAAACCACTAGCCCAAACTCTATAGTGCCGGCCGGCTTGCTTGAAAAGAGTAACTTAATTGAGTTAGACCGGCGGAGGGCAAAATAAGAGAATGAATGCAGGCCAGGCCGGCCGAAAGATAGAGTGAACTTTAATTAAAACCCTGGGAGCGAACTCCTCATAAATTGCAAGTATACCCACCGATAGCGAATATCAACTGACAACCAACGCCATCTATAATTTCCAAGATGAATTGGTTACATGCTTTATTTTCTTTATTTGGGACAATAGGACCATCGTGTTCAACATTGTAACTGCTGTCAACCAGGATGTACTATGATAACCATTAAGAACTATCGAAGCAATGCAGCTTGAGGTGTCTGACTGACTGAAATGATAAGACTGTCTTGAGACCCACAACGAAATCAATCATAAAATAAAGGATATAGGTATAGGAGGAGTAGAAAATATAAGGTATTTACTTCATTACACGCGGTAAACTTACGAATCGTAGTCATAATAAAAAGATCTATTCTATTGATAACTGACCTAGTTACTATGTCTCAATGTTTACCAGCTCGTAGTTATACACATACTTATGTATATCGTGTTCCACTGCTGCACTAAGGCCACTCAAGTGTCTACTTCGCTGTAAGTGTATATTGCATACAACAATATTCATTCATACAAAAGAAGTCTCCTTCGTTACTTTATTTCATCGTAGTTCTTATTCACTGCTATAAAAATACTATTTTTGCCTTTTTTTGTAAAGGATTTTAGAAGCGTAGAACTCCAACTAGTAATTAAGTAGCAAATACTTAATTACTAGTTGGAGTTAAAATTCTTAATGATTTAGACCTGAGTCTACATAATTTTCCTTAACAGTGGTTAAATAACCCTTTTTATCATACATCATTAAAAAACAAAAAACAAACCACCATTTTTTTATTTGACACGGAGTAAGATGCGGTCTCATGATGATTTATCTACTTAGCTCTATATACTTAAACAAAAGTCAATCCAAATGCAACTATACCAAATTATAAATGTCTGTCTACATATTCCCACACTAGCAACTCAGTTATAAATGAAGATAATGATCACTCCCAAATGAATAGGCATTGCCTATCTGAATGAAGCTACTGAACCAGGATTTGTTCCAATTAGGACATTAATCGTCAAATCGTGCGTTGATGTGTTAAATGACGATCTAATGAACTCATTCAATAGCTCGTGGATTTTAGATATTCATTTACGCGGAAACGTGGTTAAAATCAGACGCGAACTTGGACGTTATGGGCAATTAGTGTTTTGATGTTACATCGAGCATAAAAAAAAGTTGCGTCGAAATTACACGCGTTTCTTGAACTGGAAGTGAATTGACAGATTTGGTTACAATTAGAAGAGTTTGGCAGATGTTTGCTATTGTAGGTACACTTATGCCTAGATTAAATTTGGTATAATACCACAACCTAGGTTCTATAAAATACTTGAAAATGATAATGCATACCCTAAACGATAACTATGATGTTTCATTACGTTTTTAAGTATTTGGCATTTTTTTTTTAAATCTTTATTTAATGTGGGGTTTTTATTCATACGAATACGTCAACCCCATCATGCTTTATACATTCTACAAACATAAACAGATCCTTAATTTAATATGCTAAAGAAATCCTAATCAATGGACTTTATCAACTGACATGGCATATTATGTGAACGTGTAAGTAATATTTATTGTATTACTAACTACTTTTGTACGCCTTCCTTCAATCATTATTTATTAGCTATTCCAATAAACAAAAAAATTTGGTTAGTTTCAATCTATACCGATTGCAGCAAGACAATTGAATCTATATTGGTTCATTAATTAATGCCATTTTACGCTATTGCAGTTCAGTTTCGGTTTACATTTTTCTTTTTGTGTTTCATTATCCTCCTTTTCCGTAAAAAGTGCTTCCTTGATAAGTTGATGTTTATTTAAATTAATTTGGCAAAGTTCAACAGCACTGTTTGTATCATCAACGTTATGGTAAACTAATCAATGTTACGATGGCCTCGTTATGGTGATGTCACTTCAAACTTCAAATTTAGATCAAGCGTTCTAAAGGACCACTTTTATTGTTATGTGTGGGAGTGATTTTAGTTCATAGTGATATATTATAGTTCCTAGTTCATAATTAATGATGAATCTTTTTTTTAATCACGATAGATGCCTGTCCTGGTCTATGTAAGTGACATCATTTATATAATTAAATATTTAAGCACTGATAGCCGAGTGGTATGACCGTTGGACAGTTGGAATGCCAAGTCAAAGGTCGCAAGATCAAACCCCGGCACGCACCAATATCTTTTTGCATTCATGTGCGTATTATAAATTAGTTATCAGTTGCTAAAAACAAAGCAAGTCATTGTGAGGAAACCGTCACACCTGAGAGATTTTTCAATCTTTTGTATGTGAGCGTACAATCGATGTAATTGTAAACTGTATAATGGTAAAAATACTAAACCTACTTAACTTACTATACCTACTTAAAGGCAAGAAAATTAAAAGATAGTATCCAATTGCAGACTAATAATGTTGACACATCCGACGACATCCTTGTATCACAGGAAATTTTCCACCGCCTCTCTAGAGGTTGAGCAAGTTAAACTGGTTAGAAAATTGAATATTTATAACACCTCAAGATAAATCCAATGTTTACTCACTGTATTATTTTCCATTTTTAATTAAAATGGGTATGAATAAACATCTAACCAATACTTATATTGTATTCAGCATCATACTTTTCCAAATCCAATTTTATTATGATGTTTCTGTAATAGGCTCACTGTACTTAAAAATTGGGTCTAAAAACATTTGAAGTATATTTTGTAGCCAAAAAAATACTCTAGTTCTGGGTTTTCTTCAGCGTATCTAGTTCTATTAGTTAATCATACATTACACTTTCTTTAAATAACGACACATAAACTTAGCTTTAAAAGTGTAACGGCTTGAGGCCGTACACTTTGCGCAAACACCTTCTCAACACAACACTGGCAGAAAAATCTCTTCTCTGACCTATCCCCAATTTAAAAATATAATATATATATAAATGTATCATATAGTAATATATTTATTATATAGTTATGTATACAGTATAAGTATTTAATGCAAATATTATTATTTTCTCTTTACATGTCCTACATTGCACCTACCACGTGTCTGTTTCTGCACCATCCTCTAAGGTTGACTGGGAGAAAATGCCTAAGGCATTAAATCCACCTCTGTACATTACTTGTGCATAAAGAATAAATAAATAAATAAATGTTAAACCGAAGAAACTTCTCCAACCATCGTTACGAAAACCGAATCATCAAGCAATCTCTCCACAGAGAACAATCTCAGCGACATTATTCAAAATGATTATGATAAGTTCTTGAACAACATGTGATTGAGTATAATCTAACGAGATAGAACAAGCTTGAGACGGCGTTAGAGCGCAAAATAAATTCTAATGCATCCCAAGCGAGCTGCTTCGCGGCTTTGTGATCCACCCGCGCCGAGAACTCGCGGAAAAGCCTCACAAAATACTTTCATCGTGTGAAAATATTATAAGATGACTTTGCAGCTATTGTGTTCGTAAAATCTTAGAGCATGCAATTTTTATACGTTGAAAGCTTTGATGCTTTAGAAACATTATTTTTTAAGACACAATAAGAGACAGCACTCCTTTATTGCAAGGATTTCTTTGCTTGCTGTACTAGCGTTTTCCATAAAAATAAAACATTTTAATAAGCTACAAAGTAGATACTTAAACATTTACAAAAAATACCCAAAGGAAAATCCGTGTTTGTAAGCTGAAAAATGTGAGATAGATCGTCGAGGTCGCCAAACATAAAGCAAGTGACTTGTTCACAGAACAAAGATGCACTCTTGTTATCAATTAATAGAATGATGTGCATTAACAAAACATACGGGCTAGTTTTCATGCAAGATTTACAACACGTATATTCATAAGAATCATAATATTTTTTTAGGTTTACCTGCATTCTGTCAGTACATTTGTAAATAGAAACTTGTAGTTTCTATTAGTGAAGCTACTATTTCCTAGCTTGCAAGATAAGATAGAGTATGTTGCTACGACGTAAGATACATATTCATTCAGTCGGTGGAACATTATAAACAGCAATCCAAACATTTGCATACGTTTGACTCTCGCAAACTAGAGCGCATTTGATCAGATTATGCACCGCGAGATGGCGCTGTTACGTTTTCTCAAGAACTTTTCCCATTTAGACTGAAATTAAAGAACGTGCAGTATTACTTTAGAGTCCAATAGTTTGATACGAAACCTTACGACTGTTTTTGCCGAGAAAGGTTTGAAATATTGCACTGACCCAGAAATTGTAACGTAATCGCATGTTAGTATCGTTTTTTACTAAAATTCTCCTTCTACTCACAAGAAATGGTTAAATCACTTAGTAAATACACTATTTATTAAGTACCCCGGTACCCTTTGTTTCACTTACATTCTACGGAATACTTTGTGTACCCTTTTAGAAAACCTATATCCTAATCAAGATTCATAACTCACAACATCCAACTGTGACACACACATTTAATAATAATATTAGCAAGATGAGAATGGCCAGCTGCGTCTACAACTGCAATCTTCCATGGAAATTAGTACCAACGTACTTACAGCACTAGATGAAGTAGTCAGCTGCATAGAAGTCTTACAACCCTAGAACTTTGTTGGGTCCTCATGTCAACCGTCTTTTAGGTCACCTTATTACCCCAAGATCTCACTCAGTAATAGTAGTTAAATAACTTCCTTCTTTAAGAGAAAGCTGTGGCTAAATTAATATTCAGCTGCCAGTTCCCCGCTACGAGGGTAGCTAACTTGCCGTCAACAAACTTGTGGACTCGCCCAAACTATCCCACGTCTTCTTAATTATTTACAAAGCTGCAATATTTTCTTTGCCAGTTATAACTTTGAATACTATAAAAGCGACGAGGAAGACCATTCGAATTACTCATAAGCGTATCATCATCCCGTTTTATCAGCTAATTCATTGGTGCAGTTGTTCGAAATGATAGGCAGACCGACAAAATGACAGAACATAGAAAGCCATGCCTGTATTCATTTACTTATGTTTTTTCTGTTTCACAAAGATATACTCGGATCCTAATCAAAACAACCATTCACTATTTTTATTATCTAAGGTGAAGTTCTCCAAATCGTATTCTTATTATGATAACATAATTTACAATACAGTACCTACCTATATTTTTTTTTACTTTAGGTAAGTCCAATATCCTCAATATCAATCTAAACGTACCCAATAGATGTCGTAAATTTATAAATACGATAGCAGAAACATACATTGCATTATTTACTTACATTAGCCTCAATTTATTTTTCTGTTCCATCTTCAAGACTGTTCGCAACAAAATCCTTATAAATACAATCTATTGGAACGTAATTGTTTTATTACTGTACTGGCGTTTGACTCCGCTTTTGCTCAGGAACTGACTAAAATTAAAGATAAGTCACTTCGCGTTCCTCTATTTCCTCAAAAGTAGTCGATAAGTAATTTGGGTTATTCAATTTGGACCCTGAGTATGTAGGTATGACTCAGGTACAAAAGGGTCTTCTATTCAAAATGGATGTCTGGGAAACCTGGTCGTCTATTTCTTTAGTATCTACTCGTAAATCCAAAACGTAAAATAAATCCGTCTTTGATGCTTATTGGAGTAGGTCTCTAATAAAAATTCTATTGGTGCCCCATCTTGTTTGCTTGTAACTTTGATAACAGCTTTAAATCGAAAAAGTTTTGTTTTGTTTTTTCTTTGCATTTAGGTAGGTTACCTCAAATTCAACTGATACTAGGGTTACTTATTATTATGATCCTGTAAATCGTTGGAACGGGGTATTAAGTTTTATGTCTTAATTTTTTTATACCTGCCTCGTTAGAGTAGTGGTCGCTAAGCGCGACTGCTGAGCACGAGGTCCTGGATTTGAATCCCGGGTTTGGGCAAAGTGTTATTGGATTTTAAGGTAATTCTCAGTAGTACCGTTGAGTCTCGATTTGTAACCGGTTGATGGCAATAGGTTCGTCCCCTATTACATACATTGGGACCTACAATTAACTTAACTGACGAAATATGGTTACTGAATACTGGTTTACTATAGGTACACCTCTTCATAGCATCAAGCCTGCAAGCAAAGCCTGTATCCCCAAAGAACTAGCCCTTTGGGGAATACAGGCTTAATGTTATGTTATATAATACCTATACCTAAAGGAAATATGTTCTATATGAATCCAAACGAGGGAATCCAAACAAGGGCTTCCAAAGATGTGATATCAAAAAGCCAAGAGTAGAAAAATAAATTGCAAGAATTCTACTCACAGTACAACGAAAATGGTCATGAATATATATAAAATCCTTCAAGCTTTACTTAGATATACGTCAGCCGATAAAAACCAGGGATCGGGTATTGCGACGTCCCTAAAATTTATGAGACGCGAAGTTGCAGTTATTTTATTGAAGGCCATCGTAAACTTTTAAATTACACCTTATAATAGAATTGGTTTAAATAGATAAGTCGTTTAAGAGCTACGTAAAGAATTGCTTTCTTATCAAATCCTTGGACACGCGTGTTGTTTTTCTTATTTATTTACTTGTTAGTGTGAAAACGTTGTTGTTTATTTTATGCCAGTATTTTGTTTTATCAATGTTCCGAGCCCTTCACAATACATTATGATACAGCTAAGGCTCGCTCCGTCGGAGACTCAACGTCAACTTTAATCAAACGCTTAGTGGGTTTAAAGAATATAACGATTTCTTGGAATTTACTTCGTCGCAAATAACAACCGAGCCAAGATACTTAGATTTCTAAGAACTGTAAGATGTCAGGATGATAATTGGGTATTTGATACCAATCAATTGACATATTATATATGAGATGACAAAACGCTATTCCTCCATAGATTTTGTATGATAATAGGAACCTGTGAAGTCACTAATTTGCCAATTTAATTTACTTACCTACTATTTATTGATTTCAAAGGCAATAAAAATCGAATTTTACAGTAAATTAAAAATGTATAAGGTTTTTAGAGCAATGTACAGCATTATAATATTGTGACATGTGTTATGACATGGGATCAGGAAATATGGTGTACCTATGCTAGATGTCAATAATTACATACATAGAAACACTGCTTTTCACATATAACATTTATGTATAAAGAGAATAAAGCTGTAAGGAGAGCATGGTCGCCTTTCTTATTATGAAAAATATTAATCATAAAGGTATGACGACCCAATTGGCGAAGTTGTTAAGAAAATTACTTTCTGTTCAAGGGTAAGATCCGTGCACAGATAAATGCTCATGTTAAGCCACACAAAATATAATAATTCGCAGAAGCCGAAATTATTATGAATATTAAAAAAAAAAAAACAATTTAAATCTAGAATGAGTATTCTGCCCAAAAATGCACTTTCAATTTTTTTTTGTTATTATTCTAACGCCGCGCAGGCAAGATGCTAAAACTGCCAGTACTTCATAAACCTTCTACATTAATTCTATGAAAAGTGATTGATAATCTGTAACCTACTATAGAACAATTGAACGTAAGTCATGAAGGTTCGAAACCATTACCATGTTTATTGGACATGAATCGTCACGTATGGACACCATACATGGAACTTCTGATGAGCAGCAAAATTGAGGTGATAACGGACTGCTGATGAAAGAGAACATTTTGCTCGCGAGATTGTAGATATACAATATGCATGTCCTGAATATTATGTGAACTCAAAATATAAACCGTGTTTGTAAATGTTTGGTATCTGAATGAATAAAATATACTTTAATATATTGGTAAAAAGCTGAAATGCCAATAGTAAATATACATTTCATATCAGTAAACAGTCGATCTCGGTTTACGAACGCGCAACAACCCTTTATAAATTCACTCACAAATTAATAAATGTGACCGTATTTAACAGAATAAATTCGCAACATAAATACACATTCGAGAATTACAATGCAATTTTAACTCAATATGGTGAACCTTGTTTATAAATTACGGCTACACCATGTGTATAAAAATACAGGCAGTTCACTTCCTGAGTATTAAATGCATTACATCTTTTGCCAGTTGTGTTTCTTATAAAATATCGTTCAGGGTTGAGTCCATAATCGGCAAGGCCGGTCGAGCGTGCGTCTACGGATTTATTGATACTTGACAACATGTTATGACAGCCGATAATTGTCCCTCACTTTGATTTACTTGTGAAATTGTTTGATGACTAAAGAGGAAGATGTGTATGGAAGCATTAGATAGGTACATTAATAATATTTATTTAAATTTTATGTTATCTTAAATTATTGTTCGCAATGTAAATGCTAGAGTAAACTTGATAAGCGTGCACACTTGATTGAACGTTATTATTTGATGTAGGTATATGGATGTTGTTAGTGTAGGTGTGAATTAAGCCCTTGCTAGCTCTACGGTTTGCGGGACGAATTGCAACGCACAAGATTGTAGAGTCCAAAGGTCAAACCCAAGCTGGTATCTACAATACTTTTTTATGTCATATTTATATGCATTTTCTTAGTAATTCTAAGATGATACAATTGTAGCCCTATTACTTTACGAACGTTTCCTAAATGTGGGATTTATGATACAGCAAATTCACTACCTACATTATAAAGTAAAGAAGTGTACCGAACTGCACATGGTATTTTATGCTGCACATCAAACACAAATTACATTATGTTAATTAAAATTAAATTTTTGCGACGAGATTGATTACAGTACGGCAATTAACGACACAGAACGGCAATAATTAATCAACATACCGATTACGCCGTATGTAGCTCAATTAAAGTTGCAAGCGACTCCAAAAGTTAAAAAAATAACTTCTGAGGTTAAATAACCTGTAATTAAGTTAAGGCGCGGCCACGGCGGCCGCAGGGCTACGGGTTCATAACCTTGCTCTTCAGTATAGTATTTTAAATAATTCCCGACAACAACTCCAATACAGAAGGTGAACATTGTTCCTTTTCTGTATGAAAGGTCTGCGGTGGATAATATGCTAATATTATTATAATTATACACGCAAGAATAAATTCAGCTTTTATTCCAGACAACATTTTAAATTTATTCATCCACGCGTTTATTCAAACACGTTACCAACGCAGTACTTGTAACACGATCCCATAATTCATCAAATGATCACTTCTATGAAAAGTGATTGATAAGCTGTAATCTACTATAGAACAATTGAAATGCGTACAATAACAAACCGTACATAAACAGCGGGCTGCAATAAATATTGGCCTTGCGAATGCCCACATACGTAGAAGTAGGTACATAGGTAACATGTGACGTGTATGTGACGCACTGAGTCATAGGCAGTTTGATGGGATTTGGAGAAAATCGTAATTTCATGCATTAAATACACAATTACACACGCAAATTAACTCTTTGTATCGTACTGTTAAATTAATTTTAAGTATCGAACTTATATCAGTATGTTATGCCAGTAACACTCTATGTTGTTTCTGCGCAGCTTTATTTATAAATATTTTCTAAAATACGTAGTTTAGGTAACGACTTTATATTATATTAGTCAGAAATAAAATATATATAAACAAAAGAATAAGGGTGTTTACAGTTACAATCACACCTAACGGTTTAGACAGAAGTGTTTTTCTGTTTAAGCAGTATTTCAGTCCCTTACATTTCGTCGTTCATTGTGAGTCCTATGCGGGATATATGCCTACGTAGCAAGCCTAGCTCCTGTGCACCCTACGAATGGCAACAAGCTTGCTGTATGAGGAATTTACAAGTTTATGACCCTATGAGAATCTCATGAGTTGATTAGTTAGCCATCACTAAGATTCTGAACTCATAAGATTCTTATTGGGTCTACAACTTGTTAATAATACGTGTAGCTCAGATACATTAGGCTAAATTATTTTATATCTACAAAACACAATATTATATTACAATAATACTTCGTTTAACCTGACTTTAGCTGGGACATATGTACATGTTGTAATACTTATCAGTAAATAATGACGTGATAATTAAACGTCTTTTAATAAACACACCTCTGAGGTTTATTGACATCTTTATTCTTTGACAAATAAACAAAAGGGATAGATAACTTACTTTGTTAAGTAACTGGGTAATTATACAATCTTTTCAAAGCAGCCCCCTTACCATGAACTCTTAAAGCAGCCCATTATCCGTTGTCAAAACGAGACGCCGCGATTACGTGCAGTGTAGTGTAGTGTAGCATCTCGCTTTCTCAACGGAAACTGTCCTGCTTCAAGAGTTCATGGTAAGGGGCACTTCATATATAGAGTACCTACAGTGTATCTACAATGTATCGGGCATATTTTAAACAAATGTAAGTTTCTGCCTCGTACACAGAGTGACTTGCGAAGTAAGTGTCTTACGTAAAGCCAGCTTTGCTTACCTTCTTAGGACCTAAAGCCTAAGTATTGGGGTCGTGCGATTTTAAAAATATCTGCGAAAGCCTCTTTGCATAATCCATTTGTTTATTAAAGCTATTACAATAATTAAGTTATTATAGTATTAAGCAAAGAGATAATGGTCTTGGAACAATTAAAAACATGTGTGTAACATCTGGTCCCCAAGATACAGGCACGGCCTAGTTTGGGGTCTGCTGACTAATTTACCATGTAGGTAACTAGGCTTTTATGTCAAATATATGACTTTAATAATAATTATTATTATAACACAACTATCTTCTCAGGAATAAGAATGAGCTGGTGATATAATTATCGTTATCGCAACTCTCCCTCGAGAATATCCCTCCTTTCATAACACCACGCCTGTATTCCTCGAAAGGGTAGGCAAAGGTATTTACCCACATTTCACCAGTTATGTTATAGGTACCGATGTAATAGAGAGCGAGACTATTGTCATCTACGGGCACCAATCCTGCTCCTGAGAATTAGTTAGTGGAAAAACCCAATACCATTTTACCCAACCCGGGTTTCGAATCCAGGACCTCATGCTCAGCAGTAGCACTTTGCGACCACTAAAATGAGGCCTCTTGACATAAATAACAGTCATTTTTCAAATCCTGCTGCTGTGCTGTTTCTGCGATACCAATATTTTAATAACCCCGCCCCGATTTTAATTTCAGGCAATTAGTTCCATATTCTAAAATATTTATTTACTAGCACAGACACCTAGATTGGCAACCAATACTGATCACGCCAACACCTAATTTAATTTAGATCGATGCGAAGGCAATAAACATCGCCACTTCGGATCATCTAATTAGGAGACTTATAAATTAGGCGAGGCGA
This sequence comes from Abrostola tripartita, assembly GCA_905340225.1. Classification (NCBI taxonomy): domain Eukaryota; kingdom Metazoa; phylum Arthropoda; class Insecta; order Lepidoptera; family Noctuidae; genus Abrostola; species Abrostola tripartita. The sequence continues at coordinate 9,967,015 of HG996487.1, read as the reverse complement.
GGTGTGGCCGGCCTAGCCGAGAAATACTTCGGTAGTGTACACGCACACCGATTTATTTTGAATTTTTAGTTAATTAATTAATTAGTTGTCTGGTATTATAAAAATATATTTTTATAAAGTAGGTAGATGAAGTAGAATGGTGAATACAAACACATAATTTTTGGTAAAGTTTCTTTACAGGAGCTTGCGGCTTACTTAGCGTTTGTACTTAATTACTTAGTGCAAAAATGTCTCTCAACTACTAAAATTATACATGGATGTCTGATTTAAAATGATCTGTGTTCTTCTTTCACGGCAACTTAATAAAAATATTGTATGTTACTAGTAAGACCGTAAATGTTATTAATTCCGGAAAAAACGGTAGAAAAGTGCTAAATACAGGGCGATGATAACAAATATTTAGCTACAATTATTATGCTTCAACTTACGTACATCTTTGTTGTACTACAAAAAACGAAAACCTTAGCAAAAAGTGCCTACCTACTTAGGTAATTGTTACTTAACATAAAAAAAAAGGTTAACAATTACATGACCTACTTTTTCAAAGAATGCCGTTTATGGCTGGATTAGTGCACAGTACACTTAAACCCTATTATTCCAAAGGAAATTCCTTTGATCTGTTTTTTTTTTCTCATTACCATGCGGGTACTTTTATATTTTATAATATGTGAAGGCTGCGCCTTTTAAAACAACAGCAGCAGTTCAACGTAAACAATAATAAATGAATAAAATAAAGAAGTATGGTATTTTTACTCATTCAAATAAGAAATAAAAGCTTGTAATAATGACATTCATTTCTATTGGTACCTATAGTTTATTTATACATTTTTATGAGTATACACGGATACACGGTAAATGAAAATTATTTTTTAATAGCTAGTAGATATCTGTACTTTTTTAAATATCATTGGAGCCAGATAAATTTCAAAATATCCAACTAAAAATGAGGTAGTATCTTCACAAATATCTATGATGATGGTTGTATCCGGAGGCAGCTCAGTCGTATCTAGTAGTGGACGTTACGGACTGATTAAATGATTATCAACTATAAACTGCACTAAATTGCTATAATACCTTTTAATTTATATAATTCTTTATCTATTTAAAAACATTATCAGTTTACATAATATATAATTATATACTTAATTGTCTTATACCTACTACCTATAATAAACTAATAATATATTATATATATAAAATAATGCCACGTTGAATGGCAATGCTAATTAATTCTTTGGCTGAAAAACAAGCCAGTCCTTTGATCACGTAAAGAGTCGACCAACCGTTTAGATAGGTCTCTGAATAAGAGACGAGCACTCGGACCCCATGACCCGAGTGTTTCGACCCCAAACGGCTCAAAAATATAATTACCTTTTAATTCTGTATATCAGTTTCAGCCTCTTTACATTTTGACATGTGCCTGATAAATAGGTTTTACCACGGTTGCTATGACAACATACAAATGTTAGAATGTCGCATGTCCAACGTACGACGGCAGTGAGTCAGTCAATTAGTGCATTTAGAGATAAATATACCTAAAGTCTAGATTGTTCTGTATGATAGTTGGTTTATTAGTATCAGGCGCCGAACTCGTGATGAATACATTTATTTTCATAAGTAGCTAATAATAATACAAGGCAAGCATTTTCCGGTAGCAAAAACTAGGCGATAACACTATTATTAGAACAGTCACCTATATGTCTGTCATGACCTTGTGTAAAACTAGATGGGTAAGCTTATAATTATTGCATTTATTAAGTACAGCTATGATACATTATATTATTGTTTTACTTTGCTATTAGGATGTCACCATTACATTCTATTAATTGTGTGCACACAATACATAAAGTACCTACCTAATAAAAAATTACATTATTTTATCAACTTCCACGTTTTCTTTATTATATGTATTCATCAAATGTTTTATGTTAAAAACAGGTACACGAATAAAATAAATACAGGTACTATCATTTAAAAAAGGCGGCGCGGCGCGGTGCGGCTGCGGCGTCGCATAAAGAAAACAACAAAAACTAACAGTCTGAAGTTTTACACAAGTACAATGACGTTATCTGTCCCACACACCAATGAACGATAAAGCAAACACATCACTATCTGAAGCTATGAAGGCAACACAGTACATAGGCACGGCGCGGCAGAGGCACGCCACAGCGGACGAGTGCGAGTAGTACATTGACAGCTGAAACCGTCAACAAAACGGGAATATTATTGTCTTGTCTGCACGAAAACGTTCAGCTAACCATTCACGCTTACGACGAAACGCGGACAACACGTGGCGCACTAATATTAGAGCGGTCGCGGCATGCTACACCGCACGCCCGCTCCAGTCCGCGACACAGCACGACACAGTGTACCCACATGTGCACTCCACGGGCTGGCACAGAACATAAATGTTAGACTTAGTACCCAAAGTGTGTGTGAACACCAACAATGAGCAACAACCGCAAGTGGAGGGAATATGTCACAGCGCTCAGTGGTTCGTAATTTTATATTTATTTTTAATGTGTTCAGTGCGTACGTTTTTAAAGTAGTTTTATTTATGTTTTCGTGCACTTGCATTGCGGCGCGGGCTATAGCCGGCAACACTGCGGCTTTTACACAACTGTGCACACTCACGCACATCAGTATCTAATGTCATTAATTAACTTTTATAGTTGTTACTATGTGATTATAGGTGTAGCGAAATTAGTGAAATATTAGGCAATACCATGAAATGACTTCCGAAAGAATATTTACTTAGTTCTTACATGTAGCTATTTTGAATACATAGAATAATATGTCATTTATTTAATTAGATTTGTTACGTATGTCTGTAAAGTTGGTGAAATTATTATCATAGTAGGTGCGTATGTACTATCATCATATTAAACGCTGTCTACTCAAATGACGTTAAATCTACACTTAATTTGCTTCCTCGATAAACAATTGTGTATATTTTAATCGATTTATTTACCGTGTATAATATATATAACACGGAAACGACAGTATGTAAATCATATGCTGAGCATTCTTCATTCATATACTGTCAGTCACAACTAACACAAATATTGTACATTGTTGCACATGTATTGTGTGTGTTTACACGTCGTAATTTGGAGTTTCACGCCCGTAACTTAGTGTATAGGTACTTTTAGTTGATACGCGGAAGAATGTTTTTATTATTGGTCTAATTTAAATTATAAACCAATTTTCATAAATGTATAAAAATTTAGGAACGTGTAGCCGCTAGAAAAAGTGCCCACTCCACATGACACTGCATAAATCGTCTGTAATAGACGTAGATGCCAATGATAATGATCGATCATACAGCATACCTTCTGAATTATTATGTGTGATTCAATGGCCAATTAAATCTACATGATATAGATATCAGAGAAATCCTCAAATAGTTCCTCAAATAATCTCCTCGCTTGTGGCTATTATTTGAAGCGGATCGCGCTGTTTTATACCGTTCACATTTTACCGATGATATTAAGTTATAGCTACCAGACATTATTCGAATCCCCAGGTGGACTGGCTACTGACAGATAGATCTAGCAATATCGACGTGAGCAATATACTAAGACTATTATCACTATTCTATACGTATCAATTCAAGTGAAGCTACGTGCTTGTTAATTGGTATTTTAACATTAAATTAATGTCAGCGTCTAAGACGTTCTTATTCATGAAATACACTTACAGGCTCCTTTGACTTTTAATTATTTAGTGCAGGGCCAAGGCTTCTATAATCTCGCGCTCTCTCTCGTACTGCCAACGACGAGCCCTTCATGGAGAAGTTTTGTTCTCCCCGTCACCTTCGCATGACTACAATAAAATGGTAATACTAAAATTTACTATAAAATATATAATAGACAAATGTTATCCAAAATGTTGTCTCTCGGTTCAGGCTCCTTAATTCCTTCCCATTCTTTCTGTCTAGACATTACATCCAGACAAACTTCGGCTAATGAATTTTATTAACGTATGACTCAGTTCAATTCAAGTTCAATGAGAATCGATCCAGTTTCAACCCAGACTGGACTACTTTGCCCATTTTGTTTATTTATCCTTTCTATAAAATAAAGTTTGGTTAGTTTCTCAATCGCATCGTAATGGCTAAAACTATAAAGATTATTTATTGTGTTTTTATTACAGTAACTAGCATGTGTAACCCATTCTTCAGAAAAACATTAGCATTTATTTTTATATTAAATCACAAATAACATCTTCTTCGTTGTATGTTATTATATTATAATATCCCTTACTTAGATTCATCTTTTACCATAGCTTGACTGAAGAAAACTTGACTGTACCCACACTAATCCTACGCATTTTTCTCACATAAAACACACATATGGTATGATAGTATACCATTATGAGTACAATAAGGAAAATCAATAGCTCAGTACACGATAGGCATTAGGTCGTCGTATTTCGGACAATCATGTGAGCATTCCAATACGATTTGGCTTGACGCTTATCAGTGATGGGCTTCTGATAATTATCAGCAAACTCTACGATAAAATCTATTCGATAACTAAACGTATAAAAATGTATTATCCGTAACAATGAACAACTTTGGACTATGACAAACACCTCAAAACGTTCATAAATTATTAATTTTGTGTTCGCACACTTGAGTATATGGAATAATTAATAGTTTAACTATCACCTTCTGCCTATCTTGACAAAGACTCTTTTAATATTATAGGTATTTGCATTAAATGATTCATGGTATGTCAAATATATAAAATATTTTATTGCTAAAAGAATAGCTTAAACCTGTTAACATAATTTATTATGTACCTATACTTACATGTTGAAAAACACTGATTTATATATTGATTGTAGACATAATATAAAAAACAAGCATCTACAATTAAATACCAAAACAGCTATGTAAAGCAGGTAGTGTGCCTTTTCATTTTCCTTTCATATACCTAAATTAATAAATTCACATAAATTCCAACGTAAAATTTTGATTTGTCGTTCGTAGAATATATATATATAATAATAAAGGGGATTTACTGAACACGATTTCGTCTTATCTTAACCCAATGTAATTTATAAGACTAATATAATATTAATTTTCTGCACATAGGTCATAGTAGATACGATAAATCATTGACTCAACTTGCATAAAACAACATTTACAGTTAAATATTTATATTACAATCCCTATTATAATAATATACTCTCGAAACTTAGAAAAAGGAGGCTTCGAGAGTATATTTTTTTAAATGTATCCTTAACAATGCCTGCGCCAATAAGCCAATTTTTATGATGCTTCTTCGGTATACAAAAGTATTCTTCCGAGATGGTCCCATTGAAGTCTGTTGATACTTATGTCAAAAAGGTATTAGGTATTCAAGTAGCAACAAGTTCGGACAAGTCGTTTTGCTTTGAATAAAAATACAAAACATCATAAGAGCATAAAAACTGCAATGCCGCCATGCCGGTCGGTGAAATCGGTTTTAAATAATAAAAAAACTACTTACATAGTAATTTAAAAAAAACTCATTTGCTTATTAGTTTTTATTTCAATCTATTTAATTGATGTTTCAAATCACTGTGACAAGTTAGTTTTTTGTACCTACTGACATAATACTAAGGTATCTACCTATATTTATGTATTGATGAAATCTATACAGTCTATACTGGGTACGTACAATTGACTGGGATTCACATAAAGCTAATGAATGATATTTCTAAGTCTATTATAAAGTAATAAAGGTATTATGGCGTTTCTGCAAATTCTGTGTTTCTTCGAAGTTTAGTTCGCGACTTCGTATCTGCATAAGCCAAGAGATTTTTCTTAGTAGGTAAGTAAAGTTCCATGGAAAGTAGACAACAGTGGCCTTCTTGGAAATACTTGGATCTTCAAAGCTAGTCTAATATAAGCATTATGATCTTCCTACCTATAATTTTCCTAATGACACCAAGTCATGTCAATAAAAAAAGTAAAATAAAATAACTAGACAATATTTTACGCCATAAAGGCGTGTAGGTAGGGCATGCGCCCGACGAATATTAAGCCCAACAGGTCTAGTGATTTCTAGCGCTCTTGAGTACCTAATATGTAACGGCCAAATTTCCATTTGATTGCAAAAGTTTTGGAGTAGACTGGGCTGTTCAATAATTAGCTACCTACCAATATATAATCACTAACACTTAGACAGGATGTAGATACAGCTGAGCCTACCTCTTCGGGGAATACGGGTGTGATGTTATGTTATAAAGTACTAAACATGTCGTTATGCACGACTGACTACATAATGACTCTCATGGGAAATATATAGATAATGTCTTCGCCATATGAAGCCTGTAATCCTCGAAAGAGTAGGCCGGGTTCTACTGTTCTTACTGATGACACGATCTTATAAGATTTACTTAATCTTATTCAAAAGGATTAATTAGGATAATATAGCGTGCAATTTTTCCTTGTCTTTTTTGGTAATGCATTCCTTAAAGAACATATTTCTTAGAACGTCAAAATATAATTTATATTTCGTGTTGGTCAAGCATAAATAAAAGGAAGGAAAATGTTTTGTACCTATTCCATTAACTCAACACAAACCTATTGTAACATACGTTTTTAATCTAATTAAAATTCGTACTACATACTACAAGGTACGCTTATCGCATTTAAATATTGCGGAAGTATCGAATAAAGTTCTACCTAAGGATGATAAATAGATATCACTTCGCGTTAATCTAAAGACAACAGATACGTGAAATTCGCACGCTTTTGGATCATCGTATGTTGCTGCCAAACCGTGCACTGTTCGTGTTTATCACGCACGAGAACCGTCTGAAGTCGCGGGTAGAAATGTACGAAAGAGTGTTCAGTTTATTTGTGTTGGCTGCTTAAGTCCTAACGAGATTCTGATTCTGGAGAGAAATCGGAATCGGTTCTTTTCCATCATAATAAATTCATGTAGATGATAAAGAACTTTTGCATGAAAACAAAAAATATATTCCTGTTAAAATTTAAAACCACTAATTTTATTTGACAACTGAACGAATAATTTTTTCGGCATTTCCGTATCAAAATTACAATCTCTGTGGCTTCTTGTCTGCCAAATAATATAATAATTTTAACTATGTTTCAAAAACTTATATTATGCAAACGTGCCTTATTCGTACTATGTTCGCATCATATTCGCTGTATTTAAAAAACAAAACAATAACATTTAAAAATATGCATGCGTTGTTTACATTTCCGAAAAACTCCATTATATTCAAATTTACTGCGGGACTGAATCTTATTATTATTTTGCACTAAACAATAAACTAAGAAGCTAGCCAGAAATCGGCTCGACTGTATGATAAGGGACTAAATACTTATTCAGATCATTTCACCTTCTGTCCATAGGAAACATCAGTTATGTGTGGGGCTGCGTACCGTTTAATTTCGAAAGGCTGAAAGAATGCGTACTTCCTGTACGGTTGTTGGCCCGTACAACTACATAATATAATAATTATTTATTTATTTATTTATTCTCTCTTCACAAACTTTAGGATTTAGCTGCTTAAGTACTAAATGGGGTATTTACAGTAATTTGTGAGAGACTGGTGCCTAAGATAGCTATAGCACTACCTGTATTACAGGTCACCAGGTCCTACTTCCAATTAATTAAACTAGGTTACATTTAGTTAACACAGACATGTTTTGTGATTGCGTGAGAAAAGGAAATAGGCATGCATGCTAACATTAGTATGAGAGCTTTGAGTTTGTATGGTTAGTCGGTATATATTGTCTGTGTTAGTGAGTTTGTAAGTGTGTGTGTTTATATAATGGTACAAAACTAATATGTTATATAAACAAAAGCTGAATTGAGCCTAGAATTCATGTTAATTTGTCGCTTAAGGTGGGAGAGGTGGGTATGCAACGCAAGCATTCGCGTGTATAGTAACAGCTCAGTTTTGAACATAACACCAGTGAATAGATCGTACCAACGTCGAGTGCTAAGTCAGAACGCCAAAATGCGCATTGTAACGTAATCCTCAAAACCGAAATCTGCACTTTAAGTTACATTACAGGCTAAAACTCCCAACAAGCACCCACCCGCCTTAATAACCTGTACTAAACAGCAAAGCAAATTATATTCTTATTGTGTTTATTAGCGTGAAAAGCGATTTGTTCCATTAAAATCACTTAGTCATTAACTTCTTAAACGATATTCACACGAATTATAATGCCCAGTCAGTTTCTATAGAAATATTCAAAAATGTAAATAATATGAGTTTACCAAAAGATAAAACTTTTTAAGTAATATTATTAATAACTGGTTTTTTATACAAATTTAAATACTAAGTAAATAATAATCAGCGTTTACGGAATGTGTTTAAAAAAATGTTGTCATTTAAGACTATTCTTGTACAAAGCTACTTTAATTATAAAAGCGTGCGTCCGTTGATATATGTAATCTGTAGCTGTACCATTAGCTAAATTAAAAACTACTGTTTATAAAAAGAGTATCTTGATTCTATTCTGCTTAGTCACTTTTGAAATTAGCAGACTTTTTGTTTTTAAAACATAACCGCCGAGGCTATATAAGTATTTACCGGTAAATATTTTTTTTACTGGTATTGCAAAAGAGGAATCTCATTAAGTACTTTCATAAAAGCAAAAAATAAATCATGTTGGTATGCTTTGTGTTCAATTTATCTATCATTTAAAGTGTATTTTACACTTCTCATAGACACTTAGCCGGAATTATCTAAAGTACAAATGTATTTGCAATAACATATCAGAGTATTGAGTATATTTGGCAGTACAAGTACATTTATTTAATAAACTAGATGTGCCCGCGACTCCGTCCGCGTGGATAATCGGAAACAGCAAAAGTATTTAAAAAAATGTTTAATATTTTAAAATTGTTTTTAATATATTAGCTAAGTTTGAGTGAATTCTATTTAGTAGTTTTTACGTCAAGCCGTACTATTTTATTATATGTATAGCTGTTGCCCGCGACTTCGTCCGCGTGTATTTTGTATAAAACACCAGTAGTAAATTGAACTTTTAACAGAAAAAAATACCTACCTGGCTTTTTAAAGTAGGTTAAAAATCTTTAAAATACTTATTTGTCTAAGAATACTTTCTGGTATTTTTAACAAAACCGCAAAAATTGAACGGTAATTACGAAAGTTACAAAAAGCCTATTGAAAATAATATTTAACTGAAGAAGACAACATAAATAAATCCGTTTTGAGCGTTTCTGAGTTTCTGTACAATGAAACTACTGTAGAAAAAAAATGCCAGCGATAAAAGACAACTGTGAAGACCTGATTGGCGCAGTGCGAGTGGCTAAGTGATTGGACTGCTGTGCTAGGGGTTGTGGGTTCGATTCTCGCAAAAAAAATGTGTGATCCATAGATGTTTGTCCCGAGTCTGGGTGTTCGTGTATGTGATATTTTAAGTTTGTGAAATGCACCGATACTGCCGAAATTCCTTCGTGGGGCGACGTTTTATTTAAGCAAAAATAAACCTATACAATACAACCTATTTCTATTATTTTGGATATTTTGTCTGTTTGTCGGTTTATTCGAATAGGGAACCATTGCAGTTGACTCTTTTAAAAAATATTGTTATAAAACATACCATTACGACACGCCTGTATTCCGCGAAGGCGTAGGCAGAGGTGCACATAATGTACCTACTCCCACAATTTCGCTAGGTTTGGTGTAGATCCCAATGTAATAGGGGGCGAGCCAATTGCCATCAATCCAGCACAGTAGGTATCTCAACAGAAAACTTACTAAACTACTACTACTTACTACTTTTTTAAAAACTACTAAATCGAATCCGCTCAAACTTAGCTAATATATTAGTAAAATCACAATACATTTTAAAATAATTTTGCTGTTTCCGAATGTCCACGCGGACGGAGTCGCATGCACAACTATAGATATTATATTCGCTGCCTTTTAAAAATCTATTTAAGACCGCCATTTTTGTTCTGCATCGTTTCTAACAAAAAATGTAATTTAATATTAAAAATACATAATTTCAGCGTAAACAGATTCTTATAAAGTTTAAACGATGCGCTCTTTCCTCTGACGATTACTGAGAACGTTAAACAAAAATCAATCGTATAGCCGTACCCATACTGGCGCGGCGAGATTTGGAAGTTTTATTTCATCTATATCTTATAAACCGATTTCTTTATTTTTTTATAATATAGATGTCAAAGTGTACTTTTGGAATATTGGAGTTTGATAACGATATATCGTAATACACTTTGAAGAAATGCCAAACGATTAATCACGTTATTGTGGCTAATTTATAAAAGATAGATATATACTATTCAGAACTGTTTTGTAGATCTTGTAGACACTATCATCTTTGTAATACATACTTTTGGTGTATGATCATCGTATGCGAGGATAAGAGCTCGAAAGCGCATTTTCATCCGACTTACTTCAAATTTATCGTCACTGCCCAGCTCCTATGTGTTTTAGCGTTATGTTATATAGCCTATAACCTGCCCAGAAGTATGGACTACAATCGTACCAAGTTTGGTTAAAATCCCTTCAGTAGTTTTTGACCCATGCGTGCACATACAGACAGACAGACAGACAGACAGACAGACAGACAGACAGACGGACAGACAGACAGACAGACAAAAAATGTACTGATTGCATTTTTGGCATCAGTATCGATCACCAGTCATCCTCCAATAATAATTTTGAATATATATTCAATGTACAGAATTGACCTCTCTACAGTTTTATTATAAGTATAGATGTAATTATTCGCATCCTGGCACATGCTTTATGGATGATAAAGTAATATCTCAGCCGTGAGTTTACAATTGCCCTGCCTCTTCCTTTATGATATTATCAGACTTATGAATGCGCGGCGGGGAAATGAAGATAACAGAGATTTCTTAAAACAAATGAATCACCTATTGTATTTGGCGTTTACAGTTTCGCGGACAATTTAGCTTTTGTACCCTTACCTCGTAGTGCAGTAAGGTTAAAGAGAACCAAAATTCATAAATCGAATCCCTGATATACTTTTTTTTTCGCGAAATTTGTACCAGGAACACAAGGCAACATACATTATATAGTGACATTGTATGTACAATTGTACATGCATATTAATTTATTTGTGTTCAATGCCAAACGTTGACTCAAGAGGCCCCAGAATGACATGCTTTTTTGTTCAATATTTTTTGCAATCAGCAACTGTCAAGTGACAGTGGTATGAACATGTTATAGGTACATTCAAACTTAAATATAAAAGAACTCATAATCACATTGTTACTGTGCCGGTTCTATATTGATTTTGGTCCAGTAACTGTTTGATCGATGGTTGCGTAATTATGGGCCAATTCCCATAGACAAATAATAAAAAAAACATAAATTAGAGGTGTCCAAGAAGAAACTAGTTTTTATATAACGTAGGCCCGATTAACTACAATAAAATTAGGCTCGTCCCTTATAACACGGAACTTATGCTGAATTGCTGAGCAACGTATAGTGGATGTATTGATTGATCAAAAAGAACTTCTCATCCTACCCCTTCGAGGATTACAGTATTCAGTATTTATTCATTCATATTTAGTTCATTCGGTATTTATATGTAGGAAATTCATGTTCAATTTATTGGTGTATAAAATACATATGAAAATAAAATATGCACATGTTAATGACACAAAGTTGAATAACAAAATTACGTACTTATTCATACAAAATGCTAGTACATAACAGTATCTACGTAGAGTTAAAAAAAGTTATTTCACTCTTTCCTTACTTTATCCTTGACCCGGTTCATTTGCTGTTCGTTTACCTTACATGAATTATAGTTGCCACTGTTTAAAAAACGAAAACAACTCATCTTTTGTTCAGTGAGCATTCGCTTAAGTCCTACTTTCGTTTGATTGGCCATTCATAATGGTATGGCTATGGATATTTCCCCTTTTCATATCTGATTTCATAGTCTTAGGGCAGCGCTGCTTCCCACTTCATCAGCTCGGGTGACGTTCTATTTACTCTGCATCGATTACGTTATAGACCGTTGATGCCCGCATAAAACTCAAACATTTGAAAAGCATTCATCTCCGTAGACGGGTGCAATGACCCTTCAGATGTGTGGCCTAAATTACTACTAATATGCACGGTTCAAGTTTATTGATTTTATCAACAGTTTAAATGGTAACAATTTCATGAATGTGTACTTATTGTTTGATTGAAAAAATCATAGTAATGATTAACTGTTTTTATACATATACACATAGTATATCAACAATTTTAGACAAATATGACTTACTAAACCATGCGCGTTTCGATCAAATATTAGTGCGTGATAACAATATTTATTATTAGCGATTTATCCAAAAAGCCATATCGCAAATCTCATCCATCGCTATCGCCATGCTTGTGTAATCTCAAAATATATTTTAAATGAATAATTTTCTGCATATAAATGACATTGAAGAAAACGCAGCTGTGCAGCTTGCCTGTAAGTGGCTTAAATAGATAAGAAGCTTTTTGTCATTGACATTGTTAGTATAATAAAAAAGAAGACAAATCTAAGCCAAATAGATCTCCTCTAGACTCAAGTTATAACCTTAGATGTTTGTGTGTAATGCATTATCGTTTTGTTTTAAATATTATTGAATGACGCATAGACTTCGTTCTTGGTGGTGTTATTGATAAACAATTTCACTACTTTGTTGCTCACAATACAGGCTATCAGTTTTGGTGTCATTTATTTTAGTTCTTGATATTTATTATAAACTATGCCGTGTGGTATCCGGCCTAGAATTGACCACCCCCTTTCCTCCCGTGGGTGTCGTAAGAGGTGACTAAGGGAAAACCCAGAAGATGGGCAGCAGCGTCTTCTGTAACTTGACCACCAACACTGCGATCCCCAAGCCGCTTGCCAAGCGTGGGGATTATGGCAACACCCCCCCTTCTAAAAGGAGGAGGCCTTCGTTCAACAGTGGACGCCTTACGGCTGATGATGATGATGATGATGATGATTATAAACTTTATGATAGATATTTACAAACACCATTTAGGAGTAATTTATTTTTATTCGTTACAGTCCTAAAATTTTTAATCACTATCTTGAAAACGAAGAAAAGGTGAATAAATACCTAACATCAAATTCCGAGTATAATTTTCACATATAAAACTAATAAGGGTACACCTTATTGGGTCTTATCATCACACGTTGTTATTACACTACAGTCTACAGTGTTATTAGCTTTGTCAGTGAACGAGGGACAGATAATGGACATGTTTCCCGCTTAAAGCTGACGCGTCTGTCACTTCACTTCATTAGGAGCATCCCTTGTCTGTATAGAAAAAAATATCCCCTTATTATGGTTTTTTCGTTTTATTAATCTCGAATTCCTGTTATTGTACGTCTGTAATAAATTTGTTATTTGTTAAAAAAATAATCCCTGAAGGAGTCTTAGCTTCGACATGCGGGTTCGAGCAGAGGGTTTATCGATTTTTTGACATCTTGTCAAAAAATCGATAAACTCTCTGCTCGATTTAGGAATCTGCAGAACCTGCAGTTTGATACGGGTACTCGACCAACCAGATTAAAAGCATTTGCTTCTGTGATGTTCGGTTTCGCATGGATTGTTATACGAACTAGAATAAGGGCTACATCAGCTAATAAACTACACTACTGATAAACATGTTATTTACTTATCACGTTATTATTTTTTTAAGCATCAGGGAACATAGGTCTTCCCTTTTCCGATTATTCACTGTCTAGCTAGCTTTTCCAGAATTCAGTATTTTTATACGAATACGAAATTCATCACGTCAACAACGCAGCGAATTAATGTCACAATATTGATGTTTTAATGAAACTATTGAGTCTCATGAAAACTTAATGCGAAATCAGACAATTCTGGCCTGTCTGACTTTTTTTTATAGACGGAAAGCTCACTCATAATATGAAACTAGACAATCTTCTAAAGAAATGAAACAGGATTAATGAGTTTTGATAAAATTAACTGATTATCATAAATATTTATCCACTTTGAATTTATCCTCTGTGCAATGCGATATTAAGTATCATCATTTGATATCCTTTAGACACATGGTTTTTGTATGTTTTGACAAGCACACAGAGTGTGTATGTATCGACGTTAATCAATTTCCAGAACGATATCTACTACACCTATTTTATTATAGTCTGAAACTTCTCGTATTCAGCTACTGACAGAATCTCATTTGCAATGGATACTGATCATGGTAAAAGAATATTACACCAATGAATAGTCTTATGGAGACCGAACATTAGAAAATACTTTCTGCAATAAAAAGATAACAAAAAAACTGAATCTATCTAGATTCAGTTTAAATGCCATTATTTTACAATGCATTCATGTATTGTTGTGACTATCTATTAAAATGTAACCTGCCAGTACCTACAATATAAACTTTGTGTCTTATTGCAAACTAAAAAGCCTTTCTATCTCGTGTTCTCTTGTTACCATTCAGTTCCTTATTCATTTTCTTGTAAACATTCAACAATACTAAAAAAACAAGAAACAACGCCTCTGATAGATATAGAAACAGTATTCTATTCATAGTGTAAATGTATTCAAGAGTACCGATAGTTGGAAAAAGCCATAGCTCGTGTTTGAAATGCAAGAATTTTCTTATGTTATGAATAGATAACATGACAATAGTTTTGTCAAAACATCCAATAAAGCGTATCTAAACATTTATGTTTGTATTTGTATCTCAATGTTTATAAGAGCAGACACGAACCCACTATTAGCCCTTTGTTATGAATGTGCTGCAAGTCAATATTTTGTTCGTATAATTATACTACGTTCTACGATGCTTTGACTATTAATTTGTTGAAAGTGTTATACCTACCTATTTTAGTTTTTATGTCTTAGTCTGACTAATGGGACTAGGATTTATTCATCTCAACTTTAGTCAAAACTGGCCTCTAAACGCAAGCGTTCAGCTATTGCGCTATTCGGATCTTTAATCATAATTTTCCAACGGGATGTGCTATTTTCCAGGTAGGCACAAGATTGGGCGTACTATCATTATATACAGCCCGTATCGACCCATTGTAACGTCTTCACTGGTGGGTACGTCTTGTAGACGATACTAAACAAGAGCTCTATTTGCGCTAATCACATCCAGGTCCTCCTCGCGATAGTCTCGATGTTGTCACCTCTTCGTTCCCATGGTCTGCCTACGGATTGTTTAGTCCGATCTTAGTCTTAGTATACTGTACGACAGAATACTTAGAGGGCCTCGGTATATATCAAGACTTGGCTCAATTGAAGTGGTTTATTCTAACGTTTCCTGTGTTTAGACTTTAAACATGCGTGACTCGATGCGTGAGATGACACTCTCTACGGTCATTGGCTTAACGGCTTATATCTACTATTATAGACTTATTAATATCTATTTAAACCATTTACCTAACCCGACCTATAGTCATTATTTATACACATTAAAGTGTAATGGCAACATTAACACTTGAGCAGACGTCTAGACAACGCCTGTCGACGAATATCCATTATACCTAATGTTTCAATATAGAATTAACAAAAGACATCTACCTAAACTCAAAGTTCATCATGACCTAACCAGTAGTCTGGCAAAAATATTTTATTTTCCCTAGAATATAACGTTGGTATCCGATTAGCACAAAAATATGATTAATGGTAAAACTGTGAGTCTAATGAAGAAAAGATAATTAATCATCTACCTAGCAACGAGCTTGAGGTTCACTCATTAACCAGTAATAGCCAACTTCCAACTTTTTATTTGGTTTATCGGAATTTTTATACACTGGCCGTGATTTTAAAAATCTTATTGTTTTGTTTCACTGAATCGATCGAATAAACTATTTTTCTGTTTCTACTCAGCAGTAGCTTGGAGATTTTAAATAGCCGGAACTAAAAATTCTACGGAAATTAAATATTACAAGAATCAGGTAATATCTACTACATTGTTATGTTTGAAATAAAAACCGGTTGGAATTTCTATATATATGGATAGTTCTAGAACTCTGGACTCTTTGAATTTTTTGCATATGGATCTGAAAGTTTTGTTCCCTTCTACGCAAACACAACGATACCTACATTTTGGCGTTTACGTTTATTTTAAACAGCAGAGTACACGTGGTAATTACAGTTTTTAACAGCATTTTCCCGTACCCATATTTAGACATTTTAAAACCCTTCCTTGTCCACAAGATTTATTTATTTATTAAATTACAACGGCATAAACCAATTACAGTAATTTAAGACGTTACAAAATAGATACAAATTAAATACACTCCTACATACATGAACATATACAATATTTTAACCACATTTTATTACCTATGTGGTGGTAAATTTCGACTTCATGATAAGACTATAACAATTGATATAATTTCTACATTAAAATATAATAAGATACATTATTAAGATATAGGATATACCTACCTACATTGAGTATAAAAACAAGAAAATAGGTCCTGAACCTAACGCTGACTTTTAAAAGTAATTATTTATTAAAATTCAATACCAACAGCTATTTGCTTTTGTTGTATAATGTTTACAAATAATTATTAGAACTAGCGATCGAAAACCCCAGCCTTGAGTTTCTCGTTGCTTTAATAAAATTGGCTGCCTATTCCAAATTAAACATCTTATGATTCTGATTTCATAAAAGAATAATAGAGTGTACTGATTAAACACAACTAGTCCGAGGCTGAAAGAACAAGTACGTGCGAAATTGGAAATTTGATACAGTCAGTTACAATTTGCAAACTAAAATTAAAATATGTACCTACCTACTTCATTTCATTTAGTACCTATTGGTATGGCCAGAATAGAGCTAGCTACCACAATTTTATGGTATTAAGACAATAAAAAACACTACGCTAACACTTCGATCGGACAGCTGTTTCAGTCTTGAAGCTGGCTGTTTTGAATAGGAACTTATACCACCTAAGAATGATAATGTAAAAAAATTATATGGAGATAGCCTAAGCTAAAGATTGATGCAGATTTAAATCCAACCGACAATTATAGTCTCTCTTAAGAAATGATAATGGATTTATACAAAAAAGTCTTAGCATTGTTTAGAAATCTACTACCCATCATAAATATTTAGGGTTATATAAATTCCTGTGTAGGATTTCCTTACTAAGGCACTAATCCGATTTAAAACAACACTTAGATACTTATCTTTTTAATTTGAGCTTTATAACTATGTGATTAAAGTCTCATTGAAATGAGCAACCATTAAACCACCTTAAGTGCTTATCATCTTATATGTCGTTAAGTTGACTGAAGGAAATAATTAATAGTACCTATTAAGCGGCGATTAACACTTAACAGTCGGTAAATTGTGTAATTTATCATCTAAGTACATTAACACCCAAAATTTTCTACTAATGAAAACGTATGAAAATCAACACAGAATTTCATCTCACTTATCTGTTAGCGTCATCATATTTATACAACGTGTTAAAATAGCGGAAATCCTCGGACATACAATTTATTGTAAAAAAATGCCTAATTTTGCAAAAAAAATTGTGTTATTTGCGTGAGATGACATAATAATATTATTACTGATTCATGAATGACTGCTGAAATTGACTCATAGATTTTATCAAAGACATTCTATAATGTTACCTACTAAGCAAAGCCCTAAAAACGCATGAAAATAGTTTTCTTCGATTCGCCTTTATTTAGTTTTAAGTTTAGCATTGTTTAACCGCAGAATCCAAGCTGTGCACTAGGAGTTCAAAATATATTGTCGTATATTTCAGCGACCCTGATCGCGGCGGCGGCAGGCACCACCGTGGGCTGGACGTCACCCACTCTGCCCATCCTCCTAGCTCCAGACTCACCCATCCAGACCTCAGCGGATCAAAGCTCATGGATTGCTTCACTTATGATACTATGTTCAGGTATTGATTTCTCATTCCATTATCACCAGTGCGGGTTTTTAATAGCTTTTAATATTGTACACAACTACCTATTTAAACATGTTTAATAGTCTTCCTAAAAGTTTAAAATAAAAATAAATAATTTATGTCAAGGTTTGAGTGCCTGACATATAAGTCATATTGTAGCTATTTTAATCTAACAGATCAGCCCATAGATTTGTGAATATTGTAATGTAACATAAAGTTACCTGTCAACTCTTTTGTTTTGACAACTAGTGACATCATGTGATCTCACATCTGTAGTAATTCAACCAACAAACCGTATCGTCATAAATATCAATCCACAAATATTCGACATAAATATCTACGGACTGATTAGAAGTGATGTCTGTATCTCTCCATTGCTTGGCAGGTCAATCTCTCCGTGTAAGAGTAATAACAATGAATGCATTGTGCCTAAACGAGATCGATTGCAGCCGAAGCTAGTCGTCATGCGATTCTCTTGAGTGATGTGACAAATCAAACCACGCTTATTAAGAAGTACATGGACTTATTAGGCATGCCACCCATACTTTATCCAACTAATAGAATTACGCTCACTACTAGGAGATTGGAAACTGTTAGCGTTGAAATTACACGATAAATTGACTTTCCCAAGGCACATTACATGTTTAGTCGCAACATTAATCTAAGTCGTAACTTGATCGCGATTCTCTCTCATCCCGCTTGCTAATCTCGAATGATGGGGTCGGCTTTAGTAACTTGATCGCAATTTTAACATAAAAATATCGCGTTATCACGCGTGTAACCTTCGGAACATTTAAAGAAATTTCCAAGATATCATTATAAAATATATAATTTTCAATGTTGGCTTAATTTATATTTTCCTATACCTAAATCATAAATGTGTTTAATCTGATGACGTCGATAAATTTTAATTCTAAGAATTAACTTACAAGAGTGAAAATAATGCAGGAGTACTTATATCTATAACAGTTATGTTTAACTACAAAATTAACACAAATTGTGGAAAATCCATTAAAGTCGGTAAATGACTGATGAATGAAGGATATGTTAGTACATATCCTTTATTCATCAGTCATTTATATGATACCTACATTTTTACATATTTATGATACCCACGACTACCCACGTAGTCGTGGGTTTCATATCAATTGGATTTTCAGAACTTTAGACCGATAAGTAATCGTTTCATAACTGTTAATGAATGTTAAAAAAAATGCAAACTTATTTATAATATTACAAAAAGAAGGTATTGAGTGCATTGTAAGATTGTAGTACCTACAACCTACATATATGTTTTGTCTAGACGAAACAAAGCCATCATGATTCACAGACGCGTTACTCATTGTATTGTTTTCTAATTTCAGCCGCAAGTCCCATCCCTGCATCATATCTGTCGGACAGGATCGGCACAAAGAAGACGTTGCTTCTCGCTGCAGTGCCGTACATCATAGGATGGATACTGGTGATGTTCGCAGGCAACGTGCCCACTATATACGCGTCCCGCCTCATCTCCGGCCTCGGCTACGGCATAGCCTACACCACCGCGCCCATGTACCTCGGCGAGATCGCGTCCGATGACGTCAGGGGAGCCATGGCGACGCTAATCACTGTCATGTCGAAGGTCAGTCTGTTACCCGAGCCACGATTATACCAGCAAGGTCAATAAGCTCAAATAAGTAATTAGGTCATACACCTACATTATTTTGACGTTTATGACGCTTATCTCGAGAATTACAGACGGATAATTTCAGTTTGATAACAATATCATTGTACTTACGAAATTTGTAGACTATAAGTAATGTGGCTGTCGGTTTTTATGTTCGAGGTTTATTGTTTTATATGTTATAGAATTTCCGACCGCAATGTAGGCACTTAATGGAATTGATGTGTAGGAATATGACCATATCTAGGTACCTACTTAAAGTACACAAATATTTTGAGTTTACTTTAATATACCTACATAATGTGTTAAATTACCACCATTTAGCATATTTGTTGAAAAATAAATAGCACTTGCCTATGGGGAAATATTTTCTGGGAAGTACTGAACAACATTGTTATAGGTACCTCGATGCTTTATCGCACCTTAATGTTACAAAGGTTTAAACTGACGTTAAATATTGCGTTCTGTTGGGAAATCCGTAAATCAATTACAGAAAACCGTACAGATTCTAAAATGTGCAATTTGATGTTAACAGGGTAAGCCCGAGTATTTGTTATGAGTGGGTAAAGAATTCTTGATGGTAGTATTATAAGTATATAGGAGTATATTAATAGGTGGAGAACTTCGGATCCCTTTTTAAGAATATTACGCGCACGGCGAAGTGTGACATTTACATACATACATACATAAAGTCACGCCTATTTCCACGAGGGGTAGGCAGAGACCACGGATTTCCATTTGCTACGATCCTGACATACTTCTTTCGCCTCATTCACTCGCATCACATTCCTCATACACGCTCGTCGGTTAAGGGTACTCCTCACTTGACCCTTTTGTAGAACATCTCCGATCTGGTCCAAGTATGTTCGCCGAGGTCTTCCCCTTCCCGATATTCCACTAACATTCGCCTCATATATTTGCTTTGTCACTCT
Organism: Abrostola tripartita; assembly: GCA_905340225.1. Lineage (NCBI taxonomy): Eukaryota > Metazoa > Arthropoda > Insecta > Lepidoptera > Noctuidae > Abrostola > Abrostola tripartita. Next base: position 9,946,503 of record HG996487.1, on the reverse strand, counting down.
TCTTTACACATTGTGTAAATTAATTTAATTAATTTACACTTTACATTCATTTATCAGTGTGAGATTTGGCATAATTAAACTTGTTAGTGCAGTAAGCTAAAATTTGTATCATAATTACAGTCAAGTTTGGCCTTAGGGCGACCTCTAGTTTTATTATTTTTAAATCTAATTTATTAACTCATGATACCGGCAACATGAGAGACACTAAAACTTTGTCATAAGGCAATGTTGAGTTCCAAAAAATATAAACTTATTTATACCTTTTTTATTTTGTATTAGCAGTAATAACGATATAGTCTTTTTTATAATGGCTGCCTCCTAAAACAGATGGTCCGATAAATAAATATACCTAAGTAATAATACTCGTCACCGACACTGATCTCGTTCTAGATTCTAGTTTGCCACAAAACAAGTCTAATCAACCTTGACTAATAATCTGAAGATCTAAAGACACTTTGTATGCAGTCGTTAATAAATATAACTACACTTACGAATTAATTTTATATCAACCTTGTCTTATTTGCGCTTCACAACAAACATAGAATATAATTAATAGGTACCTATCTTTATTCAATCATGACTTTATTTCAAAAGCATTTAGAAAAGTTTTTTTTTAAAACGCACATCAGTTGTTTCCAGTTTCAGTTACCTTTTTTTTACGAATCATTGCCTGTTGAAGAGAATTTAATCAGGTTCATCTTATAAGACTACTCGACCTTATGGTCTGTTCCTTATGGTATCTTCGTTGGTAGAAGAAGTTCAATCGAAAAAGTATATTTCGAATTTAAGTCACGGACCCTATTAACAAAGCAAGTCAAGTTCGAATGGTGACGCTGCGTTTGCCCCTATTTTAGACCTTGTAAGCTGTTACTGCTAAATTAGTACAGTCTACGCCCTGTGATAAAGAAATAATATAAGGAGGTGTCGATTTTTCGATACTGAAAACCAAAATAGCCTCCCTAGCTATCAATTTCAGCAACTACGTATATTGTGTAGTTTTTGGTAGAACTATGCGATGAGATCAGGGTTCCTTATAAGTTCTCGAGGCTTCAGAATGATGTCACTTATTTCAAGTCAGTAAAGGAAACGCCACACCTACACCAACTTTAACGTCTGATTTATCGTAAACTTCGTAAAGGTGGATTTATGATTCGTGGAATAATATTTCACTTTCTACTACAGTTAAGCTATTGAGTCTTATCATAGTATGGAAATATTTAAGAAAATACAAAATAAAACCGTTCGTGTTAATTGTTTACCATTAAAATATTGGCTGTAATCTAAAACCTGTACCTAGTATAAATGTTTACTCTAGACAAACATGTTAACCTAAGCTTCACTTCATATTGGCTTCCAAGGGAGCTGAACGTATAAAGCTTTATTAAACTTAACGATATCTCATCTGTAAATATTAGAGTCGACCTTTAGTAGACATTTTCTTTTAATTTTCACACACGCCAACGGAAAACATTTTGTTTATTTGCCTGCAAAAGATCAAAATCACTACATATTTTAATTATTTTAAAAGTAATTTATGTTCAATTCGCCTTTATTCTCATACTGACATGTTTTACTTAATTCTAAGTTAGTACTCTCTGTCATGATCTGTAAAAAATTAACGTTATAATTAATTTGTTCCAGTTCGGTATCCTGTCACAGTATTGCATCGGGCCCTACGTGTCGATGCTTGGTTTGGCGAGTTTTAACATCGCTATACCAATTCTCTTCGTGGTGACGTTTAGTACCATGCCGGAATCACCCTACTACTACATTAAATCTGGTCAGAAACAAGAAGCAGAATCATCACTAAGGAAACTGCGAGGCAAGAGCTACGTTAGAGAAGAATTAGAAAGTATGAGCAATTTGGTTACAGAAAATATGAAAGAGAAAAGTCGATGGAAGGACTTGTTTACCGTCGGAGGAAATAGAAAAGGCCTAATCATTTTGATGGGCATATATTTTACACAACAGTTTTGCGGCAGCACAGCAATTATTTCCTACGCTCAGCAAATATTCGGAGCAGCTGAGGGTGGAATGGGTGCAGAAGAGTCATGCATTCTATTTGGTTCTGTGCAGTTACTTACGTCAGCAATGTCGTCCCAACTGGTCGACAGATTAGGAAGGAAACCCCTATTGCTCATATCGTCGTGTGGTGTCGGACTATCAAACGTCATAATAGGAGCCTACTTCTTTATGAAACATCAGCACAGTGACTACATCGTCAGTTTAAAATTTATTCCTAATGTTGTGATACCTATATTTATATTTTCGTACACTATAGGTTTAGCAACAGTGCCTTTCGCCATAACTTCCGAAATATTCCCCACGAACATTAAATCAAAGGCGACTTGTGTGATACAGATATTTGTGGCTTTAATGACGTTCGCAGTAACGAAGTTGTATCAAGTGGTCGCCGATAATTTAGGAAACTATGTCGCCTTCTGGGGATTTGGTGTACTCTCGGTGCTTGGTGTGATATTTATATTATTACAACTCCCAGAAACTAAAGGACAGTCATTTGCGGCGATACAAGAGAGATTGTATTCCTCAGATAAAGTTATGTATGAAAAGGGAGAAGATCACATGGCTAGTGTTAAAATAACCTTGTGACGAAGTACATTATATTTAAAATAAATGTATTTTCTAAGTAATTGTACACATTAAGATGATTGTTAACGTACTTTAATATTATTCAGTACTTAATTTTCCGTCCGCGCGCTACGTGGCGACATTCCGTAAGAGAACCTAATTTGTCGTGCCCGTCTCCTTTGTTCATGTTATTTTGTTCCCAGTTGTTTATAGTTACAGTGGGAGCTACTAAGACCAAAGAATTCACTTTTTTAGTGTTATGAGACTAATTTCGGGTTTCTCATTCCGTTACGTAATTGCTATAGTATGAACTGTTTCTCTATAACAAAATGGTCTTCCATTTAATCTACAGCTAAATTGTGAACGTAACAGAAGACTTGATCCATTATTTCGTATTAGTTTTCGTATTAAGTTTGTTATGAGTATTACATGTGCCAACAATATACATAGAGCATCTACTTAAATATATATTTGAGTTTATCTGTGATGGATTATTGCATAAAAAGTATCAATTGCTTTAGTAAAGTTGCAATATGATGCAAAGTATTTTATATAATATTATATACATCTGAAACTATTTCTGACATTCAGTTATATTATTGTCATGATGTGAACGTGCCTTTATCAACTACTGTATAACTTCAACAAGTACAAACGTAATATAAGCTACTGTAATGTAAGTTGTTCGTGTAAACTCTCACAGAAGATGTTTAGAAAATAATTTACGCTTCAATGCTACAGAAAACAGATAAATGATTTTATCGAATCTCTTGCTCTTTGAATGGATCCGAGAATCGTGAGTTATAATATTTAAAATGAGTTGTAGGACAATTCTAGTTTATGAGTTTTCGTATTTGTCTGGAATAGATTCAGACCGGTGACTGGGATTAGCTATTATTTTCCTTGTTTAGAGCTTGGTGAGACAGTTTCAGTTTGGTAGTGTACAGCGCAACTGCACTTCATTAGGGCTCTTTGCAACATTTTTGCAACCAACTTGCACTAACTCCACTCCGAAACTTGTTTGCTTGTTAAGACCGCCACATTTGAGAGGTTTTAAGCCAATATTGTCAGGATTATATTGGCACGCTAAATTTACGGAGCTTGTTTACGCTTTGCTGGGACTTTGCTCGTTGTAAAATATTCTGATTCTGTTTAGATTGCAAAAAGAAATTCGAACAAAAAAATAGCCTAATATTAGTGGTGTTTTAATTTACTGTAATAATCACTTTGTTAATTGTAAAATTGTCTGGCAATTAGACTTCTTAAAAATGCATTGCAAAACTATAATTTATGTATACCGAAGATTGTAATAACAAGGGGTCTGCTCTCTTTAAAACGTTTAGCTGTAGGTAATTCATCTATATTTTAATCCGCAGAGATAGGTGTCATCGGTAAATACAATTGAATCGTGCTGTATTTTGGAATATAAACCTTTTATAACATAGGTACTTTGAATACCAGGTTGCTTACCATGACATCTATTTTAAGAACCTAAACTGAATTTAGTCGGTATTTAGTAACACGGCATTAATAAAGCGAACAAATAAGCGGTATAGAAAACTAAACTGCATCTGTAAAATATCGCCATCTATAGGGTGGTGGTAAACTACAGAGCCTTAGAATCTATAAAAACGAGGAAATATCGTAGTATTTTATACCTTGATTAAGGACATTTATACAATGTGGGTAGCTACAGAAAAATGATTTTTTTTTTATTATTGAGTGAAATTGTTATTAAATACATAGTGCCGTGGCTTAATAAAACAAGGCCTGCTCACAAAAAAAAATGACGTCACCAGCTGCACTGTCTGTCAATCTGTGTCAAATTGAGCAGGCTTGTATTAATATGCCATGTATTTGTGCCTTGTCAGCATTCAGCGTTATGTTAAGTACTAACAAATATAATATATTTATTAATAAAGCATAGATAGTAATATAATAATTTTGGTTAAGATTTTACGTACTTAGGCCGCACAGCATTTAATATAAGTTAGATAATAAAAATGGCGTGCCTTACAAACGATTCCATGGAGCAAAAGTGCTTGGAAATAGAAAATGCGCATTGAATAGGTACAGTAAAAGACGCGCGTTCTTTTTATACGCAAATAGTGTGTTTTGTACAGTCAGTTACATAAGTAGCTTGAGAAACTTAACTTATACATCAATCTGATATTACATTTCAAAAATAACTGAATCTAAATGAGGATATAACAATATCTTAAAGTTACAAAGCGTTAAATTGTTCTTCATTCAATAAAAATTGGAGTATTCAGCTACTTTCGTGACCGACTGTGCATGTGTCATCACATCTGTCACAAAAATTACCTAATTATAAAAACCTTATGTTACGTATTATTTTTAATACACAAAAATATACAATACAAGTACATAATTGGACGCATGATTTAAGGAAGGTCGCCTTTCTATCTGTTTCTTTGCTTAGCTCTTCATATAGGAGGCCTATATATAGCAAGGGACGTCCATCAGAACCAACGCGACGGCAAAACCAAAATGAGTAAAACTTACACAAGGACAAATAAAATTTAAAAAAAGATTATGTAGATACGTCGAAATCTTTTTAAACTTCGATTCTTAAAGTTATGAACTTTCGGTGACAGATGTGATTAGACCAATACAGGCTAAATAACATTTATTATACGATAATGAAATAAATTGTGATGATGCAACATTCCCAATGTCTCACGCATTCTCGTGCCATTTATACAGTGTAGGTATAAAAATTATTTTGTTACGTCGGAATGCAATGTTTGTGAAATCTTCATATTTGTAATTAAAATCTATTGTGATAACCTTAAATGCTTTTTATTTTATTTTGTTTTTTTTTTAATATCTCAGAATTGTCAGAACATCGAGGATGTTTGTAAAAGGAACGATAACAAGCATAAATACTGCGTAGGCTTAAAAACGTCTATTTTTACGTCCTTTTTAAGGCTAAGAGGATAAAATTATCATTACAATCACCACCAATAATGCCTATAGTCCCCGATAGGTTAAATAAAAGTATTCTCCTTTATCAGGAACCAATACTTACATAATTCATCAATTACGTTTCGTCATCACAATTCCTAAACTGTAAATAGATGGCGAACTTAAATTGTCATAATTCGGACCCGAACTGGGTTCTTAGCCTCCTTTAACCAGCTCTTCCGATTAATTAATACTATTAACGGGAATTGTTTTCTAAATCTTTCGCCTATAGATTCAAGTGGAGCCGCAATAAGGCTGAAGTCGGTTCATTGTGTTGCTTCCTGTTAGTGTTTGCCATTTGCATTCTCCGTAGCCGTTATCCAAATTATCGGCTTGGGATGTATATGCTTGTACTGTTTATAGAGAATGCTTATTTGTTTGGACTGAGTGCTTTTTGGAACAAAGGATTGTTGTGATTTTCATTTAAAGATCGTCGTATCTACTGAAACATTTTTATTGTATAGGACCTATTGTTGAAAAGAGAGTATAATTCATTGGGTAATTGGAAATGCTTGCTTAACTTTTCCTCAAGACACTTGACTTCAGTAAGAAGAAATAGGAAGTTTAAATAGCAATATTTACAGAAGATCTTTTATTTTAACAAACTGTAGAACGGAAAAAGTTATTTCTAGTTTGCATTTTGTAACACGCTTTTTATTTTAGCACTTAATCGTTATTTGCAATATTAAGCCCCTATAGCTCCTTCATTCTTAATTAAATTCGTGTCATAAAGATTACATGACTGCCTCGTTGGTCTAGTGGTCGCTAAGCGCGACTGCTGAGTACGAGGTCTTGGGTTTGAGTCCCGAGTCGGGCATCGGACCTAAAACATAACTTGCGAAATGCTCTATACACCACTAAATACAGGTGCGATGTTATGACTAAATGTTTTATGTTCAATAGAAATTGTGTTTTGCAGACGTCTCAAAGGTAGTAAGCCAATCCCTCACAGGTAAGTACTATTTAATTAAATTAGTTAGATAATAGAGTAATCTTTAATTTAATTTCGCTTGTTAGCCTCATGCCAACGCCAAGCCTCAAGCCTCTTGTTAAACGGTTCCTCACGGCTTGCGATTCGCTTTTCTCATACCTACGGGTGGCCTACAAAAAACCCAAACTCAATAGTTTAGTGAACAGTAAAACAACCACTAGTAGAGGCTCAAACGTCATTTGTTTTGAGAATGCTGAATGTAGATCCACCCATATTTTAACATATTTATAACACGGTATCTAAAATTAGAAATGTACACGTTAATACATTTTACTGATTGCGTGTCGCATAGGTACCTATGTACGCAACAATAAATGTCAACACCGCATAAATGAACTAGATAAACAGATCAAGTGGCATTATAATTAATACTCCACATGGAAATCTAGGTACGTACTGTTCATACTTTATACAATAGAAATTTAGGTTATATTTTATGAAAGGCCGATGTTATTGCTATCAAAACAAATGCGTATGACTGGAAAATTTCTTAAGTTTGATCCGCTTATCAGAAGATATTTGTTGTTTACATATTGGTCCTACGAACTACAAATATTTGTTTGTGTCATTGAAATTATCGAAATAAGTATGTTTATTTGGCTTGTCATAACTGGATGAGTTAAACTGCTGTAAACTAGTAATGGGTCATATAAGTCATTAATCTTCAATGTCGCTGATATGGTAAGATCAACTCTACCGTTTAAGAAATCATTATCAATCAAAATCTGCATCTTTGATTTGCAATTATGCATGTGTATTAAATCCATTTCCTCAATGGAAAGTTAATTAATCATGTCTTCTTCCTCATCATAACATTCAACGTGTAAATACTATTGTTATAATATGTAATAATTATGTTTTATCTATTTATAAACTGTTCAACATAAATATTAAGTTACATATAATATTGATAATAAATACTGAATAAAATAATATTGTTTGTTGTTGTAAAGTTTATTTTGGCATAATGATCTGTTGTTGATTGTTGAAATTTTGTTATCAATTTTACGAATCCATCTGAGTAATAAGTATTCAAAATGTGTTTGTTTATAATTGAAGAATTTAAATCTTCGATTATAAACTTTTCAATTAAAATCTTTAAGGCATATAACTACTTTTAACTCCAGTAACTTGGGCATTTTCACACTTACACATCTGATCAATAGTTAACATTTAATAATGAGTACCGTAAACAGTATAATTTATTATTACTTGTTGTCTTAACAACTTTAACCGTAAATCACGTAATTTTTTTACACTGACTGATTAAACTGACTTTCATCCTTTAACAATTCCACTATAAGTTTATGTATGTATGTACAATTTACATTCAGTTGCTAACATTGCTTACTGTTATCTTGGCCAAAAGAGAATCTTCCCAGGTGGTTCTGAGAATATTTTGCAAGGAACATAAGCAAATGAATGCGACTAAAGTCGATTGTCTCTTTTTTCAAAATGCCGATTGGTAACAGATGTACACCCCACAACCTTATATTCAATATACGTCTTTAATTCAATAACAACTTGTATTTACCACGCAGTATACATTGATAAACCTATTCCTGGATTTTAATTGTAAGTTTGTATTATGATGTGTTTGCTAGTGAAAGGGGACAATTTATGACGGAATGCTTGAGGTGGAAGCGTTGATTGATGACCACGACGTTGTGTTGTAGTAAAAATACGCTTATTTTTTATTTAAAATTCATGCAACAATACAATTTACATAGGCGGACTATTCAGTCCGCATTCGCCTGAGGCATTCTCTAACAGTCAACCATAGGGTAGTGCAGAGAAAAAGAGGTAGGTGCATTAATATACAAAAGGCTCATGTTAGAAAATTAATTTTAATTCTCCTTTTGCTTTTAATAAAGTTATAGTGTAGACTTCGATTGTTTTATTTGTGTGTTTTGGCTGCTAACTGCTACTCAAATTCATCTACGATACAAATCATTCCTGATGCATCGCCAACTTTTTATATCGTTTCCAGAATATGAAGTAGCCTGATAGTCGCTGTCAAATTCGTAGAGTAACGGACCAAAATTGCTACGTTAAGCTAGCATAATACAAATTTTAACTGGTATAATGAGCCCCTTTTTCAAGTTTTCAAGGAATCGGAAAGCCAGACATTTACGTGGCATCGCAGGTCTTACAGTTATCTGGGTCGCAAGCATCTAGACCGAAGACTTTAAACAATGATATCTGTAGACATTAAACTTGCCGGCCGTAATCAAGCTTTATGGACCATGAAGAATGTCGATCTTTTACTAACAAGTAAGTACCTATTACAAGATAAGATATAATGAATAAGATTTATTATAATTTAAATACCTATAGGTATAAAATATTGCTTTTATTTACTGACAGACGCACGTGCCTACTGAATGCCATTTGAATATTTTTTCTTAGAAGTACGTGTTCGTAAGCTTGATTGAAGTGAAAGAGATAATTGAAAAACCCAGAATTTAACCAAATCTTATTTACAGACATTTATATAAATGAAAGAACTGATAAGAGATAGAAGATAAAAAGTACTTCATCGCCAAAATCACGCTTCTATGGGAAGAATGACAACATGACTGTGACGTTAACAGGCTGAAAAAATGGCAGTCTGAATGACGCACAGGATTGTTTACCGCCTTACATTATTATTATAAGCCCGTATTGTCCCACTGCAGGGCAAAGGCCTCCCGTCTCTCCTTCCACTTGTCCCTGTCTGCCGCCACTCGACGCCAATCCTTTAGGTAGGAGACTTATTCGTCACGCCGTCTTTTTCTCGGGCTACCACAAAGTCGTTTGCTGCTGCTTGGGACCCGCGTTGTTGTTTTTGCCCATAGCTCCTCCGACATGCGGCAGACGTGACCAGCTCAGTTTTTACATTACACTATACATTTTTTAATTCAACCTGTCAGTTGCTCATCACTGCAACTCTCGTAATCTGTTTTGAAAACATAAATCTCAACCCAACCAACTCGAAACAATTGACAGAAATACAATAATTGTTTTACATATTATTGTAAATCATATTATAGCGCTAAATGTATGTTAAGTATTCAGTCTTTATGCAAGCAATTATTACTGAACCAACTTCCGCATGTACAATTATTTGTTGACTCAGACACATATTATACAATTGATGACTTCCTAACAAATAGATCATTGTATCATAATAATATATTATATTTGTCGTTCTATTGTTATTTTAGCATATTAATAATCGCTGACCGATTGATTAAAATGATTTTGTCACTACATAAACAGATGTCCGTAAAAAGAAAACGCTGATAATGCTTGTTCATAAATCTACATCTATAGATACTATCTATAGCTGCAACAGTCTTAAAAATCCATGTGTATCGCAGAAGAAATGTGTTTTTTTATTTATATATCATCTAGGTATGTCGTGTTCCCGCTAATCGTTAGGTAGTTTTAAACAAGGCTTAGGTATTAAACATATTTCCTTAATTAAAATATCCCAATAAAACCCAGTCATTTTGACTCATATTTGTGACGTCATGAAACAAAATTGACCAATAATTTTCGAAATGATCGACCTGGTGAATCCCACACATCGCCAACAAGAGGTATGGTCCACTTTAAAACGAGTATTTTCTAGATGTCTGTTTTCTGGGTGACGGATCTGACCATTTGGAGATTTATGTATGAGGTCATTCTTTTATAACCTGATATATAAAGCATCACTATATTTCAATTTTCGTATGCATGTCGGAAGAAGATGAAAACAATGATAAAGAATCCATGTTTACATGGCCATTTTATCATTCCACAAAAGATGGTAAAAATAGAAATCTAATATTGTAACAACTGGTCACTCCTATCATATCTATACCAAAAATAATATAACCTTTTCTGCAGGGTTACCATGAGCTGGCATTGCCGGACATTTTCCGTTGTAGAAGCGAGACGTTCTGCTACACTGCACATAGTAGACAGAGCAGCGTCGCGCTTTCACAAAGGAAAATGGAATGCAAGCTCATAGTAAATAGTAAAGCACCTGATCGCTATTCTAATCTGACCTAATCGACTTTCTGTTATTTTAATATTTACTGTGATTTGGTCACCTCAGGGAATTAATCAACCCTCCATTATCGTCAATTTCCAGGGAGATACATAAACGAGGATATTACAGTTACAGAACACCGTGTTGAGTCGTTGACTTAATATTTTAAGCAAATTAAAATAAACTATTCCTAGGAAAGACATTGTTGAATAGTACAAAGTTCTAGCGTGGTTATGATGTCTGATAAAGTGGGAAGTTGTAGTACTCGTTATTCTATAACATAGAAAACTACACAGCGATGAAGGGAAGACAGATAGTCGCGGTGAATAATGGTAAAACATCCTTATGTTAACCGAAAAAACACTTAGTTGAAATAGTATCTAGGTACAGTAAGTACGTTCTTCTTCTTATCGTATGGTTGATGAACAACCTAGTGTCAGAGTTTAAACCGCCTGTAGGACTCTGACATGGCTTTACACACCGTTGAAAAATCTCTTAGGTGTGCCGGTTTTCTCACGATGTTTTCCGTCACGTACGTTTATAAACAGCTTTTCTTTACTTATATTGTTTGATATTTCATGAGGATTTGAGTAAACTGCAATGGCGCTAGTACATGTACCTAAACTTCGTAATGGTAGACGGACAACGCATTTTACTAGATATAAATGTAATCTTTAACTTTATCGTGTAAATAATATATAGCGTATAATAAACGTAGTTTAAATAATAAACTATATCTAACGTATTATGATTGTATACGTGAGAAATGGTTCACTATCAGCTGATAATACGTTAGACGCAGATTACTAGATAGTAGCAGTCTTTACAAGCAGGATTTGTCGTCTGCATTCTGTAGGTATGTTCATAACATGCAATATTTATCGAGGAGTATTCTAGTTTGTAGCAGTACCTACCTGTAAATAGGCACGTAGTTAGCACTGAAGCCTAATTGTCGTAATTTTAAAGACCAGCCGTATTACACTACACGTAGCGCTGTCTCGCTTCCACAACGGAAAATGTCCTGCTTTAAGAGTTCATGGTAAGGGGGCTGTTCTGGTCCAGTAATGAGTAGCCTTCCATTAATACTAAACTCCTTACATGCGTCTCAATGCATTTCCAACTATGTTTTCAACAAAGTCATATTACTATTCCCCTCAGCATAGCCCAGCGGAAAAGTTATGTATGTAGTTATGAGGTAATGGTATTCTATTGTTTTAAATATTTGAAGCTAGCTCTAACAAAATTGCTTTAAAAATGATCGATGTCATATTTTTGGCGGGACAAAGCGTTGTTGCCGCATCCCCGCTCCTATTTGTTGCGCTACATTGTCGGGAGAACAAAAAGCTTCGGACAATTTATAGGCACAGGTAAAAACGTAACCAACAGAGTATAAATAAAATACTGCACAATGACACCGTTATTGTCTAACATTGAATTTAGAATTTAAGAATTTTAGGGCAGTTTATTCGTGACCGAAGAACAAACTCTACATTTAGGTCACAATTTACTGTTTTACCTCATTCCTATTAATTTAGACTTAGTCTGTTGCTAAGACCGCATCGTCAGAGTTAGTACTATAACTTTTTAAACCTACAGATATACATGTAACAAAAATTCACATCTGGCACAACTAGATACTTGTTGCCAAAAAATTTGATGGTAGAATATGAGGGCTTAACGCAGAATTCCGAATATGAAAAAGTGTTCCAGACCGATAAAAAACGTGACATTCTAAGTATCAAGGTTATACGAATTGGAAATAAATCCAACCTTACTATCTGTGAATCGAACGTTCTGAGTAAATGACATTCTGCGAAACAGGACACTGAAAACCGAATTAGATGCTTAGTGCAGTTTAGAATTGTAAAAGATATGAGGCAAACATTATTCTAAGATTGTTGAATATTTTTACATCGTCCAATGTTTTTATAAACACCCACATGTATCAAAATTCATCAAAACATAATTGAGGTTGAAATACTTTCATGTTTATTTGTCCTAATACATATAATAAGCGTAGATACCCAGAATGTATTGCTTTAAGGTTTTTCTGCAACGATATAGGCACTTAACAGTGTTACCCCCGCACTCAGAGACATTTAATGATATTTAAACTACCACTAAGTAAAGGTTTTGTTCGTAAAATCTTTCCTTAGAGTCAGTTTAAATAATCATTAACGTCTCTGAGTGCGGCAGTTAGTGTATTTACACACACGGAAAACCGCAAACTACAAGCATCCAGATCACAAAACAATACATTTTATTAAATTTATAGGGTTATATAGGAATATTTAGACTCTTTGTATCCTCAAATTGCTCTTTACAGTTTAATTCCTTCTAACACAAACCTCACCTACTAGCTACATTGTAAGCTTAGTCGGTTTGATGAAGTTAACTTATCTCTGTACAATATTGACATCACAGACTACACAACTCAATGCAAACTCAACCGCAATGACGCACTACGTCAGCTACGTGTTTTTAATGCAATTTGTTACAATATTTATCTTTTGACACATCTAACCAGCTTACTATATTAAAATCAACACCAAAGTGAACATTAGCATACAACGACACAAATAATGAAAGCGATAACATAATATAAGTAATTAATTAATTGGACACTATCGGTGTGGGTGTGTTCGGCGCACGTCACAGTGTACGTTGACTCACATGTGCACGTTAGAACACACAAGTACACCAGTTTATATCAGATGCATGGAACGCTGCCTATTCACAATTAGCTGCTCTTGCATGAAGGTGACTATTTCAGTCAACACACACGTATAACGGAAGTGAAATCTACATTCAACAATATGTATTCAGGAATCACACTTAATAAACAATTCTGCAAAGGTTATACTCACAAACGTACCTATTTATAATTAAGAGTACGTAACTGGAGTTGATATCGTTTCAATGTAGAAAAACGGGTTATCGAAACCATCTGAACTGAAATAAAGCCCAAAATATACTTGTATCAGTGAAATAGCTACTGACCAGTCTCCGTACCGAACAATGACGTCAGCTGGAAAGGACAGGTCAATGTCCTTACTGAGCAATTTTACGTTCGGCACGAAAAAACGCTGCAAATACGTTGAAGATGAGTAGGTAGCAGAAAAATGGTCACTATCCGCATTGAGCACTTGCACAAAATTTTCATTACCCTATAGTATCAAGTTGACCCGAATTACGGAATCGTGCGAATTTGAAAATATATGGCTGGCTCTCGGTATGTATGTGTTAGTGTAACTTCCACAAACAGTATACACACACGCACAGCTGCCAACAATGCATACATTGGCATTTGGCGCACATGTGAGTGTTCGTCTGTGTGCGTATGCAGACTTCACGTGCTGGACGCGTGATCAATGTTCACATTCCAACGTGCTTGGAACCACTGTGCAAAAGCACACTACTTGCATTTTTGACGACAACATGTACACTACTCTACATTGTTGTGAAAATGTTTCCATTACTGTTACAAGGTAGCCAAGATATCAGACAACGCGAAAACTATACCGAACTTTGATCTTTATATTTCGAGTCTTTTGATTACGTATCACGCGATGGGGCACACGCGTTTAAAGTTGACAGTTGTAATACATACTTCATACAATTTTCGTGTCGGCCCCCACGTTTGATTATAATGCTCAATTGTAATGGGTTTTTATGTTTACATGGTCCAAACCAGCTTCCGCGTAAGTGGAAAGATTTAACATCGCAATATTGCTCTTCTAAAAAATATTATGATGTTTATAAAGATTTTTAAAAATTCGTGAAGTGAACCAACGTAATTGCATTTTTTATTACAATTCTCATCTCATGTTTGGTATTCCATATTGATCTCTAGAGGGCGTATTTAATGTGTATTTTATACTTGTTTATTTCTTCGATTATATTAGGTTTTTACTTGACGTTCGGTACGTTAGTTTTTATTTGCAAATGAAATGTAACTAATTGGTAATGATTTTTTATGTTATAATTGTTAAACAAATATCGAATAAACACGTATGTACCTTCGTTTACAAATCGTTAGTATGCTGGCTAGTTTCTTCTTCATGTTATTGTTTTCTGGCCTAGTGCCAGGGCCGGATTTGCTTAAAGAAACTAGTGCTGCGCTAGTTAATACAAGTACACTTAGCTTCTTTATCTATTATTTGGTTGGAAATGTACATCTTACTTTTGTATTCTTAGTTCATCGATTCACAGATCTGCAAATTTATTTTATAGTAACCCCAAAAAGAGAAACTTTAGCTTTGACTCGTATTAAGAAATATATTTATTGCATGAATGATCTCTTGCCATAGGAATCAACTAGCTTTGGTCACGCTTCGAAATGTACCTTTTTACTTTAATATATATAAATAATTTAACCATTATACCACGTGGATTCTTTCTGCTGCTTCCAGCCCGGAAAAAAAATATAAATATATCGTTTGTTTGTCGTTTGTAAGGTGGGCAATATTCCAAATATTGCGAACAAAAGGTCATCTGCCACGACAGACTAACCAACTAAAAACAATACGGCATCAAAATCTTCCATCCAATTCACAGTAGGTACATTCTTGACGGTGAGAAAATCTAATACAACCGACTTCCCATAACGCGCCTGTCGCATCCCTACTCTCGATTCTTTTATTTACCTTAATCGAATCATCCTTCAGGGGTCATGCGAGTACCGATGTATCGATTCATTTCATTCTATACTGACAGACATCGCATTACACTACTGTCACGAAATAAGAGACGCACCAGTTTTTTCAATAAACTCTTGTTACTTGCTTAGGTACAGCTGATTGTGATTTTCACTAACTAGTAACTACCAATGGATTATGGAAAGTTTAATGGAATATTACACGATTATTTATTTAAGACTTGACTTATATCAGCAAATATCAAGCTTAAGTGGATCACTATCGTACCTTTATTTAAACAAGTGGCACCAGAAAATAACGACGTATTGGTGTTACATCACATTTTATTACTTTAGCGTTGCAATTGTTTTCTTATTCTAAGCAATAGGTCACATTTTATAACTCCGTATCCAATTGTTTCCATTTAAAAAGAAAAGGCTATTCGGTTTCGCATTCAGGAGGCAAACAGTTCCAATTTTGAACGAAATCGTTTAAAACTTGTGGCCAAGCAAATTGCACATATCTTCGTAGGAAGCATCCAATCCAGGCTTTATTAAAATCCAGTTCGTACACGTTCAATGCAGTTGAACATGTTGCGAAGATTTATCATTTCATTCTTAAATTCTTCACTTCCTTCATGTTGGAGCTATCATCACTTAATGCCCACGCATTAAATCTGTTTAAATACAAGTATAGTAAACACCCGAGACAGCGCATAGAACCGGTGCCAAAATATTGAATTGACAGACTGAATAGCTTCTCCTATTTTTCACAATCTTACGTACCCACTCTGTTTATTATGTAAGTTCGAACTTCCTATGATATTAGCTTTTCTTAATAGTCAACAAAGTACCTTTCTAAGCTTCGGTAAAAATATTATAAAACTCGTGTAACTTTCCGATTAAATTTTTGTTTACGCAGAATAGCGGCCTCGACACAATTTCCGCGTAAATAGATTTTATCTCGCCGTCTTCGATACCCAAAAGATTTCAATTGTATTAAATTCAATACCTTTAGATTAGATTGATATTTGTCATTCATGCGATGTTTATATTGGTGAAACCGATTTTACCCGAATTCACATTCCATCATATAAATTGCATAAAAGTGATTACAAAATGCGATTCAGACAAAAACTTTTTAAATGACCGTAAACTATCTTAAACGTTCCTTGGGCTTATAAGTCTGTGTCGCTACATCACTTTAACGCGAACTCATAAAGCGAGTCCAACATGGCAATGCCCAAACCTACACAGAATGACTCACAATAAATTGAGGTCCAGTTAAAACTTCTTGTGAATCAAACCTACATGAATATTTATTAACACTTCGAGACGCCAGAAATAACAATGCTGCGAAGTATTATTAGACATAATATATTTTAAGTAGACACTTATCGAGATCCTAGCATACAATCAAGAAATAGATTTTACGATAAGGAATCTTCCCACGTGAATTAACCGGATCGTTTGAATTGTGGCCATGTATTAATAAATATGAGAATCAATGTGTGCAGTGATTTCGATTATAGTTGACATTTCAACTACGTCACTATTTCGACTACGTAATATAAATAACATTTTTTTTAAGCCTGTGATCACCAATAGCTCAAGCTTGGTTTATTCATTTAGGTCGAGTTCCGGTAATTTTTTATCAATTATAATTTGATTATTACTATTTTTAAATCTCTTATTCTTTACCTTCTAAGTGAAATTCATGTTGTGATTTGATTAATAAATTATTTTTCTAGCATAGCATAATTATTACGTTCGTTGCGCCTAAACTGAGTTTGACAGTGTGCTTATCTATACTTATAATAAAACTGTAGAGAGGTCAATTCTGTACATTGAATATATATTCAAAATTATTATTGGAGGATAACTGGTGATCGATACTGATGCCAAAAATGCAATTAGTAAATTTTTTGTCGGTCTGTCTGTCTGTCTGTCTGTCTGTCTGTCTGTCTGTCTGTATGTGCACGCATGGGTCAAAAACTACTGAAGGGATTTTAACCAAACTTGGTACGATTGTAGTCCATACGCCTGGGCAGGTTATAGGCTATATAACATAACGCTAAAACACATAGGAGCTGAGCAGTAACGATAAATTTGAAGCAAGTCGGATGAAAATGCGCTTTCGAGCTCTTATCCTCGCATACGTCGATCATACACCAAAAATATGTATTACAAAAATGATGGTCTCTAAAAGATCTACAAAAAAGTCTTTTATAGTATATATCTATCTTTTATAAATTAGCCACAATAACGTGTTTAATCACAGGCACTTCTTCAAGTGTATTAATAAAATATATAAATATATTGTATTTCACATAGATATATCGTTATCAAACTGCAATATTCAAAAAGTACACTTTAATATCTATTTTATAAAAAAAAAAGAAATCGGTATATAAGATATAGATGAAATAAAACTTCCAAATCTCGCCGCGCCAGTATGGGTACGGCGGTACAAATGGTTTTTCTTTTTTAAAATTGAATGTAAAGACACGGGTCGTTTACGATTTTATTATATGTATAGATATAGATTTTTTCTCATTACCTCATAGACAATTAATATAGTAATTCTCGCAGCAAGAAACACATACGGTTCTCCGGAACTTATTTCTGTCAAAGTAATTTAACGACTTCTAGCTCAAAGGCATCCTTCAGCTGTAACATCATTGAGGCGGACATTCTAGCAGCAAGATAGATTTTCTATCCTGTGTATAACGATTTCGGCGAGTGTACAGCCTTATGCTTCGCCATGACCATCAACATCAACCATTACCATTGACTCACGCAGTCTTAAAGTAGCCTTTAATCTTACGAATACTTAGCTGCTTCTTACACGCACACACAATCGTACGACGCTTACTCTTAGGTCACGAGTTCTCTATAAATTTTGTCTGTTGAGATACTGATACATTGGGATCTACACCAAACCTAGCGAAATTGTGGGAGTAGGTACAATATGTGCACCTCTGCCTACGCCTTCGCGGAATACAAGCGTGTCGTTGTCGTATGTTTTATAACAATATTTTTTATAAGAGTCAACTGCAATGATTCCCTATTTTAACTTAATTACGAATAAACCGACACACAGACAAAATATCCAAAATAATAGAAATGGGTTGTATTGTATAGGTTTCTAAAACGCCGCCCCACACTAGGAATTTCTCCTGTATCGTGGGTGCGTTTCACAAACTTGAAATTTCACTTACACAAACACCCAGACTCGGGACAAACATCTACAGATCACACTTTTTTTGCGGGAATCGAACCCACAACCAATCTCTTAGCCACTGCGCCAATCAGGTCGTCACGGTTGTCTTTTATCCTTGGTATTTTTTTTTCTACAGTAGTTTCAATGTACAGGAACTCAGAAACGCACAAAACGGATTTATTTATGTTCTCTTCTTCAGTTATATATTATTTTCAATAGACTTTCTGTAACTTCCGTAATTACCGTTCAATTTTTGCGGTTTTTTATTAAATACCGGAAAGTATTCTTAGTTAAATAAGTGGTTTAAAGATTTTTAACCTACTTAAAAAAGCCTGCCTGGTAGGTATTTTTTTCTGTTAAAAGTTCAATTTACTACTGGTGTTTTATCCGAAATACAGGCGGACGAAGTCGCGGGCAACAGCTATACATGTAATAAAATAGTACGGCATGGCGTAAAAACTACTAAATCGAATTCGCTCAATCTTAGCTAATGCTAATATATTAAAAACAATTTAAAAATACTTTTGCTGTTTCCGAATTTCCACGCGGACGGAGTCGCGGGCACATCTAGTATATTCCTAAATTCTGCGTTAATTTTGCATGATACAAGTGCACCAACTACCTAGAGGCAACAGGTTGATATTTACAAGTTTTACTGTTATTTACCATTAAATACAGTATAATCTAATTCAAGAATTGATACCTATAGTCAATAATTTCATACATTTAAGACGCCTTGCGTCTTGCGACTATACAGCTGGTTATATCCGGCTGGTTCTTTGAATATAGAAACAACTTAGAAAGATGCATACTTTTTAAATTGTAAATTATTAATTAATACAAACTAATAGCTATGTCCATGTAAAACATATTACAGCGCCAATTACACGTGCATAGAATTATAAGGATAATATGTGAATCATCGTCGACCATCATAGCTCTGCTTATATTGGTTCCCGCAATAACGCTGACACGATACAACAACAGATAAAATAAAACAATTGCACCACCAAAATATTATTTTCATCATTCACTGAAATGCTGAAGTCCTCGTGTAACATCACATATCTCTTGACTAAATCAACTGCGTGGCAATCAGCATGGTCCGACGTGTATACATCTGAACAGTTACATCATTGTTTAAGTGAACATACAAGTTAAGAGGATAAGAAATCTGTTATCTATAAGATGTGGAGCTCAATTTAAACCAGGACCACACCATCGATTTGTAGAAATAACATGAATTTTGAAGTAAACTTTACCTATTTCATAGATATTTGAAAGCAATGCTGCAGATATACCATACACCAACTTAACTTAGATATCGTTCACCCGCGCGAAACTAAACCCTTTATTCTAAGCACGGTTCAGGCGCTATCCCGACCAATATAATGTCTACATATCAGTTATTCAGTTCAGTTAAAATTAGGAACATAGAAGACACCCCTAGAAATGTAAACGTTCGAATATACATATTAAGTTGATTAAAAAGATCTATAACTTTACAGGCTTTAGAGGAATAGAACAGTTTCATTGCAGCCATTAAAAGGTAAAAGTTATACATATAGAAAGAGCATCGCACATGACAGACTAGTTACCATATCTGACTCATATTTACTCTCTTGGTCTCATTGTTGGAGTTTAGGACTTTCACTTTAGCCTTGTGAGTGATGCGTTGTTTCAGTATTTATTTAATAAATGCTAAGTCTGACCATGAATCTATTCCTTCATACGATTAGATATTATAAAAGTCGTAGACGATTGCATTGGACATTCTTTGAGCCAGGTTATTGCTAAAAGATAGAAAAACATTGATGGCCTGTACCTATTTGCTTCCTTATAAAGTAACAGAAGGTTTTTTGTTCAATAATCATATAAATATGATAGATTTTTCAATCAATAAAAATGAATATGTTGGTAGAAAAATCTGTGTCGGTATGGGGCTTTGAGTTGCATAAGAGATTATTATTTTCCCGTCGCAAATAATTATAGGTACGGTTTCTTAATGAGGAATAACCATAATTAAGATTTCACTTAGGTAAAACATAAAAATGAATCGTATAGGTATTGTCAACAGGAAAATGCGTCTAACGTTCTAATTATACTTAAGATAAGGAATGTCAAGCCTCTTTTGTTGCCACCTGAGTTTCCCATAAGTCATGTTACGTACATCATTATTACAGAATCCTCTGTTTATTACTTGGTGACATAACATAAGCTAAGGGTTACATTTAAAAAAACATGCAATTAGCTGATGCAATAATTCCTAACGAGTTTCATTTCTAAGAGAAATTAAACCATTATTTGACCATAATATCTTTAGTGAGTGTTATCTATATTATTTACTGTAAGTACACTTACGCCGGTTTTACTAACGTGAATATTCGGGAATGCCCGACAAGTTTCAGACTCAAACCGAGGCCCTGTTCATGAGCAGGTGACGCGGCGATATAGTAAAGATTATTATAAGTGGGTAATTTTAAATTGTTGTCGATAAAGTTCTAAAATACTGTGTCTATTTACAGAAATACTTTTGACAACAAGACACGAACGCTTTGTGTAGCACTTGCATCTCTCCAGTAATACTTCTATGTCGAATCAGTATATTTAATCAATGGAATACGGCCAAATTTTACCAAGTACGCAGTAAAGTCAAAAATATACTGCTATTTTCAATTGTCATAACCCTTCAACATAATTGCATGAAATGTAAATACAGACAATGATTCATTAGAATGTCTTAGTGAATGTAGACCTTGTGTTAGTATTCAGGGTTAGGGTAAGGCAATCTCACTAATCTTTATGAATGTTTTATTATTATTTTGAGTAGATGCGATAACAGTTATTTGTGACATCAGAGATGCCTCTTATCGTGTAGTGTATACAATATCAATAAATAATTTATGATCATACCTACCGTTAAAAGATTTTAATATAACAAAGAAAAATGTTGTTCCTGTCTATTCCCAGTCATGAGTACGGCATAACCATTTTTTTTTTACCTGTGTCCCTTCCATTTTCATCCCGCACATGCATTTCTTTCCCTAAAGATTTTCTCATATTCATCGCGTGACTAATCTTTGACTTTAAATATCATTACTCATATATGTAGTGCGTGTGTGTATGTGTGAGTATATATATATATAAAATAATTATGTGTTATGTTGTTAACTCCTAAGTAAAGTACCTATATTCTTCAAGAGCGCTACAACCTCTATGGCCCTGCGTAGCGTTCCAGCCTTGTCGAACAGTCTTACTTTAGCAGTGCAAAGCGATACAACGCACTAAAAGTTTAAGTGAGAGTAAAAGTGAACTGTATTTGAATAGTCATGCACTTCACATCTAATTTTAACAATGTTTCATTTTATTATAACTAACCTTGATCGCTGTCCTTCAGATTTGTACTTTTACCAGAACATTTAGATGTTACGCGAACTTCTATATTCGATGCAACGCAAAAGACACATCGCACGCGGGTGTATCCTTGAGACAGTTCGAAATGAATATAGCATTGACCTGTGTTCTGGATAGTACTTAAAAAAAACACACGGAAATATTATGGACGTTATTATCAAGTCGCAATCAACAGTAATGTTAATGTAATTTCTAGAACTTGTATCTACTATGACTGGAACCAAGATCAATATAATATCCCATTGTTTGTTGATGTAGACTCTGCGTGTATCATCATATACGCTCTACAATGTAGTGTGTAGACAAATACGTATGGGCAAGAGTCTAATTGCGCATTTTTAATACATCAGGTAATCTTTCCCAAGTTAGTCTGGGTTGAGACAGACAGACCAATAGTAAAACAGTATCAGGTATTGGAGACTGGTTGTTATTTTATTATTAAAATGTTATTGTTTTATGAAGTAAGTTTATCAATATCGTATACCTCGAAACATCCTCCACTTAATTCTTTATTTATAATAATAATAATACAATAAAATTATTAACTGAAAACCACCGATTACATACGCTTATTGACTCTAGATTATATTATATTCATAAATAATGAAATGTAGAGATTATTATTTCAACCGGTAGTTATCAGTTATATATTAGCAATAAATGACTTAATAAATATAATTATTATCACCTTAGTCACGTGGAATCAAAAGAAAACAATATGACTAACCACGAAAGCGTGAGTTGCTAATTGATAAACAAAGTAAGCTTGCCTAAAACCTTAATCGAAGTCCATTTTCAACAATCTTTATTTATTAATAATGCTCGATCTCATTGATAACATGAAACCCTCATAGGGCATCAAATTAAAAACATGAAAACTTAACCTCTACGCTTAACTTTAATATTAACAAGTTTATGTAGCATTCTAGGCTTTGGATAAGGGAAAGTTACAATAATATTACATACTTTGAATTGCCGTACCTTTTAGTTAAATTCATGATCTAATTCATTTAAAGTTAGTAGTCCACTGTAAAACCGTAAATCAGTACCTATCTCATGGCAAAAAAAGAGTTCAATAAACATCTAACAATATTAAAATTAAATAATAGAGAATAGTGATAGAAATCTTTCACTATTGTTCAGATATAGCGAATACGTATTGCAATGCGTCATTTTTATACAATTCTAGAAAATATCAGCAACATTCACACCGACATATATTATTATGTATGTACCCTTATTATCTATATCCCTCATGCTTGGAAAATAAATAGTTGACACTGTCTAGCCTTTTATCGTCTGCCTAGCCTCTTCCAACCCTTGGGGCGGGCTTCCAGTCAAACAAGATACAGCTGAATACTAGTAGGTAGCGATAGGGTGACTTCTTATACGACCACCACAACCACTGGGCAAGATAGGTCGTTTACTTTCAGGTTTCTGCCTACTCGGAACATCGGCCGAAGATCTACGAATGACAGCTGGGGCCGAAGGCTTAATTAACCCTATCTTTGCCTTTAATAAAAAAGTAGATATTACAGAACTAGCTCATCTAGATTACATTCTTGATTGCATCCAAAATACGATTCACTCTTTGACCCATTTGCATGCGGCAATCTTCTCATGTTACGTTGTTATGTACGTATAAAGTAAGTGAGTACGTAAAACAATCGATTAGCACCATTAATTATTATTTCTATTCCGTTGAATGTAGCATTCATTTCAAAAGTTTCAGCCAGAATCGTAAAAAGCACTGTAGCATGAATAAAAAATATAATGACCTATTATTTAAAAAGTAATGAGGTTTCCACGATCACATAATCTAGACCTCTGTCGTGTAAACCTATTCTATTTAAACTAGTCTCGTGCATCGCTAACGCATCTAACGTTTGTCAGTGTTATTTTTGTACTATAAAGTCTATAAATAAATTAGTCTTTAAAAAATATTCGGTGTCGGGAGTGTACGGCAGTGTCTGGTCTGCGGCGTGGTGGCAGTCCACGCACGCGGCGTCACCCGCGCCGTTATCGACCTTCTTCTTATCTCAACAAGAACTACTCCACCGACCGATAAACAAGGAGCAAAAGCGTGCGCCCGCGCCGTTTTGCCTCATTCCATCCCACTTGGTGCCGTGCGATTAGTTCGTTCGCCTCCTTACTCTTTATCGTCGCGTTTCGTTCAGTTGCTCACTCGTCGCCGTCGCGCTACCACGACTCGCACGCGTCCTTCTCGCGCAATGAACCAGCAAGCCAACAACACATAAACCATCAAAATGAAGCCTAATCGGTTATAACGTCTTGTTAACAAACCCAATTTTTAATATTAGATCGAATATATATAATTATTGTGATATTTAGTTAGTTCTTCTGTATTTTTAATATTTATAATCGTTACGATGAATTCAATTTACTTTATATAATATTCTTATTTTTAATATTTAAAATAAATTCAGTGCTCAAGATAATCTCATTCCAAAGTCACGCAGTAATTAAATAGAAGTCTTGCTACAAGAATTGCGATGACAGCAAAAACTCGTTCACATTGGAAGGAATATGGAACAGCACTATGTGGTGAGTTCGTTTTCTAA
This sequence comes from Abrostola tripartita, assembly GCA_905340225.1. Lineage (NCBI taxonomy): Eukaryota > Metazoa > Arthropoda > Insecta > Lepidoptera > Noctuidae > Abrostola > Abrostola tripartita. The sequence continues at coordinate 9,922,059 of HG996487.1, read as the reverse complement.
CCTATCATTATCGCATGCGTCGGCCATCAGCCATGTGTCCACCAGTGGCGGCTTCTTAACCCGCCGCGTTGTCGTTAACACGTATTATGTACGTTTTAAACACCAAAATACAGTGTAAATCCCTGCCATTTTAGTTCCGCCTTACGTCAGGACAGCCGGATGTCGGCTTTATATTTCAAGTCTTCTACTTATTTTGTGAAAGCAACCGATGTGTGAATCCACCAAAACCCACATATTATTAAACTAATTCAGTTTTATGACGAACATGTTTCATCAATTCCACCCTATCCCGTTTCACAGTGACAACAATGACTCTACCAAATGTCATATCGCCGTCAGACTTGTCATTTTCACGACTGCGGTTAAATTATAAAATAATCTCATCTTTTACTACATTCCACGTAGCACATATTATTTTGTAACCTGTATTGCCTTTTATTTAAAACCAGAACTTGCAATACGACGCCTATTTTGCTCGAGGACAGTATGCAGCAGTAGCTATTTCGCACGTGCTACGTGCTGTTCTCAATGTTCTTTGAATATAGCGTGAAGTTTTTAGTATTAACATTCCTTCAAATAGTAACCTTTCAAGTGGAAACATTAAAATGCATTTGTTTGCGCAGCTCAAACAAGAGCGGAGGAAAACATGAATTAACTGTGTTGATGTACCGTATATTATGCAATTGAAATGAAAAGTTAAGAAATACCAACACCAATTTACATGTAAGGGTTGCATGATACGTTTAGACAACTTTACTTGTTTCCTCACATCCTGTACCTACTCTACTCGTTATGTTTGTACCTGGCCACTTACTTATAAAGTAAAGAAAAACACGTACTACAGCATTTTATATTACATTCTGGCTGATTAGTATCTGCTATAAAAATATTAGGCGTGGCTTACGATCCATAGATTCATTGTTTATTTGAAAGTAACATTTCTAATACGTTGTTTACTTATAAAAATATAATTTAATCATAATTATACTTTTATAAGTAAGATTGAGTGTGCCACTTGAACGCTAATTCGCCACAACAAAATCGAAGGTTAATGGGTTATCAATATGCTTTTACGACAGGATAAATTGACGTACGTTACATTATAACATTATCTACCTATTGAACATGGGCTATTTACCAATCATATTTACAAATCGATTTTCAACGCACGTCCGCGTAATTACATAAAGATTTGGTCTCAAAAATAAAAGATGAAAAATATAAGTCATTGAAATATGTATATTCATGTTTCTCATCACTCGTCATTTCGGGATTCTTATTATTTTGTTAACGTAGTCCGATTCTGAAAAATATAAATCTGGAATAACATTTAGAGAACGAAGATATTTACGTATGTACCGGGTTATTAACCTTCCGAATGTTTTAAAAATTGTACAAATACTATAACGAAATAATATTTTTATCATATTTGATTGAACTCCATCGTAAGTTTCTTACTAGTGCGTCGTGAAATCGTGAAAGCGGTGCCAAACACACTGTTACTTCTCGCCAGCGAATGATTTATTACTCATTAAAATGTAATGTACTCGTAACTGTAGACCTTATTCCCTCAATAGACCTTTTTTTTAATATACTCCTTTTAAATGGGATTATGAAATGAACTTTTGAAAGACGAAGTTAATAAATAACATTATGAATTTTAATTTCTATAAAACATGAAAGCTATAGATGAATAACTATCGCAAAAATGACGATATTCTTGTAGTGAAGAAAACTAACCAAATATTTGTTACATAAATATTGTGTATACAAACATGGCTCAAACAAGTGAGGTTTATATTTCAAAACATTTTTGTAACAATTTAATAACAAATGTTTTGGTCAGTTACGCCAATATTTACTTCAAGTAACTTTACAGCCCATAGCTTTGTTGTCTACAGTTTGTAGAGGATTCCATTCATTCCAAGAATGCGGCTGGTATCAGGTAAACGGAATTAAAGGGGCTTACCCACGCCGGGTTGTGGCGGACTCTACCGTTATTGATAAACGGACTTTTGTGATTAACGTGAAATTGACACATTAGAAAGGCCATTAATATGTAATAAGCGATCTTCTATCTTGCATTAAAACTTGATGCACTAATGTAACCGTATTTGAATTGGTTACCATAAAATGCCTCTACCGCAATTTAAGCTAAGAACAGCAACTAATTAAACTAGTAAAACACAACTAGTATTAAACATACAGTTTAATAAAGGATAAGTGTGTATTTTAGCTTTCGAAGACCATTCAGCTGTAAAAAAATATGGGTCTGGGATAACTTTCAGATCTAACAATGCCGGTGCATATATTTATTCAACGACCTGAATGGCGCAGTGGCTAAGCGATTGGACTACTGCGCTAAGGGTTGCAGGTTCGATCCCCTCACGGAACAAAAATTTGTGCGATCCGCAGATGTTTGTCCAGAGTCTGGGTGTTTGTGTATGTGATATTTCATGTTTGTGAAACGCACCATCGTGGGTGCGGTACAGGAGAAATTCCTAGTGTGGGGCGACGTTTTATTAAAAAAATAATATAATAATAATTTAAAAGTAAATTATAATTGTTTAAAGATCCTGCTATTCTAGACAAAAACCATAATTTCACTTCTCACGCAGGCGCATATTATATTTTAAATTTGTTTATATGATTCGAACGTCCGTGAAAGGTAAATTAAAAGCGTAATTCCTCAATTTATTTTCTTAACTTAACCTGCACTTTTGGGATTGCAATCTATGAAAGCCTTGTCAGTTGATGTGGTAAAAAATTGTTATACAAAGTTACTTTCGCATTTATAGCAGTAAGAATTAAATAATCGAATTCAAATCACATAACGAGTATATGTTAACACGTTATTAAAAAGATATGTGCAGGTTGATGTGCGTCAGTAGATAACTTTAATTCATGTTGTTTTGCTTGTAAATAACAAAGCTGAGATATGTAAAATCAGTCTTATTAATTTGATGTTATAGATTTATCTTTTAACATTTTTTTAGATAATAAAATTCCAGTATGCGCATTGTATATGGATCTAAGTAAAGCGTTTGATTATGTAGATCACAAAATTCTATTAAATAAATTATATACTTACGGAATTCGGGGTACTTCGTTAGAGCTAATAACTTCTTATCTTGCCAACAGAAAGCAGTCTACATTAATTACTCGAGTGTGTACCAAAACAAGGAAGGAAGTAAACTATACATCGGAATACAGGGAAATCAAACAAGGCGTCCCACAAGGGAGTGTTTTAGGCCCTCTGTTATTCATCATCTATATCAATGACCTTCCAAAAATAACCAAGCATCCCACTATACTTTTCGCAGATGACAGTACTGTCGTTTTTACTAATAAGGACAAAGTATCACTAGAACATGACATAAATAGCACTCTTAGTGATATTGTAAAATGGCTAACTAATAATAATTTAAAAATGAACTTAGACAAAACCAACATAATGATATTTCGCAATCGCAAAGCCCAATTTACTAACATGAATATAAGCTATTCGGGAAATAAAATAAATGAGATAGCAACTACAAAATTCTTAGGTATGTCAATTGATTACAACTTAAATTGGAAGACACATGTTGAGAATTTAAATCAAAAATTAAATAAGCAGTCATACGCCCTACATATGCTGGCTAAAACCGTAAACACTTCTGCTGTACTTGCAGCATATCATGGCTACGTGGGATCCCTGTTAAAGTATGGTATTATATTTTGGGGTAATTCCACCAATAGAGATGTAGCGTTCAAGGCACAAAAGCGGTGTATAAGAGGTATGTTTAATATCAAACAGACGGATAGCTGCACGCCATTATTTGTCAAGCATAAAATATTACCATTGCCATGTATTTATATTTATGAGATTGCTAGCTTTGCAAGAAGTAACAAAAATCTTTTTGATAAATATCGAAGTAAACGGCACAGTGACAAAATTTGTTGTAAATCTAGCAAGACTGCCCTGTGTTCAAAAAGCATTTTTAGTATGGCACCACGTATATATAATCACTTGCCAAAGTCCTTACTAGAAACATCAACAATTGACGCATTTAGAAAGAAATTAAAAAGATTCTTGCTATGTAAATGCTACTATAGTGTTCAGGAGTATTTGATGGAGGATGTAAGGACATATTTATGTAACTAGTGTACTAATTTAATTATTAATATTTACTTTGATTATTATACTTTGACATTTCTATTTATTGACATTTATATATCTTGACATTCTCAATTAATACATGACACTTTTATTCAGTTTACCAAATAATGCACGAATTTATTTTATTTTAATTTTTGTTTAATTTTTATTATTCTTATTTTGACTTATTGAAAATTACATTTTAAACTTTGTCTCTTCCAAGTATTAATGTACCTATTACTTATAACAATAAGCCTGTGATTTGCATGCCTCAAGGTGTAATATGGTTGGACTATGCTATATTTTAATAACTGTATGTAATTACCCATATTAGCAAATAAATGATTATTATTATTATTATTATTATTATTATTATCTTTGACAACGCTTTAAGTACAATATCTTCCTCTATCGCAATGATTTAACCGCGATGTCTGACCATATTTTATCTTAAGTAAAATTATAGAAAATTTTAGTTTCCATATTACCGTAGCAGCTAAAGCAATCAAGCAAAAAGAATATTATTCGCTTCACAAAATAAATTAGGTATCCTAACATTATAGAGTTCTTTGAATAAAAATTTATATTTTCCCAGGCTATCATAAATGTAAATGTTCCAACTATTCAAGAAAGGTAGAAATCATCTATATCTATATCTTCTATACTTATAATAAAACTGTAGAGAGGTCAATTCTGTACATTGAATATATATTCAAAATTATTATTGGAGGATAACTGGTGATCGATACTGATGCCAAAAATGCAATTAGTAAATTTTTTGTCGGTCTGTCTGTCTGTCTGTCTGTCTGTATGTGCACGCATGGGTCAAAAACGACTGAAGGGATTTTAACCAAACTTGGTACGATTGTAGTCCATACGCCTGGGCAGGTTATAGGCTATATAACATAACGCTAAAACATATAGGAGCTGAGCAGTAACGATAAATTTGAAGCAAGTCGGATGAAAATGCGCTTTCGAGCACTTATCCTCGCATACGTCGATCATACACCAAAAGTATGTATTACAAAAATGATGGTCTCTAAAAGATCTACAAAAAAGTCCTAAATAGTATATATCTATCTTTTATAAATTAGCCACAATAACGTGTTTAATCGTTAGGCACTTCTTCAAGTGTATTAATAAAATATATAAATATATTGTATTTCACATATGTAGATATATCGTTATCAAACTCCAATATTCAAAAAGTACACTTTAATATCTATTTTATAAAAAAAAAAGAAGTCGGTATATAAGATATAGATGAAATAAAACTTCCAAATCTCGCCGCGCCAGTATGGGTACGGCGGCATAAATGGTTTTTCTTTTTTAAAATTGAATGTACAGACACGGGTCGTTTACGATTTTATTATATGTATAATTATAGATTTTTTCTCATTACGTCATAGACAATTGTAATTCTCGCAGCAAGTAACACATACGGTTCCCCCGGAACTTATTTCTGTCAAAGTATTTTAACGACTTCTAGCTAAAAGGCATCCTTCAGCTGTAACATCATTGAGGCGGACATTCTAGCAGCAAGATAGATTTTCTATCCTGTGTATAACGATTTCGGCTGAGTGTACAGCCTTATGCTTCGCCATGACCATCAACATCAACCATTACCATTGACTCACGCAGTCTTAAAGTAGCCTTTAATCTTACGAATACTTAGCTGCTTCTTACACGCACACCCAATCGTACGACGCTTACTCTTAGGTCACGAGTTCTCTATAAATTTTGTCTGTTGAAATACTGATATATTGGGATCTACACCAAACCTAGCGAAATTGTGGGAGTAGGTACAATATGTGCACCTCTGCCTACGCCTTCGCGGAATACAAGCGTGTCGTTGTCGTATGTTTTATAACAATATTTTTATAAGAGTCAACTGCAATGATTCCCTATTTTAACTTAATTACGAATAAACCGACACACAGACAAAATATCCAAAATAATAGAAATGGGTTGTATTGTATAGGTTTCTAAAACGTCGCCCCACACTAGGAATTTCTCCTGTATCGTGGGTGCGTTTCACAAACTTGAAATTTCACTTACACAAACACCCAGACTCAGGACAAACATCTACGGATCACACTTTTTTTGCGGGAATCGCACCCACAACCAATCTCTTAGCCACTGCGCCAATCAGGTCGTCACGGTTGTCTTTTATCCTTGGTATTTTTTTTTCTACAGTAGTTTCGATGTACAGGAACTCAGAAACGCACAAAACGGATTTATTTATGTTCTCTTCTTCAGTTATATATTATTTTCAATAGACTTTCTGTAACTTCCGTAATTACCGTTCAATTTTTGCGGTTTTTTTTAAATACCGGAAAGTATTCTTAGTTTAAATAAGTGGTTTAAAGATTTTTAACCTACTTAAAAAAGCCTGCCTGGTAGGTATTTTTTTTCTGTTAAAAGTTCTATTTACTACTGTTGTTTTATCCGAAATACACGCGGACGAAGTCGCGGGCAACAGCTATACATGTAATAAAATAGTACGGCATGGCGTAAAAACTACTAAATCGAATTCGCTCAATCTTAGCTAATGCTAATATATTGACGACGTACTGGCGGAGCTGCGGCTGTGCGCGCCGAGCCAGTGCGTGGGGGCTCGCCGGCGCCCGCCGCTGCTCAGGGCGGATACAGCAAGGACCAACCTGCTTCAGTATTCCCCCTTATCACGAGCGATAACTTTAATAAATGAGTTAAATAAGGAAAATATAGACATATTTTTACTTAGCCTTACGGAATTCACAGGAAGGGCACAGAAACATATAGAAACTAAAATGTAGATAGTTTTAGTTTGTTTTTGTAATTTTGTGTTATTGTTTTTGTTTTATTTGTGTTTTAGTATTATTTATTATTTAAGGTAAATAGATTATTTATAACATCGCATTGGAGGACCTGTAATGGTGTTATAATTCTTAAAATAAATAAATAAATATTAAAAACAATTTAAAAATACTTTTGCTGTTTCCGAATTTCCACGCGGACGGAGTCGCGGGCACATCTATAATAAAGTAAAACTGGAGGGAATCTAAGAATCAATTTATGAAATAACAAAAGTATTGTTATTTCATAAATTGATTCTTAAATGCCCTCCAGTTTTACTTTTTACTTTACTTTACTGCAAAAAAATGCAAGTATGAAGATGAAATAAAAAAGTAAGCAAGACTAGAATCGTATAGAAAACAAGACTTAATATTATAACAATAGCGTACTTTCTAACTACTAGATTTATCTTCGATAGGTACTCACATGACAATGTGACCACTCCGCCGAGAGCTATGATGATAACTTTGAAGGGACAGATAATACTGATGGGCAGAGATATCGATATGCAACAAATCATCATGATTGACGACCTATGTACGCAGTTGCTACGTCTCTTGTATCGATTCCCACCTAGATATTGGAGCACTAAAAGACATGTCTAAAATACGGGAGAGAGTCTAAAACTCCATTTAACAAAGCCTTAATGAAGTAAAACTTTCATAAACGAAATCAGAAAAGTGATAAAAGAGCAAAAAATATAATTTATCATCACTTTATAACTGGAGTTCCCGGCAATTAAAACCCAGTCAATACGATAACCTGTTTGATGCAGCCAAACTTCGGAAACTCTGTGACGATGAACATCAATTAACCTCTTTCAAAATAAGTGTTGTGTGCCAAAATACATTCAAATCTCCTCTTAAATTTACTCACTGTAGATTGGTAATTTCAAAATATTTTTATCTTTATATACCGATCAATATAAATCTGTTAACGGGAATGTTCCGAATGACATTCATTCAGCAACAAAAGGTGTTGACAAAAAGCCAAAACAATGCCTTAATTCAACCAAACTGTGCTGATCTTGTATTCGGGATAGATGTAAATTGCGTTGGCGCGGTTATTATTAAAAATATAATACCTACTACAAATATGATCTTATAACCCACACAAACTTTCCTTACCAAACATATAACACGTGCCAATTGTTGAAAAAATATATTCAATTGTTTCGTAGTTCCGTTTAATAACAGTTCAATGTTTTGTTACCATATACATATCTCCTTGCATACGTGGAAATATTTATATTCTTGTTATCTTTAAAGATCGAACTCTAAAGTAGGTCCACAACATATTTTAACTCCATACGAGTACCTTTTACCTACCTTTTACCTTATCTGTCTAACACTTTATGGATTATAGATGATATAGGTGCATAAATGAAAATTTAAAGTACCAATGTCAGTAACTGCAAAGTGCACTATCGGAAGCTTAGAGAAGCTTCCCATAGTTCACTCATTTGATTGTTTAAACAGACTTCTTATCATAAGTAAACCCGACACGAGATATTCAAGGTACAGGTCATCTCCATATCTCTAGAAGAAGTAATGAACATTTGTCATGTGACCTGATAATTTCAGCAGTAAATAATTACAAAATTGTATCATAATAATCATCTAAATAAGATCGGGCGAGCTCGCTGCGATCATGTTTTGGCTAGGTGATCGTTATTCACATATCATTTGACCTCTACGGCCTCCAAAAACAAGTTGCGCTGTCAGTCATGGCTGTCAAAGTTTTTATGTAGTGACTGACAGCTGGAAAACCAAAAAAAATTGACAACCGGTCTAAACAGTACTGACAATATTAATACAAATGTGTTTTGCAACATTTATGATTTGTTGCAATTAGCAAAATTCTGATTCATCGACCCCTGAATTAAAATGTTTCAAATAACAATAGTACAAGCGTAATTACTGCTTCTATTTACTGTCATATTAGAGAACTAAGGCCATCTCTCTTACAAAGTGGATTATTGATTAAGGACGTTCCTTGATCTGAAATTGCGAGCTTGCAGTGAGCGAGCGTCACGAACATTCAGCCAAGGTTTCCTCACGACATCTTGATGTCTTTGACATTAAGACACATTGGTACTTGCCTGTAAACCGAAGACACCTCGACTTTATTTGTTATGCTGATCATGAATGTTTAGAATTAGATTTTATCAATTCCTTAGTCGGTTATTTATTTACGAGTATTTGATAACACTCAAGCAAGTTTTCTACCGCATTTTATTAGTTATAAACTTTGAACGCATAATTCTTATCAAATGAAATTTTAATGCATACTATCAGGTGTTTAAAAATTTATGCCCGGTGTAACTGTCTAGTGCTAGAGATTGATATTTAGAAATAAAGTTAAAGTCTGGAGAAATGGAATCCATCGCTCAATTTCACAGAACTAGTTATGAAAATATTTATAATAAATAGAAATTCAATGCTAATGTTATTTATGAGAATGACTAAATGATTGATCCAAACTCGGACCGAGTCAGACGAGCCCACTTGAATCTGCTGCGACTCTTCTACATTGTTCTCGAATAATATTTATATGGATGTTCGGTTGTGTACTTTTTATTGGAATAGAGGATTTACTTGTTGATGTACACCAATGTCAGTGTACATTCTCGATGGATTGATACTAGAGGAAATTATGTAGCGCTACAGTATTAAGTGGATGAATCCTGTTATTGTTTTAAACAAACTATGTGGTAATTAGTTTATGTTATATTTCTAATAAGTACTTACTCAAATAAACACACACGACTTTCCACGTCATTCCTTTAAACATGTGAATCATCATATGCTAATACATTACCGCCATCGTTCTCTTCCCCTTCTCATTATAAAATTCGTATTCGTTTCGTACCCCTACCTTACATTTATGACACATAAACACGCAAAACAGCTAGAATATAGAAATATCTACACAAATACAAATTTGCGATACTCTTTCTTCTAGAAAACCGTGGACCTTTACTATAAAAGCCAGGTATTCGGTTCCACATACCCAGTTAAACGGGAATGTCATTGACATCCGATAGTTTACAGTTGTATTGCGATTTTCTGCGATTCGCACTCGCGGAGAGAGTACGGTGGAAACGATGCGGCGACGGTCCATGTTTATAAACAATAGCCTGCCATCGTTTGTTCCACTTCAAAGACAGCTTCTTGGAAATGGTGATACGTAATAATGTTAAGCGATAAATGTTCAGTGTCCTCCTTTTTTACTTAGAGAGATCATATTATAGATGGCGTCTGCGCTGACGTCAGAACTAAACTTGAAATGGTGACTCATAGATGATGACGATTGTGTAATGAATTTGCCAACATTTTTGCGTAATTTGATGTCATAACAGATTAAAAGATAACATCCAGAATCGGTAATGAAAGACTCCTTCATTCATTCACTCTGGTTGGATACCGCTTACTATTTTGGCTAACTTTCATTTAACACTTAGTTACCTTCAAAATAAAGTTAAGTGCAAGAATAGTATTTTGAACTCGTCCTTGTCTTCTAAAACGTATATGAACTTTTTCAATGCTTCTGTAGGTATATCTGTAGTCGTAAAACCGAGTATAAGCTATCACCGAAAAAACATCCACACTAAAAATTTTCTGACAAATTTGATATGTAGGACTAGGTATAGGTAATGAACATTTGGCACAAGTTTCCATATCATGACAAGATAAATAAATTACGCGTAAATAAAACTATTTTCAATAGATACGGACATAACCTACAGATAGAATATAAATATTTCTTTGGAATTACCAATACACATGTTTAGGATTATTTATCAGGCACAGAGAAACGGTCTTAGTGACGGCATAGTAACGAATCTAAATAAAACAAAATTTTCCATAGAAACAAATAAAATTGGAAAATAATGTTTAATTTAGTTACGTTGTTAATAATACATATTATGTTGCTAATATAACGCAATCCGATAACTACCTCTAAGGTATAACATGATTATCTAACATTGCAAATTACGTACACTCATTGTATTCAAACAATAACATGCATAAAACTTGAAATATGAGAAGAGAAAGAATTTGAATTCGATTAAATAATGAAGCAATATCTTCAGACCACTATGTAACTTACAACTATAAAGAAAAGTTATGAGAATAGAGCCTTCTTTCTGAAACTTTAAGCGAATTAAGATGGATATTGTGTCTACTCTCTATCTTTTTCACTTAGCTTGGCTGATTAATAACAACTTGGACCTACTAACAAAATAGTCCAGGGCGAGGCCCAGACTAATAAAGAAGTAAAATTGTTTAAACAGTCGTGATTGATTGGCTTATACACAGTTTAAAAACTGTTTAGTGCTAGTAATTGCTTGAAATCTCATAGAGTGGAATAATGGCTAAGACCTGATAAAATAAAAACGTGCACTTATTAATATATCCGTCTTTACCATCATATCCAATGACTAAACATGCGACCGTACACGACATTGATTGCTAACGCGTCTGGTGGGATAATGCCAAATACTCGACAGGCGCATTGACGTTCGCAATACGATGTTACTCGTATTCGAGCACAGGTGAATGCTGACATCGCTTATGCATTCCAGAGGAAGCAGTCTATTTGGAGATCTCATCGCACTGTCTGAAACAATCTAAATATGTATGCCATGTCATTTCTACTACCCTAGTAGAAATGATGTAGTTAAAGGGTCCCATTTCTTTACTTTACTTTAGATTTGACATGCTGTATGTAACATACATACATTGGATTACAGTTGTAGTCTTTGATAAAGCTACACGACCTAACAAAGGCAGGCATTTTATGATGACGAACTAAAAATAAGTATTTAGCCTTACTAGTCTGAAAGCAAATCTTAATTGCTTATCAGGCAAATATTGATTCTAAAGATTTTCGTCCTGCATTTGGGCGGGCGTATGAGAAGGAATGCCTGAAAACGGAAAAAGTAGAACTAAAATCAATGACTACCTGCTTTACTTACGGAATTGAATAGAATCTAGCTTACGGTATAATTGCAGTGCAATAATGTTGAATTTTTCTTAGAAAAACACATGGAGTTGGTAGACTATCTCATAAAACTTTCCATGAAGTAGTCACACTAATATTATTATGAAATAGACTCGTTATTACTTAAGTACCTACATACACTTATTTTTTATCGTGGACAATTATTTTTTATCTTGCCACGGTAAATACTTCAACGAACCATTACTAACGAAGCTAATGTAAAATAAATTCTGTCTGTCAAAATGGCTCGCCGGGATTGTCTAAATCTTTGTATTCTGTTAAACTTTTTGTAGAATCTATTATATATATATTTTTTAATTAACGTCTTTAACGATCATCGTGAAAGAATTTAGGAGATGTTGCCAGTCTTCCGCATACACTAACCGGATTCCTATTAATTTATTCGAACTCATTGTCTATGCAATTCATTTGAACTCACCGACGGATCTTGGCTATGCGCATAATATTTGAAACTGAAGTTAACAATGTTGCAACAGTAGCCAAACTATTTACATTAAAAAATGATTTTATTTATTATTTTACTAAAGCAGAAAATAAATTACCACAAAACTATTGCAGAATGCCATCATCTTCGAAGACTCCCTACATAACTAAAAAGTATAGATTATTTTTTTGTAATTTAATATGTAGATGGACCTGCAGTGAGCTCGCATGGTGAGCAATGCTCAATCCGTCTCTATACGAGAAGAGGCCTTTGCGCTGCAGTGGGACAGATAGGCGGTTATTATTAATGTGATATACCTAATATATAACATTCATTCAATCATCCACAATATTTATAATCACTGTTTCTTAAAAATAATATGGATAATTACAATCAACAGTCCAACGGCAACATTGTATTATGCAGGTTACCTACGTTTTTTTCGCCGACTGCAGCTCACGCTATCGACTAAACAGTTTAGTCGATTGCTTGTTTCCCGATATTAACTTGTTAAAACAATTCCAACGAATTTCTCCCTATAGGTTGTTTCAATAAACACGGAAGGTAAACAAACTTAATGCCACTGTATTTCTTCCATTTGCAAAGCGTCAGGACACAGGTATTTAAATGTAGTTTTAATTCTAAACTGTGTTGAAAACGCACATGTGCGGTATCGTAATTTAGACAATGAAATGAATTCCACTCAACCTATATAAAATGTTTGGGTAATTATACAACATATGTGGGTATAGAATTTCTGAATATCGCTGTTCGCTTCTGCTTCCATTTTGGCGCCAGAGAGGTGCCAACAAATGTCTAATTTAGCGCTTTTCAGCTTGTCTATTTCATATTCTAGAAGCTGAAGTGCCATAATTAATATAATATCTTTAGTATGCACCACTGAGTAGGTTCGTTATACCAACAGTTTGACGTCACGAGGTCTTGAACCTAGAGCTATAAGTGTGCTAGTGTTCGGGCACCACGTGCTTACGACACGTGCACACTACTTAATACAATCTATCGATAGAACGAACGGAACCTCTTCAATCAAGATTTAGAATTAAATAATGTTATACAACTTTAAAGAAAATGAATAAGTTAATCACTACATAGTATAAAACAAAGTCGCTTTCTCTGTCCCTATATCCCTATGTATGCTTAAATCTTTAAAACTACGCAACGGATTTTGATGCGGTTTTATTTAATAGATAGATTGATTGAAAAGGAAGGTTTATATGTATAATAACATCCATTAAATAGTGGAGAAATACTTATAATATATATTTTATACCCGGGCGAAGCCGGAGCGGGCCGCTATACTAAATAATTGACATAAAAATGTGTATGCTCTCCAATCAAGCATATTCTATTCCTTTCTCAAAGTGCCTAACCTTTAATCAAACATGCAGACTGAAAGGCCGTCGTCAAAACTATGTAAACTAATGCACAATTTCCGACAAGAAATCATGAGCAAAAACTATTTTCTACAAAATAAACATAACATTATATATAATAATACAACCTTAGATACTAACCATTCTTAGATACTTCCCTACCAAGGCCTCTTCTCGTTCTCAGAAAAAACGAGAATTGATTTGTAGAGTGGTGCTGACTATAATAATACAACTATACTATACCTAGTTAGCTATAAATATTTCCATTCCAAGCCTGTATCAGATCGAGGAATTAATTGATCTAATATAACTACAGTCCCCGGTGGAATCGGAAATTGAAATTCTCAGTCTTTGTGAACTGAATAATGGCCACTTCCAGTCTCGCCCGCTTTCCCGTCTTATACTTATGATAATTTTATTCATTTATTGTTCTATGAAAATACAATTATTTTCACGCTCTGACGTACGTTTATGTGTATTGCGGTGTTTTCCCTTATCGATATTGCGGACCAATCACGAAGTCTTACTTATGGCTACAATATACATACATATATGCTGCTGTTATTAAGCATAGGTACAGCGATTCTGTTTGTCGATATCGATCGCAGCATTCAGGACGGAGTGGCATAATAATGTAACGTATTGTAACGTTCTAAAGATCTTGTACGGTGAGGATGCGATGAATCGAATAAACGTTTGGAGTTTTATCTTAAGAGATTCATTTTCTAGAATCTAGACCGACTTTCTGGAGTTAGGTCCTTCCTGCTGCGTGGGTCCGCTTCCCTGCTCAAGGATCCTTACACAGTCTTTTTCATCCCCGGGATTTAGTTACCAATTTTATAGTTTTATTATTCAGCAGCTATTTTGTATTCAGGCAAGAAGAAATGCTATTTCCAGAATGCGAAATCCTTGTTGTATCACAATAAGCTAACATCATCATCATCATTTCAGCCTGGTATCACCACTGCTGTGTATAGGCCTCCCCCTTTCTCTGCCTATCCTCTCTATGTTGAGCGTCTCTTGTCCAGAGATAAGCGATCAGTCAAAATAAAAGGCAACAATATCAGTTTGACCTATATACATTATCTACAACAAGATACCGTTCGATTTATTGGATTTTTTAATAAATAAAATTCAATTTCACTAAGCTAGAGCTCTAATTTCCAGGATTCGTATCTTATCGAACATCACTAGACTCCCAGAAAACAGTAGCTAATACTTCCATGCTTCATGATTAGAGTTTCGGTTTTGACATTCGTAAAACTTCCCTGTTTATTAAAGGACTAAAGAACAACTTTGAGAGTGTCAGCTGCTTATCTGAACAAGTGTGTAGTTCGACTGAGACCAGGCGTAAGTGTCAATTGACTGAAGCAGTTCACTTTGAAGCTTATTACTTATAGATTGATGGCCCTGTCACCACTTCAAAACTATAAATCAAACAAAGCCTCTCCTTTTGGTACAGGAGTAGTCTTCTCAAGGTAGGCCAGAATATATTATCTGTAGAATTACTGTCATCAAGGAGAGTTCAAACCACACTCCATATTTGATTACTAGACTTAACTAGCGCACATTTATCCAATAACAAGCGATATTCAGCTTCCATTTACAATCGATTATAAGGTATTTACCGGATCAAATTGCTATAAAAACTAAATCGACACTTATACTGCCTATTTACGTAGTACGAAGTGCGACGGTAAATATGTCGACAATTCAATTACACTTGCTACAGATATTGATAAAAAAAACATTGACCGCGGTCATAATTCACATCATATCTATTTTGCTTCAACATTGAACGTAATTGTCACTGGCTATAAATATAATACGTTGTGTTTAAATGACATACACGCTTGTTCTACTCATTGATACACGGCCCGATTTTTTTCCAATTTAAAAGGCGCCGAATTTATCCATTGTTCTACTTAGTTGCTGCTCACACACACATACATGTGCTATTTGTACAACTTTAGCAACGGGCACATTGTCGTACAATTCAACAATACCACAGTCACAATTATTGTTATTCTGAGATGTGTGTTGTTATTAGGACACGTTCACACTTAGTGAAGCGGGCACGCCTCAAACGAATCTGCCTTGGCAGCCATATAAATCTGCCACGTCTACGTTTCGTTAAAAAAATGTTTACCAACTTTTTGTACACCCAAGCGTGAATTATGTATAGCTTCGCAAGATTATCTTAAACAGGTACAATTTTCCGGAAAAGATTTTAAGAAATAAGATCTTACTCTAAATGCTACGTTAATAACCAAATACCCGTTTCCACGTTGCTTATGTTTTATGTAAAAACATTTGTTATCTATTTATAGTTCCTTGTATTTTATATTATATATAGTTTCCCGTTATTTGCAATACATAAATGTTGATGAGTGGTTAAACGCACCCTTTGTGTGACGATGTGTTGCGTCACCGGCGCGGCGCGCCACCGGCGGCGGGCGGTGCGGGCCGGGCGCGGCGAGCGGAGGGCACGGCCGGCCGGCGCCCCGCACCGCGCGATCCGCGACCTCGCGTCCACCTCACACACCACCATTTATATCACACTTATTAAAATTATACCTTAAGTATCACTTGAATTAGGTTCAATGTAATTATGAGTGAAATGAATTTATGGTGAAACAAGAAGCTCAGTTGAAGATAGCACGTTAGGAACTTGCCTTCTACACTTACGGGTAATACTTACAGTTACAGGGTAGATAATTATCATTGAAACATCAGTTTATGAATAATACAAAACATTTCAGTTTTTACGTGTGTAAGTAGATTACAGATACATAATTTTTGGAAAAAATGGTTTCTTTTTAAACCAGTAATTTACTGCACTAAGTAATATTAATACAAATTAAAATTACTGAAGACAGAAAGAGACAAATCGGTGTAACAACACAAGGTCCGTTAGAGCGGCCGATATTAATACAGAATTTTACATAATTATTTATACAGCATAGTGCATAATTATGCAAGTAGCGGTTAATGTTATTAAGAACTAATTCAAGTTGTTGTTGCTATAGTGTTAAAGGGCGTCTTATCTGATAATACTAATAATCTATACTTCCATAGGTATTGTAACATCACGATAATGTCATTTAGACAATGTATTATGATGTTAATATCATTGGTGAAGTAATGGTAACGTACAAATGACATTGAAATCTATTTTCTGACATTGTGAATTAATATGTTATTATTATAATAATCTTTCTTCACATTGTTTATAATCTTTATACATAATTAGTAGGGCTGCGTCAAATCACTATCGGTTCCGTCAGTCTTATCAAAATTAAGTTGTTCCAGTTCATTTATTGACTAATATACGAATAGTAAAACTCGATATGTAAAGTTATTCAAATGAAAAGCAACGACCAAGTACTCCATGGTGACTCTTTTTATAACCAAGAGATGCAAACAATATATAACGGAACTTTATGTCCAAATAGGTACCTATATATCAACAGCATCATATTTTAAAACAATTCTACTAGTCTCTCTTAAAAATACATTTAACCAGATTTATACGGTCTAATTAAATTCTAGGTGTGCTGGCGAGTCCACCCGCATGATAATTCATTAGCTTTTGAGATAAAAAGCACCCACATTCCTCAAACGTCCTTCAAATTAACTTTATAAAACTTTCTACGGTTTGTAAGAAATTAGTTTATTAAATTAATAATTAGACTTTTAAATAATACAATAGATATTATATTTCAGTCTACCATTCGGTTTTAATTTAAACTCTACCTACCCTAACACTGCAAGTAAAAGCGATTTTTCATATTCCCAGACTAATTTTTCATTGTCAGCTGTACTCATTCTTCAAGTTATTGCCTGATTGATCACTAGATTAAATTATGCTAGAATGACTAGAAATTTGGGAGATATACTGAGACACAGCATGACACCAGTCGCATGATGGGCTCTACCTATCGAAACAAATGAATTGCACGAATTTTAGGTCAACTTACCCATTCATTTAAATTATTTTGTTCACAATGATAAAAAGTGCATTATTTAATATTTACCATCCTAATAAGGAAAAATTAAATTGTTAATAATTGCCCAGCATGCCAAAACAAGGTTGCCTTTTGTTTCAAGGCTAATGACTGTTACAAAAACTATTTAAACGCTAGATTCTTTATTCATGAGTATAATTATTTAAGGCGTTTACCAATATTAAGCTGTTAGTTCTAATTTTCACCGACAGTAAAACATCCCATAAAACGCAACTATCAATACAGGGTGCCTTGACAAAACTAATAAAGTAAACATTTCATACACGACGGTATATCAATTGTTTTGTAAAATACGATAATCCCTTGACCGAGAAATCTTAAAAAATATGTACATCGTTTTGTTCACGTGATTTTAAAGTCTAGAGGCAGACACCCGCACGGTGAAGTCGATACCTAACTATAAATTGACGACTTGCTGATAGTGCCAGCCAACTGGCATTCGGCATTCGTTCCTTGTATCTGTTGCTATATAAATTATACAGCTTCTGTGTTTACAGCTGACGTCGAAACAATTTTGGACGCGCTCACAGACGCAACTGTCTTTCCGCGGTCAGAGAGAAAAATTATACACGTATGTTTGGTCTCGTGAGTTATTTGGAGGACAACGCTTTTTTCCTAACCAAATGTTGCAATGGCTATTGAACTACAATGAACGCATTAATAAGCTCGTAAAAACCATTTGATTGTAACCTCAACTTCCTCAAGTCGCTAAATGTGACTCACGTGTTTGTTGTATTTCTTGTAAAGCTTCATATCATGTGCGAGCACGAGATATTTACGTGTAGTGGGCGTGGCGTCCTCTATCTCGTAACTAACACAACACGGCCAGCGTGTAAACTTTAGCTTTCAGTTTGATTCTGTTCCGCACTAACTATGTACGTGTTTGTTATTAAAGTTAGATGCAGACTCAAAGACGCTACTACATTTGGAATACAGCACGTACGCCAGATATACTGAAATATTAAGCAGTTTCAACAGGCCGCTCGGTTCGATGCCCACTCGAGTACCTACGTGTTATGAGAGTTCTCTGATAAAACTTACAAACGGAACCGCACTTGAATGAACAGTTTACCAAATCTAATATTATGTTACTAAATATAGCACCACTTCTTCGTTGTAACTTTACAGCTCAGTTGCTGCTCCAATCAAAATAAGTTTTTAGAGAGCCGTGTCATAAAAATTATGTCAACTACATAGCTCTCTAAAAACTCTTAAAAAGATATTGTTAATTGATAAAGGAAATTTGAAAAATGATGGACAAGAGCGGGTCTTGAACCCGCGACCTTCGCCGAACCGTGGCGCTGCTCTAACCAACTGAGCCACCGTGTCAAGTCCACCGTGTGTGCGGTTTCAAGTCCCGCTCGTATCCATCATTTTTCAAATTTCCTTTATCAATTTAGATTCAGGCTTAGCATGGGCAACATGCTAAAATGGCACCAAAAGAAAAACCAGAAAAACGATTTTGTTATTCAGAACCGCAAAGGATATCTCGTTTCGCTTTTTTAAATCTTGAGTTCACAGCTTAAACAATTAACAGTTGTAAACATTATTCAAATAATATCTGATAACAGCGAAAACATTGTCAATATCTCTCCAACACATCGTTCGAGAGAAAACATTACCTTACCAATTTCTTAAACAAAATGGTACAGTGAGATTATATTGTTTGAGTGGCAAATAAGCGTCGTAACTTTCTAATCTCATACGAGTATTGTCATGAAACTGAGGCATCTGTCATAATTATTATCAGATACAGGGTCGAGAAACACGTCGAGTATATTGGAGTGGTCAGAAGTTTCCACGGGCGATAAGACACGATAGTGTCGCCACTCCTAAACTTGTTTTTACATTAACAGGAAGTTTGTTACAGTATACGTACGAATGTTAACTGGGAACGTAATTCCCAGTCCGACACATAAATGAACACATTAAGCTCCGCCTACTTTGATCTTTAAACCTATCATATTCTGTACACGTGATTTTTAATACGTTTTTCCCGCCGCCTCTATCATCTATAGTGTATAAAGATAATAATTATGATTCAGCCATGAGCAAGGTGTTAAAGACATGATTACACGAACCGTAGAAAAAACCCGTATGCATAAAATGCATAACGCACAGGCATTTAAAAGTGGAACTTAAAGATTGAAGATAGGTAAAAGAATCTAATGACAAACTGCCAACTGACAAAAAACTGATCATTGTAAAATGGCTTATGGATTTATGATACTCGAAAGTTCCGATATCATAATTGTTTGGCACAAATTGAAATTCTTTTACACCCATAAGGCATCATAAACGAGATTTTATGCATATATTAAGGTTTACGTCTGAAATTCGATAAATTATATATTTTAATGACTTATTAAAAGATGAACAATTTACAAACATAATTTTATAATTGTTTACTTTTATACCCATATAACTTACGATGTTACATTTAGGTACTAATTTCGAGTATTAGGACAAAATTAAAGATTAACGTCCATGCAATATAAAATCTCAGCTAATTAGTTTTTTTAATCCTTACGAATTCATGTAAGGACTTTTATCAGGCTAATGAGAATTACGAAAGGATTATCCTTAGGTATAACAAGAATTACGATTAAGTTCTTAAACGAAAAGCTATTATTGAGATAATTGCTGCAGGTTCGGCCAACTGATATGTACCGTTGTCATGTAGACGTATAAAATATATATCATTCGAATACGCTTCGTCCCGAGACGATATAAATGTTGGGAAATGCACATCTGCAAGCGAATCTCATTTTATTTTAATGGCATGTGTTTACAGTCTGAAACTAGATCTTCACAGTATTCAATATATTTTGTGAAAGTCTGTTCTCGTACCATTATTTCAATGATAGGTTTACAGTAACAGGTAAAGTGTGCATTTTCTCTTTCTTATTCCAATGTGTTTCTGGCCTATTGCCAGGTTCCGCTTTGCTTGAAGGAAGGTCGTGCGTGCATTAGCATGTTTGAGTCCAGTTTCAGACGTCTTTCTTTGTACATTCTCAAATATTTTACATGAACCCCGTATTTTGAAGATACCGGTAAACGTAGGTAGTTTACGTTTGTTGCACAGACTGAAAAGTCTATAGTTGCACTTTAGATTAACATAAACATAACATCACGCCTCTATTCCCCGAAGGGGTAGGCAGAGGTGAACATATGTATAGTACACCCACATTTCGCCAGTTATGTTGTAAGTCCCAATGTAATAGGGGGCGAGCCATCAAGCGGGCACAAATCCAGACTCCGTGCTGCTACTGAGAATTACCTAATCGAAAACTCAGTATCACTTTGCCCGACCCGGGATTTGAACCCAGGACCTCTTGCTCAGCAGTCGCGCTTAGCGACAACTAGACCAACGAGGCAGTCATTAGATATCCATGATAAATGATACTATAAACGGCACTATAAATGCTTGCTACGGTGTTTGTTTTCGCCACGTCTTTTCCCCAGTAGCATTAGGCATTTTGACTAATTTTTTAAAGTAATGAGGTAAGCGTTTTGAAGACTATCTTTAGTAATATTGTATTTCAAATAAACCGCCGTGTTTATACATTTGTAGTGTATTTATGTATGTTTTACGTATAGTTATTCTCTATTGTGTTTTCCGCATTGATACAAATGTAGCTCTACAACAATAGAACAGTTACAATGTAGTTTAATTAAAATTGTCTTGATAATATTATCGATGCCCGGAATTTATTCAACACGATAATTAACGTCAAGGTTTTAGCACAAATCGTTGACCGTACACACAGACGCACGTTTTAACAACTAAGCACATAGCGGTGTGAATAGTTTACACCGACATTTATCTACACATGTAAACATTTTCACATTTATATTTCTCAACGTACACAGATAAACGGCTTCTCCTAACACCTTGTCGAGGGCAATGCACTTTTCATAAGAAATGTAATCATCAATAACTATAGTTGATTCTCTATACCTAATTCAAACAAACTATTTTAAAAACACATTCTATTAGCATTGATCCCTTTTAATCGACACTGTTTTCTATAATTAATTGATTTTTTTTTCTATTTCAGCAACGCTTATCACCGCTACTGCGGGTACCTGCTACGGATGGCCCTCACCTACATTACCGTACCTACAGTCACCTGAGAGTACGATACCAACTTCACCCGACGAGGGATCATGGATAGTCTCGATAATGATCCTGTGCTCAGCGCTGACGCCGATCCCCTCTGCGTACTTCGCCGACCGGTTCGGCCGTAAGACGACGCTACTCCTCGGAGCGGTGCCTTTCATCCTTGGCTGGGTGCTAGTGATCGTGGCAAAGTCTGTAGCGGTCCTGTACGTTGCACGCATGTTCTCCGGTCTGGGCTACGGAATTGTCTACACAGTTGCCCCAATGTACACAGGAGAAATCGCTACCAATCAAGTTCGAGGCGCTCTCTCTACACTCATCACGTTAATGAATAAAGTAAGTACAACGAAGAATCTTGGTTTTAGGTATAATACTCAGAATGCCGTGTTCCAATGAGAAAATGATATTATCTTGGCAGTAAAACGAATCGTATTCAAACTAGAGACACATTAAAAAACATGAGCCAATGCCAGTCAGGTGTTAATAAATAATTCATTACCTTAATGGGTTAGTTCAGTTCGAACGTCAAACACTTAAAATTTAGAAACACTTAATTATGTTATAAAAAGACTAATATGAATGTTGATTGAGGAAAATTTAAATGTCATGATATAAGAACGTTCGTCTTTAAGTAATAGATCACTGTCTGCTATAATAACGCAGCAATAGATCAAGTTCAATGAAATAATTGAGTAATTCCATCTCGTTGCAATTATTCACTCGGGATAAGTTCGACTAATGGACGATATCCTTCACAACGTAACAAGCAATTCCAATTATAAATTATTTCTCGTGGAGCCTACTCTGCCTTATCTCCGCGTATTTACATATTCCATGCTCTGTTGTCTGTTTCATAAGCTCGCTTTCTGCTTTCAGAGTTAGATATGCGATTTCTAAATGATATTCGTAGAATCGTACGGTGTGGATGTACTTGTGTAACCAACAGGTATACGGTTTCCTTTGTCAGTACATTGCACTACATACATAATGTTCATCTTGTTATATCCACGATGTCATTATGAGATGCTTTAGTTACATCATAATTATGCGTAGAGTCTGCTGAATGTACCTGTTTCTAGATAAACAGAAAGGAATGTGCGACTCTATGAATGGAAACATCAATCAATGTTCATAATTAGTATCTAGGCATAGATAACAAATAATAACATGATTCGGGATTCTTCCTTTAATTAAAGATAATTACTTAATTATATTATCAAATTAATCGCTTTTGTATCAATACCAATTACAACAACAACGCACTTACGGATTACTCATGTTTTTACCAATCTTTCAGCAAAAAACAAGCGTTATGATATTGTATTATCAAGCGCCACAATGTCCACGTGATAAGACTGATATTACCATAAAACACATTATACGAACACTAGTGCCGTCGCTATTAGTTACAGAAAATTAAATTGTTCGCGAGGATGCCACACAACATCACAGAGAAATTACATTGAAGAGTCATTTCCTGGCTCTTGCAACGTCAGCGCTGATGCGCTTAATCAAAAGCTATTCACCATGATCTTATATGACAACAATTTATTTACCATTGTGTGTTCTATTTGCACGTAATTAAGGCAACGTGCACACGAGCCCCCGTCATGAAACGTGACTCATTACCACAATTACGCAGTGCGCATGGTTTCCCGCAATTCATATAAAGCTTGAAATGTCTGCAATCATGTTTATAAAATATTTAATGTGTATACTTCTTAATGAGCTGACGCAACTCTCGGCTGTTGTAATCTTTAAACTTCAAACAAATTCCCAAATTGTAGAGCGATGAATTTGATTGGCAAATGTATCGAATTTACATGTACAAATGACATATTATTATTTCAATGGTTTTATCTTCATACAAAGTCGTACGTACATCAAATTTATCAGGAAAAATAATGATGTAACCCCATTGTTGATGGACGCAGAGGACTAACCTCAATCTTAAAACATCATTCGACAATATTATGTAAGTTATAGTTATCGTGTATTAATTTACCTCTTTCTCTCTTTTCCAGGTCGGAATTCTTGCCCAGTACTGCATCGGTCCTTTTGTGTCGATGCAGACGCTAGCCGCCATCAACTTGATCCTGCCCATCACGTTTGTTATCACTTTCATCTTTCTGCCGGAATCTCCTTACTACTACTTAAAGTTTGAACGAAGCGAGAGAGCTGAACGCTCCCTCAGAAATCTACGTAGTGGTGACATAAGAACTGAACTTAAAAGTATAGAATTGAATGTTCAAGAAGATATGAAGAACCGTGGAACTTGGAGTGATTTGATATCTGAAGCTACCAATAGAAAAGCGATGTGGATCACGCTAGGAGTGTTCACGATACAACAGCTGTGTGGTAGCGCCGCTGTGGTAGCGTACGCTCAGGTCATATTCAACTGCACCGCCAATCCAACAAGTTCAAGCACACTGCTACCTAACGGCACAGTATTAGGGAATACTGGCGGCATGGGTCCCATAGAGCCTTATCAAGAGTCTATAATACTGGGATGCGTACAAGTTGCAACCTGCGTCCTGTCAGTAATACTCGTCGACCGTGTTGGAAGGAAACCACTTCTGCTACTATCAGCTCTAGGTGTAGGACTTATGAATGGCACCATTGGCACATATTTTTACTTTGAACATGTAAACAAAGCTTCAGTAGAACAACTTTACTGGCTGCCCCTGGCTGCTCTCCTCTTCTACATCGTGTGCTATGCCATCGGGTTATCGACGGTGCCTTACGTCATCATCGGAGAGATGTTCCCAACCAACGTCAAGTTATATGCTTCCTGTGTTGCTCACATCTATACTGGCATCTCCATGTTCGCAGTTCAAAAACTATTTCAGGTGAGTGTCCTATTTTTTCTTAAATTAAGTAAATAATGGTTTACAATGCTGAAATTGAATAAAACAAAGAAGTATTCTAACAGAGTCCCATTTAATTTTATTTTATAAATACTTTTTGTACAAACAGTAATTGTAATAAATACGAAACGAAATTATTTTAATTATTTACAAGTAAATTAAAAACACTTTTCTTTTCTTCTAAAAATAACAATATAAATGTACAAAATATATCTATGCTAATTCATATTTACTTGCTAAACTTGTCTCTAATACATAATTCCTTCATTGCAGGTGGTGAAAGATGCCTACCAAATTTACACAGTATTCTGGGGCTTCGCCACGTTCTCCCTGATGGGTTTGGTGTTCATGCTGATCGTCCTGCCGGAGACGAAGGGCAAGTCGTTCGCATGCATCCAGGCGCAACTGAAACGGGAGGTCGCGCGCGACAACGCCAAGAAACTGGCCACCGTGGAGTACTGAGCCCCGGAGCTCACCGTCCGGATTACTTCTCACTAGTTTAGCATAAGCTTTACTTTAATGTGTTTTAAGGGATCAAGCAAGTTGGAATGACAGTTAAGGATATTGATACTTAAAGTTTAATATACTTTAGCATAGTATAGTGTAACAACGTACAGTTTTCTATAAAGTATTGTAGACACTATTACAAGAGTAGCCTATGTAGGCACATTAGAGGGAGAATGGAAGGGGCCAGGAGGGAGGTGCCAGAGAAGGCGGTGAAATCCTCAGGGTCGTAGTCGGCAGGCAGGGCGCGCGAGCTGACCACGTTCGCGTACAGCTTGGCGGAGTCCTTCGCTGTCCTCGTCTTGTTCGGACTTTGGAAATCAACCAGATACAAACCGAAGCGGGACCTGCAAATGCATTTACAACTGTGAATTGAGTGAAATTAGACATTTCTGACTGAGGCATGCGTTTTATTTTATACCCATAATGAATTGAGCGCCAACTTTGGACAGCATATCAAAATTATTAGTTTATTTTATTATACCCTGCCTATAGTACCTATGAAATAAAAATAACATTGTACGTAGTTAGTAGGAAAATACAATATTTTGCTCCTAGGGATTCTGTAGTAATTTACGTTTAAGTTAGTCGATATTTTTAAAAAGAATAATATTTAATCATTTTGTGGCAACTCGTCGTGTTAATTAAATTAAAACCACGTGCTCTTGTTTTACACCTATTACTAGAAACAAACACTTAATTAGAAAATGTTATCACAAGGCCTTTTGAAAATGACACTGACTTCCGAATGGAAAGTTCCTTCGTTAACTACCTAATTTTGTTTCTGTATTTAGTAGAAATATCTATAGTCCGTTTTGTAATTGAAAAGCGACAAATAGCTTTTTCTTACATTTCGATATATAATATAAAACAAAAATAAGCCCAGGAAAATATAATTTACTTATTATAACTTCGGTATCGGCACGAACATCTTGTCATAGAAGAATAATTATTAATTAGAGTTTTTAATCTGTTTTATTATGATAAGGAATCCGTTCAAATCCAGTATTTTTAGATTTTAATCTGAAGATTTAATATTACCAAAAATTTATTAATCATTGCCAGATTACTGCCAATGACTCAAAATGGTCTTTCGAAGGATATAATTTTCTGACGTAACTAGGAACTTAGGACTTAGATTAAAATGAAATGAGATGTATAATCACTTTACTGATACCACTAATACCCGTGGGGAAAAGGATTAAGAATACGATTCTTTACCGTTACCCCGAAAGCTATTTGTGAGAGGAGAGAAACCAGGTATAGGCCTGACTACTGATATTTAAAAAAAACGGAACAGATATGTTAATAATGCGTTTAATTTTGAAGACTTGAAAAGGGGACAATTGTAGTCTTGGGTAGTACAATTGTTGTCCGATTTGACATAAGACTAATAGTTCGGATTCAGAATTCGGAACACTTTTGTTGTTAATTTTTTTAGCAGACGTATCTATACTTTTTGACATATCATTGGGCCCGATGCATTGCAACAAACTCGTAAATAGATGGGACTAATGATGAGCCGTAACGTTTTGTTAAATTGCCTCCTGATAATTAACATTTGCTAGAGCTGCCGCAATAATGCCGCTGGATATGAATACAGAAAACAACGCATTTGGTACCTGGTATATTCATATTTTATTCAATTAAACCTATATTTCATTTCACATTTCAAAAGAATCAAGTACATTTCAATGTTTTTGAAGCGAATAGTCGTTATAGTCAATGGTCGTTAAGATTAAGTAAGACTTTATTAAGATTTAAGTCCGAAATACGACCGATTCAAGAGGCGGTTCCTGTCATAAAAAATAAGCAGGGGTTTAGGAAACAAACACAGCAATTGTAAAGAAATTCACCTATTATAGATAAGAAGGGATACAACGATTATTAGGTATCATATATTATATACCTACCGGATTCTTAATTCCCAATTAGCTTTCGAAGGATTAAAATATATAATAATTGTTATAGGTATGATTATGGGCACGTGGAAAAGCGGATAAAGATACAATGATGAGCATTGTACGTGCGTAATTGAGAAACTTAAGATTAAACATGTGCAGATTAATATCAAAATTGATTTTCTTAAGATTTACCCTGATAAACAGTTCGAGGCGGTGCTCTACTAATTGGTTATTAAGGTGTCAAGGAATGACGGATTTATAAGGTTTTCCTCTTAGACTAAGAGTTTTCCCTGTTGGTGTAGCTCGGTTCTGAGCTAGCACAATTTAGATTACCGACCGATTATTATATTACCGACCTGCTACGAAGAAGGATTTTTTTTTGGAAGAAATATTGTCATCTTTTCTGCACATACTATAAATACTCAACCTATGACCACCCCTACTGAATAAATAGCAGAATGGTGCTATATATATATCATATATATACTATATATATATATATATATAGGTAATATTTCAGGTTTATTTGTGAGTCTATTTGCGTTGTACTTACTTGCAATACAAAGAATGCTCTACGTATCTTAAGTGCTGGACAATACGTTTCGTAGTATAAAAATGTAAACTAATTAAGTTTGTTCGCTTAGGTTTGAACCTACTAAGTATTGGATCTAACAATTCAATTGTGTAGGCAGTTACGGTATAATATTATTATTGCTGCAATCATTACCATCAGATTAGGGATTGCAATGTTTCGTCTCTACGTAACATAAAAACAAAGATATTATTGGATGAACCTATCTTCTTAACATCATCATCATCATCGGCCAAAGACGTCCACTGTTGAACATAGGCCTCCCCGTTTAAGCGGAGGGTTTGCCATAATCCCCACGCTTGGCAAGCGGCTTGGGGATCGCAGTATTGGTGGTGAAGTTACAGAAGACGCTGCTGCCCATCTTCTGAATTTTCCCTTAGTCGCCTCTTACGACACCCACGGGAGGAAAGGGGGTGGTCAATTCTAGGCCGGATACCACACGGCCCAGCTTCTTAACATAATTCCTAGTATTCATTAGAAGTATAAGAAACTCTTTCCTCTATATTTACGCTAAACATCATAGCCATTCAGCAAAATTTGTTTTTACTTTTCGTAATATGTGATTGACCGTCCCCTCTAATATATCTCAAGGATAAGACAGAAAGATAACTTATCTTCCTGAGGACCACACGCAGCGGATTATAAAACAATATCTATACTTTGCTACATTTATACTTATATCTCGATAGCAAAATGGATTAGCTGTATAAAAATAACTAATCCGTACTGCGTAGACGGTGTTCGTTATTCATTGGATCCAGTAGTGACATCTAGTGAGACTAAAACAAGATTACAGGCAATTGAAAGCTTCGTTTCTTCGCTTATGGTAGATATAGACTGCTTTTAGTTATAGCTACTTTCGACAGATGTCGCAGTTAGGCTCCAAGTATTCTCGTTGTTATTATAGCAATAGACTTATTTTCTCTATGGCAATAGATACCTACATTGTAATTATGCGACCACCTTCAGTTAGTCTCGGTAAAATGTGCCATCATGTTATTCTCATCATTATCAACTCAAGGCTTTAGGCTAGTTTATGGAAATATGCGGGAAAATATAGCTGCCCTGGCTATATAGCCTTTTATTTGTCAATATTTAAAGAGGTACAAATGATATAATTATGATCCATGGTAGAATAGATTCGCAAAACTTTAAAAATACTTAGACATTATATTTCCAACTCTTCTTGCAGTGGGCTTCATTTTACCATATTAAATTAAATTTGTATTATCTTCTGTCACAACTCACTAGGCACTGCCAGAACAGTTATACCCATTACCAATACAGCCCCCTTACCATGAACTCTTAAAACAGGACATTTTACGATGCGGAAGCGAGATGCCGCATTACACTGCACGTAGCGGCGTCCAGCTTCCACATGTTAAACTGTGCTGCTTTAAGAGTTCATGGTTAGGGGGCTGTATATTTTACGTAGTAATTTAAGGCCTTATAATCTCTATTTCAGCAACCGACATCACAACAGAAATCCTTAGGTCAAAAGCAAAGAGGATAGGTAAGGTGGTCCCAAAATAAACAAGATACTTTTTAATGCAAAATAAATTCTACAAACCTCGGGCAATCCTCCTAGATAAGTCATTAGCCTTATAGCCCCGCGCTTTAAACATAGCCTACCTAACCCACGACAACACAACTGCAGCAAAAAACAATCTAATCTTAGTCGTCCTTGAGGTTTATTCATAGTACAACATTAAATCCTCTGGTAGTGCAACGTTTGTTAGATAAAACACTTACTAAACAGTTATTTAAATGACTTTGTAATACAATTTACTTTTATCGATCCCTTTTAAATGGCTCGTCGAACAAACAGTTTTTATGAGGCGGAGTATTTTCTGGAGTTTTACTAGTTTTTGTAGATACGTTTTAGTTTCCACATGTTTTTCATAATAATAGTATCAACATGGAGGGATTTAATAATTGCGACAAGGCCTTTTGGAAGTTGTTCAAGATTTTGTTACTATAGGTCCCTCCTATAGTAACAAAATCTTCTATCGCAAAACTAGATATCGCCAGACAGTAATAGTAACCATTATGTAGAAATCGTTGAGCCTATTGCCATATGCAATTACTAAGTCCAAAATAGGGTACTTTAGGACATAATTTATAAATAAAATTAGTTGTTGGTTTAATGTTGCAATAACTGAAGTCGGAATGACATCGAAATAGTAATTTTCCCAAACGTAAACCATTTTCCGAACATTTAGTGTTTGTTGTAAATGAGTCTCACTTTCATGAAATATAAGAAAGTAGGTATACTTACACGTAACCGTCGTCCCATTCGAAATTGTCCATTAAACTCCAAGCGAAGTATCCTTGGACGCTGCTGTGGTCCTCGTGGATGGCGTGAAGCAATGCGTTGAGGTAGTGGCTGTAGTAGGACACCCTAGCCTTGTCTTCAAGCCCGCTGTAGTCAGCATAACCATTTTCCGTGACTATTATAGGAACATTGTTATAGGTCTTCGTTATCCAATTCAGCAAACGCCTGAAGCCGAAAGGCACCACCTAGACAATAAATAAAATGTTACTTTGATTGTCATCATTTTAGTTTACATTATTTAATTAATTGACGCCCTTGGTGCTGTGGCTAAGCGATAGGACTGCTGCCCTAGGGGTTGCGAGTTCCATTTACGCACGGGACAAAAAATTGTGTGATCCGCAGATGTTTGTCCCGAGTCTGGGTGTTTATGTATGTGATAGTTCATGTTTGTGAAACGGACACACGATACAGGAAAAAATCAAATGTCAAATATAATATTTTGTTTCAGTGGTCTGTACTGTAGTGTGTGTACCTACTCAAAATTCCCAAGTTACTTTTTCTTTATTTTTATATACGATATAGTCGCCAAGCAACAAAATGCTTTAAAAACAAAATATAATAAAAACAAAAACACAGCAACTGGGTACCTGTTGCTTTAACTTGACACGCTGATCGAAAAGTATTTAGTGTAAACAATGGGACTGAAAAATTCTAGTAGAAGATGGAAGCAACAATAACAAGTTTCTTTTTCTATAAACAAAGTTATGTAGTGAATGTACAAAATTTTATGAAGTCTGCATGATATGAATAGTTATTAGTGGCAATTGTCTCTGGTTCTCTTGACTGGACAGTGGACATAGCAACCAGTCAACCGCGATGACGTGAGTGTGGGGTTCCATGTCGGTAACAAAAAGTGGCTAGATACGTTTGCCCTTTAGAACGACTAGAATTTACTTATAATTTAGTACAAAGATGATGTGTATTTACAACGGCAATAAAAAACAATGAAGGTTAGATAAGTCACACTCGTCTAATATGGTGATTCAATACCTCGAGTGGACGCGGTAATTACCTCGTCAAATAAGATTATATGGTATTTACATTTTTAAGTATACTCATGTGATTTCATATTTTTAAATATGAAATGTTGCACTGATACTGCACATCTGCTATACATTCCTCCATTTAGAGTCCAATAACAATAACAAATAAAGTATCAAGGATTCACGCGCTTATAATTATGTTTGATTCGATACTAAATGTCGGGAATTCGGAAAACATCCATATTTAGAAGTTGGCTCATAAAAAGTTATTCTTACTTCAAATGATTCTCTTGAAAAGAGTACAACTAATTTGTCAAAATCTATTTTCTAACGTCTAGACAATTGCCCCTAAGCGAATCCTTATATTAGCTGTCTCTCTAGATTACTTAGAATTAAATGCCCCAGTTACCTTAAGCCAAGAAGAAGATGAATCAGAAGGCCATTTCGGATCTTGGACTCTGACGATGCCAATATCGTTCTCGTGCGAAGGTATAGCTCCCACTTCTTTATCAGCCATAGAAAGAAGGTACGTGGTATAGTGGTTCAATCCGAAGAAGTCTGCAGTTCCTCGTATGTAGTTCGCCTCTTCAGGGGAGAATATCGGGAGTCGTGATCGAGTATAGTTTTGTTGTAGACTTTTTTCGTCAACCATTTTTCTAAGTTCTGCGGGATAGTTGCCCTCTTTGGAGTATACAGGATGCGCGTACCACCCAAGCTGGAAAATAAATGTTGAATCATATAAATTTGGCAGGATTACTATAACTCATATTTTATAAAACTTGGCACTTAATATTAACGTAAACCATTGCGAAATTTTTATTTTAAGTGCCATGTCCTTTAAGCTCTGCAGTACCTATTAGGAAAAACAATGTGTCCACAGCAATTATTATCTTTTACTTTTGATGCAACTCAACTTAGTTTGCATATTTACAAGTAACTCATATGATTTCTACACTGCTCTTAACAATTCACTACGTGTTTAAAATGTCTTTTACCGTAACTGTATATTAATGTATCTGGTATAATGTGTATCTGGATAGGTGAATGTTGTTCTGCATTAACTAACTTAGTTACTCAGCTAAGATATCTGTCAACAAAACGTAAATCACCACAAAATTAAGTTATTGAAGCATTGGAGTTTTTGGCTTTATAACATCTGCAGGTGCAAAACCACAATAAATTACTTTATTCCGAATTCGGTCGTCGAATACAGATTTGTACAAAACAGTATACCGTCATTTCAATTAAAATCTCATTCGAGCGCAATTTTTTGTTAGGTAGGCACATTCAGAAGTGCAACGACACTTCAGCGTAATGTGACCTTGAAAAGGCCTTCAAAATAACAGCGCGAGGTGAAGTAAGCAATTTGTAACAAACGATATAGAATGGTCACTTAATGAGTATTATCAATAACAATGGTGGAAATAAATATCCTGATTATCTACATTGTGTGCAATGGTCTGTATCCTACATAAGATGAACAAACAATACTAACGGTTGTTTTTAAGTACAATTCAGCTGCTTCTCTATCTTGTGGGGTGTTCGTTTTTGGTTCAGCCCAGTTGGAGTCCAAAGACATACCAATTTTTCCTGGAAAACATAACGTTGATCTTATTAAGTTTCCCATAAAACTATTATATACATATTAAGGCAGACTGGAGAAATAAACAATACCTTGGTTGATATGGCGATAATTCTCGTTAAAGAGGTGATAGACGCTCGCGTGTGCCTTCAAAAGGTTGTGTGCACAAAGGTATTCGGCAATGCCGTGCCGGTTCAATGCCGGCGCTCTGTACGTGCCACCGTAGCCTTCCAAACACGTCTGCATAGGCTCATTGAAAGTCACCCAATACTTCACTCTGCTAGCGAAATTGTCGAACAGAACTTTAGCATAATCCGTATAATAGTCCACAATGTGAGCGTTCGGCCAACCTCCTAAGTTCTGAAGTCTCTGAGGGAGGTCCCAATGGTATATCGTTACCATAGGAGTAATGTTGTACTTCAGGAGCTCATCAATAAGATTGCTATAATACTGGATGCCTAATGGATTAATCTGGTTTGTGAGACCGGTCGGCAAGATACGCGGCCACGAAATGGAAAATCTGTAGATGTCAACGCCAAGTTCATGAACCATCTCAGCATCTCTTTTGTATAAATGGTACGAGTCGGCAGCGACGTCGCCGTTTGACCCATCTTTTACGAAAGTTTTGTTGGTGTGCACCAGATGATCCCATATGCTTTCAGATTTACCTGAAATTTATTAAAACAATACTGTAATATTTGGGCTCAAAGGACTGAAAAATCTTTTAAATAAAACTAGAATTCAAACTAAAACAGTAGTTAATACACTTGACGATCTCAATTCACAAAATGAAACACTGTTATTACTTATTAAGAACTGGAAAAACAAGAAATAATAACAAAAAATTGTCATAATGACATTCAAGTGGTATTTTTCCCATGTTAGCAACTCTAAGCATTTTTTTTGTTAGGTATAATAATTATATTATTCGATGAAGCTTACCATCTTCGTTCCATGCGCCTTCAATTTGGAAAGCAGCCGTGGACACTCCAAATAAAAAGTCTTTAGGAAACGTATAATCCGATTTCAATCCTCCGGAGAAGTTCAAAATCTCGGCATGTCTGTAAAAAATGTTTTAAATTAATTATAACGTCTGACGTCTTTTGTGCCTATTATTGAATTTTATTTACATAAGATAAAACTTAAAGGTCGCTTAATCTTGGAACGCTATAACTAAATTGCCTCAATTATACATAGTATAATATTTTTATTAGATTGGCTATAAGTACATACGGATACAAACTAGTCCATTGACGCATGAACTGCCTCATGGGAAGCGGAAATAAATATAATAAGACAAGCATCTTGTCAACAATTGAATAAAGCGCGTGGACGCCTAGTCACTTGGTCTCAAATCAAAATACAAATTATATTCAACGATTCTCTTCTCTCTTCAAAAGTGCGATTCCAAGGAAAAAGACCAAAAAATAAACTACCCGATTGCGCCTGTCACAAATGGACTTCTACGCTAAGGTTTTGATTCTGGCGTGGTAGGTACAAATATTAGTATGATTTGCAGAATATTAGCCCCTTGTCTGGGTGATCGTATACGAAATTTTAAGAGGAAATTCGAAATACTGGTTGTTAAAAAATTCTCCACGTGCATTAGTAACGTTAACGTCCCAATTGTAAATGGCAAAAACAAAGATATTCAACTCATCATGATTACAGCTTAATGATCAGACACAAAACACAGGCATTAAAAACGCACTAACCGTGACCTAGTCTAGACTGCAATCATAATTATGAACGTTAATAACAATATATATTATAGACACATTCAATCAATCAATTATAAACTTTAATTTAAAGCTGTCTGTATTCGGAATGCTTTTCAGTTTTACTTCCTCTTCTGTAAAATCAGGGTGCCCGGAAGATTAATAGTATCTGGCCAGACTTATCCTTCACCTATCTTTTATTATTTAATCTAGGTATAGGTAGATCATGTCGACACGAAGCAGAAAAAGAATAAATGCAGTCGAAATCCAAATAAGGATTTTTAATTTATTAAATGTCTTTATTCTGGTTTTTGTATTCCGTAGTCTGTTTTACTACATGGCGCGATTGGAAATCATTTCGCCTAAAGGTATCAGGCCCAACCAATAAGGGCGCCTGTTTCTATTTATCGGACACTGTCATTCGTTCGTAGCAACTTATATCAAGTAGGATTTGCAGCTGTGTGTTTATGAATCCGGTCCGTAAACTTCAGAGCCACCACAACCTTGACCACGAATTCACAAGTTCATGCAAATAGTCCAATGACATTGTAACGTTGACTTCTTGTAACCTTGTACAAATATAGGTAGGTATTAAGAATCGAATTCTTAATACCTACCTATATTTGTAATATTGGGAGCTTTTTAATAGTATTCTTATACATCATGACAAAAATAAGTAGTCTGTGTGAGAACAAAGTCAACTCTATAAACAATAGCATATATATTATGCTAATTAATTGTAAATCTACTCATAATCGCGCAATTATATTGTTTAATTAATTCGCCTTGTCTAAACTGTCTATGTTGAAGTAGATAGATGCGTAGCTCAAATCTTTTTTTTCGCTAAAATTGGAGATAAACATGAATATATTACACTGAATAGAACTTAATAATTTTTATTCTCTCTCTCTATTTTTATTATCTAAATAGAGGAACAACTTTTTTAAATTTTGTCATTCTATATTTGCGTCAGCTAAGAATAAATTAAATTATAAGCATAGGATTAGAAGTTCATCATCAAAATACACGGAGCGCAGTGTAAGGTCTCTAACTAAGAAGGATTTAGAACTTATATGTTCCATCCATTTAATTATGACGTGCCATAGAGCTAGTTTGGTATCTATTTGCATTTGTTATGTGCACAGTGCGTCTGCTAGTGACGCACTTATATCTTCGTTATTTCCGGAGACACTAGCACTCATTAAGATTGACCCTGATTGGCAAAATCTTTTGCCGATATTATAATTTGAAGTACGATTTAGCTTGTGCCTATCAATATGACGAAAGATGGAAATTTCAAACTCCAAGGTGCACTTTGGATGGAAGTGCGCAGTCTGAGCTGGACACTTTTATTAGCTCTTCGCTGACGTGCATTATGAGAACGACAAAGTTAACAAATATGTCCTTGAATTAAGATTATCAAAACTCTAGGATACCAGGATATATAAATAATTAAAAATCAACTACCTATTGCTGGTAAAGGTATGTATATAGCCAATGTTAGGAAAGAAAAGCATTGAACTACATAGACATTTCGTAAACACCCTAGGCTCGGCTTGACTCGTGCCTTCTAATACAAAAGTTACTTGTGCGCCTCGATTGCCCGTTAGGTAATCTGTTTGCTCTCAGATAGAGATAGTGTTTAATATTATGAGCTGGGAGCTTATATTTATCAGTTAAACCACGAAGGTATTATTATTTGCATATAAAACGTTACATAAACAAAACTGCTGTTATTTAGTTACATTTGAAAGTTACTGTTTCAGGGTATTGTTACCTGAATACTTCATACGTTTCATACTTATCTACCTACGAATGTTTTTACATCTGCTCGTTTTATTTGAAAACAAAAATAATACCCGTTATTACCGAAGCAGAACGTAATTCTGAGCGAAATTGTTATTAACTTTTAAGGCTTCTTTTGAATGTAGACTTTAAAACAATACTTATAAAATGTATTTTTAAGAATGCGGTGTAAGACCTGAATCATCAAAGTTCGTTCTCGCTCAAAAGATTACTGCATTCGAATATGGCAAACATAACGACACTTCCTTTGGTAATGCAGTTCTCAAACGAACCAGACAATGCGTACATTAGGCAGCAAAAAGATGCATGGCTCTTAAAAAAACTTCAATGAGTTCCATACTTTTGACTACGTCACAATGGATTGTTATCTATCTATCTACATATATTAGATCTGTAAATTCTGACATTCAACTGCTTTGAAGTCTTCCTCTATGAGCGACCCGTGAATAATTCATTAGTTAGATCTAACCCGGTTTCTTGCTCTAAGTCTCTTTGAAACCGATTAGCCGAACCTTATACTTCGATGGCATGTTGAAACTGTAAATAATCCGTCTTCTGGGCAGTCATAGTTTTAACAAGACGAAGATGTTAGGATACTATAGCTCATTTCAAATTCAACACAATTAACCTCCTTTGACGGTAAGTAATTACGAATCAGTCAGCAAGTTTTATGATAAGCACAAAACAAGTTCACTGTACTTTCCTTGTCCGTCATCTTAAACCTTGGAAATGCATGCATTATGATTTCTTTATCCAAGTTTTTTAAGCGAACGAAGTCATGTGCTGATTCCATCAGTAAGTATCTTATAATCATGAAGCAAATATAGTTTTATATTATAGTTTTCATGCAAATATGATGTTGCGTTTTACAGTTTATTTACTAACTAACCTCACAATGTATCAGACGAACGCACTTCAACACCTATGATGATCAGCGGTGGAACAAATAATAAATATCTGTATGAGACCGAGTATTTCATAAAACGATTCAAATTGGTTACATGTACACTAATTTGGCTGTTGACTGTACACACTATGAAAGAAATCAATGGACAATGACTCGTAATAAAGTTTGCATATATGGATTCATACCGATCTTCCAAATATCATACCTATAGCGACTTGTAAATGAACACACAATTATCCGTACACTAAGAAAGATTGTCTAAAACAGACTAAATAATTGCAGCGAATAAAACATACTAGTTACTTGGATAGTTAATTGTTTTTATTATGTACAGTCTGGTTATAACGGAAACCAGCTGTAAAATATTTTATTTACTGCTGAATACAGCTGATTTATTCCGTGTTCACTTGATAAAATTATTAATTAGAGAGACAAGTTTACAATGAAAGGTAATAAATAAAAACTTGCCAATGTAATGCATCACTTACTTATGTCATTGCTCTCATTGTATCACACTTAATAAAATTAATCGCTTTTCAATTAAATAAAGACTTTACTTTCCCTTTTGTTCAATGCCTTACGATAAGCTAGTTGCGTAAGGCCTTTACTGTAAGGCCCTTTCTTGAATTATTAAAATGTTGTAGAACTATGTCATTGTCAATGTGAAGTTGATACCTATAGAATGTTTCCGCGAGGAAAACCTTCGTGCCTGCCGTATCGAGATTTTGCGGAACACTAAATACATTAATTATTCCCAAGTAACCTACTGCAACAAATACTGACAGTCACTCAATATCAACTTAATGCTAAGTGATAAAAACCGCAAGGTTTCGAAAGGTAATTATTTTACAAATTATACTATTAAGTCAGGTTTGAGCAAGAAAATTTAATATTTGTCTTTGGTTATAATATAATTGCTGTAAAATGCTCAGTGACCCCTATTTATGCGATATTATGTGATTAACGCGCAAACGCGTCGCAGTTAATTCAAGGTGACGTAGTTAACAGATCCATTTACCCAAACTTGCTTAGTTTACAGGTACATACTTATTCAAAGTGAGGGTCTTAAAACATGTTCAGCATAGATATTAATAAATCTTTAAATTACCATGACTGCGTAAGCACCTAAGTTATTTAGCTAAAACAACTGACTCTTGGCCCTTGAGTCGCTACGATGCGATCCGGTAATCTCCTAGTATGTATCAATAAACACTTTGTTTCGCTTCCACATCTAAACTGCGCGACTAATTAGGTGTTAGTAGAGATGATCAAATCCCCGGGAACGACAGGTTTGTATTCCGGGATAAAACTCCCGTTTCAGTAAACTTTCCACGCTACATAATCCTAATTCGTTTAATGCAGGTCATTCGATTACACTTCGGTACTAAATAAATCAGGTTGACTATGCCCAAAAGAGTTCGTCACATCGCATTAGATAAATAGTGATACCATCTAATCCAATAGTAAATTAAATTAGAATTCAGTAAAGAGATTGAAATTAGACTAACCGGTTCATAGAAACTAGAAGCGTGCTAACTATCGAGTGGTTTAATGTTATTTGAAATAATTAATTGAATACGTGACATTATTACGTATCGCACAACCATCATCAGCAAATAAGTTCTAAGTAGTAAGCAAATAAGATACATTTAATGCATCAACGATTACTCTACTTTTTAGTAGGTAATGTTAATTGTTTGAAACATAAGTAGGAAAGATGGTCATATTGCAGGTTTAGAGGGTCTAGTATGCGATTTGTTGACAGCTAAGAATCTAAACGTCTACGTAATTTATTAAAATAAAAATACGAATATGAAGTTAGCTATTAATGTAAACACAATTTTGTATTATGTTGTTATCTCCTAAATGTCAAATAAGTTATCACATCACACTAATATTATAAATCGGCTGGACCTATTTTGATGAAATTTGGTATGGAGGCAGCTGGCACCCTGGATTAATACATAGGCTACTAGGCGTTTTTATACCGAGAAAATGTAGCGAGTAACACCGCGGGGCGCAGCTAGTAAATGTTAAAGAGTTTTCCATCTAAATGATTTAGTCCTACTTCTCATCGATACCAACTGGTTATATTAATTCTACCAACGCGCTATCATTAAGTATTTCATGTGGTACATTTTCCTTAAAGCATTTAATTTGTTGATGTTTTCTGATGTTTCCAAAACAAATAGTCTGGCAAGTTTGTCTTGTCATTTAATAAGAGCTAATTACAATATTACGACATCGTGAGTGTAGTCTTACTACGTATTTTTATTACAACCTAATCTAGCTACAAAAACGTCAAAAAATGCATTGTTGTGCAATGTTTTCCCGCTTGATTTAAACCGTGTATCTTATCTGATAGTGATTACTATTCTGATATGAACGATCTGTTGACTATACGGATAAAGTTTGAATAGCTGTCATATATTGAAGTGTTGAATAGCGAAGGCAAAAGTAGGGATTCGGTATCTACTATAGAACTAAATTACCGAACTATTCTAAAACCGCTTCTTTTATTTCCTAACTTAATTTAGTAGGATAAACAATAAATATTATTATTATAGGAAAGGGAAAATAAAGTAGGATTTTATAACAGTTCCAAGTGTATTTACTTATCGTTCCCAAATAATATTAAACTAACCTAAATTGTTATAAACATAATTATACATAATGCCTCTAAAAATATATTTTGATTAAACTATCTTGAGCATCATGAGCAATAGCGAATCCTTTAGTGTTTAGTCGAGTTCAAAGTCAATCATTAGATTGTCAGTGATCAGTAATGTATTTAGGTAATTCTTCTGTGCAGTCGTGTCCTAGGCAAACTTAATGCCTTAGGCATTTTCTACAAGTCAAACCTTCGGGTAGAGCAGAGATAGTAACAAGGTTGATGCCTGCATAAAAATTACGAAAGAGTATTATAATAAGCAATACTAAACACATACAATATACATAAAAAAATATGTATCATTTAACCGAATGTGAATACCTAGGTAGTTACCTAATTCTCTAAACACACATATCAAAACTATGAAAACAATCGAATATTAAAAATCCGTTAGGCAGTTGTTTATAATATTGTCAACTTTACATTTCTATATGTGTGGGCAAGTATTAAAACTGTATCAACTACTGTTGTTGTACGTAGGTAGGTCTAGGTACTGTACTGTAATAGCATTAAAATCGCTGATAAAAATAAGTCAGAGTTAAATACACTCTAATTAATTAGATACTGCACAGCTAAATTTGTATTATGTAACTATTACACTTATTGTTTTACGAGCGATAAGGAATCCTTTTACTGTTCCGAGGACATATTACGAGGTGCAAATGAAATAAATATTATCTAAACATAAGAATCCCCGATAAGGTATTCTCGCTCTGTTATTTGAAAAGGTGAAATAGTATAATCTGAAGGACGAACGCTCAAGGCAATAAAGCAGGATGAAGAAAAGGCAGGAACACATTACTTCAGAAGAAGAATATAGAGACTACTTGCTTAAGATAAGCATTACAAGTAGGATAAATAGAGATTGTATGCGAGGACGGTTGATACGTATAGTCAAGTTCCCCAAAATTACAATCATCATTATTATATTCTGCATCTGATCATGTAATCATGTAATCAGAGGAGCTGACAAAACAAAGATTCAAACAAAACCTGACAACACCAAAGGCTCACAGAGTGAATCAGGGACTAAGGAGCACCTTTGGGGACCTCAGGGTAGGTCTTAGATTTCGCTTGGTAGAGCGGAATAGACAGTAGTAAAACCTTCTTGCTACGTAGCTCTTATATTGCACCGTAAAACTGGTAGTGGAATAGACAAAAGTAGTAAAACCTTGCTACGTAACTCTAACAGGGTCTATCGAAACTCAGGGTGAATGCAAACAAACTTTAAAACTGATTAAATCTTATTATTATAGTTAGTTGTCAAAAAATGGCTCTTGATTGTTATCTTTATTACAATGTAATGTTCAGGGTCCTTAATAAAATCAGTTCCAAAGTTTTGTTTCTGTTCACTTCTGAGTTTCGATTCATCCCGTTTTACCGATATTTGTTTCAAACAATACCTTAGAACGAGCACATTAAAACATTAAAAATAAACAAACAAAAACATCGATTAAATTCTCCAAATGCAAGTATGTTACAATTGCATTGTGCTACGCCAATAACTTGGTTCATATCAAAGTAATAAAACTAAGTTGTGTGAGTTGTGTCATAAAATGTAGTCATAACTCCAACCACTATTTGTTTCAATGGTAATTTGTGTCTGGCTGATTAGTTTCATTTCATTCTATTATTATTTTCGAATAGGTTCTCGAGTGAACTAAATTAGACTGTGGTAGAGTCAACTCAACTGCCTATCGGGTATTTATATGTTGACTAAAGAACTATAATTAAGTCCTTAAGCATAATTAGCGGATTACAGTCGTATCAGTAATTCCTTTCTTAACACAACAAATACTAAACAATTATGTAATTAAAGTATCTTGAGTTATTCATGGATATCAAAACAATAGACGGTCATAAATAACACTCAAAAACAAATTATAATATCATCAACTTAAGTTTTCTCATAATTATCATAATAATACCTAAGTTCTTTATTCAAGTCGCATAATACTTCGCTACTGGTATTCTTTTAATACTCATACACTGACCCCTTTATTTCCGAAGGGGTAGGCAGGGGTATTTTCTTTATCAGGTGACTATACATCCAGTGTTAGCTACCCATGTTGTGTTCTAGTTAACGACGAGTTAGCGAGTCTATTGCCATTCTTTAACCGTTGTTGGGTAGCATATTAATAGGCTCATGGTCCCTCACACCTGGTGTAGACTAGGTTTATCCCTTCTATGATTGGCTTTCAAGGGAAAAGAGGAGAATTGTGTAAAGTATTCATCGGATTTGAGTTTTACTATTGTAGAGGTATAATTTTATCTTTTAGATTTTAAAGTGGCATCGAGTTAATGTTGTCAAAAAACTAAAGATATCATCCATATCCAGATCCACTTCGCATATCTTAACTCTACATCATTAGATTCAAGTTTTTAAAGTTTGTATTATTGTTGATGTCGTTTAGATATCTAATGAAGGTAAAAAGTTAAAAAAAATATATAAATCTTGGAATTAGTCGCTTACCCTCCACACAATATTGCAAATATCACCATAAGTTTGTAGAACTCCATTTTCTAATATTTATCACTAAAATATTATATTAATAAATTAAAAATATCACTAAGTCGACACTGCGAGAAAAATAATTAATAAATAGTTTTTAACATTTCTCATTTGGATATTAACATGACAATGAGTTAACGTAAATAAATATACTAGTCGATGTAGTTACGTGCAATGCGCGCCAAAAACCAACGCGCACTGACTGCGCCGGCGCATTTTGTAGCGCTACGAAGCTGACCGCCTCCACTTTGAGACAAACCATTTCGTGGTGACGTCATCATGTCTTTTGAGCTTGAAGACTGATAGAAGCAGTCTGGGGAACTGGCCTGATGTTCGATTGTTTCGATGAGGGTTACTTACTGAAGGATCGTATCGTGTGACATCTTGTCAGCCACTATAAGGTTAAAGTCATTATGCTCAGTGATCTCAACATAACAACTTCCTCTAGCTCACATTGTGTCTCATGCGAAATCGAGAAGCGTTAACCATGTAACAAATGTAATGCATGCTATAGAAAACAAGAAGTTGAAGAGGGATGTCCACCTAAGTCCTCAGTGGCGGTGACAATTTCAACTTGGCTGCAGGTTATTCCCAATGATAGAGTCAAACAACACTCAAACAATTCTTTAAATCTTTCTTTAATTAGCCACAGGTTCAAATCTCGCACTAAACAAATAATAAAAATAATTAAATTATACGAAACGTTTGGTATTTATTTCGGATATTATCGAGGATATCGTTTTATATTTAGGTTTCGGTTGTAAAACTAGTTTGGATCGGACACTTGTAATATCCAATAATTGCCAACAATCTTACACTATAGAAACATTTAGGTACATCGGCAGTCAATACTCAATAACTAAGAAGGTTATTAGCATAATCACCTTTAGTGTAAAACAAGTTTGACGAAATAAAACATACAGAAAAGCTAATAAACTTAATAACTACTTACGCATATTTTAAAGTTTTAATTATAATCTCGGCTCTTGAGAGTAGAAATCACTTACGAACGAACTTAGTAAGTATAGTTACCCTGTAAGAAATATTACCCATAATATTGTTCCCTAACTTACCTTCCTTACTTATGAAAACACTGCTAATTGTTGCACAAAATTCCAATGAATAATGCACATGACTGGATTATTTACTAAATTCTATAATTTAGTCATCCTAAATCCATCTTGTTTTAGATGTTTTAGTACCATATTTTTATTATTATTATAAAAAAATATGTAAAACAAAGCTCAAAAGCGTCCGCAAATTGAGCTACGTCTACGCTTGCTGGAAAACCCAGGTACAGGAAAAGTAATAGGTGCCTAGAACCGTTTTCCACCTTCTTAATTTGTTCACGTTAACTCGAAAACCTTTTCACTCTTTCCACAATTCTTTATTTTCTCTTACCTCAAATTTTTCAATCAGAATAATTAATTCATGAGGGTTTTGCTAGTTGAGTATAGAGTAAACTTGTATACAGTTAAATAAAAGCAACAAATTAAAATATCCCGGTCCCTGGATGTACAATTTTTACCAGGAATTATGAATAATATATATACATGAATAATAATAACAACTAGTCATATCAAAATCCCTTATTCGTACTCTACTTTCCTCATTTTACACCATACGCAGAATATGTTGCAACGCCAAAGATTTATCAATTAGGTAGGTACAGGTAAGAACAGTTTCCTTAATCTATTTCGTTGAGTAACAAATTTAAACGCTGCATATTATAAATACAATTGGAAAAACATAGGTAACCTTGACTAACTTCCAAATATGTGGTAATTGGTCCTTTGTCTGTCAGACTATACAATCAAGAGTATATGGATATAACATAACTGTTATTATATATATTAAATACATAATAGTTTATAACTGTTAAAATATATATTAAATACATAATAGTTGTGTTATATCAATATATCAGTTATGTGATATCACGCCTGTATTCCTGATGAGGTAGAGGGAGCTGTGTAGTACGTCAACATTTTGCCAGTTCTGTAGAGGTCCGGGCACAAATCTAGACTCCGCGCTGCTACTGAGAATTACCTAATGGAAAAACTCAGAAACATTTTGTCCAGCTCGGGATTTGAGATCCCTAGATCTCATGCTCAGCAATCACGCTTAGCATATTAATACAAATGTTTAACATCCTATCCTATTTATTGAATGTGACCTGTGTTACGTTTATATGAAAAAAATGTGTACAAAAAGTGGGGGATACTAAACCTTTCCTTAAAGATAATTGCAACTTTAAGAAGTCAAGATGATGCAACATTCCAGTTGTTTAACTAAAGGATCACGCGATACAAGCAATTAGACACAGGCTTTTCTGCGAAATAATTTAA
Source organism: Abrostola tripartita (assembly GCA_905340225.1). NCBI lineage: Eukaryota > Metazoa > Arthropoda > Insecta > Lepidoptera > Noctuidae > Abrostola > Abrostola tripartita. The sequence continues at coordinate 9,877,354 of HG996487.1, read as the reverse complement.
GACAAATTATGTTATTTACAATAAATGCACTTTTTTACGTCAAAAAGACATAAACTTGACACGTTCACGTACGTACGTACGTAATGTAATATATGTAATGTGTTATTGTGTAAATATAAATAGGTAGGTTGCACACGTAATTAATCAAACCAAACACAGTTAAGAAAATATGCCTAACGACATAAAACTTGACTTTGAAAATATTTCTAAAATATTTAAGCTTTACTCTTACAAATATGACAAACATAAGGACTAATGGAGGCATATGGAAAAAGATAACGTTTTCAATTGCAATGGCAAGCAGGAATAGCAATAGCGTAAAGTGCACAGGTAAAATCTAATCTTTTGGACACATAGTAAATAATATAAATATGACATTGAAATTGGTCCAGAACCAGGCCAGGCTTTGAACTCACAACCTTGTAGAAAAGCCGGTTATAATAATCGCTATGTACCCTATACTAAAACAAAAAATGTTACAAGTATCAATAGTTTACATTTTAAAGGTATTTTAAAATTAGTTTCTGTATTCTTGTAGTCAGAACTACCGATACCTAATAAACGCCGCAATATGAATGGTAAACAAGATCATAGGTAATAAAACCTATAATACCTACACAGTTACCTTTGCGAAATTACTCGGTAGGTGGATACCGACATCGTGACTGGTCGACCTTAAATGTAGCACCAAATTAAAATATTTTTATCATGTTCTATCGATACATTTAATTTGCTTAAACTTAATATATGGATAAAATCCAATGCACTGATAGCCGAGTGGTATGACCGGTGGACAGCCAAGTCAAAGGTCGCAAGTTCAAACCTTGGCACGCACCAATGTCTTTTCGAATTCATGTGCGTATTATAAATTAGTTATCAGTTGCTAAAACGGTGAAGGAAAACATCGTGAGGAAACCGGCACACCTGAGAGATTTTTCAACGGTGTGTAAAGCCATGTCAGAGGCCTACAGGCGGTTTAAACTCTGACACCAGGTTGTTCATCAACCGTACGATAAGAAGAAAAATCCCAAAGAAGGGGTTATGGGTCGAATTACTGCCTTGAACATCAAGCTTTAGCCCATATTCCTCATTTTGTAGCCTCTAGGTATAGTCCGATGCACGTAGCATCATAAATATAGCACCCAATATTTTAGATATGCTAATTTCACTAACGGAACATCAACATTGTATACAAGAAAATACAATATTGATGACTGAAAATTGGTAGATACCTCTTTCTTATACCACACTGTTTCAATTTTATTAGTATACTAGATGTGCCCGCGACTCCGTCCGCGTGGAAATTCGGAAACAGCAAAAGTATTTTTAAATTGTTTTTAATATATTAGCTAAGTTTGAGCGAATTCGATTTAGTAGTTTTTACGCCATGCCGTACTATTTTATTACATGTATAGCTGTTGCCAGCGACTTCGTCCGCGTGTATTTCGGATAAAACACCAGTAGTAAATTGAACTTTTAACAGAAAAAAATACCTACCAGGCAGGCTTTTTTAAGGTTAAAAATCTTTAAACCACTTATTTAACTAAGAATACTTTCGGTATTTAAAAAAACCGCAAAATTGAACGGTAATTACGGAAATTACAAAAAGTCTATTGAAAATAATATATAACTGAAGAAGAGAACATAAATAAATCCGTTTTGTGCGTTTCTGAGTTCCTGTACATTGAAACTACTGTAGAAAAAAAAATGCCAAGGATAAAAGACAACCGTGACGGCCTGATTGGCGCAGTGGCTAAGCGATTGGACTGCTGTGCTAGGGGTTGTGGGTTCGATTCCCGCAAAAAAATTGTGTGATCCGTAGATGTTTGTCCTGAGTCTGGGTGTTCGTGTATGTGATATATTAAGTTTGTGAAATGCACCAATGCCAAAATTCCTAGGGTGGGGCGACGTTTTATTTAAGAAAAAAGAAACCTATACAATACAATACAACCCATTTTTATTATTTTGGATGTTTTGTCTGTTTGTCGGTTTATTCGAATAGTAAACCATTGCAGTTAACTCTTATAAAAAAAATATTGTTATAAAACATATCATAACGACACGCCTGTATTCCGCGAAGGCGTAGGCAGAGGTGCTCATATTGTACCTACTCCCACTTTATCGCTATATATTTCGCTAGGTTTGGTGTAGATCCCAATGTAATAGGGGGCGAGCCTATTGCCATGAATCCGGCACAGTATCTCAACAGACAAAATGTATAGAGAACTCGTGACCTAAGAGTAAGCGTCGTACGATTGTGTGTGCGTGTAAGAAGCAGCTAAGTATTCATAATATTAAAGGCTGCTTTAAGGCTGCGTGAGTCAATGGTAATGGTTGATTTTGAATGTCATGGCGAAGGCGAATAAGTCTGTACAGTGTACACTCAGCCGAATTACACAGGATAAAAAACTATCTTGCTGCTAGAATGTCAATATATGACGCTGCCTTTTAAAAATCTATTTAAGACCGTAATTTTTGTTCTGCATCGTGAGGAAACCGGCACACCTGAGATATTTTTCAACGGTGTGTAAAGCCATGTCAGAGGCCTACAGGCGGTTTAAACTCTGACACCAGGTTATTCATCAACCATACGATACGAAGAAGATCCAAAGAGTCAATAAGAACCACGTCCGTTCGCATTAGCAGTGACAATGTGATTAAAGGTGGCGCGAGAACGCCCCCACCCTTTTTAAAAATGCAGCGTACATGCGTATAGCCGTACCCATACTGGCGCGGCGTGATTTGGAAGTTTTACTTCATCTATATCTTATAAACCGATTTCTTATTTTTTTTTATATAAAATAGGTATTAAAATGTACTTTTTGAATATTGGAGTTTGATAACGATATATCTATGTGAAATATATTATAACAATATATTTATATATTTTATTAATACACTTATAGAAGTGCCTAACGATTAAACACGTTATTGTGGCTAATTTATAAAAGATAGATATATACTATTAAGGACTTTTTTGTAGATCTTTTAGAGACCATCATTTTTATAATACATACTTTTGGTGTATGATCGACGTATGCGAGGATAAGAGCTCGAAAGCGCATTTTCATCCGACTTGCTTCAAATTTATCGTTACTGCTCAGCTCCTATGTGTTTTAGCGTTATGTTATATAGCCTATAACCTGCCCAGGCGTATGGACTACAATCGTACCAAGTTTGGTTAAAATCCCTTCAGTAGTTTTTGACCCATGCGTGCACATACAGACAGACAGACAGACCGACAAAAATTTTACTAATTGCATTTTTGGCATCAGTATCGATCACCAGTTATCCTCCAATGATAATTTTGAAAATATATACAATGTACAGAATTGACCTCTCTACAGTTTTATTATAAGTATAGATAAGATTTATATATCTATATATACTTAATAAATAAATAATTTGATTGCCTAAAATCAACAACCACATTGTCGCATCATATCCATATTTTTTACCCGACTCCAGCAAAAAGCCGGAGAAGGGTTACGACTGTATTTATATCGTTTCTTGTCAGATAATTATCTCCTTATATAAATGAAAAGCTTAGCTTGAGTTGATGCTTGCATTGCACTACTCTCTATCTTCTTTTTTTTATAAAAAAAACTTCGCCCCACTCCAGGAATTTCTCCTGTGTCGTGGGTGCATTTCACAAACATGAAATATCACATACACAGACACCCAGACTCGGGACAAACATCGGCGGTTCACACAATTTTTTACCCGGTGCGGGAAGCCAAGCGCACCAGTCCAATCGCTAAATTACTGCGCCAATCAGGTCGTCGAACCTTCTTCTATAATGGATATCAACATATCACATATCCTTAGTCATCACCATTCGCTGTTCCGACTTCACCTACCGCTGCATAGGCCTCTTTTTTTTGTACGCCCTGCTTTTTTACCAGCCTCATCCAGATTCCACCCGCGATGACTACGTTCTCATCCGCTCATCTCGCCATCGCCACTCTTTTTCAATTTCTTGGACGTCATTCGGTCACAGGCTACGACCACCCGTAGTCAAACTAATAAAAAAATTAAGTAAAACTTAGCAGCTCCATAAAATGCCAATTGCCTATGTTATTGTATTTTTTATTAAGGTAGTCTACATCCGGATTTTATTACAATACAATCATAAACTGAACATATATTTACATACTAAAAGCAATTAACAGTTAAACGCGTCACGCTTAATCGAGACGGATTTACTTAGGTAGGTATCAATTATACGCACTCTATAAAAAATATACAGTAGGGTTGATACTTGTACGCTGCAACTACAAGACATTATCAGGTACATGCAAGCTTTATTCGTGAAAAATATAAATTATTAGATACAAAGTAGCGTATCACTGATTCCTAAAACATAAATAAAAGTATCGTTAGTGTCCTCAACCCTTAAAACACACATAAACATAAAATCAGGGGGGTAAGCAGAGGTGTACCTATAGTACACCCACATTTCGCCAGTTATGTTATGGTATAAGTCCAAATGTAATAGAGGCGATCCTATTTCCATCAACCGGACACAAATCCATACTCCATGCTGCTACTGAGAATTACCTAATGGAAAAACCCAGTAACACTTTGCCCAACCCGGGATTCGAACCTAGAATCTCGTGCTAAGCAGTTGCGCTTAGCGACCATTAGACCAAGGAGGCATTTAACAGTTAACTTTAGTATTTTCTCTTTATTTATTTGAAATTTTCTGTAAGTGAAAACACATGGTATTTCTACTATGTAGATCGGCGCAGATTTCAGCAACTAGGTAGATAATTACAACCGTATAACGTAGTGATTATATACTCTTAGCTGCATAGTCACTAACTTAGTAATTAAATAAAGTTAAAAAATTAGATAAGGTCAGTGCGGGGAAGTCCATCTACAGGGTAAGTCCAAACATGACACAACAGACAGGCAACTTTCCGCATGATTAGGTACGGTTAAGCTTGATTACGATTCTAAGGGCTTGTTTTCATTGATTTTCTCAGTAGCCCCCCGTACCACTGCTTCTACCTAAATCATCAAAAGTTTACTACATTTATTTGTAAAAAACGTACCTAATCTCTAGATTTGTAGTAAGTTGTAAGGTTCAAAACTAGATCTTAAACGAGATTTTAATATAGTTCTATGGGTCTAATTATTTTACTTGTAGTTGTGCCTCTAATCAAATTATACATTTTCAATGTAGCCTTCAATTTTACTACTTCCAACTGTACCAGTCCACCAATGTTGAACCAATTTAAATATTTTGCAATAAGTCGTAATTGTTCTCATTGCTCTAAATAGAAAAACGTAACTTTTAGCACGTAGCACACATAACATAGTTAAGGTCACTTTTTTAGTGATTCATCACTAAAAAAGTGACCTTAACTATGTTATGTGTGGGTATTCATACCCATATTATACGGGCCACAATACCTACAGAACCCCAGCTTCGGGATGCCTGCCTGTAACTTTTTATTGCCACAAAAATATTCACAGGCGTTAATGAACTAAACTGATACTTTTACTGGGAAAATCTTATAAACGTCCTCCGTCTTGGGGCGGACGAAGGGGTATGAAGGAATTAGGACTTCCACCGGCTAAAACCCCAGGGGGACACCCTGGGGTTTTAGCAGGTGGTAGTCCTAGCTACCCTACGTCGAGGGACGCGGGATCTGCGTACGCTACGCGCTAATGAGTACCTAGAGGTATAATCACTTCTACGTAAAATTGGCGGCCAAGGAACTTAATGATTAGGTACATATCAACTTGAATGATGTAATAAACTAGAAAATACATTTATTAACAACAAACAACACTATTGGTACTAAGTATCCTATGAATTTCCCGTTGCAACAAAGTAGTAACTAGTATCTAGCTACCTACGTAGCTTAGTAACAATGCGGTGGAAATAACATATCTATGCTAGACAATCTATCGACACTGTTGTACTTAGGTACATAAAATTATAAAATCTATTGGTAAAGAGATTAATAGATTAAGTAAACGCGGTTTGGTATAATATATTGTACTAGCATCTATTATGTTCGCGTGGGAAATCTTACCGCGGCTTAAATTAAACATTATTTTCCCCGATTACCTCCTTTATTCGAAAATAACATAATCTCGCGCCTCGTATTTCCCGGCCGAAGATGTGGGTAGAGGTGATCAGTACCTACACGCTTTTTTTAAAGTTGGTTAAAAGTAACCAATGACCTTCAAAGGGGTTTATTCGGTTACGGGCTGGCAACGTCGCTTTTCATCCGACTGGTTAGTAATTGTTTAAAAACCACTGTAGTTATCGGGTATTATGTATTGTATAGAATTCGTCCCCAGTTTATTATTATTTGTAAAATATCGTCCGATTTAGAGACTGACTACACATATTCATTTCAATTTAGCGTTTGTCAATAGAAATCACAAGTTTATGTATAGGAATGTGAGAGAACGAGCCTATTGCCATTAACTAGGAACAAATCCAGACTCCAAGTTGCTACTAAGAATTACGTAATTGAATAACCTAGTAACACTTTGACAAAACCGGAAATAGAATCCAGGACATAACGATTTGCGATCCAATGAAGCAGTCTGTAAATCGGTATTCCGTACATGAATTAAAGAAATTAATAATACATAATTATGTGTGTGTAATATGTATATATTCTTGACTTGTGAATATGACTAACGAAAACTGTACGCGAAAAACTACGGTAATTTATTTCAGATAAATAAATTGATTAATAGTTAACGGCAATGCTAAAGAATGCACAAATGTTTACTCGAACGCATAGTTTGACAGTTTACCGACCAACTGACGTCTGACATTAATGACAGTCGCTATTTCGAAATCTCTCTCACGGTTGTCTGTACCGTTTAATTCTTGTTGGAAATGTATTGACTATTTTCCGTAACGTTAAATTATAAGGTTTTAATACGTAAAAAGATTACCGTACAGATAATAATTTCTTGTTAAAGATTTTATAACATTTAACGGAGCGATTCTTGTTAATTTAGCGTGCATATTTGTGATGTGACGACGTTATTTTTATTGCACTAAAATTATGAGTATACTTCCGAGTTTCGTGTCTTTTCTTTTATATTTGGTGGCAGTATGTCAGGCTTCTGGAACAGATATTGCGCTGGACGCAAAAGCAACACTTTTACACCGAATAGACAGCTTAAATCTTCTAATATACACCTGTCTATTAACGCTGACTGTGCTTACTATATGGGTATTTAAACATCGCCGTGTGAGCTGGCTTCACGAAACCGGACTCGCTGTTATATATGGTAAATGTATTTCCTTACAAATCGTAATAACTTTACAAATGTCTGTTTGGTCATGTGATCATCTAACAATTGATGCTCAAGACCTTGACGGAGTTTTCTACCTCTGTAGACATAATAATATCCGCTACTAAATTACTCTTTTAGTATCCGAATGTATGCTATCTGTTAACAGTATTCATCAATATGACTAGTTGACCCTGACATTAAAATAATTCAGTTAAGTGTCTGGGTGCATTAACAATTTAAATTTAATTAGATATCTGCTAAATGTATGTGATTAGTAAAATCAAATGTCAAAAATCTTTTTAAGTCATCAAAACTGTAACTCAGAAAAGCCTTGTTTTGAAAACAAAATATTTGAAATCATAACATTAAAACATTTCAAACAAGTAGTGTGAAGTTTACTGGCTTGCAGTTTCTAGTGTTGTTTACATAACATTTTAATTGTGCATTCATCCATTCAAAAGTCAGTAACGCAGATGAACAAACTGAGGTTATTTCCCTCATAAATAGCCCTAAAATATTTCTTCATTGTTAAATTTGAAGCACTCAATGTTATACTCATAAAATGTATGCAATTAATTTTATATTTACAAAACATTATTATGCTTTATTAGGTTTAATAGTGGGAGCAATCATTCGCTATGCGGGCAGTACAAATCAAGTTACCTACATCAATGTGCACCCAGCACCAGAAACAAAGTACAACTTGTCCGTCCCACCGGACATGCTGCGTCTACACTTCCCGGACAAAATGCAAGTCTCCTCTGGAGGTGAGTTGTTTATCTACTTTTGTATTGGTTATGTATTACTGATAATGCATATTATGTTCAGGATAATACAAACAGTTTTCTTTAACCCTTTACCTGTCCAGTGTATTATTATAAATAGAATATAATTATTAGCAGCATATAATACACAGCACATTATATTATGTGTAATTTAGTTTAATACTAAAATTCCTACAAACAAGCAAACACTATCAAGACATTATTCAAGATTAGCCTAGCCTAAAAGTCCTACTTTTAAATACAATTAATGTTGCACCTAAATTATTTATTATATAGTTTATTAAATTGCCTAATCCAATACAAACATTCATTCATCAAGAAAATGAAGCAACCAGTGTCTTAAATTAAGTAATAAAAAACATTTATCTCTGCTTAGTTATCTTATAATAAAGAATACTGTGATGGCTTACAAACATTCATTCATTGAGTGTTTTTTATTTGAACTTTTTATCTTATACATAGGTTCAGGAAAACAAACTTGTAAACACTGTGGCCTTGTTTGTTTTTGTGCCTACTGAATCCCTAGTAAAAAATGTTTAAAGTAAATGATATTTAAAAGATTTGATGACAATAAAGTTATAGAATTAACCAGCTGAGTAAAAACCTAAAAGATTCCCAAAATGCCTTTAGAATTACTAGCACTATAATTATTTTATTTGGTATATAGGGTCAATTACAAGTCATGGTCATATGAACACAACTTGACAATTGACCCTAGAAACATTAGTAAGCCAATGTTTTAGTTTATAGAATCTAAATTTTAAAGAACCTGTTTTAAATAATTTGATTAATTAATCTTTGTACCTAGTGTTTAGAGCATTTGTTAGGTTTTACCTTAATGTTATGTTTATTTATAAGTACTTACTAATAAATACTCTTTCTATCATTGTACAGATGCTCCAGTACCAAATAAGACTTACGCTTATAGCTTTAGAGGTGAAATAGTGAATGTGGAACAAAATGAGATAGATCTGAAAGCAACATTCGATCCTGAGATATTTTTTAATATAATTTTACCACCTATTATATTTCATGCTGGATATTGCCTCAAAAGGGTAAGTGATGTTAAGCTTGAAATTTTTTATGAACTCTGTACCTGGAAATTATCATGTAGTACAACTATAGGTAAAACAGTGTATAGTTTATCAGTCTGTAAATATTACTAATGATTGGGTTTTCCTGTACCTAGACAAGAAGATATTCAAATGTGTTTAAGTAATAATTTTCTTACAGAATAGGTGATAACTTTAGTCATACTCTTAGAAAAAATGTAAAGACAAATGTAATTCCCATAGTCATCGTCTCATTGTTAGCCTTTGCGTCTACTACAGACGATTTAAACAGTGTCATGTAGGGGTTAGCCACTTTTTTGGTGACTAAATAACCCAATCCTTATTCCAGAGTAACGAAAGCTTTTTTTTGCAGAAATATTTCTTCCGAAATCTGGGCGCCATACTGACGTTTGCGATGGTAGGCACAGCGCTGTCGGCCCTTGTGATTGGGTCTCTTATGTACGGTTGTGTACAACTAATGCCGGAGTCCTTGGCCACGAGTTTCACCTTCCTAGACACCTTGTACTTCGGTGCTCTTATCTCGCCCACAGACCCGTTGACTGTCCTCGCCATATTCTCACAACTAAAGGTATTGTATAATTACTTAATAAAAAATAATTGCACTTTTAGAACAGTCCAGTTTAGGATTTTTTTGAGGCTGATGAACTTAATACTGGAAAGTCAAAAATCTATGTGAATGAAATTGCAAGTAATTGGAATAAACAAATAAACTTATAATAAAACAAGTTTCATATGTATGTTATGTATGTATGTATCAGTCAATGTACTGTAAGTATTTTGTAAAGTATCAAGTTAAATAATTATGTTTATCTAATAGCTGTCTATCAGGTAATGCGTCTACGCCTATTTAATTATATTTTTTCCGTCCTTAATTGGAAATATACCTATGTAAAAATTATACCAACTAAATATTTATTGTCTCGCATCTAAATAGTGCAGATCGCCTATGTAATAACAAATTATAAATAAATACTTGGTCGGATGAATGACAAGAGTATGCCCAACGATCGCTGTTAATTATCAAGATAAAGGGACATATTTAATAGTTATATTTCAACGTAATCGCATACCTACGTTATCAGTAACAACTTGTTATTTTCACGTGATAATTACTATAAATATTGTCATCACAGGTTACTGCATCGCTTATTAAAGTATGCTTACTTTTAGCGCAGCCAATTGTTTCCCTTGCGATTACTACGTAGAATCCAGATTCTAGACTGACATAGTAGACCCCTGGCCCTAAAAAAATAAATACGACTACTTTATTTTTTGCTAATAAATAGTCTTATTTATCAACACTTAATTATTGAATGTACTTGAAGGGGACAGATCAAGATAATTACCCCTTCGGAAAAGCAAATTTTACAAAGCGACTAAACCGTTATATTCCTGACAAATGGGAGAAGACTGACAGACTCGTCTGTAACATGACTTTATAAATCGTTAAAACATGATCCGATGATCAAAACATCTACCCGTTAAAATATTAAAGACATGCATGTAATTACAGAATTCAATAGATTCACATGGTTTTCATTATGCTATTTCCTGTAATGTTACCGTAAATTAATGTTATCGCCCAATGCCACAGACATGTGTAGACGATATCGATCGCATATCTGCTGATTCACGGTGTAATTTTTACCAATGTGTCTCCCATTGTCACACAATCATCACAAATATGTCAATATTGTTGCAGGTGGACGTGAATTTGTACGCAATGATATTCGGCGAAAGTGTCCTCAATGACGCGGTGGCTTTAGTACTTAGCGGGTAACTATGCTAGCGATTAACTTTATCACACAAATTAGTTATGTATTAGATGATACACTAAATTATGCAATACAATATAATGTTGATAGGCAGCAGTCATTTTGTATTAGGTACATTTTTGGTAACCTTTATTATTTTTCGTGTCAATGTATGCAATTTAATTTGAGTTTCATAACAATATTAATAAAATGTGTAATTTAATAATAAGTACCTACGGTAACAGATGTTTTTGTATGATGACACAGCATTTATTATCTCTTGAAATCATTATTGGTTGCTATCAGCAAGCCTATAGGTTTATTTTACCGTAAACCATACTTAATCCCAACTGCTATAAGTAGATTAGGTAATATGGGCATATAATTTTCCTTATTATGTAAGAAATGTACGAGACCTACAGAGTACACTACAATATTTTGTATTCTGTTATTTTATTTGCAAGTTAACATGGACTGTTTTCTATATTACAGAGCTATACAAAACTATGAATTGAGGTACTCAAACGATGGAGGATTTGAAATCACAGCGTTCTTGGGGGCCATAGGTGACTTCATAGGAATCTTCAGTCTATCACTATTGGTTGGCGCTCTTATAGGCTGCTTGACGGCATTGATATCCTTTTTAATAATTTTATTATTATATTGTCACATTTTAAATCTACTTAATAAGAGAAGAAAAAAATCTACCAAATTGCTTACTGGCGGAATAAATAGAACATCTATACAAATGACGTCATTAAGTGTAATGTGCGTGATTATCATTTAATTCAAGGCCTTACTTCCTTCTAATTGCACGAGTGGATTAATGGCTACAACTGTATAGGTACCGTAGAGTGTAGTCACTGCGTAATTTGATCCAATGTCCATTTGTAACGTGAATAAACATTTAAAAGATTGTGTCTCTATCGCATGAAAAAGAAAAGATAGTATGATTTATAAGTCTGATGTAAAAGTTACTGATTCTGTAAATCTACTTATTACAACATTTTCTAGTATCCACGTGTAATTAGCTGTAGTCAACCCTAACCGCAGGCTAGACTCCTTCGTGATACTTATATAAAATGCGATTTAGAACAAAATAAATTAACTAGTTTTGTTGATCACCTATCAACAAAACTAGTTAAATTTTATTAATTGCTGAAGTTACATAATATAATAAAAAAAAAAATATATAATAGTTATCATTGATAATTATTATATTATGTAACTTCAACGATTCCTTAACCATGGTGACTTAAGGAAGACTTCTGGCCGCAAGATGTGGTGTTCCGTCGCTTCCGCGGACAAGTGCCACCGAAACGCACTAATACGAAGTGCTAGGAAGTGTTTTACTAACATAATATTAAGTCTATATTATACTAACAAAACATGTTACTATATTTATATATGAAAATAAAGGTTTTATTATTATTATATATAAATATATAGAACAAAGTCGGGTTTGTTACACCATCTATTAATCATATAATATATCACTATAATTAAGAATGACTGGACCGATTTTAATAATCTCTGATTTGTTACATTCGTCTCCGCCCCAAATAACTATTAAAATATCGAAAAAAAATTACGAAAAAAAGGCAGGACGACGTCTGCCGGATCCGCTAGTACTTTTGTAAAAACAAAAGAAAGTGACATAGGCCCGAGTTATTTTCCTCATGTCCTATGTAGTTAAAAGCCATAATGTCAATGATTCCTTAACCACGGTGCACATGACGAAGTTCACTCACGTGCGCGAGTGGCCGCTGCTCGAGTCTGCGCTCTTCGTGCTCATGTCGTACGCAGCCTTCCTCATCGCTGAAGTCTGCGAGCTGACAGGTAAGATCTTGATCCTATTAGATTCTACTGATCTTGAAGTTTCAATGAAAAGTTTGTACATAAACGACATAAATGACGTCTTTTTATAATTAAGATGTATCAGTATCATGCAGAAAATTGTTTTATTTTATTCAATAGGTACAGATAACACATTAACATAGTACAAAAAAAATGATCTTAACAACAAACTGTTAGTAAAACTGAAATGCAGTTACAACTGTACTCAACATATAAATTATATAACACTAGTTTTTTACTAGATTAAGGTTATCCTTATGAGTGGTTTAAAGTTAAATCAGTACTGAATTTAGAAATAAAAAATACAATTTTAAGCCAAATACAATAAATTAACAATTTTCTACAATGTGTACCTTATTTGTTACACAAATCCGCAAATACTCAAGTTTATTAAATAATAGAAAATTGCTAGAAGCACATTTCACCTATGAGTATAGAAATAAAATTTAGTTTCTCTTGCACTTAGTTCAGGGTACTAATTTGCTCCAATATTAAAAAAATAAATGATTCTATACTACTCTGAAATCCGAATGGAAATTATTATGTGCATGTGTAGCAATGTCGCATATAAGTATTCATCATCATCAGCCGGAAGACGTCCACTGCTGGAGAAAGGCCTCCCCCTTAGAACGCCATAATGAACGACAACTCGCCAACGCTGCGTCTTCCGGTTCGTGGTCGCCACTCGAGAACCTTTCTTCCGCAGCGGTTATCAGTTCTTCGAGCGATATGGCCTGCCCATTGCCACTTCAACTTGCATATGCTTTGAGCTATGTCGGTGACCCTAGTTCTTTGGCGAATTTCCGTATACCGGATCCTGTCGCGCAAAGAAACTCCGAGCATAGCTCTCTCCATAGCTCGTTGAGTGACTCTGAGCCTCTCTAAAAGGCCAACCGTTAGCGACCACGTCTCAGAGCCATACGTCATCACTGGCAACACACACTGGTTAAAAAGTTATATAACACACACTGGTTATATAAGTATTAGGTAAGTACTATTGTAAATAATTGTCTTCCCTACTGCAGGTGTGGTGGCGGTGCTTTTCTGCGGCATATGCCAGGCTCACTACACGTACAACAACCTGTCGTCGGACTCGCGCAACCGCACCAAGCAACTGTTCGAGCTGCTCAACTTCCTGGCTGAGAACTTTATCTTCACCTACATCGGCGTCTCTATGTTCACCTTCCCCAAGCACCACTTCGACCCATGGTTTATTATCGCTGGCTTTGTATCCTTTTCTAATGATCTATACTTCTATGGTATTTACGTCATCAGCCTTTTGTTAACTGTTGATGTGGAAACAATTTACTATCTAAACTTATTTGATACGCGCATAAAACACCATCACACACATAACATAAGCATTCAAAATGGACATTATAAAAAGTTTCCTATAAGAGTCTGCTAAAAAGTTGAGTTGGTTTGTCATTTTTTGTTAATACACTGTTTATTTTCGTGAAGTGATACGTACGTTGTAGATACGTCAATCACACTCGTTTTCACACAAACCTATATTAAGTTTATAAATATGAAAAATCTATATATCTTAGATGCATACAAATGTAATATTCCTTAGCTAAGTACAGGTAACATCAACCCTTGGGCGCGCAGTCAACATCTACCCGCTGTCATTCCTCCTCAATCTAGGACGCAAGCCGCCGATACCAATAAATTTCCAACACATGCTGTTCTTCTCAGGTAAATACTGCTTTTATAACTGTTTCGACTTTTGAAAAAACTTCGAATAATTGAAGCAGTAAAGTAAAATGTGTCCGACGTAGTAGCTAGTGGTTGTGTTGTGCAATGAAGGTTTAGTGCCTTTTCTCAGGGAGACAACAAGCTTTATTTCTCCTTGGTTGGTCATTCTGTAATGAAGAACTTCACGTGGGCTTGACCCCAACAAAAACAGGGAATGCAATTTATTATTATTGAAACTATTTCATCACATTTTAAGAAGATATTTTACTGCTTGCTACATAATTCTAAAGTATAAAATTTAACCATTTTGTAGTCTAGTACTTTTATTTCCATCTTCATTCGTGTTTATCACCAGGTCTGCGAGGAGCAATGTCGTTCGCGCTGGCCATCCGTAACACAGTGTCGGAGGCGCGACAGGCCATGTTGACGACGACCTCTATGATAGTGATCGCGACCGTCGTACTGCAGGGCGGCGCCGCCACGCATGCGCTTGCCTATCTTCGTATACCTACGGGGTATGTAACTTTGTAGAAGAGTTGTTGGTTGGTTGTTGGAACATTCTTCCCTTTTCGTTGGTGGAACTCCACACAGTCAAAAGAATTGTGACCGTCGGACGCTACCTATTCCTACCTTCGGGAGTAGACCTTTTTTCTAGATTCAAGGTACCGTATGTCCTTTTCTGTACTCCTGACAACGTATATGCAAAATTTCATGATGATCAGTTCAATAGTTTAGGCGTGAACAGGTACAAACAAACAAACTTACTTTTGCATTTATAATATTAGTAAGGATCCAATAGAACAGGTTCTAACAACAGGTTAACTTTTATACACTTCAATATTTAACATTACCTTTGATCAGACAAGCTTTTTTACCGGCTTGTTGACGACACAAACGTGACGTCATAAGTTAGTGTTGCCATATTATCGTCGCTTCAGTTGAACTAAACTATTGTTATGTATTTACAGAGAAGGAGGAAACGATGAGAGTGACGCCCTACCCTACCGAGACGTCAGAAGTGTACGTTTTTTATCACTTTGTATTAACTACTGTAAATTTCACTTTGGGTTGCATAAGAAATACAAATTCAAACACTTAGCAAAGTAGTGCTAAATTTTACACTTTTCTACTAGAAGTAGATACAATCATTCACTTACACTCGATTGGCGAACAGATATGCTTTCATTCGTATTTGTTAAACGAAATAGTAAATTATTTCTTCTTAAATATTATGCAGCAAGCAAATGGAATAAACAGTACAAAATAAAATACTTTTTGTTGAAATAAGTACCTATGTCTACTTACTAGCTTATTAACAATGAAAGTTATATGTTGCCTACCTTCGTATTTCTCCTTATTTTCACAGCTGCTTTCAGTGTGCCTTATTTTTCACTGTTTCAATAATCTTTTATGTTTTTTGCTATTCCTTTTAACTTAACAGATAATTTTTAAATTTTATTTTAGTATGTACGCGTTGATTCTATAAAATATACATTATTTTAACTACAAACATTAATATGTCCCGATCGTATCTTGTCGTCATGATGTTATAAAGAATTTATTCGTAATCATTACCCTTATACAAAATATTACTTAGAAATTATTTATCAAACAGTAGAATCATAAACAGCCACGCAATATTACATCGCCGAAAAACGATATTGACAACATTCAAACCTTTGTCTTCACAATCAGTAGTATTTTGTATAAGAGAGGTCATACATACAAGGAGAACATGAAACCTGCACAGTAGGCAGTCGTGGGCGCGCACGTAACTATTGGTTTGTACATAAGGCACGTTAGAAGCGTGTGGTACGGCAAGCATGTGATTAATCAGACATTATTGTGGCAGCTGTACCAGGCCACGGACGTTGCTGGACCGGTACGTATACATAGCGCTACGTTTGCACATTATTGGAGCTTTGGATGTTCATACATCGCGCTTTCTATCATCACATACATGGTTTCTTAATCTCAAGTCTCGCGGACATAAAATTCCCATCAAAATTAACAAAATTACATTCCTATATTGCATGATTACGCGACTCCAGGTAGAGAAACTATGGTCTTATATGTAAATCTTCTAAAAAATTGCTATGCCCGCTAACACCGTGCCTTTCAATACTTTTTAATCAGTGTACGCAGTCAATCAGCTCGACTTATTGTTAAGGCAACTTTTTGAAGAAGATCTATAGTTGATGGACTTTTCATGTCATTCGATAAATGTTACTTGAACTATTAATGTTTACTTATGTGTCTATAGGTCATAAGATGGGAAGTTGACTATGAAATTACATAGCAAAAATTGTATTATGCTATTCCAACCCAGAGTCTATATATAATTGGTTTTAGACAAGCCTTGTAACAAGATATGTAATATCATGGATCTTCCTCCCTGACGTCACGAGTTCTCCCTTCAACAAAGGCTTTCTTGTTCTGGCCTTGCGTTTCATTAACACGTTACTGTTTTGTTGTTCAGCCCGCTGACATAGGTTTCGGCCTGCGTAACATGGACTCAACGCAACCGGCCAGTTGCGACAGGGCAACAGTAAGACTAATAAATAAATGCACGCATTGAAAATACTGCACGAGTCTTACTATTACAATTTTATACTAACCAATTGGCTGGATTTAATCACCACACTCTTTTCTTGCCACATATTTATTACTAATATAGAATCAATAATTATTAATAATAATATATTCATAATTATTCTATTAATAAAATATTGTTATACAGGGGGTTTGAACTTTATTGAGTACCGTTTAGAGTTCACAGTGAATGGAAAATATGCTTTGTTATCGAATATTATTTTCAATTAACTTATTACTACACACTTATCTCATATCTTTATTCTTTTAAAATATTGCACTAATGTGAAAAGTAAAAATAAAATGCATATGAAAAAGTAAATGTAGTGTTGTGTGCATGAAATATTACTTTTACTTTATGGCTTTGTTTGGTTTTCTTTTAATATCTAGAGAGGCCGCATGGTAGTTAAGTGGGCTAACGGAGCGAAGGAAGTGATTATGCCTTGGGAACTAAACGGTATCGAAGTATGTAAATTATTTTAACTATAATATTATTTAAGTACATATAGAATTAATATTTATTTACCACTCACATGCATGAAAGCATTGTGCAGATAACATCATCCATGCATGTTTTTGGTTGATGTAAATATTTTTAATACAATAATTATTTTAAAATAACTTGAATGAATGGGAAACTTTTCTCATCTTTTTGGTTGCTCTCAATTTCTAATTAATTCTCATTATTCAACTGTCTCATAACTAGTTGCAGAGAGATGATTTTGTATTTTATTAAACTGGCATATCGTAGCAAGATTAGTATTTCTCATTTGTCCAAGTTCGATTGCATTTGTTATTATAAGATTAAAATATATATTTTTGTAGTTGGTGTCAAAACTAACTCATGTATCGTTGTCTCCAAAATGATAGATCGTATTTGAGTTTTAATACGTATATAATCATTTTCATAGATTTATTTAGTTACGTACTCTAAATACACGAGTGACGCTTAAATATTAACTATTTAAACTATACGTAATTATATATTTTGAGTGAGAGTGCAACAGTTTTTTATTAATGTGTGTATTATCACTGTGTATAAAAATATGGTGTTATAGGTTAACAGTATATCTATTATATTAAAAGTCCGTTAAAGAAACATAATTGAACTCAACTATCTTAATCAGTTGAGTGTTTAATATGTTGCTTTATTAAATCTAATTCAGCGATATATAGTAGTTTATATATTTTTTACAGTATTCAATTACAGTTTATATATTTAATCATTTGGTTTAAATTTAACATTTATGTATTTCATCTCTAGCAAAAGATAATTATGTAATGTATTATTCTGATATTTATTATAAACGGACGTTAAATATGACCTAAAAGCCTTGTTTCTGTCGGTATCAGGACACGCAACATGACCGCGGTGACGGTGTCAGCGGCCAAAAGGCTCGTCTCGCGCGCCTTTGGGGCGCTGTAGACTCCAAACTGCTAAAGCCGCTGCTGACGCATGCGCGCCCGCCACTCACCGAGACTCTACCCGGCTTCCTTAGACCCTTAGCGAGAGTACTTACTACCACTCATCAGTACACGCAGGGGGTAAGTGAAATTGTATGTAATGAACCATTCTATTTTCTGTTTTTTCAATATTTTCTCTGATCTATGAATTTAAATTAGTTCTACATCGGGAATGCTGTTATAGCCATAATATAATATTAATGCACTAACTACCAGACGCGAGGCAAATACTTCTGTGTCACATTAACTTTCATCCCGTACCGGGTTCGAAACTACAACCACTAGCGCAGTCTAATCATTTAGCCTACGACAGTCGAGAAACTTGCAACAATAAACGTACAAACCTTCTCGGCTCATTCACCTAGGGACCTAGACGATACCAGTTTAATACATATTTTAATAACTTCATTTCGCAACGTCTAGAAATCTAAATGTAATATTAAGTAGGTTTCTCCTTGCCTGCAGGACAATAGTTTGCGCAGAGCCGACTCTGACTCGGACTTGTGCATCGATGAGCAACACCCAGTTCCTACGAGTATTGACCCGCAGGTAAACTTCATATTCTGAACTCTTCGCCCTATGAGTGTCGGCTAAAGTTTTGTTCGCGGCTTCTACGATATACGAAGCTTCATATGTTTACTGGCATGTCAAGTTGTTTAACAACAGTTGTTATACAAAATGTTATTTTATACAAGCATACTGTAAGAATGTTATTTTATAAAACGTGCTGTTATTGACATTGATATATTTTGTTATACTTCGATTTATAGTTTTATATACAATACTTACTATGTACTATGTACTTTTGTTTATTTTACATATATTTTATATACATTTACATATTTGTTTAATATTTCATATATTTCCTTTTTTTGGTTGCAGCTATCGATTAACGTTCGGAATGGATATGGGCATGTTTGAGCTTTGTAGCGTTAGTGATCCACGGCTGTGATATGAAATTTGCTCTAATAGCATATATAGAAAATTTATGATTAATAGGAAATTCCTTTTTAATTATTGCACGCAGCAATTATGGCCAGGACTGGTGGACACAAGGATTTCTGTAGAAGGTATTACTGGAAGTAACATCTGAATAATATTTGTATATGACAACATTTGATGTAACAAAATTTTAAAACATGTACCAGTTTTGTATAAATGTTAGACATATAATAATGTCCTCTGTGCAAAGCATATCGTTTTAACTGTTTATTACAAACTTTAATCGAATAAATAGGCTTTCTGTTTAATGCGTATCTCTAACATAGCCTTAAGCATTATTTAAAATGTAAAACAGTTAAAACGTTTGTTTTTAATGTTGTTATTGCCAGTGTGTGCTTAAACCATAATGTTACTGCAAATTTCTTATCTGAATTTAAAATTAATAGGTATATATTTGTAATGTGATACGACACGAGAATGTAAGATCTGATCATAATGACAGTAATTACGAATCCATAGCTGCAATGCAAATAATTTTAAGGATGTAGTATGATCGGGGGTCATATACAAAGAACTCCCGAAATAGATAATGCAATTTTTCATTTCCGCGATTGTAGCAACCTTTTTTTATTCTTTCTGTATTGTCTATATAAGCGGAAATGTTAATTAAAGCTTTATTAAAGATTTTTTGTTGCAAGAAACGTGTTGTAAGCTTTGTCTAGATGTATGTCTTGATAGACGGTAAAATGTGCTTAGCCCTCTTTTATAAATAGTAGGTACCTACTTCTGAGGTGATAAGACGGTGAATTTCCTACATCGTGTTAATTGTTTCAGATCATATTTTATACACAATATTCTACTTATTCTTTAGCTTTGCTGAAAAGTCCATAAATTGTCTCTTAAACCAAAGATAAAAATGGTGGAGCTTACGTCAAGTCAAACTACTGAATTTCAGTTATAATGAATTCGCATGTACAAACATAAACTGTATAGAAACAGCTAGCACGACTGTAATATACCTACTTATCACTGTAGCTGTTTAACATGTGCCTGTTTTAAGGATGCCACAGCGCAATCCCGTCCTAGAGATATAAATAAATCAAAGGCTACTACGATCTTATTAACACAGATTTTTTTAACAATAGCTTGTCTTTCCTTACCAAAAACAATCACCCGTATTTGGAGATCATGGAAGACCCTTAACTTACGCCTCTCCGATATAAAATTTCACTTTTATATGCTCACCTCCACTATCTAGTCTAGTTTAATGTACCTATGTTTGAGTATTACAGACGGGCTCGATTAAAAAAAAAACATTTAATCGCTTTGCCGTCAATTGGGCAGTCTTGTTTTAAGTTGCTGGTTAAGGGTTATTAGACTATTAAATTACTTGTTTGTTTGACTTATGGTTTTTTGTACGCGTTTATTATTGTATTGACGAAGTGACATTATTACCTACTTGTAGAAAGGTTTCTAAAACCTAACGTATTATTTATAATGATAATTCTTAATTAGAATGAAGAGGTACAACTTAAGTTTTCATCATATACATTTTCTTTGCATATTTCAATTACGAATATTTATGTATAAGTACGTACCTATATCTTTTCCTAAATAGCGCGTAACTATCCTGATTACATGAAATTAAAATAGACATAACTTATTAAAATAATTTGATCTCATATTGTCAAGATAATGTATTGAAGAATTTAATAAGTATTTTTCAAAAATTTATACTTGATGTTAATAATTCTTCATTAGTTGTTTTGTGAAAATTTAAATCTGCTTGGTTTAAAAAACTTAGCATATTGAATTCTTTATGTGTATTAAAATCAGACTTTTTACTTGAATTTTAGGTAAGTAATATATTGGTTATATTCTCTTTTGATAATTATTTAATGCTAGTAATTAATTTGTGTTAAATCTACAACGTGTAGTCTGGCAGCGTATTAAGATCGGCAGCGGCTGTAATCCACCGAGTAAGTCCAGCGTGTGACCAAAATTCTGCGTCAACATCCGGAAGCTGCTATGCCCCGCCCTTGGAGCAGCAAGGGCAACAGCGAGTGTCCCGTAAACAAATGCCATACTGATACCTCTTGAAGCATCTTTGACCCATGAGGCTTGGTAGGCCCTTAGGGTATGGTGCCATAATATATCACCACTCAACCCTCACCTTTATGAAGCGCTACGGTAGTTATCAGGGTGTGCCCCACATGTATACTCTAACACAGAATATATTGTATAACAGGCAAATTGGTTAATTATATAATTCAGTATTTTTCAGATTTATCTGATATTTATTGACTTATCAAAGTTAAAAATTCTACACAACTTTTAAGTTATCATACAGTGTTTTCCGTCTCTAAATGTTTTTTAAGAGATTGTCTTATATTTTCAGTGATTTCAAACATTGGACCATGACCAGGCACAATCCAATCTACCATATCTGCAACTTTGGATCTGTTCTTCATTTGCTGTACTGGATCCTCACTCCCAGCCTCTAGCCATATATTTGGACTATCTATATCTTCAAATCTTTCAAAAAGATCTCCTAAAAATAATATTTTTGTGTCATTTACTCAACCATATTAATTCCTATATACCAGGTTTTATTTTTCTGAGCAATTAAATTAAGATGATCATACTAACCAGCAATAGCTATAGTTATAGCTTCTGATGATTTAACAATAACAGAAACATCAGAAAGTGTGTGTCCTGGTGTAGGAATTACTTTCACATTATCATCAATTTTGAATTCCTCACCTGAAATATTATAAGAAACTATCAAAATGGGCAGTAGGGTTGATTTGATTAATGACAAACCTGGCAACGTTTTAAAATAAAACCATTATTGTTTAACAGAATCTTTGATTCTTCATAAGTAGTGGAAGTATTTTGTTAAGATATTTTATTTTTTTATACAACCTGCCTACACACAGCATAGCCTACCTTTGTCAAAAGGATGCATATAATATTCATCTTCAAAAGATACACTGAAGCCAACTATGTGCTTTGCCTTCAGGAAAAGATTATTATTTCCTATATGATCTGAATGCCCATGAGTAGAAATAACATAATTAATGTTTTCTGGTCTAACATCATATTTTCTTAATGCTGTAAAAAAGAGTTAAAACAAATAAAAAATAATACCTATTTTACACATGCAAAAATATTTGATTCACTTAATTTGTACCAGAAATTATTTTCTGGGCATCCCAGGAAGTCATAGTGTCTACAATAATATTATTGACCCCTTTTATTAGTGTACAACTACAATTTGCAGACATCCTGTCTTTGCCAGTCATCACCGAATAGCCATCATAAAGAACTATAACATCACTCATTATGACGTTGGCCCTCTCACTAAGGCACTTACTCGTCTCTGACCACCAATATATAAATTAAAAAACCTAGAAAATAGAAAGATATATATTGTTTAATATTAGTTGGAACTGAAGTGCTCTGTACTTGTTGTTGTTATATTTGACATATTGAGCCCATAGTAACTTCTAACTTACTCAGTTATAGAAATGAGACAAAAAACGGGGTCGAAGTGTGTAAGAAGAAGACAATGATGTTTTTTACATGCTAAAAATAAAAGTACATTTCCAGAACCTGAAACGTCCCGCATATGTGACATTAAACTAGTCGTTCTTTAACATTAGCTGGCTAAATCAAAGAGATGGGATTCTAAAGCAAGTTTATTAACGATTATTGTGTAAAGTAAAGTAATCTTTATTGTTTTGATTGAGTAATTTCATAGAGAAAATTAGGTAATATTGGTAATATATACAGTTGTTGTAGTAAAAAAGTGTCACATCAATCAGTCCGTTTTGGACATTTACAACTTATACAGTTTCGTTGTATACGAGAATATAGGTAGTTATATATCATAACACTCATAGCAACAGATAAACCTTAAAATATATGGAAAGTTTCTTTGAAAAAAACTGATAGGAGCTCATGAATTCCAATATCAAGTAAAAACAAGATTTCTGAACTGTTTTTCTTATCTATCCCTGTCTCCCTCCTCAGCTGTCTAGCCGGTTATTTTTAGGTTAAAATTCTAAAATAAATTGAAGAAAGCTGCGGTGGTACATACTTTTCTATGTAGGTTATTTTAAAATTATACGTGCGCCAAACATTTTCTATATAAATGAAAATTGCGCATTTGGATAATTGTTTAAAGCGTGACATATATTATTTATGCAAGTTCATTGTATGATCATTGTTTACTCAGGGTTATGAAACAATAGAGAGGATCTCTGTCGCCTCGGGAGCGCCAGTCTTTGTGAACCATGTCAGGCGACGTGCAGCCAAGAAAACGTAAAGATAAGAAAAGGAAGAAAGGTAAGAAACATGAGTAAAGTAATTGGATGTGATATGCATATAAATGAGCTTCTAATTTCCAATGTAATTTCATTACAGATGATTTAGGCGTAGAAGAACCTCGTGGTACGGCGGCAGCGCTCGGTGAAGGCGATGTGTTCATGCACTCTTACCATGAACATGGGACCGGTGGACATTGGTGTGCCAAGATTATATTCTTCTCATTACTTGGTGTACTCATAACTCTTATAGGACTGATTATATTGGAAAACAGAGGCTTAACGGAATGTAAGTAAACTGTATAACATAACAATATGTGATATATTTGATCTGATGTCTAAATGTAGCTATAGTTTGTTCAATCACAATGGCTAAAATATAGAAACTAAATCTCTATAGTTATTTTAGTACAGTTCACTATGTAACTGATCTACAGGTCTAAGTTGTAAACATATCAGTAAGCTCTTGTAATCATACTTACAGTGGAAGCAAATTCAGTAGAAACCCAGTACTCTGGAATCCTAGAAGGTTGGTTAGAAGATGCACCTGATGATGATCACCATGATGAACATACCTTGGAACTGAAACACCATGTAAGTAATTAACTTCTTAACAATGAAACTCAGTCACAATTCAATCATATTAATATAGGTTATATGTTTTTTTCATGAAACCAAGAACAGTCCACTAATTCTTCTGTGGTATGCACATAGTTTTAGTCTAGATTTACTATATTTACTGTCATGTCTAATAATGTAAGATTTAGGGCAAGAGACTGGACTGAAACTGTACTTAGACCATTAAACCCCAAGTAGAACTTATGGTCTCTAACTAGAATTACCTATTTTAAACTCTATTTTATAAACTTATGACTTAATTTCATATTTCAGTAGGCTGGGCTTGTGGCCTGAACTGTTAAAATAATGTGAATCACTTAACTGGTTACTTCTAATGTCAGGGTGTCATAATATTCTTCAGTTTAAGATTGAAAGTGAAATTTATTACTTGTAAGTGTACCTATAATAAATTAATAAATATAATACTTTACTTAAAATTGTATCATCAATATCACGGCAAAATATAATGGAGGTACATGAAAAATTAAAACATTAAGATTTTGTAAGTACTTACTTAGGATACTACAAGAACTTAGGAAACTACAAATAGTCATTCATAATTTAATTTACCATCCATTTCTTTGCAATGGTATTCAATAAGGTTTAATATTTAAAAGCAATTTTCATGAACCCTGTGTAACCTAGGATCTTGATGGTGATCAAGATCATAGCCCAGAAGTGGATCATGATGATGAAGATGATGATCACGACGATGATGAAGAAATAGATGACCATGATGTCGAAGACGAAACTGATCCTGACGATGATGATGATGAAAACGATAGTGAGCAAGAAGGTGATGACAACGATGACGAGCAGGATAATGATGAACACAGTGAAGAACAAAATGTCGAAGATTCTAATGAGGTGTGATTAATTGTTTCAGTTATTGCTTGTTATCATATAAGCCCAATATTTCTTGTATTAATTAAAACTGTCTACAGGAGGATGACAGTGTGGAACATGATTATCAGAAATATGATGAAAAGAATGAAGATAAAGACGATGAAGATACTGATGACGAAGATAATGACGACCTACAGAATGTAGATGAACCGGATTCTGTAGAAGAAGATGACAATACCAATGGCGATGAGCCGAATGATCGCAGTGTGGAAGATGATGGTGATGACAAAGAAGGTGATGACACCAATGACGAAGACGATAGTGACGAAAATGAACAGGAGGATGAAAGTGAAATGCGTGCTGACGAGGTGCAAAGTGTGTCGCTTGACAAAAATTAAAATCTTTTGATTTGATTGGCACTAACATCTTAAGCTTTACTTTTCAAAATTCTTAATCAATGCACGAATGTTGCCGTGCATAATGTTGTAATTAGCTAACCGTGTATCGTATAGCCACTTACAATATTGAAATTGTATCGCAAAGCACTGTATGGCTTCTACTGATCTTTCAGATTTTTAACGGATGATAAAGAATATCGCGCAAAGCAACAGCATTTTTAATTTTTAACTTCGTTTATTCGTAATGAATACTGCATAATATGAATATAAACGGATAAGGGCAGTCCTTTTAAGAATGTTGCTTCAGAAGGCCGCCTTTTTCTCCTGTTTTACGTATTACTGGAGACACAAGATTTGTCTCGTGCGAGTGTCAATGCTATCATGTAGTATAAGCCGATAATTTGAGATTTATTCCAAAGAATAACAAAAAACACAAAGGACTTTTTATTTATTTCTACAAAATATGAGAATGTTGTATCATTTTTGTTTGTCTACGTTTCCAATGACTAATTCGATTTACGGAATTTGTAAATGTTCAAAACCAAATTGCTAAATTAATAAACATTATAGGATGAAGAAGAACATGATGAAGAACCAGAAGAAGATTTAGCAGTAGAAGTAGAAACGCTCGAAAAAGAGGTTTCTGATGAAGACGCTTTATTAGAAGAGCCTACTACGGCAGCCGAGGATGACGAAAATAGTGAAGGTTTGTAGCAATAATCATCAACTATACAAGGTGTAATTAAATAGTAGTGCATAAATTCCAAGTTTTAGTGAACTTATATTAAATATATAATTTTGGGTAGACCAACAGTAACAATTTCTACTTGTTTCCTATAAGGAAATATTATTGTTTCATGAATGTAAATATAAATGTTGCTTCTTCTCGCCAAGTTGATTTTCATGTTAAATTTAGCATTACTATATTTTATTTTTTCATTTATGTAGAAATTTCTCGTGAACTATTGCCTGAAGATGAAGGTGATGCCGACGAAGTTACTGAAGACGAAGAGTTTCTAGAGCCGGACGACATTGACGAGGATCTTCCTGTCGTCGAACAAATCGTCGCACCTCAAGGGAAACCTTTAGATGAGGTAATTCTATATTCCCCCGAGGCTCCCTAGGGCTAACCTGTGCCAATTTAGCGATGTAAAAAAACAATTTTACAAGCCGCTTTTTCATAAGTATCATTCAAGTATTTATACCTCAAAATATAATATAATTTTTATATAACATTTTCGGTACCTATTTACAAAAACCAAAATTACACACTTCTTTCTTATTGTATTTTAAATATATTTTTTTTCCATTTTAACTGTTATCTTTCTAAAAAAATGGAAAAGAAAGTTATAAATGTTCTGTAACTTTTTATCAGGTCGAAGAAGAACCTACAACTACCAAGCCTGCAGATACTCTCGCCGACGAAGAAGAATACGAGAAGCAGCAAGAAGAATTAAGACGAGAGCAGGAACAAGCTTCTCACAGTAAGTGATTTTATTATTGTTATTTCGTTGTTTGCATGTCTTCAAATTACCCTCAATTAATTCTAATTTGTGAAATTGTTTGCATGCCTTCACATTATCCTGTAACCTGAAATCATTTGCCTTATTTTAGCTTTTTAATGCTCCAGATTTTTCCAGTTTCGCTATTAAGTTAACGAATAGTAATCCTAATTTTAGATTACATCTAATGGATAGCCGCTTTCTATATAACGTTCTAAAAAGAATTTGT
Organism: Abrostola tripartita; assembly: GCA_905340225.1. Lineage (NCBI taxonomy): Eukaryota > Metazoa > Arthropoda > Insecta > Lepidoptera > Noctuidae > Abrostola > Abrostola tripartita. The sequence continues at coordinate 9,849,990 of HG996487.1, read as the reverse complement.
TTCAATAAAAACTGTGTAAAAATAAATGTTGTTAAAATTAATTTCTTTTATTTCGCCCCATTTGCTTTAGTTGTGCTTAGTTTAAGGTTTATATTATATTGTCACGGTGCTTATCCAGTCTCGTAGATTTTCACTTTACTTAATAATTTTCTTAGCTGTATACTTTTTATTTCTTTGTCGTATTGCTTTTTATGTAATTCAGTATAAAATGTATTGTGACGATTCTCTACGTTTGTTAAAAATACATACGATTTCACTTATTTATAATGTTTAGGCAAAGTAATTTTAAAATATGTAGTTTATTTGCAAGGCTACAAATCGTATTTGACATATATTTTACCTGTCATGTAATTTTTTGTCAATTTTTTTCAAAGTAGCTATAAATTTAATGAAAAAGAGTGGTTGTTGTTTTCTACCTATTTAAAATTAATTGTTGGTCTTATTAATTATAGCAATCTTTGATCATGGAACTTTTAGGACCATTTTAAAATCGTTCATACATCTACCTACACGGTGACAAAGATACCATGTACATTTTACGTCCATTTGTAATAACAAGCTTAAGAAGCCTTATTCGGATCCACACATGAAATAACCACTGAAATAGTAGCCACTACTCCTTGTTTATACTAATTACAATATTACTTTTACGATGTTTATTACGTCATGATGACAGAACATTTTAATATAAAGAATCCTGATCAGGAGTTGATCGTATCTTGTTAACCGACCTCATTTTTCATACAAGTCGCGAATATTTTTATTACTAATCTGCACATGAAAATATTTGTTTCGAGAAGTTAATCACGATTGGCCTCTCTCTTTATAGACCTCTTCATCACCTGTTCATATTTGAAGGAATTTATACCATTGTTTTTGGAGGCAATGTTAATACGTTAAAAAATAAATTATAAATATTTTGTTTAGTAAAAAGCACTTATTATTGCAACACACGCGTAATGCCTTACTTATTTTCTCTTGCTTAAAATATAGCAGCTGTAGAGGTATATCAGATATCTACTCTTAGAAACAGCAAGAGACCACGTTAATATAAGCGAAAGGTTTTACTCAAAGCTGTGTGTGAAGCTTATTCGTTGGAGAAGTCCGTATGTAACGCGTGTGCCGCGTGTGTTGCAGTGTGGCTGAAGCTGGTGGTGGGTGGCGCGCTGCTCGTGGCCACTCACGCAGTCGTGCGCCGTGCCTTTGCCCCGCGCGGTGCGTACAACTAGAACTAATAGCTAACTGTATTAATAACCCTATAATACGACCGCAGTATAACCAAAAGGTAGTATCATAAGCCTGCATCTTAATTACGAAACAAATTATACATTTTAGTGTTAACTTTAGAAATCAAAATCACCTCAGGCCCCGTTTCTATCGGAATCAGTTGTGCGAAGGAAGCAGTTCATGCTCACATGTGATGTTATTCTACATAATTCCTTAGACTAAAAGTATTTGCGTAAAATGCGCTGTTTTCTTGTTAATAATTTGGGTAGCAACAGACTTATTACAGTTACTATTAAAAGAAACTAAACCACGATTTAAAAAATGTTAAGAGCCCTATTAACATCCAATCCTTATTACTTGGCTTCACTCCAAAAGGTTACCAATCGTTATATTTGAAGCGAGTAACAAATTAACAGCAATTAGATAATAGATTGATTGAAATTGAGTTTAACAATTTGTTTTCGTTATTTTTTTGTCCAAGTTTAATCTTATATTTAAACATATTTGATAGTGACGTATACTTCCCTTTAAATATTTTTTAAACGATGGAGCTCCTAAGCGCAGTCCTCTCATACAATCAATTAGGAATTATAAAATATTCGTAAATGAAGTTCTTATCTACAATCAGATCTTGAAATGTAATTCTCATGGCAGATGATACTCCAGCAAGTGACGACCATTCTAGTAGGGAGGAGACCCCCGTGGTTGACCGCCGTAAGACTCTTATTCCTGAAGAAAGAGCAGCAGCTGGTAGGAATTATTACAATATCAGTACATTAAACTTAAAACCGAAACTCCTCCTAAAATAATTGTATTGTTTTACGTTCTTTAGCAACTCCAAAACAAATAATAGAAGAAATTGTACAACCGATAGTCGAAGAAAAAATAATTGAGAAAGTTTCCTCTGTTGTGAAATCTTCTCCACCTCCTAAAGAAGAACTCGAAGAGGAAGAAGAAGAAATCGAAGATGAAGAAATAATTGACACTAAGGTAAGAACTGTAACTGTTATTTATAAACAAATAATGCTTCTAAAATATCGTAATCAAAGAAAATTACCCACAGAATTTAACTTCGGAAAAATCTGCAAAAGAAGAAGAAACAGAAGACAAAGAATTATACAGCGATGAAGAGGAAGATGAAGATGAGGTGGAGGAAGAAGTTGTTGAGGAGGTCAAAGCACCCAAACAAAGTGTAGCCGTACAGAAAGCAGTTGCACCTGAACCTGAAGCAGACGAAGATGTACCTGATGACGTAGAAATAATCGATGAAGAGCAACTTGAAGAAGAATTAGAGGAAGAGGAGGACGATGAGGAAGAAATATCTGATGTAGATGACGCGGAGCTCTTGACTCGGCTGGAAGCTAAATACGGACGTCTGCCTGAACCCGAACGACCTGGACAAAAACACAGTAAACACGACTGTATGCGTGTGACCGCTTGCTCGTGTAGATTCGCTGTTGGCTTCATCATTCTAACCTAATAACATACCTTGGCATGACTAACAGTAATGTGAGTGGATGAATACATAATTTTAATTTCTTTGCTCTTTACATATTTAAGCGTTTATGTTCTTAGAATAGATACGTCATTCGATGGAATTGTGTATGTAAGTATAATAATATTTTATGTTACCATGTTCTACAAAAGTTGGACTTATGCAAAGTGACATATAATAGAACAGCCGGACACAAAAATAAATGATAATAATAATCTATCACATGCATATCGTTTTCCATTTAGTAAACAAATGTTGATCAATCTTGATATTGTAGGACAAAAATAAGATATTTCTCAATTTTCAGAGGATGGTGGTAACAGTATAGAAGACGACTGGCCAGGAGAGCCCAGCGACCAGTACTGGCGCCAGGAGCTAGACCAAGCCGAACGAGAGCTACGACAGGTGAGACATTCCAAATAAGTCATATTTCTATTGATTCTAATGTATAGTATTGCCTTATCAAAAATATAAGAAACTACAAATTAATTTGTGACACTGTTAGAAATATTACTATAATCCAAGTATTTTGTTGGTGTATTCTTGCTATGACTGTAATATTTTTTATCGACTGATTCGACTGACTTTAACACAAACGAATGCACGTAAATGTGTTTTTATAACTTGCATGGTGTTTTAAAGTATCTATCTACAAATATTTTTCACGAAAACTTGTCGCTTCGCTTTCATCTCATTCTTTAATATTAAATCGAATACACCAACAATATTTAGCTTTTATTTTTATATCATATTGCATATTATGTCAATTTTACCACAATTCTTATGAATTATCGAATACTATTTCAGGAGTGGCTCGACTAACTTTTTTAATTTTTGCATCCTAAATTCGCATCTATCATACTTTGCTCGTTGTGCCATTTTCCTACCGAGTCGTCGGCGGACATGACGGGCAGCGAACCGCGCTTGCACCCCGCGCGGCTCGCCCCCGTCTCCCCCGACGACATCGAATCCTCCCCTAGAGTAGGAGCGGTTGCTCACTCGCCTCCTTTTTTATCACGGAGTAAAAAAATACGTATTTCACGATTTCGTGATAACGATGGAAGCGAGTTAGTGACGCTCGAGTGTGCTGCGTGTGTGAGTGTGTTGTGTACTAACGTGCGGAGGGCGACTGGAGTGCGGCGAGTCGTCGCGTGGCCGCTGACCAGCTGCGAGGGAGCGCGCGGGCTCGCTGGCTCCTGGCCCGCGCGCTCGACGCCCAGGCCGAGGCGCGGCGCGACAACCGCCTGCTGACGCGCGCCATCACCTCCTACCTCGACGTGCTCAAAATGAACGAGCGGCTCCCCGACGCCAAGCTACTTGAGGTCGCCAATAAAACACTAGAAAGAATACGATTTAGAGGTGACTGTTACCGTATTTTAGAATATTTTAAACATTTATTTTTTGACTTTATCTATGTCTTTTTTTGCATATAGCATTTGTTTTAAGCATCTGGTTAATTACAGGTAATTACTTGAGTGCGGAACCTGTCTACAGATTGCTTATTCGTCGATTTCCTGATGTGTCTGTCTTCTATAACAACTTAACAGTTTCCTTCCTCATGGCAAACAGGTTGGTAGGATGAAGACGGCATAATCTTATGAAAGTAAATAATTCAATTTTTAAATAAAAATCTTTAATTTTTAGGGCTGATCTTGCTGAATCAGTCATAGAAGAAACTCTACAGAAGTGGCCGGATGATCGCTACGCTCTGGCCCACTACGGCTTTGTACTGAAAACTCAACATAACCGTAACGAAGAGGCTGTTGTTGCATTCCAGAAAGCCCTGGAAGGAGACGTAGGGCCAGCCACGGAGGCACGGTTCTACTACCACCTGGGTGATTCTCTCCTCTTATTAGGAAGGCACGCGGAGGCCCACGAAGTCCACAAGCGAGGAGCAGCATATGGACATTTCTTATCGCCCGCGCAACGGTCGCTCTATAATGTAGATCGACTTAAAAGTCAACCGTGGTGGAATATAGAGAAGACGCCATATGTCAAATTGGCTCGAGCCCTAGAAAAGTCATGGAAAGAAATATTAAAGGAGGGCGAAGCGGCGAAAGCATCGTATGAAAAGGAAAAGGAAGGTTTGAAGGAGAGAGGCGAATGGTCGCAACTCGACCTTTTTGTTCGCGGTCAAGAAATTCCCAACCGATGTAAGAGAGCGCCCGTCACATGTTCCATAGTACGTTCAGAACTCGCCGCGACCGGCTGTCGTCGCGGGCAGGTGAAGTTTAGTGCCATGGAGGCTGGCACCCACGTCAGACCACACGTCGGCCCCACTAACTGCCGGCTGCGAATGCATTTAGGTCTCAGCAATACCAAAGACACTTACCTAAGAGTGGACAAAGAAACTAGGTAAAACTTACTTTTGATTACTTACATATAACAAATGAGTTACTTAACTTATTCCAAAAAAGAAATTAATTACTTCTACGTACCTACCTATTTATTTTTGACATGTAACTACGATACCAGAAATATTAACCTTATTCCGGAAAGCTTTAAGAGGCTTACGCGTCTGTTGCTAAAAAGACTCGTTAGGACTGTATTTTTCTTTGTCTGTCCGACATTATACTAATGACCTTAATATTTTCAGACAATGGCAAGTTGGCAAAACATTATTGTTTGACGACAGTTTCGAGCACGAGGTGTGGCACAACGGCACGGGCTCGCGACTCGTGCTCATAGTAGACCTGTGGCATCCCGAGCTCACGGCCGCAGAGCGCCGCACACTGCCGCCCATCTGATGTCAGCACACAACACGCGTACTCCTTCATTAACCAATCAGCCTTATTTCCATTCACTTACACGTATTAACATCAATTAATCTGGTGAAGCATGAAGGAATATTTTACATTTAGAAGACGAACACTAAAAGTTGTTATAAAGAAACTAGTCAATTTACATGATTCATATCACGATAAATACGTTAGCGTTATGCATTTATGTCTTATCGGTTCCGCACAAGTAACGTTGAATTTCTTTAAAAGAATCTCTCCGTACGTACATACACTTTGTATTTTGCGTATAGTCGAGGTATACGCCATATTTTTGTTTGTAAAGTGGATTAGTCGATTTTGTGCATTTGTATTAAATGTATTATTATTACTAACAAATCCAGTATCATGATTCATTAATTATAATTAAATGTAATGTAGTCAACTAATGTTTCTAATATATTTCTGTATATAATTGGCATAATATTTTATATGATCTAATAATTAAAAGTTACTTATTCTAAACATTTTTTGACTAGATTTGTGACCAGTATTTAGTTGTACAACCTTGTGATATATTTTTGTGTCTGTTTTAAGATTAATGTTAAGAATAAAATTACAATGCTCGATATAATTTGTTTCTTTACCAAGATTATTACAATTATATATTTTTACTTTGCATGTGGGTACTTTCATAATCAACATGTGGAACGAACTATAAATTTTTCTGTAGTAGGTAATAATTCTTGTCAGATTATTATACCACTGATTTAGTACCCCTTATTAACCTGAAATAACTAATGGTAATGAAAGAAAAATATTTAGAAAATAGTAAGTAAAACGACTCGCGTAATTTTACATTATAACGAGTTACAGTCTGCACGGTTACTCCAATATAAGATTAATTGGAAATTCCTGCTCATGTTAACCTGAAAACGAGAATTGAGTAGACATGAAATCATACTGTTTAGTGTAGTGTGCCGTGAATATGAAAATTACAACGTTCAAAATCAACTGAGGGTAGATCAAAATAATACCCGTCGCTCAAGACCCCCACTCACTTTAGTCTTCTCGTGACCATGACCAAAGTAACATGGTCGAAACATGCAAGTCATTTCAAATTAATATGTATTGATTGTTAATCAATCTTGCGTACCGCGACCCAAACTTGCCATACCGTTTACATAAGTTTAATTCGCGGATTGTAATCGCATTTAGTAAATGGGAAAAGCGATTACCATAGTTTTAAGTTATTAACATTGTTAATAAATTAAACGAATAAAATAAAAAAGCAATATACTTAGTAGGTGTATATTTGGTATAAAAATTACCAGACAGTCTGGCTCAAATATAACCTATAACTTATTCTCTTAAACCTAATAAAGCTCGTTTTAATCTAAATTAAGTGCTAGGTACAAAATTGGTCCATAGTTATCATCAAGACTGAATTCTACATAGTCCTAATTACACAGTTAAGGCCAAGAATACGAGGCTCGTCGAGGCAACTTTAGATCGTGAGATTCTAGTTTATTACAAAATTGGACGGAAGTATAATACTTGTGAACTCTCATAATAGTATAATTTATAGTAATTAATAGTACTTTCTCATCACCATCTTAGCTTTTACCTACTTCACATAACATTCTTTCAATCATAACTGGACTCATACTTAGTATAGTGAACTAGGAGCTTATATTCTCAGGAGAGGTATTCTGTAACGGTCGCCAAAAACAATGAGATATAAGTACTTAAATATTCTGTGATATATTCGTAAATAATACTATACTTGAGAATATACACGACTTTTTTATTCTTATAGCAGCCGAAAGCGTTGCTAATATATATCTCATTGCTCATGGTAGCGCATCTAAGAGCCCTTTCCCCTTACAGCTTGTCATTAATTTTAATATATCATAATATAAATTTTTCCACAATAAGTGTACTCAAAGAATGTGATCACTTGGAATGTTTATAAATGTATACGGAATGTAAACATTGTGCATTGTAAACTTATAACAACGTATCAGTTAGTCACTAGGCATTGCTTGTGCTGGGAATCGTTACCATTAGTTTGAAAGTACTAAACTTTACCAAACAATATTTCCAACAATATTATGAATCACAACATTTTACATGATACGAAAACTTAATTATAAATTAACTAAGTTAGTTCTGGCAAAAACTTAAACTAACAGTTTCGTTAAAGCTAACATCTTGATAAAATATAATAACAATGACTTAAAATATCCTCGCTTAAGTACCCAAATTAAAAATAATTCGTTTGAAACAATTTCAAAACTAGTAGAGTAATTCGTATAAAATCACATTCACATTACACTCGTTCAAAAACACACACCACTTGATGGCAAATACGTTTTCGATAATTTCTTACAATATAAATCGGAACTTATAACTAAAGTATAAAGGCTCCATGCTTGACCTAGAGAACATCACTGGAGTAAGGCACTTGAGTAGTGTGGTGCTGCAGTCAGGCCGCTATGTTCATGTTGTAGGGGTCGGTGGTGGGCTGGTAGGCGGGCGGGCCGGGCTGGCCGGGCGGGGGGGGCGCGCGGGCGCTGTAGGGCGGCGCGGGCGGGGGCGGCGTCTGCCACGCGCCGTACACGTACGACGGAGACTCGCACGGACTTATGTTGTCCACCCGGCTATCATAAGTCGGCGCTATTTCATAACTACGTTCGATGTTGTCGTAGGACGCAATGTTCGACTCGTATTTTCGCGGTGGGTTCGGTTCGTTGTACGGCCCGACGACGTCATAGCCAGATTTCATACTGCTGCGTCCAATAGTATTATATCTATTATTGGTTACGATAGGAACAGATTCGGCAGGCGGCGGTGGGTCGTAAGAGTCTTCTACACAGGGGATGTTTTCTCTTTCTGATGTATGATAGGAAGCAGGGCGGGCCGCGTGGAAATTAGAATAGGATGAGTGTGCCGAAGTAGGGCGCGACACTCTTGACTCACGCGGCAAAGAAGCATTGGAAGACAAATACCCTGCATTTCTGTAGGAGCGACGTGATCTTCGAACTGAGGAGTTGTTTCCTCGAGAACCTGAACGTCGTTTGACTCGGCGAGGTGTCATCGGCTTCATAGAAGTTTCACTTATATTTGTTTCTGTGGGACTCAGTTCTATCGTATACACTGGCCTTCGCGACATTGTCCCCTTATCTGTGAAAATATCATGTGCATGAGCATAATTATCATTAAGAAAAAGTAATTTAATGTCGAATTTCTATTATCTTTATTTACCTGTAGATGGCTTTTGCTTCTTAAATGATCTATAGGCTAAAACTACCGCGAGTGGTAATGCAGTGGCCGCGAGAGTAGCAGCGACTGCAGACTGTCCGAGCTCTACATGATCCCATTGCATGAAGCAACCCTCGACCCGTGTAGGCCGCCAGGTGCCAGGTCCGTCCACCTCGTCCCAGACTGGCTGACAGCCCCAACCATTACTCTCCCACCAACTTACACTTCCAGTACTTAAGGACAGCAGACCACTGTCCTGCAATGAAACACATACCATTATAAATTAAGCTTTTTAGAAAAATACTAAGTAAAATGTTATAGCCAAATTTTAAAAATACAATACACTTTTTGAATACATACCCTGTTTAAAGTACCTAAATTTAGGTAGTAACATATTAAGAAGGCATTCCACACCAGCCACATAAAGCTCCATATGGCATACTGAAATAAATAAAGCAAATTGTAGCAACTGAATAAAGTTATCCTAAATAAAATCCCCTTAAATATTGTTTTATGTTGTATTAAAATAACTATGACTACTTTTTGCTAGGCAGCATTTTTTCTGTATATCATATGCATTAGTTTAGCTAAAACAATTACTTTATTTAACTCTGCAGCAAGCTAAACAAAGCATATAGTATATAGTAGGAGAAATAACTTGTATGTAAATTTGCTCTCATTGCATCAATCCCAAATAATAGGGAATGAGGATGTTGATACATTGATGTAGACAGATTGTTTTATTTATTTGTTTGTTTGAGATAATTATGTGGCCATTGAATGACTGATGAGAATACACAATTCCCCAGAGAATATTGTTTTTCTCAATCTGTAAACAAGACTGTTTTGAGTCTTCTGATATATTATCATAACATGTGAGGACATAATTTAAGATTTCAAAGGGGCTAGGTGGAAATACTTGTCTTCTTATGTTTTTCTTATTTAGGTTTTTATCTAAACGAATAAGTGAACTGTTTAAGCTTCTTAAACCTCCCATAACTTTAAACATAATTAGATTTAAAGAATGTTAAGTGTCATGTTATTTGGTCCAAAGTGAATTAACTAAAATATAATCAATAAATAATTCATATGATACATAAACAGTAACTGTAGATTGGTTTTCTTTTAACCATACATAATGCAATAAGTTTTTATAGAATCAAAATCAGTCACTGTTTAATGATAACATGAAAATGCACAATGTGAGCATATTTTTATGGTTGTTTTAGAGAAATGATAAGGTTTGTTATTTGTTTCACCTAATTGGTTACATAACATTGTTTATACACATGGTGAAAGCGAAAACAAAGTAGGTCACTACAACATCAAATACCACCATAAGGTTGACTGACAACTTACCGCTAAGAGATACTTTGTAATATACTGGACAGCTCCAAATGATCCAAATATAATTAACAGTATATTTGTAAAGTTTGCTATTATAGGCAGCCACATATAACCCAGAAAGTCAAAAACTTGCCGCTGTATTGTGATGATCTGTAATTATAACAATGCTATTACAATGAAGCAAAAGTTGATAATGAGTTCATCATTCATGAATCATTACATCTAGTCATCTACCAGTTTTAGGTGGAGGTCATCATCCCCAGGATGTAAGATCTAAACTAACTTAACCCTTAGACATCCAGAATGATAAAAATAATATTGAATTAATTAGTCTAACAATCTATAAAAGTGTATATTATAAAACATTTTAATGAAATAGAACAAAACCATTAAATCTTACCAATTCCAAAATACAGACGATCAACAATAACGTCCTTAGACCACAAACAGCCATTTCGCGATAATAATTTAACTGTAAACTATTATTTGTTTTAGCTTTTCATAAAATATATGCGCACATTTAATTGTAATCATATTTATGTCATGGTAACTAGTTCAACTAACTAATAAATAAACATTTTAATATTATAAACGGCCACCAAAAGTTTGTTAGTTTGACCAAGTTTAGTGTTGTACTACGTCATTAGTCATGCATTCAAATTAAAATAGTGTCAGGCTCTGTCTGTCAGGCGATCATAACTGTTACCACAGGTTAATATAGATGTTAAGATTTAAAATGTTTCAGGCGATTTAAGTACTATTTTTAAATTTGATTGAAAAACTGGCTGCCTCGTTGGTCTATCAAAAGGCTCGTTCGCATTCACAATGAGTGAGTCTACCATGGTCTACCGTTTTTATGCTCATCAGTTGGCGCCACCGTCGAGTAAGGTCTGGAAGTATATCTGATCTCTATGATCTGATATATTTCTATGATAATGCTTTCGTGTTTTCAGAGTGGATATATCCTTTTTTTAAAAGCAAATTATTTTATGTATGTACTTGCTATGGTACATGGCACTAGAGCCACAAAATATTCATTTATCGACATTATTATAGCCCTTTCCATGAACTGCAACATACTTGCATCGGCAACATCATAGACCAAAAGTAAAGCAACATTTAGCTACAACCGCCATCCACCACATTGATTTTCGTAGTTTTCCAACTTGTCACATACATGCCTTCCATGTATGTGCCATCTATGCCCATACCGATATCCTCAGAATACAGAACAAACCAGAACACGCGAAAGCGCACAAAAGTGAGGCAACTCCAATTACTATAGAACGGAGTAATTACCTACTTGGACGATTTGACATTTAGTTTACAAAGATCGCGTGCAATCGTGCATTGTTGAAACCTTTTACACGCTGCACATTTAAATTGATTATTGTAATGCCAATGTAAAAAACTGCAGGTGGAAAGATATATAAACGATGTTAGAATTACATTTATTCTAAAGTCTTCTTGGGAGTTTTACCACTTGTCTAGGGGGGCAGTAACTTAGAGCATTTAACCAACTATGCTCTAAGGGCAGTAATGATGGATCGATCCCAGTACAATGTGACATGACTACTTTCGAGAACTGGGTCGGGCACATACATATGGTACGGTACTTCTGATTCCACAAGGTCATATTTTAGAGCAAGTTGCTGATGTATAATCTTGGCCACTTGGATATGTTTATGCAAATATTCAGCGTTAGCATTTTCTCTATGGCGTTAGCCAGACTAGAATAACCGGAGACAATAATATGTCTGATTGATTCATTCTGAAGGTGGTATTTTCGGTAGTTGTTCTCCATTATAACCTCGTCCTATTTATTATAACATTGTATCTATGATTGTATGCGTGGACACAGTACACGAAAAAGGAAAAATGGCTGAACACGGGGCCTGTGGCGATACCATAATGCCTCGTATATCCCTCGACCCTTACGCACATATTTAATAAGCAATGGAACTTTTAAAATGTAATAGGATTTTATCGATACGCATGGTAGTCTTTGTTATTATATCATTTACGAACAATATGAACCGATTTGATCGGCGGATATTATGTAAATTGTAGACAAAGAATTGTAATAACTGTTTTGTACATCCCTGTATTTAAAAAACTTACACCATTGATATAATCATTAAATAATTTTGAAAATTCTTAAAAGTTTCAGTGATCTCTCTTAGTAAGTTACAGATAGTCGATTTGTAGTAATACTTATTACTATTTTATGAATATAGACATCCCTAGGTTAATAATCACATCAGAATTGTATTGATCGAGTTTACTTACTCATCATAATTTGAATTTCTCGAACTTCGAGTCCTCAGTTTATTTATTGTGAAGAGAAGCACTTGGTACGTATAATTCAATTAAAAATCCATTCGATATAGTAGTCTGTTTATCAATTAAAGGTTTTATTAAATTACCGGTAACCTAGCTCGGTATTATTTTCAGAAAAACACGAAATGGCGACTGAAACATTAATTCCATTAGAATCAAACCCTGAAGTTATGAACAAATTTCTGCAGAAATTAGGTGTACCGAGTCAGTGGGGTATTGTCGATGTTATGGGTTTAGAACCTGAAATACTATCATGGGTGCCCCGTCCTGTGCTCTCTGTTATGCTTCTTTTCCCTATTTCTGAGTCTTATGAGCAGCATAAGCAAAAAGAGGAAAGTGATATTTTATCTAAAGGTCAAGAGGTTACTAGCGACATTTTCTATATGAAACAGTATATCAGCAATGCATGTGGCACTGTTGCTCTTGTGCACAGTGTTGCTAATAATACCGACAAAATTGAGCTTTCTGATGGTTACATGAAGTCTTTTGTTGATGAAGCTAAAGTTCTGGATGCCCCTGCACGAGGCAAGTTATTAGAAAAGTGTGAAGGCATTATTAAAGCTCACAAGGAATTAGCTCAAGAAGGCCAAACTAAAACACCAAGTGCTGAAGAACCTGTAAATCATCACTTCATAACTTTTGTGCACAAAGATGGTGTTTTGTATGAATTGGATGGTAGTAAAGCTTTTCCCATTAATCATGGCCCTACTACACCAGATACACTATTAGAAGATGCTGCCAAGGTGTGCAAGGAATTCATGGCTCGTGATCCTAATGAAGTTCGTTTCACAGTGATTGCACTGGCAGCTTCCGACTAATGTGTCAATGTTTAGAGTTTTGAGCACACTACAGCAGTTTGCAGGCTGTAGTTTATATTGAGCTGTGCTTCATATTCAAGCTTAATAATATTCTCATGTTTGATACTAAAAGGTGCAATGCAAGCTTTTGTGATACTTAATATAAAGTATTTATTTTGAAATAGAGTTGGTAATAAATTTTTCAATAAATTGGCTTAAATTTATTTTTATTAAAAGTCCTTTGTTTATAATATCTTATTGTTAGTAAGAAAAAGTTGTAATAGCATTTTAATCTAGGTGGTGAGAAGGAAACTAGGATGTGGCTTGTGTCATTGACAGCATTGACTTGCTAATTAAATTGCAGGCATCCTATTAATAACTGATTGTAGCTGCTACATATTATTTTTAAATTAATAGTGATTTTCAATTGAATTGTAAGTTTACACCACCACATTTAGATGATTTCTATTTTTAGTGGGCACAGGTTTTTTTCAACCATCTTGCTCAGATATGTTACCAAATCAGGTATCAAGGTATGTGAGAAGATCTAGCTAGGCATTAGGTTAACTCGTTGACTGCGGCAAAACACATACGATACGCTGTGTTATGGTAAAAGTGCCACCGGTGCGGCGCGCACACACCTGTCGTGTGCTCATATTTTCGATCCAGCGTGCAGCGGCGCGGCAAAACATACACGCTGTGTTAGGCCGGCGTGCCACCAGTACGGATAACACTAGGCGTGTTTTTGTCTAATTTAAGATAAGACTTGAGAAAAAAGGGTTGGTACAGCAAATTTAACGTATTTTCTGATCTCTTCTACTATGCTACTGCATTCTGCAAGACTAAGAAAGATAACCAAGTTTAATGTTAACTATAGTTATATTTTAAAAGTATACGGGGTATCATATAATGTGTGATATAGGTAGTAGAATCTGTCACTATAATAATTATAGGTAAGAATAATAAAACTAATATGAAGGATATGCACATTGATTAAATTTAACTTTAAACATGATAAAAATTTACATTTACAAACTTAAAAAAAAATTGAAGATTACATGATTGCCTTTATATTCTTTGAAATTACCACACTAATAAAATATATTTTTAGTAGTACATAATGTAAGTACATATTTACTGTAAGGAAAGTTTTGTAAAACAACATAAACTGCATTATACCAACTTGATTTAGTTTTTATTAAAAATCTGTAAGTAATAGTTTTAATAAATATCTTAACATAATTTTAAGAGAATGTAGCACCTTATTTTACATTACTAACACAGATATAATCTTAATTAATTAATTACAAATATCATACTTAGCATAGTAAATTCCATAAATTTATCCTAATTTTCACAACATCAATGGAATGCATTGTATCTTATCATTTTGTGCCAAATACTGGTCAACGGTGATTATTACCAATAGTGCACCTGCAGCTTTCAGTTGGAGTTTTTAAATAAATAAATAGCTAATTGTCGCTGGCCTTACGTATACGAAATAATTGCTTTTCTAAAGAACTAAAATACTTTCATATACTTTCTATTGGTGTAGGTACTTGATCTTGTGAATTCATATCTGAATTATTTAATGATGAGTCATCTGCAACAAAAACGTACAAACATTTTTAAAACGAGTATTACATTAGTACGGTACCTAATAAGTAGTTAATACATAAAAATAATGTACCTACGGCTATGGTACCTAATAAAACCTTTTTGGTATAAACCTCCGTCGGGTAGGATCGATCGCTAGTGTAAAGTTGATTACAAGAACGAATGTAAGGTTTCAGAAGGTAGATCTAATTAGTATAACTAACCATTTACGATTAGAATAACGTAAAGCTTCGCTCCTACTCGCTACCTTGTTCGTGTGAAATAAGCATAATACAGCAAAACATCGTCAAAATCGGTTTTTAACTATACAATGTGGAATTATGTCAAGTCACTTTTATGCTAAAAACTATGTTCATAGGTACCAGAATAAAATTTCTAGGAATAATTAAACAGTAAGTAGTAGTTGATCTTACGGCTATGGGCGCTGAGGGAGTTTATCCGGAAGTGCAAAATGCAAATCATGTAGTGTTCGTTTTTTAGTGTCTAAACAATTCCCGAAAAGTGGGTTATCACAATCTAATAGTACAGACCATTTATTGATAGAGCTTCAGGTCTCAACCGCGGCAGCAGCATCGTGAGTATTAGTCCTATGATCGCTGCCGTGCCGCACACCCACACAAGCGCATTCCCGTAGTATGCAGGTCCAGCGTTGTCTGCGCTAAAAACAAACATACGGCTAAATCGAATACCAGTTTAATATGTCGTGATTTTACAGTGTTCAAAATGTCGTAAGGTTGACAGGTAATATAACAGGATTTCGCTAAACAATATTAACAATTGGGTAACAATAATATAACTGTTAATCACTCATATACTTATTTGCCGGTTGCCTTAAGACGAGATTGATGGCCAATGAACCAATTGAATGGTCATATTACAAAAAAGGATGCAACTATGCAAGGCATATTACCTATGTTTTAGGCCCAGGCCGCACTACGGCGAAACCGCATGATTTCATAGAACAAGTGGGAATAGAGAATCCCAATAGTTCTACTATTTTGTTATACCTAATATCGTAGTACTAGTGAGAAAAAAATATCCCATTAGTTCTACCGTAGACCTGTTCAGTAGAACTAGTGGGAACAAACGACAAATACAACCGGCCACACTTACGGTTTTTTCCCGCGCGGCCGTTTGTATGAGTTTAACCGCAGTGCAGCCTGGGCCTAAAATATGAGTTATAACAATTTTTGGACTGGACTCATTAATCCCAGTCAAATACAACTTTTTACCATATTATCATAATATTAGAATAGTCTGGAACTATGAATCATCGATGAACTCACTATGCTTGTATGAGGGCTATCGCAATCCCACACGCGAGCTTATCAGTAAAGCTCATGAGGCCATAGACAAAGGCAGAAGCTTCAGTTTTGGCGCCAACTAGGTCAGCTGTCAGAGCCAGGCTTGTTACTAACATCACAGCACCGCCAAACCCTGATGAAAGATTTTTTTTTAAATCCAGTTAGTCTGTTGGGCGAGCGTACATACGTATAAAGACAACAATAATAAGTAGTTATCATAAAGAAAAGGTACCCATTAAGAAATTCAAGCTTCATAAAAATGTTGTTCTTTATTTATATATAGTCAGAACCTACTACATATCTATAAGAGCCTGGGCATAAACAACGAAGTTCGTTTCATTACATTATTTACATTGTTATATGCGTGCTCTACGTAAACATAGTTCATACAATAACTTCATTATTTGTTAGATACTTACGTATTCAAAACAAACTTATCGGCCACAAATTCGAAACAAAGATATGACTGTGTTTTAATGGGACACCAATTGAATGAATAACACATAATTACATTGTAGTAAAAGTTATATTGCTACAATGCTGCTATCTCATAGTATGAAGACACATACAGACACAGACAGGGTTACTAACCTATTAACACAGCAACCAAATAAATGAAATAAACTTTGTAATCATCATCTGATCCGAGGTAAATCCACACAAAGCCAGCGATGGCGCATGCAGCCCCGGTTAGGTAATGAAGTTTTCGTGTGAATGACCTCGGGGCCAACCGCTGGAGTCCAGCGGCCGCTAGACTGCCTAGGTACATGGCTAGGGGGACAACGGCAAGGGCACGTGCAGCCAAACCCAACGTGCGGTGGAGATACAAGGGTATCAGTACCTGGGAAATATTCACTACCAGCCTGGTACACATGTACACACCCGCAACCTACAAATAAGGTTATTCAATTAATTAGTTTAAATAGTTGGAACATTTAAATTAATTACAGTGACATCTGCTTTAATGAGGGCTCAAGTGTCTGATAACAACATTGATCCAAAATTATGTAATTTACATCATTACACATATTAAAGTACCTATATTCATATTTAAATTACCTGATACAGGCGCGGTTCTCGTAAGAAATTATAGTGGGCCCCACTTTCTCCTTCAGAGAGCAGCTGCTCGTGACGCCGGTAGTTGTTCTTTTCAGTAACAGATGCATGAAATATAATTGAAGTCAATGTTCCTATACCCAACACTATGTACACAATATGTCTGAACTTCCATGCATCTGAGGGACCCACTTGCTGTAAGAATATGAAATACTTAATTATACGAATTATTTATAAAAAATATAAGTAGCAGCCCTAAAAAAGCAACAGCAGAATTTTGAAGTAAATCAATCCTATGAAGAAGATTCACTTGAAAGATGCCTGACTTTTTTAATTAGAAACATAAAATAATAGTTAGGTATTCCAAATTAGTCAAAGGTATTTGCAAACAGAGGAACTGACTAAACATACATCAGTGAGCTGAGAAAATAAGTGCTTAAGGGCTAGTCCACAAATCCCCACTGACTTTTTTATCAATGGGGATTCCTTCAGTCATCGTACGAGAAGGAACTGAGGGGAACAATGTTCACTTCAGTAGAGATAGTACCTACCTATATAAAACTGCTGAAATTAGTGATCGATTCCAACAGTTGTAAAATCTAGCGCAAAGGCTCAGAATTCAGAACAAACAAAGGCATATTGTCTTTTTAATGCAGTAGTAGTGTTTTTTGAAGGTTTTAATTTTTTGTTATGTCGCTGAACACACGAGGGTTCTAACTCTTTTTCTTGACGTCAATGTTTTGGCCATAGAAGATAGATTGTTTTATTTCTGATGCAGTGGTGATGTGGCGGTGGTTTACTTTGCCTTTAAATAAGTTGTACGATGTACCTACTTTAGGTCCGTTCAATAAAATATTTAAACGTTAAATATCTATAAAACTATAAATTACAATAGGGTGGCGGCGAATATCCGGTCGGCCCCGGGCGGCGAAAACCCACGCTACGCCACTTGCACTGTGCCTATCTATGCATGAATATGGCCTGATAATTATTTTATTAATTAAATCAACTTACATGTTTATCACATTCCCCAGTCAAATGTAATATAATCCATGTGATAATGTAGACAAATAGATTAGAAAACACAGTGAACCCATATCTGAAACATTAATTAGTTTATGAATAATTTTTACTAAGTGACCCACTTTAGGAAATATTAATTATATTATTTTCTTAGAATAATCAAAAATTTCTTTCTTAAAAAGAAAACGTCGCTCCCAGGAATCCCTCATGTATCGTAGATGCGTTTCACAAAGCCCAGAGTTGTGACAAACATCTGCAGATCACACAATTATTTATATGTTTGGCCTCATTTGGATGTTATACAATACTTTAAAATACATATTTTATTTGATTTGTACAGTAAGCAACAAGTGACTCAATACTTTTAGACTGTAAAAGCACTTTGTTTTACACATAATATAATTAATATACCATCTGTTAACACCAATCTTAAATTAAGTTTTGCATGTAAATAATTATTTATCTTATAACAACTTCACAAATTGTTGTTGTAAAAATTAGTAATTATACAATGTTTTATTCTTATTGTACTGAAAGCAAAACCAGTGTTCTTTTTATGTTAAACTACAGGGTAAAGTTAAGTCTAGCTTAACAATTTTTTAGAAGAATTATTTTCTGTGGGTGCTATTAACTTGATTGCAATAGTAGGTTTGCTGTATAATTTCAAATACAGTTCTTAAAATTATTAAGCCAGAACATTACATTTATACCACATTACCTGATGGCAGTAAGGTGTGTCCTAGTATGATCATCTTCAGATAACTCAGGTATTAAACTTAAATGTGATATCTGAACCGCAGCCCATCCAATTTGAAATATAACTATGAAGGCAGCAAAATAATACATTTGTGCCCATTTGTGTGTCAATGAACATCCAATACATTCTGAGAATATAAATGGGAATGATGCCAGAACACAGACAGTACCTGCAAAACACATTTGTCTTTATAAATAAGGAACAAAGACATTATACATAACTAGGGATAATTAAACTAGAAGGAAATCATTACACTATTTAATATTAATAATTTTAGGGACTGATATTACTGATGCAAATTTAAAAAAAGATATAAACACAATATATTCTGTAAATGATAGGAACTCTTTTGTAATGTATATAAAAACAAATAAATAACTAATATTATATAAACAATAAGTTTCTAGACTGCAAGTTGAAAAGCTAGTTCACAACTTACCAAATAAATGCCACAATTTCCGCCTTCCATATTTAACACTGATGTGATTGTCTGTATGATCTGAATGATACCCAACAAAGGGTGTTGCTAAAGCATCTACTACTTGACCTATTAACATCAAATTACCCGATTGTAAAGCACTAAATTCAAGTACTAAATGAAAAAACACTAAAAAATATGTAAACCATAAACTTGCACAAACATCATTTAGTACATGACCTATTCCATAGGCAAGTTGTAGCCTGATGCTGGTAGATATATGCACAAATTCAGTGTCCATTTTTTAAATATTTTTCCTCAATTTTTTTAGTTTATTCTTTTATATTTGCCTCTGAATCACACACATATACATTTAATTACAACCTTTATTCGCTATCAAATATTAATCAAGTATACGTCGACAACAAAAAGTCGATAATTAACTATGATATCACCATTCACCACCAGTTATAACAAAAAATAACTTATTGTATTTTTACAAATTGAACAAAACAGTGTAACTTTTGGGTAAATTCTTACTACACAGCAGTGATCGTGCTCAGAAGTCAGATTTGTTTTGACATTTGACTTGACAGTCCGGCAGACATGTTTTTTTTTCAATAGGTAGTGAAGCTACCAAAGTACCAACTCGACTATTCAATTCTTTAATGTTTAAGAATTACTCATAAACTATTTAATAGTAATTTCTTTAACTTAAAAATATAACCCTCCTTCTGGCGTAGTCGGATAAAAACCATTAGGGACTACAATTCAAACATCATGGATTTTTTTTATAGTCATATATCTAGGAAATAAAACCTGATATTAAAACATCCAAACAATTTTTTTTTGTAATGGCTTCACCTTCAAGATCAATGTCAATGTCAATTGTCAGACACTAGTGACACTACAGTACTGTCAAGTGTCATTATCTGAAAATATTACTCATGGCTATTTACGAGTAAAATAACAACACCGGTATCATAATAAATGGAGTCATTTCGTAAACTGTTAAGTTACTGTATTTTTGTTACGGTATTTCTGAGCGTATTTTGTGATGATTTTAAAGAAGAAATATTCCTTAAACCCTTACCACCGAACCATCTTTATGGCTACTTTCAATTTGTAACCTTAGTGGATACTAAAACATCTTCATGTAAGTTATGAAATAATTGTATTGAATATGTTTTTCTAATTCTTTCTTATTTGATTTATATTTACAAGATATGTTTGTTTTTCAGTCCACTCTCATTTGGCACCTCGATCGTTAACTGAAGTGATATCGCGGTTTCAAGTGGAAGAGTTACATCTTACTCTAACCGAAGGGCAGTGGAGACATAACCAATGGGGATATCCGGTGATGGATGCGGCGCCTGGAGCAGAGCTCTATGCTTGGTTTTCACCTGATGTTATAGATGTAGATACCCAATGGAAGAAGTTGAGTGCTACATTATCTGGCTTATTTTGTGCTTCTCTCAATTTTATTGACACCTTCAACACGGTGACGCCTCAGATAGCTTTATGGCCTATGGGCGCAGTAAAATCTGGTCAAAATGTTACCTCACAATTGAGATATGCTTCACTACCAAGAGAGATTGTATGCACCGAGAATTTAACTCCTTGGAAAAAACTACTACCTTGTGAATCAAATCGTGGATTTTCATCACTGCTTAATTCTAGAATGATACACAATACTAACTACCATTCCATTGGTGTGCATGTTAGAAGAATATGTAAATCTAATGATTGTTCTGAGACACAACTAGAAATTAAACAAACAGTGGCTCTTGTTTATGATTATGATATAATTAATAGTAATGATTGGTCATTTAGAAAACTGTTTGGGCAGGGCCTCCCTGGGGCATGTCCTCTGTCATCTGAGAGCAAGATATATGTAGACATAACTTCAAATGACACTCAAGCCTTTACATTGACACCGACACCAGACAATGTTATTGTATCCCAAAGAGGTGGAAGTGACACAAAACTAGCAGTATATAATATAAAACCTGATGGTCAAATGATCAATATTGGTGTGAAACAAAGTTCCAAGTCAGATTTACCTGTGTCAATTGCCCCACCTCTACACTTCAATCGTTACATACTTGGTTATGGTAAAGAGTTTGGAGGAATTGTCACTGAGCTAACAAACAACTGCTGGACTTCTATTCATGTTGTTGTGCTGGAGAATGCACCATGGTGGTTGCCAATACAACTAAGTTCCCTCAGAATCAATGGTCAGGCTGAAAGTAGTCTAGTAATGTCCCAATACTATTCACCTGGACGCAGCAGACAAAATCCATACCACTTGGAACTCTTATTAACATTGCCTCCAAGATCAACCACTACTATTACAATCGACTTTGAATTTGTCTTCTTAAAATGGCAAGAATACCCTCCTGATGCCAATCATGGCTTTTATGTTGGCTCAGCCTTAATTTCTGCAAATTTACCAACAGCCAGAAACTACACTAGTCTACCAATTACTGGTACTACATTTGATTCTATAGTTAATGCATCTAAACAATGTGAGTATATCAATTTATTTCTGCATATTTAAGTTCAATAAAATTCGTTTATTTGTTCCTAATCTTGGCTTACAATATTTAGCATGATGGTAAAAATATTATAGAGAAGTAAATCTCATAACAATACCAGAGTTTGAAAATAATACACAGAAATTGGCACTGTAGGTCATAGAGTGTGAAACTGCTATTAATTATGTAAACAAACTTTTTATATTTTTATTAATAATATTTATTTTTTCAGGGTACCCAATTGTGTTTAGAACAAATGGTGCAATGGTGTCTTTGCCTACTCCAGACTTTAGTATGCCATATAACGTCATTTGTCTGGCCTGTACAGTTGTGGCGCTAGCTTTTGGGCCACTACATAACATTTGCACCAAAGAGCTGGTTCTCAAACCTCTAGGAACACCTGTCTCATTAACCCAAAAACTTCTAAACTTATTTAAGAAGAAGAGAGATTAGTCACAAATGTAATTTAAATATATTATATGTATGTGTAAATATTTGCCTAAATAAATTAATAACAGTATTGTTATTACTGTATTTTTGTTATTTATTTATTTTGAGTTGGTATTGCTTTTGGCGTTCTAAGAGGGATGCCTTTGTCCAGCAGTGGACGTCTTTCGGCTGATGATGATGGCTTTAGGATTGGTATTATACAGGCAGAACCTAAGGTAAAGTTAATGAAATTTCGTACACTAAAACTATAATATATTCAACCAAAATACATAAACAAATTATGCATTATCAAAGTTTTTGTTTATGCATTTTCATATTTTCCGGACGGTATAAGTAAGAGCCATTTCACAAAATTTTGACGTTCGAATTCTGTCAAAATTGTCATGTGTGCGTAGCTCACCCACACAAAAACAATGCAAACATTGTAGCGCGAGTTTTGAGACGGACTTAAAAATCTTGATCTTTATGACAATGTTTCTTATTCGAGATTTATGAAAATATTTTTATTTCATTAGTAATTTATTTAGACAAATTATAATTTCTACAATAATAATAATATTTTACATAGATTTTGAGAATTATGTACAAGCCATTGTTGAACAGGATTATCAGCTTGACGCCCCTCCAAAACCAGTAACTCCTCGGGAAATGATTGGGTTAATAAAACACCTTGAAGACAAAAAGGCCCCAGGGTATGACCTTATAACCAAGAAAATCCTGAAAGAACTCCCAAAGAAAGCAATACTGTTTCTGACCTACTTATTTAATGGTGTTCTGCGAACCCAGTATTTCCCTAACCAATGGAAGGTATCCCAAATCTTGATGATTTCTAAGCCTGGGAAACCACAGAACGAAATTAAATCATATAGACCCATAAGTTTACTGCCTGTGCTGTCCAAACTCTTCGAAAAAGCCCTGTTGCACAGAATCAGTCCTATTCTGAGACAAAACAATGCTATTCCAGAACACCAGTTCGGATTCAGACAACAACACTCAACTATAGAGCAGGTCCACAGGGTATGTGATAGAATAAGGAAATCTTTAGAGCAGAAGGAGTACTGCGCGTCAGCTTTTATTGATATCCAACAAGCCTTTGACAAGGTCTGGCACGAGGGTCTAATTTGCAAACTCAAAAATGTTCTCCCACATAGCTACCTTCCACTACTCAATTCCTACCTATCAGAAAGAATATTCCAGGTGAAGGAGGGTGGAACAACATCTCAATTTCATGACATCAAAGCAGGAGTACCCCAAGGATCAGTGCTTGGCCCGGTCTTATATGTAGTATATACAGCTGATCTACCGGTGATGGAGAACCTTACGACTGCTACATTTGCCGATGACACTGCTATCTTGGCCAGTAGTGCAGAGCCAAAAACTGCATCGCAAATACTCCAAACAGGGCTACATGAGATAAACAAATGGCTGAAAAAGTGGAGAATTAAAGCAAGTGCCACCAAGTCAGTTCAAGTGACATTCTCACTAAGACATGGAAACTGTCCACCAGTGAACCTTGATGATTATACCTTACCACATAGTGATCATGTTAAGTATTTGGGTATGCACCTTGACCGGAGACTGACCTGGAAACACCACATAAAAGCGAAAAGAGAAGCAATAAACATTCGCTATAAAGATCTATACTGGTTGCTGGGTAGAAATTCCAAACTATCAACTGACAACAAACTCCTCATCTACAAGGCTGTCCTAAAGCCAGTATGGACATATGGAATGCAACTCTGGGGCAGCGCTAGCGACAGTAACATTAACATATTGCAGCGACTCCAAAATGTAATACTACGAACAGTGACCAAAGTACCATGGTTCATAACAAATACCGAAATCCATGAGGAATGCAAAATCAACACTGTAAAGGACGAAATCCGCTCCAGCTGTACTAAATACAAAAAAAGACTACTAAATCACCCCAACAAGCTTGCATCTGAATTAGCAAATCAGAACTGCATTGGCCGACTCAAGAGAAAAGAAATTCTTAATCTAGATCAACTATAAGCTTTACTAGCTATGTATTCATACAGTAGCGATCTTCACTGGAAGACGACTACATCACTCCAGGCACGCCTAACACATCCGCTTATAGTCGGTGACTGATTGCGGATCAACCATGAAAAAAAAAAAAAAAAAAGTAATAATATAATCACCAAATAAAATTTTACAAAACATGATATATTTATATCATGTTTTGTAAAATTTAATTTATTAATAATTGTAAGGATTGTATTTTTGGAGGATTATTACTAAAAAACAGTTATAAGGATATAGAAAAAAAATTGCACATAGATAGTTTATAACCCGGATTAACATAATACTACAAGTACATAAGTCTACAAGCTACTTTTCATGCGTAGAAAAATTCCAAGTGGACCAAGTCGCGGACAAAAATAGTATTTTTATTATCAATTAAAAGTGTTATTATTTGAAAATGTTGCACCGTAAGTTTCAACATAGAGGTTTCAATAAAAATATTTGCATAATGCTTACTGTATTTTTATAGTTAAAATTTGTGATTGTAAATGATAGAATCTGGAGCCCGAAATTGACTCTGCGATGATTTTTCAGAAAACGTGTTGCGGTAGATTGATCACCATATAGCAATTAAGTTATTTTTTGTAAATCTATTAGCTTATGTGTCAATGCGAAAGATTGGTATACATTTTACATTAATTATATATAAATTCCTAAATACTAATGATACTACCTAAGATGGTAAATTAGGCGTCCGAAATCTTAGAAAACTGCGTAAAAATGTAAAATGGCTCTTAACCAACTTAACAAAACAATAATCCCTACCGTCATCACCGTCATCCAACTCCTTAAGAAAATTGATTGTATTGTCCAGGGCAAAAAAAATGAGAGGAAAGGATAGTAATAAACCGGGCTCGGTTAGTCGTAATAGGCTCGCCACACAAGGCTTTTGATGAATGGTGAAATATGAATGGAAAATTCTCCTGATGAAAGGGATTGGCGTACATGACCTTGCCGCCAATCCGCCGTCCGCTGTCATGTGTATGACCTATAGTATCACCCTTCGCCTATCTATGAACTATTTTGAATTTAAAATCTATGGCCTGACCTGACCTTCCGGTGTCCGTGATAGCATGTGATAGTCTGTTAGTGAAGTTTATGGCAAACGTAGGGTACACCTACGCAGTCTTCCCTTTGCACTGTCGGAGTGCTCTAAACGTTCGCTTTTAACTGTTTCATAACATATCATCACGCCTGTACCTAATTCTTGAAGGAGTAAGCACTGGTGTATAGATATAGAACACCCACATTCCGCCAGTTATGTTATCTATAGGTCTCAATGTAACAAGGGGTGAGCGGCGAGTCTTTTGCCATGCACGGTTACGCAGTAATATATTTTATGAATTAAAGCAAGTATCTATCTATGTAAGCAGTTAAGGTTATAGTTCAGCGGCGTTTGAAGTCTGTGGGAAACTCGAAGATAAAAAAGTCTGTTGTCGTTTTCTCCTTTGTAATTTGTTTGTAATGCAACAAATAATTATTCATTGTCAAATTGACAAATGAAACAACTTTTATATTTGTTGCGTTTTCTGTACCTACCTAGGATTTTATATAGTTGTTTAAATTTGATGCATCATGGGAGTAGCGTAAGTGTAAATGAGTGTTATTCAAATAAGGGTGTTTTAGACAAATTGTTGCAATAATAATTCAAATTTTGTGTTTAGAGATCAGTCGTTATGTGCATGCTATAGAGAACGTCAAGAGTTTCATAAAGTCGTAGACCTGAAAGACGCCGGCTTGGTCGTTTATTGTCATACAACATGCAGAGAAGATGTAAGTAGATTTTAGATAATTTTGAGAAACCTGCAAAATGTAATCTTTTTAAAAGGTAGATATCTTATTTTTTACCTATGGGAACTAGGTAATGTATCAATGCATCTGCTATCTATCTATGAAAGAAAATAAGAAAACTAGGTGGTTCCGGTGTTATACGAATCCCTAGCTGATATTGGGTATGTTGAAACGATGAATGGAAGACTGACGAATCCAGTAGATGTGTGAGGCGAGGATACAATAATTGATTATTTGGAAGGGAAAGTCCATGGTGAAAGTTCTAGCCAGATTGGAGATGTTCTCACCAAAGACCAGGTAAAACCCACTCTTAACACGTCTGTCTGCTAAGTAGGTAGACACAATAATTAAACAATCGATGTTTAGGTACCATAAGTGGATGGTACACTGGACAGAGAAAAGGTTAACCCATTTTTTTTTTAAAAACACGTCGCCCTACACTAGGAATTTCTCCTGTATCGTAGGTGCGTTTCACAAACATGAAATATCACATACACAAACACCCAGACTCGGGACAAACATCTGCGGATCGCACAAATTTTTGTTCCGTGCGGGAATCGAACCCGCAACCCTTAGCGTAGTAGTCCAATCGCTTAGCCACTGCGCCAATTGGGTCGTCCTTGAAGTCCAATGAAAAGTCGTGGTCTCTGTCCTTTTGGGTAACAGGCGTGGTGTATATTAAAGTATGATACATAAGTAGGCGTTTTAGGTGCTCAAAAAATCTGATGATTGATTTTGAAAATTGGAGTGTCTGTTTGTAACATCAAAATGACAGCTTTTTACTCAATGCGTATGATAATATCTATACACGTTAGGTAAGTAGATACATACATATCTAAAACTGCAATTTAACGTTATTTGTCTGTTTGTTTGTTCCGCCTAATCACCGAAACGGCTGGACCGATTTTCGAAAATGTTTAGGATTCCGCGGGAACTCGCGGGTTATACAGCTTCTCCGCAACAGCTGCACGGAATTTGACGGGACTTCCACAGGCAGATAGCTGACATTATAAGGAGAAACTAAAGCTAATATTGAAAATGTTTAGGGTTCCGAGGGCAAAATTTAAAAACCCATAAAATTGTTAACAGTAGCAGATTCTAATAGGTAAATCTACTTACTGTTGCTATGTAGGTACAGGTTTTTTAATCCACGGGGATGAACTCGCGGGCATAAGCTAGTTTTAACTGAAACTAACTGAATAGAAGATGTCGCTAACGTTTCTAAATATTTATCAGCAGGTAGTCCAAGGTGGAGTGGTCGGATCTGCTGTAAGCACATCCCAAGATGTGTTTATTTTGCACAATACCAAAAACGTAAAAATAACACCTGCAGAATTCATACCAGCTTTAGGTAAAACTCTTGTATATACGTTAGTCTAGTGAAGCTTCTACGCCAGCGATTGCCCTGAACATGAACGATTTCCACCAGTGCACATAGGCTGCACGCTACACTGCTTTGGTGACCTGAGGTATTAAAGAACTGGTAGTGCGTGTATGCACTATCAATAAAACTAAATACCTGTGGAGGTCAGCAGCTGCTGCATTAGGTAAGTACTTTGTGTCTGGTAAGGTAAAACTTTTGCAATGTTACAATTCCTACCTGGTTTAGCTATTTTATCATTTCTAAACATAGGCAATAAGACAATTATTATATTATATTTCTCTTTTCTTCTTCAATGTCTGGATTTGTGCCTGGTTGATGGCAATAGGTTCGCCCCCTATTACATTGGAACTATAACATAACTAGCGAAATGTGGGTGTACTATAATTATGTGCACCTCTGCCTACCCCTTTAGGCGTATACAGGCGTAATGTTATATTATATTATCTACAATTTAGTTAGTAAGTGCAAATGAGATGCTTTTGAGATTATTTCAAAGTTTGCCGTTTTAATTTCAGAAAAAAATGAAATAAGTTGCCCTCGATGTAAAAAAATGTATGAACACGCTCAAGAACTATTACAAAATGTAAAATCCATAGATAAGAAGAACGTAATGGGTGTATGTGACCATTGCCTTAGAAAAGCACAATCTAAAAGAAAACCATGTACTGATTGTGACGGAATTTTAAAGAAATTTTTATTATCTAAGGATGACCAAACAGATGACACGAAACAATGTATTAAATTATGGTTATCTAAAATGAAAGCCCTAATACAAGACACAGTTGACAAGCCAAAAAAAATGAAAGCTCGTGCATCTTCAGAATTACAAATTGAACGATTATGCCAGTACTCGCCCAGATCGATACGTCAGCCTGAAGTTAAACCAATGTTTTATACAGAAACACATAAATCAGACACGAATTTACAGTCAGAAATAAGAGATGTTAACGAAAGGGAACATAAACAGAGTAAATATGTTATTATTAATAATGCTGTAGAACCGTTGGAAACGTCTTATACTATTACACCGTACGAAAAAGGAATAATAAGTACCATGAGACAATATCCCCAGGATGCGGGATCCGATATAACGATTGCAGAACCGATTACGGTGAAAAGTAAAACGGATGATAATTCAGTCATAGAAGTTAAAGATTCCATGAAGAAAAGGGAATCCCAAAAACATATTATTTATGAAATTGCTAAAATTGCACCATGGGAACAACAGGTACCTAAGGAGGAACAAGATGACTCCGAAACAAATATTAGGGAGGTGGTTCTGAAAGTAAAAAGTGATATTAGCTCAATTCCGTCGAAAACCTCCCAAAAAAAGATAAAAAAAGTAGATATTTCGGAATACTATGATGACTCGGCTATTGATATAAAACAAGCGAGAAAACACGATCCTAGCATAAGAACTGGAAGTGAACCCCGCGGACTTCACCCTTTAATTAAACTTGACAAACATACTACTTCGAGAACCTCACAAAGAGAACTCAAAGAGTCAAGGCGAAAAAAAGAAATGATTGCGGGATATAAAGAATCTGTCATAGATGTAAAAGGTGCAACTAAAAGAAAACATGATCTCGGCTCTAAACATATGATAGAGACAGTAGCAGAACCTGAACATCCATATTCTGAACAATACAGACTCGAAAAATTAGAATATTCTAAATTGAAGAAGGCAGCGCGTGATACCGAAGAAATACCAAAAAAGTTGATGAAACGAGAAGAAGGTCACCTAACTGATGATGATTTACAATTACAACGCAGTGTGCCAACATTAAGTCACGAAAAGGAAAAACCTGGACAGCGATTAGGAAAAACATCAATTAAGAGCAGAAAGCCAATGAAATATGAAGAAGATTCCGTGGAAAACATTCTTCAGAATCAATTCAGTTACTTTTTTCCAAAAAGTAAGGAAAAGAAACAAACTAAACTTGGAATGAGATCTTCGCAGCTTATAAAAAACACGCAAGAGAAGTTACGCCTTCAAGCCGAAAAAGAACAACAAGAAAAAGAAAGAAAAAAACGTGAAGAGACTGAAAGACTTAATCTTGAACGAGAAGAAAAAAGACGTCTAGCTGAAGAAAAAAAAAAAAAAGCAGAAGAAAAAAAAAAGATTACTGAAGAGCAGAGAAAACATGATGAGGTACAAAAAAAGCTAGCAGAAGAAAGACATATGAAAAAGATGGCTGAAGAGGAATCAGAAAAAAAGGCAAAGAGTGAAGAGGAGAGTAAGAGAAGTGAAAGAAAGGCTAAAAAAGACGGAGCAAGAAAAGATGAGGTGACGTTAAAACCTGACCAAAAGGAAAAAATAATTGAAGGCTCTAAGAAAGATATTAAAGTTCAAACTGAACCAAAAGGTAAAATAGCTAAAGAAATGGAAAAAGAAAAGAAAGTCACAGAAGCAAAACCTGAACTAAAAGATAAAAGTGAAGAAATAGAAAAAGTAAAAAAAGGTTTGAAAGTTAAACCTGAAACAAAGGCTAAACCCGATATCAAAGATAAAGGTGATGAAACAGAAAAAGGTAAAAAACAGTTAAGTACTAAGGCAGAACCAAAAGCAAAACCTGAATTAAAAGAGAAATTTGAAGTAACGGAAAAAGTAAAAAAAGAGTTAAGTACAAAAGCAGAACCAAAAGCAAAACATGAATTAAAAGACAAATTTGAAGAAACGGAAAAAGGAAAAAAAGAGTTAAGTACAAAAGCAAAACCTGAATTGAAAGAAAAATTCGAAGAACCGGAAAAAGGAAAAAAAGAGGCAAAGGCGAAATCAGAACCAAAACTTAAACCTGATGTAAAAAGTAAAATTGAGGAAACTGAAAAGGCAAAAAATTATGTGAAGGCAAAAACAGAACTAAAAACTAAAGTTGAAGATACCGAGAAAGCAAAACTAGATGCAAAGGCAAAGTCAGCACCTAAAATAACATCCGATCTTCAAAAAGATAAAATTGAAGGAATTGGGAAAGCAAAACTAGACATTAAATCAAAATCAGAGTCAAAAGTTACATCTGATAAAGGTAAAGCGGAAGAAACTGCGAAAGCAAATAAGGACTCGAAGGCAGAACCTGAATCAAAAGTTACACCTGATCTAAAAGATAAAGCAGAAGGAATTCAGAAAGCAACAAAAGACTTGAAGTCAGTGTCTAAAATTACACCTGGTCTTAAAGATAAAGTAGAAGAAATGGAGAAAACTAAAAAAGACCTAAAGGCAAAACCCGAATCAAAAGATACAACTGATCTTAAAGGTAAAGTTGAAGAAATAGAAAAAGCAAAAAAAGACTCAACGGCAAAACCTGAATCAAAAGATAAACCTGATATCAAAAGTAAAGTTGACGAAACGGAGAAAGCAAAAAAAGATGTAAAGGAAAAACCTGAATTGAAAGTTACATCTGATCAAAAAGATAAAGCGGAAGATAATCAAAAATCAAAACAAGACGAGAAAGCAAAATTGGCACCAAAAGTTAAATCTGAACGTAAAGATGGAGTTTTGAGTGAGAAAGGAAGTGGGAAATACAGTGGGAAAGACAGTGGGAGAGAAAGTGGAATAGAAAGTGGAATGGACAGTGGAAAGGACAGTGGAAAAGAAAGTGGGAAAGAAAGTGAGAAACAAAAGGATTTAAAAGTAAAACCTGAGAGAAAAGATGCAGTTGAGAAAGAAACTGAGAAATTCAAAAGCGATTTAAAACAAAAACCTGAAAGAAAAGATGCAGATGAGAAAGAAACTGAGAAAGGCAAAAAAGATTTAAAACAAAAACCTGAAAGAAAAGATGCAGTTGAGAAAGAAACTGAGAAAGGCAAAAAAGATTTAAAGGAAAAACCTGAAAGAAAAGATTCAGTTGAGAAAGAAACTGAGAAAGGCAAAAAAGATTCAAAAGAAAAACCTGAAAAAAAAGATGCAGTTGAGAAAGAAACTGAGAAAGGTAAAAAAGATTTAAAAGAAAAACCTGATAAAAAAGATGCCGTCGAGAAAGAAACCGAGAAAGGCAAAAAAGATTTAAAAGGAAAACCTGAAACAAAGGATCAATTTGATGAAGTGCCAGCGAAGACTTTAAAAGAAAAGTCTAAATCTGAAACAGATAAATCAGTTAGTAAGAGCGACGAAAAACCGGAAAAAGAAAAGGCGAAACAAGATCAGAAGCAGAGAGATCAAGAAAAAGAAACTTTAAATGAAATTGCACTAAAACAAAAAGATGGCAAAAAGAAAGCAAGGAGTGCTTCTGAAGAAGCGTCTTTAAAGATGATTGACCAGTTTTCTAAAGAAACAGAAAAGTCGGCAAAAACTAAAGATACGAAAATGCAGAAGCCATCTAAAGAAACGGAGGAGAGTTCAAAGCCGAAACTAATCAAAGAAAAAGATGAGAGATCTCCGAAGGATAAATCTGCAAAGGTTAAATCTCCGAAGGAAATTTCTCTGAAAGATAAACCGCCGAAGGATAAATCTTCGAAGGATAAACCTCCTCAAGAAAACGAAGAACCTAGAGAGGATAAAACTGTTTCGGGAACATCACGTAAAACTAAAGATGGCGCTGCGGAAGAGGCTCAGTTTAGAAAATTACAAGCTGAACTTGCAAAAGAAAAAGAACAAACGCTAAAAAGACAAAAACAGGAAGAAGCCGAGATACAAAAGGCAAGGGATTTAGCAGACAAAAAAGCTAAAGAAGAGGAAGCTAAAGCAATGCCTCTTAGAGAAGCGAAGGCCACTCCAAAACCTGAACCAGTGCGACCTCCAAAAGTAGAAAAACTTAAAAAAAAGGCAGTTTCGGAGATGAAAGAATTGAAAATGAATCAAGTAAAAGTGTACAATCCATCAGTTGATGATTTAATCTTGCGATTGGTTCAAATCAAGCAAACAGCTTTAGAAAAAAAGATAAAGGAACGACCATTTGGACTAGATCCTGCAATTATTAAGGCACATAAATGCCATCATCAAAGTGGGCAAGATTCTTCGAGCTGTGATCTTTGTAATAACTCCGAATTGGAGATGGACGTAGAAAGTTATGAAAATAGAATTAATGTTCCGCCTGATACAGCAACAGAGATTATTATTGGTGAACATATATACAAAAATAGACCTCAAGTTCCTGAGGAAAGTGCAGAAGTAGTGCCTATATTATTCCAATCAACGTTTCACATAGAGCCAGCACAGTCTCTACCGAAACCAATTGTACAAGCAATTTCAGCATTACCCGAAACGGAAAAGCAACCTTTTACATTTATAAAGGATCCAAAAGCAGTAAGTACAACATGACTTTTGTTTTACGTGCTAAATGCTAATGAAAGGAAGTCCGTGGAAACTGAGACCACCGTAAATTATGTAAATAAGACCCTTTGCTAGTTACTGCGAATACTAATCGCTAAAAATAAACTATTAATATCTACTTAATAAATAATGAGACACACTAGTTTTTACCAACAAAGCAAATTTTGGAAAAGTAACATACACACGACACGTGTTCTATCAACCTAAGAGAATAAGTACAGTACTAACAACAACTTTAGGACTTTCTACACAGAACTTAGAACCCTAGATTTGAATTATTTAATACCAATGATATTTTTAAATAGTACAGATTATGTTACTACCGCGCTCATTTTGAAGACAATTGTAGCCTTGCGTAATACAATTGTTGTCCGATTTGACTAGTGCAGTTCGAACTCAGAGTTCGGAATACTTTTCTCGTTCCTTTTGATAGCCGTCGTGTCTGTACTTTTTGACATATTCATCGTTTAATACATTATTATTTAACTTGGCTCTCTCGTGTAATAGCTAAACTGTATTGCGACCTGGCGTCAATTGTTTGTTAAGTAGACTGTTAAGGCTACCTAACGCAAGTCACAACGCACTGGCCGACTGTAGTGTGATAGTTCATAGTTATAAAATGAATGGATTTGATGTAAAAATATATTAGGTTATACATAGGTATAACGGCGTAAAGTATAGCATGAAAAATGAAACGAAATGCATGCGTATTCCCTATCGCTGCATGTACTAAAATGGGAACGGCTAGACAGATTTGGTTATTTTAATCCGACTGCGCGACCCAAAGAAGGTTAATGTTTGTCGGACTATATACGTACAATGTACATATTAGGGTTGTAACTCGTAACGGAAGTTAGCCTCCATCTCCGTAAATACGGAACTTCCGCATTAAATCATAACACCACCTCCGCATCTGTCTCTGCAAAGCTTATGCGGAGTTGTACCGAAGGTTCGTTTACGTTTAGTTTAGATAAAATGCGATAGAAACCACAATATTTAGTGGAGTTAGTTCAATTTATGAACCCTGAGGAAATCGAGGTCGAAGGTGATAAAGCTGCAAATCTGCTGTTCGTAAAGTATAATATATTTGATTACCAGTAAAATTTGCAGAAAGTGTATAATCAGCTATTTTAATAAATATGGACTTTTGACGAGACAGAGTCCTTTTCCTTGACGCACCTCCGCTAAAAATGCTTCCGTTACAAAAACTCGGTTTTTTTTTGTGGCGCTCTACAGATCAAATGCGTAAGCCGATTTTGACAAAGAAACTAAAAAGATAAAAATACGTCTAGTACTTAGTCTAGCACTATCTTTTTTTAGAGTTATTACTTTACCTAGTATCTAGCTTACGAAATTAACAAATGACTTATCTCGTAGTCACGATATAGTCCATTGAAATGTTACATTTTTTTGGGCTTAGCCTGCATTTGTCAGAGGACACAATTTAATTTTTTAGATATCAAGGGAGGGTCAATTTAAAGTTAAATCCAAGATTGTGGGGTTTCATCCCTTGTCCCTCCGCCGCCATTTTGGAAAAAGGGGTCCAAATAGTTTTTATGGTTTATCTGATGAACTATAGTTAACTTTTTTATATTTAGCTCTAAGCGAAAATCCATGAAAATTTAAGAAAAATAATGCTATTGGTCGATATACTACTCTGTTTAAAAAGTATCGGGAATATGTCAATAAAAAGACCCGCGTAAAAGAGGTCGTTCTAATTTTTTTACTGCATGTTGGTAGCACTGTACTGATTTAGCGCGCAAAGTTTGAGCGGGATCTGTCATTTAATTTGTTTTAAACTACACTTTTTTTTGGTCATAGTTTTGAGTTCTCGGCGATTTTTACAATGGAAAATATTGTTATACAAAGAGTGTGCCTTAAATTTTGTGTTTCGAATGATATTTCATGTGGTGAATCACTAAAAATGTTGCGAAATACCTACGGCGAATCGTGTATATCGAAAACAAGGGCTTATGAATGGTATAAGGCTTTTAAAGAAGGCCGAGAAGTAGTAGTAGACTTGCCTCGTTCTGGTAGACCTTCAACCGCTACGACCAAAGAAAACATCGACGGAATCAAGAAGCTAGTGCTCGAAAATCGACGTATGAGTCTGAGAGAGTTGGCTAGTGAGGTGAACATATCTTTTAAGTCCGTCCACAACATTCTCATTGACATTTTAGGCATGAAACGCGTCGCCGCTCGACTAGTTCCAAAAGAGCTCAATTTTGTTCAAAAAGCGCAGCGAAAACATGTCGCTGAAGACATGGTTTCCCGAGCTTCTACGGATCCGACCTTTATGAAACGTCTAATAACTGGCGACGAGACATGGGTTTATGAGTACGACATGCAAACAAGCCAACAGTCTTCAGAATGGCGTCTCGAAAACGAGCCGAAACCCAAAAAACCGCGGCAAAGTCGCTCCAAAATCAAGGTGATGCTGACAGTTTTTTTTGACTACCGTGGTGTGGTTCACTCCGAATTCCTTCCAGAGGGAGAAACAGTCATCATCATCATCAGCCGCAAGACGTCCACTGTTGAACAAAGGCCTCCCACTTTTAGAAGGGGTGGGGGGTTGCCATAATCCCCACGCTTGGCAAGCGGCTTGGGGATCGCAGTGTTGGTGGTCAAGTTACAGAAGACGCTGCTGCCCATCTTCTGGATTTTCCCTTAGTCGCCTCTTACGACACCCATGGGAGGAAATGGGGTGGTCAATTCTAGGCCGGATACCACACGGCACGGCACGGGAGAAACAGTGAATAAAGAATATTATTTAGGCGTCATGAAGCGTTTGCGTGAGAGTATCCGCCGAAAACGTCCAGATTTGTGGCAACACAACTCATGGATGCTGCACCATCACACACAGCCATTATAGTGAAAGAGTTTTTAGCGAAAAATTCAACAAAAGTTCTCGACCAAGCACCGTATTCACCTGATATGGCTCCGTCCGACTTTTTTTTATTTCCCAAGTTAAAATTACCACTTCGAGGAAAACGTTTGAGTCGATAGAAGCCATAAAAGAAAATTCGCTGAATGAGCTAAAGGCCATACCGCAAATAGCCTATGAAAAATGTATGGAAGACTGGGTGAAGCGTTGGAGATGTTGTATTGCAAGCGATGGGGCCTACTTTGAAGGCGATAAAATAAATTTAGATGAATAATTTGTATTTTTCGTTTTATTGACAAATTCCCGATATTTAGTACACAGAACTTGTTTCATTTTTTAATTTTACAAAAAAAATGACCGACCATTTATATAGATGGTGTCATTCTGAACGTTTAAAATATACTCATTAGTTAAGGTTTTACAGCGCTGCGAAACGAATACTATTCTTCAGTATTCTCTTAAATATTAATGATTTGCCATAATTTTTGGTCATCTTTTCATTTTTTTTATGATAATCTTTGTGATCATTGATAACGCAATATTGTCATTAATTAATTATTGATTTGACACTCCATCACAGAACTTTTAAATTGTACATTGTCGACCAATAGCAATTTTTTTGTTAAATTCTCATGGATTTTTGCTTATAACTTTTTTTTGGTTCTACGTCTAACTAACTTGGTAACTTGACAAAAGTTGTAGATAATCTTATTAGCAAAAAAAATATTAACATTTTTTTTGTGGGACCTATAGTTCTTCAGATTAACCATAAAAACCATTTGAACTCCTTTTTCCCAGATCGCGGCCGTAGGACAAGGGTTGAAACCCCACAAACTAGGATTTAACTTTAAACTGAACCTCCCTTGACATCTAAAAAATAAAATTGCGTCCTCTGACAATTGCAACCCCAAATGTAACTTTTCAAGGAACTAATATAGTGGCCCGGGAGGTAGCGTTGCAAAACAGAAAGTCATAGTATGCCGGCTGATATTGTCATCGATGGTTGATCGTAAATGACTGATAAGCGAACCGACCGTCAGCTGCTCACGTAGCGGTGGGTGTGGATGTGGATGATTGGTGAAGTGGTAAAAAATTAAAAAAATTTGGTCATAGTATGCCGGCTGAAACGTTTTTCATTATACTGAAAAATAATCGTCATCTGCATGGTAGAGAGGGGACTATGCGTCAGCTACTCGCATGAAATTGTAAAAAATAACGTAATATAAAGTTATAGTATGCTGGATGCAATTAAACAAGGTAACTGTTTAAATGATCAAATGTACGAAAACAACAATCAGCTGCATGGGTAGCGGTGGAAAGACATTCAGCTGAAGCACTAGATTAAAAATTGCTACAATGCTGTGTCCTTTTAAACACATATTTCGGGATAGATTCTGGAGCTTTTAGAGCCCATAACACAATCTTCAGGCTACCTAAGCCTCTCCCCCCATAATTTTTAAAGCAACATTTGCGTGTAGGGAATGCACTCCCGATCTTTCGAGATCTCGTGTCATTTTCCGAGATCCATCCCGAAGCATACTAATATAAAAAGCTTGCTCGAGAGTGACGAGATTAGGCAGCAATAGTTACCGACGCTACACGTGTGCGACAGACACAGACAGGTAAGAGTCACTCGTAAAGAAATAAATGGATCTATGTGAGTGTGGGGGAGCAAGGAGTAAATTTTAACAAGGTTTACTTATGATAAGCATAGAATATATCGTCGTATGTATGTATAAATACATTATAGGCATAACGAAATTCAGCATAATGATCATTACCCAAAACATAATAAGGCATAAATATTTTTTAAATATGTTTTTTGCCTTTAATACTGTTGGCTACAATGAAACATAATTTTTTAAGGCATAATGTTATTTACATAATAATTTAATTACATTATGCTATTAAGGTTATACGAAAACTTCAAGCCGAACAATATACCTTAAAGTTGTATGCTAAAAGGGGGATTCCCTTTTTACAGTTCGCTTATAATAGCTTACTCACGCTGCGCGCTGGTGCCAACCAGTGTTGAGTGAGCAACTTAATACCTTCATGCGTTCTTGAGAAAAAGTTCTCTCTGTCAACCCCTTTTTCTTTTCTTTTCCCCTTTCTCAGACAGACGACGGAGTGATCCTATAAGGGTTCCGTTTTTTTTTTGAGGTACGGAACTCATAAAAAGAGTTTTGAAATTCGGTCCACAATTGACGGAGAAATCGTGTTATAAACATGCAAAATAAAAACATAGCGTCGAATTGAGAACCTCCTCCTTTTTGGAGTCGGTTAAAAATAATCAGTCATAATAAACTCAAAATAAACTAAACTAAATAAACTGTTCATTATTCTAATAATCCGTATGTTTACTGCTTCAGCTGACGGTCTTTCCACCGCCACACTCACAGCTGATTGTTGTTTTCGTACTTTTAATTATTGAAACAATCACCAAGTGAAATTTTATCCGGCGTACTATAACTTTATTTTACGTATTTTATTACAACTTCATACAAGCGGCTGGTGCATAATCCCCCCTCCATCATGCAGCTGACGAATTTTTTTAAGCTCAGTATGATGCAAACTACTTATGAAAAAAGTTTCAGCCGGCATACTGTTTTTTTTTTTACCACTTCCATATCTTTCCAATCCTGCACTCACCGCGGATGCGTCAGCTGACGCTTAGTTCACTTATTAGTCAAGTATTGAAAAACATGGCAATGGATCGGCGTAAAAACACTACCTAAAATGCAACGGTACCTCCCGGACCATAGCATATTATGTTCGCCCGAGTTTCATAGTGCTTATAAAAAGTACTGGCATATTACTTTTAAATTATTTATTTATTTTAAAGAGTGTCAAGAAATATGACATTTTTCTACACTAGACTCGTCCTTAATTTTGATAGTTCGGTGTTTTGCGAGGTTTTTTATTTTAATATAGTTTATTATTTTGCCCCGTCAAAGAGGTTTAGAATCAAGACTTATTTTGTAATCACTATGTCTAAAAACAAAAAACCCGAACCAGTAAGTAGTTGAATGGCGGCTGTTGTTCTAATATTTTTGTAGATTTAAAAAGAAACGTACTCCTTTATTATTGTAATAAAATACTGAAACATTAAATACCGTGCTTTGTACAAAACAGTGACGTTATAAACTAATTCCGAAGTGACTTTTTAAGAATTGCAATTAAAGAGTTTGAAAGTAAGGTCTTCGTAAAAAGTGACTCAATATCTTCAGGTTATTCTTTTATCAACATTCTATAGACACAGCACATCTAATGTGATTCGACTAAAAGAAATCAATTTACGAAACTCGGCGTAATTTTACCCACCTACCGATTTTTATATCTTTGCCAGCTTTTTCCACCATGTTCATCATCAACCGGAAAACGTCCATTGGAACAAAGGCCTCTCCCTTTTTTTGCCATAATCCCCACGCTTGGTAAGGGGC
The DNA here is from genome assembly GCA_905340225.1 of Abrostola tripartita. Lineage (NCBI taxonomy): Eukaryota > Metazoa > Arthropoda > Insecta > Lepidoptera > Noctuidae > Abrostola > Abrostola tripartita. The sequence continues at coordinate 9,810,827 of HG996487.1, read as the reverse complement.
TTGGGGATCGTAGTACAGAGTACAGAAGACGCTGCTGCCCATCTTCTGGATTTTCCCTTAGTACCCAGGCTGGCTCTGTCACAGGCAATTATATAGCTATACGAAGTAGGACTTAACGTTTTCCGAGTAAATTTTAGTTGAAAGCAGCTTTAAAGTCTCATAAACCAACCATAAAACCGTGAACCAAAAAATACAGAAAATGATAGTTTGTGCACTCATGATGCCTATCAAAATATCATTAGCATCAAATCTAAAATCGTTTGATTAACACAATTAAACCCCCTTATCTGAGGTTGCATAATAAAAATCTCTTGGGTACCTATGCCTACTCTCTCCTTCTTCGTATCCTTTGAAACAAATATATAATTTAAAGACGGCGAATTATAACTAAAAGTTACGCGTTGGAGAATAGTACAGTATTAACTAACGAAAGCAACTATTTCAGGTGGAACCAGAACCTGGTAAAGGTATAATACGTTACGCTTTATCCGATCGTACATTTATTGACAAGGGTTGGACTATGTTGCCTACAGAAAAAGTTGTTCGCAAGGTAATTAATTGGATAACATTTTTTATGTAAAACAGCTCATATTTACTATTATTTTATTTCCAAAGCTAAAAAAGTGAGCCGTTACCTTCTTGGCTAGTAAGCGTCTTTGCTAAAGATGATGTTAGTTTGCATTTTCCTTTAATCACGTATTGAGGTTTCATTGTGGTTATATAGATGAATGTGTACCGCATGCGTCCTGCCCATCCAGAGTTTGACTGGTTTGAACACAACAAGAATAAACGATTGATGACTTATGACGGCGGCGAAAAACTCGCGGAGTTTGATGATACCGGACGTGGACGATGGTTTTACAGAAATGGACGATTGGCCCTGGACTATTATGATGCTGAAGGTTACCTGGATTACTTATAGTCAAATCCTATCCATTTTTAAGGACACATATTATATGCGCATAATGTTAGACATCTTGCCATCTAACATTAATTTCATTCATCATCATCATTAGTCGTAAAACGTCCACGGTTGAACAAAGGCCTCCCCCTAAGACCGCCACAATGAACGACAACTTGCCATTAATATATACATATGTAATAATTAAAAATATATATAATAAATATTATATTAATTTCATTAATACCTTTAAACTCTTTTCACTGCCTTTATTCTGTACCCTGTCACCTTTCATGAAAATATGAACGAGAAACGTTCAGGAAGAAGTCTGGCTAAGTTCAAGCAATATTTTTTGTGCAGGTCTATGTTGCCTCATATACTCAATAATTTTAATTACAGAAACAAATGCCCAACAGCGTTTCGTTATCTACAGCAGCGGTGAACCCGATGAACGTGGCCGTTCTCATCCAATTACGATACTTGCCACTTTTGACTATTTAGGAAATGGTATAGTTTTCGATCATTCTGGCAAGATACGGTAAATATGTAGTTTAAGGTATTCCTTCGACCTATTTTATTTCTTACTTATGCTTCAGAGAAAACAAAAGTACAATTTTATAGATTATATTGTAAATTTAAGGTAATGTATATTCAATCATGTAATAATTTATAAACAAATTTTCCCCAGCCTAAAATACAATCAGACTGAAGGAGTGGTATTGGATCGTGGGATTGGTCCTGTTTCCCACTGGAAATGGCATACACTAAACGATCCTCCAGTCCTACAACAGGTTATGATTGATACCCAAATGGCGCACAAGGATCCTCAAATAATTAAGCTTGGAACAGCAGCTGATAATAAAACGCGACCTGATAATGAAGAAATGTTAGCTATAGAGTTCGACAATTTTATAAAGGAAAAGAGCAAGAAGCTTTCGCAGAAATTTAAACCTTTTCAGATAAAAATGAAAGCCCTTAAAATCAATGAACATTTTTCATTGAAAGTATTAGACCAAGCTACAGTATATCTCATCTTTAGAGATGGATCTACTAATTTAAAACTAAATATCGGCATGATTTTAGATCATCAAGAAATCGTGGATACTGACACTGCTGAAGTAGGAGAAGTGTCAAATAATCTAGAAAGGTTCCCAGCTCGCACTGATAGCCTTGCTGCTTTACAGCGAAGTGTAGCATACGCACAGCGGTATGAAAGAACTCGCACGGAGCGCGAGCGCAGGCTTAGACCTCCTGAGCCATGTGGAAGTGCTGATCAGCTAACTGCTGCAGCCTCTGCTCCTCTGAGACCGCCTTTGAGAACAGTGCCTACTAGCTCTTCTGTCAGTGGTGGGAATTGTACGTGCAGAAAACCAACAAACAATTTATATTACAATACCAGACTTCTTTGAGTTATGTACTTGTACTTGTTAAAAATATTATTTTTATCGTTGTATAATTTTCATATTGCTAAAATAAATTAGTTTTTTTTAATAATTATTAGTATAATTATAATATATTTTTGACATAGCCTTTAAAATAAATTTATAAGATTTACAGATATTGGTTATTTTTTGGACAAGAATAAAAACCTAGAGTGCCCACCTAATTATAATTTTATAAGCTATTTTGCAATCGTTTAGTTTAAAATTATAAGCGTGAGCTATGAGCTAATAACATATTGGTATAGCTGCCGATCCTAACGTTATACGGTCTCAACCGAAACTGTGGACTTACTCATAGCCTATCGGGGACTATGCTAAAAGTTAAGTAGTATGGGGTGAAGGAATCGAAATCATTTAAATAAAAAAAAAGGCAAATCTGATGCATTCATAGAGAGGTACAGGCGGGCGCGGAGCCTCTGGCAATGGCGAGATGCAGTCACGCAGGCCGCGGTAGTGGTAAGTGATGGCACAACGTGGATCCTCTTTTTGGCTTGTGTAAGCTCTGATCATCAGGCTGATGAGTCAATACACAGAGTCAACCGTTACATCTGCAACAGAAGTAGACAACGAGCTCACCTACGCAAGGTTGTGCGGTTGTGCGCGTTGTGAACGCAAGGAACGCAAATGAAGCAAACACTGAAGTAGGCGCACATGGAGGCCGGAACCTCGACTTTGGGAGTGAGATGGATTTATCAGGAGATCACCACCTGAGAACGAAGAGTCAAAATTAAACTTTGAGTACGATCTATATCAGATCCGGTGGCTTGAAGCCGGCAAGCTTATTAACACTTATTAAATAAGATTAATAGGATTTTGATTAAGACTAATGGAAACACACCGGTTTCACGATTGGTGTCACGTATTATGTAGTAAAAAAATGTACGATCTGTATATAATAGCATATGCCCAGAAAAATGGTTAGAATGTAATTACGGTGACATAATTATAATATTATTAAACATTTATTTCAGATAAAATCCATAAAGTAAAATAACAAAGTAGTCAGCACACACACAGTAAAAGATTACACATAGAAAATAAAAATTACAATAATTCAATTAATTTACGATATGAAAGAAATGAATTAGAAACAAATAATTATACAAATTAACTAAGTAAACATTCTATGTCAAATAATTATGTCAATCAATCAATTAAATTAAAAATCACACACGTCATAAATTAAGAAACAAAATGGGTAAAATTATGCCGTTAGAAGTTTGGTGTAGGTATACTTATCCGACTGTTTTACGTTACGGAAAAATCAAAAATTTTGTAGCGCGGCGCCTCGGTCCCACAACGAAAAATGTCCTGCGTGAGTTCATAGTAAGGGGGCTGAAATAAACACCTTAGCACACTCTATCCGAATAATAAAGGAAGTTTGATAATGTTAATGATGGACTGCAGGGTTCACCCCGCAACCTTCTCCTAACCGTTTTTTTTTTGTTTTTTTAACGTGTAGGAAATGCCTTACGCATAATACCCCGCCGCCGTTGGGAGACGACGGGATTATGTGGGACTCCCCCCATGAAAAGAAATTGTCGGTCCACGAGGATATACCCACTAAAAACCACACATGCCTGCGATTCGCTTTAATGACGGGGAGGCGGGGTCGCAGTAGCATTCTACCGTTAACCCCGGCAGCCCTATCCGACCTGTAAATAAGGGAGGATACTTCTTTGTTGGTGCCCTCCATTGTGGGAAGAGGGCCTGCAGGACTTCAGCGAAGACCAGTGCAATGCGGAGTTGAGTCTCCCAACCCAATCTCCGCAGGCCTCCGCACGCAGTAAGGAGTCAGTGAGTCCAACTCCTCTTTTCCGGCATTGTGCGGCCCGTCTGCAGCTGCTTCACGGCGGCTGAAGTAGGGCATTGTCGGCTCTCCTGACCTTTCCTTACCGTGGTGCAGCTCTTACCAACTTAGTGATAAACTTTTTAACCGTTATTAAAGTCTAACTGCATCATTATTAGAAAGACAGTGGCTTTCTATTAGTAAATTAGGAATTTAAAATAACTACTACCTTGTTAAAATGTGTTTTATACGGAAAACGGAAATAATTGTTATAAGAATTTAATATCATTGATTTCCAGGTATAAATCATTATTTACGGAGGGACTGGGCCTGTTGTCATTCGTGTTACCCCGCGCTTGGCCCGAGCCGTACGCGCTGCGTACTCCTGTCGATGATCTGGATGCGATGCCGTGCACCCGTATCATCGAGCCGTTCGATAGCTTGGACTGGGCTACTCCACTAGTACCTGCGTAAGGCAGACGGAGGACTCCGTATCCGCTGACCACAAGGTGACTATATATCCTGTCTTGCTGATCGACAGGTGTCCTTTACGTCGCATGACTTGTTGGTAAAACTAAATGGCGCCAATATACTGTCAAATATGTATTTAGCTAACCCACTATGAGCTGGGACTTCGCGTCCGAGTATTACATTTTTTTATTATTTTATTAAAAAACAAGAGATAGACAATAGATTTGTTGATGATAAAAGAAGAGTCATAATTGGTTGCTACACGACTGAACGGGAGGCACTAGCATTTGCGATTGTATATAGCTTGCAGAAATTAAATGAATATCTGTATGCAGCGAGTTTTCTTCAACAATGAGTCATTAAGTTGTTAGTGTAGACGTACAATATTGAGGGAGCAATATCAAAAGATAATTTGTGGATGACGGCTATATCGCGGTTAAAAGCGCGCGATTAATATTTTCCGGTTTTACTTACGTGTTTTCTTATTCGCGACTCCACAGCGTAACCAGCTCATAAATAAATGCGTCACGGGATACTTATGTGGGTAAAGTGACTTCAGGGCAAAATAGCAGAAAAGATAGGTGCTATAAAGTGACGAACTATACGATAGTGCATGCGATACATAGGTAGTCTTATATTATTATTATTATAATAATTTTATACACATATTTTACTTTTATTTTTTGCCATCGACACGCTAAGAAGAAGAAGGTAGTCTTGTCTGGGTAGAAAGCAGAAAGAGAACATATTAATCATCATTACAGGAAACACAGTTGACTCATTAGTTATTTCAGTCCTTCCCGTAGCAAGGAAGAAATAGCTGTGGATGGTGGAGTACCCAATCTAAACCTTAAGGACTAGGAAGTGTTTAGGGTAATTACACCCCAGGACCTTTTCGAATTAGAGCAAAATATACTAGAATTAACTTAATCGCCTGGCTTACCAACTCTTGAACCGGCCCAGTCCTGTTCCATGCGTCAATGTCCCATAAATGACCCACCCCATATCAAAGAATTTAATTTAAAAAATTAGCAATAAGGTACTACCTAGTCCTTTTAACTGAAGTTATCCATATCTACATGTCACATTCGATTTTATAAGTAGATATAAGTATTTAAATTAAATCTTAGTCCATACGATGAGTACCTACTTTTTATTTTATAATAATAGTTTGTAACTTTTTGTGAAGTTTTCTCGTGTCATAAGTAGGCACACTATTTAGTTTATTTTGTTTTTAATTATAGATAACTATTAGAATAATCTGTCTGCTTGTGGTGTTGTACGGGCAGTTTACAATAAATTGTATATCTAGCTATGCGTGTATCATTTATTTAAATGCCTCAATTTCAAACGTTGTGAATTTAGCAAACTGATGAACTTTTTTGTAAAAATAATAATCTTATACCAGTGAAAGTTTAATCATTTTATACAGACACAAAGCTAAAACCAAGACCCGCTAAGTGGTTAGGCTGGTTTTCGTCATGGTCGGTCATGATCATACAAATATTCCTTATTAAATTTTTAGTAAGATATCGACTAATGCACTAAGTAAGTTTTTCTCACTATCTGTCATTAGTCATGTCTTTCTGTCATGTGTCAATATTTTGTCTGTCTAATGGGCATCTACATGTTTTGTTCATTAAAAATACGCAGTGTTTAATAAAATGTTAAAAGTGTAACAAAATTGAATATTATATTCTATTATTTATAAATAATTGTATATAATTTTCCTGTAATATAAATACTATAATGGTAAGTGGTTATTTAATTTCTGTAATTTTACTTAGTGGAATAACAAGCATACAAATTAGCTTTTATCAACTTTATGATTCAGAGTTATCAAGACGATCCCAGTTGTTACGTGGGTTCATTCCCCAAGGACTTTAGTTATGGACCTTTCGAACAAAATGGAGAGGGTGACAATATTTCATTACAAGAAGACCACAAGCCTCGAATCCTGTTAATGGGACTTAGAAGGTAAGTTTATTGACGCTGTCTTACACAATTATGGACATTAATTAATAATGGCGCAAACTTAGAGCTTATTTAGTTAACTCATGATTTATACAATAGCTCTAGGGACTGAAATAAACAAGACATCTAATTGTACCTATTTACTCTAGGTCTAATCACTAGGAATAATCATTTTATTGTATTAGTAATATTTATTGCTTGTGTGGATTCTAACAAGAATCTCATCAGAGTGTTAATGTAAAACAATTGTCACATGGATTATAAAATATACACTGTTATTAATGACATAGTGTATTTTTGCAGATCTGGAAAATCATCTATTCAGAAAGTGGTATTTCATAAAATGTCACCAAACGAAACACTGTTTTTGGAGTCGACAAATAAAATAGTAAAAGATGATATAAACAACAGTAGTTTTGTACAGTTTCAAATATGGGACTTTCCAGGCCAGATTGATTTCTTTGATGCAACTTTTGACTCTGACACAATATTTGGTGGATGTGGTGCCTTGGTGTTTGTGATTGATGCTCAGGTACTTGTCAAGTTTACCGCATATAGTACACAGAGATTGTTTAACTATTGTGTTAGTAGTGTAGTTGCAACATGCTAAGCTGATTTAAAGTCAGTTAGTATTTTTATTTAATTTCATCTTATTAAATAACACATTTCATTTAAAACTATTTAGTAGAATAGTATCACATAAAATATTCTTTACATAACAAGGATATAATGGAGAAATTATGTTGCTTTTATAAATATGTACTTGCCTAATAACTATCTTGACTGTTGCAGGATGATTATCAAGATGCTTTGGATAAGTTACAGCTTACAGTAACTAAAGCATATAGAGTAAATAGTAACATAAAGTTTGAAGTATTTATACATAAGGTAAGTACCTACTGCTGTTTTTGTTTTGAGCTTTTAGATAACATTCAACAACATTTTATTTTATCTGTAACCTAAACATCTGCATTTATGAGGCTTATCTGGGTCACACAATAATATTTTAATGTGATTAGACATGATTAATTTGAAAATGATTTAACTAAGTTTGACTGCCTCGTTAGTCAATGGCGTTGTGTGACTGCTGAACTTAAGATCCTGGGTTCGAATTCTGGGTTGGGAAAAGTTTTATTGAGTTTTCCATTAGGTGATTCTCAATAGCAGCTTGGAGTCGAAACTTCTGCCTGGTTGATGGCAATAGACTTATCCTCTATTACATTGGGACCTATTTATCAGCACTTCTCTCAATTTACATTATGCTGCCTATTAGCAAGACTGAAAGTTTTTTAAAAATAACTGAAATTAAAGCCTCCATTCTTTGCTCAATACATTAAACCATATTAATTTTTATTTATGTATTATATTCTTCATAATGTGAAATAAATTAAAATAAAACTGTGTTCCCTTATTCTTAGGTTGATGGTCTTAATGATGATTACAAGATGGAGTCCCAAAGAGATATTCACCACAGAGCAACCGAGGATCTGGCAGAAGCAGGCTTGGAACATGTTCACCTGTCATTTCACCTGACCTCCATATACGACCACTCCATATTTGAAGCATTCAGTAAAGTAGTACAAAAGCTGATCCCACAACTACCTACCTTAGAAAACCTTTTGAACATTCTTATATCTGTGAGTCAAACATTTATAAAAACACTATTTTTGTTATTTATGAAATACTAGTTGTAAAAACATACGGATCTGATGTTGAGTTATGCACTTCTGCATATTATGAGCCGAGAAGATGTGATGCAGTAGTGTGGTGATTAGCATGTCACTATGAAAGCCACATAATGTTCTTAGGTATTGCTGCTTGGGAAGTTATGTGACTTAATAATAATAATAACAGCCTATAACTGTCCCACTGCAGGGCAAAGGCCTCTTCTCGTATAGAGAAGGATTGAGCACTGATCACCACGCTAGCTCACTGCGGGTTGGCAATTTCAGATAATTAAATCCAGGTTTCCTTACGATGTTTTCCGTCACTGTTAGTCATTACGTGACTTACCCGTATTTAATTTTAAGCAATTTGAAGCCTTAATAATCAATATCTTATGTTTTAGAACTCGGGCATAGAAAAAGCATTCCTTTTTGATGTAGTATCCAAAATCTACATAGCAACAGACAGTTCTCCGGTAGATATGCAGAGTTATGAATTGTGCTGTGACATGATTGATGTTGTCATTGATATTTCTTGTATATATGGGTAAGAATATTATTCCAACACATACTATAAGAACTCCAGTAGTCATTGCTAGTGTAATAAGTGAGCCTAAACATTAGATACATTTATAATTAAAACATGTCCTTGGGTCTGTCTATAGATGGGGATTCATAATTATGCTTGTAGGTTAGAGCAAGTATATGTAAATATGACTATACAATATGATAAATGTGTATTAATTTTAGCATGGTGGATGAGACAGAAGTAAATACATTCAACAGTCAAAGCTCAAGTCTAATAAAGTTGAACAATGGCACCGTTCTATACTTACGTGAGGTCAACAAATTTCTGGCTCTCGTTTGTATTTTGCGCGAAGAAAATTTCCAAAAACAAGGTAAGAAAGTACTGTGGTTGTCGATTGATTGTATCTATCGTGGTGTTATTGTGTTTGCTGAATATATAGGCTCGGAACCTGTAAAACATACGCCTGTTTCACGGAGGCTGTGCAACCATGATGTTTTCACGAAAGGCACGCACTGAGCCGCTGGGCAAAACTAGTAGTAAAATACTCTACATCTGTGAAGAGAATAATGATAGTTGTATTTATTCAAATTTATATGCCTATTGAATGTGTTTCAGGAGTGATCGACTACAATTTCCTATGCTTCCGTGACGCTATAACACAGGTGTTTGAGCTGCGCAACAAGTGCCAGAATGCCATTGCAACGAGAGCAACATCTGGCACGCCAGAGCCCGTAGCGAACGGCGCAGCAGACTCGACGGAAAGTGCTTCCGATCGCTCACAAACTAATTTACCATAGCATATCACCCCAACGCTTATTTTTCAAACCTAATATAATATGTGTATCTATATTTTTTAAATAACATGTGAATAAAAGAGCATAATTATGTTATTTCGTTTGTTTAATCATGTGTTCCCCTTGTAATTACAGTAGGCTCGCCCCCCTATTACATTAGGGTCTCTAATAACATAAATGGCGAAATGTATTTTACAGGCTCCTTTGTTTTTAAGTCTCTATGTAAGCATATTAAGTCACACTGAGTAGTGTGATTGTAAAAACTTCAGATTGCATATAATATTTTAGTGTTAAAAAGGATTCCGTCGTTGAAATAATTTGGTAACCGCAGATGTAGAGCCCTCACTATCAGCATAGACCAACGAGAAGTATCAAGTCTTGTATAATATAGTAGTCAATGATATCAGGTACATTCTGATTAGTCTATGCAGGTACGTAACTGTACTGTGCTGATAATAAGATAATAATTATTATTTTGATAACTTAATGAGTTGTAAGTAAAAAATCAAATTATTAACTAAGTAGACTGCCACTTGTAAAATATAGTTACAATAATACAAGCATCAACTCAACTATTATACCATTTACAAATATAGAACGTCTTTTAATAATCGACTAAAATATATTTTCTATTGTGATTTTGCACATCACTAACGTCACTATACCAATGACATTTAAACGTCATACCGTACGTCATTACGGGTAAATAACACTTTGTAGGTATCTTTTGTTTGTGCTTTACTATTCTATTGAGCTTATGGTTGTTCTTTGAAAATAATTTATTTTCTCTGCAGTACATCCATTCTACGTAGTGTTATTGATCCCTTTACTGTACACCGTATTTTTCGATATAACAGGAATTTGGTAAGTGCTAAAATATTCTATTTATTTACTCATTTGAATTTCGTTTATAGCAACATGATACAATCTAATGTTCTTAGAGAAAACATTATAGAAATTGCGAAATCTTATATACTTTCAATAGTCTGATGTTTAGTAATGAGATTACTGTTAAATGTTTAAGAATCCTACTAAGCATGGGGTTATTATTTTCTTAGTACTCTACGCGCAAGTGCAGATTCATTCGATCAAACAAAGGAAGAGTAACTTGTACATTTTACCCGCAAATTTATTTCCGTTTGGTTTTACCTTAAGTATATGATCAAAGACTTAATTAGATTTAGGTATACAGGAAAATAACAAGAAATACATTTCCCTGCCTATTAAATTTAGTCTCATAATAATAACTTGTCTACAAATTACAATACTGTATAGTGTCGGAAAATTAAATATTTATACCTTAATCATGGAATGTTTTGCAAACCACTTTCACTTCCTAATTAACTGTTTACTTTTAATGATATAATTATGAACACAGTACTGAAAGCATCAGGCTTACTACTCATTTCAATATGTTTTTAAGTAAACAATTTTAGTTTGATTAAGACAACTGGCTTTACATAATATTTTAATAATAATAATCTTGCTTTTGTGATTTCAAAATACAAATAGAATAATGTGCTTGAATACTCCACACAATTTGATTTATTTATAAATTTTCTTTTAGTCAGCAATTTATTGCAAATAATACCAGTCAATGATTAATTTTGTAAACATAAACTTAAATGTAACATCAACATAATTATAACATAACACACTTTGCTCACTTAGAAATCCATTTTTTATATTCTAAGAACCTGAAATTGACTATTACTATTCAAAGTACAAAAACATATTTATAACATTTAAACTACCAGCACCAACATTCCTGGCTTATACCAGCTGTAAGCAAGCATTTGCTAGAAATTCCAGCTGTTAAGTTAAGTAATTATGTGGTTATATACTCCTAACTCTAACCGTTTTTATGTAACATTATGGCAAAATGCTCCCTGGTAAGTACCAGGGGTATAATATGTTATGTTATGGGTCCTATTAGGACCCATAACATAACATATTATGGATGTACTATACACTGCTGCATCCCCATTTAGGAAATACTGTGATGTTTTGTTAGTGTTTAGCTGGGTATTTGACACCATTAACCAATAATTCCAAGAAACTATTTCTATAAAAACTTAGACTTTTATTTTAGACCTTGAAAACCTGATTAATTTTCTATTAACTGCAAAATTAGATTTTTATTTTGTTAATAGAGTTTTGAGTTCCTTTTAAATCAATAAATAGTTAGTCTGCAATTTAGTGACAGCACAGGTTGCTATTAATTAATTATTAATGTAAATATTATTTATGAACTGTTAAAACACTATTTTTCCATATATTTTATATGTTAATTTATTATTTATTTAACCGTTCTATTCAAATAAATAAATAAATTACATATAACATTTATAGAAAAATAGTGTTTTAACAGTTCATCACTATTCACTATATAGTATAAAACAAAGTTGCTTTCTCTGTCCCTATGTATGATTAACTCTTTAAAACTACGCAACGGATTTTGATGCGGTTTTTTTTAATAGATAGAGTGATTGAAGAAGAAGTTTTATATGTATATAACATCCATTAAATAGTGGAGAAATATTTTATACCCATGCGAAGCCGGAGCGGGCCGCTAGTAAATAATATTTAAATTATTGGTGGTTTTAAATACCCTGTTTAAGCCAAACGCCAACTCTAGTTACACTAGTACTAGTTAGTTACTAGTTATAAGTAATTACTCTTTTGCCCACAAATAAAAATTTAAATTTCCTTAATTGTCATGTTACAACAGGTTTAACATAAAATTATTCACACAACACACCCGTTGCCAGTTTTCTACCGCACTGTGACTTATTAATACCCATTTAAATGGGTGGCCTTTTTGCATATTATACACCCAATAAAAAAATTGCCAGAGCTGTGATATGTGGTCAGCGTTTCTTTAATTTGTAGCTGTCATAAAATATTCCTGTCTATGTTATAAGGTTTTTTTTGTTGCGGTTTTGCACTATGAATAGTAATGGACATGTAAAATTTATAACCACATATACCATAAACGTTGTTCTCAATAAAGAACTTCCTCTACTTGTGACAAGTGTCACACACCTTCCTTGTTTTGCAAATTGCTTTGTGATTCGCAAATTTCCCATTCAGCTCAGTGTGTACTTGCAACACGCAAGCTGTATCCACAATATTTCTTTGTTCTTTGAATACCTGCCTACTTAATTGAAGCAAGTATGTAGATAATTTACGTTTTTCAGTTTAATTGTTTGCATTTTTTTTTAAATTTAGTTATTCTTTGTGTGCCAATTTATTTTTTGGTAAGCAGACAATAATAAATTTATTGGTATACATTTATCAAATCATTTGTTTCCTAACTCTAATTTACTCTTAAACTCCTAAAGCAGGAAAGTTTACGACGCGCGACGTGGAAGAGAACGCCGCTACGTGTAGTGTAATGCGGCGTCTCGGTTCTAAAACGTAAACTGTCCTGCTTTAAGAGTTAATGGTAAGGGGGCTGGGTTCCAAAACCAAACGAAGTTACTTAGCTTCCTTCTTAAAACTCACTGGCGAAAAGTGCGTACCAACAGTAACTATTTTGTTTATATATTTTGCATTCCTGGGGCGAACTGAAGGTCGTGCCTGGTCTCTAAACGACTTATTACCGCACTATCTCTTAAATTAGTCCCTCTATTCCTAAATAACTGGGCTCAGTGTTACTTGTACAAATGGCCAACGGGTTAGATTTAATTTCATAGAGTACCCATGCATGCGATGTATTTATATCGTACATGAACATCGATAGTGTTGCTTGTTGCATCACGTTACTATGGGCAAAACCCGACATTCTAATGCCAGGCAGTGCAGAAATATTGTAGTAGGTACTATGTACATGCAATTCTAAGATTTCATCATGTTGTTTGTGAGATTAAGCAAAAAGGGACGCCTTTACATCAAGAAGTCCAACTCGTAAATTGTACATAACTAGCGGCCCGCTCCGGCTTCGCACGGGTATAAAATATATAGCCTATGTGCCCTATGTCATTCACTGAAAAAATGATTAAAATCGATCCAGTAGTTTTGATTTATTCATTACATTCCCTAAACCACCATTCCCGCCCCGGCCGGCCGGCCGCAATTTTTAAATCTGTAATATCTTCGAAAATATTTATTTAAATCATATGCTGTAATGGGCCATATAGATCGATATTAAATCAACAATGTATTTAAGGTATTTAATTAGATAAGGATTAATGCTGTATTGGTTAAAATCGCTTCGAAACTTAGCCATTATTTGTCTTAAAAAATAAATGACAAAAAAAAAATATTGTGGGGTATCCATAAGAGATAGACATATACCATAGCGGAGTTTTCTGTAGACCTTTTCAATGTGTACAATACTTAGTACATTATTTTGATAAATCTCGTAGGGTTCAGCCTGCGTTTGCAATGTAAGCGGAAAAAATGTAACTATTTACTACATCACATTAGAAACCTCAAAAGTAACAGCATTTCTCCACTATTTAATGGATGTTATATACATATAAACCTTCCTCTTCAATCACTCGATCAAAATCCGTTGCGTAGTTTTAAAGATTTAAGCATACATAGGGACAGAGAAAGCGACTTTGTTATATACTATGTAGTGATGATAACATTAGTATTAGCCCACAGACCCACTCCCGAATACACAGAAACAAGTATTCTACTATCTGATCCATAAAGATTTTTTTAGACAAAAAATCACACGTCTATTAACTCTCTTGTTGCGTAAAAGAAGATCCAACTACACACTTTCACATTTATATGACTGGCTGGTAGGATGTAGATTTTGAACGTATAACAAAAAAAGGCAACGAAGAAGATAGTAGTTGAAACTAGGCGTCGCAAAAATACCGAAAATCCCGGTATTTGTCCGGTATTTTGGTGATTTTTACCCAATATTCCGGTATTCGGGATCCCGATGGGTTTGCGACTCCTAGTTGAAATGTCGGGGAATTACCGCGTATCGACAACAGACGAGTACAAACTACAATTGTGATTATATTAAGCAGCCGCCAACAAGACCTATTGACCTAGTCCCGTGTTAAACATATTTCATTAATAATATGTTTATTATATTTACGTTCCGTTTCAGTAAATCAGGAATGTTATTACCTAAGACCCAAAAATAAGGACCATCACACATCGTGTCATAGAAGACGTCTACTTCTTTCTTGTTTCTATTATGCAGCTGTTGCTAATGCTGGCTGTGGAAAGTCTCGCCCGATCATAACTAAATTCTAATAGTATCCTGTTTTGTATTCGTGGCAGTGAAATATATTACTAACCGTCTCTATATAATAAAATAAAATGACTTTTATTACTACATGAAAGACACTTACGAAAATTAATATTAAAAAAAAACAATTACACAAACTGCAGCAAAAGGAAGTGGACTCAGCGAATGCTGTACCGGGACAAGCATGACCAGGTCCAGCGCTTTTTCAGTCACTTCTATTCCCTAGGTTGTTATTTGCGTTTATTATTTCGCTAATCTTAATTATTGAACCTCACGCATTAGCTAATTGCTTTGTACTAGAATTATATAACCAGTCCGTTGAACGATTCTATATAGATTACTTCATTAAGTATCGTTATCTCGTCAAATATTTTAAAATAAATTACATTAAATAAATAAGTCGATCACACGATACCATTACGTAAATATCAAAATAAGTTATTCGGGGGGGCGTGTATAGCTGTACAGTATCGCGATAAGAAAGCTTATTTTGAAAAAAACATGTTGTTTTTCCGCATATTACGCCGAACAATATCACAAGAAGTCGAAGGCCATCGCCGCGATAATGTTGGTGAGTTGTAGTCGTTTTCGCAAATTAGCAATAGCGAATATATTATTTAGAGTTCTAGACATACGGTTGAAAGTGCCTCGTATCAGTTAGTATTTTTTAAACCTCGTGTTATTCCGACCTTGTGGCTTAAATAATACGCAACAGGCATCGAATGGCGCCATCAGTCCTCTCGCTAGTCGTAAACACACGTCATGACACACCCATTCCTAGACTAATAAGGTGGCTGTATTTGGTTACGTAGCTATAATATACTCCATTTTAAGTAAGTATAACTTATATTTCATAAGTATATTTTTTGCTTTCTATAATTATTAAGCAATTCTAGTGATCAATTCCCGTTGCTTCTCAGTATGTGAAGAAAAGAGAGTGTTTGCCTTGCAGTGGGACAAACAGCTGGCACCGTTAATTGTTACTATTTGATCCTCTGTACTTATTAAATACAACGAACAAACAAGAAAATTAATTATATAAGCTCACTCGCATGTCGATAAATAAAATGACAAATAATTAAATAACTTATATAACATCTCGGACACACCTCCAGTCAAGTGACCTTTGAAGTACCTATTAATCTGCGTAGAGAAACTAATTATAGTATGAAAAAAAACTAATTTAATTTTAGACAGATGAAGCAAGTGATTACTATTCATGCATATAGCTTAAAACATATTATATTTGTTTTTTATTCATAACGAAAATTCGGATCCATTTTTGCGCGCACGGACAAAAATTTAGAATGGATAGTTCAAGTATATGGAGAAGATTGACAATCAGTTATGGGTCTCGTGAATAGTTTGCTAACCTATCTACTTTCACTTACGACCTTACACTAAGTACCTACCTACCAAAACTAGATACTTACATTACATGGATATGTAAGTCTTTTTAAGTGCTTACTTGATAGGTTACGAGTGTACGGGCAAGCAGAAGAATATTGAAGTATTAAGGTAATGCTTCTTCAAATAAAGCCTGAAAAACAATAAAATATGTTCTTTATAGGCACACGCGTTTCTATAAAAAGAAAACATGTTAAAGAATACTTATTAATTTTATACATATGTAGGTATAACTTCCTGAATATACATGTTTGCTAAAAGATGTTAAAACCAGTTCTTGTCAAGGAGGAATTTTTCAATGCCGCAAATCTGTACGGCCTTTTAAAGATTGCTAAAATATAATCAAGAGCAATATATAGGACAATAACAAGAAACAAGAGTGGGATCGTGTTGGCTAACGATATGCGTTTCGTGGCAGATAAACAAGCGTTGTTTTTGTTTACGACACTAGTCACATGTGTGACTAACATCTAGCTAGAGTCTACACTAATACAAATGCAAATTGAACTGCTATGACAGATAAACGACGTATTGTTTTGTACATTCTTAAAGTTAGAACTTTGAATCTTGTTAATAAACAATATTTTTGTAACTAGATATCTACTGATAACTAGTCTGAAATCAAATTCTATAGCACGGAGACCTACTGTATCGTGCAGCATACTTTACAAACTTATTTTAGATATCAAGGCCATGAATAAAATATGTCGTTCTCTTACTGAAATTCTCACCGTCTCGTGACATAACTTGGGGAGAATAAACTATTTTCTTCGGCTCCAGTTTCTTATTTCCTTGGCTGTAAACTAATGCCATACTGTAGAAAAACTTTTACTTTAAGTATTGACGATTTTTTTGCATTATTTCTCATAAGAAGTCATGATGACATAACGTTTTCATTAAATGCTATGTAAGTCTCTCTCATTTCTGAGTATCAATCTCATTAAGCGCAAGCAACCATATTGGGCGTGTTCAAGTCGGCAACATCCACGATTAATTTCCTTTTGCACTGCGTGTTGGTAAACTTGGTAAGGCAAAGATACTTTCGTAACGGTGTGGCGCGACATGGCGTGATGTCGCGCGATCCAGCGGTTAGTGCAGCACCTACAAACGTACAGAGCACATGGTCGGCGGTAGAGTTGTATGACTGACATTCAGCGGTGGCATATCAACGCTCGGTGAGCTACGTCACGCAACGTCAGCCCATGGACGACGCCACTTGGTGCTTGGCCGCTCTCGTGTGTATCGGCCCACCTACACCAACCACCAACGTACAGTTTACTGGTAGAGTCGGCGCGAGCAACACGTGTCGAAATCTTACCTGTGTTCGGAATTGTGTACGAAAATTACAGCTGACTGTATATTGTTTTGGATCGTCGAAAACATTTTGTGCCTTAGAAAGTTGACAGTGAAATATTGAAATCCACGCTTCTGCCAATCTAAGGTATTTTTTTTTGCTTGATTATGTGTTTGATTTTGTTTTGAAATCGTTGTATGAACTTTGAATTTATTGTGTTTGTTAGGTCTATAATCCTAGCACGAAATTATAAATATTTCACTTTTTTAATTTAAAAATTAGAATTCATTGCTTTAGCAAGTATTTTTACACTTTCGTGCAATAGAAAAATTCTTCACGTAAGAATTTCACAACTGCTTTGTTTGTCCTTACAGTATCGTATATGTCTTTCTCTTATCTAATTAATAGATTCTGTTTGTTTTATTTTATTAATACTCTGGTATTAACCTTAGCTCTTCGCTACATAGATAGGTCTTATTCAATTAAGTTTATCATATAAATTGTGAGATGACAATTATCTTTTCTTTTTTACTTAAAGTTGAGACTTGTCTTTGTGACATGTCATAATGTCTGTCATTAAGTTCTTATTGTTCAAGTACAGTAAAATTTGTTATTTTAAACAAAGTGTTAACAACAGCAACAGTTGAATTATTGTCAATTATATTAAATGTAGCAAAGGAACATAATGACAGTGGTTAGATCGTCAATTCTTTGAATTTACTAGGTATTATGTGACTCATATTACCTAGAATGGAATGTTACCCTTTACATAGTTATGTCCTGTGTTGTTGTAGGTCCAGCCAGACCTAGTGGTTTTCCAATCTCAATACATCGATCTCGTTTTATGTTGTTGACTTTGAAACTGGTTTCCTTACAAACACATTTCACAATTTGAAGTAAATGAGATTTTATGGGGATCAGTAATATAATAAACTAGATCTTATTACTTTACAACGAACAGTTTTCTTTTACGAATATTGTGTTCACAGACATATGGTTTACTATCTCGTAGCCAAATTTCTATTGCGTGCTGCTTAAAAACAGTAAACACAAATGCACAGCTTATATTTACTTTGAACGTTATATAATACTAAATCTAATTTGCAGGTTCGATCACACCATATAAATACATAAGACGTATTATGTTACGTGCGTCTATTGATAATTAAATTATCGCAGTTATCACGAACTTTTAATACCTTTTCTTGCCAGGTGTCGATATTTGCAGCAATTTTCATTTTCTATTTCTTTGTCTAGTTTTAACACGTACTAATGCCTTTTTGTGCTAACAATGGTAGCGCAAAAATAAACGAAGGTAAGTGCCTAGCCCGAGTGCTTGTATGGTTAATTAGCTTGACATTTGCAATGGAATAATATTCGATTCTTGCCTTTCTTGGTAATTCACATTGATTACTAAGGCACATTATACACTTTATTATTGGTCTTATTGAATAAGTTGTCCTTCTAGAAGATGGAGGCTACTCCTCACATATCTATATTTTCTTAACGCGTGATTCTAGTTCACCGGGTGGCTTAATCAAATATGGCGTGATGGCCTTGTTGATCTGTTATATAATATAATACCAGTTATTCATTCTGAAATATATTTACATAGATATAACAGCTAATGTTATTTTGTCTTATCACTATCTGACACATATCAGTCAGAAACACAGTTCAGTAACGATAAAATTCAGTCATTAAACCGATTGCAAAACATCGTTTTCAACATTGAAATAATTGATATTCGCCAGAGAGAGGAGAAATACAATGGCGATCAGAGTTTGAACGGCAATGTTGACTGCCCATGTAACGAAAGTTGACCTGTTTTTATTATATGCCCTAGTATATATTAATAATAATTATTTATTAGTTAGTGAACAGTGTCTGTACACGTGAAGAGTTGCGGTTCGCTCGGCTGGCTAACAGATAAGGTTTCATAAACAGTTGTTTGTTTCTGACTTGTGTGGTTGGTTTCGTTTGCAATGCGTTCATGTGAGATATTAGCTTATAACTGACTAACCTACAGGTCAGTAATAATAACCCATGCTCCGCCAATGACGCTCGCAATATTTAACGTAATTGGGTTTACAGAATATACAAAAACAGATAGCTGGGAAACAAATACAAAGTAATATAGACACTAACGTGACACAATTTTGTTTGTATGCTAAACAAAATAATTCTACTTTTGTACATTGATAAACGCAATTTGTGCGCATATTTATAACGTACATACTGATATCCCTACCTAAAGTGTTGAACTGTAATGACAACACGACAACATCTAAACTACATACTGCAGAAATGGTGAAAAGTAAGATAATAATTGTCCTGTTTACAACGCGACAATGTTACTTCAAAAGGTAACATACGACAACATTCAGAATATAGTACAAACCGCCAAAATTATCTATATTTACCTAAATATTAATAAACAACTGTCTAAAAATAAATTGACTTGAATACTAATTAGTCAATCAAGGATTTAACAAGTCCAATTTTGCCTTAGTGGCGATCATATAACTTTTTCATACAAGACGTAAGTCTACCAAATACAAGATACAAAAAAACATGATTTTTACTAAGTACACAGCTACATATGTTTTTGCACATGTAGTTCCGTAGCAATGAACTTTAATACCAGGACCACTGAAAAGATAGTTGATATAGTTAAATTATAATATGTTCCTCAAACTCGAAGTCATGATGTACGCACATTTGCAACAATAATTGACAAATCGGATCAGTAACAAGTTCCGCCTTGCAGCTGAGGTGCGTGACCCTATAGCGACAACAGAAGCCAGTTTATCTCTGTAGACATTGAACTTGAAGCCCTTGGAACTAAAATAAGTTCAGCCAGCCGTCATTCAGGTCTCCTTGGACACCTGCCACTATGGCTCGTACATTAGTGTTGTACATATTAAAAATGTATTTTCGTTTACCATGCTACCGTGTTAGAACATAATGGACATATTCTTGTTGAAAATATATTTTAGCACCATACAATAATTTATTCGCGGTCTTGCTATTTTCAAGGTCATCGCCTCCTTTTATAACACATAATGAATAAATAAATATGTCTACACATATATTTACAATTTATTATATTATTTACATTCAAGTGAACTGTTCTTGACTACACTCATCTTTTCATTCCAATAAGGAAGTATTTCCTATTTAGGTGACCGATCACGTATTTGAATGCTTCCTTTGGCTTTTTTTAAGGAAATTTTTTTACATTTTACCCAGACAGTAATCTAATCTACATGGGCTGTTTGTCGAAGTCAAACTGAATCTACTATTTAGATCAACAAGGTGTCAGCCGCTGATCACATCCTCACACTGTGCTATAGAGCTGTACAAAGTCCACGCCTCACGAATTGAAAAGTCGTTGTCCCATATTATTGTAGTAGAAGTATACATAATGTTGATGCATGACAAAGCCACCCGTAATGCAATTAAATATTATGAAACAAAACACTACACAAGTACAACACATTTTTTACCATGCCCAAAACAAAAACAATTTACTTAATTAATACTCTGTCAAAATGCAGATAAAAGAAGCCATTTAGTTTTTAAAAATGAAGTTGAGAGTGAATATCATTTGCCCAAAATTATAAAACACATTAAGAGTTTTAAACGTTACTTGACCAAATTAAATTACTATTTACATCACAGGTAAACAATTAAACATCTATCATCTTCATCTCGAAGAGTAGAAGACAGAGTGGAAGTAGAGCTTTTCTCTCTGTTAAAACAACATAATTATTCTTTTTTGGGTGACCTAATCATATGTTACTTGACCTACTGATCTCGTTACATGGAATATAAAATATCACATCTAAAAGGTCATTGACGGCATGTTTCAATTACTAAAATGAAACAACTAATGAGTTTTTACCTAGTAGAGTATAGAATACCGAATAAGAAAGTGGCTAAGCTGTACTGTAAAATCTCCAAAAAAGGTAGAAAGTAATAAATAGCATTTGTTTCCTGAAATTAACCCAAATTAGTACTGATAAATACAACTTTTCTGCCACTGGCTTTTTTCAGTCATTTTCTCTGTTGATGACCCTTCGATCATGTATGTTGAAAGCTACAATGAGACAAATTGTATGTATTTGCCTTCGTTATGAGATTACATTATTCTTGCCAAGTTTTCCTTCAGTACATAGATATATGTTATGACGATTGTCTCGTTCTTCTTAATAATTAGTCAATGTAAGTATACTGAGGCCAGCGTCCCCGGCGCATGGTCGCTCGACTTACCTTAACATCCATCAGTTTTGTCCAGAACGCTATCATCGCGTGCCTTCTGTTTCCATCAACGAGAAGCAAATAGGTATTTCCTCAACATGTAACACTACCGTTGGAAAACTTGTTGGCGCGGTGAATGATATGATGGATAGCAAAATAGCTAAATGTAAATCAGGTTTTTCTCAATTCACATGGCCCGCAGACTCTGAAATAGATTTACTAAACTACTGTTTCGATAAGCGAAGAATATCGTGTCAATCAGAACCGACCTCAATAGTTTCTACGAATACTTTATACATACATGAAGTATTAGTAATTTTGTATCTTGATTCTTGACCATGCAATATTGAGCAACATCCTGCGTGTGCAGTAGTGCCTAGTTAATGTAGCACGTGAACCCAGGCGCTCGACTGCTATAGTAATGAACACTTGCGCTATTTATGTCTCATTTATGAACTAAATTCGTTCTAAACCATTGCAGTTACATTAAGATTTATACTTGGGGAAGTACTACATATGTATATAGAATTGTGTCGAGAATGTTACAGTCTTTATGCGTTCTTAATCTGGAATTAACGTAGTGTTTTGATAGTGGGACTATAAAAGATCAATTACAGACGTAGGTAGTTCATGTTTGTGGTCATTTCACAATCGAACTGACATTCTTATCTATAGAAGATGATTTAAAGTACAGCTTCGATTACATATACATAACGGATTTATACAGATAAACAAGTACGTGTTTGTGGACCGGATACAATTTTCTTTTAATCTAGTGCAAAATAAAAGAATTTTAATTCAATGTTTATGATTCAATAACGCGTCATCCGTACTTGCGTGGTTATCACAATCAAACATATGGGTATTTATCACCTTACTGAGTATCAATCCATTTTTTACTTTTAGCTAAGACGGTATTTTCGTTTACGCTATCATTTGATAAGTCGGAAAGCATTTAATATGTATCATAATGTTATTATTTATTAGGCTAAATGTCTTGATTCATTAACAACAATATTATTTCTTTTGTTTCAGGAAACCTAATGTTGTTTTTTCTTTTCGGACCCAAGATGGGGTAATTTATAAGACTATAAGTAGTTTAGATACCGTGTTTATTGAGTGAAGTGACGATTAGATAGAGTATAAAGAAGGGATTGACAAATCAGCAGCCATGTATTCTATGAACTATATTGGCAAGTTCATTGCGAACTTCCGCGAGTTTTACAACGAGATCAATGGGGCGACGCTGACAGGCGCCATCGACGTGGTCGTGGTTGAACAGCCAGATGGAAGTTTCACATGCTCGCCCTTCCATGTTCGCTTTGGGAAGCTTGGTGTGCTGCGCTCCAGGTTTAAAGTGGTAAGACTATTTCATTACTTTAAGTAACGTAACAGCAGGCCCATCATTCATTTGGCTTCAGGCACTCGCGTCCGCATAAATACAGTAGCATAACGATTTATATAATCTGTAGTGACCGTAAAAAGGCTTGTGTTTACTATTCTGTCGATTGAAATGTAAAAAATCGCAGGAAGTGAAACGTAGTTTTTTTGCCCTTTGAACATCTTTTGACTCTTTAAGACTTCCCGTTCTTTTGAATTTGTGAACCATACGGGTCTGCGTCCTGCGTCATTACCAGTCGGAATATTTTTCATTCTTGTTGATTCAAGTGAAGACTTCAAATATGCGTCGCGTAAATATTGTAAATAAATTACATCTAGGTCGTCAATGAGTTGTGCTTTTTGGTTTTTCATGGTCGTTAACGTATTTACCCTATTATTAGTTTGAAATATTATGAAGGAAAATACGTTAATTAGAACTAGTAAATTCATTTCAATGTGGGTATAGTATAGTATGTAGCTCTATATTAGGAAATGACTATTTGGATAGTCGTTTACGTCACATTGCACATAGCTACAGCTACGTTAATTTCAATACCCACGCGAAGAGTTGAAGACTTGTTTGGCCTTCAAATCAGTCACCCAACTAAAACATCTCTAATACTTGCGACACGCCACGCCTCTGTATATTCTTTTCATTTGAGGCACGTAAGTCGCTACTGATGGTTTTTTTGCAATATGTCTCTATTGGTTTCAATCTCATTTGCATTTACGTAAGGCTATGTATGTGTTATCATACGTAAGCTTGTGTTTTCCGCGAGACGCATAATAAAACGACCAATATCTCTGCTCTATAGTTTGTAACAGTTAATATTATATATAACGTGCACACATTCAAGCTCTCTACCACGAGCGGTAACTAGTATTGCATAGTAACGAGAATGTAAGATTTCTGTCTAGTCACGTATGGAACTAACGACTGCCCTAAGTAAATGAATCGAAAGATGATATCAGAGTACGGCAACAAACATATACAGAAGACAAGGCTTTCATAAAAGTATATTTTTTACTTGTACCCAGAAATGTGTTGGATCATCAATGTGCTTAAAAATATGTAAGTCATACTCGTAATAATATCAAGATTTCACACATGTTCGCCATAGTTTATCTAAATAAAATAAATACATAACACTCTCCATATACAGTGTATTCAAAATTCAAATTTTAATTAATAGAATCTCGCTCTGTTACTTTAATGTGAATTGTAAGTGTGTCTGTCTAATAATTGCAAAATAATAGTTTCTTTTCTGTTCGCAAGATGTCGAAATTGCGACAAATACTTGACAGGCAAAATTGTCTTCGATGTCATCAATCATTTGCTGTGTTAAAACAATATTAATTTTAAATTAATAATATCATTAGTGCTGGTACAACGTGGTTGGTTGAAGGAGACAAGGTTATTAAATGTTAAGGTTCTTATGATAGGTATAATTACTTACAGATTATTTTTCTCAATGTTTTGTAAGTGGCAGTATGGATGTCGTTAGTGCTATAGCAACAGTCGTAACAATTTCTGGAACGTGAAACGAATTTGAAAATATGTTTCATACCTTGGCAATAACCAAAATGAATCATAGCTGAAAACATAATAGACATAATTAGCTTCCAAAAATGTAACCCCGCCACATTTGTCGACATAATAATGTTTGTACTAATTTTATTTTAATCGAGCGAGTAGACGGAGCCACCCGTCTACATTCTTTCATGATGCTCTCTTAGTTTACGCTCAATGCACGCGTCTAGATTATTCTCAGATGTACATGTAGGTACAACGTACTATTATAATTGTGTTATTAAAATATACATAGTTCTTGTAAACAACTTGTTATTGAGAGGTAAATAATGACTTTAAAACTATACAAGATAAAGAACTAGATAATAAGCGGATTTGTCTTTACGCAATTCGTATTAATTAGTGATGTTACCATTATTAGTCACACTGGCGAATAATATTAAAAGTATCACATTTTTACTAGAAATTGTAGAAAGTAATCTTGTTATGACCTACCTCATGAGTACGATTATACGCCACGTGCTTTTAGATTTTTACTGACTTATAATAATCTAAATACAAAATAGATAGGTACCTATCTAAAATAAATTAGATTTTAATTACACATACTACGTACACAACAGACAAGGAAGTGATTGCATAGGTATTCCGTCTTCGTAATGATTTTTGTCTCGCATTATAATTGTATATTTTGCTTAAGTGAATGTACAAGACCAGACATTCAAGACAGTAGTAGATATAATTGTAATAATTTTAGTACATTGTTTAGCAGTATATTAGGGTACATTGCCAAAATGAGACGAAGAATCTGCGTCTTCGCACCGAGTGAAAATTGGAACAATGCCAAAGTAGGATATAATTCTCACTAAGAGTTTGAAAAAAAAAATTGGCACAAATATTTTCTTCATCCGGCCACCTGTTAATGTTTTATCTGAATAAAACAATAGTCTCCAACGCTTAGCTTTATTATATTCAGTAGTTTCATTTATTTAAGTTACCTATATCAAGTAGATCTTGAAACTAGCATAGTACTTACAGTCCAATTTTTTTTCGGTGTCAGGCCCGCCTATAAGATTAATCAATATTTATTATCTTAGCAAGTAGGTATATTCAAATTCATCCAATTGTAAAGATGGATGTAGATTGTAGCGTGTTTCACATTAATTGTCTCTCATATCGACAAGAGAACCCATAGGTACATATACTTCTACTAAGTAAATGCAGTAAGGTGCGCCTAGATAGCCATAGGTATTAGTAATAACTATGTTACTCTGTTACATATCACAAAATATTTGACACCTTTTACGACACCCACGGGACGAGGGAAAATTACGAATGGTTTTATTTTTAGCCAACGGTATTCAAGACATTCATACGTAAAAAGTTTATAAATCTTCCTCGTCATAAAAAATATATCAGACGCGATAGATTGTGGTTTCTTTAACCGCAATAAGTTTCTGCTCGATTTTCACTGTAGTAAGTAAGATCTTATTTTCTTTTAACTTTAAAACTGGGTTTCATATCTAATTGTACTTACTTCAGAACGCCGCAGAATTATATTCTATACTGACTTGTTAGATCTATTTTCTGGGTAGTAAAGACCATAATTATTTTGCAGGTCGATCTTGAGTTAAACGGTGAGCCGTTGAACATCCACATGAAGCTCGGTGAGTCTGGTGAGGCTTTCTTTGTGGAGGAGGTTGGTGAAGACGAGGCGGAGTGCTCCGCCCACCTAGCCACCTCGCCCATCCCCGCCGCACGCTTTGAAGACCTGTACGAGCCTCGCCGACGAAACTCGCTTTCAGCCGTCGAACCCGACCACGGACAGGCATCCGATTACACTAAGAGAAGGTAATTTAATAAACGAAAACGAATAAAATACTAAATCAAAACATACAAAAGTACTTACTGATATATACTTAGTAATAAATTAATAGATATCAACCATCATGGGTAGAAACGCGAAAAACTACTGTAAGCCAAATACCACACTTACATTGCGTGTTTCTACTGATCGAAAGCGATTTTCCAAATATATTTGCATTATTCACACAAACGATTATGGTAATGGCAAGTACAACATAAAATTACACACTTATCCGTTCCACTTCATTATTCTCTAGAGATAATGAAAGCATTTCAATGTTACTTTTTTCTTACAGATACACAGCTGACGGACAATCAATGCAGAAACCTGACCTAAGTAAGATAACTAAAAAATCTACCAAAGAGGACAATACAAATAATGACAATGAAGCTTTGTTTGAAATGGACGGTCTCGACGAAGCTACGGATAAGATAGATGGTAGAGCACCTAGGACATTTGCGGCCACGCAACTCGGCGGTGCTGAGAGCGCGGCTCATCAGGTGGTCCAAAAGATCAGTGCTCACAACGACTTCAGGCCTATTGATGCCGCCCCTGCGAACCAGGATGAAGTGAAACCAAACGGCAATGGAAAGAAGAAGAAGAAAACAAGGAAATCTAGTTCAAAGAAACACCAAAGAAAGTCTTCAACCAGTTCAATCTCCAGCCAGTCGGACCGCGCGGGCTCCGAGCAGCGCGCCTCACAGCCCGCCCCCATCCCCAACGTCGCTGACATTAACTTCTTCAGTGACTCCGAAGTCAATGCTGCATCACTCAGGTAACTGCCTCACGATGTTACAGTTTTTCAATAATCGACTGTTGGTATTCGCGTGACTTGAAATATTACTGTGTGAATGGATCTAGTAAAAGAAACGTAACGTGTATTTATGTGCATGTTGTTGAGCGAGTCGCATCATTTCAGTGAAGAGATGTCCAACCTCAAGCTGAACGGTGACAACCGCATCCCCCTGGCGTTATCGGACACAGCGTTTGAGGTGCACGCCGCCTCCAGAAACGCGTAATAAAACAATTATAAATAACATCCGTTAATTCCTCACTTTCGATAAACACGACTCAATTAGTTGTACCGTTGCGTTGTAGTTAATGTGAAGTTCGAAAAATGTATCTTAAATGTTCCCTAGCTTTTGTTAGTTGCACGCAA
The DNA here is from genome assembly GCA_905340225.1 of Abrostola tripartita. Taxonomy (NCBI): domain Eukaryota; kingdom Metazoa; phylum Arthropoda; class Insecta; order Lepidoptera; family Noctuidae; genus Abrostola; species Abrostola tripartita. The sequence goes on along the minus strand of HG996487.1, from coordinate 9,783,141 downwards.
TCAAGCTTGGTTTTAAGTAATTATTTATTTTAGCTTGTTTTATGCTGTACTCAGAACTTACCATAATGTCTATCACGTTTGATGTTAATTTTTATTTTATTTTAGACAAGCATTAGCATTTTTGTCGTGTCGTGCTTACCTTTCCCGCCACCTCAGTAGATTTGAAGTTGGACCATTTTGCACTTATTAATTTGTGTACAAATATTTTTTTGTAAGAACATAACCCAAATTTGATTGCTATGGCTGACTGACTTAACTAAATATGAGTTGGAAAAACACATCATATATTTTATTTAGTCATCCAAAGCAATTCAAGGACGTTTTTTTATTTTTCAATATATTTCAACAAGTCGTTTTTATAGCATCAATACAACATATTACCTACATTGTCAACAGATTTAATTTAAGATATGAGTCATAACGGATTATCTGTAGTGACTCAAGATAGTCGATACTAATTGAGAATCTTCAAGTCTAAAGTACAATTCTGTGTTCACTGTAGTCATATACTAGCCACGTATATCATGTAGGTTTGTTGACGTCTAATGCTGAACTTTGATTTAATAGCATATTGCTACAAAAAAAGACGTCCCGAATACATAACATGCTCTTTTTTTTATTCTGTTAAAAGTCAATGAGTCTTATGTGGTTCAGTAACTGGAAAATATTGATCTTTATACGTATAGTTATAGTTGATTTAATTATATAATTTATGGTTTTTTATTAACAATCACATGGTCACACTATCTATGAAAGTTTAGTTGCTTTTGACAAAGACACATATTTTATTTTTCGTAAAAGTTGGATTAGAAGTTAAAAATAAGCATTTCATGTATTGATCTACTTACCGCAGAAAAGAGGAAACTATTTAATTATTTTATAAAAAACTTATTGTCACCCCACTAAGCAAACAGGTTGTTGGAGGCCCGAGACTTATATTAATGGCTTCGGTTTTGTACTAGCAGGGGCTCGCGCAGCGGCACTCCAGTGCAGTCGGACACGGAGGTGGAGCTGGCGGGGCGCGTGGGGGGCGACAAGTCCTCGCAGTCGTGGCGCTGGGGCGAGCTGCCCGAGCCGCCCCCGCGCGGCGCCGAGCTGCCGGGCGCGCTGCCCGCGTCGCCCGCGTCCCCGGCCTCGCCCGCCTCGCCCGCCGAGCCGCTCAGCTCGGACGAGGAGCGGCCCAGCCGCCGCGGGGTCCTGAGCGGCATGTTCCGCTTCATGTCGCCGCGTGACTCCGACGTGCCGGCCGAGGGCGTGTACCTAGACGATCTGGACCGAGGCCAGGTCGACCCTGATCTCTATTTCCCGAAGCACCACGCCGACAGATACCGATCTGGTGAGATCATTTGTAAGTTCTAAATCTGTGGCTTGGAACAAGATGTGCTTAAGTCATTTTTAGCATTAAATTATTTCGTGCGTTTTTAGCTGATACAATGTGTTACATGATTTAAAAAATGTGCTGTAAAATCATTTAATACAAGCTCTTGATCTAAGCCTCATAATAAAACGTTTAGTATCGCTATTTACAGAGTTTTAACCCTCTATGTAAAAATGAATGATGTCTACAATGGTTGGTGTATATGTTAGGTACAGCTGGCGTGACGCACCCCACGACCGGGCCTACCGAGGAGGAATACGAGTCCGGCAACGGTCCGTCGCTGCCGCAGTCGCCCGCATCACTAGAGCCGCCCACATTAGACTCCGATGACGACGAAAAACTTCTTGCCAAGTAAGAGCTTATGTCAATTTATTTTAAATAAAATAATGAGGAGTGAAAGATAGATGGGTCTCTGTTAGGGTGTCATTAAGACAGATTGTAAAATGAGCCGTGGTGGTTGCAGGGGTCAGGTGGGCGTGTACGTGCAGGAGGCGTGCGTGTCGCGCGCGCTGTCGTTCGAGGAGTTCTGCGCGCGCGGCGCCGCGCTGGCGGCCGACGGCACGCTGCTGGTGCGCCTGGGGGGCCGGGGGGGGCGCGCCATGCCCTGGCGCGCCGCCGGCCCGCTGCTGCTGTCGCTGCTCGCCTACCGCAGGCCGCTGCCCAATGTAACTAGCTTCCTATCCTACCCAATGTCATTACAGGCCCTCTAGTCAGATCAAAAAGCCCTCTAACGAGATCAACAGGCCCTCTAATGAGAGCATCGGGCCCAGTAGTGAGATTAACAGGCCCTCCAGCGAAATCAACAGGTCCTCCAGCGAAATCAACAGGGCCCTCAAGCGAGATCGACAGGCCCTCTACCAAAATCAACAGATTTTCTAGCGAGATCAACAGGCCCTTTAGTGAGATCAACAGGCCCTCTAACAAGATTGGCCCAGGATAGTGTTCAGTAAATAATCTTCGCCATTGACGACACGTTATTATTTCCTTTAATTTCCAGCGTGTGCTAGAGTCCCTAGAGAAGAGCTCTGAGAAGGACGAGTCTCAGGCGCGGCCGTCGGACAGCACGAGCAAGCCGCGCGGCTACTCGTGGTGGAGCTGGCGGAGGTCCAACGCGGAAGCACAGCGGTGAGACACATCTTTACCTAGCTTCTTATTTATAATTAATTATATATCACTCTTCACCTCGCCTACTAACATACACAGACCAACACATCTTATATTTTCCTTCCATGTAACCCAAAGGTGATTTCTTGCTCTCAGGTTACCTTAAAAAGCTGTCTAGCACAGTAAATATCAAGTAACAAAATTTGGAAAGGATACAACTCTCGTAATATGTTTAAAATTAGCTCCAACTGTTTTGTATACTTTTAAAGATCATGAATAAATTATATTACAGAACTGAGGCGTCGCCCCCCAAAGATGACATTGTAAAAGAAGCTACCATTCACATTGAAACCGGTTCGGAGGCAAAAACTGTTACCATTTGTGAACCTCATGAAGAAAAACCGATCCTTATTGAAGAGACATCCGAAGAGGCTAGGGAGTTAGATATTGTTGAAGAGATTGATCCTAGAGATTTCCTCGAAGATGTTCCTGAGCAACTGCCGCAAATTAATGAATCTCCTGATCAAGGTAATTTAAACTAAATAAAATTTATTTGTGAATATATTTTCATAATAATTTTATTTTACATATTTTACACCTTCGGGTCAAATTTTGTAATCGTAATTATTATTGTTTCGTAGTGGACCGCCACGATCACAGCTCATCTGATTCGGATCAAGATGGACAAGTAAAAAGGCCTAATCGCAGACACTCGTCCTTTAGAAAAACTCTCCGGCTCTCTTCAGAACAAATTGTAAGTCATCCTTCATTAGAACAGGAGTCCAAATATCTCTTCACGAAAGGAAATTTTAACGTGTTTTTGCTTTTCTGAAGAAAAATCTCAATCTCCGCGAGGGAATGAACGAGATGGTGTTCAGTGTGACTACTGCCTACCAAGGCACGACGAGGTGCAAGTGTAACGTGTTCCGATGGCGGTACGACGACAAGATTGTCATCTCCGATATCGACGGAACAATCACCAAGTATGACGCATTCCTTAATTATGTTAATACGATCATAAAATAATTCATTGAAACACAATGCTATCATAAATATACATACCTTTAATTATACTTTGATCCACTGCTGGAATTAGGCTTCTTTTTGTCGACCATTTGCCTCCTGTGCCTCACACCACACCGAGACATGTAACCATCTACTGCTAAATAAGATTCTCTTTCAAAAAATGAAGACCACTACAAGAAACGCCCGAAATGGTCTAATATACTTTACAAACTAAGCACAGTGTATTTAATTATTTGTTTTATTATTCAGGTCTGATGTCCTAGGACACATCTTCCCACTGGTAGGAAAAGATTGGGCGCAGTCTGGTGTGGCTCAGCTATTCACTAAGATCAAGAATAATGGCTACCAGCTGTTATACTTATCCGCACGAGCCATCGGACAAGCTAGGGTGAGTGGACTAAAACCACCAGTTATAAAATATGATTACTTCATGAAAATACAGGTCAAGATTAAAAACATTGTTTTAATCAAATTGTTTTTTTTTCGACGTTATTTAATCGTGCATTTATTTAACCAATAATAAAAATAATATTTAATGCAATAGTAACCAAGGTCAACCACCCAATATACATACAACGTTTCGATTTCAAATGTAATTATAGTCATATTAAACATTTTAGGAGAACTTTTCTGATAACAACTAAGTGCCCGTTTTCTTTCTAATTGGCGCGTGGGTTTTTAATGGTTAATAGATCCAGATGGTTTTGTAAACAATGGTCGACTAATACAAATCGCAAGGCCAAGTGTTAACAACGTGTTTGGTATGCGCAGGTAACGCGCGAGTACCTGCGCTCGATCAGACAGGGCGAGGTGTGCCTGCCTGACGGGCCGCTGCTGCTCAACCCTACGTCACTGCTGCGCGCGTTCCACCGCGAGGTCATCGAGAAAAAACCAGAGGAGTTCAAGATCCAGTGCCTCGCTGACATCAAGGCGCTCTTCCCTCACGGCTCGAACCCCTTCTACGCGGGATATGGCAACAGAGTCAATGTAAGTATTGAATGGAAACTATCAGTTTCAACAAAGTAACATGATCAATGCTGTGATATAAATAGTTTTCAAATTTATATTAATGTGCTCTTCTCTCTGCAGGATGTATGCGCATACCAAACTGTTGGCATTCCGATCGTGAGAATTTTCACTATCAATTATAAGGGCGAACTAAAACATGAACTGACTCAGACATTCCAATCCACGTGAGTATTATCAACTAATTATCGGCTTTTATTAACGTCACCTTCCGTATCACTACCCAGTCAGCAGTCACTAACACCATATTTTGCTCATTGTATTGAGTACTATATTTTTATTTCAGTTACAACGTGCAAAGTGACATGGTCGATGATTTCTTCCCACCACAGAAAACTGATAAAATAATAAGCTAGCGCGAGGTTTAGGTGTCAAAATTATATAACTTATCTTTGAGAGATTAGCAACACGATATTTAGCCGGTAAGCCGAATGGAATGACTTGTAAGGCTTGATCACGTTTGCGGCCGCACATCATACATTTCAAAAACAAAAATAATAATACCATTTAACCAAAATTTTCTAAAACGTCATAACTAGCTGGATACTAAAAATTCTACCGACAAAATTACTTACAATCATCGACTTGTCATCTGTCTGTCTCTTTTTGTGTTGGTGTTTGTCTTCGGGTTTTAGTTTTTAATGTGTTGTTATGGTTCACTATAATATGGACTTTTATGGTTTTTTTTTATATGTGTGCCCTTTCTATCTGCTACACTAATGTTTCATCACTATAATAATCTATTATCATCGTCTGTGTACCACTTTGTATGTGAATGTAATGAAATGATAATATTTCTGTCTCAACTTACCTATCTGTCGTAAATTTTACACTTCTACTAAAACTAGCATGAATATACAATTGTGAGAATGTTTTATAAAATAAAATAAACTGTTTGATATGAGGCAGTCAAGACATCAAAGGATATAAGCCGAGTCGTTTATAACAATCCTAACTCCAAAAGTAATCTAAGAAGTTATATCAAACAAGATAAAGATGATGGAAATATACAATATTTGACAGAATATTCGCAAGACCGCTGTTAAAACTAGAATTTTTAGATTTAGAAAATATTTTTTTAAGTAACATTGCCTAGAAGGTAAAATGCAGCTGTGTCCATTATTTTTGGATGGTAAAGGTTACGTACCTTATGGTAAGGAATTACGAGGCGTCAAATAACTGCCAGTTTGGTATTACTTTGGCTAGTGCATTGCTATGCACTTAGATTATTTAATCAAATCGGGGAGTGAGGTATTGCATTATATCTGTTGCATGGTCGTCGTTATTTCATATAAGTTAGACGAGTTGAACTCTGCTAAACCTAATAGTTATCTGCAGCAGTTAGTGATATAAGTAAATTTGTTTCTCATCAGGTACTCCCACATGTCCGTGCTGGTGGACCAGGTGTTCCCGCCGGCGCAGTGCGAGCCGAGCGACGAGTTCTCGCAGACCGTGTTCTGGCGGCAGCCCTTAGCCGAGATCGAGTTGCCTCCCATATCCCCACCGCCACCTAAGCATCATTAAACGCATTATTACGTACTTTACATATTATATCTGTAATACCTTTTCCTACTCTAAACTATATAGCTTCTTTAATTCCTACTTTGAACATAAGAATGAATTATATCATCGTGCCTAACTTGGCTTAATTTGCTTCAAAATATTATTATTGGAACGAAGCAAATACCTAAACATGGGTTATTCCATTATTTATGTAGAGTTTCGAGATACGTAGAAGTTGCTGGAATTATAGTTTCAACTAGGCTGCTTTAGATAATAGGATGTTTAGTTTACTACGCCGTAGTTAAAATATAGGTTTATTAAGGATGTAGAGAATACCAAAAACAATATGAAATGCTTAACTTGTAGTATCTCGTGTGTGTAATGTAAGTTTGATTGTTGTCCTGTGATGAGATTAGCGGAAAATTATATTATTTTCAACAAAGTCTATTAATTTTCGCTACAATGTATGACTTGATGAAGGTGATTAACATTATTTACAATTTATTCTCTGCGAAGACTGTGCATACATGATGGTAAATGGTTTGCAGATGTAGGTTACAAAGGAATCAAGTTGAGTTTTGATTTCGTCGATTATGTAAGCTGTGATGTCGTCGACTGATACCGATGCTTTATTTTTATACTGTGATTACCTATTTGTACGTGCTAAGTTATATTTGTGTTAAAGCAATACACATTCGTAATATGCGGAGGCTTAGCTTCTGATAGATTTATTATATTCTTTGTAATCAACACCTCTTTAATAATTTAGAAACATTGATTTGTAATAGCTAAATATTATGTCTAATTAGAATTTGGTATATTTTTTAAAATAATTTATTGTTGTTTCTGTGATTGTTTCAATAAATATTTTCAGAAATAACTATATATTTCTTTATTGGTTGTTCAATTTCCTGTTAAGATAAATACTACAAAGTGCACCATCATTGCATGAATCTTGCTTGCTACGCTAAATAGCGTCCTATCTTTTAAAGTTATAATAGGTGCATTATCCTAACATAGACACATATATTATAAAAACGAATGTAGGTTTGTTGGATTACTACCTTTTCACTTTTCATGTTTGGAAATTTTGTTTATACGTTTTGAATGGTTATGTGCACTTCGTCCTTTTTGCACTTCGTCCCGCGTTCGCAGTTGGTCCCATTCTCAGGTGGTCCCATGCAATTTGACAATATTCACTGTTTTCATAGTTACTGACTGTTATAAGATGATTCAGAAGTGTGTTTATAATTTTACTTAGAACCTACATTGCTAACTTAACGTTTTTGGTTGTTTTATTACGTATTAATCAGAAAAGAAAAAACATTATTTATAAACGCCATTTTATACTTAAAAATAATAATTTATACAACATTATATATACAACCAAAAAACATCTAAAAATTATGCATCAAAATATTCCTCCTCGACACTGTCGACTGGTAGGGTGCCCAAAAGGCGGCTGGCGGCATTGCCACGTTGAATGCCAATGCGAATTATTTGGCCGAAAAAGAAACCAGCCCTTTGGTCACGTGAAGAGTCGACCAACCGATTCGATATGTCTCTAAATAAGAGACGCGCACTCAGACCCCCTGAACCGAGTATATCGACCCCAAACGGCTCAAAAATATAATTACCAATTAGGAGATTAGGTTTTATTACTATATTTCTTGTTTTTTTCAAATCCAATCCTTCTGGTCCATAAACCTCTACCTTCTTCCATACAAACTACTTGCATGAGATAAACTGCGAATGGGACGAAGTGCTTATATGACCTACTGCAAACGCGGGACGAAGTGCGCATAACCCGTTTTGAAGAGTACAGAAAAGGACATAGGGTACTAATAAGACATCTACTGACAAAACTTAATTATTGAGTTGACAACCCAACTGGCATTGTAAGTACTGCACAAATTAGACGAGTAATAAATCATAATTAATGAAAGTTTGGTATTTCATGTCAACAAAAGTAATTTTCAAATGAAAAGAACAATAATTAATTATTGGATAAAGGAATTCAACCCTCAAATTAAACAGGCAAGTTTCATTTAAAAAAGTATAATAACTTATTAACTATGTTTCATCTGCTTCGTCCGCTTCCATGGCATCTTCCTCCCCAGCATCATCATTATCATCACCGTCATCATCACTTGGTACATCTAGATCCTTGTGGAAACCTTTTCCTTTGGTCCAGTGGCATTTAATAACTACTTTAAACTTAGCCATTTGAATACCCAGCAGTTTCAATATGCTTGCTTGTTCTGGTGTTAGTGGAGCACCATTTTTACACACCTGAAATGTTAAAATGAGATAATACTATTATATAGTGATTGCCTGGCCATTGTCATCATCATTGACTGGTACGTCTATTACAGACAATCTATAGGACTGTCAGTCTGTCTTATTGTGTTCATGACAATCATAATTATATTGATCCAAGTGTTATTATGAGTTTTTATCTTTTTTAAATAGTAACTAAACCACCAAAACACAAGTAGGTGGGTTATTCTTGTAATTTAAACTAGTCCAGTGCTAATGATTAAATGACATGGAATTGTATAATAATTTTAAAATGTAAATGAATGAGAAAATTTTACCTGCAGTTTAAGATATTGGAAGATAGAAGATACAGTGTGGTATATTAAGTTAAGACTACATACCTGATATTCTTTGACAAGATTTATAACACCCCTTTCTAGTGATGTAGGAAGTCCTAGGCGCCTTAAATGTGGTTCAATTGTATGCGAGAAGTCAGCAAGTGGGCCTTGAGGAAGTATTACATCTTTAGTTGCTACAAATCCAGCACGTGCATATTCTGCATCACGGAAATCTTTGAACCATTCTAGAACATCGGGCACATTCTTATTTGTCATCAGCAATCCGCATTGACCCTTTAACTTTTTTGACAGCTGTAAATAACCCATGTATAAGTAAAAAAAAAACAATGACAATATGCTTAATGTTTATACCTCACACACAAACACCAAGACTTGACAGAACAAAATGCCATTCACACACCTATTTGTCATATGAGGGTAATTAGTTGTGTAGCAAATTGGTATTGAATAATTAATATGGTTACAACTTACCAAATTTAACTGGTCTTCAACCTCATCACTCTTAGTCCTCCCAAGTGCAACTGCCATAACTTTATTCTTTCCAAAAAAAAATCTTGAATCTTTCCATTCATTACGCAGGTCTTTCAGCTTTGTGTTGCGCATGTTATCAACAGTGAACAGAAATATATGTTCATATTTAGACAGGGAGTTTCTTATTTCTTCAATGATTTTTTGCTTAAGTAATAATCCTTTTTTGTTTGTTTTTGTTAAAGAAACTAAAAAAATAAGGTTACTTATAAATATTAGAATGCTGTATTATGCTGAGTACATTACGTCTGAGGTGGTCCAATTTAAACTAGTGAGTTTTTAATGACTGCCTCTTTTGTCTAGTGGTCGCTAAGCGCGACTGCTGAGCAAGAGGTCCTGGGTTCAAATCCCGGGTCGGGCGAAGTGATACTGAGTTTTCCATTAGGTAATTCTCAGTAGCAGCACGGAGTCTGGATTTGTGCCCAGTTGGTATGGCAATAGGCTCGCCCCCTATTACATTGGGACTTACAACATAACTGGCGAAATGTGGGTGTACTATATGTTCACCTCTGCCTACCCCTTCGGGGAATACAGGCGTGATGTTATGTTATGTTATGTTATGAGTTTTTAATTCTGCTAATAACTACCAATAACTTAAATATCTAAGGTGTAAATAACGTACAAATGTTTAATAAAGCAACGCAGATGTGTACTATATTCGAGTAGAATTCGTTTTAGGTTACTTACCTTTTTTGTCTCTTTTTGATTTCGGCATTTTGGAATTTAATTAAGATAAAAATGACGTATAAGTTGTAGTGAGTATAATCGATACAAATTAGATAAAAACTTAAATAACTATTTAATATTCGGCAACTGAAACGATAACCTTAAAAGTTATAACGTGATAGACACTTGATAAATTGACACATGACACACATGTTGAGTTGCTCGAGTTATTTTTTTTGTAAGTTGTTGTCAGTTGTTGTTGTTGAACATAAATGTCAAAACCACAAACTAACTACAGATTATCTGTGTCAGTTTCAAATGTCTATGGATTTATACTTTAATAAAAAAAAACATACTATTTAAGTAAAAACAAACAACAAAACGCATCCACAACTTCGGACTTCGGACACTTCGGTGCAACCAAGTCAAAATTAGCCAATACTGCAAAAGCTGAAATAGAAACTAAAAGTTTAGACTCTCGCCTCGCGCTTTGCCTCGCAGCTCGCGTGTTGTTGCGAGGTAGCGAGTGCCTGTTTACACTCTGGCGAGACATTCATACTGCGTAGTGCGTCGGACCTCGCAACATGGATGACATGGAGATTGTTACTGCCTCAGCATTTATTTTTACTAAGTCTACAAAGTTAAATAACGATTTTATAAATTTCTAAAAACAATAGCTTTTTGTCATTGCCCTTCATAACTAGGGTTCTCAACTTTTTTGACAAATAAAGTGTATAATTATTATCATAGACCAAAGATATGATTAACCCCTATAGGTTGGAGAACATTAATGAACAGTCTATTAAAATGGAAAAGTATACAGTAGATTTTTATTATTTTCAAGGTTTTCAAAACAGTTCTTTTGTGTTTTTTGCAGAACTTAGCAATATCTTATTATTAAACAAAAAATTCTCTCTCTCGCGCAAATGTCGAGGCGAGCCACGAGCGAGCGTTTACACTCGCACCTCTTGGCTCGCCTCGCCGCCGACCTTGCCATTCGCGCGAGAGTGTAAACCAGGTATTACCAGTTAATTTACGAGCCCCCCTATAAAAGTGGCAAATCGCGTGACGAATAAAAATCGAATAGAATGAAAAATATATGGATTTGACATAATTAATGTCATCGATAACAATATAGTCGAAACCATAAGCCATCCCCTTACATTTATCATTCTAATTTCTATTCGTCAAGCGTTTTGCCACTTCTCTAGGGGGAGAGGGCAGATAGTTCTTTAAATTCCGACTAATTAATATACATAGTCGATCCAACATAAATGGGTTTTTACCAAAAAGCATAACCGTACCCTAACAGTTTCCACAGAGAGATAGAAATAGAAGAAATAGAAGCGAAGACTGATGATAATGATAATTGATACAGAGATTCTATAGCATGTTCAGAGTTACCTTATCAATATAAATTAGGTAGCCCCAGCAAAATCAACTAGATTAATTAATTAAAATTACGTAATAATTCTGTAAAATTAGATCTGTGTTAAAAAAGGCTATTTAAAATGTAAGATAAACGATTAAATGCAGAAAGACTTAAATAAGTGCTTACTATTATATAATCAAATGGTGTAATGTTGGGTACATTCATTCTGAACAAATCTCTTCTCCGTAAATACAAACTAATTCCGAATAATTATAAATTGTGTGTCCTACTGTGTTTATCCTCGTATGGGTGGTAAACTTAATTTTTTGTAATATCCATTACATTGTCGGTCGCCAGGCTGATTTAAGATTTAGAGAAATTACATATTTCTTATTCATCTGAAAACCTGAACAGAATAATTAACTTTAACATTTTAAAAGTGCGCGCCAGAATACTGACTTCCTGTTACCTTACTAAGTGATCAAACACACATTTTTCTCATATTCAATTATTTATCTATCTCTTTTATTTATTGCACAAAAGAAAGAGTGCGCAATAGATTTGATGGTAGCTTCGTGAACGTGAATAGCTGGCATCGTGGTACGCTTCCTCCATAGTAATCCAAGATGGCCGGCTAGTAATGTGAACCCTGTTCCGTTTTTGTTTCCCCTCTGGCCCCGCTGCCGTCAGTGTAGTATATCGTTCACCGCAAGACAAAAACCGATATTGTGTTGTAATTTGCTGGTTTAATTACTTTTTTTCCCTTCCAACAAGTAAGTGTTTTGAAATTATATTAAGTGAATGTAATTTTATGTGTTTAACACAAAGTGTCTATGATTAAAAGTCGTTTTCTCACAAATCTGTGACTGTGACGCATAGAAGGAGTGCCCCTTGCAGCAGCCATTTTGCCCGAGCCGGCGACACGATTTCGCGGTGCGGTTAGATATAATTCTAAATTTTTGTAATCGGAATTTACGTTCTACTCGACGTATTTACTTTTAATTTCTACGCTGTAGTATATTCTTTAGTTATAATAAGACGTTTCTAACTACAATATTCAACTCGTAAGTTGGTTTTTTGGCTCTTGTTACAGTTCTTCATACGTGACTGAAATTATATTTTTGGATTATTGTGCAGGATCAAGGATATTGATTAATATGCTGTGTTAAATATTTAATATGATTATATAGTTTAGTTTCGTTTGGCATGCGTGGGTATGTTGAACGTTGGCGTATTCATAGAGGTAACGAGCGATCACACTAGTGCGTCGTAATTTCGCCGTTCGTAGTCACGCCGTTATCTTGGTCAATTCAATAACTATGTAATGTCATTGGAGTTACTCTGAAGTGCGTATTTAAAGGTGCTTATAAAATCAATCTAAATTGCGACGACATTCCTTTCACCCCATCTCGCGTGTGATGATATCACTTGTGAATTCCGTTGTGTAACTTGGCATAGGTTGTAATTAGGTAGGTAAGTATTTGATCTTATGTTAATTTATTTACTTACATCGCTTTTCAGATGGGCACGTGCGTGACATTGAGTCGACAGCACAATGCTCTCGTGTATGTTATACTAGATATAATGTCTTTTATTACTACAAGGCTTGGTTACCTATAAAGTTAACAGTTTTCCTCATACTGGTCTACTTAAGACTTGTGAGCGAAATGATTGAGTATTCTAAAGTTGACTCTCAACAAATTGTCATTTCTGCACTTTAACTTTACCCAGAAGAGAAAGAGAATACTTGCGTGTAATTAAATAGTGCGATTACAGGTTTTAAAATGCCAATTAAAGAAAGAAATAATAGAACCATCCATCAATAACATAACTTCTCAATGCATACATACCTAAGTGCATCATTTGGCTAGTCCCGGACATAACTTGGCATCTTAAAGAATGTATAGGTTTCATCTATGGCTCAAAATTTGTAGAAATTGGTCTTCTTATGATTTTCCCATGCCAATTCTAAATCTGTATTAATATACATTTCTATTAATCTATAGTAAAATGTCTGTGGTAACGCCATGCTTGTCATGAAACATTGCCCTTCAAACATTGACATCATGTTCAGTAATCAGTAAATGAATGAATCAGCTTCTCGTATGGGTATTGAATTAATATTGTTTTATTTTATCATGTTTTTGATGTTCATAAACTTAGTATTTTATAATGGATAAAATATGTTGTAAAATTATAGTTTTAGCCTCAAAAAGCTATAACAAAATAGACTAGACACAGATCTTAACATAACCAGAAATCATAAAACATCAGGTATTAGAAAAATTATGATAGTTTTTATCTTGTGATAGAACTGGGGGGAGGGGATCCAAGGGGTCATGACCTCTACACCCCTTGCTCTCTCTATACATCTAAAAATTTGCTTAACATTAACTTCCATAATGTAATTTGTATAAATCTACCAGAAGTCCAAATTTTTTATTCCATGGCTGAGTTATACAAATTTTGTATGTTAAATGTTGATAATAATGATAATTATTTTTTTTAGTTTCCTATAATGAATAGGTATTAAATTAATAATAAAATAAACTTGTGAGGTATTTCTGTTATAATAATATACCATTTTTTCAAATTGCTGTTCAGATCGCCAAATAATGTACCTTTACAAACAAAACCTTTGAAATCCATATTGTTAGTGGTTGATTAATAGTAAAATACAATGTTTAAAAAATAGTTTCTAGCATGAAATTGCTGAAACTCTTTCATTAAATGTCTTGGTTAAAACCATTTATTTATCAATAGGTATTGTCTAGAGTTAATGAGTTAGTACTTGTTATAATTATGGTAACTAAAATAAGATACATGTTCCAAGTAGTATGTTGTTGATGCTAGGTATATTCTGACAAAGTTGCAAAAATATTCGCAGGAATATACCTTATTTGTTTTAAAAAGAATAATTAATTTGTACCTTCGTAAAATCGTTATTAATGTTATAATGTTTAGGTGTCCAAGGTTTAGCATAGTAACTGGAGAATCTTGTAAAAGCTATACATATAGCTAGATAAGGGTAGCATGAGGTAGGCGCCGGGCGGGCGGACGGGCGCGGTGCACGAGGGGCGTACGGTGAGGGTGAGGGGTGTGTGCAATCGTCGCGCTAGTCGTATTTCGTCTGGAGTGTTTATCCCGCGTCGCCGGATCAATACTGTTGGCGCAGTGGCGGTGACCAAGCGGCGGCGCGGCGACACGGCGCGTGCCTAGCCTGCTAGTTGCTTGAGTCTGTGAGATGCTGTCAAACCGAGCGGTCGCCGCGTCGATGTCGCGTTTGGCGTGAGAGTCGCTCTTTGAGCTTCGATCAATTTTCATATTGCGCTAGTGCGCTCGTGAGCCTCTACCTAAGGTGCGACATCCATTCTTCCATGATGACTAATATACCCAATAAGCGATTCGCTTCGGTGAAAGTGACGCCTAACGATTAGTCTTTCTGATAAAATAGATCTTACAATGAATCGTCCTTTGATGTCGATTCAAATAGTTTATTCGTGATTCATACTTTATTGCAGGGGCATCAGTGAAATAATCCTCTCCCATCGTCCACGATGTCCGTCGACAAGGAGGAACTGGTGCAACGCGCCAAGCTGGCGGAGCAGGCTGAACGATATGACGACATGGCGGCCGCGATGAAAGAAGTCACGGAAACCGGGGTCGAGCTAAGCAACGAAGAAAGAAACCTGCTTTCTGTTGCTTACAAAAACGTGGTGGGCGCTCGGCGGTCGTCATGGCGCGTCATCTCCTCCATTGAACAGAAAACCGAAGGCTCGGAAAGAAAACAACAGATGGCAAAAGAATATAGGGTTAAAGTAGAAAAGGAGCTGAGAGAAATCTGCTATGACGTTTTGGTAAGATTATTTCAGGCTTTTATATGCAGTCCCTTTTTAAGTTTTGCCCGTTATGGGGCATTTAATCCAAAGTAAGCTAGATAACGTCAGTTGCCGCCATCCTACGCGAATGACGTCATGATATTTGTGCTTCGCCAATTTGAGGTGTGATGCAAGCGGCCAGTAGCCGTGGTCATTTCCTCCGCAGTCATAACGTTTTTGTTAATCATGGGCGTTATAATGTTGGTTAGCACGTGAGAGCATGCAGGGCGCGGTGCGGAGTTTTCGCGGGTGGGGAGGGTGGGGTGACGTATTGCGCCGCGTCATTGCGCGCGCTGCTATCCCGTTTTCGTTCGTTGCCCTGTCCTTTAAAACTTATGTATCTCATCTGCTATTTTTTAATAGTGTACCATATGTATAAATACATAGACGCAGTCAGCATATATAGGGGCAAATCATTCCATAGTTAATAATTTATATTTCATAGTAAATTATTCTATTTATTTAATTTATAATTGTAAAGCTTATCAATCAATATTATTGTTTCAGGGTTTACTTGACAAGCACCTTATTCCTAAAGCTAGTAATCCAGAAAGTAAAGTATTTTACCTTAAAATGAAGGGTGACTACTATAGGTACCTTGCAGAAGTGGCCACAGGAGAAACCAGAAATTGTAAGTACTCAGTGATACAGTTTTTACCTGTAATGAAGCATATTAATTATTATGTAGGTTTTAATAAACCAAATTAAATTTTATGAAAATAATTCAGTTAGTTAACATCACTTTACATTCCAGCTGTTGTAGAGGATTCACAGAAAGCATACCAAGACGCTTTCGAGATCAGCAAGGCGAAAATGCAGCCCACACACCCAATAAGGCTGGGTCTGGCGTTAAATTTCTCCGTCTTCTATTATGAGATATTAAATTCACCAGACAAAGCGTGTCAGCTCGCCAAACAGGTCATTATTTGTGTCAGTTATGCATAGGCTCTGTGCTGGCTGGCACGAGAGGGAAGTGCAGGCTAGGCATATTAATGTACTCGCTTGTCCCCAGCCGTCGTGGAGGACTCGCAGAAGGCCTACCAGGAGGCGTTCGACATTGCTAAAGCAAAAATGCAACCAACCCACCCCATCAGACTCGGCCTTGCGCTCAACTTTTCCGTGTTTTATTACGAGATAATCAACTCTCCTGCGCGAGCGTGCCACTTAGCTAAACAGGTTTTTTAAAGAGAAAATTATTGTGTGATGACACAGTATTGTAACTTACTAACTGTTAGGTTTCGTGTTAGTTGCATTCTCCTCGATAAGTGTGCATGGAAGATATAAAGTTACTTCAAAATTAGAAATAATCCGTTAGATTTTAAATTCACTAATAAATTTATTAGCATGGCTTTGTGTAAAGCAATTAACCTTTTAATCCTCGATCCAGCCAGCATCAGAGTGTTAATTTATTTGTAATTCTTATATACAGAGTTAATCATTGTTTAATTCTTGTAATAAAATACTAATTTGTCTTATTATTTTTGCAGGCTTTCGATGATGCGATCGCCGAATTAGACACACTGAACGAGGACTCGTACAAAGACTCTACACTTATCATGCAGCTGCTGCGAGACAACCTGACGTTGTGGACGTCAGACACGCAGGGCGATGGTGACGAGCCTGCCGAGGGCGGCGACAACTAATCTCGCGCCGCGCTCACCCCCAGCACACGCATTTGTTCTCATTGGTGTTTTATAAGAAAACGAGTAACATTCGAGAACGCCGCGCGGCGCGGGTCCTCCGCCGCTGATGCGAGCCGTCGCTTGTAAAAAAATGTTAAAAATGTCGTTCGCAGCGGACCTTCACGTTCCGTCTAAAATTAAATGTTATGTGTCATCTTTGACGGTTTTGTATTTCTGTATTTACACTGGATTACAGATATCGAGCTGACCCGATGAATATAAATATTTATAACTTAAGTTATTAAAATTACGGTTTCTTAAGTTAAAAGTGTTTTCCTTTCTTATAGACTAAAAGTTTACAGCCTGGTCGGCCCCAAATTAACATTCCTTTCGCCGCATGTCCGCAGTGAAATGGAGATCATGATGGTGAATGTTGTTTTAAAGATTATGCTATTCGTTATTTTAAATTTGTTGAAGTGCTCCCAAAAAACCCATTGAAATCTAAATATTCATAAAATAATAAATCCACCTGTATAATGGCTGTATCAAATTAGGGCACAAAAAACTTGTTAGTGTCTTTAGTGGTTTTGTGATGTCCTCTAAAAAAATTAATATTACCAAAGGAAGTGTTTTATCGTTGACATTAACCATTTTGTTGTGCCCATCACTAATTAATAATAGCATTCTGAATTTTCAGGCATTTATTAGCAAAATAGTTTGTGATGGCCAATATTGTAACATTTCTGCTGCATTTTATCAGCCATTAATCTATTATATTTTTCATGTTTTCACCAATAAACTTTTGTATTAAATACAATTTTTAGTTTTAGAACCAATATTTAAATAAACCGCCACCTTAAACCCCAGAAGTATTTTTGCCTAAAACTAATTTCAATAGGACGAATCTGAAAGTTATTGGTATGAAATGAAGATAATTTTATTTAGGTCGCGGAGATACCATCTGCGTCTCTATCATACACCACACTTACAAAATATGGTATCTGGGTTTTATTTTTATTTAAGAACCGGTCTTCCTAGGCGTGATTATCCAAATTTATTTATTATTTTATTCCGGCAAAATAGAAAAAGGCAGGTCAAGATGATAAACTGTATACGCCCCTAAAGATTCATTTTTGATAGTGATAGGTACTCAACATTTATAATAAATAATAATTAAGTATATTTCATAATGTAAGAAAAAATATTTAATGCTAAAATTTAGCAATCGTCGCAATTTCTATTCGTAAATATTTCCAGTTGAATTCATCCAAAAAGTAAGTGACTGCTTATGTAGGTGGTTTTAGGTAGCCATGTAAATACGATCCATTTATTTAGCCTTGTATTAGCGTCATGTAAATTTCAAGTAGCGGCTTCAAAGTAGAGCCAGTTCATTGATAATAAAAATAAGTTTTAAGCTGCCCAGTGCGGTATGTACTGTAGGTACATGAATAAATATTTTGATTTACACAGTTCCTTTTTGGTTCATAACATCAGCTTTTTACAACCTCTGTTCGAATCCTAGCCAAAGCACCGAACCTAGGTTCCTAAGTTCGACGGAAAAACGGCGACAGGGATGATTGCAGCCTGGGTGACCGACGTGCGGGGTGAAGACAGCCATAGTAAATTATTATGGTAGGTATGTATATGTTACCGGCTATATAAAAAATAATGAAAAAAAGATACACGACTGCCATGTCAAAAATCGAACTAATAAAAAATTATAACCTTAAAAAAACTCAAAAGTGAAAAATAATATTTTATCACTTCACTTTACATAAGCGAAGTGGAAGTCGGCGCCAAATCCTATGCGTTCGCTTAGTTTATAGTGTTAGCTTTTAAACTATGAACCACGCACGTATGGCAGCATTCTCATAAGTACTATTTTTCTGAATCGCTTAATGGATGTTGGGATTTGGCGCCGACTTCCACTTCCCTTATGTAAAGTGAAGTGATAAAATATTATTTTTCACTTTTGAGTTTTTTGAAGGTTATAATTTTTTAGCTTTAGATTCTGCTAATGTGGTTTTGCTATTTGTATGACCATTTTAGCGATTTAAATTTTGTTTTGTGAAATGGGTATTTAGTGAAATATAATAAACCACACGACGATAGATCGTTGCAGGAAATGACAAGACTACGAAATCTGTCTTCCGATAATGAAGGTAGATAAGTAAGTCAGTAGTACATAAGTAAGTCATAATACACCTTTTATTTACGAGGCAAAATCATCCAATGAGTCCTCCCACCCTGGGTGGAGGGACTGTCAGACTTGTACTGATAGTCATACTACTGTCATACTCATCCACAGTGTTCCTTCAATAGCCCTTTGCGTTCCAGGGTCTCGGTTACCCAGGGACAGTACCGCGATCACGGATCAGCTTACGTAATTAGGACGCATGAAATTTGAAGAGTTTTGTTCATATAACCGAATATCTCATCAGAACAAACATCTAATTATTTTTCAGTATTGCGTTTTTTTTTGTAAAACGTTGTTAGTGACCTTGAACATTTTTTTTCGGAATTGTTTTTATAACCTATGTAGTGAGTACAGGCGTGATATTATGTTGTGTGATGGCGTAAACAATGCTTAGATATGCTATAGCAACAATCGCGGTTAATCTGCTGTTATTTATTGAAGAGTTCCCCCGATTTCTACAAGATCCCATCATCAGGTATTGAAATGGTGACAATGGGACCACACGGGAAGCACCAGCTTTCAAATAAAAAAAGAATCATGAAAATCGGTTCACCCAGTCGCAAGTTATGAGGTAACAAACATAAAAAAAAAAATACAGTCGAATTGATAACCTCCTCCTTTTTTTGAAGTCGGTTAAAAAGTAAAAAGCACCCGTTTTGTGGAACGATGCCTTATCTTAGAGGTACCCCGACTGCGATGGAACTTGTTTTTTACTACTTATATTATACCTACCTAGTTCAATTTTTGACATGGTATTCGTATAGTATAATATTTTTTTATTACATTTTCTTTTCATATTCCTGTAGTTCAGTAAATGACAATCTAGCATAACGTGGTTTAGCTGCTTTAGAAGATGCAAGTTAACTTAATGACACATAATGAAACATTAAGTTGTTTCTTTTTTTTTCTATAATAATACAGAGTCAGACCAAAATCTATTTACCTGAAAGAATAATTGGTAACTCGACTCAACTCCCACAAGGAAAAACAATGGCAGATCGTAACCACCTATTTTAGACGTGCGTGAGCGGCAATTTCAAAGCGATCCATCGTTACGATTATCTTGAGATCAATCGTAGCGATCTATCGTCCCGTTTAAAGAGTCTATGAGCGGCAATTTTGAAGCGATCGATCGTAAAGTTTTTCTTGCGATCTATAGTCCCGTGATTGGGGCCCACTCACGCATACTACACTTAGGTACGCACTCATATTTACCCATAGCTTTTACCAGACTGTATTTGGCAATAATTTATAAATGAATAGGAGCGAATCAAAATGATTCTCATACGTATGTGACGTATTGCTTATTTCAAGATCTTCAATGAGTAAAATTAAATTAATTTATGGGCCCAAATAAATTATCCGTTTTGCGAGTATTGAGTTCTAGCACTAGCAGGAACTATCTAAGTAGTTATGTACCTATTTTGTACAGGTGAAAAGAAACAGGCCTATGTTGCACGCTTGCAAGAAGGTGTCTAGCAATCTCACAAGTGTGCATAGCAGCTGGTGCACATGTGACATTCTCCATGTTTTCCGCATATTATATTGACTACCTCGGTTGGCCCATCAGAGGTATACTTAACGACTATACTTACTTTTAAACTAGTTTCTTCAAGTTTCTGTACCATGTAATCTCAACTTTGATTGCAAAATAGGTAGTCTCTTACGCAGAAATATACACAAATGCGTGCTCAAATAAATTCACTCTATTCTGCCCATAGCACAGGTTTTACCTATTCAAGCACATTATCTCGTGGGGGTGGTAACTACGAGTAGTTATATAGTTAATGGATCGGTTTCACGTGCCCGAGGTTGTGGGATCAAATCCATGTTATTTATCATTCTAGGAACTTTTAAATAGATTCACTATAGTATTGTAATAATAATGTTTTTCCAACACCTGCAGTTTGTTTTAGATTTTAAAATACTTTCCCGGTTTAGTACATAGTCATTCGTGACATACATTGACATATTGTTATAGGTATGTAGGTACACATGACCCTCTCAATGTCTATAGATAGGTGTACCTACCTAACATACGTTTGTTCATAAACGGAATTTCACACAATTAGTCTATAAATATGTAGGAAAGGCAATATTTATTATTGAGTCCTGTTCAATCATACAGATAAAAGCGTATTAAGGTCATGAAATGAAAAGCATTAGAATACAGAACAAAGCGTAAAAAGCCTTACAAATATACAGTACCTACTGCCTCTATCCCGTCGGCATTTATACCTAATTGTGGAGTGCTTATTGGCACATAAAAACGCTTAAAATAAGATGACCTAATTCTGGTCATTAAGAAGGTATTATAAAAAGCTTGCAACTTTTATCATTATTTTTGTTTAACTAACTAACTAGGTACTACTAGTAAGTATCTACCTACTTAGTGATTTGAATGTCTCTTTCTTTATTTCTCTACTAGATGTGCCCGCGACTCCGTCCGCGTGGAAATTCGGAAACAGCAAAAGTATTTTTAAATTGTTTTTAATATATTAGCATTAGCTAAGATTGAGCGAATTCGATTTAGTAGTTTTTACGCCATGCCGTACTATTTTATTACATGTATAGCTGTTGCCCGCGACTTCGTCCGCCTGTATTTCGGATAAAACACCAGTAGTAAATTGAACTTTTAACAGAAAAAAATACCTACCAGGCAGGCTTTTTTAAGTAGGTTAAAAATCTTTAAACCACTTATTTAACTAAGAATACTTTCCGGTATTTAATAAAAAACCGCAAAAATTGAACGGTAATTACGGAAGTTACAGAAAGTCTATTGAAAATAATATATAACTGAAGAAGAGAACATAAATAAATCCGTTTTGTGCGTTTCTGAGTTCCTGTACATTGAAACTACTGTAGAAAAAAAAATACCAAGGATAAAAGACAACCGTGACGACCTGATTGGCGCAGTGGCTAAGAGATTGGTTGTGGGTTCGATTCCCGCAAAAAAAGTGTGATCTGTAGATGTTTGTCCCGAGTCTGGGTGTTTGTGTAAGTGAAATTTCAAGTTTGTGAAACGCACCCACGATACAGGAGAAATTCCTAGTGTGGGGCGGCGTTTTAGAAACCTATACAATACAACCCATTTCTATTATTTTGGATATTTTGTCTGTGTGTCGGTTTATTCGTAATTAAGTTAAAATAGGGAATCATTGCAGTTGACTCTTATAAAAAATATTGTTATAAAACATACGACAACGACACGCTTGTATTCCGCGAAGGCGTAGGCAGAGGTGCACATATTGTACCTACTCCCACAATTTCGCTAGGTTTGGTGTAGATCCCAATGTATCAGTATCTCAACAGACAAAATTTATAGAGAACTCGTGACCTAAGAGTAAGCGTCGTACGATTGTGTGTGCGTGTAAGAAGCAGCTAAGTATTCGTAAGATTAAAGGCTACTTTAAGACTGCGTGAGTCAATGGTAATGGTTGATGTTGATGGTCATGGCGAAGCATAAGGCTGTACACTCGCCGAAATCGTTATACACAGGATAGAAAATCTATCTTGCTGCTAGAATGTCCGCCTCAATGATGTTACAGCTGAAGGATGCCTTTGAGCTAGAAGTCGTTAAATTACTTTGACAGAAATAAGTTCCGGAGAACCGTATGTGTTTCTTGCTGCGAGAATTACTATATTAATTGTCTATGAGGTAATGAGAAAAAATCTATATCTATACATATAATAAAATCGTAAACGACCCGTGTCTTTACATTCAATTTTAAAAAAGAAAAACCATTTGTACCGCCGTACCCATACTGGCGCGGCGAGATTTGGAAGTTTTATTTCATCTATATCTTATATACCGATTTCTTTTTTTTTTATAAAATAGATATTAAAGTGTACTTTTTGAATATTGCAGTTTGATAACGATATATCTATGTGAAATACAATATATTTATATATTTTATTAATACACTTGAAGAAGTGCCTGTGATTAAACACGTTATTGTGGCTAATTTATAAAAGATAGATATATACTATAAAAGACTTTTTTGTAGATCTTTTAGAGACCATCATTTTTGTAATACATATTTTTGGTGTATGATCGACGTATGCGAGGATAAGAGCTCGAAAGCGCATTTTCATCCGACTTGCTTCAAATTTATCGTTACTGCTCAGCTCCTATGTGTTTTAGCGTTATGTTATATAGCCTATAACCTGCCCAGGCGTATGGACTACAATCGTACCAAGTTTGGTTAAAATCCCTTCAGTAGTTTTTGACCCATGCGTGCACATACAGACAGACAGACAGACAGACAGACAGACAGACAGACAGACAGACCGACAAAAAATTTACTAATTGCATTTTTGGCATCAGTATCGATCACCAGTTATCCTCCAATAATAATTTTGAATATATATTCAATGTACAGAATTGACCTCTCTACAGTTTTATTATAAGTATAGAAGATAATATTCTTTATTTTTTGAGAAAGTATGAACTTAAGAGTTAGATACTTATTGGATATCTACTAATACCTAATGGATATTAATTACCTACTAATAACTCATTGTTTTGCGCGGCGTGGTGTTTTGCTTTTGCCTAGTGTTAGGAATAATTTGGTTAGAGATGAATGTTGACAGAATCTCATTAAAATCAATAAAGCTATGGTAGCACAATGTGTGTCCGCAATATGGCTACTTAGTGTTTGTTGCATGACATCACCCGGTTCTGGGGAGGTTTTGAAGGGAGCGAGACAGGCCCACCCAACTCTCCCTCTAAACTCTAGTTGCGTTTATTTGCGCAGTGCATTACGTTGTCTGGTCGGCAGGCACTATGGTATAGATTTATTATTTTTAACTAATGGTATGTCAAGTCACTAAGTGCATAATACGATAGGTTAAGTAGCTAACTATTTATGTTCAACATACGTCTCTAATTATTGTATTATTGTAAATCATCTATGGTTAAGCAAGGACACAATGGTTACAAAGATAAAAAATGTTTATTATAAAATGCAGATAAATGGTAGGTACAAAAATATTTTACATGGAAACTCTTTTTTACAAAAAAGTGGCGCGAGAATCGTTTCAATATTACATAATACTATGATATTTTAATACATTGCAATATCTTATATTGTCTTTTAAAAGTATTTGGTATCCTTATGGGTGGTTCATCGGTTTGCAACCAATTCACTTACACTACCTACTCACTTAAAAACATATTATTTCTAAAAAGACACTGGCGTGAAATCCTACATTTTATGTTACTATCTACTTACTACTAAATGCAAATTTTACAATTTCTGCAATTTTAGTCTTTATGCTAATTAACACTAATGTATTGACTCCTGTTTACTAGACATTGTTCCGTGACTTAAAAGCACAGTATGTTAATAGGTTATTACTCCCTGCCTTCTAATTCCAATTAACAACAACTTATACGTAGCCTTGTTTATATGCTAAGAAGTCTAAGGACACATCGCTTAAAATAAATATCATAGTTATCACTTCAGCCCCTTACCATGAACTCTTTACGCAGGATAGTTTACGTTGAGGAAGCGAGATGCCACTGCATCTACACTGCACGTAGCGGCGCGCGGCGCGGCGTTTCGTATCCACAACGGGAAATGTCCTGCTCTAAGAGTTCATGGTAAGGGGGCACATTTAGAATTAGTTCAATAATTCTATTACCTATACATTGTCTGAGTGTGTATAAGATCCAAAAGAAAATGACTTCCTTACATGTGGCAGTAAAGTTATACTAAGCAGAGGTCGAACTAAAGTTGAAACTATGTAAATACTACTGGTAGCTACGTTCACAGTTGTCATATAATCATTCTGAACCAGAGAAGTTTCATTGCCTTGCATTGACATGGAGTAAATATTGTAGGCGGTGACTATCGATCGGGGAGTACACAATACAATGTATACCACTATTAGCCACAGAGATAATTTTAAAGCTGCGATTGATTCGAAGCACTCTATCTGAGATAATATTTTCTTTATCTTTAACTTAATGATGACTAGAACACCAGCAATACTCATTATAATAAGTGGCAAAAATAAGTTGAACACAGCAAGAATTGAGTACATATGTAGCCGATGACTAGCGTCGACAATTGTGCATAATAAAACATTTTCATCGACGTGCACTGTTGTAGCTAGAAAAAATTCTGGGACGCTTAATGATATAGCCAACACCCATACAAAGACTGAAGGTTGCGTGATCGAGATCCTATGGTCTGCTAGTCTGTAATCCAGGTTCATAGTTCTCGGCGGAGTTGACGAATCACTACTGGTCACTAAACTGTGACGTGAAGATCTTATTTCTTCATCTTCATCTTGTTCGTTTCGTTTAATTCGTTTTGCTATAGCCTTTTCTTCAATGTTTATGGTAGCGAGTGAATGTAGAGCGATGGTAGCCACCAAATAAGACGATGCAGTCGAGGCAAACACGTTTAGCCCCCGGTATGCCACACAGGCATGGCTACCGAAATGCCACGATCTGGTGTTGTATGACCACAACTCTGGACCTATTGCAGCTGCCAATATAAAGTCGGCGAGAGCCAACTGGAGAATTATAGTCAGTAAACCTGTAACAAAACATTTTATCACTTTTTTAATCTGGGACGCATAGACCTATCAGTCTCTTACGCCACCTTTATTTCCATAACTTAATATAGAAGTATATTGTTGTTTTACTTAATTTATATTGGTTCCTAAGCCTAACGTGTAAAGTCATCATAAGGTCATAGATCGACTTATCTACACGAAAACCAGAACATTTTTGGTGTTAAAAATCTAATTACGTATAAGTACTAATTCAAAAGTAACGTTGTTATACGAAAAAAAATGAAAGTACTTATAAGTAAGTAGGTACCGATATCTACTTATCATTCCAAGATGCATGCAAGATACCGATTATAATCAAACAAGTTTTGTTTACCACTCCTTGACGTTTTCAAAAGCGCCGCCAGGATCGAGCAGTTGGCGAGAGCGGCAGCGCCGGCAACACACGCGACGTACGCGGCGAGCACGAGCGGCGGGAGGAGCGGCGCGGGCGAGTGCGCGAGCTCCGACATGGCGTCGGCCGTCCGGGACTGTATCGGGATCAATGACTCGCGCCTTGCGGCCGCTGCGTCACCCGCGTTCTCCGCCGTCCCTCGTTGTTTTTTTTTCAATAGTGAATCACCGCTGTCGCCCCATGTGCAGCACACGAGGGCGCGCGAAATTTCTAACGACTCGAGGTATTTATTGTTCCTGATTCGACTAACATCAACGCACTATTCCTTACTTAATGGATAGCTAACTCTACACTACAAAGTATTAGCTTGTAGGTGTAGCTACGAGAACGTTCTCGCCGATCGAGTGTGCAAATAACGTAATAAAAGGGCTACGTATTGCTTTACGTTCATTATTATTCTGCGTTCGCAGACCACTACCGGCGGGCGCGGCGCGTCTCAGAGTTAGTTCAGTCAGTTGTCTTGACTATCATGCAAAAATGTATTCTACGGCCTTAATAAATTATAATGGAATGTCATAAATTTTTATATGCTATAATTATGAGAGTCCTAACTAAGCAACGCTTGGCTACTGAAAAGTATAGATAGGTACTGTTTGAGAAAATCGAAAGTCAATCTCAACTCATTAGGCCTAGCTGGAAGATTGAAGAGGAGTCGTCATATAAGACCATAAATATTAAGTTTCTTTGGTGAAACAATAACATTATAGACTATAGTTATATAGTTAATATTAGTTAGCGATTACCGAATGCTTAAAGTGTAATATTCGGTGGGTCTTAACTCTTAACCCTGCCTCGGGGCGGGCTATTCGATGCGTAATCGTGTAACCTTCCTCGGCGTTTCCGCAAGGTCCTTTGTCTTGACGGTCTGTACTAAGCAACCTGTTGTCATGTCTGCATATTAAATCGACTGTATTAAAAGCTTAGTTCACTTGATACGATTATTTTCTAACATAACTATAGGTATACCCAACAACGTAGTTCTTATGTACGTTACACATTACACTAAAATAAGTACCCATAGAAACATTATGAAATACCTTTGTGCATAGTTAGTATCATGAATACCTGGTAAAAATCAATGGTCCTAGATTTGTCAACCTCCTCCTTTATTAGTCTAATCTCAAGTCCTAAATCTGTCTAATGCTATAATGGTTCTTATCAATCTAAATTCAGCGTGTGCTACTACCACGTATTACTTTCCTAGTTATAGACACCTACATGTAAAATGCGTATGAAGTGTGTAGATTTTATTTTACATGTCATAATAGTCGCCACGAGGCGACGACATCGTGCACGAATAGCGGCGCTAATTACAATAAGTAATGAGTATTAAATACCATGGTAGTTATAAATATAATTGTTAGAATGCTTGAACAACAGAGTTTTTAAAGCAAAATGCTTAATGCCCACAATGCAATGTATTGTACAATGTACATTGTACAGTTTAAGAGTGATTGTATCATTTCGAGTTTTAAAACCTTTGTTCAAAGTAACGGTATATTACGGTACGCGGATTTATCACTGTTTTAAGTTCAAAAATTCAATTTGTTTTCCGACAATCCCTTAATTGCTAAGTTTTAATAAACTTTTCCCTTTATGATAAATGCATTTTGTGTAATAACTGGTACCTAACTACCTATTCATATAAGTAGAGAGTGCAACTAATCAATTTATAAGTAAACATAACTACAGCTATAGTTGTGGTGAGAGACGAGCGAGCCCCGGCGGGTGGCGGCCTCGCACCTGAAACCACCCGGAGGGGTAGACAGAGGTATAACCCTCATTTCGCCGGGGACGGGATACAGTCCCAGAAGACGTTACATCTACTAATTGGGAATTATTTAGCCATTTAAATTGTTTTTTATCGGTTGGTTCATTCGTATAGTTGTTATTAGGGCCGACACTTATGAATTCATTATGTTTCTTCAAAAGGTTTTAGGGAAACAGATTCATAAAACAGGCTCAGAGCTAGCTGAATCAAGAGTATATGTAGTAATTTTTACTTGCATCTTATCATTCAAAAGTACAATGGCAGAATGACGATTTAAATGAAATTGATAATAACTTACTTACATTACTAGGCATTAATATTCACATAAACTCACGCCGATCAATATTGCCGTAACTCATTCGAACCTTTCTTGATAAAAGAGAATGCGGGCTGTCTTCCACAAGATAATAAGATATACCGGAAACCTTATGTTGAGTTGAATAAAGGGCAGGTCACACGACTCCAATGTACGTATAAAATGAAAAATAATCAATTCATTTATACTTTAAGGGAGTATTGACATGTTCGCTATTTTGTATTAAATCATGAATGCGGCTCCGCGCGGCGGGCGCACAGCACGACCGACTGGCCGCGGTTCTCACTCGATATTGTTCATTTGTTTTGATTAGCGGAAGCCGATGACTGTCGGCGAGGTCGAGTGATGGATGACTCGCGACAATGCTCCTCAGGGGACGCGTGTGGGCGGTGTCTTGACAGCCAAAATCTGCACTTTCCTTCGACTTTCTCTTGGAGGTGCGAAAGGTGTTCACTTCATTCGGGGGCTCGCAATGCTTATTCGGTAGCTGGCGCCTCATAAGTGTACGCGCTTTAAACGCGCGCAACGACGGTCGGTCCCTCGCGTCACACGGTGCAACGCGCGTGCTTTAGATATTCAAAACACCTGCATGAGACTTCCGAGTTACAGTTTATAAGGAGTGTGCTGGGTGCAAAGAAGTAACTTATAGTGGTGTTGCTGGCGAGCGATGAGAGGCTGTCATGGCATCGAGGAGTGTCTTAGTGATTGTAGCGCTGCTGTGTGTGCTACGAGGCGGTGCGCCTGCGCGGTTTCCCGTGAGTAAGCTTTACTACGAGGGCGGGCGGCCGCCTTCATATCTTATATATTGATTTATTACGCTACACTGTACTTTTTTTTTTCATTACTACGGACGGGGCTTGCTTGTTTTCAGTTTATATAGTAGACACTTACGTACCAACATGTTAGCTTGTAAGGTACCTACCTACATTTTAAATTGATAGAAAATAAATAAAAGCAATAATGAGTTAGTAGGTACTTTAGTAATTACTACCTAACTAGTATTTTAGTTGTTATTATCGTTAATTGTTAAACAAAGGCACCTTTAGTAATAAAACATATTCTTATTCGAATTAGGTATATCTAAAATAACTTAACTGCTTAATTGGAAATAATAGATACATTTACGTATTATTTCCAGCTTAGCCAGCCATTATTTTAAATTAATTATATCTAGATTAGCGTCCTTTATTATTTTCATGAAACGGTTAAAAGTGCATCTTGCTCGTAATTTGCCAGTTTTGGAAGAGTTCAATTACTAGAGTAAAAACCATAACCCTTTCTTGGCAGTCAGGTAATAATACCCCGTTTTCTCTCAGCATAAATCTCAAAATTGGTTCAAATTTTACTTCGTTTCTGTCGTATTGATATGATCTGTAAAGTTGAACAACTACCTAACTAGTATTTTAAGACCATAAAATTTCATTATCGTTAATAAGCTCACGCCTCACGCCGTATAAGCTTGTCGGTAGGGTGGTAGCGTGGTCGGCTGCCCAGGGCGGCGCGCGGCGCGGCGCGCCGTGCGATCAATTGAATATCGTAACTCGTGGATGCACCCAACTACCCTAGTCATAAAAACTTAAGTATACCTATAGCTTCAAACGGAACTGTTATATATCATCGTGTCGTAACCTATACGCCAAAAAGGTAGGATGTCGTTTGTTTAGTTATATTTGTTGTTACTTTTATTCTTCCATTTAACAATATGGCACTCTCCAATTTATGTATTCGATTAGAAAAGTGAGAATATTAGTAAAATTGCTCACTTTCAACGATTTTCACAGGCAATGTATGATAATTAGTTTTAAAAATATACAAGCTGCGCTCGGCTCCGTAGTAGCGGTGCCATGCCACTGCAGTGTGCTTGACACGCTTTTGTTAGTTTTTATTATTACCACTCTTGTGCGAAGTCAATGCCAGGTTTGTACTTTGGTTTTAATCGACTGCTTTCTGTAGGAGACGCGAAATACACGCGATGGATTTTAAGCAACAATAAATTAATGTTTGATTCTTTCATAATTTTGTTGTAGCGCTACGACTCAAACGTTAATTAAAGTAATTTCACAAAAAAATCTCTCTTATCCTTTTGTTCAGTAAGGTAGTATTATTTAGGACGCGTATTTAATATGATAGCCCATCCATTTCACGACTTACATAAATAAGCATTATTTCAATCATGCTGAAAATAAGATTTAGATACACGAGAACTAAAGCGTTAAGAAGGATTCCTTGCGTCTAATCAGAATATATGACAATGAAGTATGTAGGTACACGTAAATCTCATTGTACCGAGCCCAACCCTTAGCCTTACCTTGAAGATATATTATTACATGAGGGAATATCGCTGTATTAATATTCGTCGGGCCTCGCTATACGGTCCTGATTTATAAGTTCATAGGCAGCGGGAGTGAATGGGTACCAAATTGATTAATGGAGAACAATCCTTCATTGACATGACAACAGAATCTTTTTATTTCCTTATTATATTTTGTACATTCAGGATTATGTTTTCAAATATGTTTTAGTTTGGTAGCCATTAGATGTGTGTTTCAAGTACTATCAATATTGATCAGAGTCAAGTGTTTGTTTTGTAATTTGATAGCTTGTCTTGGTAGGCGACTAGAGCTTTTAGTTTGTAACGTAGTAAGAAAGGGCTATGTACACTATTGTGCTTTCTTTTGTGAGTGTGTTCATACGGATGATGTACCTACCTACCTCTATTCAAGTAATTTGGATGTAGAATGTTTAATGTGCTTTTGGTTCCTACGCTACTTAAAAGCTCTCGATTATGCAATATTACGTCAATAACAGGTTACCTACAATGCACATTTTTCAGATACTTACTATTAAAACTTTCACCAAATTATGGTACATTAACAACGCCTTGCGTTACGATTTTATTTTGACAATTATATTACGTAACAAGAATGCAGGTGTTTCGCGCACTGGATCACGTACAAAGTTACACAACGCTAACGTCGTCGTAGAGTTTTTCAATCGCTCTCGATGATTCATGGTGAGGCTTTGTTGTGGGCCGCGCGACGCGACGCGGCGACGTGCTTGCAGCCTCCGTGTAATTGAGATCGATACCAGTAACTTTCATCATTGGCACATACCGACGCCGACGTAACACTCACTATTGAATGCCAAAATTAAAGTAATCACGACTCCATTGAACCATTCCACTTATTTACAGCCGCTAATTATTTATTGGAAGTAGCATTATCTCGCGAAAAGAAGGAATAGGAAAAACAAATAGCTTAACTTTCCCCTTTACTTCTCGCATCCGCTAATGTCGAGCCTACACTTAGCTGACTCACGTGGACTTAATTTCGGTTTCACTGTTCTCTGTCGTCTGACTGACATGATAATACCGGCGCTTCTTATATACATAACAATAAACTACAGCAATCACTTACATTTTCATTGAGCTAGCTGTCTGTTAGACAACTATCATCAATCATTCAAATTGCGAAAACAATGAATTCAAAGCACCTCCTACTTAACGAAACCTTTTCACCGATTACTCAGCTTATGACTTTTGAAAATTATTCGCTGATATTGTAAGAAACCACCACGTTGTTTTAATGCGTGTCGGATATGTTTTTACTTTGTTTTTTCTTGAATATCTAATGACATTATAATAGATTCCTACAGTAATTTTCAGCCGCAGGCGGCAGTGTAAACGGGATAATTAGTAGAGATCGTTGACCTACTTAGTGTGAACTGACGGATCAATATAAATAAGATGATGTATTGAAAGCGGATACCGTGTAACTGATTAACCATAACGTACCGTGTGACTTGTAATGTATTAGTTTAATATTTTACGGGTACAGTCTACGAGACGAATGTTCTAAAACAAGGCCAGCTTTGCGGCGTATTATAATTGCGATTATTTAACAAGGCTAATAAAAGAGTAGTCTATTCGTTAATGAGAGCAATAAAAGTAGTGTGTGAACGCACTGCAGACGACATGGTCGTGACAATGGTGCGATGGCGCCCACTAGACGGTCCTTCCTCGTCACCCTGGCCCGGCCGACCTCGTTCGCTATAGGATATATCATCGCCTTATACGATTTATTTCGGTGTTCCTGATACCCACATTGATTGTATTGTTAGAATTGAAGACTGCTTATAGAAAGAAAGCTGAGAAATCTTTAATTAATGATAGGTCTTGTCACTTTAGGTTGTCAGGCTCGGTATTGTGTTACTTACTAATTAATAATCACTAATGGCACTGTTTCATTGCCACGGCTAGATAAAAAATATTTTTGCTTAAAATGCCTTTATTTATGTCTTAATCGATTAGCTGGGCAAGATTTAAGTATCGCTTTTATGACGTTAGCAAAGCTTTACCTATAGTTGTGTGTAAGATTAATTTAAGTCACAATTAAATAGAATTAATGTCTTCGTGTTTTAATCGTTATTAGTAAGGTAGTCCGACGTAACGACGTCAAGCTGTGAAATGTAATCACTACCTATGTAGATTAACAATAACCTATGTTTGTGATCGCCATATTGCATAATAGAAGGTCTGTCGGTCGCCGCGCCGCGCCGGTGCTCTCACAATAATTATTAATTATAGTATGACTCACTATACACCGGGACTGATCGATGCAACGATTTGTTTCCCTAGCTACTGCTAGCTATAAGCCGGTAGGGGATAATGCAGTATGATTTAGGATTATAACCAACATACATAAGTACCTAATAATGATCGCTAAATCTTACTTACTTGTTTCCATACAGACTTTAAAAAATCGCGTCTTTAAAACTTACATGAGATGATTTTAAAATCAAATTCGATGCTTCCGCGGTTAATCAGAGTACAGACAACCAATGCTCACTTGTAATTAAGTAAATCTGGCTTTACTGAATGTTATAAAATTGAAATAAGATTATTAATTAAACCGCCTTGCGTAAGTGCATGGTGTGATGAATAGCGGCGTCACGTAATCTGATGCTATTGTATAATCTTGGCGCATTCAGGATTCGCTTCAACTAAACAACATAAGTAATTATAGGTAGTTATATCTACACAATACACGTACGTGGATTATGTCACAATGCTCCCGAGGATTATCGCCAATGCGTGCCTGAGTGTAATGGTTTTAAACTATATAGCTGGGTGAATGGGTATCAATCAATTATTTCACTAGCGGAAGTGTCTATCGCTGCAGAATCTAACGAAAAATCAATAAATGTTTCCGCTCTATGCCAAAAATATTAGGTAGGACAACTGCGTAGCGTTTGTGCAGTTCCTAATTTGTATATTCTAAAGCAAAACCCACTCTATGAATGTGATAAAATAAGATGATTCGTAGTTCTTCGCATACGTTGTTTCTCAGAAAGAATCGGAGAATTGTACCTGTTATAAAAAATGCATGTTTTGGGAGAAAGAATGTGGAGGGTCGCTTTAGTATTTATTTAGCACAGCTTTGTATGTATCTTCACTCGCTACGGTGCACGGAATGCAAACGACCTTTCTTACCGACTTTTTAACAAGAGCAGGGTCTCCATTTGATTTATTATTTGTTTTGGTACCACGGGTCTATCGAACGAATTATTGTTTCATTTTTTTTTTATTAGCAAGAAGTTTCCCACTGGGCATATTAGGCCTCCCCTCTCTTCTTCCAAACCTCCCAATCCTTCGCCGTTTCTGACCACGTGCTACTCACTTACCTGCCCAATTAATTATTAAAATAATTATAAATAAAAATAAAATAATTAGTAACTAAAAACTAAAATTATTAAAAAAAAATATATGTGGCTAATAAAATAACGAACCTTTTTAAGTTTCAAATGTAGCACTTCTCATGCTTTTACTTTACACCGCACCACCACCGCACAAATACTTTTTACTTTACCTACTTTTTAAAGAAATTGTATTAAAAAGTTATTTTCTTATTAAACATTTACATGCGTAAGTCACACATATTTCCCAGAGGTATAGGCAGAACCATTAAACATTTTTATGGGTCAATAAGCTCATAATATGTTATTTTAAATATGGATAAAATAAAGTCATTATTTACATATTTTTGTCAAACATCATACATACCTAAATACTCAACTTGTATATTTTTAATACGGTTCGGCTGTTTTTAACTAGACGCTCAGGCGCGCTCACCCTTTTAATCAGTAAAATAATTTTATTTTATTATGCATTTTTTCCTTCGCGAATGTGTTTAAAAATTTCTTTTTGAATATGTATTTATCAGACACAACTTATTGACCTGAGAAAAAATACTTATTGGAAAATCTATAAAAGCACCGTGTGGGGCTTTTCCTTAATTTAAATACTTTTTGATTAATATTTGACAATGGTTCAAGAAACGTGATGTAAAATACATCCGAATTGAGAACCTCCTCCTTTTTTTAGAAGTCGGTTAATAAAAGGCACTTTATTCAATGCGGTTTTAGTAATATTTGTTATGTACGCTACGATTGCTACGAAAACCCAAAAAAAACTGTGAAGCTTTCATAGTATCCAAGTTATTCTGGTGTTATTTCAGGATTTTTTCCCGCTGAATGGCTGGTGGACGAACGCGGAGAACGGGAAGGACAGTGCGGACGTCCAGGTTGTGTACCTGCCAGCTCTCATTCCGCGAGAGGCGCAGCTCGCAGCTGACAAGGCCAACGACGACGTCCCCGTGCCCTACAGTTTCGATGCTTTCGGACAGTATGTGATGCTTATTTGTTTAACGGCTGATGAGGGCGGGGACACACACACACACACACACATGAATCTCATCTCTATAAAAAAAAAATTAACCATGGATTAATTTAAACAGGTGACGCTGCATGCACGTCAGAGAATAGAAATGTCAATAAACGGGTTTAAGTTAATACAGGTATTATCCTCGTTTATGAATAAGAGGGTAAGAATATATACCTACATCAATATCAAGGATAAGATGGAAGTCTGCGTTATCTAATAACAAAATCCCAATCAAATGTGTGATTCTAAACTTAATTTATTTTTAGAAATTTTGAGCTACAGTTGGTTCCAAATCGTCGGTTGGTTTCTCCCGAGTTTCGGGTGTGGTCTGATCAAGGCCAGGAAGCCAGTCTTTCGTCAGTGGACCCGTCGTGCCACTTTCTGCACACCGGACACAATTCTGTAGCGGCGTTCTCAGCATGCAGGGATCACTCTCTTGTAAGTATCACAAAGACAGGAAAAATGTATGTAGGTACATTGTACACATCCGTTTTACCCTGGTAAATAAATAAGCGTTATTTGATTCATATTTTCAGCACGGTTTGATCGTCGTCGACAATTCAACCTACGAAGTGCGCCCACTGCCGTCGGGAGCCGGGCGGGCGGAAAACGGCAGCGGTCGTACAGCGCATGTGATTCGTCGCGCACCGCCGCCTGCGCCGCCCGGTGATGACGCGCGACCGTTGAGACCGAGCGTGCGCAGGCCGCGGGCCCATCCACCGCGTCTTAAACCTGGCCCACCCAACTATACCATCGAAATAGCCCTATTCCTCGATGAGGCTGCCTACAAAATTTTCTATCCTTTCCTCAACTATAGCGAGACTGACTTACGAGATATGCTTTTGGCAT
Organism: Abrostola tripartita; assembly: GCA_905340225.1. Taxonomy (NCBI): domain Eukaryota; kingdom Metazoa; phylum Arthropoda; class Insecta; order Lepidoptera; family Noctuidae; genus Abrostola; species Abrostola tripartita. The sequence continues at coordinate 9,747,587 of HG996487.1, read as the reverse complement.
ACATAAACGGTGTAAGTATTTCTGTTATTTCAGAAAATATTTAAATGCGAAATATAATTATAATTTGTAGAATATCTTACTGTAAAAATGTTCGTACATGTTCCAGGTGCAGGCGCTGTACCAGCACTCGTCGCTGGGGACCCGCATCCAGCTGTCCCTGGTCCGGCTGACGTTGCTGCGCACGCAGCCCCCGGGTCTGCCCGCGCACGCGGAGCGAGGCCGGCTCCTCGACTCGTTTTGTGCATACCAACGATCCTTGAATGTAGAAGATGACGAGGACCCTCAACACTGGGATATGGCATTACTGCTTTCTGGGTAACTACAAACAAGATACTGAAACCTGGGCCTAATGTTTTAAAAAGAACTTGTGACAATTAATTTAATATTTAAAAATAACAAGATCTACTCTTAGAGTAGGCAGGAAAACATGTAAGTAACTTCCTTCCATAGTCCGATATGATGGCACACTTAGTAGTCTACTCTAGATCGGTAAGTGAACATGAGTGCTTCGACATCAGTCAGAACATGCAAATAAAAGTTAGGTGTTTTAAAATTGCTTATTTTCGGTTTGCGGTTTTGTACACATACTTGTGGCGTGTTTGTTAGAATCTTGAATACTGTATTAGCAATACTTTGGTGAGTCATGATTTGGACAAAAAATATGTAGGTATGTTGTGAAATACAAATATTGTGCATTGGGTCCGAACAGTGGAGATTGGTTTATTTTAATAAGAATAGCACACCAGAGTATGAAGGTCTTGCATTGTACTAAGAAACTGATGTATACCATTTGCCAAGGGGCCGAAGTCCGTTTTTGTGAGAACTGTGAAGGGCATAAGTGTAACGATAATATTTAAAAATAAATAATTTTATAAAGGCTAATAAATTGCGTACCTCTGTGAAGTTCATTAATATCATAATCTAATAAAATTTTGACAGTAAATTCACACTTCTTACAAAACCGGACCTCGGCCCTTTTATTACCAGGTCACTTAATAGATATCGGCTGATATAAAAGTAGTGTGTGTAAAGATAAAGCGGGCTTTACTCCATGCCAGGCTGGACTTCTACTCGCTGGACGGCGGGCAGCGCAACGGCGTGACCATGGGGCTGGCGCCCGTGGGCGGCGTGTGCCTGCCGGCGCACGCCTGCGTGGTGGCAGAGTTCGGCACGGCCGACCTGCTGGGCCGGCCCTACCCCTCCGCAGGCTTCACCTCCGTGTATATCCTCGCGCACGAGATCGGACACAAGTCGGTCTTAACTCCTTTTTTTCTACTAGTATTTTGGCTCAGGATCTATGCAAGGCACTTTTCTGCTTTTTGGAATACGAATATCTCAAGTGTTTCTTTTAAATTACTTTGTTGTTATGGCTTCTCAGTCATAGTTATATAGATATCGTACTAGATTTTGTTTAAAGCATTGTGTAAGGTCAATAACTTTAAATCAATGATATGTACATGCGGGTGTTTAAATCAAGTGTTATACTGTTCTCACATAAATTATTTTTTACCTGTCTGGACTTTAAAAGAGACATTGACCCCTGAGTTTGTTTCGGCGTTTCTTCTCAGAGGTAGTCAGTTAGGAAATGCCGACGCCATCTATCTAGTTAAAAAAAAAATGACGTGTAAAAGTGTTTTTTTAAGACCTATTTACAGAAATAAAATCATTTATTCATTTATACCTATTCTAACAAATAATGAAGAAACTCGCATTGCTCGAATATTTTATAACTTTAATTTCAAGCTACTTATACAGATTCACCCAAGAGTAAAGTTTATGATCGAGAAATGGCCTTTGTGACGTTTCCAAAGACAAAATAATCTTCAAGCCAATCACAAAATTTTGTGCAGTAACATAATTTCAACAGGGATGAAAGTTCAATAGATGATTGGTTAACTTCCAGCCTGGGCATGCACCACGACGGCACGGGCAACACGTGCGCACGCGACGGCTACATCATGTCCCCGTCGCGGGGCACCAACGGCGAGGCTTCCTGGTCCACCTGCAGCGCTAGAGTCGTTGCAGAATTGCAGTATAGTCCATTTATATCATCTTAATCTCAATCTTTTTTAAATAGCAGAATAAGATTTTTTTTTCTTTCGGTCTTATACACATCGCCTAGAAGAAAATATTTGGGATTTGTGTGGTAAATGTGTGGGGGTGTATAGGGGCTTTAGAAGTTAGGAAAATCATTGAACTTATATTTAACTGTCTGATGCATTATGACGGATTGTGAAGGCTTGTTTTCAAACACATAACCTTTTGTCATGAGTGTGAAAAAAATACGTCACAAATTACGATGTTACCTAATGTCGGACGTGATTAATTGAGTCAATAGCTTGTATTAATGACTGTCGTTAGTTTAGGCTGTTACATAAGCCAGATTAATATGTACACTGTATGTTTGTTTCGTTATAATGTTTTAGTTTATCACGTGAGGCGCTAATCATTATTTGGTCGCGACACACAGCACAGATATATTAAACAACACGTGCTTGTGTCATGATTTGCGACATAAATATGTTGTTATTGTATTCGGCTCAGGAAAGTTACGCGATAAAGTAGGTACATAATGTATGTATTATCGGACGGAGTAAGCAGACGAGTGGTATTGTGTGGTACATACACTTTGCTCACCCTCGTACCACATTTTGCTAAACAATTTTAGTCCCGATGTCGAAGGCCCAATCGGTGATCCTATTGTTTTTATGCCTTAATTTATTAGCGTTGATATTATATGAGTCTCGGCAGTCATGTTATGTTATGTTTTTATTAGTCTGTGGAGTCTTAACATTACTTAGAAAGCACAATTATAAGTAGATAAAAAGTTACATTGTTACTTGCCTGGCTTCAAAGCAGCTGAATATGTATGGGGTTCGTAGACTTCTGGCCGCAATGATTAAGATAAGCATGCAAGTGTATCTTAACTCTTAATTCTGGCAATTAAAACAAACTTTGTTCTCTCATCATAACCCGCCTTATCTCGATACAGTTAGTCACATGCTTCATGCGACAAAGTCGTACTAATATTTTAACGAGCATTATCTACATAATCCGTTAACAACTGTCAAATTTAATTAGCCAGTCTTGTTGTTCATCTTGATCTTGGAATGACTGTTTGTTTGTGTACTCTAGGTGGGCCACGTGCTTGTTTGACGGGGGCGATGATTTGGACGCACCGGTTGAACTGCAGCACGAAAGGTTTAGTGGAGCGCCCGGTGCTGTCTGGAGTGCAAAGAAACAATGTGAAGTTAGTGTTACTTAAAAACGTGCTTAAATATAATGTGCAGTTGATAAACATTTATTTATTCACATTGTGTATGTTTATCAAATGGATAACTCAAACATGGGTGGTGGTGGCTTGCCCGTGACCGGGAATGCTACAAATAGTTTGACTTCAACAACCACGTGGTGCGTGCAGGTCCTGCTGCGCGACGTGGACGCGGCGCCGTCCCCGGGCGCGGGCGAGCTGTGCGCGCAGCTGGCCTGCCGCACTCCGCACCGCGCGGGGCACTATTACGCCGGGCCCGCGCTGCCCGGCACGGCCTGCGGGCGGGACATGGTGAGACGCTCCATCTAACTGTTCACTTTACATATCATCTGTCGAGAGTTGGGCAACTTGATTGACTGATTTAATAACATAAAGTACCACGTTGGGCACCAAGTCTGTTTTTGTACTAAAAGTTGGCGCCCAACGTGGTACTTTCAAGAAACTTTTAAAATCCGACACAGGTACCTACCTATTTATGCTTGTCGAAAATGTGATACAATACTATAAAGTAGTATTGTGTAAAAGGCGATAAATAATCACAACTCCCATTCGCTCATTATGATATCGATACTGTAAAGTAACTGACCGTCGCTTCAGTGGTGTCAAGGAGGCGAGTGCGTCCCTGCTCGTGCCGTGGCTACATCCAGCACGGCCGCCCCGCCGGGCGCAGGCGCGGGCGCAGGCGCGGGCGCAGGCGCGGGCGCAGGCGCGGGCGCGGGCTGGGGCGCGTGGCGGGAGGCGGCGTGCCGCTCGGGCTGCTCGGAGCGCGGGCGCGGCTACCGCGAGCGGCGCCGCTCCTGCAGCTCCAGCGACGCTGACGCCTGTCCGGGGACGGCCTACGATGTCGTTCTATGCGATGACACTAAGGTTTACTTACTTCCATTTAAATTTTCAATATATTTACTGCTGTTTTCAGATATTATTTGATAAATCTTTATGACAGATACCTCTATGAATATTATTGCTTCGTAATCGTTTACAAATATTTATTTTGTTTACTTATACCGATACATTTATTATTGGTATAAGTAAAAAATCACATATTTGTACGGGAAGCAAATCTAATCCGTGCTACCTAGAATTACGTAATAGAAAAACCCTGAAGGGATTTCCTTAATGAATATCTGTGTTGTCCCAGGTGTGCGGCAAGAAGTCGCGCGTGTCGGCGAGCGAGCTGGCGTCGCGCAAGTGTGCGGAGTTCGCCGCGCTGCTGCCCGAGCTGGACCAGCGCGGCGCGGGGCTGCAGGCGCCGCACGACTCCAGTGAGACTTATTTTATTATTACTAGATAATTATAAATTTTAAGTTCACCCTAAAGTAAAAATTTGATTGAAATAATGTTATAAATTTTGGCTTTCTGCACTTCTTCTCTATAAAGAAAAGAAGTGCAAAATTAACTTTAACTATGGCGAAACCGAAATTCCTCCGTGCGCGCGATATTCCTAAAAATTTGAGATGCTGGTCTTTCTTTTCTTTTTTTTAGCAACCATTTCGTTAAGATGCTGCTGATAACTTGGACTTTTAATTTTGCGTTAAGTTTTGAGCCTCTCATGGCCCCTTCTTATACCTCGTTACCCCTAATATATTATAGGTATTCCTTCTTCAAAAAGTGTAAAATTATTTATTTATTCATCTTAACTTTCGATCATGTTGGAAGGTGGTACTCCGTAATATGCTCAACCAAATTGGAAAGCATAATAAATAAATTAAAACAATACGAATATGGTAAATTTCAAAGGCATGGTTGTACCATAGATCTACTTTAATTACCAAACATTACAATTTGAAATGTTATATAAGTTAAATTTAGCTTATTTCAGTCAGATAAGCGTAGTTTTGTAAGTGCACGTACACGCGTAAAAAGGTTTCAATATGAAGTTTTTATATTTCAGAACATATTTGCTACTATTTTCTTTAAACACGACCTGTCGTAACTCGTCGTCTATGCTGTACGGTGTACCAATGTTCTTCTTTGACCGACTTCTTGAACATTCTGCTCCGTTTTGGCCAAAAAGTTTAGTTCTTCACCTATTACAGTTTATTTTATTTTATTTCCGTGCCTGCAGCCCGCATGTGGATGGGCTGCGCGGTGTTCTGCCGGCGCGCGGCGGGCGGCGGGTTCTACGCGCCGCGCGTGGAGCTGCACGCGGCGGGCCGGGACCCCTACCTGCCGGACGGCACGTGGTGCCACCACGACGGCAGCCAGGACTACTACTGCCTGCAGCACCACTGCCTGCCTGAGGTGAGGTTCCGGGACTTTCTGACTATAGTTCCCGTCACGTAAAAAGAACGCTGAGTGACTGTCAGCGACTGTGTTTGCACTCGGATATAGTCGCTTCCTGTGGTCCTATATTTATAATTTTACTAAAATTTTAATTTTATAATTTTTAGTTATAATTAAAAAAAATAGTTAACGGTTAGCGTTCTTTTTATGAGACGAGAAGTATTCCATGCAATGATAGCATTCAATGTTTACACTACATTGGAAGATCAGACATGTGGACATGGGATAACATGTGATAATTGTCGGGTGTAACACTCCCGAAAAAAGAAATGAGCTGATTTCAGTTAAGTTAATTAGCATAGTTTCAACGTTCTACTTTCGAAGCGCATGTATCTGTAACTTTTCACCTATAATATCATATATCATATGTACGCAGAAAAAGACCGTCGAGTCCTTAGCCAATTCTTGTGGAAATAAATTTTATAGGAATCTGGCTGCGGGCTCTATCTCTTTCTTCTTTCTTGCAATTAAACACATTTGAGCTTAGCATTATTCTGAGAACTCATAACCTCATTATATTGCGGTGCTTGCGTCGGTATGTCTAAACAAATAAGCCGTTCAAGGCCAAACTAAAGTACCACGCATTAGCTCAACCGTTAAAATTCAGTTTAACTAAGTATGTACTCGTTTTAACGTAATAACTATGACAACGTGCGTGATAATAGGATAACTAGAATAACTAATTGTTTAAAATAATCATGAATTATCGTCACCCGACCGCAAGTCATTAGTAGTGTCATTAGTACAAATATTCTACCTGTATAGTAATAGTAAGTATTATGAGTCATGGAGATCTTCACGCCCCCGCACGGTGAACCGTGACAGTACCGTATCGTAATACTTGAGACTCGATACTTTGTTGGCTAGTCTTGGCTAACTCACCTGGTCTTGTGAGTCACGGGTAATGATACAGATGGCGCTGTACGACGTAAACCTTTTGTCGTAGGTATGTGCTCCCTTAAAATATTTTCAAATAGGCGGTACGTTATTTGTAGAGTCCACGAATTTCCATTTGCTACGTTCGAGCGATCCTGATAGTATATTACGTTAGCCTCATTCAGTTTTACCACATTCTTCATACAAACTCTAAGGTTTAGTGTTATGTAGCACACTCCTAAGCTGGCCTTATCCAGAACATCTTTGATTCAAAACATAATTTTAACTGTTTATGGCTCCTATTAACAAAAGAGTGGCGGGCTTTCAGTTGCTTTAGTTGTCTACTACCACTATAGTCAGGTTACTTACCGTTGTCACATTCAAAATCATATTGGTATGGTAAATGACATTGCGGGCAAAAAGCGCGCTAAAGTACCGCATCGAGAGGCTTCCTTATATGAGCTGAAGTCTACTCTAATTACAACTTAAAATTTACATAATGACATGTCATACAGAACAGTAACTCAACACTAATACATGCAATCGTTATTGATAGATAACAATATGTCATTTTAGTCCTCTTCTAATGTGTGTGCAAATGAGTAGGTGGGTTGTACAGTGGAAGTCATGTCGTAGAACAAATATTAGTTTGTAGATTGTTAATTTGTTAGTCAGACTGCCCAAAGTACGCAAAACGATCACTTGAACTTCATCTATCTACACTCATAATGGCTTTTTAATTCTAGTAATTACGACATGATCCTTTATTAATGTTACAATTATTTCAAGACTTTCTCAAATAAACAAATCTTTTCATTTATTTACTTTGTTTATTCCAGTAGTTCCCAAACTTATTTTTCTCGTGCACCACTTTCAAAATTAAACTGGTGTCGGTGGACCCCCTGCTGCTACATTCCTACCACATTGTTAAAGTCGACAAAAAATAAAAATTGTGTCGCTTCTGAGTTCCGTCCCTATATTCTGATAGGTTAAAATTTTAAATTTTAAATAAAAACGAAAAATGGTACATTTTATAACATTTTATTAATTAAAAGAAAAGAATTACAAAAAAATAATAATAAGGTAATACTTATAGGTTGTGGACATAATTTTAATTAATGGGAAGGATGTATTTGATGGAGTGTCAGCAAACGATCAATGTTTGGCTTTATTTTTGTGAGCAATAACCGCAAATCCCCCCGCTCTGTGATGTTTAGTTTGCTCCTTTTTTTTGTTAAGAGGTTTGTAACGGCACTAAAACTTCTTTCGACAAGGTATGATGAGGGAAAAGCTATCAAAAATTTCCTTGCGATTTCCCACAGTCCAGGATATTTTTCGTGTATTTCTGCTTGCAGCCAAAATGTTTGGTAGCCTTTTCTAAATTTCACCTTCAGCTCCTCATTGGTGCTTAGCTCAAGCAGCTCCTCTTGTAATAATACATTGGCCACTTCAGTTTCATCAAATGGATTTACGATCCATGGTGGTATATCCATCGTCAGCATATCTTCAAACCTGGTTTTGAAGTCATCATGCAGGGCACTTAAATGTTGACTGTAGGTATGGATATCCTCATCAATAGTTTCTACCTGCGACAAGTTTGGAAATTGAGATAATTCGCGCCGACTAATGTTTTGCTTCATAAATTTCAATTTCCCAAGAAAAGCCGAAATTATCCCCTTTGTTTTTATTAAATTCAGGCTGTCCCCTTGTAACTGCAAGTTAATATCATTAAATTTTTTAAACAAATCTGTCAAATACGCAATGTCTCCTTTGAATTTGATCAAGTTTTCTTTTAAATCTGGATCTCTACTTTCTAAGAACTCTAATACGGAATCGAAAACAGAGTAAAATCTCGTTAAGCATGCACCTTTCGACAACCAGCGTACTTCAGTATGTAAGAGCAGTCGTTGGAAGTCTTCGTCATTTTCGTCGCACAATTGAGCAAATAAACGCGTATTCAATGCATTGCTTCTAATTTTGTTGACAGCGTTTATTATAAAATGAAGAGATTGGTTCAACCTGTCACTTAAATGTTTCGCCACAAGATGTTGTCGGTGGATTACGCAATGAATAGCTGTAAGTCCTGGTATAATTCTTTTGAGATGACTTATAAACCCACGATATCGCCCTACCATTGCAGGAGCTCCGTCTGTTGCCACTGAAATAATGTTTGTAAATGGAATCGATTTTTCCGTAAAAAAATTACTCAGGACATTAAATATTGATTCGCCTTTAGTGTCAGTCTCCAAAGTTCTGGCAAATAGCAATTCTTCGTGAATTTCTTCCTCCATGATAAATCGGACATATGCTAATAATAATGCTTCATTACCGGGTAACGTTGACTCGTCCAGTTGTATAGAAAAATGACTTTTTTGCAGATGATTGCACAAAAAACTTTCGATGTCAGAGCTCATTTCATCAATGCGTCTTTGTACAGTATTGTTACTTAATGGAATTCTTTTTAGTACGTCAAATGGAGATTTGTGCAAAACAGTTTTTAAAACCTCTTCAACAGCGGGTAAAATTAATTGTTCTCCGATAGTGTGCGGTTTTCCAGATTTTGCTATTAGTAATGAGATATTGTAAGATGCCCGCAAGCCATCATCGTTACTTTGAGATGTTGAAGCGAACATGCTGTGCATGGTGGGTCTCTTTTCATATTTTTCCTTCAATGTTTGAAAATATTTTAAATCTTTACCCATTTTATCAGTATGACACCTTTTTAGATGATCTTCGAGCTTTGATGGTTTCATAGAGTCATTGCTTAAAACTTTATTGCATATTAGGCACATGGGCAAGTGTTTATCTGCCTCTGATGGAACAAAACCATATTTCAAATAATCGACACTGTATTGTCGACATTTTTTCTTTGCTGTAGCCATGTTTTGTATCAGTTACCTTCCCTGTAAAAAAAAATGTTATAGTAACCAAGTTTTTATTTGAATATAGGTAGCACAACGCAGCCTTTGTCAGCTTTATATTATTATGATTATCATTATATTGAAAAAGTATTACGGCTTGTAAAGGGACCAACTAATAAACCGCTAAGACAAGTACAGACTTTTTCACGAAGCGATATCAATGTTAAATACCTAATTTACCACAATTTTTTAATAGTAGAAATAAAAATTAGTTTACTCAGTATCGAATATTGATCATATTTGTGTAGGAAAAAATAAAAGTCGAAATCCCAAATTGACCAAAAAAGTGACCATAAAAACAATAACTAAAATTTCATTAAATCAATGAGTTCACGCGCTAGTAGTTTTATAAAACAGTAATTGCTCTGCAATATTGATTTTTCGGCCTTTTTAGAGAGGCAGTCCTCTCGTGAAAAAACAATTGAATAAAACGTGCTGTGTTTGTCTTCAAATCGAAAGAGGACAATTAAAATATCTGTAAGTTACTAAGTTAGCTATATACAATGTGTCCGAGCGATAAGACCGCCCGGCGTTTTTTGAATATTTGTACGAAATCATTAATAATTATATTTACATTTGTGACTTAGCGGCCTTAGTGATTTTATATAAGTAATTTTTTTACTACATTTTAGTTTTGTCTAATGATTTTAATTGATAAATTATGATGTCGGCTAGTCAGTAAACAAAAATAATGGAAAAAGATGAACAAACTTAGGAAATATCGTAAAAAAACTGCAGCACGTCACGCGTCTTTACTTAATTTAATTTTGTACAAATATTCTAAATACGCCGGGCGGTCACTTATCCCTAGGACACATTGTATACAAGCATTTGTTATCAACCGACCAGTACACGAAACAAAATACTTAAGAACTAGGTACAACAAAAAAAAGGTACGTACTTACTTTTCTCCGGCACTAGGAACACTAATATAAATTTTCTCACACCTTCTTTTTCGAAATTCCGGAAACAAATAAATGAGCATGCCTTTGGCATCGAGTATTTATAGTCTTGATCAAGATCATGTCTAAACAAGCACTAAGCATTGTCGGACGGATTGCGCTTTGCAAGTCTGTACACGAAATTGTAATATCGAATACGCAAGTTTGGACAAGTAAGAGTCGCTTGCCAGATTAAAATGTTATCTGCTTAGTTAGGTACTTAAAACAATATAGGTAGGCCCTTATAAAAACTATATGCAGATAAATTTTCGTGGACCCCTATTAACATCTTATGGACCCCCATTTTTTATTGACGCCTACGTAGACCCCCAGCAAGGCTCCCGTGGACCCCTGGGGGTCCACCTGGACCACTTTGGGAATCACTGGTTTATTCCCAATACAACTGTGAGCATTATTTAATTATTTAAATAAAACTGTCTAAATATGATAAAGTCATAGTAGGAAATTTAATTAACTCTTTACGTCATTTACATATATAAGATCAGGTTGAAATTGTGTCATAATTCTAAGTAGTCCAGAATACATAGCATGACTTGGCAATAAACTTCACTGTATCTTTACAAATTTACAGAGTAGTCTGTGGATACGTCGTGGATTGTACAATAATTCTATGTAACTTAATCAAACTTGATGTAACTCTCATTGTTCAATTGTTGGTTTTCCCAAATAAAGAAAGTAAACAATAAAATAAAAAATTAGCATAATATAGGTACCTACTACAATTTCTGTCCTCGAGTGTAGGTATACTACACAGTACACTATTAAAAATCCATAAATTTAACAGATTCGAGGACTGCCAAGTACAGAAGTGGAATCTTCAGTAGTCTTACTACTTACTTGTCGATGATATGAGCCATGAGGCACAGTCATTAGTAACCTGCAACAACTACACTGTACAAGGCCCTAAAACATTGTTACAATACATTAGCTGTCTATAAATGGTAAAGAACATCTAGTTACCTTTATAGAGCATTGTCTTGATATAAATAGGCTAATAACCGCACAAATGGTAGTCTAAACTCGATGTTTGTCAACAGTGCCGCGTCATCTCACGTGATTCGATTTTGCTAGGAAACTACTTCATTATTATACTAAGTAAATACTTACAGAATTATATTAACGGGTGATTACGGTGAACCCACAAAATTCATGCTTTGATTTGGTATTATATTTTTCCATTGTTAGTTAAGACTTTGTATTCTTGACAAACTCAACGTCATATTTAGAATTTTGATTCACACCTAAATTGAATAACCAATTTAAATTCAATTGACGAACTTTCTGCTTTGATGGTTCAATAAACCTTATGATATTAGATTATCTCGTCATTTATACAATCAATACAATATATAGTTCGATTTTCGCTCGCTACGCACTGGTTTATAGCTTCCGTAATTAATTTGTAGAGTCGCAAAAAGCAGTCACATGATAGTTAAATAAACAGCAATGTTATAAAATAATGAGGTTCTGTTCTAAATTCTAGTAGTTAAACAAAATAATTTGAATGAAACTCATTTATCGATTCATATCGGAATCGCCGCGTCTCGCTGCCGCAATTTATTCGACTTTGCTTACGCACAGTTAAGAGAAAATATCAAGTCTGATACATGCATGCGTTATCATAGTAAGAGTCTGAATTTATTATGAGATAATATTTAGAATGTGCCTGCGTCACACGACAGCTGATTGTATAGTTCTGTAGTTGTTTAACGGTTTTGTTTAGCCGTCAAATATATGCCTCATTCTAACTATCTTCCGTGCGTCATAGATTTTCAAAGTTATTTGTTTATTTTTGGTGAATTATTGACCTAATTCGTCATTTATCTAGACGTTTAAATTAGGCCGTGATGAATTACCAAGTATCACACTTTGTATCTGCTGACGTTTAGAAATATGACAAATAAACACGCTCTCGATCCAATCGTCTGGTGAGGTTCGTGGAATCCTTGTGTTTGGTTTGGTCGCATTTATCAGTAGGCTTATTTATGGCCTTTTTCCACGAAACTATATTTCAACTTTTTTCCCCATTGAACACTAACTTAGAACAGTACATATAGGCACATACTACAGAATCCTTTAAGACAATTCGACGGTTCTCTCCATACCTACAGAAATATCGAATAGATACCAACTGCTCTACTTAGACGTTGACTAACTTAACGATGTACGCTGGCACAGTAAGATACTGTTTCTGTTATCACCGAATTATAGCTGCAATAATTGTTTGCTATATCAAGATGTTCTACTGCACAACGTATCAGTCTCATGTTGTCTTTGCATACTCGGCTCGCGTCACACGCATGTGCAGTAGAACCTAGATAAGCCTCAAACGGAAGCGGACAAGGGCATGTATTGTACTCTATCAAGGCTAATGTTAATTGACAACAGTTTACGTTACCTGTGCGTTAATAATAATATATTCTCACTATATTCTATACTTTCCTAGAAGTTCCGCAAACACGCTTATTATAAGAACCTAACAAGCACAACTAAATACATAGTTTAGTATTTTAACTGTACCCAAAATTGCCTTATTATAATAATTATTTTTGTGACAATCTCATTCAATTGTAACTACTTAGTGTCATTTTTGTACAACATTAAATGTTATTGCTAAAGTGTACCAGAAATAAGTGATTACGCAGACATAATTATTTCTAATAACATCTACCTACAGTATTATGCTAGCGTAAAGGTACAATGTCTATGACCGATAATATAGTTGACATTGGACACTGAGGGTAAAACTAGCCTTCGTTCAAGTTCAAACAGACTTCGCTGCTCTGTATCAAAAATAGAGATTGATATATCAAGCTGCCCGCGCAGATATTGACATTTCATTACCATAATCTGTTCTTGGTATTGGAACATATTATCTAATTAATGACTCGCTTCACATTAGACTTATTATACGCACGGTTTACACGGTGCGAGCTAGCGTGCGTTGTTATAGCTAGCCTAGTCACAGTTACTGTAGTACAGAACCAGATACTCGTATTGTGTGACCGTATCATATGGGCTACTGTCATGTGCGAGTCAGACAGTAGCACGGATCCGAGTTACTACTACATTTTTTGCCATGCGAGTATACACAATGGAAATAGCTGTCTACTGTCAAATCAGCACCTCGCACTGCGTAACCTCGCCTTTAGATATGATACTGTTTTCAGCAGATGGCGAGTGCACAGCTCAATGTTTGCCTTTCATTCGCGCAATCCAGGCGTTAGGTAATCGTTTCAGTTGCTTTCTGCTTGGAAGCCTCTGATCCCAACTTTGTTAAAAGTAGTATTATAGATAAAATAATATTCTTATGCAGACGTTGTTCAGGGTTGTTATTTTTTTTAATATTGTTCCCATAATATATTAAATATGTCGTGTTAAAGTGATACAACTCTTATCGAATCCTACCTAAATTGATTGATATTGAAGGCTACTAACAATAAAAGTAATGCAGAGATCACGAAAAGGCGGACGACGTCAAACTTAGGCCACGTAAAATTAAGCATAACACGAATCTGAATAAGTGTAAAAGTATATATAACACTTAAAAATAATTTAATCAAATATATTAAGCCGTGATTTACAGAATATTGCTAACATAATCAATATAATTTTCACATTTCAAGGATCATAAAAAAGATAAACAAGTCCATATGCACATCTGGCTTCAATGTGTTAATCGTCTTTGTGTTTTATTTTCGTCTGATCATTGTATAGAACTTAAAAGCTTATAAATAGATTTACGTAGATGATGATAAAATAAGATTAGAGTAATGTTTTAATTGTATCATTTAGACATCGGCTACGGACCTACGACGGTTCTTTGTTTCTTATTTTTTACTATCTATTGCTAAGTCACGCCAGATTTTTACGGCGCAACAGTCATGTGGTATTTGGATAAGACATCACGGAGTCGGTGAGTGGTACTAAGATCAAGTCAGAATGGTTTATACAAATACATGATTTATCACTAACTTTATATTGTGAAAGGAGTTTCATTTTAGCTTTTCACTTATCTATTTCCAGCCATAATTAAGTATATTAGTAAACAAATTACGTTTCAGTTGACATTATGTTATTACCCCGATTATTTTGTTACACATAAAACAAATAAACAAACGTCTGCCATTTAGTTAAATGTACCAATTATGTAATTGTAGCAATCAGTCGAATTCCGAAGCCGTGAGCGGAACCGTAATTTCAAATGAAAACGATTGTTGGTTCAAAGTAATCTCTTAGTCCCTATAAAACGCAATATGATACCGAAGTACATTAAAATAAGGATTACAGGTAACAACATTTTCTATAATCTTGGTAACAACTCAAACCTACGTGCGGAAATACAAAAGATTAGTTTATGATTCTTAATAACTAAATTCCTAGTTAAATATTGCGCTAAACACGACACGTCAACGGGTTGTATACTGACGAAATTATACTTCTTTGTTGAAGCGTAACTTTAGAACTTGGGTTTTGTTCACAGAACTTCAAGATGACAGCGCAATGGCACATCTGGGAGCTGCCTGATAAAGACGTGGGCGGGCCGTTCAATGCGCGTGCGCTAACCACCCCTGACGACGAGGCGGCGGCTGCTGCCATACGAGCGTACCATTCCCTGGACAACTCCGGGGTGCCGTTAGTCAGGTCCGCGATGCCTCCGCAGATGCTCGACGAACCAGAAGAGAATTGGGAAGTCGTAGACTATGTAGAAATACCTGCGGAAAAGCGACAGAGGAAGAGAAACCCTAGGGAAACGGCGCGCAATATATAGACTTTATACGCTTAACATGTACTGCAGAAGTCCAGATATAGGATTATTTAAAATTTATCCGAAGTATATATAATTAGATATGAAAATTAAGTACTAAATAAATATAACAGTGACTGAGTTTGGGTTCCTTCTTGTGGAGGACTTAATCCTGGGTAGAGGTGACAATATAAGTACTAAGTGACTCCACCTCCACAAATAGCATCGTAGGTAATATTGTTCGATACGTAGTGTTAAATAAATAGTTTTTATTATAATAATGGTTCCGTCCTAAAAATATCTTCCATATTTTTTTAAAGTATTTAGTTATAAGAAGCAAAATCTTGCCAAAATATAGAACTTTAGTGTTATTTGTAAGTTGTAATTCGGTGCAACCAGTGCCTTACAGCCGCATTTATTAGAAATAAGTGATTATTTATTATTATCACAGTATTAATGCGAGTATTAATTTTTTTTTTAGGTTACTTAGTTATGGTAAATCGCATTTTAGGTATTTTGTTTATATTTTATACTTAAATAGACATAGAAAAATGAAATAAAGTACTTTAACAAGGTAAGTAGTACAATATTAACAAAATAATGGAATAATAGGGCTTCAGTTGTGTAGTACACTCGTCAGTCGGCCATAACCGAAGGGTTGTAAAAATATTAGAGCATACTCAAAGGTATTAATTAATGTAACATGAAAAATAACCTTAGTAAACTAATAAATCAAATACTAGTCTTCTATTAATATTATACAAACAGAGCAACTGTTTTGTGTTTTTTAAATCGTAAGAGTAAGATGTTTTAGTTTTATGCTTCCATAAACTTTATATCCCTCGCTACTTACTCCAGTGTATATGGAACGTGGTATTTTTATTGCATACGTGTTTTCATCAAATAAAATACTTTATTCTATTTATGTGTATTTTACTTTTACCATAGCGACTAGAGCCATAAAGCAAGAGGTGCAGAACCTCAGGGACCGGTTTCCTGTTCTCATCGGGTTCCATTCGGGATACCAAACTGACAAACGTGACCTTAAGTTATTTTTCAGCAAATCTTGGGTTTGAAAATAGTCTAGGTGTCAGTCAACTCTACGTAAGTGCGTACGTACTACTCGATAAGTCTTGTATTACCTACGTTTCAAAAAGTATGAAAACCATCCAAACTAAAAATCACTTTCTCTTTCCATAAAAATAACTTTATAATTACGACTATAGGGTATCCTAAAAATCATATTTTAGGCTTTGGAAACATTGCTTGAATTAAGGTATTGATCAGTGTTCGTCTACGATTAGACGTAGGTAGTATATATGTTATGTATTGTGCAAGTTTAGTTAATGCATTTATTCGCACAACTTTTTAATATATTCTACTTCACTTCGGGCATTAAGATTGACAGTTTATAGCGTTGTTACTCAGACATTAGGCTAAGGAGCACATTGAATGTTAAGTTATGGTACGTTTCTCATACATTAGTTTTGGATGACAGAGCTACGAACGTAAAGTACAAGTGCCTACTCTGTGATTAATTGACATCAGGTAACGCATACACGATGCGAAGTGTCTATTGTAATAGATGCTAATGAAGCTTAAGGCTTGATTCTCGACTTTTATTAGATATATTAGCCAATAACCAATAAATCATGGCCATAACAATCTTAGGTACAAACGTGCACAGTATGCGAATAACACAAGGCGAATCTAGGTACCCAGATCTAACTATACTTTATCTTATTACCCCATCAACTGAGAACGTAAACACAGACTACAAAATAAATAATTCATTGAAATGCATACAATTACATACAATCGGTTTGTTGCACTTTCAACGCATGCTATGTATGCCTATTGTACGTCCGTTTACTACACCTATACTTACATATAAAAACCTGTTTATATAAATCTTCTTATATAATTTTATACTTGTACATTAAATAATGAATAAACAACAAACACTAGACTAGTAATGGAACTAACATTTGTAATAAAACACTGAACGTCACACCATGACCAGTCGACACATAAAAATGAGTGTCATCAAAGGTAATCATGGGGTGGCTGTAATATGTATTTACTTAGCTAGGTTATTATGTTATTAACGTAAAACGAAGACGAAATGATGGGCGTTCCCTGTAATACATCGTGTACAATCAACGACAACAGATCATAAACCGTTACCGTACAAAATAAATTATATTTCAGGCAGTTTCTAGGCTCACATCCTCCTTATAATAAATAGATCGTTGATCTGATTGAAGAAATAATACCGGTGAATTCTGGTAGTTCATCATCTACTTTTGGTGTTGAGTGTACCTAATCAACGAAACACGAAGGTATACCATTTGGTAAGTGGCTAAAGGATGAAAACAATGTGACAAAGGCTTCGAACAACGGATGAAAAATTTACACACAATATGTGCCCGTATTTTTGTGTAAATTTATATACTTAGGCTCGTTGACAAAACACATTAATATTTGAACCACGTGACAATTAGACGTGCTGCTAGTACCTTAACTGCCGCAGAACGAAAATTGATTATGTACACCTCATTGGTTGTAAGAATGTTTTACCTTCTTATAAATTCTGATTAAGTAGTAGCTAATGGCAAAGGATCGCCAATTATTTCATGGGACGAATGATTATTGTATTTATTTACATAGACTGTGTAGAAGAGAGCACCTCTACCTTACTTCGAGGATTGTAGAATTGATTCTCATTATTTATTTCCATGAAAAATAGCAAAACATTTGAATTGTTATGTTGATACTAAATAAATGCATTTTAGAATACACCAACCTACATCTGGCAGATTTGCTAGTGTTTTTATTATCACCTACTGTAACAGTTTTAGATTTTTATTGTAGAAGCCGAAATGCATTTGTTTGTCTATTTAGGTTTCGATTTTATTGATATTCAGTATACCTATACATACAGGTATTATCTGAGACTCGGTGAAGACAAAGGCGTATTTTTATACCAAAAGATGCTTACAAAAGCCACTATATATTGCTTTTACAATAGAAAGCCACCATATATTAATTTAAAGTAAAAATAAGCCATTGTTTTATACTCATTTTTATGCACTTTTATTTTATTGTATGTAATAACTATATTGCTATAATCTTTGCAAGATGTGGACTGCCTGACAACATTAAATGTTATTTGAAATAAGTAAGAATATACTTCTCCCCTATACACCTATTCTCAATGTAGGTACGCACCCGGTAACCGGTGTTTCTGTAGTTCAGGAGAATAACATCCCCCTGATTATGTGAAGTGCCGAATAGACGGTAATCAAGCCCTTGATCAAGATCAGATGGGAAAATTTGTATGAAACCTGTTGTGAGAATTTCGGGAGTGTGAGACAGAGAAGGAAATTAATGAGCTTTATATGCATTGCAATTGCAGAGACGATTATTGTCTGGACAGCTAGGAGTCGAGGAAACTAAGTTTAATAAGAAACTCTGTGAGGAAAATAGAGCGGATACTGTTCTCCATGGTACGGACATTTTATATTGAAAGACGAACATAGAACCACCTCCTTTTTGAGGTCGGTTAAAAAGGGTGAAAACGATTAAGCCAACAAACTGTAAGTCAGGTAATATCATGGAGCATAGACCCACTGGCACATAGGTAGAGTAGTAGTAGATGGTGTAAAGAATAATATCAGTAACTATACCAAAAATGGTAAATGGGGTGGGACGACACGTAGACGTCAGGTACGGTGTCGTCCAACCTTTAAACTATATGAAGAGTTGATGATTATTTTATTTATTCTAGCGTCCTAATTGTTCATTAATTAATCATAATTATACAGTTCCTAATTAAGAATATCATAATATTTATATTTGAAAATAAATCGAATTTTTGTTCTTCTTATCGTACGGTTGATGAACAACCTGGTGTCAGAGTTTAAACCCCCTGTAGGCCTCTGACATGGATTTACACACCGTTGAAAAATCTCTCATGTGTGCCGGTTTCCTCACGATGTTTTTAGCAACAGATAAGTAATTTATAATACGCACATGTATTCGAAAGGACATTGGTGCGTGCCGAGGTTTGAACTTGCGACCTTTGACTTGCCAGTCCTACGGTCATACCACTCGGCTATCAGTGCTTCATTTATTTATAGTTCTTGTTTATTTATAGTCTTCCATAATTAACTTACCTAATGATACAATATAATTGGTTGTGTATCTGGTGCACTCATTAATTTTGTTTGTGTTTAACATGTAGATAAGAGCGTTGCATTTTATACTTATAAATGAATATTAGGTACTTATTGTGTCGATGACTTGTGATATGTATAATATGTACCTTCTAAATCTTTTGATCTTTGGCAAGAAGGAGAACAGGCAGAGCTGATCAGGTAGGTTGAAAATCTTTGATGGCCAAGGGTTTTCCACCACTTAGTAATTCAATAGCTTTTAAGCGCTCTATGTCACAATAACAAAAATATTCGTAAGGTTACCTCTCAGAATACAGAACACCTACTGGTTGTTACATTTTTCATCACACAGATTGGAGAAGGCTTCTATTACATTTTGTACCGTTTGTATTTAAATTTGGTGTTTTTCTTACAAATTATGAAATTTTTAAAACTACAATTTACAAATAATCCTATCCATATCATTAAACATCTTAAAAATAAAATTAGTAATCAAAATTCGAAGTCATGCTAAAATTAAAATTACAAGGCCTTTACCATGAACTCTTACGCCAAAATACACTGCACGTAGCGGCGTCTCGCTTCCCCAACGGAAAATGTCCTGCTTTAATAGTTCATGGTAAGGGGACTGTATGCTAGTCGAGCACTCAATAAGGCCATCATTCGAGCTTTATACGAAGCTGAAACTGTATAAAATGTTGCTGTGGCTGATTGATTGTTAGGGTTATATATATTAGTTCAATTCCCAGTTAAATATTTGCGAACCCTTTTTTTTTTTTTTTTTTTTCAAGTGAGGAAATGCATTACGCATCCCCCGCCGTTGGCTCTGACTCTCCCCCGAACCCAATAAGATCCAGGGGCATACCCACTAAAACCTCACACGCCTGCTCTGCGCTTTTGATGGCGGGGAGGCGGGATCGCTGCAGCATTCTACCGCCAACCCCGCCGGCGCTATCGGCCCTGTAAAGAGGGGCGGAAACAACGTCGGTGCCCCCTTGTTGGAGAGGGGGCTGCAGGACTTCAGCGGAGGCCTATTCGGTGCGGAGGTGGGTCTCCCAACCCAGTACTCCGCAGGCCTCCTGTGGCAAGGGGCGGTGGTGTGCCCCTTGGCGCATCTTTGGTGTGCGCACTATGTGCGCACACGCGACTCAGGCCTCAGTTGAGCGGGCGGCAGTTCAGCCTGTCTGCCGCCCTGAGGCCGAGTCTTATGGCGGCTGGTAGAGGGCGCTATCTGCCCTCCGCCGCCGCCGGGGTCGGCGGGCGCGGATTGGGAGAGCGGAGTTAAGCTCCCGCTCTCTTTCCGCAGCCTCTTTGAGCGCCATCACTTCTTCGCAGAAGTCTGCGATGGCGCTCCATGACCTCTCACACCCCACCATCTCCTCGATGATAAGAGGGAGTGAGAGGTCCGACCCCACTTGGGCAACGAGTGTCCGACGCTGCACAGCCCAAGCAGGACAATGCTCGAGCGTGTGCTGCGCCGTGTCCTCGCTGCCAGCGCAGTGGTGGCAGGAAGTGGACTCCTCCCTGCCAGCCACCCGACACAGGTAACTGCCGAAGCACCCATGCCCCGACAGTACCTGCGTCAGCCGAAACGTGAGTGTCCCGTGACGTCTGTCCATCCAGTGGAATATTTGTGGGCGGACGGCTTGGATCGTACGGTGTCCCGCTGTTGGGCGGGACAGCCTGACCGCCCACTCCAGGACGAGGGCTCTACGGAGCTCCCTCATGCGCCGCTCCACGGCTCTGGGCGGAGGCCCATCGCCGCGTGCCACCAGCTCCTTCCGCCAGTGGTAGGCGTCCGCCAATGCTCTGGCGTCCAGGTCCCACGGCAGGGATCCGGCTAGCAGGCACGCTGCCTCGCCGGATACCGTGCGGTAGCCGCGGATGACCCGAACAGCCATCACTCGCTGCGGACGCCGTAAAAACATGGCGCCACGCGGCGTCAGACACTCGGCCCAGACCGGTGCTCCGTAGAGCGCCATCGAACGGGCCACGCCCATGTACAGACGTCGGACACTCTGTTTCGGCCCCCCCAAATTTGGCAGCAGCCGCCCCAACGCGGCTGCCGCGGCGGCCACTCTGGGCCCCAATCGCTCGAAGTGGGGGTTGAAGGTCCACCTGCCGTCGAGCACCAGCCCGAGGTACCGCATGGTGGACCCTATACTGATTGTAACCCCCCCGACAACGATGTGGGACCCAGCAGGTGGCGCTTTCCGGGGCCCGTGGAAAAACAGGGCCTCGGATTTTGGCAGCGCGACCTCAAGGCCAAGGGCGCGGATGCGCCCCACGACGTGGGCCACTCCAGCCGTGGCGAGCAGAGACGCGTCCCGATGTGTTTTCCCCCGGGCCAGCACTAGTGTGTCGTCAGCGTAACACACCAGGCTGACACCCGGGAGAGTCGCGCCTCGCAGGACCCAGTCATATCCGATGTTCCACAGGAGAGGTCCGAGGACTGACCCCTGTGGAACACCGCACGTCACCCACCTGGTGACCAGCCCGCCACGACCTTCGTAGGCAACCACTCTGTTGCCCAAATAGGCCCCGACTACTCGACGTAGGTACTCCGGAAGTCCGTGATATTGGAGCGCCGCAGTGATGACACTCCACGGCAGAGTGTTGAAGGCGTTGGCAATGTCAAGAGACACAGCCAACAACACCCCGCCGCCCGACACTGTCTCGTCCGAGAGGGTCTTGACGCGCAGGATTGCGTCAATGGTGGATCGACCCCCCCGGAAACCGAACTGGTGTTCTGACAGGTCGGGTCCTACCCTTGTCAGGTGCTTGACGAGGCGAGCGGCGATGATTCGCTCGAACAGCTTTCCCACCTCGTCAAGCAACACGATCGGCCGGTATGCGGATGGAGCGTCAATAGGGCGCCCCTCCTTCCGGAGCAGTACCAGCCTGCCTGCCTTCCACAGCTGTGGGAACTCTCCGCGTTGCAGGCAGGCGTCGAGCATCGTCAGCAGTCGGGGCCTTAAGGCCCTGAGTGCCAGGGCCAAAACTCGGCCCGGCACGCCATCAGGTCCAGGGGCGGTGTTCTTCGCTTTGAGGCGAAGAACTGCCGCCCCAAGTTCCGCGGTGGTAACCGCGGGCACCTCCCCGTCGTCCACCGCCACTCGCGAGAGCATCGGCGGGGGGATGTGGTGCGTCCTCGTTGGGAAGAGGGTCGTCGTCACCGTCTCCAGGAACATGGGTTCCAGCGTCTGTGTCAGTGGAGGCGCCCAAGGGCGGAGTTTGCCCCGTACCAGCTGGTATGGGCGCCCCCATGGGTCGGCATTGAGGGTGGACAGCTGCTCCCGCCGAGCCGCATCCTTGGCCCGACTGATGGCCGATTGGAGGGACAGTTTTGCCCCCCTGTAGGCATCATACAGCCGGGCCTCGAGCTCGCGGTCAGCGGGGCGTCTTCGGCGCTGGCGCACGTACTCACGCCTGCGCGCCGAGCACGCCACGCGCAGTTCCGCCACTTCAGCCGTCCACCAGTAGACCTGGCAAATATTTGCGAACCCTAGGACAACGTTTATCTAGCCTATTTTATTTCTATATTACTAAGTTACAACGTTTCGTGACGGAAATGAAAAAGTTCATAATTCCGAAAGAATTTGATGCCATGGATATAAGAAAAAAAGTCTGAAAGGTTCTGTTATTATTGCTGATAAAAACAATGCCGAAATTATTGTCGTGAGAATCCAGGTTTTTTTACTTATTTTATTAATTATTATTATTGCTATTTTACATTGCAATGTGGGAAAATCAATTTTTTCTTCTTGAGTTTTATTACCTTAATCATCTTTTAATTATTTAGGATATATAATTATATATATACACGTTCTACCACTTAATGGATGTTTGAGTTTTGTGATATTTCTTTGGAAAACATACGTCAATAAATAACATATTAGTATTTAAATATCTATTAGAATTAAAAGGAATGGACGGGCGCCTGGACGGTACCTGTTTTAACGATACTCTTCTTATGTTATCGTAACACTGAGGCTTATTGCTAAGACGCTAGGCTTAACTATAGTGGGACTCCAATAATTGCAGAAGATTTTACCCAATCTACTTAAAAAATTGAGTATTTGTTATCTATTTTGTTCACCCCTTAGACGTAAATACATAAAAAGGAACTTGAAATTCGATGGGTGCGACGGCTTAGATGGTTAGAGCACCGCCACGGCACGGCGAAGGTCGCAGGTACAAGTCCTGCTCGCGTCCATCATTTTTTAAACTTCCTTTATCAATTTAGATATATTTTGTTTTTCCTTTGTCCCTGTGCAGACGGATTGTACCGTTACGTCGTTTAGTTCTCAATCATGTTTACGTAAATTACGTCTTGTATAATGCGTGTAGTGACTTCTGTTAAAACCGGTGTTTACTCCATTAACCACTCTCTTTCCCATTTACCTGCCTGTGCATTATTAGGTGTTCATGCTACCACAATAAAACAGAATTTTAATTAGGATCGGGAATTACCTTACACATTCATTTTTTTAATTCACTTTATAGGTAGAGTCGAATTAATGTTGACAGGAACCATTTGTGCCACCACGCTTTTTTTGTTTTTAAAATCATTAAAGAACTAA
Organism: Abrostola tripartita; assembly: GCA_905340225.1. Lineage (NCBI taxonomy): Eukaryota > Metazoa > Arthropoda > Insecta > Lepidoptera > Noctuidae > Abrostola > Abrostola tripartita. The sequence goes on along the minus strand of HG996487.1, from coordinate 9,723,766 downwards.
TTTATGTGTACATATACTTCTATATATACTTCGGTAATGGATGCCTCGATTGATTTGTGATTTGTCCGTGACATTGTGATCGTGCATAAATCTTAGAGCTTTAAGTCGAACGCCACTTTACTATTCCGCTGGTGAACATATAAATTTGTTTGGATACGACCAGCATACTTAGTAGATTTCAACCGCCATATTAAAATTTGATTACGCAATGAAATTACTAAATATGTAGGTTTTTGTTTGATGTTAGATGGATAGGAGGTTTTGGTAAATTCAGAATTAAAATATAATTAAATTGGCCATGCCGTATGAAAGCGTTATTATTATTATTATTTCAGGCATGGTCGTTCCACTGCAGGGCAAAGGCCTCCCTTTCCTCCCTCCATTCCTCCCGGTAGTGACCTGCTGTAGTCCAAGTGGCCTTATAGGAGTCAAGCTCGTCCCGCCGCCGTATAAAAGCGTTGGTATACATAGTGGTAAGTATGGACATATGTGTTTATACTACACGCATGGGACATATCATATTATCTTTAAACCAAGTGTGCACTGGCACTTGCACTGTGGAAAACCTTAACCTTTACTAGCAGCATTGACCTACCTTCTGGCTATACTGAATTAAAATCACGCAATAAGGAAAAAATAACCCAGAAAAAGGTAAAAAATTGTATGTAGAAAAAACCAATTTTGTCAAAAAGACAAGTCCTGGAGACCTATGTGGCGAAACATGTTGTTTGCCCTGCATGGGGCAGATTGGATGAACCTTTAGGAAAGTGAACCATCTGCTATCTTACAAAGTACCTAATCTTATCAACAGTTTTTGAGTCTATTGGCATATCTATTTTGTGACATACTAACAAAAGTGACATGTATAATTTGATCAACGGTCAACATTGTAAATTTTTATAAGTAACACCATCGCGGAGTTTCATTGCACTTTGCAAGAGTCGCAAGTGATCCCGCAGTGGACTGGATGTGGAACGAACGGTACCTACATTTTATATACCGTCATAACTTCATCTTGTCAGCAAGTCGGTCAATAAACCACTTGTAAAAACATTTGAGAGTGAATATGTTGACTGATAGACTAAAATTGGAAAGATCTGGTTATACGTATTTACGTATCTTCCAATGGAAAATATAACGAATAAAAAAAAATTCCTTAACTTCGTGCGCAAAGCTTATGTAGCAGGGTCATCCCCTTATTCATGTTCACAGCGTCAGTCAGTTCCAGTTTGAGGACTTAACACTAGCTAGAATTAGTTTTAAGTATGTAGTTACACAGCCTGTTTTTTTAAATAACTTTTTAGATTTTAAATCAAGGCAGCAAAGCTTAAGTAGGTAATATGCACTCTCTATGAGCTCCACATAATACCTAATTGCTTTAGAAATAATTTTAAACAACAGATCTAATTTAATGGACGTTGGTGCAATAATTTCCTTTTAATTTATAGGTTCAATATAAATAATATTGATATCACAATCGTTCATTAGTATAAGGAAAGTTTACGCCGCCTTGGAACAAAATTACCCTTTGTTCGAGATAAAACAGTTTCGTACACATGCTATATATAAACTAGACTTGTTATTTATTTAAAGAAAAAAGGAGATAATGGAGTAATTAAAGCAAGTATTGTTTAAGTATCACACCATCCGGTAAAGGAAGTCTGCCCGAGATTAGCTACCGGATGAGTTGATAAGTTTTTCACAAATAAATCAGTCACTACGCCGTCTTTAAGTCCACTAATTGGATCCATCCTTTAAATCCTATCTTGAATCATACTCAACTCAGCTGCTATTGACAACAAAATGTGATGCCCTGGAAATAGAGATAACTGCTGCCTACATCTTTAGGGATTACAGACTTGATTGTATAAATGAATAAAAACGTAGCCTGAGTCCTAATTACCAATCCGTGCGAACCGATCGATCAATTGTTAGAACCTAACAGTGGCGTAGAAAACAAGTGAAGTAGGTAATGAAACTCATTAATCGCTAACCAAGTTAATTGTTGCTACAACTCGGATTACCCTGTTCACGCTACATCCGATGCAAAACTTTCAATAGGTGCATTAAATTCAAACCTCTCCCAAACAAGGGGCTCAGCATTTACAAAGTATTTTTTGACGGTTTTCTCTATCTACAAAAATAATGTTTAAGTGGACAGTATACAAGGTTTTGTCACATAAGTAAAATTTGACGACCTTCATGCTTTAATAGGCGTGAAGGTTTCAGACTACTCGTTCAAAACAGTTAAATATTTCTCGAGATATAAATGTTAAATATGCATGCGGCATGATAGTTGATAATGTTTTGCATTGCGTTACTATTACTATGCAAGGTATTATTATGGCAATTTTCCTCATTTCAGAGAAAAGTAAGGGTCATATAGATAAACCACAAGCATCTCTTAAAATAGATTAAAGTAAAAATAGTGTTTCCAACTCCGCTACGGGAAACAATAAAATTAAAGGCGGTAAATTAACAGAAGCAAACAAACCAGACGAAAATCATGGCTGTAGATAAAAGTCTACTAGAAAACACAACATCATCTTTATTTTTCTTTGTACATGAACTTGAAGGACATCCTAATAAATGCTCTAAATAAAATGTTATCATTTTGAGTATGAAACAAATAAAGACTATTCATTTTATGTAAACCTATGCAAACTCCAAGATTTTCTGGACGGCGAAACACACACAATTACCGACTAATGCATTTATTATTCTACTACTCACATGCAAATAGAAATAATTACTCCGTTACAATTGTTTTACTTGACGAATATTAAGTAGGTACCGTCAGTGACGAGACAACTACTGTATCCTATTGTATTCTGGTTAGAAAAGAACGCATATTGAGAAAGAATTTGGTTGACATGTGGTTTTTACGATATCTACTTGACTGACTGCCCAGTAAGTTAGAGAGACAACTGACAACCTCACTCAATAGAAGAACCTCTCTTTCTATGTAGCATATTGCGTCGAAACGTAGCATCTTCTAAATGCGATAACTAGGTACTAATATTGAAACTAGCTAGTAATGTAGACGAGCCAAGTGAATGCTTTATAATACAGATACTTACATAAATAATTGTTGGTGTAGTCCCGTTAGTTCTTATCCGTTCATGTTTTTGCCGCTCAGCTTTTTATTATAATAATATATTAAATATTTTAACGTCAAGACGCAATAGTAGTGTCATGTTAAGCCGCTTAAGCGAGTGAAAGTTATGCGCATGTCTCCGGGAAGAAATCTAACAACATTACACGGAATTAATATTACCTGTATTAGAAGCTTGCAGCAGCACGGGTCATTAGCGCTGAAAGATACTTATATTCGAGAATATTAAATTCACTGAGAATATAGTAGATGTGGGCCTTATGTTTAAAAATTATTTAATATCATCCTTCTAGAGTTATGAAGCCACGCTGTTCAGCTAGCCTAAGTTGTTATAATCATCATCATCAGCCGGAAGACGTCCACTGTGGAACAAAGGCCTCCCCCTTGCCATTTGCATCCACCGGTTGCCCGATACTCTCGAACTCTGACGATATCGTCGTCCACCTGGTGGGAGGCCTGCCAACGCTGCGTCTGTTAAAATGATTAAGCTTAATTTTAAATAAAGGCTCGTCTAGTTTTATATACAGACATGAAGACCTTATTACCAATTTAAGTAACTAATAAAATGAACATTTCTGCATTTCGTCATTAAATTACTTTAAATTGCTATGAAAGAGACTAAGGAAAACAAGGGCTTTTCCTTCCAGTTGTGGCTTACGAATGCGGTAGAATGAGCAACAGTTTTGTTTTTTTTCCAAATGGTCTCAGGTGCAAGACGGCTTAGTTAGGCACATTTTATATGTAAAACCTAACGCATTATTTTTATCGTTCTTCAAATGCGATTGTAAATGGACTGAAAGCAATTTTATCGCGCGCAGTCGTAAAAACGATCCAACCTGTCGTAGCTGGTATGACGGTGTGAAAACTTTAAACTTTGAAACAAAAACCCTCGAACATTCGATAGCTATTTAATACGTAATACCTACGTTCGCCTTTCATATTGATTGTTACTATATACCACATTAATAATTTTTAATTACGTGTCAATGTCGGGTCATACGTGCATCGAAAACTAACTGAAGTGCTTCGGAATTAGGAGAGTACGCTTCTCTTATGGTCTGACGTCGTCGATGACCGTGCAAATTGTGTATTATGTGGCGGAAAATCCGACCCTGGCGAAATTCACGGTCAACATTGTGAAATGGTAAACGTAATTTATTTTCCTACTAGATCGATACACTACACTACGTTGTTAGTACTTCAAATGATTTCTGACTTATGTCAATTAGACCTTCATATTTGTATAATTATTTACCCCCTTACTTATACAAATTGGCAATGTTGAACAATCGATTAAATTATACCTGTCACTGTCGTTTGCATGTCAAAGAATAGAGATGCCAATAGACTTAAGAAGTGGTTAAACTAAAGACATTTTAGCATCGTTTATAAATAAGAGGGTTAGAGGCTGGCGGTAGGTTCTTTAATTCTTTGTTACATCTCTCAACAGGTGCTGCCAAGCAAATAAGTAGAGATATTATACCTAGTATTAGGTAACTATCTTTACACGATCATTAAGCTATTGCAAACGTTCTGATGCAAGTTTTGACCATCAACATTTAATGTAAAACCCAGTTCTTCTCAAACATGACGTAGAGTCACTCTAGGTTTATAACATCCGTAAACGTCCGGTCATGTGATCGCAGCGAAAGTAATTTCTAAGTGACGAACGTGTAAATATTTCTTGAGGAAACAATAGTATTTTCCTAAACAATACCCTTATTTCATAGTTTGCCTGTTTGTTAAGATTGAATGCACCAAAAACAATAAGTATTGATTATGACGCAGTTACTTGCGTGAATATTCGTAACAATAGGTGAAGGGTAAATAACATATTGACATTTACCTAGTCCAAGAAAATAAAGGCTTAGCGACATTAAGAAAATGAATTCATATTACTTACAGCTATTGGTTTATGGATGAGTGGACACTGGACATGTTTTATGATGACTAAAGGAAAACCTGTAATTTGATTTATTGATAAGGATTTGTTTTGAAAAATTGCAGATCTATGATTGTGCAAATGTTTTGTCATGAAATTCGTTATTTACTAGCTATACGAATCATGCTTTAACTATCAATGCAAACATCGACAACCATTTCTAGATTAGAATATTAGTTTCAATATTATTTGTAGAGTCTAGCTCTTCATACATTTTGAAAGATTTTTATACACTTTATACAGGTTGAAAAACAATAGTCAACTAACTAACTAATGCCAACACATGTCATGGTATCTTAAGCCCATATAATTATAATTATTTTAGAGCAATGTAGAGCAATAGAGGATCGATGAAAGGTAGGTTTAGAAATGAAAGAGCGGTGGTCTACGAAAACTATGTCAGAATTCACTTATAATATATATATATATATATATATTATAAACTGAATCTTTTTTAAATGAAAATAGTGTCATATCAACCCGTAATTGTTACAATTTCGGATACCTAAACTGGTAAACCCAAATCGATCCACAAACTCGGTACCAACCCACTTGTTTTAAATAGTCCATATAGCGACGATTACAGTTTGTTTGTTGTTTACGTTGTTGTATCCCATACCTTATTTTACCATCGCACTTGTCTAATACAAGTGCGATAGTAAAATAAGGTCCCCTAAATTATAGGGGATTAGTTATTGCCATTTCAGGTAGAAATATTTGAGAAGCAGTATTTAATATTAGGAATGAATTTTTGATATTTAATAAGTCACATTGTTACGACTGGATCTGAACCCGCATCCTTGTGCCACGACGCATATGATACCTACTGAGTTGTGACTCAACATTTAATACATTATGTTTTGTTACAAAGGACACATTATTTTAGGATAATAAATTATGTCAGAATGTTATTTTTACCGATTCGTGCTCTACATTAAGGCAAGGTTACGTTTTTAGGAGTTTATTTTTGGACACAAATAAAAGGACTTGTCGATTCAGTCATCAGATCCTCTGAATGATGCTGTTACAGTTTTTCATTGTTTAAATATTGTTGTATTATTGATATAATTAATTTTCGTTCCAAAAGGGTTCAAAAATGTAGAATTTAGATTTATCAAATGCTAAATTCGGAAGAATAGGTACTCATTTAAATAAAAAATAGGTAAATCATTTCACAATTGGCGACCCACGGATCGAAGATTTTGCTGAACAGCATTCGATACAAAATGAGAACCTCATCCTTTTGAAATTTATATATCTATAGGTATTATACAAATAATTGCTAGGAGTTGGCTTTATGTAATGGCACCATATCGTTTCATGCGTACATCTTGTGCCCAATTCTTCGATCAGACAACGACGTGTGTACCAGATTTATTCAAGTTTGCCTGACTGAGTATTTTAAGCATACTCCACTCAACCCACTTTTGCTTTTGGGACGTGTTTAACGCGTAAGTTCATGTTGTTTTATACTTATACATTTATATACATACAGCGCTGTACAAGTGTACAGTGCTTCTCTCTGCAGAATCGTACGTTCTTAAGGTAACTATTTAAGTATTCAAAATCTTGGGTATTCCAAAAATAGCAGATGCGGCTAACATACTAATGTTTTAATTGTGTTCTTTGTATAGAAAATCCTGTTCTATCTTTTTGGCCTTTCTCTTAAAGGCCATGCATTATGAAAAATAAGATTAACGAATTGAGGCATAACACCGATTTGATCGATTTAATCCTATAATTAACAGCTGTGAAGTGTGATCTTCAAACCGCACACGTTTGAGCGCACGTGGCATTATTTGTAATGGTAAACCTAATCTCCCTTTTTCTTGGTCCTTACTTAACCGACAAGATAATACCTACCTACCCTAATATATTGACGATAATAAGACCACAACAAAACATTTAAATACACACAAAAACATACCTCTCTCATACATATTTTAGGGTATTAAATAAAAACAAAGAAAATTAACATGTATTTAAAGCTTTTTATAATAATGAGTATTACCGTATACGATACTTTGGTCAACAACACCTATAGCTACTAGTATTGTCGCGACGCGATGCGCCAAGCGAACTAGAACACAGGTTATCACTGAGGTCACATAATTGCAAATGTAAATCAATGTACAATATTGCTGTCCCAAGAATATCAGTGCGATTGTTGAATTGTTTTCAAAGGAAACATAATTCAATGAACTTCATAAATAAACACGACGTCACTCGGTAAACCGCAGGCGGGCAGGGAGTATGTTACCACCAATAAATGACGTGTAGTAACTTAAGAGCAGTTCAGTGGTAGGACCTTGTATCATGTTTGACCTTCGTAAATAATCCGCTGCATGTGTTGACACTGGTCATTTTTTCTAATAAGATTTTCAGACTATCATGCTTGACCTTGATATTTTATACAGGATAGATTTTTAAATAAAACACACATTTATTATGAAATTGATATTATATAATTAGTTAACAATAAATAGGTATCGGTAAGTTAAAATTAGTCTTCAGGAATCTCTACTTTTATTTCCTTATACCAAATAACTAAAATATAGGTGTTAAGATTTTTATATTAATATTAACTATAGTATAATTAAGCTTATTGATGGTCAAGATACAATATAAAAAAATAAAACACTGTAAGTTATTTGGTCGTGCATCAATTGACGGCGTTCAATATAAAAGAATTAAACGCATAGAGCCGCGTTGATAGAGCTTCTAATTTATTACATAACTCTATGATTAAGTTATTATATTCTTAAGTTCATCTTTATGTATAGTGTGACCAAATAAGACAAACATTTGTTTACATTAAGTATGGTCCATAAATTAGGAATTTATTTATAAAGAACACTGAAAATGGAATCAATCATCTACATAAAAAAAAACTTATAAGTATTCAATATTTTAAACTATGCAAAATTCAGTACGAATCTCTACATCGAAATTTTTATTTCTGATAAAATGACCTAAAATTTTATAAAAAAATATCTTTTATGATTATCGTATAATTGTATGTTGCAAATATTTATAGTTTAAAACTGCCACAATGTAGGTATACACTATCTTACCTGCTTATATTACTTATATACAGAGAATTACATTATTATTATGTATCATTTAAAACTGCAATTTTCGGTACGGTGAGGCAGGCGTTGCGATCTATTGTAGGCTTTACCTATACTTAATTCCCTCGGAAAAATCGAGCAGATTAGTTGCAGGCTATTTGACAACATACCTAAGTACCTACGTATTGTAATAGATAACAGACTACTCATACCTTTTCATGACGTATTAATAAACAATATCATGTTAGGCTGTAAAATGTATTAATTTTTTTTACCTTGTTTTACTAAATTTTACTGTAACACTTTTCTTAAATTGTTTACGGAATCTTTTAAGGCTTTTATTTTTTAAATTTTCTTTCCGCACGCAGCAGATACTTTATGCCCTAATAACTCTAGTTCATGAAACTGCATCATTAAGGATATTATTTTTGGCAGCTCTACTATAGAAGATTTAAGGCTTACCAAAGACCCTAGCCAGGAAAAACGCTACTGAAAAATTACTAATGCATATATATTATGTGTAATAGTTATTTACTTACAAGATACGAGGGCCTTCAGTTTTACAACTATGTAATAAACAATTTAAACAAAATCGTGCATCTTACATACATTTGAATTGAACACGTAACGTAATTAAAATTTTTTGGCACCAAAACCTGCGGCTTTTCCGGCCCTAGGACACGACACTGAAGGCTCTAAAAGTAAACAACAACCTTTTAACAATAAACGCATGTGCATGGTAATGCGGCTTATTATTGACATTGAGATATTGTGTGTTGTAGGTATTAGATGAGTAAATAGTGTAATTACGAATAGTGAGTAGAAAGCCATCGCATCGGTGGGGCGGAGCGCGGCATGCGCGAAGCGCGCGCGCAGTGGGCCGGCGGAGCGCGCGCGTGCCAGTGCCTCTCGTCCCGCGTAGCGCGCCAGATACCGCGCCCGCGCCCGCGTCCGCTCAGCGTCGCACCTTTCTATAAAGTCAAGTCGCCGCGAACAGTCGCACACAGTCACGACCCAACCACGTTCACTCGTGCACTCCACTGACACGCGACATACACTAACCCGCGAAACACTTTACCCGCAACTCGGCTCAAGGAAGGAAGTAATCATCACCAGTGATTACATCTCAGCAGCGATGGCAGAAAACGACTGGGGCTACAGCTGTGAGAACGGTGAGTCCGCTTTCAATGTTAAGTGCAGCGAGCGCCGCGGACCGGTTTGTTTACATCGAGGCACGTGACTCTCCATGTAAATAAACCTCAAAAAAAATCTTTAATATTGCGGGCTACTTCAATTTCGCAGAAACAAATTAAAACGAAATTAAATTGCCTTTTTTATCTTCTATTTACTTAGAATTCCGGGTGGTAGAGTTCTAAAAATGAACCAGTCTGTAAATTATTCATCGATTTAATCAAATAAGCACTTTACTGGTGGTAGCTTGTTTACTTTGATAAGAGACAATCTGACATTAGACATAGATACTTTCGCCATGCACTTACTAACATGCAATCAGAGCAAAAGCGGTAGTAGGTATCACTTATCAGTACATTAACGTGAAAAGATAAAACATGACAGTGAATAACTTAATAACTTCGTCATTGACTTGTGTTCAGCGTTCTTTCGTAGTTTATCTAAATTCGTTTCATTCATACACATTATTACACCTGTTGATTTCAGACACGGCAATTATTTGAAATACGATTACAGTGTTTGTATAATTTAATCGTAAATGAATGAAAATTACTATATCTGGTAGTTGATTACCTTCTTTAACTTTACCTAAAGATTATATCAGCCGTTTACATACTTCTTTTTTACCATCCTTAAATCTAATGCGAATTAGGTAAACATTGAAAACATTTATTACGCGTTTGTTGACATCGATAAGTCATATTATACGTACGTTCAAGAACAAAGTATTTGCATGTTAAGTGTATTTTCTAAAAGCGATAAGTATAAATATTTGTAATAGTAAAACAAGAAATATATATTTTTACGTAAAGCCGAATATTAGTGCCAAGAGTTAGCGTCGTGTTGCGTGAGGCGATGGCTGGCCTACTTTAATCTGTAAGCCGGTTCCACAAATGAAACTTCTTCTGTACTGGTACGATACAACCGCCTTCTTTGTATTACCTACATTATCGCAAAAGGATATAAGGTAAACCAGTTTGCAGCTAAAAAGATGCAAAATTCATTCAGACAAAAAAGGTAAGCCTCGATTGTTCAGAGCTGAACGGGGCAGTTGAGGAAAAACGTTAAAAAATTACAGCGATTATCAGTATTGATATTTATCTCAAGGCTTGCATACAGGTTCTCTTTCTTTCGTAGCTTAAAATATGAAAGGTAATGCAACTTTCATATTTCAAACATTAAAAGGCATAAAATCTGCACCGTCCACGTGTGCTGTAATTATATCAAAGATTGTATTGTTACTACTGAGACACAATGATTACAGAAATATTTCAAATGAGTTGCAATCAAAGCCATTGAGGCAGCAAGTGGGTAACGATGTCTGTCGAGTCACTCATTAATAGTGCGAGTACTTTGCTTTGCCGCTATACAATGTGGGTTTTCTTACAATTACTAATTATATATTTAGTTAACATAAGTAATTATATTTTACTCTGCAACTACCTGGATATTGTCTAGAGTTTAAGTCACGAAAGAGTCAACTTCACGCTTGTTGCTTTGCTAACCGTGACTAATGTTTCATCTTTTCCAAAACATATACCTATATATAGACGATTTTATTCTTAAAATGTCAATGGCGTTACTTTGTACATATATAAAGACAATTTTGAAATACAAATTAGTTTGTAACTAGTCACACGTACATACGTTAATTTATTTTTTTAATGACAGACATCAATGCGACTATTGTATTGCACGTTTCTATTATCTTTTACTGCTGGTAAAATATGTACGAACCTAAAGTAAAACTGAAAATTATAAAAGAATACGTTAATTTAGTTACATTTAAAAAACTAGACTACATAAAAAAATCAGCATCTAAATTCTGGAATCAATATTCGGGATTTCAGGGAGCACTTTAAGGAATTAGATATAGAATCTTTATTTAGAACAAACCAAAAACCAGTTCATTAGTTAACAAAATCTTCATTTATCCCGGACCATTAAAATTGTACAAAACAACGCTAAAACTAGTGTAATAAGGGAATTAATCACCATTTTTAAAGCGCCTTTCTGCTTTCTATCTACATTAGCGGACGATGGTCGCACCGGATTTTGTAATGTGATGCTAATAATTAAGCATCCGTTACACGGCACTTCTTTACTGATAATACTGCGCATAGCCCGTATATTTACCGACCAAAAACTAACGTCGGTAAATGTACTCGAAAGTCTATAGAATACATTGTAAATTATACTAAAAGGAGTCTCGTGACGAAGTACCGCGCCTCAAGAATTGTTTGATCCAAGTAAAGCATCACATTACGCGCTCGGCCCGAGGATTGTAACCAGCTATTTTTATACCAAGAACTGTCAATGCTTATAACTAAGGGATGTCGTATTACTAATTAAGTGGGATATAGATAGGTCAGATTGGCATTCCCGTCAGTAGAATACTAGTATCCAGACTTATCCGATGAAACTGGAAGTAGGAAAAGTTACGACTAAATGATTTTTATAATTTATTGCTGTCGTTTTGTAAATCCGTGTCGTTTTCCGTTTTTCCTGTAATAAATATTATTTAAACGGGTTTTAAACAATATTGATCGTTAATATACGATTGCAATAAGACATGTTTCAACGCCATAAACATCTTATCTCTGTAAAACTGCCCATAAACTGTAATGGTGCATTATGCACAAGCACGAAAGTGCGCATTGTTTTTTGCACAAAGCAGTACAGTTCCTTGCCTTAAAAACCCGAAGCGGTGAGTTATTAAGTTATAACTCGAGTAACGATTTTATTTCCTTTATTTAATAAAATTGCGCAGGCTGTTGAGACGAGGATATTTTTCCGGATCACAATTGCATTGCTTCATGACACTTATATTATATTAATCAATCGAGAACAATTGCGGTACTATAATGACTCTAGCTAAATGTAGTTATATTTTTAATTGCTCTTACTGATGCTTTAGATGAAAGAAGTTCGAATCATTGAGTAATTAAGGACACTAGAGTCACTAGACAGATTGTTTTACTGGATAGCTATTACCTAGAATATTATTTTTCTTCTACGCGGTTAATGTAACTGAATGATTAGCTGACAACTGGTTTATCAATTGTAAAATTATCATTATTTCTGCAAACGAGGTTTCGTTTGCGTATAACGAAAATTATATAGGGCTTATATAAAATGTTGAGGTGAGTAGTTTCATACCAAACGTCCTTATGGCTAGCCCAAGCTAACGCTGGCAAAGTGGCAGCTCAACGCATCTAGTATGCTAAAATTATGTGATATGTAAAATACCACGTGTGAACGACTTGCTTTAGTTTCAGATTTCTTTGCGAATATTTGTAAACGTCTGAAACAAATTTAAGACTCTCTAAAGACGAGACAGGTATATCGTTCTCATCCAATCAATCGTAGACATCGGGTTCATCATAATACAAATGAATAATACATTTAATAAATATGCAATCTATCTCATCTGTATGAGCCTTCATTACCTAAGCGCTCAGTCTCATGTATTGCTAAGTAATTGGCCATGTTCATATAAAAACGATTACTGTAACGAGAAACGTGACAATTTGGTGCAGACGATGTCAATACAATATCTTCTTTTTGTCCATAGTAGGGCTCATATAGAGCTTAGGTACATTCAATAGTTAAGCTAATGTTAGGTGGATACTGTAATTTTCGCCGACAAAAATGCAGAATAAATTCAAGTATTTTTACTTAACTTTGTATGCGACAATGAGATCTTGATCTTACCTTCAATTCAAGATCAACACTCTTTTAACAAAAACAAGTATGTTGTGGTTTCTTTATGTTTAAAAAGGAATATACCTACAGTCCTACATAATTATATTGTCTGGGTACGTATAACGTATCTAGCTTATTCTATTGCTTTGGTTTTTAGCTATTTGCTCTAGATCTTGAAATGATATCTTGAAAAAAACATAATATTAAATCTGAGCAATCATTAAACTAAACAATATAATAAGCTAATAGCACATTATAAGCTAGTCAATAACAGTTATTTATTCATAAATTTTCATTCCTCAGCTAATAAATTATACTAACAATTTATCGCGTATTAAAAAATATTTCTACCTGTTACATGATCAACAAATGATTATTAATATTACTGTGTAGATCTACTTACGTCAGTCGAGTACGCTAATAGCTCAGTCAGTCAAAAGGTAATTATATCTGACAGTCTATATGAGGGAAGACGGAGTATACAGAGACCACAGATTTCGAATTGCTACGATCCTGGCATACCTATTTCACCTGACTCACTCTCTGTTTAGCGCTACATAATTGCTCGTCACTTTATCTCGGTACTCCTGCTATGGCCTGTCTTCAGAACATTACGACTATAATGACAGCTGTGAAATCAGCAGAATTTGAATGTCAGTGGACATTTACATAATGTTTGTGTTTGGTCTAAAGATCAGGCTGTCTGGGCTCGTCAAAGGGGAGAAATTTTCTTATGCGCCAAAACAAAATTTGGAATACTTACTTAAATAAAAACACTTTAAAGATTAAGCGCTTTTTAAACTTAAATAATCCCTACAGACCTATTAAGAAAGAGTCCGAAATACACTTTTTTCCGTTTTTTTTCTTAGGGCTACTGCTGGAAAATGAATTTGGTTAGACTTTAAAAGTTCATATCAACAATCTTTAAAGAGTATACATTGTACTAGATGTATTCTTAAATTATTCATCTCATCATCATTATGTCATAAGATCTTACTGGCTGACTGACACACTGCCTTAAAAACAACAAGAAAAAATTGCAGGACGTAACTAGATGCTATACGTCTATAGTGGTAAATAAATTATATGAACGTGCATAGGTAGCGCTGATGGCGTGTAGCTAATGTTGGGTTATTAGAGTTCAGAGCAGCCATTATTGAACAATGATGAGACTGGAGGCGTAGTCGACCCTCAGCCAATTGTCACTAAATACGTGTTACTGTTGAGATTGTGTCTCATCTCGTGTTCTACCACAACAATAATTAACGGCCTCTCTAAAGACATGTGTGATTAATTAACAATATAAATTAATGCTTTTGTTTACTGTTTCTTTTATAAAATAGTTGTGGGCGTTTTTGCACCTCCATCCGAGTTGCCGGACTCTGACGACCTCGTCCGCGTCGCTCCATTACGGAAACGAAGGTTAATCGCGCAACGAACAGTTAATATCTTCTATCAACTGTTAGCTCAATAAGGAAATAATTATAAAATCTTATGCTGTCGTGTTAAATAACAACAAAATTCTAAACCTTGCACTTGCAATTTACTTACAATGATATGAGTGTTGCGCGCGCTAAGGGGTCAGAACGTCGTAAGGACATATTAGTGATATGGGTCATTGATTTATGTATGAGAACAAGTCAAACAAACTCGCATCTACTGAACAGCGAAATCATCAACGATACAAAAAATACAGAAAAAATAATATTAATTCAATAGAACCTGTAAAGTAGAGCCTATGTTGGCTCTTCTTTTAAGAATTGAGAATATTACTTGAATAAATCAATCAATTAAACATGAATCAATTATTTTGTAATTGTTTGTAAATATTATTTGATTTGAACTAGTCGTTAGCTTTGCACAATAAAGATTACTTATGGACTATTGTCAGCATACTTAGTACGATATCGCAGTTGGCGTGAGACTGCATAAGATAAAGTTTATGGCCAACCGTGCAACCATAGACACAAAGTAACTGGTAGATATTCAATGCACCGCAAAAGATTACCTACTCAAACAGTTTCACATTATTCCTTATTAGGTAGTCGCTAAAGGTGAATGTTAAATTCTAGAGATTACACTTCCGTTCCTACCAATAATGGCACAGATGTTTAATTAAGACAAAATGATACCAGCAAAAAATGTATATCTTTAAAAATATATTATGCAATCAGCTTTATTTATCGCATTAGTTACAAAGCTGTATTTGATGAGTCAAAGTCCTTTCTTATGTTACGTTTTTTTTTTTATTATGAGTAAATTTTGATAGGAGTGACAAGTTTACAGTGACAACAATAATAAGAACAAAAACTTTTCCGAATACACAAACGTAAGGGAGAGAATACAGTAAGTCAGTATCGCTCTCAACACGAGGGCACTTGTAAAAGTGGATAGATTAATAAATCTGTTTGAGATAAGTTCGCCCGAGGTCGGAGGCGACCGGCATCGGTACTGCACGCATCGTGACGTCGACGTCACAGTTACAGACAGCGCTACTTGAGCCGATCGTTGACAAAATGATTAATCATTATTTAATTAACCACATAACATTTTGTGGACATACACAACGACAAGCCGAAAAGTATAGGTTACTTAACCACTGTAACATATCTTTAGAAAGAACGCATTCCATATTTATAAAACCTGTGAGAAAAATGGACTTTGTGAAAAATAAAGCATTAATTAAGACTCAAAGATTTTTGAACAATATCATAAGTATGCAACTTAAATAAACACCGCGTTAACAGGAAAGTCTACATTTATCTTATTCCTAGGTATACTCTACAAAAACACTACTATTATCGGATACGGTTACGCACGTGATAATTACATACACACCGAGTGCTATTAATGAAAACATTTTATTTTAAATCAACACGATACGTTCGCGACTATGGTTTGCAAACATTGTGTTTGTAGCACAGTTGCACGCTCAGTCGAATTTCTAAAAGTGTGGACGCTCTACCGTTTTAACAACACCTACCTATTATTATTTAACCCATGACATCGTGAACACGTTGTACGTAAACAGAAAGCATTAACAATGCTTTATAACGTGTTAATAAGTAAGATAGCTATAACGTTTGTGATAGGTCAGTGCATGGGATTCACGAACGGTAGTTGGGTACATTATATTATCTTTACTTAAAAAATAATAGCTAAGATAAAGTGATTGGTCTTTATATTACTGGTTTATATTCACGTATTTTTGCAAGGACACGTGTACTGACCAAAAAGTGACATGGATACTGCCCCCTTACCATGAACTCATAAAGCAGGACAGTTTAACATGTGGATGCGAGACGCCGTTACGTGCAGTGTAATGCGGCGTCTTGCTTCCACTACGTAAACTGTACTGCTTTAAGAGTTCATGGTAAGGGGGCTGTACTACTTCAGGCAATCCACGTATTTTCACAAAACAATCACTGTTCCTGTAAGCCATACCTCGGGATTTTAACCGCGCAAAGGCTCGTATCCAAACTCTAATTATATGTTATTGTACAAACATTTTTAGTGTTATGTTTTTTACTTATTTACAGTAATTTAATCAGCACCTACAATTTAACGTAATTAATGAAGCAGGAGTTTGGATTATATCAAACAAGCAACCTGTCAGCACTGCGCACACGCAACACTTATTGCTCAAACCTTTCCACCAAATGCTCTATGGTACATTTAAACGGTATAAAATAGTTCTCGAGATTCTTACGTGTACACTTGCTTTCTTTCTAAAAGCTTTATAAACTATTTTTAAAATCAATTGACGACTTGAGTGCTTACGTTGAGAACTTGGTTTTCTAAATCTCTACATTTACACAATCTATTTAGATTATTTAATATAATATATAGGTATATAATATTTTTAAATTACCTATATCTATATACATATATATAGGTATAGGTATGTTTATTTTAGTTAATTTAAGAACAGGACAAGCTTAATTTTAAAAACGTAACTGCGCTATGCTTGGCCTGGTCATTCAAGAGGCTAAACTAGGATGGTTTCATTATGATAGGTTAATGGTGATGGTTATGGATTGCCTGCAATAACCCTACTGTCCCAATGCAGATAGATGTCGTCCGTGCACTGAACCCTACAACAATTGACTCTACTGCGAATGACACTCCAAAGACTACATCATATAGAATTTTAAAACGATTGCCGCAACTAGAGAAATTCCTGGCGAGGAGCAAAAATAAAAAAATGTTACGATTATACAGTATAGATACCATGTGTGTATATGTAAATAAATATGATCAATATTAGTGTTGGCGATTGTTATTGACACACGCGCATCCGGCCCTCGAATGGCTCAATTGCCGGCACATATTTATTTTCATAAATTCTGCCGCCAATGCGGACTAAATTATCGAATGATAGGTTGTGTACATTACCTTCACAATTATTTCAGCTTCACCTGTTGGAAATCTAACGGAATGATATACTATATATTTTAGCTTTTTGCCACAGTTTTTTTAAGTTTTATGTTTTACAAAGAGTTTCGTTGACCTTAAACGTTCGTCAAATAGAATACTAACAAAGCCAATTAAATATGGGAAAGTCTCAAGAAACATGTGATTGTTTGAAATATTTTTTTGCCGTTACCGCTAATAATAACTTAGAATGAGAATACTATTTGGCAAAACTCACACAAATACCTAGCCAGAAATGTCTTAATATGATTGGCGGCTTATACTTAGCGCAATATTAATTAAAACTATAACAAAGTAGTTGGTGAATACTCTTCGTTTGAGAGTCTCCACACGTCAGGAAATACTTGATTACGTCGGCGTCGTCGTCGCCACAATCGGAAGTAAAGCGTGGGGCGACCATCAGCCGTCGGCAGTCAGTCCGTCACAAAATCATTTCCAAGAAATTGATGCTTCTACCTTTAAAAACATGTTCAGTAGATTTTGAAGTAAAACCTGATAGTGCACATGATTCATAGTCGGTTATCTAACTTATCGACTTCTTATAGAATAACGCCACCAAACATTAGCATACTTAACATGTTTTTTTCCAACAACTTCCATAAGAAACCGATAACACTAACAATGTCCCAATGGTCATAAATAAGACAAGGATTCATCATTATAAAAATGTTTAGCGTAAGTATTTCTCCTACCACCTAGTTCCTGATAAGATAACACTTAATGTGTTGTGTTTAACAATTCGTCAGCCTCACTCGTGTGTGGATAAGTATTCACTCATCTCTCACGTTGACACTGTGACAGTCATGTGCAAATTAAGATCACAAAAGTAAATGATTATGTTGTCCGAGTTGTCTCTCAGGACATTCTTTTTAATCTCCTTGACAATATTTTCAGTCTTTCTATTATATGCCCAACCAGTTTGTATCTTCATGGACCAATACCAATGCTTTAGTTACAAAATGTTTCCTAAATATGTATTATTTGTGGTAAATAGTTTTCACTGGACGGGACCACGCCCCTTTGGCAGTATGTAAGATAACACGTAAAGATTGACGCGGCAAATGACGCTAGGTCGACGTTCCCACACACTTTTAATTTCAATACTAATTTGTGGGTGGTGTTACGATGTTTCCTCTCAACGAAGCTGGTTTTTAATTTTAAACATAGTTATGATAAGACATTAGTGTGTATACGCCGAGAATTTAAATTCATAACGATTCTATCAAATAATATTTTTTCAATGTCAGGCATTATGCAATTATAAATTTAAATCCAATTATTTATTAATGTTGATGATTATTGATATCATATAAAATTATGTTAATTATAATGACAGGAATTGAGCGATTTTAAACTAGGAAATTCCTTATCCGATGCTACAATTTTAAACCATAAAAAAAATGATCCCGACGAATTGAGAACCTCCTCTTTTTTTTTGAAGTCGCGTAAAAACTTCAAATACTTACCCAATATTATACATATGATCACGCCTGTGATCTCCGAAGGGATAGATAAAGGTTCCTTTCTTAGAAGACTATATATATTTCGTCGGTCATCATCAAGTTCCATCGTTCCATGTAAAAGCATTTTAAATAGATAACCTCTTATTGTAGAGACTAATATGTTGCAGTTATGTAAGTATGCTTTACCTAAGCACACTTTCCTTTTCATTTGTAAGTAAGAACAGTCAATGCCAGGTCTGGTTTGAAATGTTACAAGCTACACTTAACTGTGTTGGCAAATTATGCCAATATGTGTATTTCTTAATCTTCGGCTAATGCTGTATATATTTTGATTTGACGAGAACTGTGATGAGGTATCCTACACTATAGTTTACCCTTGCATTTTTCTTGCCAACGTCTTGGGTTTTACCATTTTTTTACCAATGAATTGGCCTAGCAGCATGATCACTAAAAATTATGTCTAGTATGACTATCGTTAGTTTTAAAAATAGTGTGTCAGCATCTCTCCACTTCAGGGCTCCGGCCGACAATAGACCTAATGTTGTTATGTGTGTCAATGAACGGCAAACAAACAACAACAGTTAACTGAATACATCGTATGCGTAGTGCTACCGTAGATGTTAAACATTGACTAAACTGTTATACAAATATACGTATATTATATAGCCAAGTATTTATTTACGGTCAAACTGTTACCCGACGAGGTAACACCGTACCTGAACCAGACCTCTAATTCGTCGTATCACTGTGTATCAGACACTTAAAGGAAAATCAGTCGCCTAGTAGTTTCCGCATGCTCTCGTCGTTATGGAAAAACCATATTATGACCGCAAACCTGTATGTGAAAGGAGGTTGTAATTGTTTGTTCATTGGTTGCAGGTCCAGCTACATGGACACAGAAGTTCCCAGAAGCTCGCGGCGCCCGCCAGAGCCCCGTGGACATCGACACGTCGCGGATCAGCAGCGGGGGCAGCGCCCCGCCACTCAAGTGGCGCTACTCCGTCAACCATCCCCGCTCCGTCGTCAACCCGGGCTACTGCTGGCGAGTCGACGAGAATGGATATGACTCCGGTATGTTGGCTCACTAGTTAATAGTTACGTCTAATAGTTGGTAAGATAGAGATACTACCAGCAGGGTGGTATCTTTATCATAGGCTATACTGATAAACATTTGGGTACCTACAAAAAGCCTTACAACAGTTACAACAGTTACCATTTATTGGTTGAAATCGGAGTCTGATCTTTCTGATGCCTCAACGGACATGAATGGTCTTGTGCGTGTGGGACCTATCTCTAGGTAAACCCTTAAAGACTAGGTTGCCCTCTCGTAGACTTAACACGAGAAGTTACAGGAAATTAAAAGTTAAAAAATAACATTAACCAAACACTGTACCTACCTAAATGACACAGGAAACACTAATATCTTTATAAATTAAGTAGGTAGTACACGTATCAATTGAGAACACAAGGACTCTTACAAAAAACTTGGTATGTAATTACAGATATCTGCTACTTGTCCAAGGTTATCATCAAAACATTACTTATATATCAACGAATTTTTGGGAAGTTTAATTTGTTGTCTCACATTAGTCAATTGGTAATGCAATAAGTTGGATTATTTGACATTATATAGAGATTTACGTAAACGGATACGTATGCCTATCAACGTTAATCTAAACATATTAAACATCGTCGTATAAACTACAATGGGAATTGAAACAACTCGTTTGTTATGAACGTGTCAAAGGAAGTTGCAAGTCCTCGTGCAAAGTGAGGGTCAATTTGCATTTCCATCGACACGGCGTACCCCTCACGATGACTCACTGTATCACGCGTTCCTGTCCCACGCAATAACACCTATAGCAAGTGCACACGAAATATCCTGATATATTCAGGGCTAACCCCTAAATTATTCCAGGGAATTTCGGATTTGGCTATGACGTCAGATTGCACCCCGAACCGTGAAGATACCCATTCTTATGAAATTCATACATGAATTCTATTTGAGTAGTGGAAATCTGAAAATCGTTATTTTAATAATCTAGTCTTTAAAAGGGTTCCTTGTTGTACAAGACGATGGAAACCACTCAAAACATACATTTTACTTTCAGAGCTGCGAGGTGGGCCGCTTGGCTCGGACGTGTACAAGCTGCAGCAGTGGCACTGCCACTGGGGCGCCGTGAACGGCGAAGGCTCGGAGCACACCGTGGACGGCCGGTCCTTCTCCGGAGAACTGCATCTCGTGCACTGGAACACCACCAAGTACAACAGCTTCTCTGAAGCCGCGGGGCAGCCCGATGGCCTGGCCGTACTTGGCGTGCTTTTAATGGTAAGATGTCCAGCCATCCTGATTATAATCATTTAACACAGTCTTTATTAAACAACAAACAAACAGTCTGAAGCTGAACTCTACATTATATCCATATGCACGTAAGAAACAATCACGAAATATTAAATGTCCTTTATCCGCATTTTATCCGTCAGTTTTATGTTAATTCAGCCAATACAGCCAATAAACCGCGGCTAACAAGAGCGACCAAACAGAATACAAGCTTTTTTATATTGGTTATCGTGGGCACGGATGTAGGTAACTTACAACTTCCTTCTGTCGCTGGTGTAAAGGAGTCTTAAAAGGTGGACAGCCCTGTTGTGTCAAATTTATTGTCCATGACAATATAGACCTCTACATAATATAATATTATGACATAAGCAGCAGCGAAGTATGGTAGATAATTACATGTATAAACTCTTGATAAATAGTAAAAAAATACAAGCATAGGTACTTACTGCGGTACTTACATATGAAGCTTAGCTCAATAGAATGATTCAATTAGTTACAAAAATCCACTGAAGCAGTAGCTGGAAAGGTTGTTTGTAAGAGAGGTTTGAATGAGATGTTAATGAAATTCACAGTAGCGAAAGCAACACAGACAAAACGAATCTAATCTATACGCGAAACATTTACGTGAATTAAGACTTTCCACGTTGCTTTTGTTAAAGGCAAATCCGAGTTGTAAAGTTTTAAACAGTAATATTTATAGATTAAAATATATAAAGTGGATTGATTTCATACACGGTTACGATGAATAAAGAGATGAGTGCGATAACAAGGCGCTCTTTCGCCTGACTGTGTAGAGCAACTTTCACTCTGCAACGCGTACAGCATTACAACTATGACAATAAGAGAATTTTAAGATTTCTTTTGAAACATTTCATGTCGCTTTTCTTGGTCTAGTGGTCAGTGGATTCTACATTTTAAACACTCTATTGAATCTAAGAAGCTATCCAGATGGTGGATTACGCGCGAATCGATACGCATATGTTCGCTTGCGGGTTGTAAGAAATCTCGGCCATAACTTATTATAAATCTAATGCGTATCGATCTCTGAGTCAACAAATACATTTTCCACACTTTTTTAAAATAACTTACACCTACATAGTAATTGGAACTCACTCTTTACATTGAAATTTTATCCATTGAACAATGTAAGCAAAATAATAATTTAATTATTAATTATCTACTTAAAGTTCCTTTCCCACTTAGGTAACATTCATTCGTTCATATTAGAACTTGTCGAAGATACGCGTCATGTCAGGCTTTCTTAATGTAATAAATAGGTACATATGTATGCACCTATACATATGTAGGTAGGTATATGTATATGTACGTTTTGCTAAGTTAATTTTGCAGTTCCTGCAAAGGCGATAATGTTACTGAAGCCTTACAACAAAATCCTTTTAACTGCATTGCACTTCGGAATGTAGTGCACATGTCAATGAGTTGCATGCGTTATGCGTAGGTACCTAGGTAGATAATATAGGTTTAGTATGTAGCGTATAGTTAAAAATACGACTCTAGTTTAACCAATGTTAGACTGGCAGGTATCATAATAATAATTTTAGTATTCCATAAATAAATAGTTACTTGAATTGTTTTTATTGTAATACGCTGCAATAGGTCGCCATCTGAATACAATAAGTCTCATTTGAATTTCACTTCATAAACACGTTCTCCGACAATGCCACTATAGGCGTAGCGAATTAACACAAACAATGAGTCTGAAACCCATCGGTAGCCTGAATATTTGTAACTTTATATAGTCAAACGCTGTGCAACATTGATCAAATCATTGTATCGTTTTCTATGCAGGTTGGTTCAAAACATCATGAATTGGACAAAGTGATTCGGTTGCTTCCGTTTATTCAACACAAGAACGACAAGGTCACGCTGTCTGACTCGCTGGACCCGGTGAAGCTGCTGCCGCCACACAACGCGTACTGGACGTACCCGGGCTCGCTGACCACCCCGCCCTGTACCGAATCTGTCACCTGGATACTTTTCAAGGAGCCTGTTCAGGTTTCCGCCGATCAAGTGAGTTTAATTTACAAACTTAATTTAGCCGTCAATGTAACTTTAAATTGTAAGGTGTTTAAATATATTTAGGTAGGTACACCTAGAGCTTATTAGACGATAATTATGCCCCGTCACTTTATTTAATAGCATGGTAATGTTTGGTAGATAACCTATGTATATATTACTATATGTGCATGCTACGACATAAGTAAAATAACAATAAACTTAAAGTTTGGTTGGCTTGTTTAAATATACGAGATCAACATCACTAACGTGGTGATGGTGGTGAATTACTGATAGTCAGGATTTGTGCCCGGTTGATGGCAATTGGCTCGCCTCCTATTAGATTGGGACCTACAAACTTAACTGACGAAATGTGTGTGTACTACACACCTCTGTCTACCCCCCCTTCGTGGAATATAGGTGTGATGTTATGTAATTTTTTACCGATATACAAATAGTTCATGACGCAACAGAAACGAAACGTTGGCCACCGATTTTCGATGCACACCGCTTTCAAGTATCCACGGACTAAATAATAGCAGACGTCCGTTTACGACCTACTTAGCTTCCATTTACCACTTTCCAAAGTCATTCTAGTGTTTGCAAATCATATACCTACCTACACATTAAAAACACCTTAGATAATATGTTCACTGTTTCTATTTACAATTTAAAAGCACTTTATTTCATGTAGACTTCAACAGCCTAGTACTTAGGTATCTATCTTTTAAATTAACTTCTTTTGAAGTGTCTTCATACTTAGGAGTCAAAGTAAAAAAACATTAGTAACAAATCATCCAATTTATTGCAGTTGGCTTCGATGCGGAAATTAAAGTGCGGTGAAGCGTCATGCGGATCGGAGGCCATGGAGGTCCTCCACAACTACAGGCCGACGCTGCCTCTCGGCAACCGCGAGCTGCGCGACTACGGCGGCAACTAACAGCGGCGGCACGTGTCCACTGACCACGGCCACATCACAAGTGATGTGCTACCACAAGCGGTATCCAGATAAAATCACACACTGAGGTGCGAATTGCGCACTCTTGAAACTAGTGCCTCTATTCGCGCTCCGGCAGGCTAATCTATCAGATGACAATGGGCTACCAACGTTATTCTATGGTGCCTAACCAATGTAGTACCTACCTATGTTCCGTATAAAACGAATCTCGTCATACCTTTGTATGTAGTGTCTAGTTTTAGTTCTAAAAATCTGTATCCCAAATACGTAGGTTCTTTAGTCTCGTTTAAATACAATGTAAAGATAAAGTGCTAGACTACTATGTTTGTTCAATATCATCAGAGAGATTTGTATGTCATCGACTCGTCGTTCGTCTTACTTGGTTAAACACATTGCATTTATCATGTTAATCAAGGTATAGTATGTAGATAAATATATGGGAATTGAGAATGTTTATGAGGATGTAGCTTACGTAGACAAAACAATTAAGTGCCTACACTTTTAAACATTGAATGTTATTTGTATTAAAATTTATATTAAATTAGAATAAAATTTACTCTTAAAGGGCCATATAATACGCGCCCCAAAACGAATATATTTTTAATATGTATGAAATTCATACGAAATAATTTTACATTAGATATTAATATATAGTAACTGTGTAGTTACATAAGTTTTGTATGGTTATAATTTACATACAATAACATTTCGCAGTTGCGCTTAATCGTGTTAAACCATATAAACAACAAAAATACCTATCGCTTACAAATACCATCTACATGAGTTTTATTGCATTAAGAGTCGAGAATCGAGATGTAATAAAGTTAGGGTTGCAACTTGCTAATTAGGTAAAAACTGCATACACAGCTAACAATAACTTTATGTATTTTGTACTCCTTATTACGAAGCATACAAGTTATCGTAAAAAAGGGTATTCATTGTTTTTATGTTTATCAATGAAGTATTAGTCTTTGGAAGTAATATACACGGTCTAAACAAATTACAATTAGGTAATGTTAAGTCACTGATCTCTATCTTTTGACTCTGGCAGCAACAGGGTGTTCGAAGTAAATGAGCTGGATAATGTTCATAATGTCACTAATATACGATGTTATTATAGTCAACGTCAGTGTCTTGACTGAACAACTTACATAATACGTAATAAGTTAAGTATTGTATGTACCTTAAAACAAGAGTGCCTCAAATGTATGTTCACGTCATAGTTATGTTAACTGGGACGTCATACGATAAGTTTTAATGTAATTTATGTTGATAAGGTGGTGATGAAGCTTAAAGCAATGTACACAATAAACATAGTTTTAAATAACTTTGTTGTTTATTTTTTAACATGTTGATAGGAAAATAATATGCCGAGGAAAATATTCGATATCAGCGCCGCGCGACGTGGACTATCACAACTACGTGAATGTAGGTTCGGTAGGTACCTAACGACTATCTAAAAATATATTTAAATATGACTAGCTTTATGACAGATGAAGAAATTTTTTAAACCGATATGTATGTATATACACTTCTATTCTCTGCTGTAGTACATAAAGATTTTAAATTAGGTGATTAAATTAGTTATTTTAAAAAGTGTAGGTACATGAGATATGTATTATAATTTTATGCCTATGTATTGATTCAAAGATACATGTGCAAGTGTGATTACCGGTCAACCCGTATAAGGATTTGTCTACGTACCGTAAAACTCGGTGAATCGAGGCAAAACTGTAAGAAATTTCTACCCTTATAAAAAAGTTAAGAAGACAACCCATTTTAAGTTGCAAAGACTAACCGACTTACTTATAAACGATGCTAACATGTGTTTTAAGCTAACCACTTGTTAAGACAATTGGCATCTCTATTTTTTAACATGCAAACGACAGTGACAGGTATAATTGTTTTTTGTTGATTGTTCAAAAATGACTATTTTTATATGTAAGGGGGTAAAGATATCTATGTAAATCAACGATAAAATAAATACGTCATAGTGTAGGTGTAATAATGTGCATAGAGTTTAAATGGTCACAGCTTGTGGCAGAAAAAAATAAAATTTACAAGTATATAAAAAGTTGAATTTATTGGACGCTTAAAAGCATACAGCACCATATAGTATTTTAGAACAATTTTACAGCGAATACTACAATTATAACTTTTATAACAGTATTCTGAAGATAGGTCGGACTATTTTACATAATACAAGATATTATTATTATGTGTACTATTTAATCTTAAACTATAACAAATTGTTTCTATGTATAAAAATGCAATATTGTTTAATATATTATCTAGGTTTTTGGTGTCATATTGTATCGTAGATGATTGAAAATAAAGGATCATTGTGATGATTCTAATAAACTATTTTCAGAATCTGAATAAAATATTGTTTTCGTCAAGATTACACAAAAATAAAGGGATCTCATATTTCTACAACATTAGTGCCAAGATATAGCTTCTAGTATATCCACAACAGTCCGTTTACTTTCTTCTCAATTTTCCGCAGCACTTATAAAACTTACAAAAGCTATATAATCTAAATCATAAAAAAATCTCGATGTTCATTTTATTACATACCGTATAAAGTAGGATGTATACACATTCTACTGCCTTGAGTAGACGCAGACATTCCTGTCTAGAAAACTAATGACTTTATAGGATACATTCATAATTATTATATCTTAATTATATCAGTTAATTATTTATGACGTCACATATGAAGATGTACGCGCATGCTTTTTTCGTACTTTATAAAATACTAACTTTTATAAAACAAAGCTTCTGGAAGAAGGAATTTCATTCATCTATGAGTGTGTTACATATATATTTTTGCTGTTACGACTATAGGTACACTGTATTAAATGATTAACAAATCACATTTTTATGACTAATAAAAGATTAGACACAGATTGATATCTATGTTCCTTTTTATTTTTAACACTACGCAATCAATTATCGGCAAGTAACTAAATCATTTAATACTTTAATAAATAGGTGGGAGTTCTATCAAAAACCTAGAGTACATATTTTCTAAAATTTTATCAGATCATCACACGGTTCTTCATTGTCTTGGCCGAAATGATTTTCAGTAATCTTAATTGTTGGGTTTTGGACCTCGAAATTTTTTGGTGACACTTTTCTCCTAGGGGGTATTGGTGCTTCATCTAAAATACCCGTCGTTCCTAAATTTCGTCCTTGTTCGGCAAAAAGTTTCACTTCTTGGGTAACTTCAACTCGGCGACTGCTCGGAGACAGTTTCGTCCTGACGGGTGGACTCGGTGCCGCACGGGAATACGGAGGCCGATTGTCAAATATCGACGTATCAATTGGATTCATACTCCCAGGCAGAAGAGCGGCTGTTTTACTTCTCTCGAGACAAAAAGCTTCACTTGATATTTGTTCCTTTTTATCAGTATTTGATTTGTGATCATCTGTATAAAAAGTAGCCTTTTTTGAGTACTCTGCGCGGAAATGTCTGTGAGCTTGTACATCTGATTTGCTTCTTTCAAGGCTAAATGCACCATTTGTGTGTAGATGACAACTGAATGAGCTAGTATTCACTGTGCATGCAGGAGCCGTCGAGAAAGGCACTGCTGGCGCCCACAAACATGCTCCTTCATTCCTTGGTACTAGTAGAAGAGGATCCTGTAAAATATTATAAAGAAGTATATATTATTTATCTGGAGAAAATATTTGATAATATAGGCTTAATAACTAAACTGTATCTTATCACTAAAATAATATATGAGTATCGGTTTTTATTATGTTACGCATATCATCATCATCATCATCATCAGCCGTATGGCGTCCACTGTTGAACAAAGGCCTCCTCCTTTTAGAAGGGGGGTGTTGCCATAATCCCCACGCTTGGCAAGCGGCTTTGCGATCGCAGTGTTGGTGGTCAAGTTACAGAAGATGCTGCTGCCCATCTTCTGGGTTTTCCCTTAGTCGCCTCTTACGACACCCACGGGAGGAAAGGGGGTGGTCAATTCTAGGCCGGATACCACACGGCCACATTATGCATATGTGATAATAATATGATGAACATAATATGTTAATTGTATCATTATATACATATATATAAGGAAGTTTTATCCTGTGTATTATCATTTCCATTTGTTGGATGCAGGAAACAGATTTAGATGTGTGATATACCTAAATATATGGCTAGTCAGTCCATTTTAGAGACCTGCCTGTGCCTAACATAAGTGTTAAATGTTTCATGTAATCAAATATAAAATATTATTAGGCATGTAAGGAAAATATTAACTTATTGGAAAGCTACCTGTGAGAATGAGTTTGTGACAGTGTAAAATATAAATAAAGTTGAATGAAATGAATAAAATGGTTTTAACTATTATTATTTTCACTAATAGCAAAACAAAAATAAATCAATTTTTTTTGTTTACCTTTCCAGTGATTGCATAAATTCTTGATTGCAGTGCATGAAGTCTATTGCGTAGATATTCATATGAGCTTTCCCTTAATTTCATCACCCACTGAACCACATTATCCTCAGCACGTGCCGCGAATACATGGCGTTTTTCAGGTTCATCTCTGTAATTATAAGTTGCATTTATAATCAACTTATTATTGTCATACCATAGTTGTTATTAGTAATTAGAAAGGTAATTAAGTTTTAAAATGGTTTTTAAATAATACGAGTAACAGTTATATGAACTTATTTAGTGAACTAAAACCATAATAATTTATTTATATGTTAGAACCACCAAAGACACAAATTATTGTAATATTATTAAAAACAAATGATTGAATTAAACAAAATAAACTCACATAAATGATATTGAAAATGAGAATGGTATACTTTGCCCATGTTCCATTTGTATTGAAGAATTTTCCAATACAAATAACCCAGCTGGAATTTTTGTATCAAACTTTCCCATCTCACTTATTTTAAAATAGAATAAATAATTATTTATTAGCCGAAACCATCTCTCCTTAAACACTGAAAAATAAGCATAACTAAAAAGTTCAGGTATGTTATTAACTAAAAAGTAAAGTTTGTTGAGTACCTACTGAGTCACAAGGTTAATGCCTACATGAACTATGAATAATTATGTTTTAATAAATAATAAAAATGTTTATTTTATAAACATCTCAGGAACGTAGTACAAATAAAAACAACTCAAATAGAGGTGTCTGTGATAGGTAAAACATGTTTTTACTGATCACCAAGCTCCCCACTGAAGAGATTCACATTATATATTGTAAAATACAATATATGCCTTTTTCAACCAAGTATGTACTTAGCATAAAATAAAATAAAAACATGAATGAGTGTAGGAAGATTATACAGTGCTGTGTGTAAAAGCGAAACCATAATGAAAAAATCACTATTTAGTGTGCTTAGTAATTCTTAAAGATATTTATTAACTCGACATCATAATACATTTCTAGTAAGTATATTAAAGGAGTATTAATCTGGTAAATTAAATTAAAATAAATGCTGCTAAGCTTGATAAAATACCTTATTCAA
The DNA here is from genome assembly GCA_905340225.1 of Abrostola tripartita. Taxonomy (NCBI): domain Eukaryota; kingdom Metazoa; phylum Arthropoda; class Insecta; order Lepidoptera; family Noctuidae; genus Abrostola; species Abrostola tripartita. The sequence continues at coordinate 9,694,033 of HG996487.1, read as the reverse complement.
CCATATTGTACACTAACCTGACTGATTACGATAACCGCCATTAGAAATCTTTTTATAGTTTAATCTTCCTTCTATTACACAAGGCTGATCGCTCAGCTGAGCAAGTTCATGAATATTGCATTTCATTTGTACATGCAAAGTGAATACAACCAAAATAAAAACATTAATTTTGAACCTTTGTCACGAACGAATGATACAAATCAAATAAAAATATGGCATGTATTTTTAAAAAATTGTATTCCAAACCTAATCAACACAAATTTTGCACCGAGGAAGGAATACGTAAAAATTGTTGTCAAATTGCCAATAGAAAAGACTCATGTCACTCATCACAATCTGTTTCGCTCGCTGCGTTTGACATTTTGTCTAGAAATGATGATCGCTGACATTATCGGTTCTGACAATGACTCCTACAGATAATATATACCACAGTCAATCTAAAAAATGAAGGTGACAAACTAAACAATTTTGCATACGACAAGTTGTGTCTCTATTGCATAGATTTTCACAGAGAATTTTCTCACAAAATCAAGCGTCCAGATTCCGTACATAATGCGTTATTTACGAGGGACCAGATTGTCTCTTATCATTTTTGTTTTATTCAGAGTACGAACATTGATACTCTACGCAGGAAACGACGCCAACACGTTTAACCTAACCTTAATCTCAGAGCACTCAGATTAACGACTAAAGAATAGGTACTGATGAAGGCCTGTGTAGTAAACTTGTGCCTCAAATGGCACATAGCTGTTGATTTTCGACTCGGTACGCATGATAAAAAAACCATGTTGTAATTTTTTCACAAATGTTAGTCTTCTTTCACAAGATCACAACGCATCTAGTGTTACCAATAACACTCAAAACAATTCTCATGTTAGTAACACAACAGTAAACAATTACATACCTAATTCTGTAGTTACCTACAAACATATTGTGGGGAAAGTTACACCGTATAAAATAATAAAAAGAAATATAATTATTCGTTTATTTTTAACTTTTAGTACAAAATAAAACTAGTACACAGGGATACATCTCAAACCTAGCATTTGCATGTTGAATAGTCCGAGGCTTACGACGATAAGTCTTCTCATTTGTACTATTTTAGACACTATAACGTCACACATATTAGCTCATTATTCCCCATCAAAAAATAAAAATTAATTATAACTGAATAATGTAATCACTCTTCGAGTTAATCCGACCAAAATAGATGTTTTATTGCCGACATTACACTATATTACTATTGGTACCTACTTCAGATTAGATTTTAAGCTTACTTATCAATATACAAATACATAATTTTGAGGTTTGGAGCGGCATTGATGAGTTTTTCAGGCACAATCAAACCAGTGCACCCCAATGTTTAAAATACACGAAACGACCCTCTGTAGGACACACATTTCATATTAAAATCTGTTCCATTTTATTTCATTGACATTATTTGGATCATGGAATATAAGAGTCGTATATGTATTATAAACATATCTGGAAATTCACATTTACTGAATGTAATATTCATCGATCTCAAATTATTAAAATTGCTCAAATATTACATTCATTCATTTTTCTTTTTTGAAAATTCTTATTTAATAATAAAACAGTACACCATGCACAGTAAGTAAATATACTGTACAAAATAACTTAAAATATTAGAACCGACTTCATTACCATCACTCTTACTGGCCATGGCCATAATATTAAACAAAACAAAAAATATTTAAAGTTTAATGATCCCAATGTATAACCATCATCCAATTTTTTTTTATTCATTCATCGTTTTGATTTCATGTAATGTTTTTGTGAGCTTATATTGAAATTGGATTGTATTAATAATTTTCTAGAATTCAGTTGTTTACGTCAGTGCAGGTAAAGATACGCATAACTATATAATTAATCAACAAAAGTCTTATATTTATTTCGTTTTAAATATGATCTAGTTACCTATTAATAATTCCGAAATGAATATAATTTCTAATATTTACGTGTGTATATGATACGCGTCCTGACATTTAAACGTAATCTACATAAACAATATAGCAACCAATTGAGCGATGCTATTTTTTTTAATCTAAATGTAATAATTACCGACTCATCTCAATTCCAGTATTCCGTAGGGTCACCCAAAGTACTTTTACAGACATATAAACATATGCACAAGCCAATATCTCCCAAGATTTGCATGGTATACAATCATTTTTCTGCGGGAAATTAAGTAAACCCTATATGGTGTTAAGTACGTAGCATCTGCACCAATCGGGTCATCACATCATGCTATAGCAACAACTACAACCAACGCAAACTATAACTGCATTGCATGATTCGTATTTACAATTACATTTTACAATATATCAAATGTAAGGTATGTACGTTTTTAGGAACACTTTCAAATACTTTTTCCTAGAGTATAGTTTCTACAGTCAAACCGTTCAAACGGTTTTGTAGGGCATTTGTTTGTAACTCCGATATTTGTAAATGATTCAATAAAGACCATACCAATACCAATACGTGCTCTGACCTTATGGTCAAAATAACAACGCTCAATGGATTAGTTGAAAAACAAGTCGGTTCTTAAACTTTAACCATACAATCACATTTTTACATTTCGAATTACAAACGCTTTTACACACAATTATTTTTCATTAAGTGCTTTATCGACTGCGAGTAAAAAATCGTAATCACTATTTTCGAATATCAACAATGACTTCAGAAACCCCATTACGTAACAAATTGCTTATTTTTGTTTAATCTTATTCCTAAGAGGCGGATAATCGTCATGAGCGAAAAAAAGTTTATTCCTAAGTTACTTGTGGCTCATCACCTATACCAATAAATTTAAAGTAACTGGTTTATAAACCCCAAAGGAACGTAGATATGTTAATGAATGTTAAGCGTATAGCTACCCAGTAGAGGTGAGTGGCATAAGAGTATAACGAAAATAATTTGTTATAATTACATAGATACATATTTTATACTTTAACAGTATTATTCATAAACAAGGATCATACGCGGCATTAACTAAACCCCGTAGTAAGTCTATTGACATCTCTATTCTTTGATATGCAAACAACAGTGACAGGTATAATTTAATCCTTGGTTGAAAATTTAATATTTTCATAAATAAGGCGGTCAGGCACCTCTATGCCACTACCTCTTACATTGTCAAACACATAATTTCAATAGTATGGTTTAAAAATTACAAATAAAAGCCAAATTTGTAATTGACATCGTCGAAAGTCAGTACATAATTATAAAAGTGTACAAAGTATGAAACTAATCAATTATACGCTTTCGCAGCGTTTTTGACTATAATTTCCATATAATTCATGAGCCATATAACAGAGCAAAAAGTGGCAATGTTATCATAGTAATAAATTAATATTGATGATTAGGTATGTGGAGAAAAATTATACATTTAGGCACGTTGCCAGAAACTCTTTGGTTCTATGATTATAGCTTTAACGTGTGTTAATCTATCGAAGTATATCTACATAATATGTGCATATTTAGTAAAAGTAAAAAAAACTATTGCTTTTTTTTTTGGTAATAATTAGAAACAATACAAATAAATAGATTTTGATACTGTTGGTTTAAAATCATGTTAAGTGCATAGTAAAAGCGTCACAAATAATGTATAGAGGGTCAAGACTTCATGTCATATGTTGTTACTTGGGCTTTCAATACAGCATTAACATGACCTTTTTTGAATTTTAGAAATACATTATTCTTCGAAAATTAAATAATAAAATAACGCAGTGTCTAGGTTAAAAATACATACAACATAATGTGCGGTAATGTACGAAAAATAAATATCGAATATCTTAGTGTTTCTTAAGAAGCAATGCAGCATGGCTAATTTATTTTTGGGAGACAATACTCAAAGCATACCATGAGTAATCAAGTATTTCTTAAGTAACGATTTATAGAGATTGATTATTATAAAAAGACACGACTTACTATATTTGTGCACGTATACTCCCGCACGTTAAAAAATATGGAGGGTAGCACACAACACACGCACAAGTTTCATATTATTAACATTTGTAACACTTGATTAGGATATGAGACATAACCCTATCTAAAATAATTCTGTATAAAAATAGCGTGTCAATTTATACTATGCAATATCTACTGTTATCTTGCACCATTGATGTTTCTCTGGGAAAACTTTAAAAATTGAGTAATACTATATTTTACAAAAATTTAAGCATTTCGTACACTATACACTTTAGTTACTGGCTTTACTAGTTTTTTTTCTGTTTACAATCTAAATAAACTACCGAAAATGGTCTTCGCCAACACAGTACTGCCCCTACATATTATACGAATTAGTTATTGTAATCTCACAGATGCTGAAAAGATAACAATAATGGTGCTTTATGTATCACAGGACGATTTACGACCTCATTGCTTCGAATATTACATTATGAGATAGTTCTCGTTACATTATACTGATAATTGCGCTATAATTTACTATAAGTTCCTAATGCAATACTTTTCCGATTTGATACGTAAGAAAATTCATAGTGATCTATTCTATACAAACTCGATATAAGTACGATATTAAAAAATTAAGATTTCCCAAAGAAATGATATACATTATTCAGACAAGAGCTTTCGTAACATCGACAAACAAAACACATAAAACAACAAACATTCATCAAACGACCGGCGCAAGAATGATCCGCTGCAACGTCACCGAATCATGTATTTCAGACTAAGACCTAAATGAACACATGAAATACAATCCGCCACGGCACAAACGTCTCGACAACACCGAACGGAACGGTGTCATAAATTACCAATTAATAATTACACATCTTAAACGTAAAATAAACTCAATAATATACATAATTACATTATATATTCGAAAAAAATAACAAAAATCGACAGTCAACATCCGAAGGGGGAGTCGAGCGGGGCGGCACTGACCCTATTTACATAGAATACAATCGAGCAAGCGTCCCCTGTCGGCAGTGCTAGTTACAATTGCGCTAGTGCGTGCGGCGCTGGGAGTGCGACGGGCGCGACGAGCGCTGGGAGTGCGACGGGCGCGACGAGCGCTGGGAGTGCGACGGGCGCGACGAGCGCTGGGAGTGCGACGGGCGCGACGAGCGCTGGGAGTGCGACGGGCGCGACGTGCGCGATGTTCCTGTCGAACGCGGCTCTCGTGGCTCACGCAACTCGCGGCGCTCACGGGACTCACGCCACTCACGCGGCTCACGCCACTTACGCAGCTCACGCCGGTCACGCGGCTCGCGCCACTCACGCGGCTCACGCCATACACGCGGCTCACGCCATTCACGCGGCTCACGCGGCTCGCGCGGCGGGCGCGGCGGGCGTGAGCGGCGGCGCTAGGGCTTGCGGCGTCACATGGGCGGGCGCTCCCAGTCCACGGCGGGCGCGGCGCCGCCCCACGCCCCCCAGCGCTCCCGCCGGAAGAAGCGCTTCTTGAAGTGCGCGGCCGGCGGCGAGCCCGTGGCCCGCGCCGCGCCGGCCGCAGCCGCCGCGCCCGCCTCCCCGTGCCCGATGCCCGAGTCCGGCGACGTGTTGCACGCCTCGTCCGACCGCCGCCGCTTGTCTTCCATGGCCGTGGACGCGAACGATATGATCTGGTCGAACCGGAAAGCTATCCGGTCTTGCCACTTGCTCTCGTCCACCTCCTCGCCGCCCTCGCCCTCTGTAACGGAGCGGGTGGTGAGTGCGGCGGCCCGCGCGGGCGCGGCGGGCGCGGCGGGCGCGGGCTCGGCGCGGCCGTTACCTGGCGGGCGCGCGCCGTCGGGCAGCTCGTCCACGAGCGGCGTGGAGGTGTTGGAGTGCGGGTCGGGCGGCGGCGAGCGGCGGCGGCCCGCGTCGTCCGCCTCGCCCGGCCCGCTAGCCGCGCCCGCTCCGTTACGCCCGCGCCAATATTCCGAAGCCAGCACGCGAGCCTGCAGGCAAGCTGCTAGACCTGCCAACCATTAAATTCTCTTGATATAATTTATTTTCCTAAATTATTACATACTAATTTTTTTTTAATAATTCTGCATATTCAATTTCTACAAACAGAACTCAAATATAATTAGTAAGACTGCCTCGTTGGCCTGGTGGTAGCTAAGCGCGATTGCTGAGCATGAGGTCCTGAGTTCGAATCCCGGGTCGGGCAAGTGTTACTGATTTTTTTGACTGATTCTTAGTAGCAGCACGGTGTCGGATCTGTGCCAGTTTGATGGCAATTGGGTTATTACATTAGGATCTGTAATATAACTGGCGAAATGGCGGTGTAATATACACCTCTGCCTACACCTTTAGGGAATCGTGATGTTATGTTATATTAGAATACATAAATTGTCAAACATGATTTAACCATGTTATGTAAATACTGTTGAGTCACAACACGAGGTGTGTGCGTTTACTTTGATAATATTTTATTTATTTGTGAACAAGTAATAAAACTGACCTTCAAGTGGCTGATTCGTAGCCGCGGGCTCTTGGTAGCGAGCACTCATGTTGACGGCCGCGTTGATTATGCTCTGATTGGAGATCTCGAGCGTGCGCTCAATCTCCCCGTTGACGAGGTCGCCGATGGTCCTCGCTCCCGGCGCGCCCAGCCGCTCCTGGGACAGGTGGCGGCGGAGCGCCAGCTTGGCCGGGGACACCTGCGGGTGACACACGTGTTACCACCCCGGCGGAGCCGCGCGGCGCGCGCGTCCCGGCCGGCTCACCTGCGTGTAGTCGGGCTGCGGCACGGCCAGCAGCGGCAGGCGCGGCGACTCGCGGCGCTCGTAGGGGTAGCGCTCGCGCCGCAGGTCGCGCGCCGCCCGCGCGTAGGCCTGCGTAGCGCCGACCTGCTGCGCCTGCGCCGGCGGCGCGCCTGCGCGGAACCCGTGCGGCGCGCCCGCCCGCACGTAGCCGTTGCTGTACGCGTGACTCTGCACCGGCCGCGACGACTTCCGCTGCTCTTGATCCTCGTTTAGTACCGATGTTATAATACTCTTAAGTCGGTCTTCAAAATTAATCACTTTTGGCGATTCCTGCACCTTGGCGACTACATTAAGAGGTTTCTGAGGTTTGATAGGCGACTGCCTGTGTGCGAGGTTGGGAGGCGGCGGCTGGCCCGGCCGCTGCGGTTGTGTTCTGTGTATGGGAGTGACCGCCTTAGGATGCCTATGATGGTCATGCCTTTCCGAATCTCTCACATACCCGTTAACTATCACGTTCGGCTTAGTGATCTTGCCGGCTTCAATCTGTCGACCAGTCTCTAATATCTTCTGAGCAAGGACCTCTGGATTCTGCTCCTCAATTTTTCCAACGTCAGGAACGTCCGGCCATTCTTGTGACCGCGATCTGTGCTCTCGGGATTTTCTAGGTTTTGCGTTAACCGTGTGCGGCTTTACAGTGGCAACTGGTACGGATGGAGGAACTACTTTTTGTTCACTAGCTCTTTCCATTTGAATAATTTCGTTTTGAAGATGGCCTACCTGTGCATGCAATCTTTTTCGGTGTGCTAATGTAGCCGATATTTCTTTTAAAATACAATCATGAGCTACACTTTGGGTAATCTCAACGTCCGGCGGTATATGTCCTAACTGACGATACTTTTCTGTTATCTCAAACGTTCTTTGCTTAACGAGCATTGCTTGTTCAGCTTCAATATTATTCACCTAAAAAAAACAATAGTATAATGTAATTATATCCATATTTACCTAACTGCATTGTTGAAAATACATATACATAAGTACCTTAATATATAATTTAAACAAAAAACCATTGACATAATATCGTACATAGAAAATTAAAATGACATTCAATAAAACAATTAGCTAAAAACATCAATTTATATAAATGTAAATAATAAAAAATTTAAGTAACCAGTTAAATGGTAAAATATAATACGTATAGTATCCGATAAAAATAAATGATAAATTATATGAAAAAAAACTGAATGTAGTAATTAAATGAGGAGTACCGTTTTATCAACCGTAGTGACGTACGTACTCTTCGAAAATGACTTTTAAGTCCTCGCGATACCAAGACCGTACTATCTATCTGGTGCGTGACCGAGAGATAGAGAGCTATAAGAGCGAAAGTACCTAGGGACAGAAGCAGGGTGGCATCCGGTCACTATAATCTTTTACGTTACAATAAAACTGTTTGTTTTCAATGCACGATACTATGGCACAAACAAATTAATAAAATGGTATATACCTGCGCTTGCAATTTGCTAGCTTTGCTCTGCAACTCTTTGTGTCTGCCTACGATTTCCTTTGCTTTCGCCAACAGATCCACCGTGTTATTCGCATGTATACCCAGCTCGCTCATTCGCGCCTTTAACAGAGCAACACTGTCGCTGATGAGCACGTTGATCTGTTTATCTAACTGAGACGCGCGCGACTTCAGTTTCTGGTTTCTCTCCTGTATTGAATACTTATTTTAATTTTATATTTATTACACAGTAACTTTTTAGTGGTCTTACAATAACGAGAGAGTTATTATATTTAGTATTAATGTTCTCAGTAATTGGTATACATTTATAAATTTTAAATAAAGAAAATTGCCAGTAAGATGATTTTAAGTACATAATATAAAGTAATAAGAACCTAGTATATCACCATTTGTTATCGGCCTAAATTATACGTCAGTATAATATTACTTTTATATTGTACTATGCTGCAGGTTTTCTGTTTATGTGAAAACGGTTTTTAAACAACGACATGCCCAAGAAACTTACAAGCAAAAGATTTATTAGGAAAAGCGTGTTCATGTATTTTTTATGAGAAGATCATTTATAAATCGGATTAGGACGAGGTGAACCGTGAGAAACCCCCTATATCGGGGGACGATGGGAACATAATATTCAATCATGTGTCATTTAGTTGATGACAATGCTAAATCATGCAGTAAAAATGCAGTTCTTAGCGGTGAACTAGTTATACGATGCGACTGCACTATGAGGCCGTTTGGTAGCCTTCTAAATGCGAACTTGATGAAGAGAGGAATGAAAAAAGTTAATAACTTTGACTTTGGGAGCCATTATTGAGATGATTTCAGCCGGTCGAGATTTCTAATAGCTCCCGACTGTTAAAGTCGCTATGTTAAAACTACAAATTCTAGACTATGGCACTTGTTTTTTTTTGTTCAGATTTTTGACAGTTCGGTTGTTTTATTTAAAACTTGTTTACTTTTCAGTTTTAGTTGGGATTTATATTATAATGATTAAAAGGTTAAAATTACTATGTACGTATTGAAAATTTTACCCTTTTAATCATTATAGATCCTAAATGGTTTTCGAATTGAAAAATGATAAAATAAACCTAAAAATGATTTATAAATACCTATTCAGTGTATGGTTGACACGTTTGTATCTACAGTGCAACAGAGGTTCAAACATACATTCATACATGCTGTACGCGACAGGTCAACATGGCAATCGGGGTATGAGCTGAGGCGCGGGGGAGGGGACATCCCGCATACCCGCACATAGCCCGCGTCATCTTAGACTTAGCGCTGCACGAGTCGGAATCGACCGCGATTATCGATATCGATCTCCTCACATTGCTCTTTGTTGTTGTGTACTAAAATGACTAACATTGAACGGAAAAATAATTATTATAAATACCCTGTCACTCGGACATTGAATACGGCTGCGTTTTACACCGGCTTATCGAAAAGAACTTTGTGCTTGTAGCGATGATAGTATAAGTTCATTTGACGTTGATTGTGACGAATAAAATATTATCTATACATATAATAAAATTGGAGTGTCTGTCGGTTACATCAATATAACAAATTTGAGCCGGAACAAACAAAAATAAATATTAAATTGCATTTTTGTTAAACATGTATTGTGTATACTATCATATGCAATTGAGTAATAAGCTGTTATTTTGATGTTACAAACAGACACTCCAACTTCATTATATTAATTGTATTATTAACATTCTTAGAAAAATAATGAACAGTATTTAGTTACAATTTTAGAACGATTTCTGGCAATGGCTAGATGCATGTTGTACAGGTCTGATAACACTAAGCACTTTAATGATGAACATAGAGAAAGCATAATGCAGGTTGTAAGACCACTCGAAAGACAGTGTTTACAAATAAAATAATGCTTAAATGTAAATATGTAATAATATTATGCGAAGCATACCCTTTCTTTATCAATTTGGTGTCGTATTTCATTGGCGTATTCCGGGGTGTTCATGCGGGTGATGAAGGAGAGGTACTGGTCGCGGAACATGTCGAGCAGCAGCTGCAGGCTGTAGGGCGTGTGCGGCGAGCGCGGGATGTCCAGCTCCGAGTGCAGGCGCTCGGCCGGCTGCAGCGCCACGCCCAGCGCCGACAGCCGCTGCCCCACGCAGCCCGGCGGCGGCGCCGTCACCTGCAAACACCGAGCTAGCACCACGCCCGCTACCTCGCCCGCTACCTCGCCCCTCGCCGGGCGGGCTCTACACACCTTCTCGCTTACGAATCCAATCAACGATTACCGACTATTCGCATGGATTGGGCGAAAAGGTGTGCAGTTTTTACCTATACTTTTCATAAATCATAATGAGGTTAGACATCCTTAAGAAATAAAGAACTGTAATCAAATTTTAGTTCGCGTTTAACATACCGCTTGTCGAAACAACAAACATCAAAACAGACATGTAAATTGAGCGGCAAGAGATTTATTTAATCAAATAAAAAGCTCTGCCTGCGGTCTGTTGACATACGGTATGAACGGTATGGCCGGTATCGGAACGTTACGGTAAGGGTGCAGTACGCAGTGTATACTCACGGCGCCGTTGTGCAGCGTGGAGGCGAGCGTGGTGGAGTGCAGCAGGTCGAGGCCGGCGATGGCGGCGGGCGCGGCGCGGCGTCGCTTGGCCCGCGCCGCCCGCCGCCGCGCGCCGCCCGCGCTGGCGCTGCGCTTGCTGGCGGGCCGCCGGCTGCGATCTGTTCACCGATTACATTTTAACGCTGAACTCGAAACAAACATTGGGAACTAAAATATACATCATATTTTTACCAGCACGCTCATCTCGACTCATGCGAAAGTCTTCTGTTTGGCATCGTAACATACATCTATTTTGTCTACACGTAATTATACAAAGCACATGTCTGCTACACCAGCATCAGAGCCTCTCAAAAGGACGTTTATAGATTCTAACAGTTCATAAACTTTTTACGTTTCTTAAAAGAAATTCATAACACACAATATATCATCGCGCCTGTATTCTCCGAAGGGGTAGACAGAGGTGCACATAAATAGTACCTCACATTTCACCAGTTGCGTTATAGGTCCCAATATAATAGGGGCGAGCCTATTGCCATCAACCGCGCACAAATCCAGAATTTATGCTGCTACTGAGAATTACTGAATGAAACTCAGTAACACTTGTCCCGACCCGGGATTCGAACCCAGGGTCTCATGCTCAGCAGTCGCGAAATTTCAATAACAAGATAAAAGGTATGAGTGTGCACAGTGTACAGTGCACAGTGCACAATGCACAGCGGTACTGACTGGAGTCGGAGGAGGAAGCCCAGGGCGCGCCCCACTCGCGCGGCGCGGGCTCGGGCCCGGGCGGCGCGTCGTCCGTGCCGCTGGACTCCTCGTCGCTGTCGTCGCTGGAGCGCCGCACCACGCGGCGCTTGGCTACGGCGGCGCGCGCTCGAGTCCGCCCGTTCTCGCCTCTGCACAAGTTAACACACATTCATTACCGTTACTTACATTACAATTTCTCTACCAAATGTCTTTTTGGTTTATTAAAATCGACAATTAATGTACGTTTATGCAGATACTCAAGGCTCCAGATAAACGCGTGACCAGAACACACGGGCTTCATATAGGTTAAGGACGTCTTGATGAGATGAAAGATAAAATGTCATTATTTGTGAGATTCCATATTATAATATTTATTTTTATATTTACTGGTCCAGACGAGTATTTAATGAGTAAGTAATGTACGCTTAGAGAGGATAAGACCTACCTGACAGCTCTTGGTCGCGCCACTTTCCTGCGTCGCTCGGGCAGCGAAGCAGTACTGTGGTTGCTGTTACCGTTTAGCAAGTCAGGCGTAGGCTGCCTCGTCGGCGGAGCGCTCAAGTGACGCTTACCACTCCCTTCACCCTCTTCACATCCGTTATGAGAGCCCTAACAAAAATAAAAACAGTAAAATAACTGTCTAAATTGTCCACACGTGTTTATAACTATATCCATACATGGATAAAATCTAAATTGCAGAAATACAGATAACAGTTGACATTTGCGACCCTCTTATCCAATTAGCTGTGTGCCCCGTTAAACGTTGGCATTTTATGTTTACAATAAGTACACATAATAAAGTTATAATATACTTAATATTCACCTTACTAATTACATCTACTCTATTCTACCTTCAAATCGAAATATGACATTCTAAGATTTTTCGAAGCAGTCGATTTATTTAAACAGGTTATGCATGCATGCACAAAGAAAATGTTATAAATAAGGACAGTCATGAAAATGATTAGTAGCAAACTTAAAGCAATGGCAAAGCATCGCAGTAAACTGAGTGGGCTCACAAATATTTAAAATTGTTTGCTTACATTTTAAATATCATTATGAGAAATTTAAATTAAGATACCTGTAAAACTGGATATCATCAGAATAAAAGTTTGGTATTACGTCCATATAAGTAACGTTATAACACGTAAAAGCCAGTTGCTGTTCTATTTTATACTGGTGACCAGATAATCGAAATCTGCTAACAAAGTAAATGGGTCAACAGACCTAAATAAGAATATTTAGGCTGTCTTATTTGTTTTAATTATAAATTACACGGCTTTACCTATTAATTTAGAATTTTTTAACGAACCTATTCAATCAGCAATAGCATAATTACAATACAAACATGACAATTGGTTGTATAAATAAATAATACTAAGTAGCAGGTAAATTATTATTAAATATATCAATTAACATTTTATAATAAATGTTAATTTTGAAAATTGCTTCGCTTTTCATTGCAACATACGTATATTATTTATGTATTTTGATATTTCTACTATGTACATGATTTTACTTGTCAGAAAATACTTAGGACACAAATTATTTTCACAGTCAAATCATCATGTTACACTACAAATTATCTAAATTATCTTACAAAAAGATATAGTGATTGGAACAGACCCTTTTGCTGACCTTGAGTTTCGGATTTTTCAGTCTTTGAAAATATCTCTCCAATTTGGTCCTATCTATAATGTGTAAATAGTAAGAGACTGGCTTTCCCGTCCACGAGACGGATCCTTTGAGCGGAGACATCTCGCTCACGTGCATGATGGTCCCGATGTCGCTCAGGTTTCTGTCCGTTATCCTGAAGTTTAGCGGGCAAAAACTCTTTGATGACACAATTTTAGCACCATCTTTTAAATCAGCAAATCTCTCTTTTAGCTGGTGGTCTACATGAGGTCCGAATGCAAAATTGTTGACAAAAACTATCGTTGCTGCATTAATCTTTTCTCTGTGTTCGTCCAATAAGAAATCACCCTTTATTAATTTATACTCTCCGAACTTTTTCCCATACCATCTCATCCACGTTCTAAAGTTCATATCCATACTCTGAAAATTATACGTTTTTAATTAATTGGGTGTATTTATTCAATGAAAGTCAATTTTACTTATATGAGCCAGTGTATAAAGTAATATTCACCTCAGCATATTTGCTAGGAACTTCCGCTTTTTCAACGCCGAGGCAGACGCGGCATGGTGTAGCGGCCGCCATTTGTAAAACCACCTGCCCAACGCCCGATCCCAAGTCCACGAATACATCTTCTGCTGTTATGTCTATTTGATCTATCATCTGACATACCAACTCGTATGATGTTTCACCATATACCTGTCGATATATAAAGTACAGTTATGAACACAGTTTATATATGCTTAGAGAGGGCTCTTTCTAATTTAATTCTGTCACGAAGGGCCAGTTTATACAACTGTTTGTTTTAAGAATACAGTAATAATAACTACTAGTTTTAGTTTCTACATTATACCAGTCTGATATAGAACCTATGCCATTACTTACCTGACCTAAAACCTACAATTAGGTATACGTACTTTTATAACTAAAAATAGCCCAGGTCAATTTTAACAACACGACATTATGACCCGCCGCTATAAACAATACGTATTACACAATACATAACCGTTATAGCACTAACCTCGGGTGAGAAGGGTTCATACTGGTTGAGTTTATCCGGGTCAGACACTGCTTGGTTGTATGTCTGCTGTAATATGTGTTTTAACAAACCCCTCGACGGATACTTGTTTAGCCTTTGGGTAGGTAAAGAAGTGCCTTTTTCCTGAAAAAAATGTTTGTACGTTATTAACAAACCATCGTTAAATGCAAACTTATTAGTAGTATTTTAGTACAAAAACACAGTTTGAAAATGAGACAGCCTAGCCAAAACATATAAACATTACGTACATTAAATTACATAAAACTGCACGCTCCCACATTCATCTCTCGTACCTATTTATTTAATGATGTTGACGAGTTCAATGTTCAATTGTTCAATCCATCAATCTTTTCAAAATAGTTCTATTTAATCAAAAAACATTTATTGTATTATTTATGTGACAAATTATTTGAGTACTAATAGTGTTATCAATATAATTGCTTCAATCTATCAACAAAATGACCCGAGATGCTAAAATTATTTGTAATACGTCTTAAATTCGAAATTATAACCTGTTTATGTGACATGTTATAGAAGAAAATATAAATAAGTAACTAGATCATTGATTGAATCTTACTTAAAAATACTTATGTAATTAATTAAAATATTAATTAATTACATAAGTATTTTTAAGTAAGATTCTAAACGAAGATGGTATGATCTACAACAGCATCGGCGGTTTTTAATTAGATAATTAAGGAAGGAACCGCGCCTACGGCAAACCCATGAATTATTAATTAAGTATGTAATCATTATTTATTGTTTACAAGCCATTTTATAGTAAAAGAGAATAATATACACACATTGCATTTTTTTACTGTCCCAGAATCTGGATGAATGCATGAATCTGTGTATCAACCTAATCCTAAATAGCTCATTAGTAATTAAAATCGTTAGTTGCGGCTTGCTGTAGGCCTTGACATTGCGAACATGGCAAAATTATCGATCGATACAGGCAAATGCGTCATTTAAGAGCAATGTCGATGGCCTTGAGTCCGATTTACGGTTCAAGGTTCCATAAATGTAGCAACATAAGAGTACCTGCCGATTTGAACTTAAAGCACGAGGTCAATAACATTTCGTATTTAAAATAAATTATGTGGCATTGGGTGCACACTGCACAGCATACAAGCGCTGAGGTACAAAAAAATACGCTTCACACTACATTGAAAGAATATATTATTCTAATTTTGTCATACCCTTGCCATGAACTTAGAATATTTTTAGTTGCATAAGCACATAATAAAGTTATTTTGCGGTTTGTTTGTGCTGTATTTTCCATTTTCGTCGCTGCTGCTTTACATATTAGGAATAAGGAGATGCTGAATGCGGGCATGACCTTGCCGTCGAATCTTTTATTAAGTACGTATTTGTTTATGTTCCGAAGCATTCATTCATAAATTATAAAGCGGTGTATCAGAACTATTAAAATATAAATTACAAAATATGCAATAGTGTTTATGTAGATTATTTCATTTAGTTGTTTTGAATTAAATAATTTGCAACGATATATTTAATCTTACTGTACAGTTAGTAGCAAATGAACATAGAAGGGTCATGTTACGTAGGTTGTTTGTTTGTATACTTGCAATGTTATCTCATTACGTGGTACACGTATACTTATAAGTACTCACTTAACGACGCAGTAAATACTTGTTACCCACCCACATGAGATGCATAATATAAATAGTTATAAGTTGAGTGTCACTGATATGAATAATGTGCAAACGAAGTGGCGTGCGTCCCATACAATTTGCTCCCGTTAAATTGAAGGAGGTAATGGGGTCAGGGAAGGCAGGCGTGTTCGAGAAATCAATACCTGCTCTGAATGTAAACAATCTTTTTCTTCTGTTTTATAGAAATTTGACTGTAGTTTTACCAGAATACAACCAACCCGTTCTATTAAATGCGAGCGCTGAATCAAAGATACGAGTAGTTATTATGAATCCAGACTATATTCATAAGTACCTAAGTTTTATTTAAATCAAAACGTAGGTAGTATAGGTAATTCTCTTAGTTAACTTTACTACAGTGAAACGTTTTTATATGAAAGGTCATTTATATAAATAAAATAAAACTGGTATTATTTAACAACTACGGTTTACAACACGCATGCTACTGCTAATTCGATTTTAGTACTTTACTGTTTGTCAAATCAAAAGAAATCACTCAAACAGAATACAATGTACACAGATATATTAAGTAGAAGGCGTTGCATCTTGAGCCAGTGATGCAATCAGTTCTCACAGGTCAGCCCGTTGCCCAAACAGTCCATATGGCGCTAAAGCATTGCGTCATTCAGTATCTACTTACTCGGTGAAAATTAGAAAGCGGCCTCACGTTAATTCAGCGCTATGCATGCAGTAACATGCCGCATGTTACATATTAGGCAGCGGGTAATAGTAATTTTATCCATCAACAATAAAAATATTCTGAATAATAATAATTATCTAACAGACTAAATAATAATTTAACCCGAAAATAATTATGTTTTCTATACTAATATAAAAAGGTTTGGCTTGAACCAAATATATCTGGATGTAAATATAATTGAATAGGTTTATACAATTATATGACAATTCGCCCTTTAAAGAAAAATTAATAAAGTTAATGAAAAAATAAGTTCATAATTATTATGAGTTTAAAAAGCTATAAATTTATTAACTCATAGCCAGAATAGAGACGCTGGCGCAGCCGAAAAAAAAGGTCATTAACACTACGCGAGACATTCGCGTTCGCTCAATATTGCGGTCAACGCCCCCGCAAGTGGTCCGCACTGAGCCACTCACTATAACATAACAATGTGATTTGCAGTCCATTCTAAGGAATGGACTGCAAAAAGTAAGTGTTAAGCGAGTAAAAATAATTTTGGACCCTACCAATAATGTATGTAACAAAATAACGCACCTACAGTTATAGCCCACAAGTCTCAATGCTATTATTGTTTATAATTCATAATTTATATACAAAAATGTGCCTTTTAAACAAATTACTCTTGAAAATATACGTAGTCAGCTAGTCCGTAAATTCTAGTCTTAATTATTATATACCGCAGTTGATATAGAACTAGATAGTATTATAAAAATAATGACATCCGAGTTAAATATAACCATGTCCAAGGTCATACACTGAACTTAAAGGTGTCTGCTCTCTATGCACACGACTAGAGTTCGTTCATATTTAAAATGACCTACACAATATGTCAAGAGTCACGATGCTAAATAGGTTTGTGTGAATATATTTTTTACTGAAACTGTTCTAACAACAAAGCCATTGATAAGCGATAAGCAATTTAAGAAAAGTATTTTAAACGAAACTGTATGTAATATAAAATACCGCAGATTACAAATACCTAATAATACATGACATTCGGTTTGATTTTTAAGTCATCAAGTTATAAAATTTGTTGTTTCATGAAAAACACTTATGCATGTTCCCGATTAACAGAAAAAATCTGTAGCTTTATTTACGATTTACACCCTTATATTGCCCGAAGCATAAGTCTGACCTACCGATTATTAAATAGGTAATCAAATTTTGCCAGACAAATGACATTGAAAAACTCATTACTTTGTAGGCTTTCATTAAACTTTAAATCCCAAGGCCACCACGACCCGACATTCCCGACACAGCTGCTAATAACTAGTTGCTGCCAACACATGACTTATAAGAAAATTACTAAAATTAGTAATCCTGCGATCCACTCCATGTCTCAAGTGAAATATTATGAGGCAAAACTGTTTTAGGGTGTTTTAAATAATTGTTCACCAGAAAAAAAAACATGGGCGGCAATGAGCTGTATTCCAAATGAGTTGTAAACCCTGCTGTATAATATAATAATAAAATAGTCAATAATAGTATGTGGCAGTATTTATAGGGACCAGGCATCGCGACGTGTTTAAGAATTATGGCAGAATATAATATTATTATTAGCTGTACCACTTATCTGCATGCCGCCGGTCCTCTAACCAAGTAACACAAATGACATCACTGCCATTACACAAAGGATAATTTGATTATTACGTCAGCCGTTGTAGAGAATTATTGGCAAGGCTATGTAAATACTTCAATATACAAAATGCTTGGAAAAACAAAATAATATCGTAATTAAAAAGTTATATTGTTCAAGTTGTCTTAAATACTGGTTTAAAAACATTTTAACAGTAATGTTTTTTTCTAAAAAATACATTTTTTGATACTACTTTGACATTGATAATTCATAAATACAATGATTGTATTTATGAATTATCAAGTATTAAATCAAATGCGAGGATTCAGAGGATTGTTTGTATTTTGTATGACGTAACTAGGACGAGCGAGGAAGAGCGATTTGTAAATAGATTCAAGAAAAAATAATTTATTTTGAGTTTTGATAAAATATTGACTTTCAATTAGTGATCTTATTAACTTAGTATAAATAAATAATTGGGTGAAATGGAATTAATTTACTATAATAAAATTCGTTTAAAAAAAAATATTTTAGTTTATTTTTATTCCGTGAATTTTTTCGATATTTTAATAGTTATACTGCTATTCAGGGTGGAGACTAGTCGAACAAATCAGAGATCAATAAAAATCGGTCCAGCGACCAGCAGTTCTCGAGTTATACGTGTTCTAACTAATCTGACTTTGTTTTATAATATTAATTTATATTATTCCAACTATCGTATTTATAGTCGCTTCAGGTTTATAACTTGTATTAAAACTTTGCTAAATAAATAGTCAAATTTTGATTTAAGCTTGTATTGAAAAGTGGAGTCCCTTTTTATTTTTACGGTAAACTCTTTGCCTTGTGCAACAAATTCACATTTCTGTACACATCTAATAAACTATTTTGTCTCAGTACCCTTTGTATTACAATAATAAAATTCTTTTTTTTTATAATAAAACCTCAATAACCAACCAACTAAGAAAAGCTATTTAAATGTCCACGTCATATTTTAATATAATTTAAAAATATCATTATATAAATATTTGGTTTGAAAGATAATCAAGCAGGCAATCCTCCGTGTCATAGTGAAAATGGTATGCAACGTGTATAAATAGAGTTAGCCTCGCGCGGCGTCTGCGGACATCGATCGTTGCGTCCTCGCCGCCATCTTGGCCCTCGTGTCTCCCTCCTGCAGCCCGCGCCCCACTCGCCTGTATTGCCCCTCACTGCCCCACATTCACCGCACCGTTTCGCACATGCTACACGATGCGGTATGTCCGCTGTTTCTAGCTAGCTGACTCAACATTGGGCTGAGATTTTGCAGCTCTACGAAAATAAACATCTCCTAGGAGGTAATTGATTTCCGTGTTTACTAATTATTTTAATTAGGGCTTCTTTATTTGTTAGCTTAATAATTGTTTTAGATAAATGTATTTTACTATTGATCTGTTTAAAAATAAATATACTGTAATAACAGAAAGGCGCAATATTTATTTTATCATGTAAAAGATACAAATGAATCACTGAAAAAGTGCAGGACTGCTAAAAATTAACATTATGTAGGTACCTATTTGCTTTACCATTTACATGACTGTTATTAAATTATTGAAATTTATATTTGGCTGCAATATACATTACGTACGGTCTAGTTTGAATTAACAATATCATGTAAAAAATTAAATTATTGTATTAGAATATTGTAGAAAAATATTAATATAGGACCAAAATATCCAGATCTGATAAAAATTTCGACATCTTGGTATTCCCTAAAACTAAACCTACAAATTTCGCCACTTCGCTTTGTTACCCATAATACTACAAACAAATATAATTTACTTTACAGCAAAAAGGTATTAACGTAAACCAAAAGTATCGGACAAAGCCCATTATCCTATAAATAGCGTAAGGTGACATTGGCGACGACGCTTCCGCAATAGAAAATTACGGTAAGTGTGCAATGCATTACCTACAGTCATTAAAACACTCAATTCATTATGTTGGGGCGTCAAGTAAAGAAATATTAATATTAAACAAGTCTAATACAGCGAATAACGGGGCAATAAGACGGTTGACTAATGCATGCAGCATCTTTTTTTTTACGTTTCCAGGATATTCTAATAGGTCGTTATTGGCCGTTACTTAATGGTTTTAAATGTTACCTGAGGACAACACAATACATTTTAAAGTAAACAAAACAAACAATTGAAATAGTTGTTTAGTCTCATTCATGTTGAAAAACTGTAAAAGAAAAATGTGTTTTTGGTTGGCGTTGCATGCTTAATTTTTTTTAATAAAACAATAAAGTCCTATTTCCATTATTTTATTACATTATCCCCGAAGGTAAGGCAAAAAGGTATTTTACCACATTATAATAAAATTTATTTATTTATTTAAATACACTATCAAAATATTATTTAATCACTAAATATTATAAAACAAAGTCGCTTTCTCTGTCCCTATGTATGCTTAAATCTTTAAAACTACGCAACGGATTTTGATCATTTTTTTTTTAATAATATATATTTTATACCCATGCGAAGCCGGAGCGGGCCGCTAGTAATATATAAGTACATGTATACCGCATTTACTCTTATTACATATTCTTTCTTTTTTAATATATCGGAGTTGAATATCGTAACCCTGGTCGTAACATTACTCAAGAACACCTATAAAGTAAAAAGTTTTAATCTGAGTTTAAGTTCAATGTCAAGGGAGTTCGACACAGATTGTGTTTATTTTTATCTTTGTTGGTAACTTGTTCTACCTGAATGATATTGATTATTCATAATGATGTAATACAGAGAATTTTATCGTGACTTCATATTTATCAATAAGACACTGTAGCGAACGGCACTTTATATTTTCACGATCCGGTTGCATATATCAGACCAAAATAATAGTTCCTATATGTATATTTTTGTAAGGATAGATTCATTTTTTCGATACTGCATTACTGTTCTGAAGAACAAGTTGCCTGACCGGTCCGCAATTTTTCCAGATATGTAAACCAGACAAGTATTACGTTGTAGTCAATAACACGATAGGACGACTTTGTCGCGGTTCACTATTGTAATTATGTACATGATAGCAATGTTCAGTCACTACATCGTTTGTGCCAGTTATGTCCGTTGTTATAACGTACGCGAGTAGCAATTCGTTGTCATGAGACCGCGTACCGCAGTAAATATTGTGAAATGAGATGAATGGAACTTGTTTGTCTCATTTGATGCAGTTACAATTATAACTATATTAGACTCAGAAAAAATTAATTAACTATTATCTATTTGTTGCCCCATCAAGTCAAAATTACAGAATCGATCATGTTTTATTGCAACTGAGACTTGGTGATCGAATAAAGGGGCTTTGAAATTAATGAAGTTATAACGTAGTTTCTACAATGAAAGATTCACTTGATTATCTGTACGATATAAGAGCTCTTTTTTATTTATTCAATATTAAAAACGTATTATATCTTACCAGAGCGACGACGGAGTCGATGGCGCGGTTGAAACGGTCGCACAGGGCTCTCATACTCTCGTAAGAGTGGGTGTCGTAATCGCACAAGATGTTGTTCTCTAAAGCCGCCTTCATCTCTGGCAGGTCGTCGCACACCCACCTGCAACATAGAAATCTAGTTTAGCAAGGTGTTTGGTAATCTTATACATGATGTGCCTACCTACGTATTCGTAAGTACCGTCTATAACGAGTCATACTAATAAAAAAATACCACATCGTAAATGAATAGTCTCTAAGAAAAATGACACTAACAAACCTACACCAGTTGCGAAGTCGCTGCCACGCCAATTATATACAAAAAAAATATACGTGCTAATCCTAGATGTAATGTATACTATGAAATAAGGTAATTGGCGAACCAACCTTTGTGTACTACATTTTAATACAACCTTAGAAACATTACACCAATGCCAAATTTACCGGGATCAAGTATAATTAAGAAAAGATGAGTAGGTATAAGATAACCCTAGTGACCTATTACCACAAAATGATAAACCTTGATTAGTGCCTACTGCCATGACGAGCTAAAGTATGGGCGAAAAACCAAGTAAAGTTTTTCTTTAGGTCATGTCATAATAGCTAGCTATATCCGAATCAAACACCAACTATTGTGATGGTTTCATAATTCTATTATTTGTCCAAATTAAGCCCTGATGACAAATTCAATCCAATGTCTACCAAATAACATCAAACTAAAAATGCGCTATGCTGGGAACAACGGATTTACATTATTTTTAAAATAAGCAAGCTGTTTCTGTTTATTTCATATTATTATTATAACAAAGAATCAAATCAATCAACTAGTTTATTCAAATTTGAAAGTTCCATTGTATTATTTTAGGGAGTAACGAACGTCTGTTACATTAAAAGAGGTCATACTGTAATGATTTGCGTGGTCTTATCAACTGATTTGTATCATTTACAAAACCGTATCAAATTATTATTATTCAGCTAATACTGCATTAAGTACAAATTGAACACACTTAAAAATACTCACGCAATACAAAAATATAATGGGTAAAATATATTTAATTAGCATAACATTATAAGGCGGAGAAATACCAAGCATTTGAGTAAAGGCGCGCCCTTATTTAAAAAATAATAGGGATCGATTTCAAGGTTACGAACGGGTGAATGAGCGCGTCCGGACAAAAAGAGGTCATAGTGAAGGTTCTTGCGCTCCCGACTACTTGAGCCTGAATCGATCTGCGAGACTCGTTCTCGTTTTAATCCTAATTTAAGACAAACTTGAGTAGGTGAATTTTTTACACATAAATGTACTGATTTTTATTTTCTTTGAATTTTGCGCAATAGTCTTGTATGTATGCATGTATTACTATTATTTTATTTAAAAGTTTTGCTTATTCAGATTTTAAGTTTTGCGCAATCACCATAATCCGTACGAACTATAATCCATAATTAATTGTCATTCATTCGCTTCAAATAATGTAGTTTATGGTTTTCGTAATACAGACAGGTGTCTACATAAACATATTTTTAAAAGGTAAGCCCGAAGAACGAAAATACCGTCAGTTTCGAATTACATCAGTACACATAAATAAAATTGGCGTCTGTTTATAACATCAAAATAACAGTTTTTTACTCAATGCATAAGATATTGTCTGTGTTTGTTCCGTCTAATCTCCGAAACTGTTGGACCGATTTTGACGGCACTTTCACTGGCAGATAGCTGATAGATGGTCCAGGGTCTAATATAGGTTACTTTGAATTTCAAAAATATTAAGGGGTCAAGGGTAAATGACAAAAACGCGGGCAATTCGCGGGATACAGCTTCTGCGCGACGGCTGGACGGATTTTGACTGTTTGTTTTAAGTTTGAATGTATTTAAGGTTCTGCGGGGAAAAAATAAAACCCCATAAAATTGTTAATGTTTCAAATGATTTAGATTCAAATGGATAAATCTGTTTACTGCTGCTACTTACAGGTAATTTTGATTGAAATTCACGGGGACGAAATCCCGGCCATAAACTAGTAGTAAATAGAAACAAAAAATTGTAACTAGATAATTATTTAAATAAAGAAATGTATTAATGAACTGCCCATTTGCGCAATCTTTTTGTGCCTATCGAAGATTTGAAGTGTTTTTAGCTAGTTAATAAAATCATTAATCGACCGAATCATTATTCGTACCGTCGATATTGTATACACACGTCGCGGTTGCGTCAGAAGGTCGTGTTGTTTCTGACAGGACAGCCGACAGGTGTTGATACTATCTCCGATCTCAAAACAACGCACACGTGTATCCTACAGGCTTTCACGCATTACATTTTTATGCTAGTGATATTATAAATTGCTTATATTATTTCTTTGTAGTTGGGATGGAGCATAGAATACAAACATGTTTCACAAAATTTGACTAATGTAATTATTAGTAGAAATATGTGTGATAATATATATTTTATGTGCATAAATAATACTATTGATGCTATAATAGACTTTAATAGGATTTTTTTTTCAAATCATCGGCTTAGCTTTATCTGTATGAAAGACCACTATAGTAATATGTTATAGCATTTCTTTAACATTACATCCCATTATTACTATTCTATAATGATGTTGAGTGCTTAGGCTGATTAATTTTAAAACAATAATACCTTATAGTTTCTACTATCTCCAAGGCCCCATCGTGTTTGTCCTGAAACAAATAAAAGGTGTTTTGAATTTTCTTGCAATTATGTAAACAATTAATTTTATTAATTATGTATTCATTTAGCATATACTACTGTTAAGTATCGATTTTCGGTCATAAGCCAACAATTGACTAAATAGGTAATAGTAAATAGGTAGTAGGTATAGGTTTTATGAATTTTGGCATATTATAAACCATTTATTTAAAGTGAAGTTCATAGAACTAAAAATTATTTAATGACCAACATATAGTATAATTTGAATTAACATCTTGCAGTTAAGTGTTCTAGTATGATTTAGAGTTTCTTGCCAGTTCTTCTCCATAGGAATGACATTTTTGGAACTGTGCAACTAGCATCTTAATGTATCATAAGCACCTGTAATTGGTTTACATGAAATAAAAACATTTTGAATTTTTAATATTATTTTTAACTCAAGCCCAAGCATTGCTAAATAAACTCATAATTACCTAATAATTAAAAAAAATGCAAATAGGTAGTACTATAACCTCTATTTTAATAAAATATGGGTGAATAATAAAAAGTACCTATGTTTATTTTTATCTCTTTGAAGACCTAGTTTGTTAAAAACATTAGCTTAGAACACAATTTTTTTTAAACTGATTTATGAAACAGGACAGTTTTTAGGCATATAAATGTGTATAAGTAGGTAATAGCTACTAGTAAAGGTAATTAGATTTCTCTGAGTATGTTTTTGTGATATTAATGTTAATTATATATTTGTATAAAATATCATTTTTAGTTTATTTATATAGCATTACTTATAACATTAGCATTTATGACACAACATGTTACATAATGTAAATGTGTGTAATAAAGTTAATGTATGTAGATGGTTTTGATAATAAATCTTATCAACAACAAACAAGTCTAAAAACACCACACCACCATTTTAATCCTTCTGTATTATAATCATTTACTAGATTTGAAGCAGATATGTAGGCGATATTGTATGGGTATGGTCATTTTTTGGAAAAATAATTATTATCATTTCAATTATAGCTGGCATGGCAAAGATCCATTGAAATACTACCAAATATAAATTATTTCATAACAGATTTATGTTAGGCATAAGTCAAAAAATATATCTTCTATATGTATTTCAAGTAAAATATGCACAGGCATAAATATATTGTATATGTTAAATTACAATAGAGCTAAGACCCAAACAAAAGTTGTTTAAATTGTAGCAGATATTTTTATTTAATAAATAAGAAATGTACACTTTGCCAAGCAAAATCAGCTTTGAGTTCTTTGTCTATCAAATTGCTGAAACTTACATTGCTATATTCGTATAAAATGTAAATAAATGACGAATGAAAACTACGCAACAGTGTGTACATATCTAAAAAAAGCCGACACCTTGACAAAACACGAGGTCAATACACTCTACTGCAATACCCATGTGACGTGAAGAAGAACTTACCCATGGCTATTTATTTGATAAATGCCACAATAATAATCCAATCACTAAAGATACATTGGTAAACCTTCATTGATATCGTTGTATAGTTTAAAAGGTCACTCTATAATTCAACTAAACACGAGCAAGTACTTAGTACGGATAGTCACTTGTTGTACAATAGAGCCTCCCTAAACAATTCAGTTACATCACCAAAGATTATATACAACTCCGTAGAAAACCAGAAAATAGAAACTTAGAGGTTCTCCTACCGTCACAGTAACTAACTACACGATAATAAAATATACGATTTCCTTACCGAGCCATGACCTGAAGTGAGGGGCCATGTATAAACAACAGGTTCCGCGCCTGCAGGAGAATGCAGGCGTAAATCCAAAGCCATGATAAGAAAACCACTGCATTAAAGCACACACTTTTCACTTAAACACTAAAATAATCACTAAAAATTCTAGATAATAACATAATTTCACTGCACTTTCACACACACACACTCTGAACAACCGGGCGCCATGTTGAAATTATTTCTAAATTCCAATCATGGCCGACAGTTAGTGTTGTTACTCTTAAAATACACGAAATAGTATTGACGCACGAGAAATAAAATTACATCTTGTTAAAAAATTAAGTCTACCGCAGCTATTTTGTAAATGTTTAAATTATTTTTGTAAATGTTTAAGTATTTCTGCCCTTATTAAATGGCTGTGTCTATATACAGTACTTTATCTATACCTATACTTATTTTCTCTATGTCTATATATACTTTGGGTTTGCTTTTACATTTAAATACACAGTAAACCACTGTTATAAGGAGAAAAATAAAAAACATAATTATATAAAAATAAATATCTGCCATTTTGTGTGCATATCTGTGATGTGGGTAGTTACACAGTTACGCATGGTTACACTTTGTAAAACACTGATACCGCATCCTAAACATAAAGACCAAGTTTTTAACAGGTGTTAATAATAAAAACCTAATAAAACAACTTAATAACCGACTTCAAAAAATAGGAGGAGGTTCTCAATTCGTCGGGATCTTTTATTTTTTTATATGAATAGAGAGGCTTATCGACCAATGGTAATGTACTGTATGGATTTTCTGCAGCACAGAAACTAAGTGTCAGATTGACAGAACCAGTAGTTTTGCCAGTAGTATAGTGTTTATACAAAGAGTATAGTACCAAGAACCTGAAAGTAAGAAAGAACCAGTTTTAATATTCCAGTTTGTATTGACTCAAAACTCAAAAAAATCAGGGATTGTAATGTGTGTTGTCCTGAAATTTCTAAAAGCCTAAATAGAGGTTCGATAGAATATCCATACATAACTTTAAAAGATGTCGGATTCAGAGGACGAAGAAACAAAAATAAAAAGCTTTGCAGAAGTGCATAAAGAAATAGAGGAGTATAAAAAAAATCCAGACACGTCTGGCATGTTTGTATCTGGATGGGATGATGCTGATCAAGACGTCGATGTGGTGAAGGATCCTAAAGGTGGTGCTCTGAATAATTGCTTTTGTAATCTGTACCTAATATGTACATAATTTAAAATTAGTACCTATTACAATAATGACAATAGTCGTGCCCCCTATTATATTGAGACCTTTAATATATCTTATGAAATGTGGGTGTAATATACACCTTTGCCTACCCTGGCAGAATGTTCAAAATCTTACATTTTTCGTGTAAGCAAATCTTTTTTTGTTCATACAGCAATTTTAAAATAGTGATAGATATTTATAGTTACATTATAATCTTTTGTCATATTTATTAATACTTGCTACTTTTTTCCTAATAATATGGTTAGAGTGACATAAACCATGGAAGTAAAGCTGTGGAAACAAGATAGTCTTAAGCTTATTGTAAAATTTAGAGTAGTTGTAGAATTTAGAGCTAATTTGTTTTAAATTTATTTTCTTTATAGCAAATTCTAATGACCATGTGCTATGGGCTGCAGAACATGGTGAAATTGATGTTTTGAAGGAGTTGTTGTCAAAACAGCCTGGTCTTGTGCATTCACAAGATTCTGATGGATATACACCACTTCATCGGGCAGCATACAGTAATCATTTAGATGCTATATCATACTTGTTAAGCATGAATGCTAATGTTAATACAAAAACACAGCTTGGATGGACTGCTTTACATTCAGCTTGTAAGTGGAATAACTATGTGGCTGCTGCCAGATTGTTGGCTGCTGGTGCTGATGTAAGGGCTGTTTCTGATGGAGGTAGGTTTTCATTACTTTGTTATAAGTTGGACATTTACTAATGTAAATACTGTAGTGTGTACACACACTGTAATACCATGTTGACACATTTTTTACTCTTCTTTTATTACCTTCTGAATAATGTGATGAGGAATGTAATGAGTAATATTTTACTAAGCTTTTTACCGGTCCAAATTTTAACCAGAATAATCATTGTTTTAGGTCAGACCCCATTGCATCTAGCAGCAGCAATAAGTCATTGTAAGTCTACTTTATTAATTTTATTTTTAAAAGATGACACTGTAGAAATTGCCTCTAAAGCCAATAATGCAGGTGAAACTCCGGAGAAGCTGGCCCTAGGACATGGAATTTATGCTCCTTTATTTGAGATGCTCTGTCCAGAAGTGTCATATATTCGATCTTTAGCATTTACTTCTAGTCCCTATGTAAGGCAAAAATCTGTAAGTGTGGAAAACAAATAAAAGAAATATGAATTACAATACATATTTTTTATTGTTGACTTAGCTAAATAATATTAGAAGGCAAATTAATTATTGTTATTTGAAAATGTTCTAAGTATAGGTATGAAGTGGCAGAGTAGAAAAGTGTTAAGGACCTAAAACTATATTAAATATTTTGAGAATTGACCCTCTTACAAAATTTAATATTCTATGTTATCAATTAATTAAACTGTGGAATAGTGTTAACCTCTAACAAATAGAAACATTGACTGTACTGATTTATATCAGTAATCTTAGGGCTATATCTTATTGACTAGTGGCAGTCGTACGGCTGTCGTGCGGTTCATAAAAGTTAATAAACTTTATGATTTAATATTTGTATGAACCATACGATTGTAGTAGGTACGGTTGATGCCAGCCAATAACAACACAAACACTTACAACAACTAACACTCAGAACAGATAGGTGTCTCGAATTACATAGTGTAGTAGGTATACTTATAAGATGTTTGTACTATGTACTGTACGTATTTTATAGCAGTAAAACATTAATCCAATCCAAGAGATACATAACTTAAATTATTATTGAGTATTCAATTGGTCACTTAGCTGACAAGGTTGTAATTTACGCAAGGTTAACAAACAATACACGGATTTTATGTTTTAAAAGAATACATGGGGTATTATTTTACCCAATACACAATAATTGTGGCCAAAGTATTTTTACCGGTATCCTCTCGATGCCATTTTCTCAATAACGTGCATTGCTCCAGATACCAGGTAAGTGTCAGCATGCAAATTTTTCAAACTAGCAATGAGATTTCTTCTGTCAATTTTTTGTAATTCTGTGAGCGATTGTCTTGTTTGAGAGGTCATGTATGGTAAAACTAAACAACCAAGACCAAGAACTTTGCATCGTACACAGTTTTTCCAAATTTCTACTAAATCTTCATCTTTGATGATAGGACAAATCGGTAAAAGATTAATAGCATTTAAACATTTTATTCTTTGACGCTCTGTTATAGGGTAGTCGGCGCGTTGGAACGGAGATAAAATAACGGCTCTCCATGCAGTAATAATAACGTTGTCAAGCTGAGATGTTAGTTTAAGTAATAGCGGAATCATATCTTCATATAGACCTGCACGTAATAGAAGGGGAACCAGACTGCGTATTATTTGCGCTGAGCCAAATTTACATGCAAGTTCGGTGGCCGTCTTAAGACCATCTGTGTTGCCTTCAGTAGCTTGAAGTAGCTGTTCTAGACCACGAATTTTGTCATGCATAAATGTAGCAGCTATCCATGGCATATCGACACTCTCCAAATTAACAACGCTTAACAATTCTATAAGTGACACCCAAAGAGCATCTCTTTCGCGATTCGCTACCTTAATAGCAGTGTCAGAGTCAACTACACTCATCAGACATTGAAGAGCTCTTAGTTTTTTGGACTTGTTGTTGTCACTCTCATCGTCAAATGCAATTCGAGATAGGTAAATTGCACCCATCTTAGGGCATGTTGCTTTTAATATATACTTTGCAGTCATTAGTTCTTTTATATTTAAAACGGTAATATTTTTATTATCGACGTTACATTTTTCAAGGATATTTTCTAAAATTTGAATTCTTATTGAGCTAACATTTATGCCATTTTTGTCAGCGATTTCATTAACGGCTCGATTTACATCATGTCGGGTCATTTTTGTAACAAAGTCTGGATGTAGATATAATGAACGGATAAGTTGAGCTGGCTCTGTAGAAAGTCTGACGAGTTCATCGCATGCCCAATCGATTTTGTACAACGCATGTCGTGTTGATAAAGTAGCATGTAGACGTTCCATTTGACGTACAGCACGGTTCCCAGGTTGCAGGGCGGCCCAGCGTTGGGCAAATTGGTAGCAGAGATGGGCTGCGGCGACTTGGTCTGCTCCACGGGCACATCCTTGAAGCACATAGAAAAGACATGCACCAGCCCATTCCATATTGGCTATATGTCTTACACATCGATGTGCTGCACGAAGTAAAGGTTCTTCTTGACTTGTTAAACGCCATGGCTCGTTCTTGGTATCTAAATCTACATCGTCGTTGCGCTTTCGTGAGGTCATTGTTTGTTTGACAGCATTACTGCAAATCATATCTCTTGCCGTTTGTGAATCTGAATCTAGAGCAAGCAAAGCAACAGCCGGTATCCAACGTTCGTATGTGTCTAGAGTTATTTCAGATTTTAAATTTGACCACATATCTTCTCTCATAAATAGATGGAATGGTAATCTAAAATGGCCAATTTCAGGAAACATTCCTTTAACTGAGAATAGTTCGTATTCGTACTGTTTTGGAGTGCTTTTACGTTTATATTCTATCAGAAAATGTAATAAAAAGTATTCTTTTGTATTTTTTACCTCAATCGTAGTACCAAAAATTAGACGATAAATACATAAAAACACTTCATAATAATACGGATTTATAGAAACTGTACGACCATGTAGAGAAACTTCTCCATTTTTCCAAAAATCATTCAGTATATCTTTTAGAAATTCTCTGTTTTCTATGCTGTCCCAAACAACAAAACATTTATTTAAGTTTGTTTCGTCATTATCTAAGAAAATTTGTCGGTGACCTAAATCGTCAGTAAATATTTTATATTTCAATTCCCAAGTTGATAGCAAAGCTATCAACTGAAGTGATAAGCCATCGTTGGACGAAATGTTTAAAACACGACACAGTTCAATTAACCGTTCAAAACAAGTATCTGGATATTGTAATAACACAAAAAACAATATCACCTTAACATCCCAAGTTTCTTCACTATTCTCAGGCAATGCAACATCTGCCAAATTAATGTTGAACTTTGTTTTGAGTATGTACTGAGGAGGATAAGATACAGAATTTCCCATTTCTTTGCTTAGTGAATTATCATCGAAAACGAATGTGCGTCGTATTGATGGCGATGAAAGGTAACCGAAAATGCTAGGAGGTAAAAATTCGTTTTGTCCTCTTAGTACTTCGAGAAGGCAAATATTGCCGTCTTCATAAGTTCTCAATACAAGTAATAGACTTGTCATTAATAATTCATCAAGCTCCAGATTAGCAACCAGCTTTGCCAATATCCTTCTTACTATATCCGACAAATCATCTTGCCACAATGGTCTTGTGGTTTCAGAGTGCGCTAAAAGATTTGAGACCATCCTAAGAGAAGTAAAATCACATTTGCCGTGAATATTTGAAACGTTGATTTCGAAAGTGCCTGGATATTGTAAAATTTTATATAAATTAATTATTTCATTAACAGCAGTGCTTGATGAAATTGGTAAAAATATGTAATGAAACTTCCATGCTATTGATAAATTCTTCACTACTATACTTGCATTTATAAGATTGTTTAATAATGACAGTTGCTTTAATAAATTGTGAAGATACTCTTCACTACAATTGGCAGCAAGTTCTATCAGGACATCATGGGAACTTAACAATAGATTACAGTTCTCACCATTTTGAAATTGAGATAAAACTGCCATAAAGTCATCAACTGATACATCATCATTTGTTGAAAATGATCTTATTAGATATTCAACAAGTTTCCGCACTTGATTGCATGTAGAAGTACTCCGTAACAAGGCCATAAGAACAGAATGTTGGGACTGAGATGCATGCTTTAATTGAATAACATTTCCACCGCGACCTGAACTAGCAGTGGCTCCATCGTGTAATATCCAAGAATTAACTGCATTTTCGCAAGCTTTTTCATTATACATTTCATTCATGCTTAATGGTAAATTGTATGAATTCTTAAAGTTATACCGCGTTATTATATTATTCATTTCAATTTCATTGACAAGCTGTGTGCCTTTAATGAAATCAATATAATTTCTTTCAATGGTCATATTATTTATAGATCCACAAATTATTTGATCATACTTTGCTACAACAGCTTTTAGTAACAATACTTTTTCTTTAGATGATAGATTATTAAAATAATTTAATGCTGTTCTAGTTTCATTATCTTTAAGACATCTTTCAATGTATAAAGCATTGCCATAATTTGAATAAAGAGGCATAACACTTGTTATAACTTTAAAGTCATTCAATTCAATCACAGATACACTGATGATTTTATGAAGTACTAACATATAATCAGTACAAGTCATTGGAAAATTATATTTTTTTAATACAACTTTCACATTTGCATAATTTATTTCTTTTTGTATTTCTGTGGACATTATTCTCTCTGAATCAGAAATTGTAAAATTTTTCGTAGTGTTGGCAACAGTAGCTACTGCTAATTCAAGCACAGTTGAATTCCATGGCACATCTAATACTTTTAAAACTTGAAGTAAACATTCTAGTTTATTGTTATAGGAATGAAATGATTTCAGTAACATTGTTAAACGGACGCCATCTATACCACCACCACTACTAGCTGCTTCACTCTCTATGTATTTACTAAGAATGTCATCTAAATCAAACAAATGTTGCATTGCATAAGATGGCAAATAATTGTTTAAAAAAGATTGTAGATCTTCTGTGTAACATCGACGCAACATTATCAATGCAACTTCATTGGGACTTTGTGAGCTTAACTCACTAAGTAAAATATTAATTTTATAATTATCTTTTAACTCCATAATATAAGTTATTCTAGTTTTGAGCAAATCAAGATGATCCATTGATATAGGTCTTAAAGAAATCGATTTTAAAGAAGTTTCTAATATAACTATAATTTCTTCAACAAATTTGAAACCTATTTTTGGCCAAAATGCAGACTGTTCCAATGTAAAAACTCTTTCACTAGCCCACCTTACAAATAAGTCAATGTAAAACGGATTTTGTTCTAACAGTGATGGAGTAAAGTTTTTTAACCAAATAATAATTGAAGCTAACTTTGTACTATTACTTATGGCATTTAGAATGTTTACCACATCATCAGAAGCAACAATCAACTTCAACTGAGAATATTTTAACCAACAAATAGATGCAATATCAAAATCAAACTTTAGGATAAATGTAATACAAAGTTCTTTAAAATTTTGTTCAAATAAATTTATATCTTCATAAGAATTATTGCCTGTGAAATGGATATACTCAATCAAATCTATTTTGATTGATAAGTCACTAACCATGTTAATTAGGTCAGTATCATTTGTATAAGATATTCTCTTTTGAAGTGGGTATAACAATGATTTATATGCAATATTAATTTGACATAGTTTTTGTGTGGTTTCAATGAGAAAACTGTAATCATCAATTGCATCAAATAGTGTCTGTATCTGAGGTAATATACTCCCTGGTTTTGAAGCAGATGTTATGGAATCATTTAAGGCTTTCAATTGAGTCTTAAGGGTCTCTTGAGATATCAGTGTTTGATCAAAACTGGCAGAGTGATCATTGCTTCCAGAAGGTTTAAGTGATGTTTGTGCAAATCCAGCATAACAAATCTGCACCTGAAATTATAATAATAATAAAATGCTTTAACTTCTCACTTTAACCCACAATCACAGTAAGTACTTTTCAGTGATGGAAATCCTGGTCTAACATCTAAATGGGTAAATATATAGTGTAATTAGACTATTGCAATACTTTAAGATTTTTTTTTTCATGTGGATTTAAGTGCTTTTTTTTTTGTTTTCAGTTAGGTAGTTTTTAATTTTTTTTATATAATTTTTTCCTGTTCCGCGTACGATTTTTGTTTGAATGCTGAGTTTACCTGTAACTGATTGTGCACTATTGTTTATCTGTTTTGCTTGTTTTTTATGTCAATACCAGTGTATACAATTGTTGGTGAACCAATAAAAATAAAATAAAATAAAAAATACATAAAATAATTAGCTATTTTGTATAGGTATGTACTTAATGAAAAAAATATGAAAATTTAGTTGTAGATAAACATACATACATAAACATATCTTTATGCCTGTATCTCCTGAAGGGTAGGCAGATGTGTATATATTAGTACAACCACTTTTCACCAGTTATGGTATAGATCTCAA
Source organism: Abrostola tripartita (assembly GCA_905340225.1). Lineage (NCBI taxonomy): Eukaryota > Metazoa > Arthropoda > Insecta > Lepidoptera > Noctuidae > Abrostola > Abrostola tripartita. The sequence continues at coordinate 9,659,667 of HG996487.1, read as the reverse complement.
TGTAATAGGGGCGACCCTATTGCCTCAAAACAGGCCTCAAACAGGACCTCATGCTCAGCTGTCGTGCTTAGCAACCACTAGACCAACAAGGCAGTTTAGAGGTACATAAATCCACTGAAGATGAATAAATACAACTTGTTTACAAAAGATTTATAGTCATTATAAACTTTGTTATGTCCCTTATAACTTACTATTATTCACATGAAAATCGAAGGTCTCTGCCTATGTCTCCAGGCAACAGGTGCGACTTTATGTATCTAAATTTAAACATGCCCAAAAAAATTTAAAAAGAACCTCACCTCATCTTTGCTCCACAAAATATAGTAAAACAAGTCATTATGAGTTAACACAGGATAATATTTTGCTTCAGTTGTTTCAAATTCATAAATGATTTGACATTCCTTTAAGTCCACAATCCACATATTGGATTCATAAGCAAATATTGCCATTTCGTTCCATGATTCAACATGACTTATAATAAATCTTGTAGTTAGGACTTCCAACAAGCCAGTAATTGGACATTTAACCATCAATGATCCTCCATCAATAAAAATTTCCATGCCACATACAGATTTGGTATGCTTCCTTTGAATACTTATGTGAGAAATATGAGTTTTCTTGAAGGGGACAGATAGTTCACCTGAACTCCCACTTAATAAGGCAACCAATTCATTAGTATGGATTGGAATTTCAAAAGAGTCACCACTTTCACTAGTAAAATACAGGCGATTCTGATATCTTCCAATCTGACAGAGTTTCAAGCTGGTACTAGTATCATTAGTAACTCTTACTTGTGTGCCCTTCAGCACGTCTATTACTACTATATCTCCAGACGAAAAAACAATCCAAACATAATGTTCAAGTAACATTGTATCTGCAATTTCATTACCTAAGCTATGTATGTTTTGTCTTTCAACGTCTTCATTATTTTCCAATAAATCCACTACACGAACACTTTTATTATTTTCATAAAGTATTAACTTGGGATAAAATAGTCGACCCTCGATGTTTGAAACATTACCAAGAGTATTTATTTTTCTTACTTGCGACAGTGTAATTGCCATACTTATATATTTTAGGTCTATTAAAATATACCAGCCTATTAGAATATAGGTAATATAAATCAGTAAGTTTCTCGTTATCAATTTGAAACTTCGTAATTTCGTAGGTAACGTAAAGTTACGTCAAACTACACCACAGACTATTTATAAATACTACGTCAAACTCAATACGGTCAAAGTTTATTTTTAAATTGGCCACATTATAACTAATCGACTAATTACGATAAACAATATAACTTTTCGTTCCATATAACTTTAATAATGTAAAAATTCGTGCTGTGTCGGATCATAATTATAAATGACTAGAACAGGAGAGGCCTATGTCCAGCTGGGGACTGAGATAGGCTGATGATGATGATGAATGAAGGGTGTACTGATGTTCAAGTTATTCTAACACCTGTCTGGAGTTCGTGCTTAGCACATGTAGGGTAATAATGAAATACTAATTTTTCAGGAAGTCCCTGAACATTATCCAGGTCCAGCAAGTGATAAATGGTCAAGCAGTGGTAGCAATAGCAATACAGACTACAGGTTTCGTCACCCGTTTAAGTCCACAGAGTACTTTTAAGTCTTAAACTAGAAATAAGTGAGCAAACATTTGGTGGGAGATATTATAAATGAGAACATAATATAACTTAACTCATTAGATATAATGTAATTTATTTAGAATTTATAGTAAATCATTTTCCAAATTTTCTTTTTTGCGGTTTGGACTTTAATCTTCTTTTGATTCCCAGAGATTTCTGCACTTTCGAATCAATCTCAGCATGAATTTGCTTCTTAGTTTCATTCATTGCTTGTTGGTAGCTATTGGACAAACATTCTAAAATATTTGCTTCTATTTTAATTTGTGGGAGCTCAGCTTTTCCGCCAGACTGAATAATCTCCTAAAAATATAAAAACATATGACAAAAGGAATTATATTAACAGTGTATTGAATAACATTAGAGATATTAAAACTTATTAAAAACATGCTTTAGTATTTATTGAAAGTACATACCTTAAATTGGGTAATTTGATTTTGTAACAGGATAGTAACAGCGTGACCTAATCGTCCCGCACGCCCCGTGCGCCCGACTCTATGTATGTATGTCTTTATGTTCCTAGGAGGATCATAGGAAACAACGTAGTTACAGTCAGGGATATCTATACCTCTTGCTAATGCATCAGTCCCAATCAACCTAAAAACAAAAAATATAATTCAAATTGAATTGAATTGAATTATACACTTATTTTTTGCGATCCTTAAATGTTTATTATTATACAAATCTTGAATGAAATGATTTTATTACATGGATTAATTATTAGATTAAAATGTTATACTCACACATTAATTTCTGATTGTGTAAATTTTTTCAACACATTTTCTCGTGTTGATTTATCTAAAGCTGAAGATAGTTCTGCCACTTTAAATTTTCCGCAGCCCCAAGTATTGAGTAGAACAGCTAATCTATGAGCTGCCTCTGCGGCATTAGTAAAGCATAGAACTTTATCCCATTTTTCATTAACTAGGAAGTTATACAAAATAAGTGGTTTTTGCTCAGCATCACAAGTAACATACTGCTCAGTTAATTCTTCTGGTGTAGCATATAGTCTAATTTGATCTTCATCTTCATAGTTATTAGACTTTGAGGCAGAGAACAATTTTGGTTGAAACAATCCCCATTGTTCTAACTTTTCAGGATCCTGAGACAATGTTGCAGAAAAAAGCAATTTATGAGGAGGTGGTTTTTGTTCTACAAGACTATTCCATGTTAAGCTACAATGGCGTCCAGTCATAAGTTCGTTTTCCAGTTTTATGTGTTTGTCCACATGATATAGCCAGTCATTTTGTATGTGATCCATGATCCGATCAGCTTCATCAATTACTAAGAATTTTAAATGCCTTAAGGAAAATCCTTCTGTGTTTTGTAGATGTTCTACTAAACGTCCAGCTGTACATACAATTATATCCACTTCGCTAACCCACCCCAATGTTTCAGCTGAAAATGATAATATGCACAAAGTTACATTAATTATAAATTTAAAAAATCATTATGTATTATCACAAAAGTTTAAAATTATACATACTGTATCTAACAATATTTTGTTGTTCTTGTTGCAAAGGTATTGAACCACCTAATAAGGCTACTTTTAGCCTTGTCTTCATGCAATACTTTTTAAATACTTTGGCAACTTGTGCTGCCAATTCTTGGACTGGTAAAACAACTAGCGCTCTTACATGGCATCCAATATCATTCATAAGAATCTGCAAATGAAGTAAAATTCGTCATAAATGTACTTAAATAATGACTTGACTGTTATGTAATTATAAAGCTGTAATATAGAAACATTTGAACAAAAAATGATAATAAATTTTTGGAGGAAGTAATACCTGAACTATAGGCAAAACAAAGGATAATGTTTTACCACTTCCGGTTGGAGCAGATACACAAATATCATGTGGCCAGAATGGATATGTTGACTTATGCTCATCCAAAATAAAAGGTACTACTTTTTCTTGTACTGGGAACAAATGTGTCACACCTTCGCCTAATAATGTTGCTTTCAGGGTTCTGTGTAACCAATCTTGTTCTTGTACAGGACATGACGAGATTTTTAAATTAGTTGATATATTCAGTGGATGTGAGAGCCAAAAAGGCAGTACTCTGAATACCTAAAATTTTAAATAACATACATTAATAGGGTTATGCAAAAAAAAAACAATTTAGGAATCTTGAGATTTGATATTACCTTAGTCTTTTTTTCAAAGTCACTAACTCCTAGCACCTTAAATTCATGAGATGGTTTTTCTTTTTTGCCAGTTTGTTTCTGAATGTTCTCTTCCTTTGCTTCTAATATAGGCTCTTGTGCTTTCTCAGTCACATCTTCTATACGTTCAGTGTGATCTATTTCAATTGTCTCAACAGGTTTCAGCGGTTTAAGAGTTATCACACTTGAAGTTTTCTTGATGGAATATGCTGATTTTCGTTCAGCAATTCTTTTCTTTAACTTTTCTAAATGTTTGGCTTCTTGTTCAGCTAAATCTACATCTTCGTTCGTATCTCTATATCTGTAAATGAACCGACAATCAGACATGTGGAAATATAGTGCTATAATTTTAAAAGAATATACTAATATTATTACTTCAATGAAAATAAATTACATACCTATTAATTACAAAGAGATCCATTTCGAATTAATCAAAAATTTAGTTAAACGTGGAGAGGAAAATTACTTTTATATCAAGAATGGTACATAAAGAAACTATTATAAACAAGTTCACTGCTCAAACCAGCTGAAACATAACCACACAAACATAACCTCTCTCATTCAAAAGTTCAAAACACACCCAGTGTCCCAGTTGATAGATGCAGGTACTGGGTAGACGGCTTTTCAGCTTTTCACTAGATCTGTGCGCTAGAGTTGACAGATTAACTATAGATGTATTTTATACTAAATAATTATCTGTGGCCTGTGGTAAAAAATTCTCAACTCACAGGCCGTCGTGAACGATCCTTTTTGTCTAAATGAGAAAATCAAGAAGCCTTTACCCTACACAAAGTACTACAATAAAATTATAAGCTGGTATTACATCGTTCCAGTATGGTATTTAATGTCCTTAAACTTATACCGTTTAAAATAAAAAAAACATGTATTATCATAGGTATTATATTATAATAAACTAGTACGATCATTTTATTTAGAGAAACAATTATGTTTACTATTATTGGTATATATACCATAATCGATTTTATGACCTTTTCATTGTTATCGATTACTATTTGACAAGTCAATCCTCTCTTTGTCCTATTTTGTCTATAGGTACAATTTTAGCGAAGCACCACGAAGCAAGTTTTCGATTCGTCGCTTTTATTTCCCGAATAATCATTCAAATGTTTTTTCTTCACCAAATACACATGATAAATTGATAACAGAATCTTTATTTGGCTTTTGTAGTTTTCTATTGTGATTTCAGACACTGAACACATTACAAAATGGCTAGTGTATCCTATCAAATTGCAAATCTTCTTGAGAAGGTAAGCCGGCGTTCTCTTACGGCAACAAAGGACAGAACAGCTCCGTAATTGTTTATTTATATAAAACTTTAATGTTGAATATGTCTTCAGATGACGTCTAACGATAAAGACTTCAGATTTATGGCTACTAATGATTTGATGACTGAGTTACAAAAAGACAGTATAAAGCTTGATGATGATTCTGAAAGAAAAGTCGTAAAGATGCTCCTCCGTTTACTCGAAGACAAGAACGGTGAAGTGCAAAATTTAGCTGTAAAATGGTATGTCTTACAATAAAAAAAACAATTCACCACTTGTGTGAGGAATGTATATAATATTGATGATTAAAATTATTTGCAGTCTTGGTCCACTTGTGAACAAAGTTAAAGAATATCAAGTTGAGGGCATTGTTGACACACTGTGTGCTAACATGCTCTCAGATACAGAACAACTCAGAGATATCAGCAGCATTGGCTTGAAGACTGTCATATCTGAACTTCCATTGGGTTCAAATACTTTGGCTGCAAATGTATGTAAGAAAATAACTGGAAAACTTAGCAGTGCAATTGAAAAGGTAATTTAATTTTTTTTATTCCATTGTCTAGAAATTGATTTACATTATTCTATGCCTGTCATATATTTGAATTGATTGTAGGTGATTAACCTCTAATCATATTCTGAAAATACTTTGTACTCATTTACTTTGACCATTAGGTCTCTTCTTGCAATAATAATTATTATTAGAGTAGAGGTGATCCTGAGGCCAAAATTTCATCATAATAATTTTTTCACACCTCTATGCACACAATATCCTCAAAAAGGGATCTGAAGATTTTGGTTCACATATAATATAGATAAGAGATAGGAAAAATCTCTTTTACTTATTAGTTTTGCCCCTTACAAACTTAGCCTCTCGACTGGCAAGCGACCAAAAATGGGACGATTCACAACCCCCCGCGTCTGGCGCCCCCCCCGCACGGGAGGCCCCCCTGGAGGGGATTAGGTGCATTCTTTTGCAGTTTTCTCGATGATTTTGTAAGAATACGTACGAATATATATATATATTTGGATTCTCTGTTAATTTTTCTTACTGATTAGTATGTATATATTGTAAAATCTAAAAACATGCTGTGAAAATTTTTGGAAATGAAAATGGAAAATGAAAATTTTCCGACTTTTTTTTTTTTGTAAAATTAATACTAAATATTTTAACAATTCCATCTACAATTGTAATTAGACGGTAGATTAGTTACCCACGCATCATTTTTAGTTCACAAACACGCGTAATTCCCCGATAAACGCACAAAATACACTTCAAATAGTATTACTACTACAATTCAAAATTCGCGCCACTCGGCACTGACCACAGTTTATAAATATCCTTCCTTGTAATCCCATAATATTACATTTTATCAGAAATGCAGCTAGTATGCTAGATGATATTATATTATAAGGAATAAGATATCTGTTTAATTGTTGTTTATGCTGCATTGTAAGTAAGGGTGGATGATATTATTATAAACATGTTATATTACAGCAAGAAGATGTCTCTGTTCAACTTGAGGCTCTGGATATATTGGCAGACTTGTTGAGCAGGTTTGGTGGACTGCTCATATCTTTTCACCCAATGTTGTTAAATTCGCTACTGCCACAATTGGCCTCGCCACGTCAGGTACAGATTTTACAACGGTCATTTGTATCTTTTCTGACTCAATATATTTTAAAAGCTCATCATGATTATTGTAGTACACCAAGATTGTATTTGAATTTATCATTATTATTCCAGATAAACTAACCAAAAGTATTAATGTTTTTAACATCTATTTAATTATTATCTAGATATCTATTAGAGTAATATCCATTTTAAGGGCATGAACATGTTACTAAAATAAATATTCCTATTAGTTATATATTATAACATTATACATTTATACCAAAATCATTTGTGCAGGCTGTCCGCAAACGCACCATAGTTGCACTGTCACACTTGGTTATGTCTTGCAATGCGTCTCTCTACAACAAACTCATTGACCATCTCCTGGAGGGATTAAGCTCTTCTACATCTTCAAGTGTCAGCCGCACTCATATACAGTGTATTGCTTCTATATGGTAAGTTACTTTAAACCATTAATCTTAATCTTATATCCTACTTTTTAGTAACTTTATAATCATTGTTTTCTGCATTATTTTAAGGTTAAGTAAGGCTAGAATATGTGTAAATGTATTTATAACATTCTTTACACTAATATATTTCCCTTAATAATACTTGGATTGTCGTATTTATATTCTTGTTGTATATAAAAGTGTATGTTTTTTAGCCGCCAAGCTGGCCATAGGTTTGGCGAGCAGTTGTGGCGTGTGGCGCCGCAAGTTCTAGAATACTCAACAGACGCGGACGAAGAACTACGCGAACATTGTCTTCAGGCCCTCGAAGCATTTGTACTTAAGTGTCCTAAGGAGGTGCAACCTCACATTCCTACTGTAAGTATAATTATACATATAGACGTTATGCAGATTTTTGGCACAGTACACTTTGATTGGGGACAAAAATATGTTGAGTCACACAACATTTTTGCTAATCATCGTGTACATAATGACAAAGATGGACTTTTTTTTATTCAATCCTTTCAAACTTTGTTATTTATAGTTGCTATAAAATGTAAATTTTTGCAGATAATTGACCTCTGTCTGAAAATGATCACATACGACCCTAACTATAATTACGAGGATGAAGAGGAAGACGGTGGTGGCGAGGACGAAGAAATGGAAGACGAGTCCTTTACACCTGATGCTGAACCCGAGTCGGATTCTGAAGAGTATTCGGATGATGATGATATGTCGTGGAAGGTACTATAATACTAATAGAAATAAGTCCTTTAGCTTTAAACAGGAAAGTGAACTACATGACTCCTTTTGGGCCGAGTTTTATAGCGGATAGTTGCAATTTTCGTTAAATGTATAGTTTAATTCGTTATATATATATATTTTTTCTTTAATATCCTCAGGAACAATAATGATCACAGTAATTTAATATTAATGTATTATAGAACAAAAATAATTTCAGGTGCGACGTGCCGCAGCGAAGTGCTTAGAGTCAGTTATTGCGACGCGTCACGAACTCCTTGCTGAAATGTACCAAACAGTATCACCTGCTTTAATTGCCAGATTCAAGGGTAATTTAAAACTTTATTAATGCCTACTTAGTATCTGTAATATTCTATATATTATTGTCTATTTTCACCTGTTTAGAACGTGAGGAGAACGTGAAGTGTGATATTCTGAGCGCATACACCGCTTTATTGAGAGCTACTCGACCTCCACCATCTCTCCAGATGACTATGGCACCTGCTGACAATTCACCACAAGCTTTGCTGTTGCAAAGGGTAATTTGTTCAATATTATATTGTATTACTTTAACATATTGCTGGGTAATATTATAATAGAAAAAATAACAGTTTACAGTAAAGAGTCAAATACTAATAAATGCCGAGTCAAATAATGATATAAATATTTTTAGTTTTTTAATTCTCCAATCATGTTATGAATTTAGGTAACGGGCGTAGTGCGCGGCGCGCTTCGTGTGATTCGCGGGCGAAGTGTGCGCGCGCGCGGCTGTGCCTTAGCATTACTACGCGAGCTACTGGCCGCAGCTCCCGGCTGCCTCGCCGAGCATGCCGCCAGAGTCATCCGGGCGCTCACTCCCGCGCTCACGTAAGTCTTGTTTAGATTTTATTATCTTGCCGTCTCAGGACAAATAGTTAATCGGAATCTGAAGTATAAGACGAGCTTAGTTTAAAAATTAATCAGCTTAGTCGAGTAGCACAAGGCGTGAAATAAAATCAAAAAGGTTTTTGTTTAATTGAACAATTTCCAGTCACTTTTGAATAGTTAAAGTGCTCATTTCAAAAGTCATTCCAATGGGGCTAGGAACTCCATGCGAAACTGTATCACTCCACTAAAAATACGCCTATTTTTAATACCTATTCATATTATATATTGACAAATCAACGAGCGTTAAGCTTTACTCGAAGTGTATGATGATGTTTGGTTTCGGCAGTGACAAGAGCACGGCGTCGTCCATGAAGATCGAGACGCTGGTGTTCGTGGTGTGCCTGGTCCGCGGGCACCCGGCGGGCACGATGCGCGCGCACGTGGGCGCGCTGCTGCCGGCCGTGCTGGGCTGCGTGCACGACCCCTTCTACAAGGTCACCGCCGAGGCCCTGCGCGTGCTGCAGACGCTCGTCAAGGTCATGCGGCCGCTCGGTAAGTATTTTAGAAATTTTATCGTTTGGTTCGAATTTTGCGTGCTCCTAATTAGTGAGGAGATTTTAATGGTATGGAACTTGGTGATACAATATATGCTTCATGCAGGCTGTATAAAGTTAAACGAACAAAACAAACTCAATAAATATGTTTCTTTTTTTTAAGGTACATCGAACCTGAGCTTCTTTTTATTACACATGCTTATATTATTTTATTAGATTTTTCTTGAACAGATAATAAGATTAACTTAATAAGATTAACATAAATTGCCTAAGAATCATGTTATTTGTATGTTATCCAGATCAAACCGTGAAGAATGAAACTGAGGGCGCGGCCCAAGTGGAGCCCCCACCGGAGGAGCTGCAGCAGTTCATCCCCGCGATGTACGAGTGCACGTTAGTTCGTCTGCGGGCCACCGACATGGACCAGGAGGTCAAGGAGCGGGCCATCGCAGCCTGCGGACAACTATTATGCCATTTCGGTGATTATTTGCAAGTACGTACATCAAAATAATATATCCTTTTATTATACATTAAAGAAATAATATACAAACAAATTAAAATTGGTCAATGGGCGGTCTTATCTGTCAGTGATACATTATATACCTATTTGTTGTTTTCCTATATCCTTAAGGTATTTTGCACTATCGCAAATGATTCACTTCACTTGATAAATGACCCTAATAAATTATGCTTAGAGGTAACAGAGTTTTCGATGTTTGGCTGATGTGGGATATTCCAAAAAAATCAAAGGCATATCTATACTTTCCTTAATGATAGTCTTTAATAATACATTTCTTTTGCAGCATGAGCTACTCGTCTGTCTCCCAATATTCTTAGAACGACTTCGTAATGAAATTACACGACTAACTACAGTTAAAGCCCTGACTAAAGTGGCCTCATCTCCACTCAGAATCGATCTGACTCCTATTTTAGTAAGTATCAATAATGTTACCTATTTTTAAGAAAAGGTAATATAGATTCTTATTAATGATCATTTTATTTTAGGCGGATGCGGTGCCAATTCTTGGATCTTTCCTGAGAAAAAATCAAAGAGCCCTAAAATTGTCAACTTTGGTTCTTTTGGACACACTTGTACAGAATTACAGCAATGCTATTAGCATAGAGTTGTTAAGTAAGGTATGTACAATCATATTCTGATTATTGAAACTCAGTTACAGCGTCGGTTTTTTAAGAGATTCTTCAAAACTTCTCCATTATTGTTACTCCTTTCGCCCCCTCACCCAGGGGCGGATGCTGTAATTTTATTGCAATACTAGCATATGCCCGAGACTTCTTCCCGGCGCATTTCGGTAAACAAAACCTGTATTTAGCAGAAGTAAGCAGATTTATTGAAGCTGATTTTGTTAAAAAGACATCATTTTTTTCAAATGCATTTTTGTTATGTGTACCGTGTATACTCGTATGCATTGAGTAAAAAAACTGTTATTTTGATGTTACAAACAGACAAACTACAAATTTATTTATGTGTATTGAAGTACTGTACATGTAGTTGTCCAACATAAATGTAGTATGTGAGTAACATGGAGCGCGTGCGCAGGTGTTGATGGAGGTGCCGGCGCTGGTGTGCGAGGCGGACCTGCACTGCGCGCAGACGGCGCTGACGCTGGTGCGCGGCGCGTGCCTGCGCTGCCCCGCCGCGCTCACGCCCGAGGCGCGCCACGCGCTCACGCCCAACATACTCGCGCTCGCCAAGTCGCCGCTGCTGCAAGGTACGTGCGCAGGTGTTGATGGAGGTGCCGGCGCTGGTGTGCGAGGCGGACCTGCACTGCGCGCAGACGGCGCTGACGCTGGTGCGCGGCGCGTGCCTGCGCTGCCCCGCCGCGCTCACGCCCGAGGCGCGCCACGCGCTCACGCCCAACATACTCGCGCTCGCCAAGTCGCCGCTGCTGCAAGGTACGTGCGCAGGTGTTGATGGAGGTGCCGGCGCTGGTGTGCGAGGCGGACCTGCACTGCGCGCAGACGGCGCTGACGCTGGTGCGCGGCGCGTGCCTGCGCTGCCCCGCCGCGCTCACGCCCGAGGCGCGCCACGCGCTCACGCCCAACATACTCGCGCTCGCCAAGTCGCCGCTGCTGCAAGGTACGTGCGCAGGTGTTGATGGAGGTGCCGGCGCTGGTGTGCGAGGCGGACCTGCACTGCGCGCAGACGGCGCTGACGCTGGTGCGCGGCGCGTGCCTGCGCTGCCCCGCCGCGCTCACGCCCGAGGCGCGCCACGCGCTCACGCCCAACATACTCGCGCTCGCCAAGTCGCCGCTGCTGCAAGGTACGTGCGCAGGTGTTGATGGAGGTGCCGGCGCTGGTGTGCGAGGCGGACCTGCACTGCGCGCAGACGGCGCTGACGCTGGTGCGCGGCGCGTGCCTGCGCTGCCCCGCCGCGCTCACGCCCGAGGCGCGCCACGCGCTCACGCCCAACATACTCGCGCTCGCCAAGTCGCCGCTGCTGCAAGGTACGTGCGCAGGTGTTGATGGAGGTGCCGGCGCTGGTGTGCGAGGCGGACCTGCACTGCGCGCAGACGGCGCTGACGCTGGTGCGCGGCGCGTGCCTGCGCTGCCCCGCCGCGCTCACGCCCGAGGCGCGCCACGCGCTCACGCCCAACATACTCGCGCTCGCCAAGTCGCCGCTGCTGCAAGGTACGTGCGCAGGTGTTGATGGAGGTGCCGGCGCTGGTGTGCGAGGCGGACCTGCACTGCGCGCAGACGGCGCTGACGCTGGTGCGCGGCGCGTGCCTGCGCTGCCCCGCCGCGCTCACGCCCGAGGCGCGCCACGCGCTCACGCCCAACATACTCGCGCTCGCCAAGTCGCCGCTGCTGCAAGGTACGTGCGCAGGTGTTGATGGAGGTGCCGGCGCTGGTGTGCGAGGCGGACCTGCACGTGTGAGCTTACGAATCTAGACTACCCGACCTTACCTGCGACCTGACTGAGAACCCCTGGCTTTATGCTCAGACCAATGTAGCAGCGACCATTGCATAATGTAAAAAACTAAATTGTCATACAGGTGGGGCACTGAAAGCGATGCTAGGCGTACTCAGCGCCCTAGTAGCGGCCGACGTGGCCGGGTGTTCTCGTCGCGAGTTGTTGGCGCTGCTGGTGGCGCCCGTCCATCGCCTGCACGAGCACAACGCTTCAGCACACCACATCAAACAGGTATGATTACTAACATTAAATTGCTCTTTAGGCTCAGTTTCTGTTGTTTATGTCCCAACGCTGGGCAAAAGCCGTCTCCTGCTTCGAAACCACTCCATCTTTCACAGTTTTGGCTATATGTACCTAATGTTTATGCTATTAAAAGTATACCACATGTATACTTTTATATAGCTTATATTTAGTTAGTTTGGATGTTTTTTATTTAAACACGCAATAACAGCTGAAAAGATTTAGATGAAACTTGCATCCAGATAGTTTATAACCGGATTAACACATTGACTTGTATCCTGGAGAAGACACGTTGTAATTTTTCACACGGACGAAGTCGCGGCTGAAGCTAGTAACATTACAATGATTAATAGGCATTCCACTCCCTGGCGAAATGCGTGGCGGCGGTGGTGGTGGAGGGCGGCTCGGACGCGCTGGAGGTGGTGCGCGGCTTCCTGCGCGACGCGGCGCAGCCCGCCTCCGACGCGCACCACATGTTCGCGCTGCTCGCGCTCGCTGAGATCGGCCGACATCTGTGAGTACCACCTCTACCTATATCTTTACTGTACCCATTCATATATTTTATTCATTGTTAAAATACATTTATTTATATTTGTTTCATTCCACAAGTTGGTCCCATCTTAAAGTATCGACATTGACTATTCAGTCCTTACTGCTTAACTTGTCAAAATGCCTATTTTAAAGCAACAAAGTGTAATCAATTCATAAGTAAAATTTATAGGTCTCAACCGTTTTAAACTCCTGTCTAGATGAATGTTTAATATGATTACTTTCAGAGACTTAAGCTCTATTCCAAACCTGAAAGAAGTACTTCTGGGTTCGTTTACGCCATCATCGGAGGAGGTGAAGTCCGCAGCTAGTTACGCCCTCGGTTCCGTCGCCGTTGGCAACCTTCCCGAGTTCCTGCCATTCATACTCGGAGAGATCGAAGCGCAGCCCAAACGGCAATACCTATTGTTACACTCCCTACGAGAGGTAAGATGTATGAACTTTTATTGAGTAATACTCAAATGAAAATTTAATTACATTTTATGAGTTAACTATTAACAACAGTTATGTTTAGTCTAACTACTATAACTTGAAAAAATCACGTCAATGTATCTTCGAGTCCTGCCAACTACTGACCGCACGAGTCAATAAACCAATAGATAGTTGAAATAAGCCCAAAATTACATTTGTTCACAGATAATCTCTTGTGAATCGTGCACCCCTGAGGGTGTAGAAGCCTTAAGGCCATTCATACCTGAAATATGGGTGCAACTATCAAAACACTGTCAGTGTGCGGAGGAAGGATCTCGTAATGTAGTCGCCGAGTGCTTAGGAAAGTTATGTTTACTGGAGCCACAAGACTTACTTCCACATCTGAAAGAATTCCTCAAATCTCCCGAGCCTCTCACAAGGACAACGGCTGTCACTGCTGTTAAATTCACTATATCAGATCAGGTTAGTGTAACAAAGTGTAATCTTTTCATTTATAACAACTATAATATCGTTTTTTATTTATATTGTCCGATATGCTTTTTGTGTGGTATGTAGCTAATAATAGCAACTCAGATTCAGATTTAGTAAATATTCACTTAGATTTTTGTGTCACCATCTTGGAAATTAACGTCGTATTTTTGTCGTATCTTTTACTTAAATTTCCACGTTGATTTTAATTGGAATAGATTTTAATTTACAGATTTTATAATTATAGTAATATAAAATATAGCTTCATGCATAGTAAGAGAGTTGTTAAATAAGGTGTGATTCCAGCCGCAAGCCATCGACCCGCTGCTGCGCGGCTGCATGTCGGAGCTGCTGCTGCCGCTGCGCGACCCCGAGCTGGGCGTGCGGCGCGTGGCGCTCGTGGCCTTCAACTCCGCCGCGCACAACAAGCCCTCGCTCGTGCGCGACCTGCTGCCGCACGTGCTGCCCACCATCTACAGCGAGACCAAAGTCAAGGTGCGTATACATACATACATACATACATCCTTCATGTTATCTACGTGGCTCCTACCTTTACTACTCACTCTTAGAATACCTCCCCATCTATTCTACATGTACACATACATACATACATAAAGTCACGCCTATTTCCACGAGGGGTAGGCAGAGACCACGGATTTCCATTTGCTACGATCCTGACATACTTCTTTCGCCTCATTCACTCGCATCACATTCCTCATACACGCTCGTCGGTTAAGGGTACTCCTCACTTGACCCTTTTGCTTTTTATTCTACATGTGTTTGAATATATTGCATAGGCGACGGCATAATTGAGTTTCACATTAAAAAAATCAAGTGGTCTTTGAAAAGATCTAGTTTTGTGCAACCACACAATGTTTAAATAAGTGATATAAAGACTATCGTGAAAATATATATTTTTTAATTGCAGTTTATATGATGAGTTTAATATTTACAGAAAGAGTTAATCCGCGAGGTAGAAATGGGTCCCTTCAAGCATTCGGTGGACGACGGGCTGGACTTGCGGAAGGCGGCCTTCGAGTGCATGTACACGCTGCTGGGCACGTGCCTGGACCGCCTGGACGTGTTCGAGTTCCTGCGGCACGTGGAGGACGGGCTGCGCGACCACTACGACATCAAGATGCTCACCTACCTCATGTGCGCGCGCCTCGCGCAGCTGTGCCCCACTGTCGTGTTGCAGAGTAAGTCTAGCATTACATCAGTTATAAGTCCCAATGTAACAAGCGAGCACAAGCGAGCACAAGCAATGCAGGGCGAGCCCATTGTCATTAACTGGGCACAAATTCAGGCTCCGTGCTGCCAGTGAGAATTACCTAATGGAAACCCGAAACACTCAATAACACCTAACTATTTCTTTATCAAAATATCATTTATATCTGACCTTTACGATAATAAATATACTATTCCCTACTTTATTAAAATTTGATTTTAATCATTTCTTATTTTTTATGGTCCATACAACACTTTAATTTTGGACAGCAAATGAGTATTGCCAATGCATTAACATTATTTCCGTTTTATGTTTAGGGTTAGAAAGTTTAGTGGAGCCACTCAGAGCTACGTGCACGATGAAGGTGAAGGCCAACTCAGTGAAGCAAGAGTACGAGAAACAAGACGAACTGAAGAGGTCTGCGCTCAGAGCCGCCGCCGCGCTACTACAGATACCGGAAGCAGGTAAACTATTGTTACTTTTGAAACTCTTTGGTAGTGATGTAAGATTGTTGAAGAAACATTGTTTATTATAAATAATTGTAATCTGAAAACTATAAAGACATGAAGTAACAGGTCACCCGTCAGGAATGTTGAATGTTGATGTATAAATATTTCTACCAAACTTACCTCTGTATTGGAGGAATATTCCAAAATGTCATATCACGCATATAAGGGACCTTTGACTCATAAGGAATGTTTACTTTCTACAGAAAAGAATCCTCATTTGATGGACTTCGTGACCCAAATCAAGTCGTTCCCCGACCTGCAGCCCATCTTCGAGTCGATCCTCAAGGACTCCACGGGCGGCACGGGCGTCGACTCCAATCTCATGGACCAAAGCTAGCTGCCCTGACACTTCTGTACTTCGCATTTATTCTCACATTGCGACCAACACGAGGTTCTATTTTATTTTGGTCTATTTTGTTGTTTCGTTTTTGTAAGAATGCATATTATTTTCATTCATGTCAAATGTAAAAATGATTGAAATTGAATAGAAGTTTAGTTAAATACGATATTTTAATTTCGCTTTTTATTGAGGTCGAAATTACAAAGAGTATGTTTGATTCAACAGCTTTATTATAAAGTTACAAAGTACATAACTAAAACATTAGCACTGCTAATCGAATTCTTGACGTCAAGTAACACGCGTCAGGAAGCGACTGTCGTGATGCTTACCAGGGAACTAAGGACGAGGAATTAAGGTCACGTCACGGTTCGCATTATTATACTGTGACGGCGGAAATCACTTGCATAACTATCGATAACCTGGCTGAACTTATCTAATGCTTCTTCTGAAAGTACTCAATTATCCATGGTGATAGATTGGTAGTGTTGTATCGATAGTTATACAGAATAATTTATTTTATTGATATGTATTGTGATATTACAAGCTATGTGGAAAAATCATAGGAAAATGGATAAATACACTATAATGAAGCGAAATCTTTATAGTATCAGTTATTTCCCTTTCCTCTTTGCCGCAGGCGTTGCGCTCGCTGGCCTTGGTACTTCATTCTGTGGGGTACAAAAATGAATCAATTGGTAAATAACTTGCCCATAACGAGTTGAGTAAATCTTCAATCGAAATTTATTCCTTAGAAATATGACCAAAAATCGAAAGCAAAATTTACGTAATGGGTTCAAAACAAGGGTTTTTATTTATCGGAGAAAGTACCGGTTTAGCGGGCGATGCCCGTGTCAGTGTAGTGCTGCTGGCGTTCCTCAGCGGCGGCCGCGACGCACTCACCATGTTGCCCATCGCACTCGCCGGGCGCTCCGGACTCGGCTCTTTGCTGGAAGTAAGGTGCTTTTCAAATACACTATTTGGTAATTTGTGTTGAATATAAGTGTCACCGGGATAGTGGAAAATGGAAGCAAAGGTATGCATTCTTTATTAAAGACGTTTGACGTATTTAGTCACGTACTAGTCAGCGATGACGTAGTTAGTACTAAATACGTCAAACATCTAGACGGTTAAATAGTTGGGATAGACTTATTAACTTATACAGTGAGGTGAAAAATGCTACCCTAATGGTAATAAAGTTTGTAACATACCTGTTGGTGCGAGATATTTGTCCTCTCCTGCTGAACATGTCTGATAGACGACCGCGTAGGTCTCGTTTACTTCCAGCCGCGCTCATATCCGAGTCCGAACCCTGTTGATGGTTTATTAGGATAGATTAGTGTAGATTAACATAATATTCTAAATATGGTGACAACATAGTCTATTGGCATTCTAATTTGACTTTTATTATAATACACATAAGAGCTTAATTAGCTTACCTGTGAAACGGTACCAATAGGTCTGAACTCAACGTGTTCCGTGCTGTCCACATGGTCGTCAATAGACCGGGATTTGGTAAGTTTCTTTAATTTGCCGAAGATGCTCTTCTTTTTCTTCTTCTCGGAGGGTAGCACTTCGCTTTGAACTGATCCACCGGATAATCGACTGTAATAGGAGACAACGTAAAAAGGATTTTTACAGAGAAATGTTTTATCTTTACTGGATAAAATAAAATAGTACAATTTACTATTGAGACCCAGCATGGCGGTTATGATAATTATATATTATAGAGCGGGCTGAAATTAAACGCATTGAGGTTTTTTGAAAGAAGCTACAAAGTTCTAAATCTATATGATATGAATACCTGTCGAGGCTAGCGTCACGTTGCATCGTGAACAGTCGGTTATCTGCGTCTCCGTCCAGCGACTGCATCGATGACACGCTGCTCTCGTCCACCGATTTCCATATTAAGCTCTGTTTGCCATAATACACATTGTATGTCGTTATGACCTTGCTCTTACGTTACGAGAATTATTTGAATGTATTATTTGATCTAGTGTTCCTATTTCATACGAACCTGGTCCTTAGTAGTTTGCTCGAGTGATATAGAGCGTTTCTTGAGTGATGGTGCGCGAGAGGGCGTGCGCGTCGCTGGCGAGACTGATAACGTGTCCCGTGGCTCCGTTGACATCGCTCTGGGGACATGAGAGAATCATACATAATTTTGAATTGTTTGATAAAAAGTAAGTAGTAAAACAGATTGGTACTCCAGGAATTTGCAAGTACACCTCTACTAGTCGACTGCTCAGACCGTATGTATGTACGTGATATCCGTTTCTGAAAGTGCCAAGTACCAACCTTCTGGCAGTAGCCTGGTGTCGTCTTTGTCGCTCAGCAATGCGAGAGGCGCGCAGCTCGTCCGTGAGGCGGCGCAGGCGCGCTGCAGTAGACGCTGCCTCGGCGCCTGTCGGGCCACTCTCGGGTGTGGCCGAGCGTGACCGAGACTTGGACGACTAAACATACAATACGTCGGCATATAAAAATCATTAGACAACAAAAAAAAATATTATCAGAAAAGCATACACACTACATAAATAAACACAAAACAGGTAAAATTTCTGCTTATAGTTTATATATTTACTTTATTGTTAATTTTACTAATTAACATTTATATCCAAGCTTTTAACAGACATTTTATGAAAATACTCTTCTAACGGTCTTATAATAGAATTACTGTATATACTGCGCAACTTAAACATATTTTTTGTCTTAGAGTAATTAGCGTACATACGAAACAAAATGAACAGTTTCTTACCCTGTTCCTTCGAGGGGGCGTGGGTGTCACTAAGTTCTTCTCAGGTTTGACGGGCGTTTCATTGCGGAACAAGTCTGGGCTCTGCTTCATTAGGTCATCAATAGTTTCTAGAAGCTGCGTTATTATCCTATCGTCCTCCTAAAATAGAATAATATTTCAGTTATGGAACAAATTGTGCACACAGAAGAAGTATTGTACTGCTCCAACGTCGCCAATTTGTTACGATACTCCTCCTGTAAAATAGTCGTTGGTTGATAGACATTCTTATTTATATAGAAAAGACGGACTAATATTTTTTTTAATTATTGGTAAATATTAATCCTTCTTATGAAGATGCTACTAATTCTATAATTATATTATAGCAATTCATTAAACTCTATGTAAGTTTTACCTGTTGTGCACGTTTGAGCGAGCCAACAAGTAGTTTGTTCTGGTCGCGATCCCTATCGTGTCTATCTTTGTCGCGGCGTAGCTTTTCATTCGCCGTGCGCAACTTGGCATGTGCGTCTCTTAACTCCAACAAATCACACTGTAGTTCAGTGACCTGAAATAAATCGGATTTCAGCATTCATAACACATGCATTGAAAATTTAGTTCCATTTGACGTAATTTGTTCATTAAATTATAACTACCTTTTTCTTAGCTTCCTCTGTCTCCTCCTCGGTGGTCCTCTTTAGTTGGTCTATTCTTCTCTTCATGTCTAATCTCTCCTTCTCTCTTTCACGTTCGATCTGTGAATTATAATGCACAGCATGTGAAAGTTTACCATTCTTTAATCGTGTATAGGTATGTCTTAATATTATTAGTTCAGAAGCGTACCCTTCCCATTTGAGTCTTGAAATTGGAATGACCGTTTTTTTTGTACGCCTAAAAGTACAATAGGAAACGGAATGTTTAAGTACCTCAAAGAGTGTCTGTCTGAGGTCCCTAGCGAGCGTAGAAGTTTCCTGAAGTAGCCGCTGCTGCTCGTCACGTTCCTTGTGCCACGCGAGCTCCATTCGACTTGCCAATCCAGCAACACGCGCTCTTCCAGACGTTAGCAACCGTTCTTCTTCATACTGTTGAAATAGTCAATTAAAACAATTTGTAATCCTACATGTTTCAATATGATGTTCACTACAAGCTTCAAAATTATGGGATTCAGTTCAAAAAGTTGAAGTGGCATACCTCGTTAAGTCTAGACTGCATTTCGGAGAATCGTACTTCAGCGGCAGAGCGTTCGCTGACTAGTTCTGTGTTGAGCTTGGATGCCAGTAGGCGCGCTTCACACAGCTCGTCCTCTAGGCATGCTGTCTGCTGCTCCAGGGTTGCCACTTTGTTACGATACTCCTCCTGTAAAATAGTCGTTGATTACTTTGACATTCTTTTTTGTGCACGGGACTAATATTTCTTTGGTTTTCTATATGCAATTCTATTTACAAAAAGAAAAACACAACGATTATTTCTCGATTAGAAGTGTAAAGTATTTGATTAAATTGAGTCTAGAAATAAACGGTCTAGGCCAACCAAAAATATAACGTCACTTGGTAGACCACCGGTTAGAAAATTACGAGTTTAATTAAGCTTAAACTTACTTCATCAGTGCTAGATATTGAGTGTCTAGGTGTTCTAGCATTTTTGTCTCCATTTTTAATTTCTGCCATTGTCTTTTGAGCAGCATCCAACATTTGCTTGTAGTTGTCCCTTTCTCGTCTGAACCTCGATACCTTAAAATTAAATACAGGAGTACATTAACAAATTTATTAATTAACCTTGAAATAAATTTCAAATTGGGATGCGATATGCTTTACCTGGTTGTGCAATGATTTAAGTTCATCTCTCATGGAGCTCATTTGTCCTTCGTATCTAAGCTTCATTTCTGCGAGTTCGTTCTTCCTCGCGACGTCAGCTTGTTCAAGTCTTGTATTCATAGAAGATAATTCTCGTTCTAATTCTGCGTTTTCAGTTGTCAGGGTCCTCTGAACTTTGGATACTCTTTCGTAGTCTTCATATTTCTTTCTGGCTTCCTCCAGCTAAATAAAAATATTATAACATAAATAATTGCTTGGTTTCCTTTATAATCATTTCTATCTATGATCGTACTTTCAAAATGATATAGTCTATAAGAGAGCGACTTACTTCTTTTTTGGTCAAGTCGTGGTGGTGCTGGAGAACGTCGCGTTGGTCGTTTGCAGTGCGCAGTTCTCGCTCTCGCTGCTCAAGCTTGGCATTAAGTCGCGCTCGTTCCACTTCCCATCCGCCGCCGCACAGTCGGTCTTGTAGAGACGATATTGAGCTCTGTGTGCATACAAATATTCGAATTACTTTATGCTAGTGGGCTTAATTTATTTTAAAATTTTGGGATGGAAGAAATTTACCTGTAGTTCTGTCTTTTCTTTGGTCCACGCCGAGGATTGCGTATCATAGTTATCTTGGAGTGTTTTTATTTCTGCTAATGCTGCATTTAATTCTTTCTGGACATGTATTAGTTCACTGAAAAGGACATAAAAAGATTTGAAAAATATAAACGATTTGAATATTATGTTGTTAGTTGCAAAGAAAGTGTTTTACCCCTGTGCTTGCTCTTTTTCTACTGTAAGCCTGGCTTTTGTTACTACATGTTCCTCCTCTAATATTTCGTATTTACCCGTCAACTCTTCATATTCTGCCTTTTCCACAGCAAGAGAGTGCTCCAATTCTATAACATTGAAAATATTTTATAGATCCATGTTAAAACTACATTGTCTTAATATCGAATAATATACTAACTTTTGATAGTTTCTTCATACTCTTGTTTGAGATCTGTAATCTTCTTAATTCCTGCACCGGATGATTGCTCAAGAAGCTTTAGTTTACCCTTAAGAGTAGCTAGTTCGGCTTCTTTGTTCTTGGTGTCTCTGTCGTGAGCTGTCCGCATGCGTTCTAGTTTCTTGCGTTCGGCCTAAAAATACCATTTACAGACATAAATATCACACACACATAAAAATGTTTCTAATTGAAACAAATATTCCGTTAATATAATAAAAAAAACCATGAAATTAGCTGAAACCACCCTTTGGGAGTTAATTTTGATTTGATGAATGTGATTACCTGTAGGTCTGTTTCCAATTCTGAAGCCTTGCTTTCCCAATAACTAGATTCTTTCTTTTCGGTTTGCAATTTGTTCTCAAATTCCTTTTTATCAATCTCCAACTTTAATATGCTTGATTTTAATTGTGAAATTTCTGATGTAACAGTCGATAGCTCGTTCTCAGTCTTATTAAGATCTTGTTTAGCACCTGTCAATTCTTTTTGTTTTTCCTCAAGCTCTTTTATTGTTCTCTCTAATTTGTCTTGCATTTGTGCCATTTCGACGGACGATATAGCTTCATCGTATTTCTGGTTCGACGTATCTCGTAAAACATCTTCCTACAACCATAAGAGATGTAAGATATTTTGATTTAAAACTACCAATTTCCAGGGTTCACTATCTTAGTGCTAAGTGTTGAAATCGATACCAAACATTTCATGGGAATAACTACGAGGCACCGGGGAAATACATGCGCATCTAAATTGTAATAAATAAAACAAAATAAGCTTTTTTCGAGTAGAAACGTCTAGGGAACATGCGTTGGGGCGGGCCGACAATGTTTACTTATATACCAGTTGTTTAATATGAATATCTTTGGCAGCTATCGTTGATTCCAAGTTAGTAATTTTACTCTCGTAATCGGCTTTGATTTCCCTTAGATCTGTCTCTAATGTTATAAGTTTGCTTTCAGTTTTAATCAGTTGGGTTTGCATTTGATCTTTCTCGCTAGTGAAATCTACTGATATTCGTAGATGGCTGTTGGCTAATATCTCAGCTTGTTCCTTTTCTTGCGAGAGCTATTATTAATTGAAGATCAACATTACTAAAAGTACAACACGTTACATCATTACACATAATATGGATTAGTAAAAGTATTTGTTTACCTCTTTTTCTAATTTAGTAACTTTGTCTTTACGTAAGGCTAACTGCTTTTCTACTCGCTTGCATTTGTCCTCGGCCTCCTTTAATTTCTTTTCTAACTCACCTATCTTTTTAGCCTTATCTCCAATCTAAAATAATGCCATAAAAGTATTTAATATATTAATTCAGTATATGCTAACGCAATTGTATCTTGAATGTTTGCCTACCTCTTTGAGCAATTTATGTTTATCTTGTTCTAATTTATTTACAATTTCTACTTGTTTTTTTAACTTATCAATTTCCTTATCTTTAACATCCATCTCCTTCTTAAGTTCCTCTATTTTCTTCATGCAGTCAGACATAGTTGTCTGCAGTGAAGTGGAATTCTCTGCAAAAATTTGTGAAATTCCATAAATGTATAACATGATTAGGGTAATAGGGTGTTTTGTACTTGATATAATATTCCCCGTGGTTGAAAAACGAAATAAAGGCTATATACATACTTATGTCAGTATTTAGTTTACTAATTTGGGTTTCGAGATTTTTCTTGTCTTCTTGCAGACTTTTGAATTGACTAGATATACTGGTATTATCTTTTTCTAGTAGTTTTAATTTGTTATTAATTTCAGTTTTATCTGTTTCTAGCTTAGTATTAAGATCCTTTAATTTAGCTATTTCAGTTTGCAATAGATTTTTCTCATTTTTGAACTCCGAGTCATTTTTGGATAATTTTGATCTAATATCTTCTATATCTTTTTCCATTTGAGTTCTAGTATTAATTTCTGTTCCAGAGAGTCCGGCGTTTTTCATTATTACATACATTTCACCTGCAAATATAGAATAATGATATCATAATTTACAAATGGGTAGATTTTAAGTTAAAGTTTGTTGTATAATAGTTGTGTAATAGTTTTACAGGCTTTTTATTTACCTATTTCATTTTCCAGTTCCTCAACCATTCTTTTCATTTGAAGTTTCGTTGTTAAATCAGTTGGTTTCTTAGGAATTCTTGGTTTGAACGATTTGATGGCATCTTCTTTTAATGCTTTTAAAGCTACTTGTAGTTGGACTTTTTCTTTCTCGAGCTAAAATAAAAGTTTATTGGATTCAAAAAATTCATAAGTCGGAAACTGATGGAGGAAATGATTATGATATAAAAAATACCTTGTTGAAATTGACTTTTAATTTATCTAGTTCTTCCTGTTTAATTTTTAAAGCCTCAGCTTCTTTTTTATTATTGATTTCTCCGCCAAATCTAACTTTCTTTTCTGTCTTATCATCTTTATTGTTCTCTAAATCTTTGAGTTTAGACAATGCTTCTCTTAATTCACTTTCTAACTGGTTAATTTTATTTGTGCTTTGCTCAATAGATTTATCGGATTTCAATGTCTTGGCGTTTTTCAATAACTGCAAAAAAATATCCCATATATTTTTTAACTAAAACTAGTATTCTTGTGATCGCGTGAAGATGCAAAAGACCGTATTGTGATGTGATATACCTGTAATTTTTTGTTTTCGGCCTGTAGCTTTTCGTTGTCAGCTTCTAAACTTTGTGTTTTAGTGCGAAGAACATTAGCTTCTTGTTCTATTACTTGGAGTTGCCTCTTTAAGTCGACATTTTGTTGATCACCGTCGAGCGATCTGGAAATTATATTTGTTGGTCTCTATTATTCTTTTGACGATATATAATTAGGCATTAATTATGCTTATGGCATTAAAAAGGCCAGTATATAAACGATAGTATAGTATGTAAACGATGCTTACTTGCTCTTAATAAGAGAAGCTTTGGGCTTCTTTTGTGCTAGGCTGAGTTCAGCGTGTAACCTTTCGCAGTCCCTTTCTTTCTCGATAACTTTTTTTCGCAGTTCATCTATCTCATCTTCTAATACCTAGAAAATGTATTGTATTTTAGATAATTAATTAGTAACATATGCTATGATCAAAATAATATACTTACTTTAACTTTTTCTTCTGCTAAGTTATTACTCTTGGTGTTAGTAGTTCGACGAAGCGTAACTGTTGAATTAGTTTTGGGCTGGTTAGCAATTTTATCCGTAAGTTCTTTGACTTGCTTCTTCAAAGAATCTTTGTCTTGTTCCATTTCTTCAACTTTTCGCCGCAAAACTGCCGCTTCCTATAATTATTAATGTGTGTGTCATAATTTTTTCCTGTATGACATGTTATCTGTTTTGAATAGATTTGTATAAGCACCTGTTCATTAAGTTCAAGTAAAAGTCGTAGTTCCGCTGGATCGTCCTCATCTGTTTTGCCGTCTTTTTCATTAATATCAATACTAAGTTTATTTGACGGAGGAGTTGGCGACAGCTTTCGACCTACAAATAATTACTTCTGTGTTATTTAAAAATGGATGGATGATTTGATTCAAAATATAAAGCTTTGTAAATCTTTTTTAGTATATTATGCAAAGGAACTTTTGATGAACAATTAGTACGATTTAATGGAACTGAGTCAAAGTTTCCGGATACGGACGTTGGTTCAACAATGTAGTGGATGAAGTTATAAACCCAAACATTGTAAAAGATTCAACAAGGTCTAATTCTGACTGGAGAAAATGGCTACCATCGATACGCCGTGTAATTTAATTCACTAGCAAGCGTGTTAGTAAACATCAAGGAACAAAGGTTATATGGTATGTATATTATGGTTATGCAAGTATAGTACACAATGAAAATGATGAGTCACAACCGGATTCTGATGTGCGTTGGTTCTTGGAATGGGTGTTGAGTTAGAAGAACACATTTGATTTTCCACAATATAAGTAGTTTGACGTACTTCTGGCCTTGGTAGCCATTTTCTTCAGCTGTAGAAGCAAGGACTCATTGTCGTCCTCGACGCGTGACGCAGTTTTACGTAAGTTATTTGCCTGTAAATAGTCGTTAGTTATAATTATTGAATAACTAATCTACATTACTGTAAAAACCAAAACTGTTCAATATTCTGTTATGGACAAAATACAGGATGGAGAAAACAACATTTAAAATGGACAAATTCATAATAAGTACCTATATTTGAAATTCTTACAGCCAACGGACTGAATAATGATATGAAGGGCGAATTGTAGGGGGATCGTGGTACAGGTGTTTTGTCTGGAGTTAGAGGAGGACTTTCAGATTTATCTTTACTAAAGGATCCATGGATTTTAATTTTATCCATTTCTAGATATTTTTCATGTATTTCATCACCGTCATTATTGATAAAAGTTTCTGTGCTAGCGTCGACATACTCCTTATAATTATAAACAGCTTGTAGACTTTTATCACTGTAAAGTTTAGCTGCTGTCTGCACACTAGCATTTCTTAGTTTCTGTCTTTCAGTTTGAACATAATTGTTTATTCCCATAAATTCGGTTTGCATATATTTATTTTTCGTAAATGCTACCTCCGTTTGGGTATACATTTCCAAAATATCTATAGTACTTTGTACGATAGAGTCAAGAGTTATCTTTCTAGTATCGGTCATCACATCATGAACTAAAACAGTGTCGGTTTGACAACCTTCAGAATAACTAGTAATATGATCTTGAGGAGACTGTGTAATTTGATTAACACCAATAGATGATGGACTACTATCTAGACATGATAAACTTTTTTCTAAAGCTAGTTGCATTTCAAGTATTCTTTGAATTGTTTTTGGCTCTAGCCTTTCACTATCAGGTGTTGGAGGCGAAATTGGATCTGAACGAGGAGACTGCGGAATTAGATGTGGACGTATCCTTCTGCCTTCGGAGCGGTGCCGATACCGACTAGCCTGTTTGAACATAACATTCCTTCATTTTTAGATTCTAGTAATAAAGCAACATTTTGCTTATAGAGATTAGAGAATAACAATGTGGTACAGAATAATACATATAAGTGTCGGGGTGTTGAGTCAGACATGTGTTGGCAACGCGCCAGCTGGCATTCGTTGAACGAGAGCTAATGCCCTAATGAACGCGTTGTTTTTCTAGTGGAACTAAATGATCGGAGAAATAAGTGGTTGTAATGGCATTTAACTGTTAACAAGAGATGAGTTATCGCAAAACTAACTATTTATGCATGTGTTTACTGCATTCCAAGCTCAGCTGAAAACTCGGGCAAAGCATAGGCACATTTGTTGAAGCTGCCATGTGCAGAGATTACCGAGTTATTTGCGGTGTACCTAATGTGATTGCACGAACAAACAGATTCAATTTGAAAGGCTAACTTATACCGCCTACGTTTTATTGATGTACGAATCGCAAGAACAAAGACCGGCGTGTAATATTTTGAAATGTTGAGTAAACATTGATTAGCAAAGGTACCTCCTCTTCAGCGTTACGTAATTGTTCTCGGAGGTCAGCCTCGCGCTCCAGCGAGTCCTGGAGGTCTCGAAGCAACTGCGCCGGATCCTCCTGGCTGCCGCCGCGGGTCAGTGATGATCGCGAAACTTTCTGAACATGGTAGGCAACAAAAATAGTATTTGATTGTATTTTTTACAAACTGCATATGTATTGTGTATGCCCTATGCGTAAACACGTAACATCGGTTATAGTGATATAGTGTACTGACCACATCAGTAAGTTGGTTTTTCTTTTGATTAGTGGGCTGGGCGCCTGATGCTGATGCTAGCTTGGTGTTAGCATCGGCCAGCTCTCGTTGCAGTCTTAGCGCTACCTCAGTAGACCGCGCAACATCTTGTTCCAGCTCTTTGATACGGTTCTCCCGTTTGAGGCCCTCTTGGCCACCGACTATCTATAAACAACATTTTGAACAATTTAGGAGTTGAGAATATTTTCAGCTAGCGAGCAATACTTAGCGGTTGCTGGGTATCGTTAGTAGAGATAGAAGATTTACTGCTTCAAAAATTTGTCATAGTTTAATGACATTATTCTGATAAAGATTGATCAATCTGCAGTTGACTACAATAAATGTACTTTAAAGATAAATAATACAATCCAACAAATAGAGATACCTTTGAGAAGACACAAAGTATCAGTCAAGAATCAGAGTCTGTATCGAACGGAAAAAATTGCGAAATGTAGGAGCCAGATGATAATTTTAGACAAATTCTAGAAAATAAGGAACTATGTGATTTGTATTAAATAATTTGTATTAAACAACTATGTGATTTGTATTAAAATAAGGAACTATGACATTTCTTCTCTAGAAATCAAGCTATCTCTATCTCATGGAAAATAGTTACAGTCTGAAAACATAATGGTCCGACAGAGTTACTTTCGGCAATATTATTACTTATCATTACCTCTAACAGTTTTTTCTCGTGCTCCGCTTTCTCCTGTTCAAGCTGTTCAGCTTTTCGTTCAGTCTTTTTTAACTTAAATGATAAAACTCTACAATTCTTTATTGTCTGCTCCAATTCTCTTCTGAGAGACGAGTATTCATCTGCTTGGTCTTCCCTGGAAATAAAGCAATATGTTATAGGTATATTGTCTACAAAATGGTATAGGATTTAATAAGGGTTTACGATCTGCGAAGTACAAGTACCTTATAAAAAATGTCAGGGTAAACTCAGTGATGTGCATCGACTACAAACTATTTGGCTAGAGCTCATTAACAATAGTCCAATGAACTTGTTTTTTTTTTATATTTCTAAAGTGACATAATTACCACACATATTGGCAAAGGCATACAATACCATTGGGAAGATATTAGAAACACATTTCCGCAGGCAAGATGAATAGTATTTTTACTTTCTTATATTCGTCACACGAACTCATATTCGATGTGGTTTGCTGAAATTAGGCCAGTAGGTCTTACACGTGTGGGGAAAGTGAGAAGCTTTAACTAGCTTGTTTTTTACTAGCTAGTTCTGAATTGCGATCTGCATGTACCTAATGTTAGTTAATATTATGGTTCAAAAAATTTCGCGATACGAGGTAAGCGAATTATTAAATTATTAATTTAAATGCCGAAAATATAAGAGACATCTTAACCATATAAAATTGTTCGTGCTATTACATACATATTTCTCAAATTCTGTGAACCACTCAAAATCTCGTAGTATTTTTAAATTTATTTAATCATTTTTCAAAATCTACGTTATTTTATTTATTAAATAACAACGTCGCTTTACTAGGGATTTCTCCTGTATCGTGGGTGCGTTTTACAAACACGTAAAATCTGTAGAAAGAATGAAGACACAACAACGAAAGTGACTTCCATCACTAGCTGTACAAATGTATGTACATACCTGAAATTGTCCTGCATCTCTTCAATCTCCTCCTCGAGGTCTCGCAGTTCTTTCTTCATGTCCTCGTTCTCATCCATCAGCTCCTCGCAAAGAGTCTCCGCAGCCAGCAGCTTCGCGCGAAGCTGTTCTATTTGACGGGTTTGCGCTTCTACAGACGGTCGAGACTAGAAAAAAGAATTGATCAAAGTTAGTGGAATGTTGACCGAAATATTCTACTTTTAACGATAATATGAACCTTTTCTTGACAGGTAAGAAACGATTATGGCTTTTAATTAGTTTTGATCTTCAGAAAAATAAAAAGTAGATCCAGTTTTCGTATCACATTTAGGCAAGTACAGAGGTAAACGATGCTTACCTCCAGTTCACCTTCGATCTCCCTGATCTTTAATGTGAGGTGTTTCTTCTCGTCTTTCAGATCTTCGTTCTGCGATGTGAGCTCGTTAACCTTTTGCTGCAGCTTTAGCACCTCCGAGGACCTTCCTGTGCTGTACTTGTTCACAGAGTCAATGTTCGCCAGTCTTCGCAACAGTATATCACTCTTCTCTTTCTCTACCCTCTCGCAGCGTTTCTTGAGCGTGTCCATCTCATGTTTTAAGCTCTCTATCTGCTCCTAAAATATACAATTGCTTATTAAACTATAAGCATACATTTTAATTAATTGCGATTACAGACCCTTGAAATGTTGATGTAATTATGTGTGGTGTGTAAGATATGGGTGTAATGTTTACGCCTGTTTTAACAGCGTAAACAATACTCTAGGTTAGTATATTTATACCAAACACTGCACATATAGCATTATGGCGATTTTGGTAAATGGTCATAATATATTCCACTGGCTTTTACGAGATATCCACTGGCTTTTTCTATTTCCAAAATTAATCCATATTTATATTGCGGCAAACAAAACGAGAATGCTTACTATGCTTCGCCGTCGTTTCTGCATTTCATATCAATGTTATAGTTGCACTTTTCAGTTGATAGTGTAGCACGATTGATGTCATCTCTTACCTGATACTCCTTGACGTTGACGTCGACTAGTGTGTTTTCCGTAGTGACGGTGCCTGCCGTGCTAGTGTCATCATCTGACTCCTCTTTGTCCCGCGAGGGCCCACCCCGCACGGGAGGCTTCGAGCTCGCCGATGTGTTGCGAGAACTCTTCACCTGGAACGGTTAAGGTATTAACCTTAGTTATTTATCTAGGTCTTCCCACGGCTTTTCTATCTTTTTATCTTCATAATTTAACATTTAGTTTGATCTTAACATGGCTTACTAAATATTAGTCTCAGCAGTCGTCCACAAATGCGTGTTTCAAAAAGTCCGTCACATTGATTCTGCTTACTCTTTTGGCTTAATTCAATATTAATTAGTAAAGTAATTTCATAATTCCATGCTATGATGTTATAATAGCGGAAATATTTAAAAAAAACTATATTGTTATCACAATAGTTATGTTAGATATATTTTCACCTGCATCATAAAATTAACATCGTCTCTTGTCGAACTTCTGTCTTCTTTAGGCTTGACTGGCTTTTCTTCTTGATACACTTCTTTACTTTTGGATAAACTTCGCCTTTCTCTTTCTTTTTCTATACTTGATTCTTTCTCAAAACTATTTTGAGATTTGATTAACTGCATCTGTAAAGAATTATCGGTAGAAATTTTGCCGTGTTTTGTTTTTAGAGGTTTTACAGAAAGAGAGATGTTTTCAGTCCGTTCAGTAGTTTCTCGGTTTACGTACAAAAAATAAACATTACGTCTTGATAAACGATTGTACAATCGATTTGAAATCTGTGATTTATTAGACCTGCCTGTTACAAAACATTTGCCTTTGCTGTTTTGTAATACTCTATATTTAGAAACCTATATTTTGAAGTAGAGAAAACAGATAATAGGTCATTTCCTCAATTAATTATAAAGCTTGCGCATTGCCAAGCACTAAGTTTCATGGTGACCTTTTGTGTCTATTTCGAGCAACGCATCGCAAACTGTTCAGGTTGAGAGCTATCAGCGGTAGACTGTTCTATCGCTTTGACCCACTTATATTTCACACATCGTATATGAATCCAAGGTGAAAACAATAGGTAGCGGTTACCGTTCATTATTAAAAAATGTGTTTATTGAACTATGAGAATATTATGGAAATTTATTGCCGCGGGATTTACGTATAACATGGTGTGCTTGTTTTATTTATATCGCTCTTTTTATTTATCCTGTATTTATCAAGGTTAGGATATTTTTTGGGATCTCCCGTAAGTTTTTTACAAACGTTCCGAGCATCTTACAATCGAATCATCTTATTTTTATTTCAAGTAAGTCCAGAAAGACGGTTTTGAGAATGTCAGTTATATTTATATACCTATACCCTATTATTCACTTAAGTAGCTATATCGTTTTATAAGGATAAAATTCACTTCAAACAATGAGTAGCAGTAAGTATCAAATTAACTACATAATCACGTATTGTGCCCAACATTTTTAAAAGTTATGATTCATTTGGCGGTATGTAAACTGCATAACAATGCACTTTTATCTCGTATAAAACCCCGGCTGTACATTTATAATCTACAAGCAGGGTAGAAATAAGCATACATAATTTGGCATGAGCTATTCGGGGAAGGGACAACATTCTATAGAATCGGGAGAATTGAGGTTACATTATGGATGGATTTATTAGTGCTGTGAACGTACACTATACTCGTTGGTATTATAGTATGCGCTCGTGTTTACCTTTCGCACGCGTTCAGCTAGCGAGTCGTTTTTGCTTATAGTAATTTGTGTCTGCACCGCGGTCGACGGCGGAGGAGACGGCGACGGTCGTCGCAGTGTCACCGTGTCTGGGGAGATGAATAAATTGCATTAATAAGATCCTGAATCACGAATTACGTATGATTTTGTAATGTTCAATGATGTAAGGATTTTAAGTTCGATTATATACTTATTACAAGCTTTACATTATCTTCTTAGGTATATGTAGTTTTAGGATTAAATGTATGAATTCCAAGAGATACCAGATAGTGAATTCATTATAGAACATAATTAAATGTTTACGGAAGATGATCTCAAGCGCCATGTTTTAGGAGTCTATGTTCCTAGTCGTTTACAAAAGTTTCACTCAGTCATGGTGCACGCGCATTCTAGGGACCAGTATGACTATCTTTGACACCTTCGGAGAATTAAAATTCGATGCAACAAAGCTACGATTAACCTTAAATACGTTACTGAATTGTATCATACAAGGTGTTGTAATAACATACATACCAGCATTATTATTCTGCCCCGTATCCAAAGACGGCAGCGGTCCTGTAAGCTTTCTTTTGGGAAGCTTTAGACTGACGGTGACAGCGTTCGTGCTCTCGGACTCGTTGGTCCCCAGATCCGGCGTCGACGTCCACGATGCACTGGTTCTTGTGAACCCTGAGCAACCGAAAGATTAAACAGATTATCTTAGTTGTGAAGTAGCTAGTTGAAAG
The DNA here is from genome assembly GCA_905340225.1 of Abrostola tripartita. Taxonomy (NCBI): domain Eukaryota; kingdom Metazoa; phylum Arthropoda; class Insecta; order Lepidoptera; family Noctuidae; genus Abrostola; species Abrostola tripartita. The sequence continues at coordinate 9,627,323 of HG996487.1, read as the reverse complement.
AAGTCTTATTTTGTTACGGAACTCGAAACTGCGAGGACTTAGGATTTACGGCAGTATTCCATTACTACTTTGGGAAAACGTAATAACTATGAAAGGAAGGTACCTACACGAAGTATGCAAAATAGAATATGTAAGTATATATCGATAACATTGCTAGCTCAGAGGTTTTTATAATCAATCATTTTATCTATAGTGCACAGAGTTCACCCGAAGTTTTTGATCCGCAATCTAACAGACCTAGCTTTTAGGAAACATGTCAGAAAGAAAAATGGTGCAAACGCTGAGCAAAATGTATCTTGGGTAAATGATTCATTACCTCTATAGACAAGTAGAAAATATCATTGACCTGTTGAAAGCCCTTGTTGCACTGTCCCACATCATTTCAATGACATGACAGCAAAAATCTGTTCCTACTTAAGTATACAAATACCCATGGCAGATAAAATGTAAATGGCTAAATTAGATTGAGACCATCAAAATGCGTGTGTGTGGGCGTAAGACGTTTAAATTAGGATCCACAATGTATGACTCATACAGGTATCATTATGATCTTGGCTCAAGTTCGCATATGTTCGAGATTTAATGTTTTCTTGTTATAGTAGCGAACTAAAGAGAAGGGCAGCTGGCATATGTTGTGTTTCAAAACTTTCATAAAGTGATATTCTGTCAGGGGAACGGAGTACAATACAATACTCTCGTTGTTGGGCAAGCGAATCGTTAGAGGCAATGAACCTTGGCCCTGATGAATAGCGATAGGCTGGCCATCATATCACAGGAGACTTCAACTTAACGGTATAATGTTCATTGTGGACTCCTTGGGAAGTAGAACACTTCTGCCTAAGTCAGTCCAATTATATTGAAACACTCTTCACTAGTAGTGGTTCATATTCATAAACTTTAATATTACACGGTCATATGTACAGTTTTAAGTTTTACCTGCAAAAACTACCGGTGATGTGCGTACCATATTGTGTCTATTATTATGCACCATGAATAGAACAGCAATGTCCCATCATTAGATACGCTACAGCACCGTTTTCAGTCAGTATCATTATGTTTCTGTGATTGTATACCTATGTTATGACTGCCTCGTTGGTTTAGTGGTCGCTAAGCGCGACTGCTGAGCAAGAGGTCCTGGGTTCAAATCCCGGGTCGGGCAAAGTGTTACTGAGTTTTCCATTAGGTAATTCTCAGTAGCAGCACGGAGTCTGGATTTGTGCCCGGTTGATGGCAATAGGCTCGCCTCCTATTACATTGGGACTTACAACATAACTGGCGAAATGTGGGTGTACTATATGTTCACCTCTGCCTACCCCTTCGGGAAATACAGGCGTGATGTTTTGTATGTATGCCTATGTTTTATTCAGATAGTTACCTACTAGATATATCTGATTGCGACGATAAAGGTTACAATAATTCCCGTACATAGAATATGCAAGGGGTGCAAGTAGAGAGCCTTTACGAGTGACGATACTTAAGTACGTCCGGCGCACCCTGGACAGTTAACCTCGCTACCATCGTTGTTGACTGACCAATATCTACAACACGGACTGACCTTTACCATGTAGTTATTGGTTCATACCGACAAGAAGATAGGATAAGAGTTATCCTACACATACTAGGTAGTGCTAGTCACTCGAGAGTTATTAGATCGCTAATATCGGATGGCAATCGCTTCTGCGAGTAGGTAGGTACTGATTTGATTTCGGTCCTGTGTGTATGGCTAAAGACCATCGTGTGATAGCAGTGATAGCCGAGTGGTATGACTGTTGGACTGCCAAGTCAAAGGTTAAAACTCCGGCACGCACTAATGTCTTTTCGAATTCATGTGCGTACTATAAATTAGTTATCAGTTGCTAAAAACGGTGAAGGAAAACATCGTGAGGAAACCGACACACCTGAGAGATTTTTCAACGGTGTGTAAAGCCATGTCAGAGGCCTACAGGCGGTTTAAACTCTGACATCAGGTTGTTCATCAACCATACAATAAGAAGAAGAAGAAGTCCATAGAAGTCCTTATAATAATGTTAGACCATATTATAATAATAATAAGGTTTAGTTACCCGTGGAGAAGGCGTCTTTCTTGGGAGGGTCGATTGAACTGAGGTTTGTACTGGAGGCCCAGCCTCGCCCCACCTTCTCCACTTCCACGCCATTATCTTCATCACGACTCCTGTGTAAAGAAAATGTAATAAAAGGTTTGAATACGATCAATTTAAAATTCTATTTAAGAATGACTGAGTTTGATTGTTATGATTTGAGTTCGAAACTACCTGACAAATATTTGTCTATTAGGTATAGGTTTTGGCTTAAATACAATATAAAAGGATGTTCTCTGCACCATGGGGTGCAAAAAGTATAACGTCTAGTGGTCGGTAAGCGTGACTACTGAACATAAGGTCCTGGGTTCGAATACCAGGTCGGGCAAAGTATAAGTTTATAAGTATAAGCAGCACGGAGTCTATATTTGTACCCGGGGGCGAGCCTATTGTCATCAAACGACAATAGGCTCGCCCCCTATTACATTGGGACCCAAAACCTAACTGGCGAAATGTGAGTGTACTGCAAACACTGCCTACCCCTTCTAGGAATACTGGCGTGATGTTATGTTATGTTAATATAAATGTTTTTAACGATTGGGTTGCTATATCTATATATGCAAATTTCAACCCACCGACTAAGGAAGTAAGTAACGAAAGACAATCCGTTGGGAGTCGCCATTTGCAACACTTAAAGATATACGGTCTTGCGTCCTGCGTTACAAAACACATGACAAGCTAAAATGGTTGGTCACGTTTACCACTTACCTTAGCTATGAGCTACCTATGATCGAAAATATTGAAACTAACCACAATGTGAATTCCTGAAACAACCTTGCGGCAGGTCTAGAATTTGTAGAATCCGACAAATATCTGACTGCACAAAACAAGCAACACTGGAGACTCTTTCATTACTTATTTTATTAATTACAATAATACAGCTTTATTAGCTATACGATTAGATTAGGTACTTGACTTAGTTTTAACAACTTAAAAACGTCCAGATACAAATCGACCGTTGGAAAGCGAAAACCCACGTCTGTCAATCGAATACAATCAGTTTGACTTTTTAAACAATACAACTACCCACTTCAATTGACAGTAAAATAATTTCTTACGTACTTCTGTTTGCAAATGATAGCAAATTAGCATACACAGAATGCAGTGCTAAATATTGTTTACAAATTAGAGTCATGTCTGAAGGTCATCAGCCTAATCTAAAAGGAGGTTAAGAAGTTATGGATATATGATATGGAGTTATTGATAAGCTATACGGGGTGGTGCTTTTAGACAAATGTACAAAACTTTATTTTAGACAAAAGACATAATATAGGTATTGTATCTATATTTTAACTACCACCAAGCAAACATACCTAATAGAAAATCTTTCTGTATTTTTTCCTGTTAGATGCGTTGCGTTCAAAGATTGGTTAAATTAAGGGCAAAAATTATTTTCCTTAGTTTCAGATTGCTGTATTAATTACGAATAGATTTTTCGTATTTAAATGCTTAATGCAGAGGTAATTTAATGGTCCTGGGAGTGTTGGTCAAACATGTTACGCTTGGCAGGTGGATCAGTGAATGCAGTAGCTTTATTTTTAGATGCATTCTATTAATATGATGCATTAGCCGTCTACTCAAAGGAGTACTTTAGACACCCACCGTATGAAATAGATTAGCTTAAATATTGACAAAGTAGCATCTTAATCCTTTACTTATTGTTGAATTTATCCGGTTTATTATTTGCCCCTGAATAGCCCACAACTTGGCATAAGCCTCTTCTAGGATCACCACTCGTGACACCAACAGTGGAAAATTACCATTTGGAGACTGTGTTCTGAAATGATATTGGCCACCGATCCTAAAGTCTTAATCCTGCGTCAGGCCTGACGTATGTATTGATTTATTTGTTATATTTCCGCTACTAAAATGATGCATGAAATGTACTCACTCTGTATGAGAGATGGGCATACATGTGTTTGATCTCGAAAATCAGAGCCAAGTAATCGTTTACGGGAGCAATAAAGAGTTGTTTAATAAATACACTACTCGTATTTTGTTTATAAATGTTGACAAACTCGAACCTGAATATAGAGCAATGTGTAGCGTAGGCAGATGTGCACGATAGCTAGATGTATCTCTACCATCCTGTCTAGCCAATGTTTATGATTGTCATGTCCTACCTAATTTGTAAGTTCCTTACGACTCCTAAAGATCATCGTCACTAATAAATAACTGAAGCGTCCAACGCAGCGCTAATTTAAAATTACATTATAAGCTTCTAACAGGGGTTTCATTGAAAAAAGAGTTGAGTCATGATTCGGTGCACCTTGCAGCAATAGTACGATTAGGCTCGAGTGATTTGTGAATATGTTGCCATGCATTACTACTCTGATTAGTTCATAAACTGTGTACGTACTATCTATAATGACCGGGTGCACGTACACACGGAGGCGGCTTGCGTCAAACTTCACCAACCGGGCGCAGAACAAACAATCACAAAATGGTTCTGGAATTTGGAATAGTGCCATAGTTTTTTGTTTAAAAATGAGAAATAATTAGGGACAGGTAGTGAATTAGAACGGTCAAAACTGTAAATACTTATAGGTCATGGTTACTTAATCGTAGGTACTTATATAGTCTACAACTAGCTGTTCTGAAACATTAATGGATCAAGATTATTTACAGATTATGTAAGCACAGCAAACGAATGCTCGCTCATAATCTCCGCCGTGTTATTTTATTGCATACTAACATACTAATTTTATGGCAGCTAGTTGATAGCCTTACAGCAATTTGTTGAATATTGCCCATAGCCTAATAAATGTAACGTACGAAGTTATTATTACGGCATAATAAATATGCTTAAGTCTTAACCGATACTATATTTCTTCAGGTACATAGTTTAGTCCTAAATCTTATTTTCACGTTAACTACAAAGATTTATTATTAACATTATCATTAGCAACATGCTGCATGCAGCAACATTAGTATGCTCTATGCTGTGACTTAATTGTAGAAACGTATACCTACATACCCTTATTTATCTCATTACCCTTATTTGGCATGTTAGTGCAAATCCTTTTCAGTATTCGCTTTGTTTTACGCGTGCAATAATAGCGATGTCTTATCTCAAGGTAGGCAAAAAGCATTTTGATCGTAATTCGGACTCTGAATTTTAAAAACAAGAGCATTTGTTTTCGACTGTCTACAGGCTGGTTGACAAAGTAGCTACACCCAACCTAAATTACATGATGAAGAGATGACATTAATCCTTAAATACCTTATGCTCGTCCACATCCACTGTCCGGTATAGTGCCATAAAACACTTCGTCCAAATCGAGTGCAACCACATCATTAACATAACCTAATGTTTGACACTGGTAGGTTTCTAAGAGTTAGATATAATTAATAAAGACTAGTCTGCGGGACGTACACCTCCGTAGGACAGTACTTAAGTAGCTTAGCTTTAGCAGCGTATGTAGGTAAGCTGTCGAAGACGGGATGTTTTACCTTAATATGGTTTTTTCAACCCTCTGGCTTACTTTATTCTGATAGCATGAAAACACTTATTAGGACTTAGTGGGTATCTACTTAGGTAATTGTTTTAAAATTGTAGGTACGCACCTATGTTTAAAATCTGCGTAGGTACTTCATCAAAGTATACGTAAACTTACCGTGACAATAAAGAGGTTTTGGTGGTTTTTATCTATAGGTAGGTTTTCTATATTTTCTACCTCAATTGAATCGAAACTCTTAGCTTTTAGTACAGAAGGCCAGTTGCTTAGCCACTGCGCAACATGTTACCACAATCGTAACATACTACTAAACTCATTAGGATGATATAGTAACTAAGAGCGTGACTGTAGATGTATGTGCTAGACGTCGAGCGTCTTGCGTAGATTTTTATTCACGGATATAGTATAAGTACCTATGTAGCTATGTAATTGCGTTTAAGACATTTGTATCTGAAAAATGAAATGTGTATGTTGTATTATTATGTATAAAAGTATTTGTCTACGAAACTAACCGTGACGACGGCGTGTTCCAAGTAGAGAGGCTGGGCGTAGACACGGTAAAGTCATCCTCTTTCTTGCGCACCCCGCCGTGCTCCTTGTAGTCGCGGAAGCAACGCTTGCAGCGCGTCGGCCACCGCACTTGCGGGTGGAAGCCCAGCGGACACAGCGGGTCGCCCTTCGCCAGAGGATACAAGTGATGCATTCTCACACAAACACCACACACAAATGCACTGAACAAATGTCAAAGTTTTCACCTAAATGCCGCTTAATTAACGAAACAATTCGTCACATTCCTCCTCTTTCACGCAGTCAATGCCACGTCTCGTAGCATAAGATTGCACCCGATACAAAGGTAACTAGGAATAACCACATACACACGCAAATGTTTATGGAATGAACTTTACGATTTTACTCTATAAATAATATATTATTTAACCAGCAACGTGTTCAGGCGCTCGTACGTCTGCACCCAACAGTGGCAATAAAAATATCTCGCTGCTAGCACTGAACCGGGCGACCTAAATCGGCTGCTCTGAACTCGCTACAATTCTCAGACTTTCTAGGCGCGTAAATACAAACTCAGTTTTATCAGTATTCGTACTTCAGACTTCACGTATTGCGGCGTAAGCTCTGTAAGTTCAAGCTGGTTTGTAAAAGATCGCGCCAGTCGTCGCTCGCGTAGCTTTGATAGTGTAACACGCACTAGAAAATGATTCTCGGGTAAGTTTTAGTGATGGGCGCGCATGGTCAGCAATCGCGGCGCAGGCGGCGGTGGAGCCGGCGCTCCGGGGACTGGCGGGAGCTCGGGCACTGAGCCAACGCTTAGCATGCCCGCTGCGCCACTTATGTTCTATTACACCACACACCGCTGAACCACTGCTCGCCTTCTGACCGTCTATAAAAATAAAACACGAGTTGCTAATAAAACTCGTCAGGGGAGTATCTCGTCGCATCGCAGCTGAATCTGCGCGCGGCGGTGTCGCTCCAACCTGCATTATGTGCGCCGGCGCATCAGGCAATGCACGTCCTTATCAGATGGTTGACATTCAAACTGACGCCTTTAAATGACTGTGTTGAAAATATATTAAAATGAATTGTGTACGAAATGTACCTGATTCTGCCTAATATTGTTCTGCGATTCAATAATAACTTTATGAATGGGTGTTGACGTCATACGTGTATTTTTTTATTGCGTAGGTAGGTTTATACTTATCCATACATCTCTACAGCTATTCTCGTAAAAGAAACGCAGTAAATCATAGTAAAACTTTAATAAAATTCGTATATGTAAAGAAAAATATTTGTAATATGTCTAACTGCGGGGATTAGGTTTTTTTTACATAATTATTATTCCGTAACTAAACTTAAAAGCTAGATGTATTCACAAAATTTACACTTTGAGACGTTTATTTTAATCCAATCATTATGCTGTCAATGCACTTGCGATAAAATTATGTTTAAGATCACATAATAATATATAGGTATCTTAGAACACAGTGGTGACAAATTAGTAAATGATTTCGCTGTTATCCTTCAGTTTACTTAAAATTAATAGATACATTAGGCTTATAATGTGGGTAGGTAAATTTGTTTCTTGGGTAGGAGCTGGATAAGGCACGTATGTATGACAGAAATATAAGTAAGTACGTACTAATCTAAAATACAGTGATATGTCGTGATAGAATTATTGGTCACTTTTATCTTATGTACTTTGAGCATCATTTAGCAGAAGTCTCCCTTATTGAGTGGTTCATCCTCTTTCTTATCGTACACCAGTGTTTTGTAGATGACCTCTTCGAAGTGTAGCGCGTTCAAGCCCTTGGGCTCGGCTACTTTGATCTTGACGTCACCGGGGTATAGAATCTCACCCTTGTTCTTAGTGCAGCCCATCACGAGAGACTTTTGAAGTTTGTCGATACAAGGGATCTCTGTAATGTAATTTAGTAACCATTAGTTCGTAATTAATTATATACATTAAAAATACATAGGAATTTCCGTGTGGTGTCCGGCCTAGAATTGACCACACTCTTTCCTCCCGTGGGTGTGATATTTATGTGTGTAAACGTCATAACCTAGTCCGCTTCCAGCTCAAAGCGGTACCTATATGGAAATGGAGGAGCTACATGATGCTAAAAAGCTTAATATAAGTGTCAGTAATTTAAGGCTTTTACTCATTAGTGTATGCTAAACATGTCAAAAATATATCTGAATAATAATTAGGTATAGCGTAAAACAATACATACAATCGTGAGCGATTCACTCGTAGATCTCACCACATGGGGGATTACTTATCTAATCAACGAGAGTAGATAAAGACCCTCTCAGAATCTTAAACAGTAACAGTGAAAAATATTTTTAAATGAAATAGTCATCGCTACGGATGTTTATAAATATCGGTAGGAGTAAGTCATTGATTGCAATCAAAGATTTTTTTTATTACGTGCGAGATAATTTATTTCAAATCAGTTCAAAAGATATTTTTTAACGCGTAGCGCACTAATAAAAAACAACACCAGTTTTGTTTTTGTATGTTATGTCTACAACACCATTAAAACCGATACTGACACATTTCGTAAAAGACAACAATATTATTCGGTACGGAGATACTTCCTAATAAGTACATCAGCGAAACTTTTCTAAGGTAACGACAATTCTTTGCTTGTAGCACAGGTAATTGATGGAACGAGCGGGAATTGATCGAGGTACCGGGCTCACAGCAGAATTTCAAGTTCCATTTTAGTAATAACGTCATAAGGGTGACGTCAGGTATATCAGTATTATTGTAGCACATTTTTTTTGGACTTGCAATCGACAGTCTAAGAAAGAAGCGTATACACTGGCATATAGGCATAGAAGAGTGGGTAAAGTTAGGCTGTGGATGATAATAATAATTGTAAGTTCAAGAAACTAGTTACGCATAAATAATAATTGTAAGTGTTTTTATTCGGTTAAAGTATTGTTTGGTTAAATACGTGCCCGGTTTTAGTTTATTACGATTAAAGTAAATCATGTGTACACTGTCATATCAGCTGTAAAGCACGTTAAGTATTCACAATAAGTACTTTGTACCTATTTCGTTATCGACAAGTAGTTTACTCCTTTGTACAGTTCTTGCTTACCGAGACGATACAAATATTTATACTTGCGTAACATTACACACAGGTTGTTACTAGGGCCTAGAATTTTCTATGTCGAGAGGCTTGCCTTAGGTACCGAGTCTAAGCAACTTTAGTTGCCTAATGCATCTTATTATAAACCCGTTCTTTGGAAACTGACACGTCGATTTCAAATGTAATATTTTGATGTTTACTTTTTACCACCTACTTACACACTTAAAACTCAGTGTCTACGTGATAATTGAATATCATTTATCCTACTTAAGATAAATTCAATAAAGCATTTTAGGAATCCTACAGAAAAATATTTGTAAGTAACTAAAGACCACTTTGTACCTCAATGCAACACAAATCGTTTACAGAAAATTGCGATAAAATTCTTACACCTCAGAAGTGAATAGTGGTGAATGTGGTTTAAAATGCTATCTATTAGTTAGTGCAACATCTACATAACATGACAAAACAGATGTGACTACTTATGTGTACAGTCGAGTCAGTACATTATGATATTTTCGCGTCTCAAAAGCAGGCTTCTATTGCCAAGGATTTTGATACCATACATTTACTATGATGTAAATAAGTTATGTGTTACTATGGTGTATAATAAAGCATATTCTATTCTATTCTACCCACCTGAAGTGACGACCTTCTTAATGGGCGTGCCCAATGCGTTCTCAATAACGCGCACGTCCCGCACCAGCTGCTGGAACTCCGGTGGTGTCAGCGAGCATACGTGGTCCGTGCCCTTCATCGTTTTCTCCAGGGTTATGTGCTTTTCCAACACCTGGGAAAGAGAAGTCATGAATAAAGGTCAAGAAGTAAGGTAAAGTTGATATGTTGAAGTACTATGCTTCATCATACGGTTGCCTTTTGCAGACATGAAATATCACAATTTGCACAAACTGAACCCAAAAAACCCTATGCGCAGATCAAGATCGGCACATAACTGCTGCTCGAATATTATCGTCAATATAATTTTTCTACTTAATGTCCCGGACCAAATTTAGGGCACAGTAGTCTTATAGGACTATAGTGCACAAATATAAACGAATCTTACTATTCTCATACACTCACAGTCAAAGATAGTAAATCCGATATGACCTTAAAGATCGCCTGATCTCTTAGTAGCTATAAGCCTTTGTAACTTAATTTCTTTAATTAAATGTTGAGGTCAAATAGTAATGTAAAATGAACGTTGTATGTTATCGGAGCGACTGCAATCTGAGCTCAGCAATCCATTTACTAATGTAGCGCCACACAATCTCTACATTACATGCGCGTGCACCTAGTAACGTAACGTATACATAACCTACCTACTAGGTGAAGCTTTTTAAAATGGGTCGGTTTACAGGCTATTTAAAAAGGCAATAAGTGTTGATGGTGGGTTTAGTATTGCTATTTGGTTTATCTGAAGTATCTAAATACTATCGCCGCCGCGCCGGTGTGAATAATTACATAACGTCTTTGATAATTAAATAGCCAATTAATTTATCTCATCATTAACTACCTATACAACAATAAAGTAAACAGGAAATAACTACACATATTTCTCGTATATTAAGATTACCATAAGTATTTAAACTACACTCTACTATTCTGGTTTCATTCCTAATACTTAATCCTTCTATGTACCTACGGGAAACATTCAAGCATTTGGAATGGGTACGCGTTAAGGTTACATAATATAAATCATGGCGTTGGAAATTTTCGCATTGCTTAAAATAGGTACCTACCATCAGAGGTATACATATAGAGCCGGATCTAAGTTAATAATCTGTGAGCTGCTATACCTAATTGCTAAAACCTAATTTACTAATTAAGTCTATATGTAGTAAGGAATGTATAGTTAAAAAAAAAAATTACCTTAGCCCCGAGAGCGACCGCAGCCAAGGCAACAGCAGTACCTTGCTCCTGGCCGGAGTACCCAATAGGAATGTCGAAAGTATTCATGTAGTCCTGTATCACTGTCAAGTTGCAGTCCTCGTAGGGCACAGGGTACGCCGATATGCAGTGCAGCAGACAGAAGTTCTTATGCTGATCCGATATTATGTCGTATATCGTCTTGACTGCTGATTTGTCGACCATGCCCGTAGAGATAATAAGAGGAACTTTCTTGGATGCAGCATACTTCAGGAATAGCAAGTTGTTTGAGTCGCCCGATCCTATTTTGATGAATGGTGCCTTTATGTTGACTAAGAAGTCGAAGGAAACCTGTAATATAGTAAAGAAAAAAATATTAATACTGCTATGAGCGTAATACGGAACTTTAGCGTTTACGCGGACTTATCTTAAAAGTGGATAATGTTCCTACTATCAATTATTATTCAAGGTAGGAAGACCTTTACAACGGCAGTCACTAAAAACAGAAAGATAAACTAAGGATGGAAAAGGGTGTAAGACACAAATCTAGTCTTGGTTTAATTCTCTGATTAGAAGCTTTAGAGGAAGAATAATTGAATTACCTACGTAAGTAGCATATCTGTGAGAATTTAGATTTTCTAAGTCCAGTTAGGTAGGTACTAAGCCAATAAACGATACTTGCACGAACTATGTGGCAATGTCTCTACTGCTTAATAATCGATTAGGGACCATGAAGCGTGAAAGTGTTATGTTCTGCACTCGTTATACCAACATAGTTTAGAAAATTGAATAATACTACAATAAAACCTGATGAATGTTATACCAAAATAAAATTTGAATATCGAGTACCTAATAATCAAAATGTGTGTTTGAGGAGTCTTTATGACATGGTTTTAAAGGATTTATCGATTGTAATTCAAGCTTGGCATTTAATGATTATCGTGGTCAATGAACTATACCATATTGCTTTAATAATGGACGTACAGCGCACCAAGGCTGATTAAAAGTACCTACATACATATAACTTACCATATCCATAGCAGACGCGGTACATAATATGCCTACTTCGTGGGCGTATTTGAACAACTCTCTGTACTGATTCTCGGAGAACTCTAAGTGTCTCTTGTGATCGCCATAAGTTTTGCCCCAAGAATTGGGATTGTCATACGGCCGCTCCAAATATTTCTTTGTGAATTTCTCTTTGAGACAAGTCTTTTGAAACTTGACACAGTTGGCACCTGCATCCTGTAATGATAAATATAAAATATATAATACATGTAGGTACTTAGCTATTAAAATCGATGGATTATATGCATACCTATATTGTTAAATAATTTCATACGATATAATGATAAAGATGTAAATCATGTTATACAGAGTTAATAGGTATCATCTTGTTATTGTTAAGATGATGACATCATCTGTTTACGTAGTTTGAAAACTTTTAACAGTATCACGAAAATACACTCCAAAAACTTCAAGTCAGATTAGGGTAAGCTGTTTATTATGGTTAGCAAACTCACATAAGTACCTACTAATAAAAGTTTCCTAGCTTAGCACAGAGTTGTTAGATAACATAAATTCATCACATCACAAGCATCTAAATAATATGTAAGTTAGCTGCATAAGATAAAGAATCAATCAAGGTTTATTTCCTGATAGCTTTATGAACAGTATTATAAAGGAAGGTATTCAAAGTCCATTGACGAGAACATCCGTTTTCTTTGTTTTGTTTTCAATCGTAAACAAAGCGAACAAATGTTTTCCTGCCATAACAATTTGTAGAATTTGAAAGGTAGCTTACCTTAGCGGCTTTTATTAACTTTTTTGCTATTTCGATGTCACCTTGGTGGTTCTGTCCGACTTCCGCTATGATGAAGCACGGATTGTTGCTACCAACTTTGACGTCGTCGTTTATCTTAACTTCTACCATGTTCATTGTCACGCTCGTTCCATAAAAACAAACAAAGCGAAACCGGTTGTCGGTTCCGAGTGCGCGTAGCCGTAGCGTAGGGTATACACTGACACTGCAGCGAAGGTTTATCGACCTCCCGCTCAAGATCAAATCGGATAAATAAGGTCAATTCAATATAAAAGCGAGCAGCTCGGTGCGCGGCGGTCGCACGAGTGGAAGTGTAGCGAGCCGCCCGCGACGCCGCGCCCGGCCGGTGCGCGGTGGCCCGCACCCACTTCGCATGATAATTGATAAAAACCTATATACAACGTTCATGACCACCAACGCGTCCTGATGGATACACAATACATAGACATCTCTTCAATAACATTTATTTATTGAGTATAAAATACATTTCTCGGAACAAGTAAATAACAAAAAATAAATTACATATTATGTATATGAGCTGTCGAGTCTTTGTTTTCAATTTGTGAATGTTTACATTAACTGATTATAATTAAGTATTCATGGTCAAACATCGCATGAGGCAATTTTAGCGATGTCATTGTGATTTTTAAACCTGTCGCTTATTGCACGGTTGACTTTCGAATCGGTGGGCTTTCCGAGGTAGTTAGAGATGTATCGTCCCGCCTCTATGAGTTTGACTAGATCTATGTCTGTGTTGACTCCGAGGCCATATAGGAAGTAGACTAGGTCCTCTGTGGCGAGGTTACCGCTCGCGCCGCGCGCGTACGGACACCCGCCTAGCCCAGAGATAGACGAGTCCACAGTCTTTATTCCAAACTGCAAAAACAAGTTATGTGTAAAAAAGAGGCTTGCCTGATGACGTAACTAAAGTTAATGAGGGCGTGTGGAAGTTACCTAAGAAACTGGTATAACATAATAAAGTGTTGTATTATTTTTATTTACTTTTACAACTTATCCAGCTGTTTTAGATAACGACTGATACAACTTATCAGTGGTTATTCATGGTATCTTGCCGTCTTTGTACTTATAGGCTTGAAGAGGTCCGATAGTGACATTCTAGAATTGTTATTATTTTTGTAAGATACCCACTTTAAAGTCTCTCAGTATCTTTTACGTTGGTAAATATTATTTTTTTAACATAAAATAAGATCTGTCCTATCAGGAAAACGAAAAATTACGAGCCTAAATCAGTATAATAATATGCATAATATAATAGCATAAGGAAATAATATACATAGACGGCATCAGACCATTTGCAACTGTGGGGCAATCACCACTCAATATGTAGATCGTGGCAATCATAGCGACTTGTACTGGTTTCGTCATCTAATTTTGGTACAGTCGCGTATGAAAATATATATTTTATAATAATACGTATGTTTCTAATCCTTCTGCTATATAACCCAAGTATTAAAATGCGAGATATAAAACGGATCCTAAATAAAAACATTTATTTTTGAGGGAAATTGCACTTATGATATTTTGTAAAGAACAGGAAGTACCTTTATTTTCGTGACTGTAGGTACCTACAGAGAATTTTTTGTGTCGTATTCATAAAGTCTGAACATATTGACTTCTGACCTTTGTTTATTTCTATGTCAACCATTTCAGAGAGTATTTGATATCACAGTTATGTAGGTCAAATATTGAGTTTATATTTTATGTCCTCTTCATTTATATTTATATAGTTTTGTTGATTAAGCATAATACGTTAAGTTTCCCTATGAGTCTGTGAGCCTTATCTGATAGGATACATGTTTTTTTTTGCATAAATCAACCGTGTTTATATAATATGCATTACATAATACTAGTAGGTCTATTATGAAAATGGTAGTGTGGCAGTAGGTGAGTAGTGTGTATCTATAAATTAATATCTACTACTACTTACTGATCCTCATATATCATTAAGCTTAATTATATAAGTGGTTGTTGTATGGATTGTATCTTACCTCGAAGCCAGCCAGCAAGTTGGAGAGCGCCTGGCCGTATGTGTCGTGGAAGTGAAGGGCGAGTTGTTCGGGTTTGGCGACCGTCGTCACTTCGCGGAGCAGCCGGCGGACCGAGCCGGCCGTACCCACGCCGATGGTGTCCCCCAGCGAGATCTCATAGCACCCCATGTCCAACAGCTGCTCTGTTATCTGTTATGATATATCCACATTAGTAGCCCTAACGTTTATATCTATTGGAACATTCGTCTAAACATACCGATTTCAACCAAAAAGCAGAATACTAATTTTTATAGATTTGATTTAAAAACGACAGACTTTACTTTCACCCCTAATATTAGTAGTACTTTAGTCAGTAGGTACTGTTACCCCATATATTATCAGTTATCAGTACCTACAAGGAAATAAAGAACTTGGTTAGTAAGCGCCAGGTGATAGACTGAATGGTATTTCTGTATAGCCTTTTACAGGTAAAACGATGTCATACAGTTGACGTTTGCTCTCTTTTTAGCGCTCCCGTAATATCCCCTTTTCCTTAGTTGACTTGCTAGCAGAATTATATCAAGCTTTACTAAAGCTACCTACAGCTACTATTAGTAGATTGTATATAGATACTATTATAATAGTTATATAGCATTGATCTATTATAAATATAAAACCGAAAATATACTTTATTGCCTATGCATAATTATATGTAAAGTACTTGTATACCTAAGTGAGGTTTATTAGGTTAATTCTGGGGAATAGGACCTTTTCTCCCTGGTATGATAGTTGATTTTAGTATCATATCTGAAATTAATTTAAGTGAAAGGCAATATTATCTCCTATTATTGTTTTAAAGTAAAATATTCATACTTACAGAAACGTAAGATAGGGTTAAGTTATGCTATCTGACAACTTGTTTGTCGCATTAGGGTTACCTACTATGGTATATCTAAATAATAGTGCGCTTCATATCTCATGAAAATTAAAGTGTTTGTTTAGACTGCGGTGCAAGATGTCATGTGTACGATAACAGTAATAAAAATTAATTAAACGGTATTTTGAAAGGCTTATGTGAGATGATTTGGTAAGTATATGACGCAATATACCTACCGTCATTAGTATCATATAAACAATTAGGTTTAAAAATGACTAAGTCATTTGATTAACTACTTATTAAAAAGTTATTTCGCATCCTACCTATAAATAGTGAATATAAGGTAAATATTTACTAAATTGAATAATATGTATAAAAAATAAATAAGTAGTAAAATCCGATGTACGAACCTACGTCCAATGCGAAAGATTCCTCGTCTAGTTTATAGAAGATTAATTTATTAATTAATACTAGCTTATGCCCAGGACTTCGTCCCCGCGGATTTCGATTAAAAAACCTGTACGTAGCAGCAGTAAGCAGATTTATGGTTCTTATGTTTTTTTCCGCGGAACCCTAATTATTTTCAAAATTAAAAGTAGGTTTCGCTTTATACTCCTTTTAACATCAGCTTTTTGCCAGTGAAGGTCCTGTCAAAATCTGTCCAGCCTTTGCAGAGAAGCTGCGTCCCGCAAATATCCGGCGTTTTTCTTATTTTCCCTTGAAACCCAAATATTTTTGACATTCAAAGTAACCTTTAATAGACCTAATAACATTAGCTGTCTGCCAGTGAAGGTTCCATCAAAATCCGTTAAGCCGTCGCGGAGTAGCTTTAACCCGCGAATTTCCTGCATTTTCCTTGTAAACATTTTCGAAATTTAAAGTAGTCTATATTAGACCCCGAACCGTCAGCTATCGGCCAGTAAAAATCCCGTCAAAATCGTTTCAGCCGTTTCGGAGATTACCCGGAACAAACAGACAGACGGCCAGACAATTTTTTTTTTAATTGCATTTTATTATGTGTATTGTGTATACTATCATATGTATTGAGTACCGTACAATATCAGTTACCTTAGCAATGCCCTTCGGGTGTACAGGCCCGTCGTAGGGACAGCCCACCACACAGGATACATAGCCCCTAACTCGGAGGCCATCCTTGATGGCCTGATCCGCCACCAACTTAAACCTCTTCAGGGCTTCCTCTACAGAACAGTTGAGGTTCTTTTGTGAGAAACCTTCTGACCCAGCAGGGAAGATTGCTACTTCTTCTACGTTGCATCCTCTCTGTATGGATTTTATAAGAATTTCGTAAGTAAATGTAAAAGTAAATTAAATTCATATTAGATTCGACTCCTACTTCTTATGGAAGCATCAAGACGCGATAACGATCTTCTACAAATCGATTTAAGAAGTTAGAGCGAGAAATATGCGTATAGTATCAGCGATTCACTAGATTATTTCTAGTGGCATCACAAGTGCGTTCTTGACATAGCCTTCAACTATGCTAATTTTATCTGATCCTAAAACGGGACTGTTTAGTGTCTACTAATATGATACAATAGATCATAGTTGTAAGGTACGCTGGCACGTAACTACCTACTTACTACCATAATTATGTGCCGTTAAGTTTTCATTTATGTGACACAAACAACAGCTTACTTCAATTGTTAGTGTGCTTGTCGTAAGATTGACTAACATAGACCCACAAAAAGTAAGAGACGAGAGACGTAGAAGATTATGAATAGTGCAGTAGGTGTAAGAAAGTTAGGTACCTACTTACAGCAATATCATAGCCCTTCAGATTCGGCACAAGCACTGGGTAGTTGACTCCAGGGGCTCTCGGCAGGTTCTTCATCACATCCACTCCGTCGCTCATTTGCTTCACCCATTTTGGACTCACAAAACTGGTAAAATAATACTTAGATACATTTTCCATTATATTATTGAGTCTATTAATAAAAATATTAGCCCATTTCACTCTATAGGTAAAGACAAAACAAGTTGGTATGAAACAAAAAGTACTGGATAGTAATACATTACATGTTCATATTATATGTGTGAAACACTATAGAACCAGTGAATAATTTTGCATTTGTCTACACCATTTATGTGTTTAGCTATTAGTTAATTGATCACAATGCAAGCAGTAATTTGCATACAGACTCCATACATTACCCATAGATTATGGTTTACCTACTACCAATTTGTTTTGCTTTTGTTAAAAATTCGTAAAATGTTATATTTTATAAAAATGGATACTCAAACTTTATTAAATAACTGTTGCCAGGAGCTAGGCTCAAAAATCTGTGTTGTTATCTTATCAAGTATTGTATTTACCTAAACATAGCAATTCATTTATTTAGTATCTAAAACAATACAAAGCCAAGTTTGAAAATTAATATTTTATCATGTTGGTGGTAAATTTTTCAGAGGTTTTTTTATCATTGCTATGGACCAAGGAGTTAATATTTAATTTTTCAGATTTAATAGGGTAAAAGATTTTATTTACCATATACTTTTATTTATTTTTGTTGAAAAACTGCAAGATTTAATAGCAGAGCTTTACTGACAATACAAATACAACAAGAGAGAGAAAATATAAGTAAGGACTGTTCAAGTTAGAATTTAATACAGTTATATGTATAATAATTTTATTAAAACTCAGTATATGGAATATGTACAACATCAAACTAGTGAGAAAAGTGGAAAAAGTCGAGTAACATTCTCGATAAGGGTCAGCGCAGACCAAGAGAAATAATCCTCGCACTGTCTCAACCATGCTTGTGTACACAATATAATATATGATCGTAAACACTTGCAAGCATTTTTTGACATGTTCAAACAAGTATGCACTTTATAAAAATTGTATTAAAGTTTATTTTTGTCTCTCCTCTGTCTTCTTGGTCTGCACTGACCCTATAATGGAAAATATATGTACTGTTATAAAATAAAATTGTAACACCCAAATCATAACAAAATTTAGTCCACAAAGTCTATTAAAGTGGTAAGTCTTATATAATTATACATGTTCTTGAACTTGTTCTATAACTTGATTTATAGTTTTTTAAGCAAACCTTATTTATATACGTACCTTGCAGATTCAATGTCTTTAATTCCAGCGGCAGCCAGCTTATTAATAAGCTCTATTTTTATTTCTGTAGGAACAAATTTAGACTCATTTTGAAGGCCATCTCGTGGTCCAACTTCATAAATTCGCACTTGAGTTGATGTTGAACTCTAAAAAATACAATAAAATTGCTGTATTATTAATGGCGTGCCATGTGGCTGTGCCGTGTGGTATCCGGCCTAGAATTGACCACCCCCTTTCCTCCCATGGGTGTCGTAAGAGGCGACTAAGGGAAAATTCAGAAGATGGGCAGCAGCGTCTTCTGTAACTCCACCACCAATACTGCGATCCCCGAGCCGCTTGCCAAGCGTGGGGATTATGGCAAACCCCCCGCTTAAACGGGGAGGCCTATGTTCAACAGTGGACGTCTTTGGCTGATGATGATGATGATTATTAATGGAAAATATATTAAAAAGTCAACAGATATTTGTAATGTATGGTCTTAATTTTTTATTTATTTATTTACAGGCTCTTTTGCTAGATCTTTATAAAAAATCATCACTAACTTGTCTCAGAATACAGAACAAACTACCTATCTTTTATTGTTTACCGTTTCAGATAGTGTATTGTTACTAGCTTGCTATTTTGTTTTATTAGGAATAAAATAAACAAATGACAATCTTTTTATACATGGTCGTACGCCATCTAAACTATTTTGTTTGTACTTACAAGACTACGATAAGTTAAATTCTTCAACACTTTGGAGTTAATTGCTTTTAAGTGTCTCATTATTACACTTTTATGTAACATTAGCTGATTCTTAGGTAAATGTCGTGTGACATGAACAACAATGTGCTATCGAAACTTATCATTAAAATGTATTGTCACGATTTACGTAATTTTAAATTTTAAAACTTGTTATCAAAAACGAAAACATTAACAACTGTCAGTTAAGTCAGATTCGACACACCGGTGATAAGCTTTTGACATTTAACTTCTACATAATGCTAGGTTTACCTACTCGCGCCAGCTAACGCGAATCGAAGCGAGATAGCACGCAAAGACAACATGACTACGTTAATAGCACGAGAACGATTGT
The DNA here is from genome assembly GCA_905340225.1 of Abrostola tripartita. NCBI lineage: Eukaryota > Metazoa > Arthropoda > Insecta > Lepidoptera > Noctuidae > Abrostola > Abrostola tripartita. The sequence goes on along the minus strand of HG996487.1, from coordinate 9,607,439 downwards.
ATTTTCGCGTAACATCCTCCACCTCTCGTGGTCGCTCGGAAGTGCCGCTCGCCTCGGTGATTACTGATCGGTGACAGTTTGCACGATTGTATGTTCGCGTAGCCTCCTCCACCTCTCGTGATCGCTCGCGAGTGCCGCTCGCCTCGGTGATCACTGATCGGTGACGGTTTGTACCATTGCATGTTCGCGTAGCCTCCTCCACGGCTCCACCTCTCGTGGTCGCTCGCGAGTGGCACTCGCCTCGGTGATCACTGATCGATGACGGTTTTTTGGACGGGAATCAAAGAAGGGACTCGTGGTGACGAACGCGAGCATGCTGTTACATGCTCTCATCGAATCAAATTCGATTCAGTTACCTCCTTATCACGTAGTGGTTGTATATTCTTTCACCTAACCGTTCAAGGAGTTTGATCCATTTAATTGAGCGTTACGGAGGGCAATGACGGCAATGGTATCCATTTTGCGAGGTTCAATTCAGAATTAATGTTTCGCGAGCGTGTAATCAGTAGTTCGCGTCCACGCTCGTGCATCTTGCAACGAGCAAGACGCGAGACGAGTCACGAGACAAGCGTGTTATGCTGGCATAATAGTAGACCTAAAAGACTCAAAATAAAATAGAAAATAAAAGTTGGGATTAACCGATGATTTCCTGTACTCGTATTGGAAAACCATTAAAACATATTTACGTAAGAAAAAAAAACATATTATTAATGAAAGTCTTCGAATATGTCTCAAAAGACAAGACTTCAATAAAGTTTAGTCGAAAGTTTGACAGTAAACAGCTCTGACAGGGCTGTTAATTGTCAAATTTTAAGTAACTGAATCGGTGTTTGCATGCGGCACTTTATAGTTGCCGAAATATATCTGGATAACGTTAAATATTAGTACAATTTTACAATGGGTTGAGTATTATTATGACTAAAACCATTGACTTTAACATGTACAACTGTTATGCAGGTTTTAATTTACCAATTTATTGTTTCAGCGGTTAACAGTGCCACGTCTTTTGTGTTATCATCAATCTTGACCCTGTTAATATTTTCGGGAATGCAGATGTACAAACCATTCCTGATAAAATCACCAATCACCATTATATTTGGGGGTTATCTAGGTTCCCTGATGTTCATGTTCTTCGTTACTGTATCCTTTTGACAAACTATAGCTAACCTTGGTAACTACTTACTTGTGTTTACATGACTTTGTATTGATTATATGCAGTGAAGTTACTTCATATAACAAAAAATGTAACATGTTTTCAATTTGACATACTATTATTACTACTATTAATTGATTATATTAACTTAAACAAATGCTTGCAAGAAATATGACAAGTGTATTATTCAATGATCTGCTTCTTTTTTAATTAATAAGACACTACTGCGTAAGAAATTGGCCTAACAAAAGACAAAACGCTTGCCTCTAATCCATATATCTTATCTTTTTATAAAAATCCTGTCTGTTACTGGGCAGATTGTGGGTGTATGAATATAACCTTCTGCCACCCTGCCTAAGAGACAGAAAATTAATATTTTACTACATGTTAACAAAATTCATTTTCCATTGATATGAAATAATATCCTCAATCATTTACAACTGGCTGACAGCAAAGTAGACATAATACCTAAATAGTATTGTATCAAAAATAACAATTATTATAATATATTTAGTATTGGTACACTGGACAGGGAAAGGGTTAATGGTATATTTTAGTGTTTCTATTTTCCTTAACATGATGTCACAGGCAATCGGTAATCTAGAAGCAACAATGTTTGGTAAAAACTTTCAGTTGAAATTGCCAGAAGTAGTCCTGTCCATGGCAATATCATTGATTGCTGCTGGTATGGTGCACCGGATCTGCTTTACTACATGGTAAGCTGCATATATTGGGTACTCAACAAGTATGGTTTATTAGATGAAATTGGGGGTGTAAATTGGCTAAAGTCCACTTATAAACAGGTCTTTCTTTTTTATAAAGCCAACTAGTTGGTTAGAATATTTATATTATTTGTATTATACACTTTATATTAGAATCATTTGTAACTAAAAATATATAAAGCAATCTTCTTTTTTGTATACTATTAATTTGCATAACTATATAAAACTAATTACTTAGCTAGCCAGCTTCATTCTGAAATCATATTTATTAGGTACAGTCAATAATATAAGTAGTCAATAATTTAGTTTTTAACCTTACCATTACCAGAACAATAAGTTAATATTAATATAATTATAACAAATATAATAATAAGTATAACAATAATTAATCTATATTTCTATCAATTATTTATCAACATCAAGCTTCTCAACTTATTAAACTTGTTGTACTGACTGTACCTGCTCATAACATCAATAACTATTTATGACTTTAGATTTAGGTACTTTAGATGACTCTTAATAACGACGACCCGATTGGCGCAGTGGCTAAGCGATTGGACTGCTGCGCTAAGGGTTGCGGGTTCGATTCCCGCACGGGACAAAAATTTGTGCGATCCACAGATATTTGTCCCGAGTCTTAGTGTTCGTGTATCTGATATTACATGTTTGTAAAACGCACCTACGATACAGGAGAAATTCCTAGAAGAAAAAAAGGTTATTCTTCTGATTACTGAATGATGCTAAACAGACTCTTTCTATGTTTTCAGTTTGATTTTCTCGATAATGACTATCTACTACATGAACAAGTTATCACAAAAAGCTTATGTGACGACGGCTCCTGTCGCAGCACCAGCCAAAAGTCGACGTCACAAATGAAATGGGATTAGTGGAAGTTTTTTTTAATTATCTTTAATTAAAATCATTTTACATTATTTGGTTTTTCATTTTATGGTAGAAATGTAGTGTTGTAGTGGCACAGCATGAGATGCAGTCTACAAAAAGATTTCATGTTCGAACCCTGTGCAAGGCATATATTGTATTATATATGTAATCCTTAGTAATTTATTCCAAGTCTGGAATGTAGTTACGTAGCCATGATACAGCAGAAAGTTCTAGTGTGACTAGCATTGATAAGATGTGGGGTAGGGAAAGTAGTAGTAAAGATTTCACTAGTTAAATTACAGGTTCCAGACTATTCCATAAGTAAAACATTGAGCGAACCATCACCACCACCAATTGTCATTAACCAGGCTCAAATCAGACTGTGGTGCTAATAAGAATTACCCATGGATAAATGCAATGACTGCCACTAGGTACTAGTTAAATGAAATACAGGATTCGAGAATAATGTTTATTGAAAAATAAGTTTTTGGGACAAAAGTAGACATTTAGGTTTATAATGTGTGTGGTATAAACATACTTTTCTCTTAACTTTTTTGAAGAAATTAACTTAAGAGTAAGTAGTTCATCTACATAGAAAAATAAATTAGCTATTTGGTAAAATTAAATAAATAACCACCTAGTTTCACATAGGGGCATTAATACAGAATACATTTATTTTCAATTCATACAAGGCCTTTTTATATACTTATTTTACCATACACGAACTATTTAAGATCTACTGTTAATTTGTTCCGTTTGTCTTTTGAACAAATATCACAAGGAAGAATAATGGAATTAATCAACTTTTATTCTAATAATAACCTACCTACTTTACATAGATAAGTCTATGACACTGTTAAATTATATATCATAAGCAATCCTCAGATCCCATGTATCAATAATAACATATTTAATTGTTACAAATATCTATAAATGTTTATGTTAATAAGTAATACATCTATAATATAGTTAAACATAAAAATGTATAGATATCAATCAACAAAAACAATTACCTACTAAGTTTTAATTATTGCACAAAGGCATTTCTTATAAAATAAGTATGATTTAATTACATGAAAGTTAATATGATTTGCACTAAAAAAATACTTGATATTATGAGTTAATGCCACTATAAATAAATGAAAAATATTTTATTTCTATCAAATAAATAATGAACAACCTCATTCAATTAGATTTGGATGGATTCTTAAGGTACTTATGTTTCGAGTCACTAGTTAAGGCATTAAAGGAATTGTTTGAGTTATCAATGAAGACATTCAATGCCTTAGTCATTCTTATTATTATACATACATACAACTATGAATCATGCACATGACAAATGTGTCATGATGAATATAAGACAGATCAGCCGTTTGTTGTTTGATAAGCAATAAGCATTAAGCAAGCACCAACATATTTTGGACAACATATAGTAATGAAACATTATAGGGCTATGACATTATTTTACTCTTATTGTTTTGCGATAAGAATAGAGGTTTTTTCTAAATTGTATGGAAATATTTAATTTAAAGTAGGTATGGAGCTTTGTTATAAAAGTTTGGCACTAACTTTAGAATAATCAAATTTTTGTACAAAAATGAAAATAATATATAAAATCTCTATAAAATCTTGTGGCAGTGGTTAATTGTTACACATTCTTATACATAATTATTCAATTAATTTTGTAGACTGTTAGACAAAAATATTTGAATTTGACCTTACATGAAAATAACAATACCGGTGGCTAGATTGTAATGTATTTTGTAAATCAATTCTGATTAAAATCTTATTTCTTGAGATTAATAAAATATATAGTAGATAAGATATATGTTATGTTCACAAATTTTCGATGAAAACCAAATATATCAAAGTATAATCTATCACAGACTTATTGAAATACATAAGGCACTAAGTTAGTAAGTGAATACATAATATATGCAACAAGTGAAAGTTTTGACAAGTGTTTAAAATACTTTCTTATAATCCATACAAACTTTTCTCTCCACTTATCTAGATACAGTGTCACTGGACGCACAACTGATTATCTATAATACTAAACCAACATAACTAAAATCTCAATTATATATCATTTGCCAACTAATTAAGTTTTGTAAATTATATTAGAGCAACATAAAGAGCAAGTAAAGTTTTTTCAATTAATTATATCAGGATTACACAATCATTGAATATAATGAGGCATGCCACACTTATCTTATGCAATCATGCAATTGATAATGAACTGGACTTTTTAGGTAATTGCATAAAGTTATTTGTTTCTAATATGCATGCTGTTATTTCTAACATATGGGTTCTGTAAGATCCTTGGTGTAGTTTCCATTACTCTGAGAAGTAGTTCATCAAGATAGTTCTCCAGGTCTTTATTTTTCTTTTTCTCATACTCAACATCCTTTTGCAAATTGTACACCATGACAATCAGATCTTCTTTAGTTTTGCCATCAAAGTCCCTCTGCACTGATTTAGGAATGTTATTAAATGCTGGATTGATAGAATCTTCTTCTGCAATGTTTTCTTCACCCACAATAATACGTTCTTCAAGTAATTTCTTCTGTTTATTATTGTTACCAAATTTTTTGAAAAACTTGGGGCTTGGTTTTTCTTTCAAAGAACTTGGACTATCAAGTTTCTTATTTCTCTCGAGACTTGATGATTTTTCTCTATCAATAGCTAATTGACTGGTAGATTTTCGTTTGGAATAAAGTTTCTGAGACCACTCATCATTTTTATCAATAACCTGAGCTGGTAACTGAGGTGGTGTGAAAGTATCCAGGCTCAAGCGAACAGGTTTTTGTGGTACCAACTTTTCTGGAACAGCTAAGTTACTGCTTGTAGATCTTCTTAAAAATTCGCCACCTCCCAAATTTTCTAATGAAGCATTAACAGGTGAAGGTGTGTATTTGTGACCCCGTGGTAAAGTTTGAACATTTAGAGAGCTACCTGAGCTTTTATGAGATAAGTCATCAAATGCAAACTCATCATCATCTTCACTGATGACCCCAGGGTCTGCTTCTCCAGGCAATCTTTTAGGTGTGGAATGTTCAGGAGTGGAAAGTGTTGAGCTCTTAAGGTTACCAATACTACCACTAAGAGATGATGAATCACTTTTCTTGTCTTTCTTGTTTATATTCATTTTGGAACCAAGATTTTTGGCAAACTTCTTGATGCTTTTACGTTTTTCAATACTGCCAATGCTCATAAGACTACCACCTACATTCTGGGCAATACTAGACAAAGAAGACCTATGTTTATCTTTCTTGCTTAAGTCTGTCAAACTTCCTTCTTTCACAGTGAAAGAGACTTTGACCTCTAGCTCACCCCTTTGCTTATCATTTTCTTTACCTGATTTTCCTTGAAGAGTGTACCAACGGCTTCTTGGCCGCTCGTAAACATCGAGGTCTTTTAACGGAATCGATACTTGACCTAGTAAATGGTCCTTTAATAAATCTTCATCGTAAACTTTGAGCACAATCTCAGCAGTATTTCCCTGAGAAGGTATTCGTAACTCACATTCTTCTATCCACTCGACATTCTGAGTTGCTTTGTGTTTGACGGAAGTTTGGAATTTATCTTTGCCGAGAGCAATCGTAACAAAACAGTTATTCGTACCGTTTTTACCTTTAATCAAAAGACCCCGAGCTCTTTGAATAGTAACTTGAACATGAGTTGGATCCCACATCTTGCTGTGTTCAAGTATATCACTACACTACTATTGTTAAGATATAAACTATGTAAATATCATCGAAAACAACGTAACGATGAGCTGTCGACCATCACTTTAGCTTATTTGTTGCTTTTTTAATTCATGCGACGTTTCGTTTACTGTAAGTAGAGAAGCAGACGTATAAACGTACTCAGCCAAAGTGATGTAATTCTTATTAGATTATTATCAGTTAATTCTACTAGAAAATGGAACTAATTTTTTTATATAAAATGTAATAATTTCTTGATTTAATTAATATTTTGAGGAACATACATAACATACTTACAATCCGATTTCTATGTACTGTACGCCATCTGTGTCTTGTAATGCAAATCATAATGACACTTGACAGCCAGGTTTAATAGGATCTCGTGACGTGATTTAATGATGACTTCATTGTGAGATGATAGTGAGTGTATACCACTGTTCATACAAATTACATAGTGCATTTTTGTATACAGATAGTTCCAGTACCATTATGAATCTTCTAGGATTATTTTGCTTTTGCTATCCAAAATAAATGTACAAACTAACTAGTCCTACGTACGCAACGTTACATACGACAAGTGTTTTTGTATTGCATAGAATTACATATAAAATCAAGCGTCCAGATCATGATCCGTGGCGACCTGGAACCAGTGTGTCTCTAACTCTCTATCATAACAGTTAGATCGACTGTGCTTCTCTCGATAGCTTCGAAGTCTTAGATATGACTCACACTCATATTTAAGGTCGAGTATACCTAAACTTCACAAATAGGTGATTATCAAACTAATACAAAAAGGCCTGTAATTTTTTTATAAACTTTATTAAGTAACAACAGGTTAGTACCTATATTGCGTATTGCACTTAGATATTTGATTTGGACTTGATATCATTTAAATTTTGACTCAAATAGGAAAAAGTTTCAATGTTTCAAACAAAAAGTAAACTTCCTATTTTATCTACAATGCATCCGTCTCATAAGATTTTTTGCAAGAATAATACCTACCTAACTAGTAAGAAGGAAGATTCTTTTCTTCGTGCCATCTTTTGCACAAATAATAGTCTTGAAACTTCTCAACTTCGTTTCAAATTTTACCTAAGTAAGTACATAAATATTATAATTCTATCTAGATAAAGATATTGCATAGGTTAGGTATATTTACTTTTTTAAGAAAAAATATATTATATTTGCTACAAATTATTCAATTTTCTAAAATTGTTACGTAAGATATCCCATTACGCTTCTATTTACCCTTTTCCAATTAAAATTTGGAAAGGTAGTTAAACCTGAGTTGGCTGTATTTTGGTGGAATACAAAACGTTTCGTTTGAAGTACATACCTACAGATTTTTATTGTTTGAATTTGTTCATTTCGTTGCGAATGAGTTAGCGAAAGAATGTTTAGATCCTCTTTTGGTAGATAATTAGTTAGCCAATTAAAACTTTAGTTAGGTATAATTATAAGTACCGAAACCAGGTAAACCTTTTTTTACATTGTAGGTATAGATTTGGCCGTGTGGTAACCGGCCTAGAATTGACCACCCTCTTTCCTCCCGTAGGTGTCGTAAGACTAAGGGAAAATCTAAAAGATGGGCAGCCGCGTCTTCTGTAACTTGACCATCAACACTGCGATCCCCAAGCCGCTTGCCAAGCGTGGGGATAATGGAAACCCCCCCCTCCGCTCTAAAAGGGGGAGGCCTTTGTTTAACAGTGGACGACTTTTGGCTGATGATGATGAGGTATAGATTTCGATAATTAAATCATGGGAATACATAATTAGTGGGTTAACTATACATAAACAATGATGATTAAAAATTCAATTTTTCTTGTCGGGGCTTATTAAAATATAGGTATTAAACCGACATCATTATTATTTGACTATGAAAAGTGAAGTACTTATTTCTTATAAAGGATGGATATTAATATAATTCGAATAACAACATGAAATTTAATTATCTTGTTATAATAACCAGCTGTACCTATTGCACTAAGTAAGATAAGAACAGCAAAGACACACTTACGCCCGGTTTCTGAAAGAATGGTCTAATAAATCAACCGCAGACTCGTTATTTTAACAAGCAAGTAGACTTGCGCATAGTACTTAGTAGTTCGCGATCGATCGCTCATTCGTTCGATCTTCCGCTACATTTTATATTTTTACCTCCACTTTTGTCGCGCCTCAAACGAACTAAAGAGCATAAGATCGAGAGATCTGAGAACTAGTTCGCGTAGTTTGTCTGTGGGAGCGGTCTTACGAACTAGTTCGTTCGAGAACTACACAAGACTGCAAGCAAGCTTTGTCAAATCAATTTAACAGCTCTGTCAACTGGCAAAAATATTAAAAGAAAGTTACTTACTGGTGGCATTGGCGAAAAGCTGTGAGACCTGAATAGTGTCAATTGACAATATTTAGGAGGTCTCACAGCTTTTTGAGCTTTTTCATTGATCAGCCTTTCTTTCTGTAAAGGGTTCTGCTGTCTGCATGAACTCTTAAAGCAGGAATGTTCCGTTGTTGAAGCGAGATGGACTTAGAATGATATATGCAGGCACATGCAGGATTTTTCACCTAAAAGAAAAAACACCGTTGTAACGTTTACAAAATTCGCATAAATATTATATTCGCATAAGTATTAGAAAACAATTTGCTGCTGCAAACTTTAAGGTCCATTTCATAGTTGGTGGAAATCAATTTATTACTTAACTAACAAAGTTGGGTTTAAATTGTGGTTTGTAGTAAAAACGGGCAACTCATAAATAAATTGTGTGAAGTTTGTTTGTTCGGCTTAGCTTTGTTTTGTAATATTAATGCAACAACTTCTGTTAGATGTATAACTTTCTTGTCTTTGGCGAAAGCAAATGCAGTAAGTATCTAGTACGAAATGAGAAAAAGTTGTATACATTGCAACCGCCTAAATCTTTTACTGTTAGAATAAGAATCTTGATAACTAAATTATTGTAGGTTGCACACAGACTTATATTAAGTCTGTGTATTACCCATATTTATAAAGATGTCCATAACAACAATAGACACATACGCATCTTTATATAAGCATAAAATAGTATACTATGTACTAAAATTAACTTTAATTACTTACTTGCAACAATTTTATTTTAATTGAATGATCCTGTTTTGATTTATTTATGAAAATATGATGTTTGCAGATAGAGCACATAAAACGAACTTGAGTGAATAAAAGTAAAGGGCTGCATTGGTCTAGTGATTTCAAAGATGTTTTGTTGTGCAAAGAAAGCTTATACAACCTCTTAGAATGGATTTGAACCTTTATTTTCGATGTAGGGAGAAAGGAAACTAAATACTCTCTTATAAAACTCACAGTAACAAAAGATTTAGCATCATAGAAGCAAACTAAATATATCTTACTTGAGATTTTTCTGCATTTCAAAACACGTACGTTTGTAAATCAAGTAAAAACTTTGTCGGAAATGGAAAAGATTTAAATGGAACTGGCGTAATGATAAAACTCATAAAACTGAATATAAGTATCTACAGGATTTATTGTTGTTGCGAATAGAGACTGGCTAACTTTTGGTGGAACCTAGCAATATTGAGAAAACTCCTATGTACCTATTACTGTAATATTGTTTCTAAGATATGTATCCACAAATCCACATACGTTTTAACGTAAAAGCGCCTTTCTTAGATTTAAGACTAAAAGAATTATATCTAGGTAAACTAGTTATATTTTATGATACCTAGGTACGTATCTATTTTAGCTTTTCAAGCATAATGCGTGACTGTTTATGTAGTTACCCTTATATAATCAAAGTAGTTACCTATATCTGTATCCTGTAGTATGAAAAATAGTGCAGACACCAGTTCCCATTTTAGGATTAAACTCATTTCATTTTAAAAATAGAATTCAAATTCTCTTATAATCCTTAGAGTGTTAAACCTGTCCCCACGCAAATCTGAAATAAAGCTACTCAAGTAATTACTTTCTTTTGCTTTAAATTATTTAACAGGTTAGTTTAAAATAAATAGATTCTGAAAATAAATGTTTAATGTCGTTTTCGTTCCGTTTATTTTAAATATGCAGATACTCGGGCTACTCGTAATTATAAATATTATGACCATTATGTAGTAGGTTTTTACGAGGGAATAATTAACATTCCATTTTCACTGGAACTTGAGCTATCACTATACTGAGAGTCTTTTACGATAAGGTATGAAATTTTATATAGGGCTTACCTTCTTTTGAATGAACTTACTAGTAACCCTCAATTACAGATTATCTAGATAATAGTTCACACAGCTGAAACTACATGGACGATTGTACGATACGATTAATTTATAGACCAAATAATACAACTTAGGTATACTTGCAGAATATTTTTTTTAACATGTAGATATTAGAAAATATTAGTCTGTTAGTTATAAGTTATAAGAGGGCTGGCAACGACTGGATGCATAAAGCAGCAGACCGGGCTTTGTGGCGTACATTGGGAGAGGCCTATGTCAATCAGTGGCCTGTAACAGGGTGATGATGATGATTATGTGTCAGTAAATGGTTTATAAGAAGAAAACTTACTCGACGGTTTCTAAGAAAGTGTATAAAGTAGCTAATTTAAGGCTGAAAAGAGCTACAGGAAATACTCCTCCGAAAAAATCCAATGAATGGTCTAGAAAGGTTTCTTCAATTAATGTGAAAACAAAATTACTCTCACAAACCCTCATTTGTGTCTTCTAAGTCCTAAATAGTAGAGATAATTTGTAATGAGGCAAGGGTCAGAGTTAATTTTCGACATAGCGATGTCGTCGGTATAAAGTGGGCTATTATCGTCCCGTAGGGTAATTGAATCATCAGTCAGAAGCCGTGTCGTGAACTGTAACTGTCCCAAGGCCGCATTTCTCGGAATGAATAAACTTTTGTTTAGAATTAGTCTCACAGATCGGTTAACTTACAGACGGGTAGATTTAGTCATTACTGTGCTCAATCTTGCTTTATTGACATAGGTACTAAATATCTTTATGTAGACACCTAGCTAATAACCATGATATTGTCAAATTGTTATGTAATATGTGCAGTTCAATAGAAGTTCAGTATTTCAATATATGGTTCCAAGTAGGTATATAACCTTAGTATATAACATTATGTATATACTCACATCGCATAGTTGTCTGGACAATTCTGTATTGTGCACATAATTTGTTAACATGCGTCGCGGCTTGTCAATCACAGTTACAGCTGCGGGCTCATGACGTCACTACCTATCGTACGAGGTTATATTGATAAATGTTGATCTGGTATTAGGAAACCCCACATTTTGTATGCTATTGTGTGGGTTCATAAATGCTCATTAGGTACTCGGAACATAAACACAGGTGAAGGGTAGCGGGTAGTATTGATAAATCGCCGTCGTTATTTCTCTTTGTGTAGAGATTTTGTTAAAGGCCTGGTTGGCATACGCATATAATTGGTTAGTAGTTACGTTGATTAAAAAATGATGTCTAACAAAAAAATCTTTTTTCTTTTTCTTTGTTTAAACATCGAACAAACCCACATTGAATTATAAATTAAAAGTCTTTAAAAAGTCATAGAGATGTGCATGTTTAACTAAAAAATAATTAGGTTGTACCAACCTTATTATTTTACAGGTCGGTAAAAAAACGATTGTAGGAAAACCACAGAGTTGCAATGAGCTCGTTTTGTAGTAACCAGCACTGTTTGACAGGGTCACGGCTCAGCTGAATATTTTAGCACAACGCTGAGATTTAACGCGACCTAGGTACGCAATACAACCTGCTCGGATGTACTTACTTCGGCAGCCGCAAATAATAAGTTTCTCTGAAAAAAAAACGAAGCATTTATTTTTTGGGCTCTTTAAAAAATAAAGCAGACAACAGACTACACCATAGTTCTGTTGCCATATTGTTTTTGACGTAGGTAATTGATGTATGCGATCTGCAAAACATGAAAACATTAATGCGGCAACAACTATTGTCCTATTGAAAACGTTAATTAAATTAATCGGGCATTCCTGAATATATCTACAAGTGTAAGACTATGTACAACCGGTTAATGGTAAATAGTAACAGTTTAGCTTTGTTTTCCTTTCGCTGTTAATATTTTTTTTTTTTTTTTTTCGGGACTAGCCCACCACTCGTGCCCATCATTGTGACTCCTGTAAGCCAGGATCTACAATGATAACCATTGAGAACCATCGAGGCAATGAAGCTCGAGGCGTCCCAGAGAAATGACTCGACTGTCTTGGAACCCGCAACGAAATTAATCATAAAAGAATATAGGAGGAGTAGGAATAAATGTTTTGTACCCACTTCCCTCCATAGCAAGCGGGAGACATAAAGAGTAATATGCCAAAAGCATAATAAGGGATCCACAACTGAGATAAGCCCAGTCGCCAAGCACCACGGGTAACAAAGTTAAAAACTAATGGGTCCTAGCTGTTATTTTGATTCCAATAGTAGGTATGGCAAAAACGTCTGAAAGCACGGAAGTTTGTTCTGGTCGCAACAAGGTCCTCATAATAAATTACACCGGATGTAGCATGTATGCTGTCTAACAAAGTATTACGTTCATTCTGCCATAGACCACACTCCCACAGGACATGATGTGCAGTTTGCTCGTATTCACTACCTGGCGTTGAGCAGTGGCACAGAGGTGAAGTAACAAGCTTAAAAGAGAAAAGCTTACCTTTAAAGTTACCATGACCCGTCAAGAACTGAGCCACGCAATGATCCACCTCCAACCATGTCTTCTCCAGCCGCTCACGAACGGATGGAAAATACTGGTAAAGGTGGCGGCCCTTAATAGAAGTATCCCATCTAGATTGCCATTCGTCTAGCAGCTCGTTATAGACATCGGTTTGGGATTTAAATAACCTGATAATTTTAACGCGGTCCCGGTTTGTTAGAAATTCGGTGTTAATACCCTCTCGAGTAGAGAAGTACATCGCGGCACGTCGTTGTATTTCGAGATCGACAGGTAGCACGCCTGCTAGTACCGGCAGAGCTTCGGTACTGACCGTCCGATAGGCTTTACATAAGAATATCAACGCTAACCGTTGACTTTGAAGCAATTTGCGTCGCGCCGCGCCTATTGTGGCTCTATCAGCCCAAACTGGTGATCCGTAGCATATGCATCCTAGGTAAGTTGCCCCGTAGATGGTTTTTAAAGTGTTAAATGAAAGACCCCAAGTTGACGTTGATATTCGTGTTAAGGCATAAAAGTTATTTTTTGCTTTTTCACCGACCGTTTTAATATGTTCGACAAAAGTAAAATTTCTCTCTAACACAAGACCAAGATAACACACGGATTCCCTTTTTTTAACGGTTATATTATTAAACTTTATTGAGGGTGAAGATTTAAGATTTCCTTTTAAAAGTAATTGAAAGGTTTTGTGTGGAGCAAACTTAAGGCGGTTTCGTTCACCCCATTGGGAAATTAATCGTAAACACGTATCGGCTAGATTTTCAAGTCCGGCTCTTGTATTAGACTGTATGAGCAGAAGGCCATCGTCCGCATAGCCAGTAAGTGAACAACCGCACGGAAGAGGTATCGCGAGAAAGTCATCAAATCCCATATTCCATAGATATGGACCTAGAACCGATCCTTGTGGACATCCGATCGTCAGTTCCTTCGACAGTGAATGATGACCAAGTTTCAGTTTAGCTGATCCATGTAAAAAGTACGAGTGAATAATACTATAGATGTTGTTGTAGCACCCACGCGCCTTTAACTTGAGTAGTAGCATTGGCCACCATGCATTATCGAAGGCACCGGAAATGTCTAGAAAGATACCTAAAACGTACTTGAGTTCAGACGAGTGTACTAACTTTCTAACTGAGATGGCAGCGTCAGTAGTAGATTTGCCTACTGTGAAACCGAATTGGTTGTTGTGAAATTTTGGACCACCCGGCAATAAGCGTGGAACAATAAGCCGCTCGAGTAGTTTACCTAGCGATGGAAGTAGTGTAATTGGCCGATAGGATTTAGGGTCATCCGGAGGCTTATCGCCGCTTTTAGGTATTATACGTAAAAATCCGCGACGCCAAGCACGAGGGAAAATACCCTCTGCAATACATCGATTAAACACCGTTAATATAGAATCACCGGATAACTTACACGCTTCCTTAATCATCTTATTGGAAATCGCTGTTAATATTATGGAATTATTTTGAATAGAATTTTTATCTGAAGATAGATTGGTTGGCACTTGGCACCTATATCACTAATAACTAAGTGCGTTTCCGGAGACTTTTCATTAGCCACCAGCTTTTTTTTGTTCCATTTTTATTTTTTTATGATGACTTCTTTACGGTCGGTAGTTTGTTGTGAAAATGAGAAAGGCCATGCTCCGGTGGTTAAGATATAACGAAAGAATGCCCGAGGAAAATACGACGAAAAATATTCTTTGCTAAAGTAGAAGGTGCGAAACGACGCAGACCAGCTTGCTACGAAATAATGTATGATTTCTATCATACACGTAAGTCGTAACTTTCTGACGTAAATTAACTTATAAAGCGTAAAGGAGTTAACCAAATTCGTTATGTAATTTTACTTAAAAACTCAGACTCTAAACGTACCAATACCAACTCATAAATTAAATATAGGTACGCTTATTACTCAACACATCACGATGAACATCACCGTTGTAATGTTGTCTTTAAAAGTGCGTACCCGTACCTACGTAGACAATAAAAGTAGGTACTTGTGTATGACAACTTGTGTATGTATTCCTGGCTGGATACACATCGCGCGCAGTCAGGAAATATTATAGCCCTTTAAATATCTAAGGCTTACCTAAGTTTTTCCCCAAGGTTGTAAGACTGCTATAACAGTAAGCAATCAATCCGAATCTGCGATGTTTCATAACACGGACAAACGTTAAATATTTTATATCTGTCATAAACTGACATGTTGTGATAATTGATAAATAGGCACTTTTATGTGACGCAGTGGTTATTAATGGATATTTTATTGTTACTAGTTATTGGTCACGATGCTGACTGTTGCTGAGAATTTTAGGCTACATGACTTTAATGGTTTGCGCAGACATCTTGAGCAGTTTGTGTCATGTGTAGAATCGTATTTATTTATGTGAAATGTTTAAATACCACCATTTTGCCCTTACTTTTGAGACCAGACACATTGACGAGTTTTTGTGACAAAGAGTGTCGTTAATATAATCCTCCATATCTCAATACCATATTAGCCTTGACATCAGTCAAAGAGCTATCTTCTCCACTTACTGTGCCTTAAATATCAATAAACATTTCAAAACCAGCACGTAACTTTCTATAAATAAAACAACTTAGGTTACATCTTAAATTTACGAACGGTTACGAAATAACGCGATCATTTAGTTAAAAACATGTTTTTGCGCGAAGATTTTTATTCATCGATTACAATAACCATTTTACACGCAAAACGACACGAAAAAAACACACGAGTAACATTGTAGGGATCAGATTTCACAGTACCTTAATGTCACTTTGTTTTCGTCAAATGGGACATATTTTTGTCATTATTAAGTTGCGCACTCAATAATGAGAAAAGTATGTATAAAAAGTAAGCGAGGTCATGAAACAAAGTCCTTTTCTCAGTGTGTTAGTCCTGGCTATTTTATTTAGGTCATTAGTCTGGTTGTGACGTATGCTAGCTTGCGACCGACGTCCATGAATGTTTGTGCTAAATTGGAAAGTAGGTATAAGATTGTGCCTGAAAGACCTGAAAATGATATAACAATAATAGTTTTCCATTACACAATTTTTTGCCTACGGCGTTTTCTTTATTCAAGCTATAGTACTATGTGATAAATAACATAACATTGAATTATAATGTGAATATTTTCGTAATTCCTTATTTATTTGTTTTCAGAAATAAAATACCCTTTCACTTTATAAATTAAGTGTTACTCCACGAAGTAACGAATTTTATGGGTTTTTAGGGTTCCGTACCTCAAAAGAAAAAACGGAACCCTTATAGGATCACTTGTTGTCCGCCTGTCTATCTGTCTTTTTCTTTGCCATTCTTCTCTGTTTTGAGCGTCTTTCATCCAGGTGTTTTTCACAGTTTTATATATGTTATTTCATATAACTAATATATTTACTCTACATAATTATATTATATCGTTTGCTAAAATAATCTTTAACCTAGTTCATTCACTTTTTTAAGTTGCTGCGAAAACTCAAGTTTTTCAAACAAAATATAAACTGTTTTATTAAAATAACTTCATCAAAAATCTACGAGCAGAACTGTAATTTTGAATTGAAAACTTTTGAGTTGTTCTTGGTGAGGTTAAAACCTACGAGTCCATGAAGTATCAAAAGCAATTAATTAATAATGGGGAAAAGCATGTTTGGTAATAAGCCCGACTTTACTGTTATGCAAGAAACTGCGCGTCACGTCATGCGACAAACGTCAACCATGATTGACATGTCATGTGGGGTGGAATGTGCAACTTCATCTTAATTAGGTGAGTTGTGACTTGTGAGTCGTGTTTAACGTAAACGATGATTATTATAAAATTAATTGAATTATCATACTATCGGAAGAAACGAAATGTTCATCTAATTTTATAGATATGGGGTGCAATAAAAGAGCCTCTACATGTACCTAATTGATGATGATGCCTGCTCGAGCGGTCAACCACGACATTTAGTTATCTGGCAAACCCATAACTAGTAACTAACGTTGTTAATCCTTGTTAATTATGCTGATATAGAAGAACAGGTAGGAACTTTAAACATATTAAAAGTTAATTGAGTTCCAATAAAAACATCAGCCATGCAACAGCGCACCTATATCAAAAGCTTTTAAAGATACAGCTTTAGATTACCTACGACGTTTAAAAATCTTGTGATCATAACATGTAGGTACCTACTTGCCATACAATATTGGAATACGGGTTCGGTTATAGTTTTCACTAGATTCCTGTTTAACGGACCTTTTCAGTCAGTCGCGGTTGTCTTTTTCACCGGACAAAAGCTAGCGCTTATGGCTCGAAGCCAACGCTGAAATTTCGAGCTCCAACGCATCTTACCTATGTAGGTGTTTTGTATTGACTTATCATAAAACAATATTCTCGTTGACTGCGGCAAAACACATACGCTGTGTTATGGTAAAAGTGCCACCGTGCACCGGTGCGGTGCGCACACACCTGTCGTGTTCTCATATTTTCGATCCAGCGGCGCGGCAAAACACACACGCTGTGTGAGGCCGGCGTGCCACCAGTACGGATAACACGCTAGGCGTGTTTTTGTCTAATTTAAGGTTTTTGCGCTCATTGATAATATAATTAAGTAACACAATTAATTTATGTATCTGGTTACAAATAAAGAGCTTAAAATATTCGTAAAAAAATACGTTTTAGAGACTATAAGTGTAAATTTCAAAAAAGCGCCTGCTTGTAAGATAAGAGCACGACTTATTATTCCCATGGCGTAACATTTTGAAAATCATTTAGTCAGGCGCTCACCATATTAAGTGTTAATATTATTATTATTATGTAGGTATTGTGACTTCAAAATACAAAAATCAATTATTTTACGACTGCACGTGCAAAATAAAATATCGCCGCCTTTGTTTTGGCTTATTTTATTGCATACTTATCACTAAGGCCTCTATTGTTAAGATTTTGTTTTATTTAGCTATATTTGAAAGGTACTTTATTACAATGCATTATCAAAACTTGTACGTAAATGCTAATATTATAACAATAGACGTAAACGAATTTTAATCCTTTTATATTGCCGCCTTTTGGGGTTTAGAAAGAAACAGTAATAAAGTCAGTGACTTAGTGTGCATTATACAATTATTTCTTTGTTAATTACCGATATAATATCGCAAATAAACTAATAAATCTAATTTCTTGAAACTTCAAGTGCGTAAATCTGCGTTGTAGTCAAGAAAATAAAGACACAACAGGTGTGTGCAGCCGCACCGTCGGCAAGTTCGGACCGTAACGTGCCACCCGTGCGGCGGCACACATACCCTGTGTTTCTTCCGGTACCGGGGGCGCGCGCGTACTTTGTTCGGCCGCAGCCAACGTGTGTTTTAAACGATTTATATTCTTACAAAAAATACTTAACCCCGACCCGATTGGTGCAGTGGCTAAACGATTGCACTGCTGCGCTAAGGGTTGCAGGTCGATTCCTGCACCGGACAAAAATTTGTGCGATCCGCAGATATTTGTCCCGAGTCTGGGTGTTTTTGTACGTTATATTACATGTTTGTGAAACGCACTCACAATAAAAGAGAATTTCTTAGCGTAGGCCGACGCTTTTTAAAAAAGAAAAAAAATGTAACAAATCAATTAACTATTAATGATACCGAACACAAAGGGTTCGGGATAAACAGAAAAGAATGGGATAACATAATAGTATAGTAAGGGGATAAAAAGAGAAGGAATAATACGTGCATGCCGGTCATTAGTAGCGTCGTTAAATAATTTACCTGTACACGTGTATAATGAGTTCTTCTATTTGACGCAGGTGAAGTCGTAAAAAGGTAGCGTGTTGACGAATCAATCGGTCACGCAAAGGTTTGATGCTTCTATAAATCTATAGAAATGGTTGTTTATTTAGGAAATAGACTTATTAGAGAAGAAAGTATCTATTAGCAATCCTCAATAACTTTCGACTATTTCGACTTCTGTCAAATTCCGATTGATCTCATTTTTGTCAATGCCAAAAGACCCAGTGACAAGAGTGACATGAAAATATTTGACAGTCGATTACAAATTTTACAGAAATAGAGCGTTTATAAATATGCAGAAAGGATTTTTATGGGTTAGTGACAATGGGGAGGCCTTTGCCCAGCAGTGGGTCACTGAACAGGCTACTAAAAAAAAAAAGTGCCGATGATCTAAACAACTACGAACTATAAATAACTCCTTACAATACAAAAATCATCTTCCCTCGTAAACACTGGCACCTACTATTCTGGATATCGTACTATGCCGATACACATTATGTGTAACCCTATAGGTGAGCTACCTACTTAATGAAAATTCTAAAAGTCTGAAGCCTGAAAGCAAATAAAATGCGCTTTTAACAAGCCTATAATTAAGTCTGCGAAGTATCAGTCAGCGCAGTCGAGCGGCGATGCAAATTTCATGGACACTAATTATATTGAATGGGCTTTATCAGGTAAATTGATAAAACGGGATATGGGCGGCGTCCATAAATCTATGAGTCCATTTTCGTGTAACATGAGTTTGACCAGCCATAACCACAGCTACGCAAATTTTTGGTATTTTTAAGTGTTTTCCTCACAAATTCTAGCGTGTTTTTAACGTTTGCATATCTACCTCGATTGTTTTATTCATAAAACAGTCTCTATTTCAAGCTAACACTCACTTTCACCAAACAGTTTATATTTCAATTCAAACTTCGAATAATTGGTGAAATTTCAAGTGATTACTTCCAAACTTAACAAGTGCAATGAAATCGCTAACGCAATTTTGAAGTTAATAAATGAACTTGTAAATGTTCAAGATATCTACGAATTCAACGTGATTACATTATTTCTCAGCAAAATATGAAACGTCGATGGTGAATTTAATTTAACTTGAGCGTTGAACATTTTGCGAAGCATGAAGGTTTAATTAAACGAAGCAAAAGTTTATTAGGCCGAGGTCAGAGGAGTTTAAAAATATAATTTAAATTATTTTGATTGATAAGAATCACTAAAATACATTATTACTGCGTTAAAATAGTTTTTAATATGCAGTTGTAAAGTTATCATAAATTATGAATGTTATCATTTATCTAATATTATACCTATCTATGTTAATACGTTTAGTAAGATTATAAAATATTATTATCACCAAGTTTGCTAAACGTGACTTTCACGTTGATTTAATAATTAAAATTTAAAGTACAATAACCTATAATTTAAACATTGTAACAGCAGAACTTTATATTTTATCTAAAACATTCGAATAAATTAGTTCGAAGCTCGGCCCAATTTATTCAATCTGCTCCATTGTAGAAACACCAAAATGATAGGCATTATGTACAATGGACGATATATTATAAGTGGGTAAAGGCTTACAGTCTAAGGATTGGCGGAGACGTTAGAGGCGGCTCGCCGAAGTACTTTGATTGATGAGTTCGTAGCTTATCAGAATAATAATTACACTAGCTCGGTGCTCCCTAATCTAAAAATCTTATTCTTGCACAGTTGCGGCCTTTCAAAACATGCCAAAGAGATTGATAGGGTCCTGTATCGATTTATTTGAAGCTATAGATACTTACAGATTTTGAAAACAGGTTCATTCTCTGCTCTGCGGTAAGGTGATATCGACGCAAAACATTCGTGCTTGCAAAAACTTTTACAGACATCTCGAAACTCGTTATTCAGCGCATACTAATGAATGGGTAGAAAAGACGCCTCTATTATTGCTTTTACTAAACTAATAAAAAGTAACTGGCTACTGTTTCCTGAAAAGCACTACCTGCTATAAGTACTTTCATAATTTCTCCTAACTCCTAACTTTGGCCGTTCGAAAAGGTGCGCTCCCTAACTGAAGTTTGGGCATTGATGGAGTTTGTTGGCAAGGCAAGCAAATACCGACTAATAAGAATACTTACTAGTGCCAAACTGAGCCAGAGAAAAATGAGGTGGCCGGAAATAGACCACCAGTCGTTTGTTATTCCGCAGTTAATAGTCGATTACTGAAATAAAAAATATAAGACTAGGTCAGATTACTTAGCTTCTGTCTGAACTTGACTAATTAATGATCGTTAGCTTGATATCTCGCCAAGGATTAAGTTTCAATGGTTCTTCAACATTTATCAATAACAACTTCTTGGTTGTGTACTTACTCTGTTGACAGTTGTTTTATAATAATAAACAACAACAACTTTGGTTTATCATTACTGATCGGTATCCTTAGCCAGTTGTTTGGGGGAGAATTCATTAGCTTATCGCAGTATCGATGTTGTGGCGAACTAAAGGCGAATGTCAATATTTAACAACACCACTGTAGTCAGGGCTGGCACATGTACGGTTTCAGCCGAACGTTCGGCTTCAGCGAGTGTATTTCCGGGGTATGGCCACAATTCTCCGGCTTAAGCCTTTATACTCCGAGCTAAAGCCACAATGTTAGTTTAAGACTACTATTTGACTGTAAAGAGCTTTTGTGACAATGTCTCTATATTTTATTTTAATTTTTATGTTTATATAGGTATCTGTTATTAAGGGTAGCAGCCCTAATGACAAGAAACTTTGTGAGTAAACAACTTTGCTTAAATTTTGACCTCTATATCATAACGATACCATGTTTCTGGAATATATATTATTAACTTATTAGTTTAGTAAATTACCTTACATATTACGCACATACTCAGTCTAGTTCTAATGTTATAGAAAACTAGTATATTATGATAAATTGAAGAAAATTTAAGGCCGGTGGCAAGTACTTGTAAATAAACATTTTTGAAAGAATTGAGATCGACTTATGTTAAATATTGTTCTCCAATACCTGCCGAAACTTAAGGCAGTCATTATTATATTTATCCAAAATATATTGCGTCTTTCATCTGCCTTGGCTGAGACCATTTTTGGGATATACTTTACTGTGGCGAGATGAAATACCGAATAGGATAAGCATTTTAATTGCTGGCTCAATCCGGATTACTGTGAGAGCCGACGTAATGCCGCCTCTTTGTGGTTAAAATTCGTCTTTGTGATCTGCGCTGCGAGAAACTTAACATTAACAATTTTATTTCAGCTTAATGGATCGCTTCTGTTTAAGATGTATTCACTACTGTACAAGTATGATTGATGGAAGTGATGACCCGATTGGTGGAGTGGCTAAACGCTCGTTGTGGGCTCATTTTTGCTACCAGTATTTTTAATAAACTTGGTTTCACTTCTGACTACTTACTTTGTATTTGTATTCCAGTTCCAGCATCCTTCCATTAAAGATTAGATGAGATCTTTGAACGGGTCCAACATCTATGATGCTTTGAACTTAGAAACAACCAGGATTACGCCCGGATAATTGCTGCTGACGACTTGCCTAGGTACGTATATTAAAATTAAGCATTAACTTAATTTTAATATACGTACCTAGGCAAAAGTTTAAAATGGAAATCGTGAAATATGGAATACAAATAAGGTTCGCTGAAATAAATGTTGGTATGTATTCGTTTATTAAAATAATGATTGAGATATGAATGATAGCTTTATTTATACATAAAGTAAGTAGGTACTACTGCTTTTATAATCACATAAAAAGCTTAAAGAAACTTTGTCTTAGAATAATAGAATACACGCTACTGAATGTGATATCAGAAACGACACTTAGAACACAACGACAATTTTCATAAAAAAATTCAACTATGGATTGAAATATATAATGCCGTTTGTACATACAAACTTTCATACATTAAGTAGTGGTAAGTTGGTATCAGTTAATACACGTATAACCCTCGTTTATGAATAAGAGGGCTAATTTATCACACTAAGCACTCGTAAGATATGCGCCTCTGAGCTTCGCAAATATATTCAGGAGGATTGTTCAACCATCTTTTGTTTCGTGTATTATGTTTATTATACTATAATTATAAAACTAATAGTAATGCTCTCGTAGGTATTATTATCGCTCTGGTGCAGTGATTTCATCTTGGTTGTGTGCCGTTCCGCAGACATCACAGCGTAACTTGAATTCCTAAAACACAATAGATTACTAAGAATTGTCATAATGAAACAGGGCTAGGCTGTTAAAAATATTATTATTATAATAGGGTTAATTAGATATGTTTATGATAGGATTCTTGTAAATCAATTGTTGGTTATAGTTTATATTTTAATCTCTAAAGGATAAGAGTTATGGGATTTGTCAACATAAAAATATATACAGATATGTAGATATGTATATAAATAGGTATGTAGTTTCTACTAAATCTAAAAATATAGAGAAAATAATATCTTTCTCTATGGTTCTACTTAATTGATACTCAATTATATTAAGTTCTTATGTAATTAAATATAAAAATCCGCGTCTCCACAAAGATTGATAGCGGTGTCAAAGTGGCTTAGTTTTTACATTTAATGAGCCAAATATCCAGATTAAATAAACCAGAGTTTGATCGAGTATTTAATGGTAATATATCAAATAAATAAATATTGGAATTTACATAAAGTTCTACTTATTTACTCATTCACAAATAAATAACATCTAGAACCTCATCCGACTGCTAGACCGGGCTACATTGTGTTCTTCAAATAATACTGTACCAAAAACACATAATACTAATAACAAGAGTAACACGCTTACCAGATTAAAAAGCTGCCGTAGTCGATTCATAGCGAGCTGTCGGATGTTCGGACAATTAGACGTAGTGCTCATGTAGTTGGCTGCTAAATCCGCAAATTCTTCCAACTCTATCAGTCTGGACGGACCTCCGTGTACGTACAGGTTGCGGTTACTTTGGTACCTCGCCCACAACTCCCCGGCCGGTAGGGGCACGTACGATTCGTTTTCTGGTAATTTTACCATCGTTAACTAGTTACTTCAAAGTTCACACGCTTAATTACTTACAGCAAATGACAGACAATAATGACTACCTGGACCTAGGACGGGTGGGGATATCCACAGCACACAACAAACGCATTCATCCTATTGTCTGTATTTTTTTACAATAAATGAACAACCTAGATGTCTATTGTTTTCGTGCTCCTTTATTTGCACGTGGTGTTTAAAATATTTTCTTAAGACAATCACCACATTCGGTCATTCCCTGCTGCGGCAGCAACCTAAATATTTGTTATGTATTGCATTATTTTTAAGGGACTTATTAGGATTTGCTAATTATTTTTATCTATTAATTTGCTAATTACTTGCACCTAATAATTGGCACCTAATTAGTGAAGGTGCTTTAAATAGAGCAGTCTGTGAAGTTTGGTTATCATTAAAAAAGTGACGATGGTGAAGATAACGGAACCGAATGAGCAGCCGGCCAGGGAGGTGGGCGAGCGCGGCAGTGTCCGAGGACCTCGCAGCCATCACAACTGGGGGGTCAGACTGGGGCGGCGCGGCGAGAGCCAACGATCAGAACCCAAAGGACTTCTAGAACTAGAAGCCTTAGCGCAACGGACTGTTGAAGTTATGGAGAAGCACGCCCCGAAATCAGAGCACAATTACGAACGAGCCATGGATTTACTCCGACTTCAATATAATCTTGTAAATATTAATTATTCAGCTATTACTCTACAATATTATATGGACACAAGCTCTCTCGGGAGTCTGCGTGAACAAATATTTACATTCCACTTTGCGATTACAAATATGTAGTCTGTGTTTTAGTACAGGGCTCGAACAAATTTCTTTTTGTTTGAATAATTGACAGAAACGTTTTATAGTTTTTTTGGGCTCCACTTGCTGGCAAGGGACCAATTGATCACAGCCCTAAACATATCGATGCATTACGTTCTACATCTCGTTATCTGACCTTTTTCACAACTTGGTGAAGACATGAATATATAACATTAGCACGGTTGTTTCGTTTAATAATCTATTATGATAGCGAATTGTTGCAATTGAGTACTTGCTAATATTGATCTATTTTTCCTTTTCAGAATTTCATAGTTGTGTGCGAGAAATGCCGCGGGCCACACATCTACGACGAAATTATAGCTCCTGAGAGATGATAAATAAATAAATCGTAAATTAATTTAATTTTTTAAATTGTTGTGCAATTTGTAAAGTAATAGGTACATATTTATAATGAAAAACTTGCATTTATTACGTAGAGACAACATCAAAACTTTGTATTAAACCACCAAACAAAACTTTGTATATTAAACTACCAAACTTCAAAGAGTGAACTGCGCAACACTTGTGCGCGAAAAACTGAATGCCTTTAGCAAATAACAAAAGAGAAATTTTTAAGAAATTAAATTGTCTCCCGAAATTAATCTGTCGTATCGTTCCAAATATTACGGATCGTTGCAATGTGTAAATAATTATATAGAAATTGCAATAAAATGTAGGTACAAAATATACCTTTTGAAAATATTCTTACGTGTGTATTACTTGCTTCCATCAATGGATCAATTTTACCTGTCGCTGTCCATTGTCTCTCCCAAGAGACTGCGTCAAACACTCCACATACATAAACAACAAAACACGGGTACCGAACCATTTTGGTACGTTGTTTGTACTTATTATAACTCAAATACACAACTACTTAAACATATATACAAAATAAAACGCTATGTACTTTATTATACTTACTCACATCCAAAGTAATTTGTCAACAAAATGTGAATAAAAATAATATTTCTTAAAAATACTTTCATTTTATTAAATAAGTACCTAGTTGACAGGTGATACTATATACATGGGCATTCAAATGTATGTAGGTAGATGTAGGGAGATAGTACATAGTCATTAGATCGACCGGAACGTTAAGCATATCCTAGAATTGTCGCACGGAATTGGGTAACTAGCTTTCCTGGTAAACGAAAGTGGAATTAGTTATTGAAATAAACATTGGTTTAGTTACCAAAAACGAGACATTTCTCCCTTTCGCACCGACATACATAATAATAAAAGCCTCTCTTACTAATACTACAAAATAAGTACATGACCTCTGTCTGGAAATAAAATCATCGATCGTACATCAAAAAAGAATAAGTAAAATCCGCTGTTCGCTCGCAGTGTAGTCGAACCTAATCTTAAGCTGGTCAGGGATTCGGGAAAAAGGAAGCTACTTACGATGCGCCTCATCCTAAACCACTGCCTTTGAACAAATCCCTTAATTCAGAGAAGGATCTTAAAGATTTTTGTCGCTTTTATTATGACGGCCTTTCGTTTGTAATTAAGAAGAGTAATAAAGATCGAATATTAATGATGCGGTAAAACACAAAGCGAACGTGTTTTAATTATATGCAAATTAAGCTAGTGTCAACTTTGGCGATCGGGTTACTTCCTTTTTATTATCACCGTTTCCTGGCCTGGGTTCATAAACTATCCGGTCGTAAACTCATTATCAAATAATATTATGGCTTTGAAAAGTATTTTGCTAGATTAGACACGGCAAATATTGTAGCATTTTCGATCAGTTCTTTTTTGTTATTCATTATTCTTTTTCGTATAGAGATGAGATGAGTTATTTGTCTTATATGGTTACGCCGTGGCAGTCAATAATTAAGATAATAGCGAAGTTGACCGCCTAGTTTAAGCAAAATTGGGTTTGCAAGTGGCTAGGATGGTCGCAGTACGGTAAACTACATATTAGGCCCTCTACATGGGCATTGCACCCTTGCAATATGCAGTGTGGATCAAAACCAACCAACTTTTAATCGATTGTTTGTATCAGCACTAGTGATTAAAGAATCTTGTTTCTTTGTGCGATCCAGTTTAGTTACGGACTAAGTTCTGTTACTAACCCTATTTGGCACAGGAGTCTTAGACGACAAGAAAGGATTAGATTTAAGTGTACGAGTAACAAGTTACATTCCAAATATATACGACCCTTTCTCTACCTCCCTCTTACTCCCTTTCTTTACTATAACGAATCATTAGGAGACTAACGAGCTGCTTATTCTTAAGGAGTTTAGATGTTTTTCGACATGTGATCTCATAATTATCTATCAAAGATTTTCTCGTTGTTTTTTTACTGCTTGTCGATAATGATCACGCGTAAATTCTTCAAATATACAGGTCGAGTCTACACCTACATTTTGTCAATAACATTATCGACCGAGGCTCATAAGGAAACCTCAAATTTCAGAGTGCTCGAATTTCATGGTAAAACGAAAACCGGAATAACTTTGTCCCTGCGAGAAGCATTTTTACCGAATTTTTAATCTAATAAGTTTTAATATTGCTTTTCTTACGAATTTTATATTTATATTTCATCATTAAACTACATCAAATACGGATAAATGCTCATTGGCTTACACCAACACAATGTTGACGTCAGGGTTTACCTCGTTGCGGTTTTATTTTAAGCGGATAGCTGTGCAGTTGTGTAGATTGACTTGACGTCAAGTGCTATGACGCTGCGCAGTGTAAACTTGGTTAGCAAAGCACACACCCAACCACGTTAAATGCCAAATAAATTATCCGTTAGCGAGGGAACCACTTGGGTACTGATATCATGAAGGAACGCTTTAAAACAAGTGTACATTCGAATTATTAATGGAAGTGATCAAGTTTTCCTTTTAATATTGAATGAATAAACCTAGCTGATAACTATTTTTGTCTACAATTTAGTAAAAAGAAAATCGCAGAAATCATTGGCAGAAAATAAATGATATTGGTTATAAAGTTATATAAACCACAATCTTTAAAACCATTTAAAATTACAGGAGCTACGAGTAAGAAAAGCTCGAATATCTAAATCTGCATGAACATTGTACCTATTGTACCTTTTAGCAAAGTAAGAAATAGGATATACATAGATTGTACAACAAGCCACTGCATTTTTTTTGTACGTCTCTGTTAACCTTATAACTAAAAACAAAACTAAGAAGTTTATGGTATATAGCTAAAAATTATGAATATAAAGATTTTACATAAATATTTTTTCCTGAAAATTCAATTTCATGCTGCGCAACGACCTAATCTCAATCAGAACTTGATTTATCGATACAAATTGAACTCTACACTCTCTAAATACAATAATTTATTCAGTGGTAAAATGATTCGATAGAATGGATTGCTTTTATAGGATGTTCACCAATGAATGTTGGTACAGCCTGCCGTGCTTCAATGGCTGTGGTGTTAGGCGGCTATTCTATGTGCGGTCAGGGGTGGACTCGTATTCAATAGAAACTATATTGGGTAATCTGAATATTGATATCGGTTTGTATGAATCCTCCAATTGAAATAATTCGTACAACCGTGTCGTTGGGATGAAAATATAGATCAAACCCTTACATATTCCTAAGACTGTTTGACTTTATGGACGAAACATGGTATTCATTTACCATTTATTTTATAGCCTGAAGTGCGCATCTTTTTTATGCAGACCAAAGGGCAAAGGTGGTTTATTTTTAAACTATGTTCTATAATATTTTAATCACCTGCCGAGGCGTAAAGTGCTCTACCTCCCTTAGGCATTACTGACCGGTTGTCGGTCGGCGTCTGCTAGTCTTGCAGCATCTTGTTTGACTTTTACAACTTGTGTGGGATGATAAATAGCTTTATGTTTTGTTATAGAAAGTTTCCGACGAATTATACGAATTTTGATACATAATAAATACCCCTGGTTAAGTTTGCACGAGAGTTACGGCTTCATTAAATACACAACAAAGCTCGATAGATATACATCTTTACGTAAATATCGTATTGTTTAATACCGGTGCCGATTATATTGCTACCGACAAATATTTGAATAGAAACGAGGGTTGCCTTTAAGGTTCATTCATGTCTAAATTATATTTAAAGGGTAGTACGCACAGGGGTCGTCATTAAGACGTCATTAACAACTCTCCATGTCTTTAGCAGGTTTTCGTACGACCGCGTTAAGTACATACACAATTTAACTATATTCAAATGCCAATTACATTAATCAAATACATATTGTACTAACTATTATTCGCAAATAGTTCAACGACAATAAGGTTGGCAAACTAAGCAGCTTCTAGACACAGCTGGTGACAATAGTACTATTGTATTGTATTATAATTTGACTGGGTCGTATAAAAGATATAATAGAATATTGTATTCAGACGGTTTTTGGACATTGAATAGCATTTCTCGAACATTTGCTTCAGTGTAACCTTGAGTAGATAAATAATTATGCTTTGTAATGACGACATGGTTTTGGCTCTATTATGCATGCATATGAGCGCAGCTAACATTAGAATCTAAGTTGTTGTTGCAGGTGAAATCAGTTATGGTGTCATTATCATCATTACGTGTACAAAAATATCTAGGTGAACAAAAAATACTCCTATGCTTTGTTTGCGTCGGAGAATACATAATAGTCTAAGAGTTATTGCTACATTAACATGTTCATGTTTCAAACATACATTGAGTTATAAGAGCTCAATTTTTCACCAAGTGCACGGCTTTATAAAGTCTGCGGCATGTAAGGGATTAATGGTTTATCTTTTTTTTCAAACCGTTGAACTGCGGGATTTAAGTTTTACTCACATATTGCAGTACACATTTAAATATATTATGCGTTTAAAATAAATTATATCCAGAATTTCGTTAAATATTTTATGCGAGCAAAAGTGCGGTCGCCCGTGATTTAATTTCTGCATAATTAATACCAGCATTAAAATCTGTAAAATGCATATGCGTTGTTAACTTAAAAAAAACAGCTCTGTGTAATATTAAGTCCGGCGAAAATGTCTTGTGAATTTGAAATGGTTCCAGTACCAAGTGAGATGTGCTGAAGGATGTTGATGTTTAAGATAGAAACACTCCGGAATTGAACGCAGGAAATTAACTGGAAGCTTGGTGCTAATCTGAGGAAGCAATATACGGGTTAAGGCCCGATGTCTCCTTCTTTAATTACAGCAAATCCAACGCAACGCTTGATTAAACTATTTCCGAACAAATTAAGTGAACCAACGGAGCTTCGCTTCACAAAATTGAACTCAATAAAGACGTAGTCGTATTACGTGCTAGTAGGCGATAATCTAATTGAAACGCCATTACTTTACGCGTTTTATTAAAATTGTATCGCTCGCGTCATTTCCGTTCAGGATTTTGTTTGTTTTTACTACGGTGTCGTTTAAGACTTGTAATGACTTGGTTTGGACCGTTTAATGTTTTAGATAGGTCTCAAGTTTTTAAAGGGTTGATAGATGTAAAAATATAGATTTCTAGTTTTTATAGATTGTAACCTTCTTATCTATTTTGGTTAAAGTAACTAATCGGAATTTTAATTAAATTAAAGTAAATATATCGGAAATGCATTTGCTACGTAAAAGAAGGTATTGAAGCAGTCAGTCAGCCTTGCTTGAAACTGTTTCTGTAACCGTCCGATGGTAACTCACCAAGTTATGTTTGCTTGAGGTGTGTAACCCACTTTGTGCACTTACATACCCTGATAAAATAGATGACCAATATGTACAATAGAATTAGGAATTAACAACTATCCGATAAGTAGAGATTATGAAGTTAGTTAAATTAGCACTCGGCTTCTTAGAAACTTGCTCGTTAGATTTGTCATGTGTAAAAACTGGTTCACTTAGAAGTAAGATATGATTTGTGATTACAAAATATTTTCGGTAATTAATCTAATTAAATTAGCCAGTAACTATAGAATTACTCTATACTATAATCACTGGCTAAGCATAATCGAATACTAGACAGAGATCTATGAGTAGATAAATGTTATTATAATAAACTGTCGTATCGATTAGGTTTTATATAAAATAATGTAATATCTACTATTTATATGAATGTATTTATTTAGTAGTGTGTCTAATAACTATCGCATTGTTATACAATTACTGGATCTCTAATCTCTACCAGTATAATCAAAATAATTATAGTGACTATAGATAATCTAATTTTACTAATGATATTTTTATTTTGTCAAGGTTCAATCCAAATTCCTACAATCAAATTCAATCAAAAGCAAAGAAGTGGCCAATAAAAGAAGAAATTATTTTATGCAAAAGGTTGGCTTTATCCTTTGTATCCTTTGTATCATTACTCGATTTTTACCCGTGTTTTTACTTTAGGATCATAGTACACATGTCAAATCGGAAAGGGATCGTCATCGTATCGCCTTTCGCCTCGCCGTCAAACAGGCGTCAACCTTACGTAAGCCCGTAACCAAAGCAGATCTGTTGCCCCGATACGTCGACTCGGCTACGGCTAAGCGACGCCGCGCTTACGCCTTGCCGCGTCGGACCCGGGGTGAGGCGATTACGTTACGAATCCGATTAGTGTGCTTTGCAGTAGGGAGTTTCATACAAAGAATACTGCTCGGCTTGAGTTAAGATGGTTACGATCCCATTCCGGGTTAATATTTGTGCTACTACCTTTATCGGTTTAAATTGGTGGCGTATATGTATTATATAAAACTTTAATACACACGCACAGAAAAAAGCTCTTAACAAAAATGTGTCCTTGCGAAGGTCTAATCTGTAAATCTCTTCGCAAATAGCATAAACACTTTAAAGCATCATTTAATGTGGATTATTTCCAGCTATTTTCAGAATTGTAGGGTAACTTGTACCTGGCTATAAAAAAATTATATTTAATCAAGCATATTAGGGGATCTTGGCCGTTCGCCAGGAAAATGCTATGAAGGTGCAGAAAGCAATTCAATCGTGCGCTAACTACATGAACCGCTGCATCCAACAAATCTACGAGTATTTTGAAGACGAATGACTATGCTATACTGATAAAGCTATTGATATAATAATATTTTACATGCTACATGGATGAAGTAGTTTTTAAACACTGTTTATTTACAAAATAATCGATGATAATTTAAATGATCGAAAATGAATCGAGAATAAAATAGGAGAGGGCATTTTTTTTACTTTTTTTTGTATTCGTCTACCATGCTCCTCAGTTAGGGCGCTCTTTATCTGCCAGACATTATATAATTCGTTCAAATGTTTGCAATCTTCTCACTGTACTTAACGTGCAAAGAAACGAATAGTTAAGTAGGTAAAACCTGATTTTGACACTGCCGTCGTCTGTAGGTACCTTAAAGTCGCAAGGGCCAATGACGATGGAAATACGTTACAACTTAACGCAAAAAGAAAGTTAGTATTTACATACGTGTAACTTCAGTTTGACCTTTTAACGTAAGAATGATAATCAAAAGCAATAGAAAAACAATTTATAAATATTATATTTAATTCTACGTAAGTATCTATAACTCATTTGCAAACCAAATTAGTAAGATTTCGGTCGGAGAGCCGAACAATGTAGGTGCCACCTTATTTGTTTACCTTCCCTCACGCATAAAACATTCAAACTGGAGCACGACTTCAGCATAACTATACACAGATATATTTAATATACTTAACAGGTACCTACGTAACAAATATACCTACAGGTCTTTTTTGGATCTCGCCTATAGCACAATTTTTTCAGCGGATAAAACTACATCTATTCGTATCAAAACGACACATTTAAAATAGACGTTGTTGACATCGATTTATTTAATTGTTGCAGTACTTTGTGAAACCTTTTAAAGAAGAAAAACTACCTCTATATGCATTTTCAAATGCTGGAGACACTGTAAGGTTGATAAACTTATTATGATAGCTTTTTATTAAAATTATTATAAGTTATTAATTGATAATAAAAAAGAAAGATAGGTTGCATTTAATATTTTCAATGTTCAGTGCCGATACAATGAAAGTACATACAAAGTCGCTGTAAAATTCACAATGGTACCTACTTACTAGGCTTCGACTACATTGTGCTTTTGAATCTACTTTGTAAATATCAGCTTCATCTATACCTATCGAATAATAAATCAATACATTGCTCTTGATATAGTTCATGAATAATTAAATATTGTACATACATTTGGTTGATGCATATGACTTACCCCATATACTGAGGAAGCCCCAACATAGTGTTTAGTACATATACCCATTTGTAATTAAGTCGGTAATTAACGCTAACGTGTAAAATCCTGAGGTACCTAACATCTATACCTATCCAGCTACTAATTATTATTATTTACTTAAGTCATTGCTCTCATACTATACATACTGTTTAGTTTTTATAGTACATTTTTCAGTATTTGGTTTTGTGTTGAATCATTACGAACTGTTTGATAGAAGTCAGTTATGACGTTATGTAACTGAACAGTTTTGCACCTAGCAGAGGAGAAAGGTATTGTTTTCGATAAAACACTAGGTTATATGATTCATTCAAAACCAGTATATAAGTAAATAGAATAGCGAGGAAATTTATGTAAGTATATAAATAGCACTTTGAAATCAAGACGTATATGAATTCGTATGTATAATTAATTTTAACCAAGTTTTCCATGCCAAAGGGCCGTTAGGTCAAATTACCTAAAACCCATTATACAAACACGCAAGGCGCAACGCTTCGCTCCTTTCCCATGTTTTACTTTGCATACGAAACTGTAATACAAGTACAGTCACCCCTGCCTCAAAATACGATCCCTGTAAATCTTACAAATGTTACATTTACGGCTCACAATGCGTCATATTTCTGTTTAGCATAATTTATTCTCCGTTTCTTACGCAAATCAAAACAAATGAAAGTAAAATAATCGCTCCAAAACACCGTAATTTCAGATGCATTTTAAGTATTCTCCTCGTGAATTTTAATTTTTCTCAACTCACTCAAGCACATAACTTTTATTTAGTGCCGCTCTCGAGTGAACAATATAGTTTTTCTTATTTAAAATAAAATGTCTGCAGTGCAGAAAGTTCCGTGAAATGAAAGAAAATAATTTAAGTGTATGCGAGCCTTTTCACAACCGGACTCACCATAATACGAAGTCAACAAACGCGTGCTGCTATCTTATTTGCTTCTAAAAATGTGAGTGAATACGTAAGACTTTAGACTTGTCTTGGTATGAGACCTTAGTTATTTATTATCAAGAGTGCCGTTATACTAAGAGAGAAATCAAATCGAATTTGGTTTGTGAAGTGTTTAGATATTAACAATAACGATTCAGGGGTAACAGGGGAGTATTTTCCGATCGCGTGCACTTACCATAGTGCTACGGATTTATAAATATTTGATGCCAAATGCGATAAGAGGAAATGAAAATTGTAAATTGCCGTGTAAATTTATATAGTCCAGTTGTTTGATAACAGCTCAAATGTATTTTTTCACGAGGTTTTCGACT
Organism: Abrostola tripartita; assembly: GCA_905340225.1. Classification (NCBI taxonomy): domain Eukaryota; kingdom Metazoa; phylum Arthropoda; class Insecta; order Lepidoptera; family Noctuidae; genus Abrostola; species Abrostola tripartita. The sequence goes on along the minus strand of HG996487.1, from coordinate 9,573,210 downwards.
GAGCGCCGCTGATAATGTCGAGCCTCGTGATATTTTTCGTAGGTAAGTGTTACATATATGTATGGTAGGTATGGCAAATCGAATAATTCTAAGATACTTTTCAACATATAATTCGTTCTAATATTTCTAAAAAATTTGCAGCTACGATAGCAGTAATTGTTCCATTAACCGAAGTAGAAAGCGCTTCATCAGGCTTGGATGTAAATAGCATTTTAGAACTTGTACGACAGCAACAACGCGGTACGGGTAACAATAAACAACGCAGACAACCACTACGTCAGGACACTACAGACTCGGACTCTGATTCTGAATCCGAGGAGGATGACTTTTCTGATTTAGACGAATCCGAGGATTCAGATTATAATCGTATTGCAAGGTTACGTAAAGACAAAATAATAGATTTATTACAAAACGTTGCATCCGATAAAAAGTATAGAATCCAAAACGACGACCGTAAAGTCTATAGAAAGGAAAAACAAAATTACAATAAGAAAAATGTTGCTAGTCGAGGCGACAAGTATGAAAATTCTCAGCGTACAAATAATAATATTCAATCAAAGATTTTGGAGCAACTTTTGACAGAGGGTATTAATGAAGAAGACCGTAAAAGGAAACCACGTCAAAATAACAAAAGAGGACTAAAACCTAATCGTTTAGTGTCGAAAATAACTAGAAATGATATCAAGGAATATAACAAGCATTCGGGTGCAACTGGTTTGGAAGATTATTCCAAAGTATACATAGTTTTAAATCCTCAAGCAGTTCGAAAGAGCAAGAATAAGAATTCCCTTAACGATTTGTAAGTATGTGTAAAATAATTTTAATAATGAATGATATTAAGAATTTAATACGTTAGATGCTCACTGTTTCCAAAATATACACATACAAAATATATGCACCGTTAACCGATTTCAATGCTACGCTAAATCATACAGATTTTTTTTGTATACAGGGTATCAAAGGTACTTGCTTTGTCGTCTCCATCAAAGAGTAGTCAAGGCAAAAGGAAGCCACTTCGCTACAAAGGATTTTTAGTGAAGGACGATCATCTGTCTAGGCGCTCTAGGAGAGAGTCCAAAGAGAGTAAGTATGACAACAGATGCGGTTATATGAAGTGGGTAATAGGTATGTCTTTATCGAACCGCTGCAGACTTATCAACGACCCACCTAGTATACTGCATGTTGCGTGTTCACCTCCACGCGTTGGTTATTTTCACATGTCACATGGCAATAATTAATGTTTTGTAACTTTAGCAAGTGTGCATCGAATAAAACCTGACACTGATGTATGATACAGAATATATTATGAATAAGGGTTTGAACACATTTGTATAGCAAAAATACGTGGAAAATTGCTGAAAATTACCTAGAGAACTTATGTGTATAATGTTTTGTTGCAGTGTTTGCTCCCAGGGATTCAATGGATGACGATTATAAGCAGAAACATTCGCGGAATAATGGCGGCGGTGGTGGTAATGGTCACACTGCCATACCGTACATAAAGCACAGAGGAGACATATACGAGAGGGATAATTAAATGCACTACGTAGTTTCTTTACGAATGAAATGAATATATTTTTATGTACCGTGTTGTGTGTACGAATTTGATTTATCATTTATACTTCATTGATTACCCGTGGTTTAATATTATCTAAGGGAAAAACTAACTAAAAAGATATCTTGATATATAAAATTAATAGAAAAAAATAAAATTAATATTCAATTGGATTTAAGATGAGTTTAAAATTGTAGTGTCTAAATACAAGCTAATATACGCAGTCGGAGCATTTTTAATTAATTAATTTCTTATTTATTTATGAACTGTAAAAGTTATCAGTATGTGGCATTTATGTAGATTGAAATAATATTTTATTTGAGCTGTTACAAGTTTATAGGCACATGTATCCATAAATGAGTATGCTACTTTATGCACTGAAAATTGCTATGAATTACAGATTGTAAAAATCTTACCGTATTGTTTTTGATGAAATTGAAATGTACTCTCAAGATGCTGTCTTTGGACCTAGTATGAAACAAAGGATCAGAAATCAGTAAATAAGTACTAGTAGTAAAACAATAAAATGTGGTAAGATATAATAGATAGAATATAATTAATTGTAGATAATTCTATAATTAAAACTATAGCCAATAGTTTTTAAAGTAAAGCTAATCACGTAACAAAAATCGTGACTAAAATAAAATAAAGTAGGTAATACTTACGCTCGATTGAAAACGGTCTGCCACTTTCTTTTTGTCTTGGTATAAACGACCGGGTCAACATTTTTATTCCCCGCTAATCCAGGCGGGGCTCGAGGCACTCGTTCATTCGTAACGAGACACACTTCCCAGGGCAGACCTCTATAATGACGTTGTATAAAATTAACTCGTTTATTTTCTAATTAGATTTCGCACCGCTAAACTTTCCTGCGGTTTTTTGGTTGTGCCGTCAAACCCGTTTTGGCTTGCGGGGTGAAATATGGCCGATATCCATTTGTTGTGCACCTGCTTACTTTTTAACAAAGTAACCCTCATCCAAATTCCTACACCTCAATTTTGAATATAATTTTGACCAGGAAGTTTGTTTTTGTGAAAGATTAAAAATAATGAAATGTTTGAGCTCTTTTAAAAATTTTCTGTACTATTTACAATTTTACTTTTTGAAGAATAGGTACTGTGAAGCCACTACTATAATCATAACTTTATTCTTCAAGTAAAGTTAAATAATAAATCTTTCCCAACTAGATACTATTTCAATTCTGGAGGTCGGAGGACACTTAGGTACTTAAGGCTTTACTTTTTTTCGTAAACCCACAACAAAACTTTACAAAAAGCTAAAATAGATGAAACCAAAGTACAGTCAAGTTCTAAAGAGCTATCAACTTCAACAAGTCACCTAATCATAATTAATCCTTCATTTTAGTAAGATTTTAAATTTATAAAGTTATACCGGCTTTCTGGTAAGAATCACACATACATTTCTCTATCCTGTGAAATCAATTTCACATTGCAATTGTAGACAACATGTTCCGGCCTCTAAAGTGCACTCTACGGCCAGGGCAGCGTGACCAGGGTCAAAACTACGAGTAACTGACGAGAGCCCGCACGTTTGCGCTGTGCAAGCTCTATGTTTTTTACTTTTACATTGTGTGGGTTGACTTAACATTTTTAGTGTTCATGACGTAGACAAAATCCAGAGAAGCTGCTCGTAAGTTTTATTAAAACTGCTTGAACTTTTTTCGGTACTGTCAGTTTACCAACTAAAAGGTGAATAAAGCCCTTGTAGACTGTAGGCGTTATTAATACACATAAAGCTTGTAGGCTGCATGTAAATTCTAAGCCAAGCCATTAATTAGCCTACATTTGTTTTACTGGCCTCCTCCTAACTCGTCTAGCTAAGCATACGTCACCTGTAACTCTTTTCGCACAAGGCGGCTCCTACGTAATATTCAACCGCTCTTTGAATTAAGAAAACCGCGCAATGAACGATACACATAAATAATGTGTATCGCTAATTTCGTGTATGTGGACACTAAGCCTAGTTAATACGCCAGTACAATATGACTCGTCCCAGCTCACACAAGTACCCTCGTAAGCTTCATAACGAGCTGTGCATCTAAAATTAAGTTGTAAAATTTAAATTGGGTTCGCAAAGTAATTAAAACTGCCTTGTAATTCAATTACGTTTTTACTAATGCATAATTATTTTCTTCTATAATAATAACTTTATATTACGAGTATATCACAGTCTTCACTTTAGTAAGTGGATTATTATAATAGTGTATTACACAAATTGAACCATTAGGCTATATGAATAACGACTAGTACATAACAGTTGAAATATAGAAAGGATATAAACAAACATGTTGTCTACGTGTTGTGTGCCTATTGTTACATGTATGATATTGTGTTGCTAATGTTGTGAGCACTACTTACTTATTAAATAATTATTTATTAGGTACCTGTGTTTGCAGTGCACTACATAAAAATTTAATTTCCCTATGTAGTTATACACTTGTTACATAATATTTATTGTATTAAGTACATCTTATTCAACAACTATATTTAAATATAGATATAATATATTTTAGGCAACATTTTACTAATTCATTAATGATTAAAATATTAATATTATTAGGTATAATCTAAACTCTTACTAAATGGAGCTTGGGACTTTACAATATTGGTAGCATAATAATAAATATAAACTAAATGAAACTAATAACAAATAAATAAAAAATATATTTAAAAAAAAAAAGTTTCGAACTCGATTGGAGCCCTTATTCATGAGCTGGTTACGCGGCAGAGACACGAGCCGAATCTAGTCGGGCATTCCCGAATACGAGTGAGTAAAACCGGCCGGTATAGTAAATAATATAAATAAAAATAGGCTAGTTTAGAAAACGTATATATAATCTGGTGCACACCATAAAATCTCAGTCGTTTGCTTTGTAAACAACGCATGAATCGCAAACACGTCGGCAATGTTATGCGATTTCTGTGATGCGAATACCGGTGCGCTTTCGACCTATGTGCACGACACGAGGTGAATACAAAACAAGGATTCGTTTTTTACTAAAAATAAATCCACGAGTGTCTATTTAATACAAACACACATGTCATGTAATCCCCTTAAGGGGTAGGCAGAATTTTTATTTTTTGTTAGGAGTCCATACACCTTCCTTTCGTACCCTTTGTTTAATACATAATAAACACAATTTCCTCGAATAATTCAAGGTGTGAAATTGACCTACTTAATTAAACAGAATTCGAGAGGAAATAAAGGATAGAGCCCTCATGGCGTGCACTCATTGAAAATACCTGTTTTATATTAACCTTAACAATTATTGTTATTTGATTAATCTAAATAGCTTTATGGTATTACGATAATTGACTAGAATATTCGAGTTTAAATGCACGCAATAGTGACTAGGCTATCAATTAGTCATAAAAAGTAATCGTTCCCTAATGAAAACCCAATGTTAGCTACATTCTCTTATAAAAATACAATGGATACTATAATAGTATAAGAGGCAAATAATACCTCTATTCATTAATATGTTTTATATACAGGTGGTACGGCTACTGCATAGGTAAATAGTGTAACTATATGAATAAAATAAAATTTAAAACTGGTAAAAAAATAACAAGATGGTAAAATGGTTACACGACTAGAATGTACTTACTCAAAAGTTAGGCTATTTTTATTATCTAACAGCATACGCGATAGTTTTCTAGATTATATAAAAGATGTAGTGAGTCATGTCAAATACTTAGTAAAAACGTACAGTAACATTTAGGTTTTAAACCAAATACAACTTAATAAGAATATCGACAGTAATCACGTAAAAAAGGTTTACCTTAAAAATACAAAATAATATTATTAACGAGACAGCCATAAATGCAATGACCTATGGTGCAAAATAAATACTAATTATTATATTACATACTACTTAAACGCAATTGATCCCATTCCAGGCAATTCATAATAATTAAATCTATGCATGAATGTATGCAGTACTTACATGGCTATCAAGTTACTTATGTATTAGTACATAATTGAACTACGGTTACGTGATAATATGATTTAAAATCAACCACTCTGAACATGTCAATTCGCTAATCAGTTTCTAATTAAACAAAGTAATGGACCCATTCATTTCCAGCGCATTAATGTCATATCATTCACTGGTATTCACTTAACATGTGAGTCTCGTCGTTCCGTAGAGGTGGTGTCCGCTCGCTCTGGGCTGAGCCGCCTCGTGGGCGAGACCCGTCACCCTCAGAGGTAGTTGGGCCGCGACACACAACACAGCACTCCCATACCTTTGTACAAGGATCCTCTTCGCTTATTCCTCCATAGTCCGTTTACCTCGTCACCTTTCAGCGCGATGTTGCTCTCTGGAAAAGACAGAGAGTTCTCATCGTTTGTGAATATATTTGAGCGTATACATTATTGAATCACTACTCTCGTGGAGTGAATATTTTTGAAGACGCGCTCTACGTAGTTTGAGAAGCTTGGAGCAGTTATAAAGCATTTTACTCTATGTGTATAGGTAACAAAACATATTTTAATATTCTACCCTTTTTTAATACTTAATCTGCGGAGAATGTTTCCAAGTATTACCTAATGTATACAATTCGAAGTTTCTCCTTTGGAATTATTTAGTTGTGGCAAATATCGACCATTTACGCACTCGCATTTAGCGGTACGATGACTACGCGTATTATTTCCCAGTTGTGCGTATAACTTTAACGGCAAGGCCTTACCCTACATTAACAGTGTGTAACTATATAGATTACGACGGAGTCGCTTTATTTGTACGTAGATATTTAGCGGTGCGGTGGAGGATAAGAGAGCATTTTTCCCGTTCTCAGTTACAGAGTGTTCCTAATGTCAATGAGAGGCGGTGAGGTGCCGGAAAGCTCGTAATCCTTTACCTAAATAGGGTCTTTCTTGTTGTTTGTTTAATGCGTTAACCTGCCGCTACGAATGAGAGTTAACTATTGTTACGTTTGTGTGTGGTGTGAAGGAACAATAGACATGCCGCAGATTATGTGAATGTCTCTCCGGCTTTTACATTTAGATTTAAAGCACGACCGAGGCTATACAAAATACGAATGCCTTGTATATTAATTCTGAAGTAAAGAATTCTACGAATTACAATTATTGCACTGCTTTTCGCCGCAATGACTAATTAATACCGCATTGTTTGTATTGTATAATGTTGTAAAATGGTCGAATAAAATTGCATTGCATATCAGGCATTTTATACATTGAGATTTTACTCACATTTGATTTGTGAAATAAAAACTTATAGATATATAAGTTTTTTCGTGTGAATATACACATATAATACTTATAATTGTAAATGCTGCTGCAGAAAATGATAGAAATAGAAAATGATAGACTAACCAACACGTGCTGTAAATTAAGTCGGAAAAAGTAGTGTGCAACGCTTTGTGAGGAATTGCGATGGACACTATAATTACCTACAAGATATAAGAAATACAATAAAATATTAATTGCTACTTTATAATAAAACTGCACAAGAAATCTGTAATCGCGCGGGAAAGAGGCGATTGCTTTTCCTTTAATACCGTGCGACCGTAGCGGCCTGGAACGTGTGGAACCTCCTCTACTGTCAATTTATCACCACTTTGATGTTAGAAACGACATAACTATTCAGTATCCACCGTAAGATAAGTTACCTTCAACTATTTTAATAGATTTATTAAAAATATTATTAAATTACAATAATACTTGCGATATTTTTTGAAGATTTTGTTTTATATGTATTTCGGTTTTGGTGAGAAATAAATCATTTTTATTATTATTATTATTATATTATTAAATTAGTGGCAAAATTAGTAGTTAACCTAGCTGGTTGCTATTGCAGCCTGCAGCACGCTCGCTTTGCTTGCCAAACCCGCACATGTTGTGGTTGCTGATCTAACTCAACCTTATCATTCTATAGTTACAGGTGTTATTCGCTGCCCAAATTAATCTACATTGAAGTTTAATAATAGGGCACTTATACATTTTGATAAGTATATTGCTTCACAATGCAGGGTTAAGATCTTTCTCAATTTCTAACATCCCTGTTCAAAGTCGCTTCAGACCAGCACAGAGGGTCCAATATATATAATTAAAAAATAATAATTACCTAAGTGATTCAAGTTTTCATGTTGCGGTAAATACTCTTGTATATCGTTGACTATTCTCGTGATTTCCTGCGTGTCCTTGGCGATGCTGCACAGCTCCTCCTGGTTGAAGTCCGGGGTGATCTGCTTGCACAGCAGGATCTGACTGATGACATTACCGAAGTTGGATGGCCCAGCCCGGTTCTCTGGGGAAAAAATCTGTAACCTTGTAACTCATCCTTTTAATATGTCATATGTAATATTTTAGGTATATATAAAGAGAGATGTCCTAAAAAGTGATCTACCAACGCATAATCTAGAACGCTTAAGCTAGGACGTAAAATGTTGCTAGTAGAAAGTCCCAAATCTAGGTGGACGAAGTGTTATTTGGTTATACAAACCTTTCCGTACCTCATCGCAATAGTTAACTGCAAACAACGCAGGTAAGTCAAAAATAAATCTATGAATCAAATCCACAACAGACCGCATCGATCACAGTCGAGCGTCCGTTGGTCAAAACATTGTTATGATGAAAGCCAACAGGACATTTATATGGATATTCAACGTTATTTTCAAATAACTAGTTTCCAACTAATAACTCCACGTTATCAAACTTTCTAATAAATATATATGTTTGATGTTAACAATACGATAAAAGCTACGACCTTCTCGTTTTAGTCTGTGTTACCTATGTTTTAATATTGGAATAAATATAAATAACAATGTAGAATGGATAAGAACAGACTGTACCAAATAATAGAGCGCTGCCATTGTTGTACCCCACTTTGTTTAACAGCCTCTAAAATATTAATATAGAAATGCGCTAAATAAACTTTCATGTTCAATGGGACAATATTCAAGAGAGAGCTGTATCGAAATAGTCTTTCTTAAATATCAATGTATTAAATCCAAAAAGAAATCCAATCAACATCCGCTCACTACATATTATCATCGGATTCTAACTGAATAGGCTTTCAAAAGCGAGATTAAACTTATAAACCGGAGCCCGTAAAGCTGGTCTGAGTTTCAATGCAATTGCACGTACTGTCACAGTTCTAATCGAGAGGTTCACGGACCGCTATTGTTAATGTTCACTGCTTATATATTGTGTAGTGAATATCTAAGATCTCGTTACTTGCCGTTAGAGCGATAATGTTTCCCCATTATTATCGGGGAAAATTCCGAACATTATTCTGCTAAATTTTGGCCAAGTCGAACAGCGGTTGGTGTCTCTAGCAGTGATTAATCGCTACTAATTGTTCGTGGCGGTACGGTATTAAAAAGGGACTTTTGTTGTCCAGTATAGTAGGAATAGTAAAAAAGGAAATCGCTTTTGGTGTCAGATAAAAGTCGTTATCATTCTAACTGGTAAAGAGTTTGTGAAGTCACGGCCAAAATTTTTCTTTTTTCTCACAACTATGACTTCAATACGTGATAAGACTTTATTGTGTGATCATGAGACGTTAAAACATGTGTGTATTATAAGTGCGGTAGTTTTCGGCAATGATTTCTACAGCTCTACTATTAATGGCACTTATTATATTACAATGTAATAGTAATGTAATATTTTTTTCAGTTATACTATGTAGATATGGATGCTAAACAATTACATGAATCAGAACAGAAACACAAAAGTAAAGCGCCATTTGTTAAGATTTAAGTGGTGTTTTTTGTTACCAAAGCCCTAGCAGTTGCCAAAACGGTTCGTTCAATCTAATCGACAGGCGAATCACTTATTGTCCGCCACCCCATTGCCCTTAGTTGCTCGTAAGCGAGAGAAGATAAACACCTGTATCGAATTAAAACAGGAATTTAGGTAGAAAATAAAATAAAAGGTGTATCATTCTGAAGTACAATTTCATTAAATATTCGAACCCAAAATAGAAGAAGGAAGATTTTGTTAAAATTAATTTATAATTAGAGAATGTTGGCAAACATTTTCAAACTTTGCTTTTGTTTGTTGTGTTGATTTTTTGGTGAATAATTAGGAGACTACATTTTTGTAAAACAGAAGATTTTTGGAAATTAAAGAATCTTACTTCATTGAATTCAATAAAAAACGATTCGGTGGACGGTTTTGCCGCGTAACCTTACGATCTTATATTCTTAGGCATTTTCAGCTTATAAATAACTGGACTGTCGATAACTAATAATATACGGATTTGTGCATCTTAAAGACTCAAACGCTGTAATTATTTTACAACATAATCATCGTGACGTCTTTACTCAAATTGTTGCGAATACTACAATGTTTCTTGTAGATAGATATTCCCGTACTGACAATTTACAGGCGAATTGGTGATCCTTGCGAACGTTTTAATACATAAGCGGATGCTGCCCATTCTTCTAATATAATACTTTATTCAACACTTACGACACCCACGGGAAATTATTTGGTGGTCTATTCGTCCAGTCGGCAGAAGTATGCCGAAATACTGTTTTTATTGGGTTAGGTTCGGTGGCGAGGATTAGTGTTGTTTTATGTACTAGTACGGATTACCTCCATTACAAACTATAAAATCACTAAGTGCTTACTTTTTGGTAGCAGTATATGAAGTCATTCATATCGATATGTTTGTCACACAATTGGGTTTAATCGATCTAGTACATAAGTTCGAGTAACCAAACTAACGTTTTAGCGGGCCAGATTGATTTGGTTACGGCTTTTAATGCTATTGGGTATCGGGTCAGAGGTAAAATGTATGTAGTTAATGGAGTATTCATACCGTAGTAGGAGGTCATATCCATTGGCACGAGTTGCACAAGTCTGTGACACTTGGCGAGCTCCCGCAGCAGGAGCTGTGACATGAAGTACAGGAGCACCAGCTGCGGCTGCTCTGCACAGCCTTCGCTTGTTGACCTGCATACAAAAAAGGCTTGAGTTTATCTTTTGCTTCACAGTACTGTGTATTACACGTAGGGAGATCTGTATAATGCACCCATAATCCATCCTGTTGTGTCAAAGGTGTGGGTGGGGAAAAGTATGCTTCTGCCATGACAAACGATCGACAGGTAGTCTGGTTTAGGCCCATTTTATAACCAGGCACAACTTTTTGAAAATTATTTTATAATGGAAGAACTCAATAACACTTTGTTTGACACGTAAATTGAGCTCAGGACTTTATGGTCAGTAGTCCCGCTTGCGACCAGAAGATTATGGTAGAAGCAGTCTAGAGCAAATCGGATAAGTGGTTCTTGAGTTATAAACACACGCATTGTGCTTTATTGTGTGAGGGAAAATACTATGTCGTGGGAGTATAATCGCATTATTCTAGACTAGAATTGTGCAGCTACTATTGTGATTTAACACCACAACCCTGAATGGGTGAATCGTACATACTAAAGTTTATTTATTTTACTTACTGTAGAACGAATTATTATTGTTATTGTCAAAATACAATAGGAATAAATATTGTAGACAGAATTTCAAACTTGAATCTATACTTTTTAAACAGGCCTTGAGATACTTATTATACACTGTACTGTAAAAAAACTGCCAACTTGCAATTTCAAGAAACGTGTATGTTTATTCCATAACTTTAATATTAAAAACAAGAGATAAATAGGTGCAACAAGTATCTTCGTACTGCAAACAATGTTCAATGTTTTGAAACAAGTTATAGACACTGGGATCGTGATGAAGTACGCATTGTGAGGCTTAAAACTATCCTCTTAGTGTGCACGAGCACTCACAAATAATTAGCTATTTATCTGGTTTTTGCACAGCTAATTTATTTAAACTATCAAGTTTCACGTTCATTAGGTCTAAGATACTGTAGCGTTGCCAAGAAATAGTAGCTAGAATTCAAAGAAGAGCTTAACAAAAAATGGCTGCGATAAAGCAGAATACATAACTAGAAAACAAGATAATACCTAGGTACATAGTACCTATTGCTAAAATGTGTGTATTTGATTTTGGAATCGGTTAGGAAGTGATGTTGCAATGCAATGAGTTAAATAAAACCTTCTATTCTCTGTATCCGAATATTATGTTTAAAAATACCATCCGTAAAATATCAGTTATGTTACTTTATTGCAATATCCTTATCCAGTAGGTAAGATATATTGCTTGAGACATGAAATTATACATCTAAATGTTTTACAGTCAAGTTACCTACTGGTAAACATAGTTCTCTAGTTTGTGAAAATTACCTAGATTTGTTTAATTTTTAGATAACTCTGAAATAAAAATACTTTTCCTGACGTAATTAGGTCTCTTTTGGATTTGACAACATAGAATCCGAATTGGTTTCTCTTTTGATATGAAAATGACCGGGTGTTAGTCATATACTTATACATATTGTCGTACATAGCGGGCTTACGACACAATTTATCTATTAAGGTGAATGTTTTGTATAACGTAAAGTAGAATAATGGAGGTGTAGCTCCGGGGGGCATATCCGTGCCGTTTCAAATCCCTGAGCGAGCAGGAACAAAAGAGTTACCATTTTAAAGATAAAATTTCAGAAATGAATGGATTCCTACTCTGTTGTATAAATGGCTAGCAGTTCGGAACTTGTTCAAGTGAATTATACGACATATTATGTTCTGTTTTAGTAAAAAGGGCAGCCATTTGTCTAGTAAAAACGCGCATTAATCTAATGACAAACACCAATCTGCGCCGCAACAGGTTCTCATTCAGACGATCGAATCTTCCGTTACTCTTATGATTTCAAAGGATTGATGGTTAAATAGTTTCTTTTAATTACAATATTTACGTTGCAAGATTACGAGGTTAAGCTGCCGTTCAATATTGATTTAAAGCAGCCGTACTGTCAGAGATAGAGTGTTCTCAAATTGAGATATCGGAAATTTCTACTCGATCTTCATAGTGATCGATTTCTTGATATCCAATGATAGATATTAAAGAGGTTGGTACCTATGTGCAATGTAATAGGATACGCTGTATATCTAGTGCGTTATCCATGTATACCTATCTATGTTTCATATCGATACTCATGAAAATGGAAATTGAAGGATGGGATATAAACAGGGAAGACGAGATAATAATGCAAGAATTTTTCTTCTTGGAAAAGGGTTGTTCTTTTAAAACTTGAAAATGATGGCATAATTTACATGAATAGGTAAATAGGCCATTTTCGGATATATATAAATACAACAGTGTTATCAAGATCGTAATAATAAAAAAAATAAGGAATTAAAAATAGGTTAGGTACTCTACTTTTCCCATAGAGGCAAGTCGCAAATTGTACTTTTCACGAGTTTTTTTTTGTCCGGCACGGAATTTCATTCAATACTATGGGCTTATTAAACTGCTGCTTAAAGAAGTTTTTTGTGTACTACTGTGTAACGGACAATAATAATAAAACTATGTACTCACTTTTTACAATTAGGTAGTACTAACTGGCTGGTTTGCTTTGTTGCTTCCACGCATGCGCGGCGCAGTCGGCGCACACGCTCGCGCAGCTCGGGACAGTCGTGCGGTTGGCCGATGTGGATCAGCAGGTCTCGGAACAGCGCCAACTGCACGTTGATCTCAGTTATCAGCTGGTTGGACAAAATATTCAGCTTTGAAATTTAAAGTGTAAAAGAATAAATATATAGTTATTCTTCGTAAGACGTAGGTACAATTACAGGAAGCCTAGATAATAATGTCCTCCTGACCGAATTTCGATCACGGCGGCCTATCTCAGTTGAGACTAGCCATCTGCGCAGGAGATATTATAGTGCACAAGTATGCGCGCAGACACAGGTGCACTCCCTATGTCTCCCTATCCCTCACTCTCATATTCCGATGGGACGGCAGACCGACACGACCGGAGAGAGATCAGGCGCAGGACCAACGGCTTAACGTGCCTTCCGAAGCACGGTGGGGTCTCGACATATGAAAACGGTCACCCATCACAAGACTGACCGCGGCGAGCACGGCTTAACCTCGCAGATCGACTGATCTGCCGGGTAGCTGCATAGCTACGAGCCCCACAAGCAAGCACAGGAAGCCTAGATAAGGTATACATGGAGTTTAAAAATTTGTGGAGGAGTGATAGTCCTTAGCAGTAGAGTGAATCCTGGACGTCAATGTTTATCATAGACCTGTCGAGTTTAAAAAAAGAAGGAAAAAAAATAATGTTGTATAAGGCGCATGAAACTATTTTTATGAATTGAAGAAATTGTAGTTATGAAACAACTAGAGATCTATATGACTTTTGGTGCCATTTAAGCATGTTGCCCATGCTAAGCTTGAATCTAAATTGATAAAGGAAATTTGAAAAATGATGGACACGAGCGGGATTCGAACCCGCGACCTTCGCCGATCCGTGGCGCTGCTCTAACCAACTGAGCCACCGTGTCGCTGCTCGCATCTATCGAGTTTCAAATATCGCCACGGATCGGCGAAGGTCGCGGGTTCGAATCCCGCTCGTGTCCATCATTTTTCAAATTTCCTTTATCAATTTAGAACTAGAGATCTGTTTGTGACATTGTAATAGTATGTTATTAGATTCAAATCGATGGAATAATAGCAACTATCAGAAACAAGTCTTACTTGTCCGGACGTTCTATAACTCTACATAACCTTCACTGTTTTTTATTTTTTTTACAGGTCTCGAACCTAGTGCGGACTCCAGGTCTCAAAAAGTTTAAGCTCTTTAATTGTAATTTATTTAAACTATAATGTACTATAGAAGAAATGAAAAAAAAATCTTCATTCTTCATTCATTTTCACTGTTTTTGATTGAGAATTTCTCGAAACATGTTGAGATTTTTATACTATGTAACAGTTAGTTCTTTCTTTATTTATATGCGTTTATGTATATTATAGATTGTACAATAATTCGCATCGCATATACTTTTGATGAAAACAATAAACAAAGTGAATACAGAATCAGTTGTTTGTGCGCTTCAATTCGCCTATAATTGTCGAGATGCGTAAAGAGGTCATATCCATATTTAAGTAGACCGCCAGACTAATCCGTATACTAATTTATGTACGTGAAACACTAAACACCTCAATAATGTAAATTGTTTGCTAATGTATTATTTATACAATACATTTGATGCTGGCTGTAATAGCGGTACGAATGTTTCTTTTATTACCTATATCTTTCTTAAATTCCTCGGTAGATTAACTGGTTGTAAAAATTACGGTATAAATTCCATTTTATACAAGGTTTGTCTTGCTACTGACTGCCTCATTGGTCTAGTGATTCGAATCCCGGGCCTGGCAAAGTGTTACAGGGTTTTTCCATTAGGTATTTCTCAGCAGCACTGAGTTTGGATTTGTGCCGTGATAATGGCAATCGGCTCGCCCCATATTACAGTGAGAGTGATCTACAACATAACTGACGAAATGTGGGTGTACTGCACAACTCTGCCTACCCTGTCGGAGATTACAGGCGTGATGTTATGTTATGTTGTCTTGCTATTGGTAACTTCTTCTACTATTGTGTCAAGATAAACTCTACAATAAAATAGTTCATGCTATGGAAAAATATTTGCAGCAATCAGCAGCCGGTTGCAGGGTTGGCAATACCGACTACATACACGGAACCTACGATTAATTGAGCACCTAACGTCAGTCGGGAAGGGTCTTATAATGCTGCGTGTTAGTAACTGCTATCGAGAATTTACCAAACAACTTGAACCAATAAAATAAAAATTAATGTTATAAAAATATTTTCTAATCCATCAAATCCAAAGGTACCAATGCTACGGCTACGCAAACTGAAAATAGTACCAAGGCTTTCGCGTCGAACGAGGTCAAATACAAGAGCTTAAACAAATATTCACTTTACTAGCTTTTGATTTAAATTTGACATTCATGTTATGAAATTAATAATGCTGCTCGCCGCACACACTCGGCCGGCAGCCAAATAACTGCCAGCTAATATAATGAATCAGTTAGTTTACTACCTATTCCAAACATGTTCATATAAAGTTATAAACTCGTATTAAATCTACTTCAAATTTCAATAAAACTTTTAGTTTCTCTACAGATTTATGAGCCCTGTTTTATATCCAAAGAATAAGTTTTCCTATTTCAGACAAGACATTTAATACATAAACTGAGAGCTAACAATAGTGTCCTTTCTTTAGATTAAGATACAAAAGAAAACTCAAAGATTTAATCATACGGTTCACGGTAGGGCACTACTGTACATGTAGCAATCAATTTGTTGTGTGGGCACAACCAAATTTACTAAATCGAGCGATAAAATGTAATGACGCAGTTTCGGTTCGGTGCCATAAATCGAGAAAAGAATTCGGCAATAGTAAATACAATCTTAGAGTAATTAGTGGTAAATTGACCTTCAATCAGTCGTTAGTCGCAGATCCTAACGTCACTCCATCTTCGGAATGTGGGAGGGAATTGATTTAGTTTTGTTGTTACTATTTAGATATCACAAAGAATGCCTTTGACCGTCAAGTTGTTCTATGTGAATATCTCTCTCTTTGCAAATGTGAAGTAATAATAATAACAATCATCTTTATTTTGTCAACAGTGGTAGTTAGTATGTTACGACTAGAGAAATTTTAAGTACATCTTAAAGGCTAACATACGACTTAGTATATAGAGCTGCGCCTCTTTTATGATAAACCTATAAATATCAAAATATAAAAGCAATTATACATATAATTGTTAATTATAGTTTGGCCAACGAAAGCTGTCCACGAATTTTTTCAGAAACTTTTATATGGCAACATTTTTTTACTGTCAAGGAACTGATACATTTGTCATTATTGATGTCAACAACAACTCCGTATCGTTTATTTTTTTCCTTGAATTTGTTATTAATCATGCCGAAAACAATCAAAAGTTCGACGAGAAATCTACTGTTTACCATGATCAACAAATTTAATGATGTGAAAAGTGATATAAACGAGAAATCTGCAAAGAAAATACAACAACTGAACTCAATCGCTTCACTTTTAGGTTAGTTTTTTTGTAGTATGTGGAAACATCTTGATATTTCTTGAATATTTTAAACATTTTGTAATTACTTTTCTGGTTATTTTTAGAAAGTATTGACGACGAATACAACAGAGAGATAAAGCTCAATATAACAAAGGTGTTACATGAAATGATATCTGTGGAAAAAAACGAAATACTGACTTGTGAAAAACATTATTTAGAAAAGATATCTTCAATGACAGGTATTCTAATTTAACATAATTATCGATATAAGTTAGTTTAACATGACATTATTGTTTTACTTATCACATTCTCACACTGATAGGTGTAACTTATTTTATGCCAATTAATATAAAAAAGTGAATTCACTGATTCATATTGAAAGTCTCTAAATCTTCAAATAATGCAATGTTTGAACTACATCAGTTCAGATAAAAGAAATTGACAAGTTGTGAAAGTGTTTGGTGTTTTTAGAGTTTTGTTTACATTTGTCTTTTGTTTTTTTCAGAAGTAAGTGTAAAAACACTTAGGCGAATAAAAAAGGAAGGTTCAGTAAATCAGGGCCAGTGGAACACTCCAGGAAAGAAACGACCTCATCCAGCAACAGTTTCTAATTTGGATGATTTTGATATTTCAGCCATAAGAAATAAAATAAATGAACACTATTGTGTAAAAAAACAAGTTCCAACATTAAGAAACCTGCATAATGAACTGAAAGAAGCAATTGACTTCACTGGATGCCGTGAAACTCTTAGAAAATTGTTACACAATAATGGATTTGAATTTGTTAACAATAAAAATGAACGGGCCTTGCTTACAGAAAGATACGATATTGCTGCATGGAGGCATAGATACCTAAGAACAATTAATAAGAAAAGACTGGAAGGTAAACAGATTATTTATATTGACGAGACATATGTACATCAGAATTATAAAGTAAAAAAATCCTGGCAAGGTCCTTCTACGAGTGGCGTAATCAGTAATATATCATCAGGTAAACGGTATATCATTGTACATGCAGGATCAGACGAAGGATTTGTTCCAGGAGCTTTATTAATATTCAGCACAAAATCGAAATCTGCAGATTATCATGATGATATGAATGCTAATAACTATATGAAATGGCTAGAAGAAATGTTGCTACCAAATTTAAGTAAGCCCAGTGTACTTGTGATGGACAATGCAAGCTACCATGTAAAACAAGTCAACAAACCACCTTCAATGTCTGTTACGAAAGTGGTAATACAGACATGGCTTCAAGAAAATAACATTGCTTTTGAGGATTATCAAACAAAGGCAGAATTAATGTGTTTGGTAAAAGATAATAAACCTACTCCAAAATATGAAGTTGAAGAACTTCTAAAAAAGCACAGCAACATTCACAACCATGAAATTTTATTATTGCCTCCATACCATTGCGACCTCAATGCGATTGAGCTGGTATGGAGTCAGGCAAAAAGAAAAGTCGCTAGCAAAAATATTGGTATACCAGCATCGGAAATGCAAAATTTAATTAAAGAATGCTTTGATAGTGTAACTAATGACGATTGGAAGAAATACACTGATCACGTAATTAATGTTGAAAATCAGTATAAAGCGAGGGATCAAATTTTTGAAACTGAGCTCGAAAGATTCATTATAAATGTCGGGGGCGATAGCAGTGAAGAAAGCAGTGAACCTGAATCATTATCAGGTGTGGAATACTTAGAGTCGGATTTCGACTACGATTCGTAACTTTTTTACAAAAAAAAATTATGTTCAGTTCATTAATAAACGTTTAGTAATAAAATGTTGTTTACTTCATGCACATCTTATTCACCTTCAACTAATAATAAAAAAACAGTGAGAGTCAAAAAATCCATATAGCAATGTAACTTTGTTATAGCATACATTATAGGTTATAGCATGAGAAACGAGGCAATTCTCTCTAACACAATAGGTACTCGTATGTAGGTTTGGTACCATTGGATAAGGTATCTGTATTATTAACAATAATTAGTCTTCAAATATTTATTTTTGTTATAGTGACATTTTTCCCTGAATATTAAAAAGTATCAACTCTGTTTATGCAGAATAATAACAGTGTTGACAACCTAATTTTTTTTGAAATTGCCGCCGTTTTCAGTGGACAGCTTTCGTTGGCCAAACTCTAATAATTATTTTGATATTCCTGTTCGGTACCATTTAATAACTTCCTCTATACCATAGCCATCGTTATGAAGCCGACGGTCTGAAACACATGCCCGTCATTCATAACAGGATATAACCAGCCAAAAGAGCCGCTTTCGAGGCACGGACACGCGAATGATCAATTCCATAATTTATCTCTAACACGATCGAATTCACAAAAGGAAATTCATTTTTTCTCGTTTTGTAACAAACGACTTGATCAATGACAATTGTGAAATCTATTCCCTTTTACTATCACAGGCTTACATGTACCTAACCATGTGCCATGAGTTACGTTTACAGCCTACCGTGATATGGGGCAGAAATATATATGGCAACAGTTTATACTGGTCAAGCCATGACAACTCCACGATTTATTCCACAATTTATTTTCACGCTTCCCGAAAGTCAAATATTCAATTTTAATCTGAATTAGTAATAAGTTTTGAAACAAGGAGTTATTATTCAACAGTAAAGTTTTATGATACCAACAGAATACGATAGTATATAAGACAACAGATTGGTGCGAGCTTCTCAGGTGGGAAGCTGACCTCCATTCCAACACATCTTCACGTCCAAATAAATTGGATTTAGTAAACACTAGGAATTGTTGGGCGATTAAATCAACTGTGTACTTGACAGTACGACTCTTAAAGGCACTAGTGGCCATATAACGTTGGTACATAAAATACCGGAATAAGGAAGCAAGTAAAGTACAGTCACAAAAGAAGAGATGTAGGTATTCACTTAGCAAAATTAAAAAGAATTATCTGCGTATTTCGATTTTTAATTGTTCGTGCTTATCATAGACGTACATATGTACTTAAGATACGTACCTTCTTTTTACATCTCACATCTCAATACTTGTCCGAAAAGGCTTTCAATATTTTCTACGTGTATACCTACATCTTTTTATGTGCGAAAATCAGAAGATTTATTGAAATACTGAAGTTGAAACGAAGAATAGAAAAACGTACAGGCGAGGCCGATCGTCTAATAAATTTTACTGGGCTGTCCGTTTGACATGTCACTTTAATTATGCGTGTATTTCGTAACCTAATATATAATTTATTAAAAGCTTAACGTGAAGGGTGAAGGTTGTAAATAGATGTACTATAAATGTTTTATTTGGTTGAACTCACTGGGAGGCCTTGGTTCAGAGCGTTGCGTGTGATACAGTGTGGGCGTTGGGAATTGCAGATGCCATGGCTTTGTGTTGTTGGATAATTGTGACGAAAACAGAGAAAATACACCTTGATGGTTAAATCACGTGAAAATGTTAAATCTTACTTTAAATAATTCACAGTAAACAGTTTAACGAAATGTTTGAGGTTATAGACATAAACATGTTCAAACATCAAATTTCCTGATTTGTGTTGCTTCAGAGCCAACCTGAAATGGAATGTTCAATTGGTATTGTAGTGAAACGAATATTTAAAAGATGCCTTTGTTTATCAGATCATATCGAGGTTATAATTTTAAAAGCAAATCTGTTAAACGGGTAACGTCTTTATTTGCTTTAATATGATTGATTTACCAATCACAAGCAAACGGTGCATGGTTCACCCCATCGAATCGTTTTGTTTACGTTCTTTTCCGTTGTTTTTAGGCCACCAAGGTATCACCGATTCAATATCCCTCAGTCAGAAAACACTATTGTTCTTACACAAACGATAGTCGCGTGTGGTATGCTTTTGACAGCTTGATAAGAAACTCAAACGGTTAGTAAGCCGTATATTTATTCAGACTACGCCTTTATATTGCTTGTTGCTGAGAATGATTAATGAACGCTTACTTTGAAAATATGCGTTAAATTTTAGTGAGATTGACTTGTAACTTGTAATCAATAAAATCCTTTTATTTGAAGACGCAATTATTAATAGAATTAGGACTAACCTAAGATTTTTAAGTCCCTAATAAAACGTAGCGAACATTTTGCGTAAAGCATAATAAATGGTTTGTTCGCGAGTAGCTTCATGCGTGGTTTGTGCTAAAGACTGAGACTGAGATATATGATGTCCCTCACTAAAACATCTAGACGGTGATTGCGCAACATTTGTCTTGCTCTAGAGTTGGATTCTTGTATGGCCTAAATGGCTTACTATGTAAATCTTCTTTATTCTAACATTTACTATACCTAAACTCGCTACTGTATACTTATGTATTTATTTCAAGAATTACGTTTTTCTCAGTAGTAGCTAGGAGTCAAGATTTGTGCCCGATAAATGGCAATCACAGACTTGCCCCATATCGTATGGGAACTATAATACAACTAGCAAATTGTGGATGTACTACTGCTTCGGGGAATTCAGATTAATGTTTCAAGAAAATGTTCGGTTTCTAAACAAGGCTCAATTCCTTTGTACGTGACTTGACGAGTTTCTGATGTAAAGCGAAGCGACTGGTATCTCATCTCCGCAACAATTAGGCAGGCCACGATATTGCCGCGTCATATTATAAGTATACAGGTGAAAGCCTTTTTATATCTACAAATATTTTACTTAAATATGCGTCCTTTATTCACAAGCATATTTATACGTGTATAAAAGAGATTTTAAGAAGTAAGTTATAAGATTAAATGAGGAAAAACTTTGTGTACCTAATACTTATAGCGAAATACTTCAAATTTATTAAATACTGAACCACATATATAAAACGCCTCTATTGTCTCATACATCTTTATAACCAGAAAAAATAGGGTAATAAACTTTAAACTTTTATATTTCTTGTCACAATAACGCGAAGTTATAATACCTAAATTATACACAAAGGACAAATTCATAAATACATGGTGAGATGGGTACACTTGCAAAAGGAATATAATTAAAATTCAGAGCTGAGGCGTGCCCGCCAAAAGGGAATTGCATAGTCGAACGTTTGACACGGAGTAAAGGATTATTCGGAATTAAAGGATATTCGCTTTCGCCTACCGTAGCGATGATAACCCAGACGATATTCCATTAGGTAGGCATTATCTACTTATATGTACATTGTACTGTTTCACAAACAGACTCTTGATCTCGCAAAGGATACTATTTGTGCCGACTGTACCAGTAACCACTGCATTAAATGCTAGACTACCTTTGTGTGAGCGCTGCGCTAATTAGCTTTTACTATTTTTTCATAAATTATGTATACGAAAAAAAGGAAGTTTTTAGCAGTGTAGTAGATTTTAATAGTAAATGAAGTAGTAAGATTGATTAAAAGTTTAGTCATATGGGAAAACAACTCGGAAATCCGTGTAAATAAAATAAAATCAAGTGGCGACGAGCAAGAGACATAAAATAATAAATTGATTTTATTTCATTCATACCATACCAACGTTAACAGGATGTTTTAGGTTTTGAAAAACGGTTCATATAAAGCCAATTGTGGATTGTGGGGTTGCAACTGCTAGATATCTGGCTATCTGAACTGTCATACGAAACCAACATCGTTGGACATAAATAAGGTGATCCGTTATACGAGGATGGATTTCATGACTGGTATTCATAATAGGTAGATAACATTTAAATTATGAATTAATCAAAAATTCAGAAAATATACCTACAATCTACACACATCAAAATTACGCAAAAGGGGTCTGAATTTAACTTTTTTTGTATGTTAATAGAATTACATTAATTGTTAATTTGAATCAGTAAAATATTGGCACACATAATATAAACACTTAGCCACTCTGCTAGGCGGTCGCCTTATTCAACATGAGAATTATGTTCAACAAAACATTTCAATAGTTCTCAGAAAACCGTATTTTACTTCAGCTGGCTGCTTGATATAAGACCCGCAACACAGACAAACTCTCGCTTCACTATGTATTGAAATCTCCTGTAACTTGCGCGTTAAGCAGCGCAGTTTATATTGCGAAAGGTCGGAAATGCGACGACATATGAAACTCCTCTAAGCTCGGCGACTGCTTTATTTACTCTTCTTGTAACATTTTTGAGATCGCAATAAAAACTCGTGGTTTTTTATTTGTACATTGTAAAAATTTTACGACTTTTAGCACTAGGAGTATTGTGTTATGAGTCTACGGGGATCCGACAAATGAGGTTTTATATGATATACTTAATGCTGACGCAGAAATATATTGTTCTGTAATAATTTTTTGACTGTTTTTTATAGTGACCATAACTTTATATGATCATACTAACAATGTAATTATTACAGAACAGTGCTTAAGTATCATTTTGTTTTAGTGCAACTTTTTGTTACATCATCATCAGCCGAAAGACGTCCACTGCTGGACAAAGGCCTCCCCCTTAGAACGCCACAATAAACGACAACTTGCCGTTTGCATCCACCGGTTGCCCGCAACTCTGACGATATCGTCGGTCCACCTGGTGGGAGGCCTTTTTTACTTTTTGATACTTTATACATTACGTTTCTTCAAAGTAAAAGTTTAATTCGTCGGTTAACTTACATTACTATTATTTGGTGATGCCTGTATTTATCAAAGGGCTATTTAAAGTCTACTGTTTGACACCCAAAGTTCCGATAGACTATACTACTAGTAGGTAGCTATTTATCAAGTATATAGTGCTTAACACGAATAAAAATAAACTATGTTCCAAAGAACACCTAAATTTAAACTCACTGTTAAAGTGATATTGTAAATTGATCTTCAAAGTTAAAGGTCAATTTAAAAAGTCATTTCGTCTCATTGACTGTCATATCGCGTAGGTTGTTATTTAAATAAGTTTCAGTGTTGGACGTAGGAGGTAGGCCAGCTTATTATACGATTATTCTATTTACGGCACTACTAAAGTATTTATTCAGTGTTAATTAGTTTAAAAGTTTCTCAGATCCGGAGTCTCAATACCATTCAAAGTTAAAACAAAAGATGTGGAAATAAGACAAAGGATAATTAAAATATAATTTTGTTTTGAATCGTTATCTGAATTCATTGACTTCACGGTTTCAAGTTTAATCATGTTGAGGCATCGCGTAGTCAGATGTTTTTGATTCTGAGCCCGATTCTCAGAATTTGAGTTTGTTATTGGATTTAATTTTGTATTTCAAAGTTTCTGAGGGATTGGATTTATATACCTATTTATGTGATTGCGGGTTTAAATTCAAACTACTAATGAGAGTTTTTAAAAGTAAAATGTATTTTCTTAATGAGACAGTGTCTAACATGTCTGAATAATTATGTGGTTGCCACTGATATTTCAAAAAAGTACAGATATGTTACTAACGCGGTCATTTTGGAGACTCGAAAAGGAGACAATGCTAGTCCTGAGTAGTACTATTGTTGACGAATTAGACATAAGAATAGTGCAGTTCGGAACACTTTTCTCGTTCTTTTTATTTGCATATAACGTATCTATACCTTTTAACATATCAATGGTGGTTGCCAAATAGTTGACTTCCAATGCATTCCATACAACGTATGACATACATAGAGGACATAAGCGGGGTCTTGAAATGTTAGTTTGCCGTGGCCCGCCCCTGCATACTACTTCGTGGACGACAGGCTCAAATCAAAACGTTTATTAAACACATTTACACATAAAACATACTTCTGTAAGACTGTTAATGTTCAAATGTGAATCCTGCGTTACATAACAATGCTCAAAGCTTCGAATATTAGATTCTTGGATGCAGTCAGATATCTTCATTTGATACCTGAGCAGTCAGCATATAAAGAGATGCCTTACATACGTGGCGGTGCATTTCTGTTCTGAAGGAAACTGCATTGAGTAGATATATTATGCTTTCTGAGTTTCTAGGTCAATAAGGCGTAGACACTTCTTTAAATCAATTATTTTTCTTTAACGATTAGAGTACGTATTTCAGCCAGCAATACTGGATGCAATTAAAATTAATTAATGATACATGAGTATATTATAATTGGATTCATCAACTGGTTAAGTAAACTTTGCAATTATAATGACTTCATTGCAGTATTGCTTTACGTTTTCTAAACAATTGGAAAGAAGAACAATTCTAGAAGGAAGGGTAGATGTTTGTGATTCTTTTCTATGCTACATCAAATCCTAGCCCTGGGCACACTCCTCCTTTTTTCCTTCCTGAACTCTCCGTTCCCTGCAATTACTGACCACTTAAATTGCATAGATAGAGATTTGGTTAGTGAAATTACGATTATCAACGAGTTCTCCGAACTATCAGACTACCGGGAAATGCGTCATTTAGATTGCATATCAAAGGGATGAAATTGAACGACTTGTTGAGCTTACAGAGGCCATATATAGAAAAATTAATCGAAGACTAAGTTATGCATATGGCAGCGCTTTCAACAAGCTTTATGAGTTGTTCATAAATTGCCTTACAATTTATATTTACTTTGCACTAAGTTATACGTAAATAGACTTTTGTGTGGACTTTTAAACGTACCTATTGCACGGACGGACATTTGGCACAGTTATATGAATAAGGAGTAAAGAAAGCTTAAATAAATATAACAAACTACGTGTAACAAATAACTATAAATTACGGCTAGTATATTTAGTATATGTAGTATCTATGTATGTAGTATGTAGGTATCTTAGAATAGATATCGTTCCAAGAACCGATAGTTTATTAGGTATTTCTAATAAACTTGTGGTTGATTGAAACCTAATCATTATAAGGTGTTATTTTCATTCTGCTACAGGGTAAGCTATTAGACTAAACAAACACCGGTGAATATGTTTTTTAGTCGAGGTCACATTGAGTGGTTGTGTGGTTATTATTCATGCATTATGTAACCGCCATTATTAATTCTCATAGCATTCATTGCTCTTGACATGCCCGAGTAATACTGACCGCGTATTATTCGTGACATTGTTCGTGGATGTATTTTAAATTTTTAATCATTATCTTATTTATCATAGGGAAACAAAAACAAAATATTTGATTAATTATTCGTAATAGTGTGATAAATATAGTCAGTTTGATTTGTCAGTCATATAATATGAGATTAACCGAATGATATTTTATATTTTTTTAATTCGTTAGATATCGATGAGTAGTAGCCAGTGACGACGATACGATTGCGTTACTGCCAAGTCCATCCATATCTCTAATGCATTAAAGAAGTAGATGCATCCTACTGCAAGACCTTTGAAGGTTCTGGCTTCGAAATTCTATATTCGACATTGAAGATTTAAAAATCAATGACAATAACAGCACTTTTAATGGAACGTCTCATATCGTAATCGTAGTGATGAGACTGCATTGTCTAACCCCTCGCGACATCAAAGTGGACCTGCCATTTTTAACAGAGCTTCTTACATTCTGAGCAAAACAAATGTCTTGTGTCTGTTACTACCTTATTTCATTAGCCCATCTTCATCAGTCTTTTCTCAGGGCGCATGCTACAGAGGTGACCAGTCTAGTAACATTTAAGGTTAGCAGATTTTTCAACCTTATCGGCTTTGCGTGTTTTAGAACGCAGTGTTTTGTTTCCGAAGTGATCCGTCATAGTAACCTTTATTTATGGAATTATTATAATTGGAGTAGTAACATAGAGAGAAATCTAGATTGGTCTTTTTTGGAGAACGAGTTTGAGTTGGCTCGGTATTCGACACGCGTGAATCACTATCGTGTTGCTTCACCTTATTTTGTGAAATTTAATGACACATACATAAATTGTTTTAATATTATCCATACATAATTGCAAATTAACACTTCAAGAAAAGGAGGAGGTTCTCAATTCGTCAGGATTTTTTTTTTTAATTAACTGTATAAGTACCTTCCAATGAATCCTAACCTGTTCAGTGTTTATATCACGAAATTAATCAAATCCAGCAAATTAATATTATTGTTTAACTTGTAAAATGGTTTATCGAAATATTGCGGTTCAATATATCAAACTCATAAATACGCAATATCATTTCCCACCAATTCGATATTTTGACAACATTAATAAATAATTGCAACACATTATAAACTACCACGAAGCTAACAATATTCAAAGCCGTAGGTGGGATAGAATAATAAATTATTGTTGAGTTGTAAAAGGTATATATTATTGATAAAGTTGCCAAAATATTTTCTTAACTGGGTCAAACTAAAAAGTAGCTAATAGACCGAACTGTTGAATAAAGAGGTGGTTATTTTATAATACTGAATAAACTTTAACTAGTAAATATTAAAGGTCACTTACATAATAATTTTAAAAATAAGGATTAAAATTTTCGAACCTTGATCCATACTAAGATTTTACTATAATAAATATTATGGTTAGAAATATTTATTTGTTTCATAACTTTAGATATTATTTTCATAAATTACTATTGCAATAGTATTACTCTGTTCTCTATTAGTGACTTACCGAATTAGCGGAAGGCTCCGTCTCATGGTGGTAAGTGGAGTGATGTCTAATAGTCCCCGCCATGCCGTCTTCACGCTTGTCTACATATCACATCACGTCATTTGTGTCATGTCTCATCTAGCTACTCTAACTAGTGTTTTTATCTCACTAGCGTATCAATAGCATCTCACCAGTGTATTAACATCATCTCATTCTCAAACTTCGACAATCCATGGTAGTACTTGCTTGTATATTTTACGAGATTGTTTTAATGCATATTTAAATCACCCTGTTTATATACAAGGTAATTTTTTATTTAAGATTAAAATTTTAACGTTACATAGAACTTTGTAGCGAGTAATAAATTTAATTTTGTTTTAACATTCAGAACTAAATGATTGAGTTATTGCGTGATAGTGTAGTTTTATTCAGATAATTAAGTATGCAGAAAAAATATACAAATGTATGTTTATGATTAAAATATTTAAATTTAAAACTATACCTACTTAATCAAAAATGTGTGTACCATGGATAATCAAAAAGGTGTAATGTTAAATTATAAAATGTTACTGGTTATCTTTGATTGATACCAGAAAAACTTTAACCGGTTTAAGAAAAATGTTCTTAGTATAACCCGTATTTATATAAGTTATTTGTAAAAAGATACTTATACCTATATTGTAAAGGTTTCCCTGTATAGAGGTAATATCGGCAACAAGAGGCTTAGACGCATGTCGTGCCAGGATTAATTCCTCTTGCGACTTTAGACAGAGTATTTCGCCGGATAAGTGTCCACTTTAATTGTCTCACGTTACGATGTGAATAATTAATGTGTGCGCGTTACATTGACTGGTTAATTATACGATTGTGCTTTAATATATTTGTCTATACAGTAATGGATATGCTGTAAAAAAAATGTCGACTAAAAGAATATTTGTTTTGAATAAAAAAGTACTTTTGGGTACCTAAATATATAAGTACTTAAGTATATAGATATTCTGATTGAATGTGCCAAAAATAACACTTTAAGTCTTGCAATAGTATTAACAAATATTATAAATATATGAAGATTACTGAGATTGAACGGTAAATTTTAGTTACTCATGCAATATATTTATAACCAAAAACTTTTGTAAATAATTAAAACAACTTTACATTAAAAATGCATTTAAATGATACAAACCAGTTACCTACATATGTCTATGTAAGTTATATTGAATATTTTAAACTAAACATTAAACTTTTTAATGTAATTGACAGCACGAAATATTTATAAATATACAAGCAAGTTAACAGAGCGTGTGGTTCAAAAGTTTGTCAAAATATTTTTTATATCCAACAATGTAACAACTCAACAAAGTAGGACTTTATTCACTTTACGTTGGCTAAGGTCGCACGCTACGGCTGTAGTCGTCGTAGCGCTACGGGGCTACGGGCCATGCGGGTACCGGCGTAGCGGCTGGCGCTCAACTGCCGCAGCGTGCGGCAAGCCGGTGGCTCCGACCCGCGCACTCCGCACCGTAATGATTGACAAAATACTTCACCTGTGTTTTCTTGGAGAAGAAAGCTCGCATAAACAAGTGGCAGAAGGAAACACACGTCGAAACAATAAACATTATAAAATAAAAATGTTTTGCTAAAAGGTGCATAAACAGTTTTAAATGAGCACGAATAGCGAAAATATTTGAAAAAAAAAACTCGATCAATTGCGGATGCGCTCACTACTCTGTAAAAAGTTTGGCAACTAATACGACCGCCACACGTTTATCTGTTGTTAATGAAAATGTGCAGCTACTTTTATACGTGTGTAGATTTAAAAATACTTCATACGGCCGACGCTACGGCTTGTTTAATTATATTAAGAAACATTTTATAAATATTCGATACTGTATAAAAATTAATCTTGTGCTCGTGTGTCTACGTTTCAGTGTGAATATAACAAAAACACTGAATGTGGAGCACTACAGCTGGCTATCGTCTCGCGCAAGTCGTAGGAGTCAATGTAGAGAAATGTGTAATGGTGCCAGACGATGGACCGCTGCTATCCATCTTAGTGTTCATCTTTTCCAATAGGCATAGCGGTGCAATGGAGGAATGTTCGTGTCTGGGCTCCAGCTCACTCGTTACAATGTGCATGTTGGAACAAGCGCATCTACTTTTGCCACATTGACGATTAATTACATTTTATTTTAAGAAAAATTTAATCATACATTTTTTATTTAGTTCGAATAAATATATCGTATGATAAGGAATGAAAGATGAACCACTTTCTTCTTTTTCAAACCACTCCTATTATTTAAATCACGATTGTAAGTTAAACTAACCCTTTATTTAAGAACATAAATAAGCGAGGAATTATAAAATACAAAAAATTTAAATCATATGTTTTAATCATTGTGAAAAAGAAGTAAGGGCATGGTATGCATGTTATAATATTATAACTCTACAACCCATTGCATTGGTAAATTTTTTATTACTTGATATTTGAAGTGCAAGCAGAGAGATCTCCCGAGCCAGATTAATACTAAACTTGATGATAGTATGTTCGGTGCACCCTGAGTAGTACCTAAGTCCCGCTACGATCTTGCTGATTTGATACACTGCAGCATGAATTATTTATATTGTAATACCATGCTCATGTCAACACGCAAACAAGAATTGATTTAGATTAAACATGTAAATATCGCCGGTAAATTCCAGTTAGTAAATCAATCACGCAAATCTAAGCATTGTTGACATTCTAGGAAAACTATATACTATATGATTCCACTAAACATTAACAAAGGAAAATATTCAGAGTGCAGTCGAGTGTAAAAATAGCTTTCATTGTGTGCAAGGTAGCAGATAGGTACGGCAACTTGCGTTCGTCCGTAGATAGCAAAATAAAACAGGAGGAGGTGTAAAACGATACGTCTTACTTTAAGTGTTTCTATTTATGTTTCACTCGTATTTCTCTTAGGGGATAAGCTAGAGTGTATACTAATACAACGTGAACGTGTGTAGATTGAAAACGTGAAGAACAATTACTTGAATCGTTAAAGGAACTGTTTTATAGATTGCAGATTAGGATTACAGTATACTTCATTTAGATGTTTATACTTATAAATGATGAGAAAACCTCTTCTAGTAAAAACACTTCTTATGTTTCTCTACTTTTTAACCGACTTTAAAAAGGCGCACTTTTGAAGTCGGTTCAAAAGCAAAAACTTGGCACTTTGGTAGAGGTGCACGTTCTATGTTCGTCTGTATGAGTTTTTTTTGACATGCAAGTGGCATTGATATTTATAATTTAACCAATGTTTTAACATTGTCAATTTTGTAAGTAGGACTTTGTCACATAAGTATGGGGGTTAATAGGAGTGTACAGTTGGGTACGTATCGTGCAAGTCCAGTCTGGGTTAACCTTATTGTCATTAACTGGGACGTGATCTGTGCTACTGTAACTGCATATTTAATCCTAGAAAACCACAAACCCGCTTAAGAATTCTAGACAAGTGAAACGGTCGTAGCCGACAATAGTCCGCTATCGAGGTAACAAACATCTTTATACATTAAGTACAATTGAGTTTAATACAATTTAGTTAATTAAGAATTATAAATAAATGAAATCTAGGTACTGTTAGACATGTTGCAGTCTTGTTATCCCCAAGTTAATATATACAACTAAACTTATACAGTGCCTACATAATATATTCATAGGTTGTCCGAACATGTCATGTTCGCTAAACACACTCCTAAGTACAATATCATACTTGCCATCCAATGTATGCCGTTCACTAAATAATGATACTGCATGCGATAGTTCGAATCACTACTACCCAATTACGTATTCATACGTATAATGGACATTAGTGTGTCAGGAGTAGGTACAGTAAGTGCGAGTCGGCACGGCACGGACTACCTGTTGAAAGCCATGCGATACGTGATATTATACTTATTAGTTTCGACACGTAATATAGGATATTCCGTCTCATATAAGTTTTTCTTTACAAATGGTTGGCGAGGTCGTTTTTTTTAAATGTATGAATTTATATAAAAACATATGTACATAAAAATAGGAAAAATACTAATCAATGTACAAATAAGTGTGATAACTGATAATCATCGTACGTTTATTGACATTTACTTTCTGATTGATTGAAATTATATAACTTACGTATTATACTCATACTTTATGATACTGGATGACACTATATTCGGGTATGAAGATGACGGTTCTATTTTCATTAATAATATAAAATGTTTGCTAAACACGTGTCTATGCCCTGGAGATCACGTTACGGCGCCACGTCGCTCGTGGGTCCGTGTAGTCAGAATTCGGTAAGTTTGACAACTAAACAAATGAGCGAACCGGTGTTGTTTATTATGAGAACCTGGAAGATGTTCGTGCGATGGATGTTTTTGTCATGCCTATTATTGACATAAAAATAAACCAACTGTAACTAGGACTAATAAATTGTGACTTTTATGTTTTAGTGCTTGACAACTTGGCTTATTCGAATAACAAACTTTGAACATGCCTATGGCTCGTAGATTTTTTCTGATGTGTTCGTGTTCATAACTTTTTCGTTTCTAATAAATATCATTGCGGCATCCAAAACAATGTATTTTTTTTAATGTTTAATTTAACCGGCGATTTTTTTGCCTTTGTCATAGATTCCGCTTACAGATTTGCAAATAATGAGTAGTGGTTTGTCCCGAAAAGGGTAAATTGAATCAAAACGATAAAACGCAAACATAAAGCAACCTAGAGAAGGCTTTTTACTTGTAATAGTTATGTAAATAGTTACATGCACCCAGAGTGCTGGTGCTACAGTATAAGTAAGTATGTATGGTATCTAAGTCTTATATCAAATTACACACGCCACTGAATGCATAGAAACGCCACAGGGAATTACACTAAAAACATAATTTACTGCTCAAAGCTTTGTTCGGTGCCCGATAAGCGTTAAGCCATGTATAATTATGAACCTACGGCAAAACTTGTACAAAAATCGTATAATTTACGTAGTACCTTATAATTTACGTAGTACCTTATAATTTACGTAGTACCTTATAATTTACGTAGTATTATGTAGGTACCTTATTTTACTCTCAGTCACACACTTCTATCGCAGATGCCCAAATCGTACAAACAATATTTTTATCAACATATTCCACTACAAAAGGTGGATAACATCGGCAGTACAACGCAAAAGTAGGTCATTGGCCAGTACAAATAATTCAAGTTTCGTTATCAATACCTCCTATAATAATATTTGGTTATCCTGTTTATGGATATACTCGTAAACAGGTAAATAAAATGACATTAACATATTGGGTGCTATTATTAGAAACGTATCCTTACACTAACTATATGATATAGGTGGATCGACGGCAGCAGTCAAATATTTGCAGTGAGCATCAGAGCTCAGGCAATCCCGGGGGAAATCTCAAGTCGACTTTTCGTTCGCAACGTACAAAAATGTACGAGACACAAACACAACAGTTACAAAGCGCGGTTTCTGTTTCAGTCTGAACGCCGACTTCTTAATTAAGATTAAAACGGAATATATTCTCAGGAATGTTTTTAATTGTAACTTTGTTTACACGTTCGTTTGAAATACTGATTTGTGGGTATGGTAACGTACCAGTGTTAATTTTAAAAGACAGTTGAGTTGAGACATCAAAATTCATGCTTTATTTATACTTTTAGAAGAAGTTGTTGTTAAGAATAGTATATTTATAAGCGTCAGGAGAAATTAATTAAATTAATTTGTAACTTCGATGAGACATGAGTATTTTCATCTTTCAGTGCCTACTCGAAAGTTTTAAACTCTTCAGAAATATGTATTTTACACGTATCTACTTAAATTAATTAATTTCTGTTGATCGTCACCGCTTCCGAAAAAGAGTTCTCAGGTTTTTCGGCTACTTTTGCCTAGCTGAATACTCTTAGGAGATAATTGAAAAAAAAACTTTCTTCCACTGTCCGTATACTAGGTACTCCTTGTATATTGGCGTGATAGTTCCATAATAAAGATACGTAGGTGTACCTAATAAATAAGTTGGGGTTCATTACAAAGCTTTTATGTAGGTGTACCTAATAGAGATTTGTGTTGCAAATCAGTGTGTGGATGTTGTGTCAGCCGGGTGTGATTTTACCACATGCATAGAGTCAGTGGGTGAGGTGCCGTTGGCGCGTCCTCGTTACACTTTCAAACTGCGGACGCGATCGGAAGAAACAGATACCGTTCTACCGTGCGCAGTCTGGCAAACACAAACTTTATAAAGGTCAGGGAGTCCCCAATGTGATCGGAATTGGATTAAAACCGAGTCTTTGTACATTATGAATATCGAAAAGACGGCGGTATATAGCAATTTTTTTGGTCGGTGAAAACAGGAAGCTTTCGAAACTATAAGTAAGAAGTTTTGCTAGGAACTATAACCTCGATTGCGGGCAAGTCAAACGAAGATCTAGTAGGTATTTGCTTGACATTCCCGCTTGCAGACATTGAAATATTCTGAAATCAAATTGTTTTAAATTTTTTACGTTATTATTATTTTCGTTTTATAAATCATACCTTGAATTGTCATAAAAAAGGGGATGAACGACAAATAACTCGTCCGAGAATTATACTCACGAAATGCAGATAGATAAATAGATATTAAAACTGTGCGAGCATTGATAGCCGAGTGGTATGACCGTTGGACTGCCAAGTCAAAGGTCGCAAGTTCAAAACCCGGCACGTACAATGTACAACGTCTTTTCGAATTCATGTGCGTACTATAAATTAGTTATTAGTTCGTGAACATCGTGAGGAAACCGGCACACCTGAGATATTTTTCAACGGTGTGTAAAGCTATGTCAGAGGCCTACAGGCGGTTTAAACTCTGACACCAGGTTATTAATCAACCATACGATAAGAAGAAAATTAAAACTGTAATCACTACAGTCACTGTACTCTTTGTGTTGTGTGATGTTTTCAGGAGGTCCAGGAACTAGTGTAAGAGAATAATAATGAACTACCAATCCAATAAGGGCCTGGTTTCTAAATTATATTTATTACCCCTATCACTAGTTTTCAGACCGCTCCGATAAAACAAAACATATATCATCTAAGAATATACTTGTGTACTGCTCGCAGTCGATATTCGAACGTGATTACGTTTCTCCTCTCGTCGTATAAACTTCAAAGCGGAAAGAGGCTTGGCTCTGTAATGAGACATTAATAGGTGCTTATATACGATGAATGTATAGATATATACAATAATATACCCGTACAGTATACCTTTGTGTATATAACTTCTTTCGTTGTCAATTCCACATTAATTTGTAATCAAATGAAGCTGAGTATTGGTTTTATTAATTGGGTATTAGTCGAACGTTCAGGGTTGTTGTGATAATAATATGTAAATAATGTGGCTTGGTAATTGTGTTTACAGAAAGATATGCATTTATTTAAGTCACTTTTTATAGTACCTAGTATAAACGAGTATGTAGAATGGACGGCCTGTCTGTAGAATTTGTCGTTTGCATAGATTATTTTTTATAACAAATCCGGAACAATGCAGAAATCTTAAATCTATGTAAGTTACAACACCTTTTTTTTAAACTTTAGACATCGGTATCTTGCAGAGTTTGGCAAGCACAAGAGCTCATAGGTTAAAAATATTAAATTTGTCCCGTCTAGTAGTCTTGTCCGTAGCTTTAAAAACCGACAGTCACCTGTTCTACGTATTTACAAAACAACTGAAAGTAACCATATTTCCCTAGCGCTTCAGGTGATAGTAAAGACACTGGCTACCTGTTGCTGTACAAGTGAGTCAGTGGGTTCCGTCGACCGCCTCCGGTCACACTCGGCATCATAAACAGACTGTTTGATGTTATCACAACATAACACCCGCTTTACATAATCTGATTAGAGAACGTTTCAACCGCGCGCCCGTGAAGCGGGAAAAAAATGGTGTGCTCACGTTTTTTCTTACATTGATGTTCTTTTTGTTGGGCTTATTGAAATGTATCACATAAGTGTAAAATAATACAATAATAAGGTTGGGTTTTATTTGTTCTGTCTTTTATAAACGATAATATTGTTATTGTACAAATTCTGACGACCTGATTGGCGCAGTGGCTAAGCGATTAGACTGCTGCGCTAAGGGTTGCGGGTTCGATTCCCGCACGGGGCAATAATTTGTGCGATCCACATTTGATTGTCCCGAGTCTGGGTGTTTGTGTGTGTGATATTTCATGTTTGTGAAACGCACCTACGATACAGGAGAAATTCCTAGTGTGGGGCGACGTTTTTTAAAAAAAAAAAAAAAATTATAAAAGATATAACAAATGAATCCCAAGAATATAAGTAACTGGCATACAAATAGCACTGACATTATAATATCAGTAATTTGTATACGCAATATAGCAAAATAATATGTGTTAATCAGCAATATGCGAGTGTATAAACTTCTAATGAATGAATGATTAAAAGTAATTTGTTTAATATAGATAAATTTATATGTATAATACAATTTGATTTACATTAAACAAATTGCGTTTAATCATTCATTCATTAGAAGTTTGTTAGAAGAAGAGTTTATTTATTTTGAATTTTTGTGGTCTAATGCTGTCCACATATAAATAAACTAAAAAAATACATAATATAATAAGAAGGAATATTTAAACAGAAATACAGATCGATATGTTATTAACATATAACACCGCGTATGATTTCATTATGTAGAGCACCCTTGGGCGAGCTGTAAATTAAATTAATTAATATTAAAAACTCGGGCATACCTCCGTCATTACTATCACATTAATTACTATTTATGCTAGAGTAAAAGTTATTCTAGTAATAACAAGGTGTACTTGATCTACTGAACTGTGAACTAGATCTCATTAATTAATATTACGTAGTGTATCAACCCGTATAAACGTGTGTGCGGTGAAACTCCATATAAATCTCTCCAAGTTTGTCGGCAGTAAGTGGAACCAGCGGGGTTAGTATAAGCTTGTGTTGCAAACTTATAGTAAGGCATCGCAAAACGCTCGATTACAGACCATTTAATAACAAATCTTCCACAAGATTCCTTCGCAATCGACGTGTATTCAGCTGTGCCACGTAATACATATAGAATTGTGTACAAAATCATTTCTCACAAATACTTACTCTGTATTATTACTTGATGTATACTTATTTTGTTTCCTTGTTTACGCAACAGTGAAGATGATAAAAGCGTTATATGATATCAATTTTGATGAAAATGTATAATCGAATGGCGGAATTAAAATGGGAGGTCTAATTATAAACTGTTTCTGTTGTGGGTGCGATTTTAGATTTATGCACATGCCATGCAACTATTATTTTCAGTGCTGGAACCTAAATAGGCTTCATACATACTAAGGTAGATTTAGCCTTGTCCTAACGCTTGTCATTTAAATATCATTAATCTCATAAATAATCGGTTAAATATTTACAATGTGAACTTAAATCCTGAATACGTACGTTATATTTTTAAACGTATTTATGATTCTAAGAGATCGCATAATTTATTAGGTTTTTAAAAATAATACTACATGTAAAGCTATTTTCAAATACCACTTGAAATAGTATTTTTTCCTAAATAATTTTTAATTAACATACGTTTGGCAGCATAAAAATATAAGAATCACATTCTAATACGTAAAGACATTGTAAAGCTAGCAACGCTAGCGTGATTTGCGTCACTCGGCCCGCCCACGTCACGTTCATGATAACTCTTAAGAAAACACGCAACCCCAGCACTGGGTACAGTCACGTGCAGGCATATGTATCACGTAAACAAACAAAACTGATTTTGGTTATAATTTCCCTTATATTAAATTGCGTGGTGCCCTGGAGGTGGCCCTATGAACCAGTTCATATGCACACAGTTGCAATTTATATTAGTAACCAAAAACTACAATATAAGTAAAATTTATAGCTTAATAATTTATTAATTTAAACAATATTAAAACTATTGTTCTGTTTAACATCTTAGTAAAGTAGATAGAAAGGTGCTTGTGCGTGTCCAGTTTGCTGATAAGTGATGTCCCATGCTTAAAACGTAGACTGGCCACAAGAAGACACAATAGTGAAACAATCGATGTGTACTATATGTAATTCAGTGGACAATGAAAGGTTGACCTAATAAGATTAGGTTTTGCCGCTTCATAATCATCACCATCGCAGCCCGACTTCGCCTACTGCTGAGTAAAGCCTCTCTTTTTGTGTGCCAGTCTCCACAATTCTGTGCCAGCATCATCCAGGTTCCAACTTCTGTGGCCAAGCTGTCATCCGCTTTTTTCATAGCCGCTTACTGGCGATAAATCCGAAGACAATGCAGCTTAAGATTTTGAGATTGAAAAACATAGCATTCTACTTTGAGCACCTACGATATTTTAGCTCAAAGATTAAATATTAATTCGTCATAAACCAGTTATATATATATATATATTTAAGAATTGATTACACTGCAAGATAAGGAATAATAAAACCTGCTGATTAACCTATTCTCGTGTACTCGAGTGTACCAGACTGCACAGCTAGTTACTACTTTGTACTACAAGTATGTATATATAATGGCTATTTTCTTCAGAGCAGTGATTGAATGAACGGTAATGGCAACTAATGACACTTCTTGAAACCAATTTATTTTTATTATATCTTGAATAGGAAAACACGCAGAGCGCTATAAGTATACATATACCAGAATCAGCAGTTCCTTGTGTATTGTAAGGGGTAGTTTAGTGTTATATTTTTTTTAAACTATAGAATGCATTAATTAAATGATAAATGATAAATGATTTTATTTCTGTAAATAGGTCTTAAAAAAACACTTTTACACGTCATTTTTTTTAAAACTAGATAGATGGCGTCGGCATTTCCTAACTGACTACCTCTGAGAAGAAACGCCGAAACAAACTCAGGGGTCAATGTCTCTTTTAAAGTCCAGACAGGTAAAAAATAATGTATGTGAGAACAGTGTAGGTGGTCTGAGAAGAGGTCTTTTTAAGAAAGTACCACGGCGAGTTTGAGTCGACCTGTCCTTACAGACGCCCCGTCTCGTACCATCTGAAGGACATTTGGGTAGGCCGCTTGAAATACTCAAACCGTCAGACACGTGAACTGACAGACGCCCCGTCTCGTACCATCTGCAGGACATTTGGGTAGGCTGTATAAAAAATACTCAAACCGCCAGACAAAAAAAAAAAAACTACATAAAAAGGATAAATCCTACATTGTACATTAATTTCACATTAATAAAGATTATTACCCAGTGTTTTAAGGATCGATGCATGAAATTGCAGATTAAAAGCCAGGTTGGTAATATCGCAAAATCAAAAATATGTAAGGAAATAAAAATTAAATTACAATCATAATCCTTCTCCGTGGTGGGACAGACTTTGAATACCTACTTGGTGAATGACGACAGGCTCGCCACCTTACCACCTAATTCTATTGGACTTGACAAGTGGCATGTGGCATCAAAAAGTGCCTACATCACACTACATAAATCGTATGTGACAGACGCAAAGACCAACAATGATGATTATACAGACAAGACTTCATGATGAAAAGTGCAATCATGAAAATTGTTACCTAAAATTTTTTTTGGTACATTGTATTTTGTTTTTGTTCAATTTTCACACTGCGTATAAATTCTCGTGTTTGAGATTCAAACAATATTATTGTTCAATGCAGACAGACATGTGTACAAACAAATGAATGAGCTGCGAGATTTATTTTTTAAACGTAAATAGTCTGATGAGGTCTGATGTAGATTGTGTTACATGATATTTTAAAATATACCAAAATACACATTTATTTTGTTTAACACTAAATATATGTTAAATATTTTATTAGAATTGGCTTGGATTATAGTTTGTGTGTGTTTGGAGGTTGTATCTACGTCATAGCTTCTGATAGTTTAGGACCGCATTTACTACCTATTTGTACTTACAAGATCAAACCTAGGCACGTGCCAATTAGAATTTTAAGTGGTGAAGGAAGACGTTAAGGCATAACTTTATTTGGATGAAATCACTGCTCGTTATTTCTTAATGACATCTCCGGTACTGATAAAATTATAGTAGGTTAGTATCAATAGTCATAATTATATATCTTATGAATAAGATGGATATAAAATATGTAGTCTTAATTAAAACCAGTGCACACTGCAACACTGTTTTCCTCATTCCCACCTCACTAAGAAATATATGCTTCGGAAATCATAAAAATGTTTCCACATAATGTAAGTAGAACATAAAATCATTCATAAAAGCAAGATACCGATGCTAACAGCGCCGAGATGTCATTCATACCACAAGTCGATTCTATCTCTCATTATATCTATCGCCATAAAGAAGGTTGTATAAAAACGGTACCTACTTTTACTGTGAGTATTTTATAAAATTCGAATGAATGATTCTTCATACTGCAATGAATGAACGAATTTCATTTCACATTTCGAATTAATTTAATCTTTTGACGTACTATACGGAGTTATCAAAGCGATAGCTGTGAGCGTATTAAAGTTTAAAGTTACAGCATTCGGAATCACGTAGCAAATAGCCCCTGTTCGTGAGATATCCCTCTATGAATCGCTAAACGAACTGCATTGCAAGCGAGACTTGCTAATCCAGGAGTAACGATACGCAAGCTAATTGTTTGTTTGTTTAAAGTGCCAATTAAGTAATTGCTTCTGCTCTATTGGCTACAAGCTTTTTAGCGTAGGTCTTATAAACTCAAGCTCTTTTAACAGATTAAAAAGTAAAAATTCAGATTCATATGAAATATATATTTGGAAACTCATGCATGCTAATAAATTGTGCCGTGGTAACGAAAGCGTTTTATAGCTTTCATTTGTTTTACCCTACCGCATACACATCACTCTAATTCCAATCAAGCAGGATGGAACGGCCACTCAATCACGACAATCGATTTTATTTGCTAACGAAGCTATCCGAACGTCACTACAATATGACCAAATAAGATACTACAGTAATTTGTACAGAGTCTGGGTATTGGAGAGTGGTGCAATCGGGTCAAATACACATTGTGATGCTGACCCCTACGATGTTTTTGGAATTTCTACCATTATGCAAAGCTGTTATTATATTAGTCACTTTGAGAAAATTGTTCTAATAAAAACTAGGATTGAATTTTTAACTGTGACTTTTGTTTCTTATTTACACGAACATAAACATGATTCGAACATTGCAAAAGAAAATAGAGCTAAAATCAACCATCGAATAGTAGGTGCCATCAAACCATAATCAAGATGAAGTCTGATAATATGCCTACATGAAATTCAATATTTCGCCAATCCCCAATTTTTTCTACTAATTTATCGATATCGAGTGGCAATTACTATCGATTCTGTGGCTTGAGGTTCGACAACATTCCAGCGGATTGCCAATACCACACTGAGCTAATTGCGCTTGTTCGCACGTGACCCATTACGCTACTGACCTACACCAACTAAGCAACGTGATCCCACAAGACTCTGAACGCAATTACACTGGAAGTACATATAACTTGCTTCTAATATAAAACAGAATTATCTTGACGGAACGATATAGAGGTATGTTCGAGAATCTAAGGCTTTAGGAAACTTTGATTGGCGTCACGGCGAAGAGAATGCGCAAAAAGAATTATATCATCTGACTTAGCCATGGAACTGATGTATATGATAAACTTGGTAGAGAAAGCAGGATTGTGTGCTTTCAATGCACGATGTTTCCTGCTTTGGTAAAGAATTGCCTCAGTTTTGTATTCTTTCCGAGAAGCTTTATTTATATACCGTAAAATAAGAGGTTACTTTTATCCACTATTTCCGAACTGTAAATGACAACGAAATCTGTAATCTTTATAATTTTGTGCATCACCCATCAATATAACACAAACTTTGTACCCATGTTAAAATTATGTTGATTTTCGAGAATATCAATTAGGTATTAGAATCAAGTATAATATTATTATCAATACACATTAGATGTTAGACAGTAGCTCCCGAACTAAAAGGCAGTCAATGAAAGTAATAATCATTATCTTTTATTTCCAATTTTGTTCACCGAGGGTAATAGGCTGGTGTCTCACACCTCCAGCGTCTTCCTCACTTTGTATTCTTTAATATTACCGAACAAGGAAATTAAGAAATTTCCTGCGCCATCTTGTGAATCGTTTGAGTGTTATAAATGGCGTGGTGGGATGTTTCATTTTACACTGCATGAAAAATGTATAAACCTTCTCTGTGAGGGAATTCTTCGCTTAATTTTCCTCATAAACTCCAATTTCTCTTAGTTTTAAAAATGCCGGTTACGCAGTCTTAATTAGCGTTACGAGAACACGCAAATGATGAGCCCTTATTAGCGTTTATCGAAACAGGATTTAATTATATTTACAAGCATGAGGCGGCCGGAATCCATTGCACTGAAATCATTATAAAACAGGTCAAACTAGGTATTATGAAGCAACACAAACAGAGAGTGAGCAGCGAGCTAGCGATGCGGAACGGGTGCTGGCAGCTAGGCCGGGTAAATCAAACAACAAGGGCCAATCATTTTGCATGTGCCACCGCACCCGCGCCCTCACGCCTCTCTATTCAACCGAGCATATACTCCATCAACCATCCACCTAAATGGAAATTGATTGCTATTTGTTTAACTAGAGCAGGCTTATTTCACTTGTATACGTAACATAAGTACTAGTCGCAAGTGCAATTGGCTTAACAGTCATAGCAGTTCAGTATTCAAATTGTTGTAAAAACAAAACGCAACGAATCGAAAGCCCAGAGCGAAGAGGTTTGCCTTCTATTTTTTGGCGCATAAGTTTGCAGTGAAGTTGTCTTTAGATTGTACATATATTTATATTTGCTGTACAATAAAAATAAATCTTCCTCCACTTTTATCTACATTTAAGTTTTCTACACCAGATTTGATACCCAGGGCAACTTTCTATCCCAGATTTTGACTAACCTAGGGCAACTGAGGCGTAATGCTATGTTAAATAAAACTTGAAAAGTATAAGAAATAACAAGCGTGTAGCACATTAGAATCTGCGTTAGCTCTCTAGTAAAATAAGTTGTGGTACTTACCCATATAATTTATTGCCCGCGCCTGAGCGCTAAATAAATCCTTTTTAGGGTTCTAGCATTTATATCTAAATTAAAATCGTTTCATGTGTCATACTACTGACCCTTATTACAAACAAGGTGACATTCAAATGTATACATAATAAGTCTTTATATAATATGTACCTACATACAGTACATACTCCAAGTCACCACAGTGTCGTGATGTGAATACTAAGCGGTTTGGTAAAGTGAAACAAAAGACAGTGGAAACAAAATTTTATTTTCGAATTGCATTCAAATGGCTTCCGTTGAAAGCGACACGTAAACGCGAATAAAAGTGGCCAGGTTTAATCCATGCATTGGAAAAATGTAACTCTTTGATCTAAACTAACCTGAAGGATCGGTTTATCAATAAAACGAAAATAATAATAATTATGTAGATAATGAAAATAATAATAGTTGTAAAACTTTACCTATATACCAGTAAACCCAGTAAAATATAATATGGTTAGAACTCACTGTCCTAACCATATTTAACTGTGCGAGTAGTTTGTTAATGTGGTTTGAACACAACACAACGATTGAGCATATATCTTATCGAGATCTTATCTATAAAAAAGAGTAAGAACAATGGGTACCAATATAAGTACGTAGTTTTAGATAAATTATCACGGAACTCAATCTCCCAAGATTAAGTAAAATTGTACCGCGTAAATTTAGTCAAATTCAGTTTTATTATATGAACTTTTTTTTTATTGCGCCATTGGGAGACTAACTTGTCAAAAATTGTACAACTGTTCTTTCTTGCATGACTCGAAGCAATAAAACAACTTTGGCTAGTGTTGGTTATCTTTATAATATGTTTAAACTTTTTAAGCAACATCGTGCGACCTCAGTACTTACACTACGGTCATATACAGTAATATATTTATGTTACGCTACCAATCACAGTCAGGCGACCCTTGTTATATATTTACAACCAAACATATGAACAGAAAACTACATATTATAAAACAGCCACTAGTGTAGTGTAAGTACCTACCAATGTTGTATCTTAAAAACCGCGGTTGCTTTTTTCATTTGTTAAAATAACAGATGAACAAAAGGAAAAGGCAACGAAAAAAGAAATACCTATATCAACAACTATAGGCTGTGATGACTTTTATAAAGCCAATTGATTTACCTGTTTCCCAGTATGGCCGAGCAGACGTTTGAAGTCTTTAACCTCTGTCAATTTTGCCTCTCAAGAAAAACATTTTTAATTGTTATATCGTTTTATGGGTATGTGATGTCAATTTAATTGTATTTGGTAATTTATATAAACAGTGGCAAAATTATTTATTTTCTTACTCCTTAGAACTGTCTCAGTATATGTACATGAGTAGGCAGGTAATTCAGTAAAATCTGTAAAATGTCCTTGCATAAACGTATAAATTGCTTAGGTATGTATGCAGCTTGTAATATTTATTGCATAATATTAATATCGCTACCTCACTGCACCGACTGACTGGAGAACATCAATTTGTTTGTATCTGTTCGAAATGCAACGTGAATTTATGAATATCCATCCAACATGCAATTGAAAATAGAACACGTCTATCTTAAATGACAGCTTTTCAAGTATCATAGAAAAAGTTAAAATAGTTCCATTTTTAAAACAAAGATTTATTAGTTGAGGTTCTAATGTATATAAGTTCTTTATTAAACCGATTCAACATATTTGCGTATATTACAATTTCAGATTATATTAATGGAGCACGTAAGAAAAATGCCTAGCCTAGCATATTATTAGA
Organism: Abrostola tripartita; assembly: GCA_905340225.1. Classification (NCBI taxonomy): domain Eukaryota; kingdom Metazoa; phylum Arthropoda; class Insecta; order Lepidoptera; family Noctuidae; genus Abrostola; species Abrostola tripartita. Next base: position 9,529,403 of record HG996487.1, on the reverse strand, counting down.
CTACTTAGCCATTTAAGTCACGTAGGAAAATCTGCAATCGTTTTGGAGATAGGCTCATAAAATACGCAACATTTTATCATGTCACTAATGCTAACAACCTAATGTGCTAAACAGAATCGCGTAACATGCATTAATACGCTGACGAGTTGAAATTCAGATTTATTTCTTTTAAAAACTGGATCGTTAAAAGGTATCGAAATCGAAGTGCTAAAAGTTTTTATATTAGACGTGCAGATTGAATTCCAGTACATATTTCAACCGATGTAGGTTATACTGATTTATTTTATTGCAAGCTGGTGAAATAAGTTTCCAATATGGTCACGAAAGGTGAAGCAGGATCGCGTGCAGTGGCTACACTTCAAATAAATAAGTGGCGATGCTTTTAATTACTTAATACATTAAAATATAGCCTTTTTTAAGAATGTATGATCGGTACTCGACCTGGACTATGAATACAAAATTTCGGGGTTACCTAAAACTATATTTCTCAAACAAAACGACATTATGAATAAAATGCGGAAAGTTCATTTCGGATCTCCCAGAAGACGTAAAACCAAATTTATTTTTTATATCGCGGTCGACTATGGCTGTTGAAGTTTGCCAAAACTTGTATTGGAGTTAATCGGACTGAAACGGCTAAGGCAGGATATTTGGGAAACAGTGCGACATTATGACATCTTTGTTCAATCCGTTGTAATATTAGGGCCAACCAGCTGTTTGCGAATATTAAACGCTGTCAAATCGTTTGCTGTGCTCCAAAATGTCACGAGAACAATGAAATACCTACACAGCGGCTCATGCAATCAGACTGAATATTTTAGGTACACTGCTGCACTGGTTTTTTATTCAGACTTTAACGGCATCTAACTACAACTCACGGCACTTGCACTCATTTGTTACTCTAAAAACAGTTGACGTGTATAACCTTGTAAAAAGTATGCAGATTTTATTGTTGTTTAAAATTTCATATTCACTAAGTTCTCGCAGTTACGCAAGATAATAAAATAACTCTTCGACTGCCACGAGAAAGGTTGCGAGTATGCTGTAATTTTTTACTAACGTACCGTTTTATCCAATTCCATTTGCATTTACCCAATGGAGATTGCTGCTCAAACATGTACCTATATCTGCAAATCTTATATTTCGGAAAATAAATATGATTATAGAAACAAATTTAAAAGGTTGCTTTATAAAACATGCAAATTTTTTACGTTTACAACAGAGCGGTGAATGTGTCATACACACGTACAGAAGAGTATGTTCGAGTTATTTCCATGGCATAATGTCAGATGGAAACTGAATATGTTAACGCAAAAGCCGCGCTCACGAGCTATCAACGCACAACCACATCCAAAGGTCTGAAGTTAATTAGCCTTCACCGTAATTTTGACGCCACATACTTCATACCGGAACGCGAGGTATGAGAATAACTCAGTGCGGGATATATCGTGACTACGCGAACAGGATTTACGTAGGAAAAATAAGAACGAAATACTTTAGAGGTATTTAAAAGTCGCATGTTGTGGATTTATTAATACTAGAGACTAGAGATCACCCAGTTGTCAAAATTCGACTGAAATACATTGAATCATTTAAATTCACCCCCGGTTCCGAAAAAAAAGCACAAGTGCAATTTAAAACACAAGGATGCAAAAATTCAGTTTTTCAAGATAGAAAGCAAACCAGACTCTTTCATTACCCTCTTTAAATTCATACAGACAAAACTTGAAATATTGTAGTATATGCATAAACTTGAACGATTCCGACCTTAACCCCGATTTTAAATACTCGCAATGCTTGCGCCAACTTGTGTCAACTGCACAGGAGACAGGGAGCCTCGGTTTACTTCAGGTTTAAACACGTAATACGTTCGTATTTAAGAAAGCAGACAACACGACCGAACCCCGAGTGGTTCGCGAAACATTTTAGGTATTTCTTTGCATTGTCCGCGGCACTTGGTCTCTCCAAACTGAATTGAATTCGCTGAAGGCAGCACTACTCAAGAATGCTCGGTTTACCCGAAAAGGAGTCTTGGAAATTGTACCCACTTGAATTTAAAGTTGTATACACTTGAGCTAACAACAATTGTGTTTTGTAAAACATTGAACTTTATGAGAAATGGAAAAATACTGAATCTTTTGTTTGTAGTCTTCTGACTTCTGAGATTATATTCACACTTATGTTAAACCGGGTATTGTACTTCATAAATGTTGTTGTTAAGACTTTGTGAAATTGTCTAATTAAATCGTATTACTATACTGTAACGTTCATACTATTATGCTGATGAAAGTGTTAGCCATGAAGCTCTAGTGCTGTCATAAAGAAGAAGTTTTTAAAAAAAGACGCCAATCTAACTTAAAATCACATACATTTTTACACACCCGTAGAGGTCTTTAGATATTTAAGAAGCAATAGAATACATTTCACACTTGAACCCAAATAGAGTGTGTTTTTACTTTTACTGGGGGAAAATAAATCTTTGTATGAGTTTTGTTGGCTTCTGATCGATTCATTCGCGTTTACATAGATTCCGATGGTTATCGGGTATGACCCGAAAAAAGCTCGAAGTAGAACCGAATACAACCGAATATAATTTATAATGTCTTTTCGAATTCATGTGTGTACTATAAATTAGTTATCGGTTGCTAAAAACGTCGAAGGAAAACATCAAGAGGAAACCGGCACACCTGAGAGATTTTTCGACGGTGTGTAAAGCCATGTCTGAGGCCTGCAGGCGGTTTAAACTCTGACACTAAGTGGTTTATTAACTATACGATAAGATTGATAGATAGGTATTCACTAATGAAAACGAATTTTACGAAAAATACTAGTTGTCAGGTCGTATCTTTTACTGGTAATAATTATATTCTAAATGTATGCATCCATAGGAGATATGGGCAAAAGGTAACAACCCGCATTTTAGCAGCAACGGTGAAAGATCCCTTATAATAGGGTTCTTGCTATTAACCGGGCGCAATTCCAAACTCCACTTACTAAAGTTTTCAAAGGAAAATATTTAGGTACTACTTAAATAACACACACAGTCACACAGTTTAAATTCGCACAGAATTCTAAGCATCGCTTAAGTTATAAGTAGATGTCGTCTAGACGATTTAGTTTACGAACATAAAGTATGAGTTTAAGTTATAGCATATAATTAAGCAAACGCTCAATATTACAGTTGTTATAAAATGGAATGGTTGTAATCAATACATTTCTGACGCATTATTAGTCATAAAAAACCTATCAAGACATCGTACATCAGTCGCAGTATAAGAAGATACTTGAGAGATACAGATGGTTTATATGAGTGAATTCTCATTAAGTTTTTCATACAAGCATAAAAATTATATTATTATCTACCTATGAAGTATATTTTTTTTAAGATTTTCTGATAGAGGTTGAAGAAGTGCAAATCTTGCTTTTGCCGTATCGTCACATAATAGTATTGTGTAAATAAGCATTATAATAAAATTCAAAAAAAAAGAAATTTGTCATAAAAGCTTACACAGATAGGTACTGCTTTATAAATATGTAAGATACACTCGAGTCCAATCAAAATAAATCATTATGAATACAAAAAACATTACATAATCATGACATTTATCTACATTAATACAGACATTTTAAAATAATTTACATCAGGGATTGTAGGTTATTGTTGAACTGTATTATTAACTAAATCTCAAATCAGATGATTCAATCAAATTCTGCCAAAGCGACACCTAGCGAATAAATGTGAATTATCTGAGGAAGTAAGCTTTCCCAGTGTTTCACAAGAGGAAAGCGTTTCTCAGCTGACTGGAACGAACCACCCTTCTTGATGCTCCGGGAAGCGCCGATAGATGGCGCCACCCGTATGCTCACAGATTTATGATACAAACGACAAGTTACATTTTCAAAGGTATTTCATAGGGTGCTAAATTTAACGTGTTCTTTTTTGATTAATTTTATTACTGATTCCAAGATAATTAAGTCGGTGATTCTTAATAGTTATCATAGTAGATGAAGATTTAGATACACGTACCTATTTACGGATTTTAACACTGCAATAAATATCAAATTAAATGTTCATTTAATTTTGAATGTTTAGTATTCGTGTTAGTGTCAGAATCATTATTGCACACGTAGTAAATTGTCACGCAGGGAAGAACATAATATAATATTTCATAGTAAGAAGGTTCAATCTCATAGTATATTTCTTAATATTGCATCCACTGAGTCACGTATTTATTTTTCCTCAACAGGAAAAACAAGCTCGGGTTACCTCAGCTTGGTACAGTTTTAAATTTCACGTCAATAAACGACAAACAAGGCGGAGTCTTAACAAATATTTATGTCAAAGCCAGCCAGTATTGAGAAGGACATTATAATTTCAATTTATGATACTTTTATTATACACGGAATGCCATTATTAGGATGTTTAAAGGTCTGGAAGGCTATATTCTTGTTTATAGTTTGTTTCTTATTTAGGCTCTGCCTTTATTCTGCCAATATACATAATTTAAAGTTAAATAGCTATCTAGAGCTAGTTCTTAAGTAAGTACTTATATTTCGCGAGAAAGTTATAGCATTGAATAAAATAATAAATAGTTCTACATCCTTTCTTAGTCGTTACAAACCATTAGACGTAACATACCCTAGTATCATAATTACGACGGAAACTTTTTCTGTCTGTTACCTAATTACGAACCTGTTACTTAATAGAGCTTTTTAAGTGGATAGGTTGGATACCGGAAAAGGGGTTTAGTATTATTGAAGTGTAAGCCTGGTGATACACAGAAAATATGACAGTAAGGCACAGGTAAACAAATATGAATGGTTCTTCATTTGTTTATCTTAACACGGCAGGCAAACATCAATTTGTTCCCCCATTGTGCTTGAATAGAAAAGGAAAGCTACAGTCCGTTGTGTTATTTGATTGTTTTAGTGTACTGAATCAGAATAAGGAACTCGGAACTGAAAGCCAGTCCTGTCGAACTAGACAATTGACTTTGGGACAATTTAGGTATACGTTGTTAGGTCCTGTACAAATGTAGTAAGGTAGTTACATAAGTATTTTAGCTGTGATTCCATTCGAAATTATGTACTTGATATTGGAAAATTTAACTAACCTATGTACTTCTATTTCGTAAGTCTAACAACTAATTCATAAAGAAGCCATTTTAATGTCACTAAAATGACATCAAGAGCAATTAAAATCAGCTGAACGAATTATTGTAATATAGAGTTTACACGGTTTAAAAAATGTGAAATGTGCAAAAAAAACCTCTTATATTATTTTCATTATAAAATAACAATAAAAAGGGCTAAGTACAGTCAAACAAGATAAATCAAGTTGATTTTCAAAAAGTGTCGCTTTGTGTGAACAACTCTAAAAGCAATTCGGTGTTTCTAAATGATACCACAGACAAGAGGAAAATTCTGGGAACTGTAGATAAGTAATGGGATTAACACATACCCTTGGATACACAAACGTTACATTTATAAAGCACATATACCGTTTATGGTAATAAGTGTGTATCAAATAGGATTTACGTCCATTCTTTGAATGTAAACGAACCCAACCAGCGCGGTGGTAAAAACAGGCCGAATGAAATACTTTTGCCGCATTTTTTACTGATCACAGATTATAAATAGCTGTACCTACGAGTTTAATTTATAGGTTCTGTATTTTTTTTGTAAATTAATTTAGATTAACAGAAGTTTGCATTGCCAGTAACAATTACATTCAATAGTTATTTTATATTTTAACATTAGGTATGTTAATCTATAAAATACCTATAGCCTATATATAATCACGCGTACATTTTACAATCCTCAAGGGGCAGAGGTGTTATTAGGAGCGTATTTTGCTAAATAATTTCAGTCATAATATAATTTCATAATCTATATTCCCATATGAGCGATTATTAAAGCCATCGTAAAAGTACATTGCACTAATCTACGCTTCGCAAATAGTTTGCTGATGGCAGTGTTATGGTAATAGCACACAGAAGGATGCTGCTATCCTCGTGAACATAATCCCTTAATCACCTTTTACCCACGGGAAGGATAATACTACCTCGTATATGCATATCGGAAAATGGATAAGTTTTATCCAAAAGTGTTTTAAAGTTCTAAAGAGATGGCTTATAGAAAGCTTTTTTCTGTATTGGCCTGATGAATTAGGGGTTTAATGATGATCATCGGTAAAATGCGGATGTCTGGATTTGTGATTTTATTTTTCAGAGAGAGAGTGCTTCACTGGGCAATTATGGACTCCCGGAAGTAGAACACCTCTATCTACTTCTTCATACACTATAGGAGTAATTTTTTAACCTATCTGATTATGTAACAGCTTATTTTCTGGTATGATCTTTTGGGGCCGCGGTAAGACGCGGTGCGGGGAGGATCATGTCTTTCAATGAGTTACTTTTACAGTTACAGTTTCCCAAATACGATACTACATAGCGTCTGTCGATAATAATTGTCGAAACCTCAAAAAAAAAATACGTAGAACAAAGAAACAGTATCCCACACTTGTAAAAATGTCACGACAGCTCCGGCTCAACATAATATTCCACAGTCTGGCCGTAACGTATACATTATTAAACTAAATAAGTTTCGCAGTATATATTGAAAGTTTAACGAAAACAATGGCCTAGTCGCTTTAATTATTTATGTGAACACAAAAGTAAACTTTGTTAACTAAAACTATTGTGTTGAAAACGGTGTTGTTGGCAGACCCGCTAAGTTGCAACTCATTGAGGTCGCCAAATATTCGCGCCTCACTGGATATTACCAACAATATTTTGTATATTCTATGAAAGATAATAATTATAGTTTGGGATCAGCTGACCGTTTGTGAGTTGTTCCAAGATATTATTATTATTGATTCTTCTTGTTTAAGTAGTATAGTATTGTATCACAATCGCTTGATAGGCGCAAAAGTTGAAAGGCATTTGCAAAAGCAAGTTGAAATGATCCAAAAATATTGGACAAGAGTTTTGATGCTACTCACTACACCAGTTTTATTTTACTGGTACCTACAGAATTTGTGTCAGCCTTTACCGGTTCAAAATCTAAGGTTCTGTCCTGTTTTTAACCGAGTTATCTTGTGACCGTAGTCAAGCGGCCCGCCTGTGATATGGGTGTAATATCGACAGTTCAGCGGTTAGCCAACTTTGTGCGGACAGAACGAAATCAAATCACGCAGAAGCAATATTCTCGTGTGCATTAAAGCTTGTGCAGTTTGGAAATCTTACAATTCACATTTTCAGATTCAATATCCGGAAGAACTGAAATAAGGTAGTGTTGTCAAAAGATTTTGGTAAAATATAAAAATACTTGTATCCAGTCGTAGGTACTCAATTTTTACCAACACATGACTGGACTTAATTTTTTTATTTTCAAATACCACAAATAACCCTTATCAATAAATAATTTGTGATTGACTGCTGATGATAGTACGTTTATCTAAAGTTTCTTATAACATACCTACTTGAAAGTCCCTTAATATTTTATCTTAGGAACTCGTTATTATAGAAATGACTAAACTTGTGAATGGAACGAAATATAAAAAAAAAAACTTTCTAAGGACCTAGTTTATCAACAATACGGCTCTAAGTGGCCGTAATAAAGCACCACCAACTGCCATAAAACAAATAAATCTCAAGTTATAAACAAACAGACAAAAGAAAGATTTTTGTAAAAGCGGTGCAGACAAAGACGTAAAACTCTGATAAGTTCAAAAGTCTAGGTATAGGTAGCTGCCTACCACCTAATTGCTTTTGTTTTGGAGTTTTAAACGTTATTATAATTTTTGTTAAGGCATGAGGTTCATTTCAGTTACATGGGCTAATAAATTGTGGGGGAACGAGACTGCTGGCTCATTTTTTCCAGATCGGTCGGTGTAAACGCAATCTGGTGAACGTTGCAAGGAGGTTGTATATCAGTCAATGTCTGAGGGGCACTTTAATTGCGCCCTAATTTATTGTCCTATATAACGAAAGACTCGCGTAACAGTATCCTGGCATTTAGCTAGTGGAGGGGAGCGTGGGCCTGTGATAACGATTATGAGATGGATATTACGAAGACAATGCGACGATAATAATGTAAACGATTTGTTTGTAGTGCTCACACTGCTATTTCTTGTAAACATCGTAACAATTATATTTCTTAGTTGTTTGTTTTTGGTCCTCGTCTTTTAGCTGATAAACAGAAACGGGTACTAAAAAAAACTTACAAATCCGTTGATAGAATATTCAGTAATTATGAACGAACTTATCAAAGCATTGATAAAGAACTAAGAATATTCGATAAAAGCTCAGTTCTAAGAAAAAACTGTTTATTGCTATCTCGTTGAATTTTAGTTATACTTATCAACAATATTATTTAGTTATCCAAGCCGGTTGATAAGGACGTGACGTAGGACATCTGTATATACTATAATAGGAGTGTTTGTGTAGACACTGTGGGACACTGCTCTTATTTTACGAGTCGCTACTAGTCAAAGTCGTTTTGAGTCCTGCAGCGTCCGTAAAATAGAACTTAACTTCAATGAAATGAACTTTTTAAAAATGTATAAATTTTATTACAACATTCTGTTGAGTGAGCAGTTGACCATTGCTCAAGACTTAGCTCAGCTATCGATAATCTTAAACTTTGTGATATGCTTAAAGTTCTTCGGAACTTCCCGTGCTTCGGAAGGCACGTCTAACCGTGGGTCCTGCGCCTGGATCTCTCTCAGGTCGTGTGGGTCTACCGTCCCATCGGACTATGAGAGAGAGGGTGCACCTGTATTTGCACGCATACTTGTGCACTATAATATCTCCTTGGTAGTTAGCCAGTCTCAGATGAGACAGGCCGCCGTGACCGAAATTCGGTCAGAACATTATTATTATCCTCAAAGTTTAAATATAGGTATGTAGGTATTTAACTTTCTGTTAGATATTGTCATTATCAACCAATTAAATCATTAAGTTATGCTTTGAAAAGTTTGTTCATAATTATCAACTATGTATGTAGGTGTCAGTGGGTACATCGTTACGATTACCTACGTAAGTATAGTATACTACTCGTACATATTATCCAGTATCCATCTGGATTAGTTCGCTTCGCTCACATCATCGCTTTTAGCGTTAATACCCCATCCATCTTATTGTTCAGATCTGTTTACACAATCTTCATAACTTTCAACCATTCGAGAAAATTTATTTATTACCACGCCTTTTCAAATTTACAAAAATAGATTCCAAACAAAACAAATGCCTACTCATCCGCGGTATTTCTATTTTAAACTGAGATTACCTCGAACCCGCGAAAGCTTCAAGATCTATTATGACAGGAGTCTTAGCTTTCTATTGCGTTTTATTGCGGCCGTTCACATTACATTCGTTGACGCTGACGTAAATTTAGCGCAATGTACTGCGAAATAAATTCGGAAACTTTCAGTCTCATTACAAAAAACTAAATAAACATCGGTTTAAACCTGGCCTTTCAAGTCCAGGCTTATCTGAAGAACCATTGTCTAAATTTGTCCTTATTACAAAAGTTATAAAAACCGTGGTTTTCTTAGCACTGTCATTTGAACCATTGTTTGTATAGCAACCACAGATTAATACAAACATCGTTCGTTCATAATGTTATCATTCTACAAAAACGTTCCATTTGCCCAGAAAAGAAAAAAGTTTAATAATAGACTAATGATTAAATATTCTATAGAAGTGTTAAAAATATTGAGACTATTATTATTTTGCTTAGATTTTAATATCAATTATATCGTCAACTGTAGTTTTTTTTAGAATGAAGCTTGTTGTATTAGCTAGTAATACAACTAAGTACATCCGTGTAACGAAACGTGACGTAATTCGAACTTATTTGTTTATGAGATGTTTGTTGACGTAATTTAGTATGTTAAAACCAAAAGTATGTAATTTATGCTAGTTTATGTATTGATAAACATAAATAATGCGTTAGAACGGCATTTGTAGTGAAATATATGCGAATATATTGTCATACCGGGAGCCGGTATGGCTCACAGACGAGAGGATCTAATAATTCCTCTTGTGAATCGTATTCTATTATATTTTGTATGATGAACCAACAAAAGCAAATAATATCTGTATTATCGGCTTCAATATCCTCAATATCAAATAAATTGACCATTATAATATCCATGTTCAGGTAAAAACAACAACAATATATGATAACCTAAAAGATGAAATTTGCTGTATGATATTTTAAACCATAGTTCTTTACTTTAAACTAGGGGCCGCCCAGGTTTGGCGTTAGACCATAGAATGGACAATGGTTTTTCGCAGAACCACTTTTTGTAATAACACTTTCCTATAAACCGTGGTTTTTAGAGGTTTTAAACCTTGGTTTTTAGATAAACCGCTTTTTGTAATAAGGCCGTTTGTGTTTTATAGGTATTAAAGCTTAATACGGGGCGATTCATCCGTACTGAGTTACGTTAATCCGGCCTAAGTTTTAGGTCATGTGTGTTTAAGGGATGACTTGGTCATCCATCTACAGGAGATTGGTTTACATCCTTTATTCGCTAATGGAACAGAACAGCTGTCCATTATGGCTGCCTGGATTGGAGATTTTGACCTAAACACGGTCATTGAGTATATTATCATTATAATAGTGGTTACCCCCGATGATGTCTATGGAATTTACGTAGCTAAGAGTTACTGATCGATATAAGCAATTCAAATCTGATTGCGACTACTGAAGAAATAATAAAGCACTCTTAGCTGTAAATCCACAAAAAACAAGATAAATCCTGCACAAAATGAAACAGAAAGCCGTCGACTTCAATAGTTTTTTGTAAATAAAACAAAGTAAATCACTGTTAGGTAGGGATAACGTTAAAAGCGGGAGATTAATAGTCGAGAGAGAGGGGTTATGTACCAACATTGACGTAGTATTTCGCGAGTAACATGAATTGTAGATTCGGATGGTATTTTGCACAATTAAAACCGTCGGAATCCACAAATCAAGTAAGATGTCACGAACGGGCTCTGCGTCGCCTGACTGTCGATTGCGACGACCTCTAGCGGATAACGGGTATTTTAAAGACGGTACTTAAAAATGTTATTTCAGCAGGCATCTATTTAGACTGTTACTGTGTGCTTAGCTGAGCTCGTACTTGGCAAACATAAGGCAAATTGCCTCAACTACACGCCTAGAGTGTACGCGGGTGTGATTAGCACATAATTATCTACTCTACTTTAGCCATATATTACAAAGAAGATGCACTGTACGCGTGCAGAGTAATCTCAAGAATAACTACAGTCACCACTCTAACTTTACCGTAACATAAGCAATAGAAATACAAGTTATGGCTTATAATAAATCTAACACATACATTGTTAGTTTTATTAGTTTTGCTTGACATCGGGTTTCTCAGGATTCTTTGATGCGATGTAATGAAGCACATAATGAACCTAACGCTGTATGCAAATAATTAAAACATCAATAAGTTTTATGCTCTTTTGTCATCTTAACGCCCACGAAACATTCGACTACTCTCTCTACACTACTTCATTTCAAACGTTTTGATGCGATATTTTTGTTATGAGTATTAACATTCACTACACTTTGGTGGTGACTATACTTTGGTGTTGAGATACATACTTTAAGTGTATAGGATTAACAAAGACTGCAAGATAGCTCGGGTCGAAAAATAACATTATGCTACAGTACCTAAGTTGAAACATTCGGCTTGATTGAGCCGCGAAAACATTTATCGATGATAGGAAGCGACTGGGGTATTAATTAGGCAGTGTTCATTTAGATGGGAACCGCCTTCTCGGTTAGATGTGGCTAACGGCTTTGAATATCAAACAATACTAACTGATTAATAATAACCGCCTAACGAGGCTTCCTACCAAAATTAATGATTTCCGAATTGGTGTATAGATTTTGAGTAATGAATATGTCCCATGGTTTCAATTAGACTGCAAAAAGCAACGTCTTATATTTTTATATTTTAAGATACATTTTCTTTAATTTACAAAAAAATATGATAAACGTATATTTTACGGATTATGATGTGCATTATTTGATACAGGGCCCTTACCATGAACACTTAAAGCAGGACATTTTCCGTTGTGGAAGCGATACGCTATACCTACTTAATACACTGCACGTAGCGGCGCGGCGCGCGGCGTCTCGGTTCCACAAAGAAAAATGTCCTGCTTTAAGAGCTCATGGTAAGGGGGTTGGTATGTTTTATGACGATAATAAAAATGTTATCGAAACTGAAATGGTAATACAACTGTATGATTTCTATGAATATACTTAGTTATACTTAAAGTTACGAAAAATACAACACGAAAACAAACGAACAGAAACTTGACATTGTATAAAAAAAAAATCTAAACACGACTAGGTGCAAACTGCGCTTTTCTGTGGCAAAATACTAACATAAGTACAAGAACATAGCATACAGACACAGTCGTATATTCAAAGTGAAGAGCTCCCAATATTAGGCGTCAAAATCTAACCCCGCCCTAATACTCAGACCAAGAGATTTGTACTACGTTTTCGCTTCAATAAAGCCTAAAATGGGATTTGGAGAATACGACTAGAGATCATTTTTGGTACAAAGGGTATGCTTGTGAGGTTTTTATATGAAGTTATTATGATTGTTGAGGATAAATACATTATTTGCTACTTTATTTGCTGTAAACTTGGAACACTTATTTATTTCCATTACCGAACAATTTTATGGATGCAGTGCAGGAGGATCCGCCTACAATAGTATTGCTGGTTGAATTCGGGAGCGTAGCACCTCACGTCACGCCTATGAATACTGAATTTCTGAGACCGAAAATTTTATAAACAGTCAGATTATACTTTAGCAAAGCGAGTTACTTAAAATACAATCGAGTCGAGAATGGTCCTTTAATATCCCAGCTGATCTTCGGTAATTAATTTGTCACGGAACACCTGCTTTAAACGAGTTAGCATCTACCTATATAGGTATATATATAATATGCCAAACTCTGGGTATTATGTGTTTGTATATACATATCAAGAATCGTTAGCTACCCTCGTCCCCTCTAATTGAGACATAGTTGTCAAACTATTCGTGGGCACGTACGTCTTTCAATAACACTTGTGTTACCGAACAATGACATAATTTTAATGGTCACACACAAGTTTGCTGACGTACCTAATTGAATAGTAAAGATGGCGTCGTTATCAGAATATGTCCTCCGCATTATCATCATTCGAAATCATCTTAAAATTTCAGTCGACAAGAATTGATAAAGTAGAACTTTATCAATCATTATTTTGATTGAAATCGCTTTCTTTAATAACATGCCTTAGTGAATCTTATTATTTTAAAATAATTTCATATGATAGTAGATACTTTTCATTTATATCTATGTCAAGCTTTTTTCATTCACCCTCCTTATCGGACGTGTGTGAAGTGAGCATCTCAAGTGTTAGCATCTCACAATTAAACTTATGAAAACGTGGCATCCAGCATAGTTCTACAGTTCTTGATTAGTTTTAACAATAGTTCTATCGATTAAGTTATAAAAAAATCGATGTAAAAAAATGAGATGCTAACTTCGCAAATCCATTTCAGCATCTCATCGGAATCCGAGAGAGAAACAACAAAGGAGGCGATATCCGTTGAGTTCTATGTTTAGAATAAGTTTTAACAATAGTTCTGTCGATTTTAATTTAAATTTATTATTTTTTTAATGAGAATTGTGAGCTGCTGCCCCTATTTTGAAAGTTCTGGGCCCAAAACTATTTTTAAACTAAAGACAGTATCACGATACGTCTAAATCAAAAGAGTTCTGTTCTCTTGTGTACTTAGATTTTTTTTTATAAATTATTTAGTGAAAAAAATTTAAACAAGTGTGAGATGCTGACCTTTTTTTCAAAGTTCTGGGGCCAAAACTATATTTGAACGATAGATACAATCACGATACGTCTAAATCCAAAGAGTTCTGTTCTCTAGTGTACTTAGAAAAAATTTAATACATTATTTAGTGAAAAAAAATTAAACAAGTGTGAGATGCTGACCTTTTTCTTAAAGTTCTCGGGCCAAAACTATATTTGAACGATAGATACAATCACGATACGTCTAAATCCAAAGAGTTCTGTTCTCTAGTGTACTTAGAAAAAATTTAATAAGTTATTTAGTGAAAAAAAATTAAACAAGTGTGAGATGCTGACCTTTTTTTTAAAGTTCTGGGGCCAAAACTATATTTGAACGATAGATAGAATCACGATACGTCTAAATCCAAAGAGTTCTGTTCTCTAGTGTACTTAGAAAAAATTTAATACATTATTTAGTGAAAAAAAATTAAACAAGTGTGAGATGCTGACCTTTTTCTTAAAGTTCTCGGGCCAAAACTATATTTGAACGATAGATACAATCACGATACGTCTAAATCTAAAGAGTTCTGTTCTCTAGTGTACTTAGAAAAAATTAAATAAATTATTTAGTGAAAAAAAATTAAACAAGTGTGAGATGCTGACCTTTTTTTCAAAGTTCTGGGGCCAAAACTATATTTGAATGATAGATACAATCACGATACGTCTAAATCCAAAGAGTTCTGTTCTCTAGTGTACTTAGAAAAAATTTAATAAATTATTTAGTGAAAAAAAATTAAACAAGTGTGAGATGCTGACCTTTTTTTTAAAGTTCTGGGGCCAAAACTATATTTGAACGATAGATGCAATCACGATACGTCTAAATCTAAAGAGTTCTGTTCTCTAGTGTACTTAGAAAAAATTAAATAAATTATTTAGTGAAAAAAATTTAAACAAGTGTGAGATGCTGACCTTTTTTTTAAAGTTCTGGGGCCAAAACTATATTTGAACGATAGATACAATCACGATACGTCTAAATCCAAGGAGTTCCGTTCTATGGTATACTTAGAAAAAAATTATTAAATTATTAAGTGAAAAAAATTTAAACAAGTGTGAGATGCTGACCTTTTTTTTAAAGTTCTGGGGCCAAAACTATATTTGAACGATAGATACAATTACGATACGTCTAAATCAAAAGAGTTCTGTTCAATAGTGTACTTAGATTTTTTTTTATGAATTATTTGGTGAAAAAAATTTAAACAAGTGTGAGATGCTGGCCTTTTATTTAAAGGTTTGGGGCTAAAACTGTATTGGAACGATAGATACAATCACGATACGTCTAAATCAAAAGAGTTCTGTTCTATAGTGTACTTAGATTTTTTTTTATAAATTATTTAGTGAAAAAAATTTAAACAAGTGTGAGATGCTGGACTTTTATTTAAAGGTTTGGGGCTAAAACTGTATTGAAACGATAGATACAATCACGATACGTCTAAATCCAAAGAGTTCTGTTCTCTAGTGTACTTAGAAAAAATTTAATAAATTATTTAGTGAAAAAAATTTAAACAAGTGTGAGATGCTGGCCTTTTATTTAAAGGTTTGGGGCTAAAACTGTATTGGAACGATAGATACAATCACGATACGTCTAAATCAAAAGAGTTCTGTTCTATAGTGTACTTAAATTTTTTTTTATAAATTATTTAGTGAAAAAAATTTAAACAAGTGTGAGATGCTGACCTTTTTTTCAAAGTTCTGGGGCCAAAACTATATTTGAACGATAGATACAATCACGATACGTCTAAATTCAAAGAGTTCTGTTCTATAGTGTACTTAGAAAAAAATTAATAAATTATTAAGTGAAAAAAATTTAAACAAGTGTGAGATGCTGACCTTTTTTTCAATGTTCTGGGTCCAAAACTATATTTGAACGATAGATACAATCACGGTACGTCTAAATCCAAAGAGTTCTGTTCTCTAGTGTACTTAGAATTTTTTTTATAAATTATTTAGTGAAAAAAATTTAAACAAGTGTGAGATGCTGACCTTTTTTTCAGAGTTCTGGGGCCAAAACTATATTTGAACGATAGATACAATTACGATACGTCTAAATCAAAAGAGTTCTGTTCTATAGTGTACTTAAAATTTTTTTTATAAATTATTTAGTGAAAAAAATTTAAACAAGTGTGAGATGCTTTACTTTTATTTAAAGGTTTGGGGCTAAAACTGTATTGAAACTATAGATACAATTACGATAAGTCTAAATTCAAAGAGTTCTGTTCTATAGTGTAAATGATATTTCCTACTATTAGCATTACCTGGAACCAACGGCAAGGACGCGGTAGCATTTGGCTCCATATTTTTGTCAAAATGATTTAATTTTAGTTTTTTTGTTAATTTTTTATGAATTAGTTTTAAGGATTAAATTTTTATGATTTTGTTGATTTAATTATAATGTCGTTTGTCCTTCATTCACGATGATTCCTTTTGTTCATCAACTTTTTTTTTTAATATTTTGTTTTTTTTTATAAAAAAAATTAAAAAAATTGAATAAAAAAATGAAAAGCATAAAAAAAATTAAAAACCAGAATAAATCATAATCGTAAGCAAAAATGACAGTTTAATCAAATAAACAAAATCTAAAAAAAAATAAAAAGAAGCGATTTAATCAACAAAATCATAAAAATAACTATAATATGTTAAAAAAAAACAAAATATTTAAAAAAAAAAGTTGATTAACAAGAGGAATCATCGTGAATGAAGGACAAACGACATTATAATTAAATCAACAAAATCATAAAAATTTAATCCTAAAAACTAATTCATAAAAAATTAACAAAAAAACTAAAATTAAATCATTTTGACAAAAATGTGGAGCCAAATGCTACCGCGTCCTTGCCGTTGGTTCCAGGTAATGCTAATAGTAGGAAATATCATTTACACTATAGAACAGAACTCTTTGAATTTAGACGTATCGTGATTGTATCTATCGTTCAAATATAGTTTTAGCCCCAGAACTTTAAAAAAAAGGTCAGCATCTCACACTTTTTTAAATTTTTTTCACTTAATAATTTATTAATTTTTTTCTAAGTATACCATAGAACGGAACTCCTTGGATTTAGACGTATCGTGATTGTATTTATCGTTCAAATATAGTTTTGGCCCCAGAACTTTAAAAAAAAGGTCAGCATCTCACACTTGTTTAAATTTTTTTCACTAAATAATTTATTAAATTTTTTCTAAGTACACTAGAGAACAGAACTCTTTGGATTTAGACGTATCGTGATTGTATCTATCGTTCAAATATAGTTTTGGCCCCAGAACTTTAAAAAAAAGGTCAGCATCTCACAATTGTTTAAATTTTTTTCGCAAAATAATTTATTAATTTTTTTCTAAGTATACTATAAAACAGAACTCTTTGGATTTAGACGTATCGTGATTGTATCTATTGTTCAAATATAGTTTTGGCCCCAGAACTTTAAAAAAAAGGTCAGCATCTCACACTTGTTTAAATTTTTTTCACTTAATAATTTATTAAATTTTTTCTAAGTACACTAGAGAACAGAACTCTTTGGATTTAGACGTATCGTGATTGTATCTATCGTTCAAATATAGTTTTGGCCCCAGAACTTTAAAAAAAAGGTCAGCATCTCACACTTGTTTAAATTTTTTTCACTTAATAATTTATTAATTTTTTTCTACGTATACCATAGAACGGAACTCCTTGGATTTAGACGTATCGTGATTGTATCTATCGTTCAAATATAGTTTTGGCCCCAGAAATTTGAAAAAAAGGTCAGCATCTCACACTTGTTTAATTTTTTTTCACTAAATAATTTATTAAATTTTTTCTAAGTATACTATAAAACAGAACTCTTTGGATTTAGACGTATCGTGATTGTATCTATTGTTCAAATATAGTTTTGGCCCCAGAACTTTAAAAAAAAGGTCAGCATCTCACACTTGTTTAAATTTTTTTCACTAAATAATTTATTAAATTTTTTCTAAGTACACTAGAGAACAGAACTCTTTGGATTTAGACGTATCGTGATTGTATCGATCGTTCAAATATAGTTTTGGCCCCAGAACTTTGAAAAAAAGGTCAGCATCTCACACTTGTTTAAATTTTTTTCACTAAATAATTTATTAAATTTTTTCTAAGTACACTATAAAACAGAACTCTTTGGATTTAGACGTATCGTGATTGTATCTATCGTTCAAATATAGTTTTGGACCCAGAACTTTAAAAAAAAGGTCAGCATCTCACATTTGTTTAAATTTTTTTCACTAAATAATTTATAAAAAAAATTCTAAGTACACTAGAGAACAGAACTCTTTGGATTTAGACGTATCGTGATTGTATCTATCGTTCAAATATAGTTTTGGACCCAGAACTTTAAAAAAAAGGTCAGCATCTCACACTTGTTTAAATTTTTTTCACTTAATAATTTATTAATTTTTTTCTAAGTATACTATAGAACGGAACTCCTTGGATTTAGACGTATCGTGATTGTATCTATCGCTCAAATTAAGTTTTGGCCCCAGAACTTTAAAAAAAAGGTCGGCATCTCACACTTGTTTAATTTTTTTTCACAAAATAATTTATTAAATTTTTTCTAAGTACACTATAGAACAGAACTCTTTGGATTTAGACGTATCGTGATTGTATCTATCGTTCAAATATAGTTTCGGCCCCAGAACTTTAAAAAATAGGTCAGCATCTCACAATTGTTTAAATTTTTTTCGCAAAATAATTTATTAAATTTTTTCTAAGTACACTATAGAACAGAACTCTTTGGATTTAGACGTATCGTGATACTGTCTTTAGTTTAAAAATAGTTTTGGGCCCAGAACTTTCAAAATAGGGGCAGCAGCTCACAATTCTCATTAAAAAAAAAAAAATTTAAATTAAAATCGACAGAACTATTGTTAAAACTTATTTTAAACATAGAACTCAACGGATATCGCCTCCTTTGTTGTTTCTCTCTCGGATTCCGATGAGATGCTGAAATGGATTTGCGAAGTTAGCATCTCATTTTTTTACATCGATTTTTTTATAACTTAATCGATAGAACTATTGTTAAAACTAATCAAGAACTGTAGAACTATGCTGGATGCCACGTTTTCATAAGTTTAATTGTGAGATGCTAACACTTGAGATGCTCACTTCACACACGTCCTTATCGGGGAAGAAGCTGCGGGCGCTACTATTTTAATCATAAATTGTAAGCAGGTGTCGCGTTCTAAGAAGTTGTGCGGATAGGACGTAAAAGAAATAGCTTCACTTGTATATTCAGATTGGCTTTGTCGGTTATATTTGAATTGAAAATGTAAATGAACTGAAGCCACTGACGGACGATTAAAAAACACAATAATTCTACAAAGCAACTAATACTTCTAGATACGTATAACACTAGCCAAAAAAATTGTAATATTCCGGAGAAGAAATTGATAATATAGTTCGTAGTTATTATTAAGTTAGTTCTGCAAAATGGCCATTAGGGCCCCAAACCCTTAAATGACAATAAGATGAGTCAAGTTTGTATAACGTATCGTATAAAATATATAATACTTACATGTAAATAACTATGTAATAAATCCCATATTGTCCACAGGCAATATGGATTCCATGGCAAACTTTCACTTTGTTAGAAAATATATTTTCCCACGCCTAAACGTAAATGAAATACCAACGTCTTACATTTGACGAAGTAATTTTTTGTGAGACGGCTTCGGAAGGCAGTCGTGACCGCACAAGTTTTGAATGCTTTCATTCAAACTTGCGGCGCTGTTCGGCTTGGCTTTGAATGGCGGATGCCACAGTTTGTCTCGACAACTTCGTCGATTTAACTCGCCGCTGTCTGTCCCACTGTTTCAGGCTTATTCACAGTTTGATAGCTAAAAATTATCCAAGTCTCGTCTCTGATTGTTTTCTTTATTTTCAATTTAGTTTTAATTACTTGTGGCTTTGTTTGTTTCCGAATGTTTAATCCTGTTTAAAAGTTGCCAGCGCGCCAATATTATGTGGTTGTCATTGAATTGAATAAAATTATTATCAAAAAGTAGGAGTCGTTTATATCTGCATGTGAGGCGAAGCGTTCAGTTGTAAAGGCGTAACGAGGGCTTTAGCGACGATTTCATACCGTCTGACTCGGTGATCTCATAGAAATATCTCAGCTACCGTTCTTATCATATCGGCGAATACATAAATATGTAGGTGTGAAGTGAAATATTCAATTGTCGTCATTTTTATCTAGGTAGGTACTACGTTAACTATGTTGTTATTAAAGTAATTTTTGTTGTTTCTACTTGCAAATTTTTGACAAAAGTTGCAATTGTCTGTGTTACAAATTACATAAATACCGAGACGCTTGTTCAAGTTCCGGTTAATGACAATCGTCCCGGGTATCTAGTTAAATTTCCCAAACTACCGTCAGAGCAGAGTAGGTACTTATGATAACAATTGAAACTTTTACTAATTAAAATTGACGTAGCTTGAGCCGGCTAACTGATACCCGGAAACTGGTTTAATTGGCCTGGCCTTATTTTGTAAAAGAACAAAAGAATTTAACAAAGCCCTTTAGGTTTCAAAGGCATTATTATTCTTAAATATGTATATGGTTATATTATAGTTTTTGCTTAAACTGTATTACAAATCCAAAATACTAATTGAACTATTTATCAATTTTATTATTTCTATTGTGTAATCGATCAACCATAGTAGTGCAGTAATAGATCGATCCCAGTATGACATGACTTTAATCATTATTCATATTGGTAATGTATTTTGGAAAATTGAGTCATAACCTCTGCGGAGGTTTACTTTTCGCAATCAGGCCAGAAAGTTAAATGAATGGCTACGCTCAGAACGCCGCTTTTTCATTTCAACGTACAAGCCAGCAATTCACGCCAATGTGTGTACCGTATAGGCTGTCTAACGTAATGACTTCGTAGGCTGAATGCCTAAAAATAATGCTACAGCCATAGCTCAGCTTGTCTGAACTTTTTCATTTTTCAACTTGAAAGGACCCAAGGTTTTACTGATTTTTTTTAATTTTATGTGTATTTGTAAAGGCTGAATGAGATTATTATCTAGTTATCTAAATACATGTCTACTTTGTGTTCATGTGTTTGGTTCATGCTTGTTCTTCTGCGTAGATAATGTCCCGTTTCACCACCATCCTAAACCTTTATTACAGATTCTTAATAGGTGAATAAATATTCGCCATGATATTTCAGAAAATATTAAGGAGTCCATTCATAGATGAAATGTGAAAAAGGGTCTCAAGATATGAGTTCGTTGGATGCCGTGAAAAGGGTAACGGACATAATAAACCGTCAATCCGATATCTGAAATAAATAAATAGCGAATTATATGGATATATTGAGGCAGCGTCGCCTCAGAGGCTTTCAGGATACGGAAAAGATATAGTGAATAAAATGGAAGACTACATTCGAAATTATAATGAACACAACAAATTAGATAAAAATATAAGAAAGTCGTTTTGGTAGTAGAGTATCAGGAACTTACTTAATTATTTTGCTTCCAAAACCGTTTGAGGATAGTTTATTGAAAACACTGCTGTGCATTAAGTCTTCGTTTTTTGTTAAACTTTGTTCCATTTTTGTGACATTGATTTAAATCGAAATAAATAAGTGCAACAGTAGACGATCCAGTTAACTAATTTTATCATTTAATCGAAAGCTTTTGCTACCAATCCCCAATAAGGTAAGATGGAAAAGGATCTTTTACGGCGTAATATTTCTGCGTACATAATGGTTCTTGATGGTCCTATCCTAATACAATCTACACCGATAATCTCTACTTTGCGGTAAAGGTGCGGATCGAGCCTAATTATTTCGCACTCAAACATAATTATACAGCAATGTGTATTATAATTTAGAGGGCCATTAATTGTTCAATTAAAATCGGTTAGCGCCGTTCTGATAGTGGGCTTATAAATGCTGATAAATATTGGTATGTGCTTCAAATTGTTGCTTTTATCGCTGATATTAATAAGTGTTCTTGCTTATAAAAGGCTTTAAGGTTATGCGACTAGATTTATCTATTTACTCACTAACGGGATTTACATGGGTTCTACGAATGTCATCTCTCAGCCTATCGCGGTCCACTGGACATAGGCCTCTCCCAAGTTGCGCCACAACACTCGGTTCTCCGCCTTTTGCACCCAGTCCGAGCCAGCTACCTATTTTACGTCGTTGCTCCATCGGTCCTACACTACGACGTAGCGTCGGGCGTCCTACGACTCGTCTGATCCAACGGCCATCGTTCCTTCGAAGAATGTCATCAAAATGTTCATATTATAACAAAAAATCCAGACTGAAGCTATTATCAGGTGCAGCACGGAGTCTGGATTTGCGCCCGGTTGATGGCAATAGGCTCGCCCCCTATAACATTGGGACCTGTAACACAACTGGCGAAATGTTGGTGTACTATACACCTCTGTATAATCCTTAGAAAAATACAGGCGTCATGTTATGTTTTGTGTTATACTCATATAGTAGTAGTTTTTAATAGACGTATAACAACAATATAATTTTATATCAGCCTGTAACTGCAAATAACAATAAGTACACCTAACAACAGCAGCTATAAACACTAAAAGCAGTAGTTATGTATACTAGGATGCTACAGACGATGTTACTACCTAACCTACTTCCTTACTACCGTACTCCGCATGTCATAATCCAATATGCTGACTGTAGCACATCGATAAGCTGACACAACTAGACTGAATACTACATAATATTAGATGTTGAAGTAAGTCATACATAATATAATTGATATTACTATGGAAAATTGTGAAATCTCGGTCTGTAATAAGAACTGTCAGTAGAGAGCTCTAGAGCGGAGCAAATAAATGGTAAAAAATAAGAAACCTAATGATCGTTACTGTTTAATTTAAACTTTTAGTAAGTGATACGGAGCTAGATACATCAATACTAGGATCATATTAAAGTAATTTATCAGAGTTATCAGTAGTTGTTGCTGTAATGAATCCCTAGAATAACGGCAGTGATTGGCGTAACCATAATTATAGATACGCTTTTTCTAAGTAAAGTTGTTTGTTTGATGACAGGTCGCGCGTATCAGTTAGATTTTAACGATAAAAATAAGTGAATAGATTTATGACTCCATCTGTTCCATGGACATACATAATAATATACTAAGTGCAATTTACCGCTCGGTACACGTTGTATTACAAAATAAATACGGCTAAACATCTAGTTTGGTTTAAATTTATCATAATAAAAGTTCTTCATTACTTTTAGATGAATTTAGACCTTCTATTTATTCATTTAGATGTAACTTTAATGTCTGTGTAACTATCTCACAGAACTGAGGTTTCGGGATTAGCTGGTTCCACCAGAAAAAATCACGTGTTGTTATATTATCGCTTAAATAGAGACATGAATAAAATGACAAATCCCTACAACAATATGTAGTCCATGTCACGAATTCATCATCATTCAATCAATTTGGTTACAAAAAAATGAAAATTGCCGGCAATTTAGTGTGTACTACTATTGAGTAAAGTGATTCATGACTCCGGCATTTGTGGCTGCACACAGTGTACACTGTACAGTTGCGCACGTCATAACAATGCGCTGTCTGCCCCATATCGATAAGCGACGTATCCGGGCCGACGCGGGGCTTTTAGCGCCTATACGAGACACACTGGAGACTTATTAACTATCCGATACAACTACGATGTTGATCATGTCTGCCAACACTAGGTACAGAGTCCCACGTATTCCTTTGACTTCCCAATTAAGTTTCCGGACGCATCCGTACCTAGACGTACAGTTTACCTCGTTAGGTATCATTCATGTTTGTTTTAAGATTTCCCAGTTTAGCACACAAAAACCAATTCAGTTCTTGGCGATGTTTGGAATCAAAATATTGCGAAATAATTTACAACGTTAAAGCTCCCAAAGCAAATAAAAACAGAACTCTATTAAGCAACACACAATAGACTGCAACACCATGTAACAAAATAGAATAAAAACTAAAACAACAAACATAAACAATAACGCGAAAACAAACTCATTCGAGCACCGCACACATCTATTCCGCGGTGAGCGCATTCTAACAAATATCAATATGTAATCTTGCCAGTATTGTGTTTTGCTTCACACTTTTTACGTAACACAGTTTATATACACACCTTCCATATAATAACACAATCGAACCCTGTATTAGATCCAGTTCGCAGACAATTTTCGATTGAACTTGCCCTTAAATCCTAAGTCGGAAGCCATTATTCTCGATGCCTATCCGTTGTCTGACACCAACTTTCAGATAAAGATGTTTCTCATGTTAGTTTTACAATACCGTGCTACTAAATCTTATTTGCCGAAACTTAAATATTTTATCTTCTTTGCTTACATCTACATCTTATTTATGTGTATTACATAAATTAATGCAAGTATTAACTTTTGTCTTTTTATGTTTAATTGACTAGTGTGTCTGATTGACACTGACACTGTGGCGTGTCTGGTTCATAATTTTAGTGTATATCAGGATATTCTGCAGTAAAATTATATACCTATGTATTTCCAGCGTAACAGAACCTACTTATAAAAATTATTTCCGTTCCAAATGTTTATCAAGATGTACTATTTAATCAACCGACCGCTTAGCTTTTTAATAATGATTAATATTAGCCTCTACCCTCAACGTGTAATTATCTAAAAATCGATATTCGCGTTTAACATTTTTCGCATGAAAACCATGTTAGGACGGAAAGGTTAATAAATCAATTTAAAAAAGGTTTGGGACGACCCATCAATCCACGATATTGTTTTCATAATTAAGTAGTATCGATACTGAAATATGAGAAAAACACGAAAAATTAAATTACAAGTTAATAATATTACAAGAAATAATTTGTTTACTGTTTATGGTTACAAGTCGTAAACATCAACATGAAAACTCGTTTTTTTAAATGATTTTTGAACATATGACCGTAGAGTGCTTTTTTAAATAGTAGGTATCTATCATTATATCAAAACTTTTTATGGGGACAGATTACTTCCAGTAGGTCGTAAAATGTAAATACTCTTAAAACCCCTTACGAATTTGCCAAGGAGAATTCTATTTGCTTTAACTTCCATAAACGTGCTTAAGCGAAGCACAGGAAGCCTAGCACTGAAGTTTCAGGAGAATAATGGTTTTCTTTCTCAGAAGTTACACAGATTGCCGTCCTTATGGGCATGAAAAATCAATTATGCACGTACTCCGCTTTAAACCAGCAACCTAGCAAGGGTCACGAACATCACTTTATTTGTAAATGACAAAAGTTTAAGTAAAATTGCCGGCTTAAGAAAGACAAAACGCTTCGAAAGTGAACCTATAAATACGTGTCTATTTCGCCTGAGACAAATACCGTGGTCACTCCAAATTTTGTTACTCAAAAAGGTTACTATATTTCAATGTATATCCATGTAAGGACAGTTGTGTTCTTCAGGTTTTTTTTTTTAAAAACATCGCCTCACACTAGGAATTTCTCCTGTATCGTGGGTACGTTTCACAAACATGAAATATCACATACACAAACACCCAGACTCGGGACAATCAAAATGTGCATCACACAAATTTTTGCCCCGTGCGGGAATCGAACCCGCAACCCTTAGCGCAGCAGTCTAATCGCTTAGCCACTACGCCAGTCAGGTCGTTTTGGAACATTAAAAAAGGTTCTAAATATAATAAAACCAAAGAAAGAAGAAAGACTTTCCTTAGTACAGAAATAGCGCTGCATCCAATTATATTTCAAAACCCTCGCACTAAATAATACATTTCAAAGAAATACCTAATGTTCATTTAGTTGAAATATTTTGTTGTTTTCTTTCCTTTCATCTTAATTTTATCTAAACACGCTACCTATCCTATCAGATCAAACTGTACAGTCATGCAGAAGAAATAACAATTTACTTCAAATGTTATTCACCCGAAAGATAAAATACAACAAACTACGGCGTAGACCAATTTCATATTCCGAACAAGATTTAGATATGTTCTCAGCCCTGCTATCAGTTCTGACAAACAGTCCTATTTGTGTAACTTCCCATACCTATAAAACTTTCAATAAATCAACGCTAACTAGATTCTAAGTACGCTAGGAGTAAAATTAATTAGACATACATAATATTAAGTTCGGGAACTGCTATATCATGTTAGGTTCGTATATTCATGAATTATTAAACAGTGTAGGGCAATTCGGGCCGTTTAATAATGTAGGTAGCAATGTCAAGTGACTCCGTGGGACGCACTGAATTATGTAAAAATCTCATTCCGCTAGTTTCATTCATGTCTCTAATGTAATGTATGGCATAGCAGGCTTGATGCAGCGCAAAAACTACTCGGACATGAAATACCTTTAATCTACGTTCGGTGTAAGTCCAGATAGAGTTGTTTGTTTATGTCCAACCGAATGAGTTTCCCAAAGTATATAGTTTTTTCTTATTGACTTTAACTGTACTGTGGTTGCAATCAACATAAGCGGAAAGACTTTGTTATGAAATGTACGTACGTACCTAATAGTAGGCACTGCTGTATATCTTCCAATACTAGTTGATAAACGGGTTAGGAGAAGAAATATGAATAATGAAGTGTAAATTAGATGAATTTTCCCAACACTTCTTTCTCTTGAAATATTTAGGTACTCATTGCGTAAAATTAGAGACAACATTATTAAGAAATCTTTGCAGGTACTAGTGAATGATGATTCACTATAGTAAGCTTTGCGAAGATAATAATAATGATTATCATACACCATTGATATTCATTTGCGAGATAATTCTTTGGATAACTTATAATGGAGACACCGTTATGAAGTCTGGGATATTATCGTTGCCAAAAATCCAGTAGATTATTTGTTTACAGTAGATTGTATCAAGTTGTTTTTTTCCTGTACATCGTTCCTATTGTGGAGTAAATAACATTACTGTAGCAGAAATAGACAAATAGATTAATGTTTCGTTGGGAATATTTCTTCCATTTAGTAAATAGTTCTGTTATTATTTTGTAGCTCTCCAATTTATTACAGCAGTGTGATTAAAGGTCAAATTCTAGGTAACTAAAACCTATCTTCTAATAGTTCATAATCTTAGAAGAAGATGAAGGTCTTTACCCGTAGGATGAGTATAATATCAATTTTGCGGCTAAAAACGAATGAGATCAATTGATCATATTATATTAATTAGACAACAACTAATACTTATCTCCTGCTGTCAGTATTTTCTATTGGTTGGACTTGTAGAGAATTTAATTTCCCCGGGCAAGAAGATAAACTTTATGCAACTTCATGGGTACCTGGTAATAGTTGCTCACGATCTAAGTGTCAGCAATATGTTGGTCTATCTTTGTATTTTTATTACTAAAGAAAGAAAGAAAATAACTACTATGTGCACTCTTGCAATGATCGTCCCAAATTGTAACCGCAACATATTGTCAAAGGCAATAAGGTCGATCTTGTGAAACAGACAAATAATGTAGCTCAAAATCCATTACACGCCTAGATAAATACGTTGTTCGCACATTGGACAAACTTTACGAGAAAGACAGGCAATTATTTATTATTCTTCACATTCAAGAAGGCTGAACAGGGATCTTGCAGATTAGACACTGACACTTTGATTAATGTAACAAGGAATTAATGTTTTTGTTGACGCAGTTATATCATAATTAGGTTACCATTCTATTTACACCTTACAAAGGCTGTTAGGCGCAAAGATTTATAGCTCGGATTACTAAAGAGAGCATAAGGAGAATGCCCTTGAAGATTTAGTGGTTTATCTCGCATTTGGGCTGTATTTAAAAACATAAATACTTTTTCTATACCTAGTACTTTTACTTGACGTTGTTTTTTAACTAGATATTATAGAAAAAGGAGATTGTTAATAAACCATCTGACTGATGACTCAGAGAATCAGCACCAATCTATGATATAAGATACCTACTGTGTCTCTTTATGCTGATATTGCTATAACCTTTGTAATCAAAAACAACGTCAAATTACGAAACCACTTCATTAATATCAATAACAGTATCATTATATTAAATTAATGAAGTCATCACACGAACCCAAAAGTTACCAATTTCGGAACATTTTGCGATGAATGCACGTGGGGATAAAATTTATATCCGTATATTTGTTAAAAGTTCGCTGTAATGACGATTAATTAATGGTGGTCAGGTCGGGCAACCGCGTGCATTGTAATTTTCTGCCACAGCTTTATGAAAAAAATGTTATTTGAAAAGGTTTTATGTATTTTTGTATCGAAAATTACCAACCATTACATCGAATTATATACTATCTTGAAAACTATAGAATTAAGAAAATAAATAGACTTTTAGAGTCGCACAACTCGAATGATGGCTCATATATTATGATGAAAAATTAAATCTGCATGTAATAAAATCTTTATTGCAATCCCAGTTCGCTTTAAAACACGTTTTAACGTATGACTGGATAATGAGTATGTCAACTGCATGTTTCGCCTTGAATTTATGACAATTTTTTGCTCTTGAAAAATTTGACAGACGCTTAAGTAATTTAACGTTTTAAAATCACGAATCAAAGAACATATTACCATCTCACTTACTTAATTATTGATTTTTAAATGAAATTTACTACCTACAAAAAAAACCCAAAAGTACTTTTAGTCCGTAAAACTATGTAGTGTTCCAACGAGTACAAGAACGTAACGATACACTGTTTATTATTTGTATTTCAATAGATTTACTCAGCTTAAATAGACCATACAGAAAATTGTATACTTATATGTTACTTTATTCCGTATTACTCAAACATGTATACTCCAGTAAAACAAACTCAGCATCTCAAAGACCTTCCATTGTAATAAATTCGACTTGCCACTTCTACTTCAACCAATACGTAATTAGGTACTCGTACATCTACTCAATTTCCCTTAAGCGTCCGCTCTACGATCCCATAATTTTCAGGTACATCGTTTATATTCAAAGTAAGTAGGTATTTTAATTCTACCCCATTCGTACCCTTTTCAAAATGGCTGCGAAATCACTGTCACTTCTGCGTGATTTCGTCGCAGGTATTATTGAGAAAATTGGTATGCTCTACTCAGGAGCATTTGATTTTATATAAGTAAATGATCTGAAAATTACGTGCGTCTTAGAATATATTTTGGCTCCGTAAATACTTTGGCTTGGAAACGTTATTTTATTATTTGCATAACATTCAAACAACACCCAGAGCATTTTGGAAATATATACTTAGTTTACCATTGTGCTATTGATAGTTTAGTTTCAATATTTCCAGGTTTATAACTGAAATTGCAAAATTAGCAGTATGAATGA
Organism: Abrostola tripartita; assembly: GCA_905340225.1. Classification (NCBI taxonomy): domain Eukaryota; kingdom Metazoa; phylum Arthropoda; class Insecta; order Lepidoptera; family Noctuidae; genus Abrostola; species Abrostola tripartita. The sequence continues at coordinate 9,500,215 of HG996487.1, read as the reverse complement.
AATCATCAGTGTTGCGTCAGTTCTTGTTTTACTAATCTAATTATAAACCCATTTCAATAAGTAATATTATTATTAAAGCTATTAACAGTGCACGTCTACAAGATTATATTTAAGCGTACCATAAAACCGACATTTGTCTCAAATATTATTTTTTTAGTTTTCGTATTTGCATTGAATGCTACAACACCAAACGTACCTAAGTATACAGTTTGCGTTTTAATTTAGCATATTCTGAAAATAATATATTGTTCGTTGAATGAATAGAAGAATGGCGGCGAGCGTTGACAAATTCGTGCGCTGCCGAACTGTGTAGGTACTATACTCGGCGAACAAATATCGTACGCAACGAGCCCCGTTATAATACACCGCTCGTGTGTATCTTGTGTTTGTTTGCATATCGTATGCGGCCTCATACGTTTATACGTTGCTTACGACGCCATAACTTCAGGCAAATTGTTTGATGGAATTTCTGACGCGAAACCGGTTGTGCATTCACGATAAATGCAAACCAATTTCGACGAATGAATTTCCACAATCGTACAGCGGTATAGTATAGCAGTAATACGGCACTATGAATACGGTAAACTGCTTTTATTGGCCTACAGCTGAATGAGAAATATTTTTATTTGCTCAAGTGCCAATATTCGCCTATTTCTAGTTCCATCCATCATGTTGACTCAAAATCGTTGAGGAAGATTACACTCAGTAACTTTGCTCTAACGGCATACAAAGAGTGTATTTAAGACTCATAAATCTTCAGTGTAGTACTCGCTTTCATAAACATTTATATTTCGCGAACTATCATTCATACCATGCGTTTTACATACTTGTTTGACATGCCTATAAAAGTTGCGCACAGAAAAATGTAGCGAACATAATTTATGACACGTTTATTTACAACTAGCGGCCCGCTCCGGCTTCGCACAGGTTTAAAATATATATTAAGAGTATTTCTCCACTATTTAATGGATGTTATTATACATATAAACCTTCCTCTGCAATCACTCTATCTATTAAAAAAAACCGCATTAAAATCCGTTGCGTAGTTTTAAAGATTTAAGCATACACAGGGATATAGGGACAGAAAAAGCGACTTTGTTTTATACTATGTAGTGATGCTATCGAGCTACTTATTCAAGGCAAAGATCTTATCGTACCTTTAATTTTATTATTCGACCTTTTGCCTTTATTCATTGTTAAGTTTTCGATAAAGAAATCAATGTTTGATTGCCATCATACTTTTACGTTCTTAGATATTTATTTAAAATAATACATATTAGTTCTTTTTTATTTAGCAATGAATTTTGCTGAAAATATATCATGGAATATTCTAATATATGCATGAATATTTCGTTAAGTAATAAACAAACACGGTCTAACCCAGTGAGCATATAAATACACAGCCATTAAGACTGATCTAAAATCCAGATTGATAAACGTTCGGAACTGATTGACTCGTATGAGGAATATATGTAAGGGGAGCGTTACCAGCGTGACTGACGATTTATAATGCAAATTTCGCTCAGCTGTTACCGAAACTCGCAGCCTGATCGTTGGGAAAACTCTGAAGCGAATGATCTAATAAATAGTAGGTATAGTGGCTCACGTTTCGCAAACTACCCGCGCGATGTTGAATCATGCGGGCGCCTGCTATTGTTCGCGCAACGACGGTATTGTTCTGAACTATAAACTGAGCAAATATATATAGTTGTTAGTGTTAATAAGGAAATCTGGATATGACTAGATTCCACCGCATTTGTATTATAGCTGATATGAATAATGAGTGTAAGAGATGTAAAATTTATATTTCTAAATTATTTCAACTTTCTTAATTTATAAGTGTGATTTAGTGATACTGATAACCATATTTTTAGGCATTTTGAATTCCTTACTTAAAAATATAGTAACTATATAAATGCTAATGACTTAAAATTTACCTTTGCAGGATCCTGGTGGTTGCCGGTGACGTAGACGGATGCGCGGCGTCCGAGCAGCGTTCGGCTGACTATAGAACTGCTGCGCCGACCAGACATACGATCCTGAGGCACCGGCAACATTTTCTTCAGCTTTTATACCCAACCAACACAAAACTACCCCTAATCTCTGACTACCATTTTACATTTAGGTACACTACACACTTTGCAAAACATAATTCTCATCACTCGTTTTATATTCTTACGCTAAATACACATCTTCATTACATCATTAATTACTGGAACGTTAGTCCCTGCTTCAACACTTAATTGGACGATGTCATGTATATTTTTAATATAGGCACTATAATTTTTCACGTCGGTTTATAATTAATTTTACACGAGTTTAATATTTAAAACGGTATTTTGATAAATACGACAACATGGATTATCTTTATTGGTGTTTACGAATATCTGAAACAAACAGAATAATATTTAGCTGTTTTAGTTGGAAGGAAAAAATGGCGGATGCATGATAAGGGTCATCATCTGCGAACGCCTTTCTCGCGTCAACCAGTCAGGAGCATGATATGGGTTCTTTTTCAAAACGACCGCAACATTGAATGGACGTCTCGTATCTAGTGAAAACATTGTTCGTCGCTTCAATGAGCAACTTGCTTAGTGGCCAGTGCTTATGAGACTAACAACACAGGGTAACGTACAAACTTCGCCAACATGTCGAATTGAGAAAACACTTGTAATAAACCGCAGCGAAAGTACCTAGTACGAACAAAGGTACAACATTAATGTATGTATTTTGTAATTGTGAGTGAGTTTATCTAGTCTAGTATTTCAAGCGCTTGTTGGTATTTCTAATCATCCTAATACCTAAGAAATAAAGAAAATAGTACCCACATATTTTCCAAAGAAATGAAACCCATGATTTGACCAACCGACAATGAGACTATTCATTGTACAGCATATGCTGTTAACTTGCTGTAATGTGGAACTGTCCTGACCTATCCTACAATACCCTTCCATCACCGGAAAAACGAATTGTAAAGGGTGTCAAGAATATTGCGGGTTTGACGGATGGCAATGGGCTCGCCACCACATATGAGTGCCGCGGCAAAATGTGCATATTTGGACTCCTAATAGAGGGGAACTTCGAAAGGAAACGATTACGGAACCTAAATCATGTAATAAATGGTAAAAAAAATATCACTGTTACATACGTTTATTTTAAGGTTATTGATTAGATTTTGTTGCAAAATATGTCGCATGTCTTACGGCGTCGATAATAAAATGCGCTATATTTTATCGCGATAACCTAAGCTAGAGGGTTGAGCTAAAGTGCACTGAGCGGCTAACGTTTTAACGCAATCTCAAACGCTTTGCGAACGAAAACGTTTCACATAAATTCTTGAAGTATATATCAATCACACATACGACGAAGATTTAAACTGCAAACCGTTTCGTTCTTAGAAGAAGTGGGCGTGGCCTCACAACTGTATGTATGGCCTCAATACAAATTAGGCCCTTAGCATGTCGGTAACGACCTAGTAGCTGTAAGTCAGCATTTTACATAAACTTATGCTGAATGCATAAGTTTATGTTTTAGTATAAATAAAAAATAATCGCTCATAAAGGACTAAAGCAATTTTGAAGTCCTACGTTCGTTCCAGGAGCAATTTTTTACATGGCCAAGATATTAATTACACGCGTCATAAGGCATAAACCAGGCCTTTTCGTAAGTGCTTATCTGAGGTATAAATAAAATAAAACAAGCACTTATCGGCCGTTGCGTTTTCCTCCACGAAAAGGCGAGTGAGTTTTTCTTCTAGGATTTGGGAGGCCGCAAATGGGTTTGAAAGCTTCCGTGCAGCTCATTTGGTGAGCCTTTCGAGGTCGCGGCCGCCACAACGTAAATGCAAACCTACCCACGCAACGGATCTGTGGAAATTGGACGCCATACTGTTTTCAGCCTGTTCTCCGAATAAGGGATTCGGGTCGAGATTTGTTGGTACGATTAAATTAAAAGATTTGGAGAGACTACTGTAAATGGTTTGTTTTGGTAGCAGAAGATTCATCGGAACATTGTCGAAACTAGAAAATGTAACCTTCTCTCGGAAGAAAGCTACTGAGGAAAATAATAATTCAGATAAGCCTTTTGATATCGTTCTGACTGCGTACTAAAAAGCATCATCTAAGCGAGTTTACACTATAAAAAAGCTGAAAATTAATTCTGCTATATTTCACGTCATTGTTTTTTATTCCATGTTAAAATTACTGTCGCTTGATTGCAACACTGACATATAATGCAACGTATAAACAAAGCAAAAAATTGTGCGGTTCATTAGCACTTAAACCAGCGCGGCTTTGAATAATTTATCACCGAACTGGCACAGCTATTCAGAAAATAATATAAAAGAAAGAGAGAATTCTCCATCACTGGCAGGTACACTCGTTAACCCTGTGCCGCGGACACGGACAGTCGTGAATTAAACACGCGCAAATACGTGACGACGGCAGCCTAGCCCGCCCTCCAGCACTCAGATGAAGCGTTGACTTCAATTTATGACTTGCAGCTTATATGGGCCAGTTTGTTACCTAACGCTGTTATCATTCTAATATAAGCGGCATACAAAATCAAAGACTATCAAGCAGATTGCATAGCCTATTTGTCAGACATATATGTATACCACACATATGTAGTGCCTACATCAAAATTTCAAAATTAGTCATGAACAATGCTCACGTCTCCTGCACTAAGATGAAACGTTGCCTTCTATTTATGTCTTGCAGTTTATACTATAAATGCTACATTTTTAATATACTAGGAAGAAGAATCAACACGTCTCTTCACCCTTAAAAAGATGAAACGTTGATTGATGAACTTGACTTTCGGCTTGAGACCGGCGAATTTGTTTCATACTTACATTACCTACTTTATCACGTATAAGTATAACACATGTTGAAGCCATTGTTACATTTTTAGGAAGGATATAGCGGCATCATCAGTACTCTAGCGTGGTGGCTGCGAGTAGCAATAGACACATGAATGGCATTACTTGTACCTAGAAGATAAGTCAAATATGAATCGTATAATCACCAACCACCTCAGTTGCAAACCTTATTTGTTTAAAGTAATGATCTCTGTGTTTGGAGGGGTCTTAATACCTAAATATTGTATGATGTGAATTATACAATTAGCTATTTTGCTACATAGGCGGTCGCCTCCTTCTGCGAAGCAGTAATGCTAGCAAAGGAGGCGGCCGATCGCGTGAGGCAACGATCCTCACGCCCCAACCGCCGCCGGGATTCTGATCCCGATTTCCGGCCACCGTAGGCGCGGGCTTGCGGTCGGTGAGCAATGGGTGGCTCGCCGTCCGACCGTCCGGTAACCATCCGGACCGAGCCCAAGTCGTCGACGGCGCGTACTGTTTCACGCGCGCCTCAAGGAGATGTCAGCAACTGTAGGGGCCCATCAGGGTCGAAGCCTACTGGGGCCAAGGGTCTGATTCCGAAAGGAAGACTCGGCCCTGGTACGAAAGGCAACGAAGGAACAGGAGTGGGTTTTTAGTCAGTAAAAGTCTGACACTATCTCCCGCTCCGCCCAAGAGCGGGGGATGTCATAAGATGATTTTCCCACCGAAAAAAAAAAAAAAAAAAAGCTATTTTGCTACATATACCATAATTTCGTATAACTTTAAAATGTTACATGTCGATGAGGACATAATGATTGCTTATTTATATTAGAAAATACGTAGCGGTTACACAGTTTGAAAATGTTAAACCATGATTAATTCGTAATATTTTTGCTTGGAACATTAATCATTTTCGTAAAAGTTTTCTAAAAATGACATAGTGATGGATAACATCTATTCTTCGTATTCCTATTTGCCCAGACAGACCAATCACACACAGCCTTCTAAAAAGATAGAGCACTGATTTGAATGGGCGAGAAAATTGATGGATACAATTATTGTGAATGTGATGGGTTGTTGCATGTAATATTTATTAAAAAATAACTAAATCCAGGACAACGAAATAACTATTGTTACTAAATTCGTACAAAATGGTGAGTTCCTATATATTTATTTTAAAATCCGATTGATCAAATCTTTATTATACAATTTTTTAATTTTAAAACGCATTTAAAAAGAAAACAAACTAAAATCCCTTCTCTATTTTAAATTTTCGATTGGGGAACGCGGTCGTGCGGCCGTTAGTAAACGGTTGTCAAGTCCAAGTCTCGCGCCGAGAGTCCACTAGTCCACTAAATGAAGACAGACAGGGCGCTAATAACTTCACCCAAGTAAACCCTCTCCTAGCCGGGGGCAAGATGGCGATTAGTTCATGCAAATGAGTGTTATGAGTTTATGACACACACTGCAACATTATACTACAAGCGCACAAACTACTCCGTTATTACAGCAAAAATGGTAGTGAAGTGTACTTCAAGATTATTTATGCATAGTTTAAAGTTAGTCATAGTCATAATCATAATGTTTTTATTTCATATAGGCTACAAAAGAGCACTTACAAAACGTCAAACTAGTTGCACGGTTCCAAAAAGTCGTTTCTATGGAGAAGAACCGGCAAGAAACTCCATAGTTACTCTTTTAAAAATATGGTTTAACAATCATTTCAAGTATGAGAGAATAATGAGCTACACAATATACCTAAAATGAGAATACGAGTAGCATCAAAGTCAAATAAAAAATATTAATATAGATCGGTTATTCTCTCATTTACAATTTGGGTAAAATACATGACAGTGAAATGGTTCAATATAATCAGTAAACAATATTAAATATCAAATTAAGGTTGAATGGCGGTATGCCAGGGAAGCCACAAATGCAGGAAAAATCAGTGCCACACGTCCCTATCGTCAATATAACTATTAATACTATAGTAGGCTTTCTTAATTAGTACTTGGATACACATAGGATTTAAACTTGCGTTATTACTAAGTTGTTTTCTAACGGTTTCCGTAATTAGCTATTCTGTGATAAAAGTTCATTTTTCTACCTCTTAGATACCAAAGTGGTAGCAAGGTAACAAGTAAGTAGGTAGGTAGGTAGTTTATCTAACTTTCCTGAAACTAATTTACCTTGTAAACTTAGTGTGACGTTTATGGTAATAATCTAATTACTTTTCTCTATTCTTTGGGTATATCGCATAATCGCACTAATGAAGTCTTCAAAATAGGTCCCTAATATGTTTTCCATATTGCTTAACAAATAATAACTTTAAAAAGTGGAAGTTTAAAGTCTGCAAAGAATAAAAACAATATTTGATGTGAAAGAACGAGCAGAAATATAACATTTAATTTTCAGCGCGCCGCACTCGTATGTCCGAAGTGGGTCAAATAATAGCGCCCCTTGAATATTGCCAAGCACACCAGGCAGATAGATAATTTCACACTTAAATCCAATTTAGTTTATTGAGTTATCTACTGTAACAACGTTTTATGTTCGTCTGTGGAATTTAAATTTAAAATACGATGTGAATACTTTCTTCTAGCATATTCTGTCATAGATCCATTAAGTACAAGACCCAATAGCGATAAAATGTCCTAGAATAAACCCCGATAAGCTCGCTGTTCAATTCATTTCTTATATATCTTTGCGATTGGTGAAACCTGTCTTGGGTAGATTGATTCATTACAGACAGATTTTCTGTTTATTCGAGCGAAACATAATAGATAGGTTAGTTAAGTACAAAGGTTACAGACGAGACTGCTTACAGCGTAATTACACTACATCCCGTTAGCTTTAAATACGTACCAGAGATTTATCATGATCCGCGTAAGAGGATACTAATATTACGTCCCTCTTGAATTTTGGACGTTCATCGCTTTAAAAAGTAGAGCTATATTTCAACCACTGGTAGCCTCATCAATCTGCCTTACAGGCTCGTCTCATAATGCATGTAGGCACTATGTATGTGTCACCTTTCACAGTACCAACTTTCAATCAATCAAATAAATAAGGCACTTTTTAGCCTTATTGAATTATATTGGCTGTTGAAACTTGTTCAATTTATTGGGCAACGGGCAATGCGTTTAATGTCAGCTCATTGCAGTTCTTTGGCAATTTTGCTTTATAGTCTTACTAAAGTTTTAGATTTAGGTCGTTAGGTATGACATTTTTTGTCGATATTAGATTTAAAATTATAAAAAATGCTTTCTATAAGTATGTTTCTGAAACAGAAGTGCTCGAATATTTAAGATTTTTTTAAATGTAAAAGCTTTAATTGATTGGATAAATTACCTATACATAAAACAATTTTTAAGTACTACGCGGACGCAGTAAACTATTATAACTTAGAAAAACCTTAGGCAAGAAAAAGGGAAAACCAAAACTTTAACTAAAAGCAAGACCAAGTGTAATGTTATTGACGTTATCAGACTGTGTAATTAGCTAAGTAAACGAACGTTACATACGAGTAGTCGAGTATATACGTTGGAGTTGGTAAGCAGCTAACTTTGCGAAGCTTTCTCACTGCCACTATTATTCGTGAATGCGAGCTCCTTAGCATATTTAACGTATTATGAGGTTAATAGGCAATGATGGCGGGTTCATGTTCCCGTCGTAAGTCTCGGCTCAGCTGGTAATGTTCCGCCTGTTGTTAGTTAGCGAGGTGAAGCACCGAACCTGGTTACTAAAAGCATGGTAAAGATTTGCAAATCAGTTGCCGTGGTAGTGTTGTAAATAATAATTTAATGGTTAGAGAGGAAATTTGTGTAGAAACAAAATTAAATGTATTTTAGTACATATTTGGGCGGAACTTCATCGCACTTTTTACGTAGAAGACAAAGACCATTATCTATAAAAATAGCGTTTGTTGTATGGGAGCCCCCTTAAAATTTTATTTTATTTTGTTTTTAGTATTTGTTGTTATAGCGGCAACTGAAATACATAATTTGTGAAAAATTCAACTGTCTAGCTATCGCGGTTCCTGAGATACAGCCTGGTGACAGATAGACGGACGGACGGACAGCGAAGTCTTAGTAATATGGTCCTGTTTTTACCCTTTGGGTAAGGAGCTTTAAAAAGACAATGCCTGTTTGGAGATAAGAAGATCATTGTACATGTAGACATTCCACATGGTTTTGTTAATAATCCCTCCACAACGTCATCAAATCCAACAATCGGAAGCTGTACAAGAGGTTTATAGGTACCAGATTTAAAAAATAAAACATTTTCCTGTAGACTAATTAATTAAATAATTAGTTCAAAGCAGTCATCGCTCAAAAGGAGTTATCAGCTCGATGCGGACCCTCAATCACAGTTCTACTCAATAGACTGCTAACTGCTAATTTCCGAAAAGATAAAAATGCTTTCAAGATGAAAAAATATCATTTTTTCAAGACATAACGTAACGAGGTCTAAACCCAAAACGTTAAGAATTAGCAACAAAGAGTAAACCCATTGAATACCAGTGTGCGGATTCACAAACTTTCGTATCCCAACGTCAGTAGATTAACGCTTCCCCTAAACTTTTGCCTTGATTAAAACCACAAGACACCGTGACGTGAATTATAAAACGGTATAATTTATTTTATGCGCTAACCTCACCGGTTTGAGGAAAATAAATCTTTATATAGAAAAGGAAATGATGACTGACGACTGACAAACACTTTGTACCTATATGCCGTTGATTACAGTAAAGGTCTTATTTGAAGACGCTAAGCCGCTTACTAAATTAAAATACTTAAACGTAGTTATTTTACGCCAATATTTACTTAAAAATCCATATTTTTGTAGAGTAAAGTCGGAAGTCGAATAAAACATTGCTTTGACAACATGATACATAAAAATTAATATTTCATGATTTTGTCAAGTAGGCTTCAGAATTCAAAATGTAACACTACCATTAAATTTTTACGTTATAATTAGGGGCAACATACTCACAAATATAAACAATATTATTAAGTACCTAACAGATGAAACAATAATATGAAAATAAAATAAAGTTACGACACCTTACGTCAACATTATGACACCTCGTATACTGTTGGCCACACTTTATCTACACCGACGTGTAGAGATCGAAACCTTGCCATGCTTGATTGGCTTGCCGTAGAAAACAAAACAGTACTGTGCCAATATGCTTGTCGGCAGTTTGGCAAGTTTTCAATTAATCATATAACACAGAATTGTTCTGTTAGTTTTCTGCGTTTCACGGCAAACCAGATTATATGATTGACGCATTTCATCAAAGTTTTATTCGTTATCTTGATATACGTTGGACGAACCATTACTTTTAGCTGTTGTTAGATCGCCGTTTGTTTCGTGTTCGCAGAAGTAGTTCGGTAAACAAAAGAGGTCAGCGGATTTGCACTTACTTTTTGTCAAAGGATGGTAACTCCAATGTTGTAAGTGCCTATTATTAAATTCATTTATTAAGCTCTATTTTTACCCGCGAACTGTGAATCAAACAAAAAACCCAATAAGGATAGAAGAGAGTCTGTTCTTGGAATCGATGCGGTAAACAAAATAGGTACTTGAACACCTATTATTAAATTCCGCTACATACTAAATTGGACGAATTCGACAACGAACAAGTATTTAACATAATTTTCGATGTCAGTAGGTACATTGTATTTATACGTATAAATAGTTATAAACATAATATGCAATAACGGTTTGCAGTTCTATTACCTCTTTAAACGATATCATAATAATTAATAACGAGACGTTAATGTAAGACGCCACAGATAACGCCATAAAGGAAAAAAACGGAAGAAAATGTATACGAAATTTCAAGCAGCGGGACAAACAATATATTTTACCGTTTAATTAAAACTGTATTTGCGTAATTACCATATTTACAATAAAAATCACGTCACACTCTCTGACATAATATATTATTAATTCACATTTATACCTCGCGTGCTCACGTTTCGAGGTATAATTCATTATTTTAGTAATTTATGGAAAGTTATTTAAAACGAAATTATCGGGAAATACGATCTATACATGTTTGTAATTAGAAGGCATGAAAATGGCTGCACGCTTACGTGAAAAAATATGAATTTAAAATGAAAATACAGCCCACATGACTATAGTAGGTCCAGGTCCAGTCTACGGTTAGATACAAAAAAAAAATAAAAAAACCTACGTTTTGATATAAAAAGTATTTATTTGTCGATATTACTATATAAAGCCTTATTTTCTCTATGATAAAGCCTACCCTAGGATAAAATATATCAACCGTTTTACACTAAATATTTAAATGTGCTTATTAAGGTCATGATGTAACATCCAAATACGATTATACATACATACATATGTACCTTCATCAAAACTTCGCAACTTTAGCGCTTATAATATTAATACAAATGTTTTTGTTTCTACGCGTGCGTGGTTAATATCCGATGAGAAAAGCAATTATTATTCACATACCTACATGTTGCCAATCTATCGTCTGCCTATCAGATCTGTGTACGCATAAAAATAAACTTAATACCTACTTTTAACACGAAAGAGTTCTTTTGTATGTTCATCAGATGTTGTTAAGTGACAAGTATAAAAATCCCCCTGTATAAGAATTTGTACAAATAGTTTGATTGGGGTCACCGACGCAGGTATTGGTACATAATTAAGTAATAGTGGATTTTTCAGCAAGTCTTTTAGTAGCAATAGTAGGCTCGCCTTAAATTTATTATATCAGACTTAGTACCGTCATTGGCAAAGCGTAAACTCTACTTAACTCTTAGGACAAAAGCGTGACAATATAACAAAACCAAGACCTTTAGCGCCAAAGGGGCCAGCACTTAGCCAGTGCGACAGTCGGGCCAATTAGAATGTACACAATTAGGATGTCTGCAATTTTCGCGGTCGGTGGCCGCAGTTGCTACACAAAACAACTAATGCTGTTCTCTAAATTACGATCCCGAAACACCACAATTTCGCATTCGTCTGAATTTATATGATACTATGGAATTGGGGTCAACAAAATGCAAAATATTCGTACCTACAGAAAAAACTACACTTGAAATGGTAAAATTTCAGACGTAAACCCTAAATTACTTTTTAATTTGTGAAGTGCATTTAAGATCCAATGTCGCCAGAAAAGAGGTATTCTCTTAATCGACAAATCATATTCTAATGAATAATTGTAAAATAATCAAACAATCTGCACCAATTATCTATAGTTCTAGATGTAAACCAATTTAACCCAGTTGACAGCAGGTCACTCAAAACCACGAGTGTTGAGTTTGATAAGCGTATGAACTTCGTGATGTTTTCTGTAAATGTTTGATTTCAAACACGCTTGGCGACGTCTTTGTATGTTCTACAACGCGTACTCATAACGTTCCAGTTTTCTTCAGCTGTGTATATGTACGTATAAGGGTTTGTTTCAAGGCGAATGAAACATTAAATTGGATATCTAACGTTTAATAACATCCTATTTGCTTAAATGCGTCCTGAGCAGAACATTTCGCTCATAATTGGACAGATTTGGCATAATTACCGTGTTTACCAAGCGGCTGATTGCAGTACGACATTTGTGAGAAATAGATAGGTACGTACAGTTGGTAGATTTTCTGTTAAAACTTGGTAAAATATTATTTTGCAAGTAACTACTGTTATTTGAAAACTGATAAAATTTACCGTCTAATATAATCACAGTCATATATTCACAAGCAATCAGTCGGTTTCAGTCACGACTGATACTTAGTAAAACATTATTTTGTTAGTAGTTTATGCCACACGCCACCAAATGTAATATGAAACGTCTTGCGCAATAAAATATACCGATTGTCCCCTGAATTGCACGTAAGCATCTCAAACGACACAAGATGCAATGCGGCATTCTTATCTGCAACTAAACTACGAACAACTGATGCGATGTTGATAAGCTTTGTATAAAGGCTGTATTTCCCTTTCATCGATATCCAGCGCGGAAATCGGAAAACTGCGTTGACATCTTTGATGTATGTTGGAGCGTGTGATTTTCTCTATTAATGTTTATTTCACAACTATATCGCGCCGCAGCGGAGTTTATGTATCTTCTAACACTAATATTATTTGAATATCTATTTAAGAATGGTAATTTACGGTAGTAATGTCACTTTGAAAGATAAAAAAATATGTTTTAATAACGCTAAAATGAGAAAACGTCATGAAATGTAAACTCGATAATTCTTATATCATACCATGAATGATTGTGTTTGGTCAAATGCAAAATAGTTTGTGCTGACACTAAAGGACATGACTATCTTTTGTTTGAGTAAATGGGGTTAAACTACGAGTATACTTGTCTAACTTCTGTTGACGTTATGCCGCAGAGGCTACAGTGCCCTATGCGACTTAATTACTGATGAAAACTTTTTGCTCTTAAAAAAGGAAGCGCCCAACCGTACTGTTCAACGCAGAGATGCAATATTTCTTATCTTTTATCGTATGTAATCTGTGTACTTAGTGTGTAACCTTTTATATAATCAGTAACATAACATAACATCACGCCTGTATTCCCCGAAGGGGTAGGCAGAGGTGAACATATAGTACGCCCACATTTCGCCAGTTATGTTGTAAGTCCCAATGTAATAGGGGGCGAGCCTATTGCCATCAACCAGGCACAAATCCAGACTCCGTGCTGCTACTGAGAATTACCTAATGGAAAACTCAGTAACACTTTGCCCGACCCGGGATTTGAACCCAGGACCTCTTGCTCAGCAGTCGCGCTTAGCTACCACTAGATCAACGAGGCAGTCATCATATATGTATAATCAGTAACCTCTTTAAGTATCCAAGTTGTTAAATGTGATAGTATCCATAAATTATAATTAAAATACTGACTCTCCGTGTAAGTTTTCTAAGTGGCTTAACTTTAAATAACCTTCAATTTTATGTAAGTACCAAAAATTCTAATGAACTTATTAAGAGTTCGTCATACAAACTTTAAGTGTCAGATTAACCTTGTCATAAGTTGTTAATAGACTTAACTATAAGCTTTCATCACGCCTACATTACCCGAAGATATAGACAGAACTGTATAGTACCACACCCTCATTTTGCCAGTTATGTTATAGGTTTCAACTCCCAACATACAAACTCGACATAATACAAAAATCTATTGTAATATCCAGTAAAAAATGTATTTATAAGAAGAATATCTTTAACCATCCTCTTTCGCTCTGATTTATTTACCTGACCATATCACCTCACTTTTACGATACATTTTCCCCATCAATTTCCCGCCATTCGATTTAGCGAGGGGGCTTATCAATGAACGTTCTTAGAAAACGTGTAACGTTAACGTCACCGAGCCTCGTTATCGGACGAAGCCGATATCGAGACTGCGATCCGTAGTACCGTAACACCGAAGTACCGCGGTATCGCGTCCGAGGCGCCTAATACTTCGGATAACAGCCATCCGTTAGTTTGAGCTTGCGGCGCCTATTATCAATTCCAAATGAGTTTCGTCCTGCTAATAATGGATCTATCTGTTTACCAACATTATGGTTGTGCGTGCGTATTCTATCGGCTGTCAGTGATTGCACGCTCAACGAGCCAGAACCGATAATTCCTAATCCGTGGGCGTAGTTTGTTCGGTATTCGAGGATAAACTTTATGATTTGCGGCGTCTAGATTTTATGTTTCTAACTTGTCGAATTTATTGCTTTAATTTGTGTGTATTGTTTAGTGGGTGTGTTATCACAAGCGTTAAAAAGATCAGTAATTTATGATTGTGTTTAGATTGAATAAAGTAACTTATTTATATCGTGTCGTATTCTATGTTTATTAGATAAGCGTCATTCCCTACTATACAAACATAATGCAAATATCTTACTACAGGTCGCCGGTTTTAATTGAGTTGCTTAAGATACTCATGATACTGCCTGACTAGTTTAGATGCTAGTTTGAAAACTATAACTATTTGTAATTAATACAGTAGGTACGTCAAAATAGCAGATTAAGAAATTACATAGGAGGCCGCTAGAAAAATAAGGGTGAATAAAGGATGTACATGACCTAAACATTCTATTGTCAACTTCCTTATTAATCTTCTTCATTATACCTATCTCTTCATCTTTAAACATCCTGGGTTATTATTATCATATCTCCAGAAATAATTTTTCCACAAAGTTACGCTGAACTTAGATTACTGTATAAATCTTTATTTGTTCCGATACAGGCGGCAAAAGAGTGGTGTTTCCATAAAAATGTTCAAGGTCCAAAAAAGATAAAACTGTTGCGGAAGTTTTTCGATCTTTTTGAACTGTTCCAATTTCTATAGATACCTACGGCGGAGTAATATCGACCTATTTTCACAAACGAGTTTATTTACCAATTTGTATCGGGTTACAGTTTAGGATCGTTTCGGCTGTACGAATGACCGAAAACTAGTAATTAGCTATCTAGCTCATGATAAACAAATAACAACTGGAATATTAGAGGATTTGTTAAAGTTGGACTGCCTCGTTGGTCTAGTGGTCGCTAAGCGAGACTATTGGGCATGTGGTCCTGGGTTCGAGTCCCGAGTCGGGCAAAGTGTTACTGTGTTTTTACATACGGTAATACTCGACAGCAGCGTGGAGGAACAAATTCAGACGTTTTGTGCCCAGTTTATGGCAATAAGCTCACTCGCGGAACCCTTTCCTGCTAACCTACCTGGAATAAAGACGTGACTTTAAGTTATGTTTTGTTAAAATTCTTGAATCATCTTGTAAAGTAGCCTGTAACCAATACCGATCCATCCCCACATGGCGATTATTCTCGTCACTCTACTTAATATTGCTATTGTGCGCTTGTAATATATGTTACCCTGGTACTTGAGCTCGATACAAAGCACCTTTTCACGTTTATAACGTCAATTGGTAATGAAAAAACGATCTCATCCTAAAGGTGTGTTAGAAGATTGGCGTTTAAATACCATCCCGTGGGTGGTTAATATCATCCCGTGTACTAAAAAAATAAACTTAGGTAATCCGTTCGCCAAGGCTGCTATATTTTTATACCCAGGTCCCTAGGCTATACTACGCTAACCTAATTATTTGCATATGTATGTGAATACGCCCTAAAAGTACCGGATAATGTAATGAACGTAATAACTAAAATGGATATCGTACCAAATTGTAATACTGTCGGAAAATAAAATGTTAATCCAAAGAGACGAACTCTTAAGTAAATACTATTTCTTTTCAAAGTACTTCTTCACGACAGGTATAAATGAGAACAGAAGGTGCTCAAGAACGTAGAGTTCCAAGTTTTGAATAATTTACCCAAGTTTATTGAGGAATACCATGTTAAATCATTTCAAAAATGTTTTAAAATTAGCTTTTAGTCACTTAAGACCTACTAAGGACTAGATACTGTAATTTTTTATACATACAATATGCTTTAGACTAGTGACCAAAACAAGTGTTAACTGCCACAAATTTAACTTTTGCAGAAAGAGCTTGTAGTCTTCACATGATTACAAACACAACATTACATTGCAAACGTAGCAAAGAACGAACTAATAGTTTCGATATATATACCAATTTTTTTCTTTAGTATAAGAATAGTCGAAAGTGTTATTGACCTTTGTTCGATACTCATTAAATGTTCTTCCAAATAATGTCTGATATCTTAAGGGGTAATCAATGAAATATATCCATTAGTTTTATCGGTTCAGACTGGCGCTTATCCAATATTTCCCTCGCTATTTTTCATATTTCATCTTACATAATTGTTTTTATGCACGAACAAAAATATAGCTAGGTATTTACTGTCGAACTATTTATCTGCCATATTTTTCGTTTAATAGCTTTTCAGTATCCGATGGTTTTTAAATCATATTACCGCTCTTCTCATATTTATGTTTTTATATTCGAATTTGATGTGCTCACAAATTAGCTTTACTTAAAAGTTTTCTTGAAAATATTATGAAAACATTTTCTTTTCACATAAATGGTTTGGTGCGACCAGTATTTAAACTTTGTCTGAATATATTGAACTATTCTTCGACAACAAGGTACCTACATAATATATTACATACTTATACCTATATTATAATTATATACTGTTTACCCGAATACCGGCGTTGTACAACATTTCACCCTATGTAATACGATGCGAGCCTATAACCCCTAATCGACCACAAATCTAACCTTCCTGATCTTAATATCACTTTGCCCGAACCGAGAATCGCACTCAAGACCTGACGCTCAACAATCACACATTGCGACTTCTAGATCAAAGAGAGTGTTAGTTTATCATCTATCCATATTGTAAAAATTTTACATAACATGCCATTAACTACCAAAATATTACTGATTCACCAATCTCCTCTAACTATTCTACAGGGCACATGCTGACGTTTTAAAGTACTGCTAACTTAAAAATCCGGTAACAAATTTGCAAGTCATCAGCTAGTCTGTAGTGTCCGCTAAGCTTAAATGTTGCAAATGACACAAACGCTGCAAACCGTCTTTCGGGAAACACATTTCGCGCACAGTGCATAAAATTTTGCAGCAAATAAAATTTTAAGATATAAAAATATTGGACGGTAAACATGGCACAGTGTGTAACCCAATCTCCTGACGGCGGGGGATCGATTTATTTTACACACCGACTTTATGTTCCTAGACATATGAGTTGTTACTCACATAAGATACTTTTAACACTGTCACTGTCAACATAAAATGACCACAATTGTTATTAAGCTTCTCCTGGCCCTGTGGAAATAGAACGATAAGACTTTACTCGCATCAAACCTGATTAGGATCCAAATTAAGTTTAAGCTGAACTAGGATAGGTTATACATCTAAGTTATGATGCTAATCTTTACTTGATCTGTACGATGTGAATTACAACCGTCCGAAATTTAGCATTCATAACTTTACTGCAAGGTTTTGTTGTTTATTTAACTCCAGCATTTGGGGCGCTCAGGCTCGCCCGTGGACTAAAGTATTAACGTCCAAAAGTGACAGTTTAAGCACCAACGACGCTGACGTACGATTACTGTTTACAACAACTTTATTCAGTACAAACGTTTATGTTTAAACACAGAAATATTGACTACCATATTTTTGTATTTAATGTATAAATGGGTTGAGTATATCTTTCATGTTATATAACAAAATCGCTGCCCAGGAACCAAACGTAATCCCCAAATACCCCTCTAACTCGTGGCTAAGAAGTAATCAGCAGGCATTACGGATCCCGACACACTTTGACGGCGAACGCCTCCTAATGTCGGCTGAAACCGACAGCTTAACGTGCTGCGACCGATCATTAATCTAGTTTAAAGTGCGCCCCTTGACAGACCCACTAAACGTAGCTATCTTGGTCACCGACTTGACATAAACGATGATTATTTTTACTGTCCATACTACATTCTATCACGCAGCTAGATATAAAGTCAATTTTCCATCTTATAGATTTCGATTCCAGAATTTTAACGGAAGAGTTGGATCAGTACACCTCCCTAGACTCCGTAACTACAAATCTCGTTTAGTCTTTTCCAACTTCATTGCATCGGCAAAGCGGTCCACTGCCTTGCCAACTGTAAGTTTGAAGCTACTTTTGTCATGACTTTTATTCTTTCTTACAATTAAACGTATTCCCTGGACAACAACTGTTTCATCAACATTCTTTGTGGGTTGAATTTATTAATTTACTGAAATACACTAGGATTTTTAGGCAAAGAATGACTTATTTCACATTTCCAATTAAAATTCAGCTCACCCCGAAGCTACTATGTACGTGATTCTTTGCCGGTAACCTTTAATGTGTTGCAGATATGGAGTGCAATTTAAGCACTTTGGGAACCGTGATTCGAAATTGGCGAGCATCGAAGTGTAACGAAAAATGCGCCAGTATTGCCTTTCGGCTCTTTGCCATAGATAAATGAATAGTTCTATCACATCGCGCTGAATCGGTCATGGACCGACAATTGTGCTCTGAACATCGACTCTGCACTTTCTGAATAAGTACATTTATTTTAAAAAGTTAATCGTGCTACTAGTGTAGTTATTGTCGTCTGAAGGCGAGACGAGTAATTTAATACTATTATCATAACTTCTAGTTGCTATACCTAACCTACATCTACCATATCGTACGTGTACGTGATTTCTCACAACCGCTTTTAAAGTTAACACGTTGCAGATATGGAGTGCGATTTAAGTACTTCTGGTAACCGTGACTCGGAAATGGCGAGCATCGAAGTGTGAAGAAAAATCTGCAAGTACTGCCGCCGGGCTCTTCTTATACGTGAATGAATACCCTTCCGCACCGAGTTGAATCAGGTGTGAATCGAAAACTTTGCTTTGAGCATCGACACTGTGCATTTTGTAAATTACTTTCGCGTTGTGTCAAAGAGACGCTGCTTGTTCATTTTGTAGTTTCGTATGCTTTAAAAGGTTTGATTAAAGAGCTGATTCGACTGTCTACTACAATAATGTTTATTTGTTTTTGTTTGATTGCTTGCTTTATCATTTTGATAATGTTAAAAGGAAATTTTGTTGTGTAATGCTTGTTACTGTTCTTACTAGTGGTATGAAACCTCATTCTGCCTCTATCCTTTATGCCTACCAGTGTCACTTAATTTATAATTCCGATACCACCTTGCTCTCAATACGTAACCCTTTGTGACGGTATTCGAACAGTATCGATAATGAATGGTCCTATTGTTCCTTTATCAACTCTTAATCGAAACACAATATCTTAATATCGGTTCTTGGCGTAAATAATATGTGATTACACAGAAAGTAATTATAAATTCTTAATAGGTAGAAGATTTACTAACACTGTGTTTGTTCTTTGCATTCCAGACTAGAAGGGTTAATTCGGTTGCGGGCTGCCAACGTGGCTGTTTGGTGATATTTAAAAGGTAAAAAAGTAATTATTTAAAAACGATAAATATAAAAAAAATCCATCGAATATTAATTAATGACTAACAAAATGCGACGTTGCCAGACCGCAACTAAGTACACCCACACACTCTTTAGAAAACTAGATAAACAGTGTTACATTTTATGTTTTTGCGAAAGTTACGTCTTAAATATTTTCATAAATATATGGGAGAGTGTACGTTCTATCTCTGCGCAACGATCCACCTTATTCTTTAAGGTACCGATATCTCGTTTTTATATTTACCACGCGCCAGATTTCCCAAGCGACATACTCGATACATGGCCAATCTACGAAACGAGCTTTTCTTTAAAGTTTTCGCAGCTTTAGATTATCTCTCAGTTGACTTGAAATCGAAAGTGATTTAAGAAATCGATAACTGATAACAACACGGATTCCTGATTTTAGTCCTCCTTTTTGTCCATCCACTTTGTCATAATCCACACACCACAGTGTCATGGCAACAGGTCCTGCCGTGCAGTAGAGCCTATCGAGAACAATAGCTTGTCCGCCACTGGTGCGACGGTAAAACTCTCTCGGTTTTCTATTCACATATCTCGAGATAAAAATTGTGGCTTTAAAAATAATCACGTCTTTTGATTTTAAAAATGGAAAGTATGTCTAATTTAGCTTGTAAGATTTTGTCACCGACATACAGACGACGGGACAACTGAAACTATATAAAAGCTTGTAGAAGATTTCGACAAATTGAGAACATCCTCCTTTTTTGAAGCCTGGTAAAAATGGCCCTCTGTTTAAGTACAAACCTTACTGGGAATTCGTTAAGCAACACAAGCACCAATAGCCGAAGTAAGGAATACAATATATTACTTTATCAGATGGCAATTGCCGTGTATTCAACTTTACTTCAGTGTAGTAGCTTAGTGTTATTTACTACATCCTTATCACAATTCCGTTTCAAATTACTGAATCTGATACTCAAGCTCCCGAAGTTTCATAAAGGGTCTATATTTTCCCCCGTACCCACCGTTATCTGTGACTGTGACCCGAATTCGGTCTTAAGCTAAGCCCTATTTACACGTATTACTTGTCCAATCTTGTACGTTGTCAATGGGAAGATAACGTATCCTTGTACCGTATACAGTGTGCCCCTCGCACTGTGCCACTCGTCTTTATACGTATAGATATCAAAATATAGGCGATGTTGTGTACTATACGTATTTTTGGATTATCATGAAAACTTATTTGTATTTCCCTCAACTTCTATAACAAAAGAAACAAAATATTTAATTCTAAGGTTTTCCGTATAACTAGATGATCTTTCTGGTATTGACATCACTATCTGATTGATTATATCTTAGCTTTCGACGAGGACTATGCAAAATCACATGCATGCTAACAATATCTATGTCGTCACCCTGCGGACACTGATGTTTAATTCAATGAGGTAAGCACAGTTCTAATAGGTATAACGTAACATGACTTCCATTGAAATAAAACTATTTTTACGGATTTTATTTTATTTTTTTTGGCCTAGACAATTCGAATCCTTTACAGCATTTATCGTCACGGGCAGACTTAATTATTTTTTAAATGACGATAATGATTATTTGTAGCACAATGATAGCCGCGACAAAGTAACAACGGAACAATATTATTACACTCTTTATCGTAGATACAAAAAATATCCTTGTAAGTCTTTTACCTTTAAAAACTTAAATAAAACCGGTTATAGAACGATCCAAAAAATTGTACCTGTTAATAGCCTCTATGCGATAATTTTTCTACTCCCTGAAAATTTGGCGTTACTTACGAACGCGAATAATAACTATTAGAATAATAACTAGCACAATGTTTATTACTCAATTAACGTTAATGTGAAGCGAACCGAACACATCTTATTATTTATTGCAATATTCAGTGTAATGCTTTCCACTTTGTCTGGCATTATCATAACCTTAGATTATCTAGATGGAGTCTGGCGCTACATTGAAACAAAAAACAACGTGCCAATTGTTTTTTTTTTTTTTGCATGAATGCGTGCGTAATGATACCAGTTGATAAACATTACAACTAAAATGGGGTAAATTGCCCAACGTGGTACAGTCTATCTTTTAACTCGAAATAAAAATTATTTTTATATAATAGGTACATAATTATTGTGTTTGGTACTAATTATATATTATGAAGACAATGTTTTTTTTTATTACATGCAATTGGCTATGGCGCTTTCTTTTTCTTACGGAGCTAAAATTTTTACGTTGGTTCAGTTCCAAAGACAATACATTTTCATGATAAGCGTGACCGAATTGTAACCCAGGGTTGGCTCCAGACGAAGGAACTCCTCAATGGTTAACAGTACAGACTCAACATTTTGTACACACATTTAACCATGATAGCTCTTCCTAAAATTCACCATGATCTTAACACCACCCTCACGGTTGCCTCCAGACGAGGGAACTCATCAACGGTCAACAGTAGTGACTCAACATTTTATATGCACATTTAACTATAATATCCCGTTCTAAAGTTCACCATGATTTAAACACTATCCCCATGGTTAACTTTAGACGAAGGAACTCCTCAAATTTCCTCGGCGCAGGCACGTAATTAAGTATACACATGCTGGCGCTCATGTCGAATTTTGCAAGAGTCAATAGGCCCGCCATCTTGAAATTCAAAATGGGTGGAATATTCGAAAAAAAAAATCAAGCTTATTTCAATGTAGGTACTACAATACACTTCGATTCGTAGAAAACTGAAGATCCATTATCCACCATAACATTAATAATATCGCCCTACCAGCATACCGGTCTCATGTGTAAATGTGGGAAATTTGGTTTTCACAAACTTGCCACACTTGCAAAATGGCGAATTTTATTTTTTTATATTCCAATATTTTGCAATAATTCATTATTCAAAAACTAATGATAATTTATTTAACATACGGGTGATAGGATACATATTTATTAATATTCGATCGGCCTCTGTAATTTCTACACACCTTAATAGCCCATTTCGCCATTTTTATTACGTTATTTTATGATAGAAAAACAAGCGTCTCCATTGACAACACAATTGACACTGTTGGCTTTTGGCGCCAATTGTGAGGAATTGGCGCTATAAAATACCGACGCTGTCAGGGTCTTGACACTCCATCTAGACATATATATAATCAAAGATCATAACATATGAGTCACCACACATCACACAGAAGTAACACGATCTATTTTTAGATGGTTGCGCAATTCCAGCCAGTAATTTCCATAGAATATTAATAAAAATAAATCACATGTATTTCAAATTAAGAACAAAATATTATAATTACGAATAAAAGTAATCGCGGCAAGAAATATAATAAACAATTATCATTCGTTCTCTACTCTACTCTACTACTAGTTACTATAATCAAAGTTCCTCCCAATAACCTCGCTGTGGAGAGAAGTAAATTCCATTTTCAAATTTTGGGTGTTACGTGGCGTCACCTTGCGGTTGTAGGGACGTCGAAGTGAGCTCACATGGGTCGTGTCTGAGAGGAGTATGTTATGCAACATTTAAAGTTATAAGAGGTAATATGACCGGAATTATTTTAAAATTAAAAGCTCCTGTAATTTCGCCTGCTTGAAGGTTACTTAGGTTTTTGATATGACATTTTCAACATACCTAAAATTCAAACCTAAAATAGATCGTAGCCTTCTCAATATTTTGTAATAAAGTATCGTGTGAACTTCCAAGATGTATCTATATTATTTAAATATCACTAGGTGTATAATTATTGTTGTACTTCATAATTACTGAAAGCAATGAGAGAAATATAATGGTTATGAAAAACGGCAACAAACAAGCCAGGTAATCAACCAATAGGTTATCGTTTTTGATTTCTTAAAACACACCTGTTAGTATATTGTGAATAGTGATTATATGGTAACCGTTAACGGTTAACGTTGAAGAGGTTAGTAGTCTACAAAATTACCCGCTAGATAAGTGTAATTAGATTTCCCGGTAATCACACTTCAGTCTGAAGACTAGAACCCAACTAATACAGTTAAAATACAATGCTTATTTATGACTTTTGTGTCTTGGCATGTAGGTATGTAGAGTGCATTATAATTTGAGAAGGAACATACTTATGATCATTTGCCAGTTTTAAAGGAAAAAAGGTCCTTTTTTAGTGTTTTGGATGGTTCGCAATAAGAGATAGTACTACAGTGCTTAAAATGAGCTTTTATCTAAAATAAAATAGGACACATTGGGGACTTTTCATAGTTGCACAATTGCACATAAAACAAAATACGGTCTGAAATGACGCCAGTGAGAGTTTGAAGCTGATGAATACCAAGTGACAGGTACCCTAGTTTCGGAATCAGGGAACCTAATAAATACTTGTTTGTGAAATGTTTGGTGTAAGCGTTCTTAGTGTTAAATGAAAGTGATAGGTATCTACCAAGGTAGACTACATAATAAATCTAACATTATGAAAATGATCACTATTGAAAGTAGACGCAGTTAGATACTGAGATAAATGGCTCAATCTAAAAATATAAAAAAAAAGCAAAGAAAAGCTTATATGGTCAACATTGTCTCTCTTAATCGATACGGTTGCTCTGCAATAAGACCAGTGGTGGCTTCCCACGGCGCGTTAAGACACGGGCCGCGCCGTCCAGAACCGATTGTTACAAGCTAGCTAGTACTACGAACGAGTTCGAGCCACACCTTCGTACTGCGCGTTGCTCGGGTCAGCCCGTGTTGAGCAGCACCGTGAGAAGGCACCATAACACGAACGTGTGCGGACAGACTGTATGTTATAGTCGAGGCAATTAAATCTGTTCTTTAGTACAAAGTAGCAGGACTCTGTCTGTTGTATATATTTCTGGGTTAATGGTTATGTAGGTACTTTAATAGAAGCCGACTAATAAGACATATCTTTGTAATTCAATAAAAAACCACATCCAAACGATGAATGGGTTTTAAAAACGAAGTACATCATTTACAGAAATTGAAGTCCTGTAGCAGCGTGCAGAATTTATTCGAATTCAAGTGATATTTACATAATATGTGTACGCATTTGTGTTTACACAACTTTTTGTCGACAACACTCTTTCATAATCTCCTTTTGCCCGTAAATGAAGGAAAAACGTAGAAAAATATACGGACCACATGCTCACGTTTTTTGCTGTTGATATTTTTGCTACATTTGGGAAAATTTACCTTTATTATTTGTATTGTAGTCATAGAGGAAAAACATTGTGTATTTTTTTAAACATTGAACCATCTTCCGCAGATTGATTTTACTTTATTTAGGAGACTTGCTCGTAGATGAATTTGCTTGTTTGTTCTTTTTTTGTTCGTTTGTTCTTGAAACATGTTTTAGTATTGCACGATGCGAAGTTATAAAAGAAAAATCGATGGTAGACTTTCTAGTGTGCTTTTTAATTTCGTCTTTGCATTCATTCACTATTTGTAAACATGTAAAAACTGTACCTACTAATGAATCAGTCTAAAACAGAAACGTTTTGACCGGATAATACCGCCTCATTCATGTAGCAGGCTCTATTGAAACCTCGGCATCTTAGATCCAATTCCTACATATCGGGAAAAAGTTAGTAGAAATAGAAATTGTACAGAACACTAAAATAATAATATTGTAGAAGTCAGGAACTCTATTGACTAGCTTACTTATTAACAAGGTTGCATGCTAAACCTGACATAATGCAACTTTGTGTGTTGTACAAACTTTTTACCGAGTTCAAAAGCTAGTTCGACAAAACCAACATTTGAGTAAGCATTGTGATCGATGCTAACCATCTTTGCACGAGGTCAGGCCATTTTGCCTCGCAATGAGCAGTATTAGACAGTAATCTACTATTATGTATAACTTAACACGACATTGCACCTCTGTTTATTCAGAAAGCAAAAAATATCCGTGTCGTTGATGCTAATACTCCAAACCAAAAGCCTCTAATATTTTTGTTACCAAAAAAGAAATGCCTTTATCTACGATCTTCCTAATGATGATTTAGAGCTGCTTTTCGATAATGGAAATACGCAATATAGCGAGCGAAGGGTTAATTACTTGACGTGTCATGTTTTCTCACTGTCATGGGTGCAATCAAAGTCCATTAACTAATGGTAGGTGATGTGTGTACGCCGTTACGAGTACATGGAGCATATGGGTATAAAACGTGTGACAGACGCGCAAGTTAACATAAATCACTGGTGATGCGTCGTTATTCTAAAAATAAACAGCACATCCATTTTTCCGGCTTAGCCCCTCACTCGATTCTTATTAGGAGAAATTTGCTGATTTACAATATTTTTAGCCTCCAGCCAGTTCCATCTCAGACAGTATCTATATAAGTGATAATTGTAAACAATTTGTATTGATAAAAAAATACTAAACATCATTTTAGTTCTGAAACTGTGATGGTAGACCAAATGTTAATAAACAAATCCTTACATAGTACGAGTTGAAACCAAGTTTAAATCTAATATTTATTTTCTATTACTACTTATAAAGAAACCAAACCTAAGAACAGAGCACCAATAGGATCATATAAATGAAGTGTTACATTCGAATATCGTAATAACAATAAGTGAACAATGAACCAGTCGTAATAAGTCCCTCCGGCCTCCCAACCCTGGTCGTCTAATAAAGTAATAACATGCGTAGACTATTAAGTCGCTGTCTTTCTCTTTTATCCGCAAATCATGGCGATAGCATTGTAATTATGCAAATGTTACATTGTTAACGAGATAATATCGAACAACGGTCAGTTCGAAACGAATTCTGCTCTTTATTTGTCGAATTATTCTTGGCTCCTATATCTTTAGGACGAAAACTCATGGCTTTGTCGGAAACGAGCATTTGTCTAGTAATCTCTGTGTTCTAATTAATATTGATGGACTTATAAATAAGACGATTGTTTTTCCTACGCCTTATTGGTAGGTACCTATTGTTATTAACTCAATCTTTTATTTCAGCATTTTAACCGCCTTCACACACTCACTACCACGAAGATATATTAACAAAGCATGGAAGACAGCAAGCTTGTACGAAATTTTGCACTAGTATTCGAGTTTTAACTTGATTGATCTGCTATGAAGTGTATAAATAGGAAGGGATTCTATTTATACATTTGGGGTTTTGCGAAGCGTGTATCTGTGAGTTTAGACAGAAGATGCAAATTAGTTCATCACCATCTGGTGCTTTTGTAGCAGCCGACACAAACGGATCGCTTTTAATAGAAATTGTTCCAGTTTTACAAACCAGTCTAGAACTTAGTAAATGTTCAGCATTGAAAACAAGTATTTTTCCAATGAGTAAACTCACAAGGGCTACGATCGTTTAAATCATAAAAACTGGTAAATTCATCTACTAAGTGGGCAAACTAAAAGATTATTTAATCTCTACTTTATTAACAAGGAAATGCCTAATCACCTCTTTAACCCATTTTCCAGCCGGAAAGCTTTTGGTCGTTTTTCTTTGACTTTTATATCAGTTCAAAAACGGTAGCTGGTAAAAAAATAACGTTATAACGAATTTTGCATTCACTGAATAATTATGTACGAAACGTTAATACACTACTCATTTAACGGCTATTTGAAGGCATGCCTTTATATTTAATTACCCAATTCTCATAAAGTCAAGTTTACCGAAACAAAAAATTCTTCCAAAGCAAAATTCAATCAAGATTTTATCGTAAATTACATTGAAGACATCAAGTGAAACTTCAAAAAAACAGCTTCCAATATTTAATTATTTAGAGACATCGAAAAGTTTATAAACGTTCTCCAATAAATCTTAAAAGTACCTCGAGTTGGCGTTCGCAATTATAATTAGCTAAAATTATAAACATTTCAATTTTAAGCTTTATAATTTCCTCGGGAACAAACAATAACAAAGTCTTAATTTGTTCCCTAGTTTATCAGTACTTTGTAAAGGACTCAAGAAAACATCGTGTCGGGGTCGTTCAAGATTTATGTCTGTCATCATTTCGTAAATGTGGATCAGCTATATCAAATGGGTACAGATGATGCAAAAACCTTTTCAGCATCAAGCTCGTTTCCCAAGACTCGATGAATGGCAAACTTCAATAAATTATTAACATGACATAATATATTCCACGGATTGAACATTATTCTTACAGTTGCGTCTGTTTTGAAAGGGTTGCGGAGATAATGCATTTTCCTCGTAGATGCATTAATCATGCTCGCAAATGTAAACTTTTTCGTCACGATTGCTACTAAGGACAATTTCGTCGTAAGGTAATTACTCAAGTTACGATAGAAAAAACAACCAACTACTCATGAACTTTTAAACCAACTCTATGAAATGTTGAAAATAGACAACAGGATAAAAGAAGAAAATAGCCCAACAAAGAACAAAAATCATACTGGGATTAAAGGGGAATTTATTCTGTAGGCAAATACGCAAAATTAAGCAATAACTGGACGTACATAAATACTTAAATACTTCTAATTGGAGGTCCGTTTTTAGGAACAATATTTCAAACCGAAGTTTGCACAGAAAAGAAAAAAATGGCGACAAGTATTTAGTAGCACCTACCCTATTTCTGAGTTGTTGTGGCCCTATTTGTAGTACGCAGTTGTGTTATGCCAGTAGTATTCTGACGTCAGTACTTGAGATTACTCTCGAAACGTTAACGACGTTAAGTGCCTTTGTTTTACGATCACCTATTGTGATTGTATCATGTTGGAGAAAACATACATATTGCGATGGCAATTAATAATCTTGGTTTTCGTGAATCATATACAAAATAGGTAATGTGGATTTTTTTATTTATTGACTTTGGAGACTTTTAAGTTTAGAGTTAAAATCTAGGCAAAACGATACCTTTTACCATTATGTTTGTTAACTAATAGTGATGTGTGAGTTTTAAAGTACGTTTTTTTATCTTTGTATGCAGGACGGCAAATGTTTGAAGATGTAACGAGGTTACGGTAAGATCACTAATAGGTATATATTTGACGCTTCTGAGATTGTCGGTAATATAGACTTGCCGTGGAGAAGACTCCGAGAGTAACCCAGGGTTAACACGATACGCACGCAATGCTGCGGAAATCGGTCTATTTTGACAGGGGTAGACAAGCCGCTCCCCAATACAAATCAACATCAGTGGAGCACTCGCTTTGGCATCTATGAGGAAAGATTACAGTCTTTTGTTATTGTGACGTTTCAACGTACACATCTCTTTTATTTAAATTTTGTAACAAAATATGGAGTTTCTCCGAAATAAACGATTACTATTATTATTTATGCGTTGCGCACACCTTTTATGAATGCCGTACCAAATGTCAAAGTGATCCTCAAATTATTTCGTTGCAAATGGCACAATGGTACGTGCAAGTCAAATTAAATGTGTTTCTTTCATCAAATAATTTTTCGTTAACAAAATAGTCTGGGTACTTCCTACCTTGTACGTTGGTATATAATTTTAATTTAAAATACGGATCAAATAGGTTTCAATTAAAGTCAGAGCTTTAAATAAAAACAAATTGTGTATTATTGCTGTTATGGATTTCAGCTTTATTATATGCTCGATGAGGCGCTATCCTTTGCGGACGCAGTTTACTTTGAGTTATTACACAAGCAGCGCAAGGTGCTATTTCATCGTGGATTCTGCTATTTCATGTGAACTTATGCGTATTATTTTAAATATTTAACGCATCAAATAAAAGGGAAGAGCGAAATCCACGGAGGGTTCAAATTCCGCTTGTGTTATTGTCTTGTATAACTTGTTTATTTTCTTGTATTATTTAATTTTTATCGGCTTATCTAGTCCTAGAAAATAATAATGTGTTCTACGATAGCGCACGGTGCCAAGAATTAACCTATCTAATCTCGACGACCTGTCACATAGAATCACCGATGTTTTGTATGATCCTTCGTACTGTATTACGTACCAACATGTATGTACGACAATGTCCGACCTTCTCCTTGATCTGCAAGCTTCAATGCGCCTGGCTGCGCTCCGCTAAGCTCCTTATTGCCACAACACAGTTTGTCATTTACATATACTACTTAGGAGACGGCACTATACTTGGGTAATAAGTCATCTACATTTATGTGTACACGTCACGCTTTTGATTGATGCGCGGCGCTTTATTAAGTATGAAGATAATATCTTTAACAATGTCTTATCTAAATTTCTTCTCTGTACCTACTCTGTAGCAGAGAAATCTTCGAGGACGACACATAAAATCATTGCGGCTGAATGAAATCTGAGCGCTGTGACTGCTCAAAGACTTCTAGCAAGACTTAATGTTTTTGTCATCAACTATAAATTAGAACACCCTACCTATGTCCAACAGTGGACTGAGATAGGCTGATGATAATGATGATAAATTACAGTCACTGATGTTTATGCAGGATAAGTTGAAATAGCATTTGAAAATAGCATGTGTACAGACACATTTTCCAAAGAGAGTAGATACACGTCATAAAGTACGCGAGTTTATTGCCAAGCACCGCACATAATAACATAATCAACAAAACCCCGGACTGCAATACTTGAAACGAAACTGTAAATTGAAACAAGATCCTATTATCTGCACCCAAACTTTTAACCGCCAGACTTAATAAAGACAGAAATAAAGTTTACCATAAAGTTGCTGGTAAAAATAATCAATAACTTATGTAAACAACATTTACTCTTAATAAAGCATTAGACGTTTTGACAAACTACTAGCAAACGGTTCCTTATAAGTAACTAGACAAAATCTCGTTTATATAACACCAAGATCAATTAGAAATACGAGTATCTATATCGTAACTGTTAGATACGTAGTATATATGTAGTACTGTTGATTGAGGATCGGTTGTTTAGTGGTGTCAGACAGCGTTCGTTCTGCCCGACTGAGCCACGATACGCCGTAGAGGTACTCGGATGAGATACTGTATAACATTTGTATGTATATATACATCGTTATATTTCATTCATCTGATTTAATTGTACTGTTAGCAAACAGTATTTTATCGTCATTTGATGGTACTTACTGATAATTACAATTCCTTGTTCACAAAATAGTTTTTATTGTAATTACTTGCAATATAATCGAAAGAGTCGACTCTTAAAAAGATTTATCTGTTATATTGGTAACTCCCATCCCATAACTTTGTACAAAGAGCAATGCACAGAAACATAAACTTAAAAGCACTGCTAATCACTACTTAAATCAGGGTTCATAAAGCCACGTTCCACACATTAAGTAGCTGGCTAAACATACAACGCTGTGCAAATTTATGAAGAAAACGAGCAATGCACGATGCAGTAATGTGCACGACGCGCTGCATAATATTAGAATGTTAATTGCTGTCAACCCCTGCAGTTAAGCTGGATATGATTGCCTTAGAAATGAGTTCAGCACTATAATTCAACGGAATAATATTTGAACTCGACCTCTGTATCGCTTTGGCCTAGATGATTTGGATCATATATATATTCGGTAAATAGTCTATAACGATGCGAAGTATCTGCTCCATGGATCAATAGGACATCAATATTTTGAAGTCAGGCCAATTGTCTTATGGGATTAGTTTGGTTTGCATTCGTAATATAATAATCGAGCTTGAAGACTTGGTGCGTACTTCAATACACGAAGGGAGCTAATAAGTATGGGTATAGTTCGAAGATAAGCACGACCTTTATCAACCCATGAGGGGTTGATATTAGGTATCACTGGTATTTTTAGTAGACCGTCGCCTTCTTGCTTCATTAATATTTGCCATAAACATAAAAAACAAACATATAACATCAAGTCCCATAAAGGCGTGTACGACACACAAAGGGTAAGCCATTCTGTTTGCGTTTCGTAGACTATAAGTTGTTACTACCACCTTCACGCAATCGTACGTGTGAGAAACGTTTTACACGTACGTATGATACATCCCTTTCGAAGGAGATCTCTATACGGTTACTGATAGTTTGTTTAGACGCCTACACCAATAAACGTAAAAAAAACAAAGGAGTGTAGACTTCTACAAATAAATTTGGCCGTATACACATGGTACACCGTCCATAGCAATTGGTGAAGTCGGGCTATGCAGTCATTTAGTACTTCTTCTTCTTATCGTATATTTAATGAACCTGGTGTCTGACTTTATCCGCCTGTATTTAGCACGTGATTGGCAGATATATTTGTCTTGTACAATCTCAATAGGTAGGTACCTATACCGCGCTCTCCGCAATGTTCATTACCTACATGGGACAAATATTCATGTAAATCTCATATCCGTTGGAAGACAGTATTCGATGCTATAATTCATTTGTATATTACGCACCCACGCATAGGAGAAATTCTTAGAGTTCCAACGTCAAATAATTAATTTTAATTTGCTTTGACAAGAGATTTAAGAACTAAGCAGCATACCGTATTAATCATTTATGAACTTCTTGCCTAACTAGAAGAATAAATAGCTCTTTTAGTCAAAGTTATCGGGTGAAGTAGAAAGACACGTCAGACTGTATCTTTACTTTTGTCATTATTATAATGAAAATGAAAAACATAATCCGTTAGGTATGATTAGCAGACCTATTGCTCTAAATCAGTCTGCTTGTATTGTAGTCATTTATATAACTATACGACCTGATTGGCGCAGTGGCTAAGCAATTAGACTGCTGCGCTAACGGTTGCGCGTCCGATTCCAGCACGGGGCAAAAATTTGTGCGAACTGCAGATGTTTTTCCCGAGGCGTTATGTATGTGATATTTTACGTTTGTTAAAAACACCCACGATATAGGATAAATTTCTAGTGGGGGCAACATTTAAAAAAAAATGTATGCAATATGGGACTTTTCTTTGAAATGATTTTGATTTCTTTGACGGTTGATCTATATTGTTTTTGCCATAAAGTATTGTGTCTACTATTAGTAAACACGTGGTTATTGTACAATAAAACGGACGCCTATCGATATTTCTTCTCGTGACTACGAAGCAACTAGATCAAAATCCCACAATAAGACAAAACTTTTGTTATATAAATGATCTGCGCAAATAAGCCTCAAATTTTTCAGCAATACTTGCAATTCGCGAAAGCTTAAAACTTCTACTAACAACGTGCTTTTCAAGTTAGTAGAGGATACTAGAAATATGGAAAATCATTATTTGCTAGTAAAAATGAGGAATATTCTCTACTACAAAACAAGTGAAAATAACCCTAAAATTAGTTTGTTCAGTTATTATGTCTACATATCGACAGTGGGAAATTAAGTGTAATACACTGAATTATTATCGTGCGTGTGACCTACGACAATAATTTCAAGGTTTATGAACCAAACGAAATAATTATATCATACTTATGTAACGTGATCTTTGTAGTATTATCACTTGTGCAGGGTGCAAGTACGACACTATAATATACGTTCGGCGCGCCTTAGCCGTTCAGCCTCGTTAAAATGATGCCACGCAAAGATGAAGATCTTGCTGACTGACTAATCCTTACACTAATCGTATTGCCTATTTCTATATGATAACTTTTGTGAATGTTATTCATATTATTTACTATATATTCCAGTTATACTCACATGCGTATTCGGGAATGCCTGACTAGTTTCGGCTCGCGACTCTGTCGCGTAACCAGCTCATAAATTAGGGCGTCCGCCATCCGCCGTCCTCCGTTTGAGCCGAACGAGCATAACCGGAATAAATAGTAACTAATATTTCTATATGATATTAAAATTCATGTGAACATGCAAAGAAGATTACTTCAGCAATCTTTACCTATGCCCTTTAAATGGCCAAAAACGACAAAGAAAAGATTATGTTGATTTAACAAAATGTTTTTATAAGGTAAAACAAATTTACACACAAAAACTGCGATCTCAAAGAGTGCTGAGAATCTAGTCATGCGCACACCGTGACCACGTACATCCTTAAGTAAAGCCAAAGACGAGTCGGTTCAAATTCATGATTTGAATACAAAAACTACCAATTTAGTCTGGTGTATGGCAAGCTAAAACACGGCTCGGGAACCCTTGTAAAAACGTTGGGTTACTTTTTTATATCATCCAATTCTTAACGCAGCTGAGTCTCGCGTTTTGTAGAGTTGGGCAAAAATATTTTTTTGCATATTTATGGAAAGATGAACGTCATGTTTCGGTACTTGTAATATTTAACAGCACTGGGTTTTATTGCGGTGATGAATTCATGTTTTGTACCTTTTTGGTTGAGTATTCGTTTTAGTATACACAACGCAACCGCGAACCAGATAACGTATGAAACCAAATATTTTTTATAAATGAAGGGTCATGAAACATGACCCTTCATTTATAAAAAATATTTGGTATAGAATGAATTATAATTAAAAAAAAAAAAAAAAATTTACTATTAATTAATGTATGTCACCGGCTTTAACTGTTTTAACGTATAGGTCTATATTTGTGTACATACATGTATAGTTTTATTTTAAGCCCGTCCAAATTAAAATATTCAAATATATATACTTCGAATTTTATATTTGCCTGTTTGGGTTACACATTAATCAATGCGCCAATGGCGAGTTGACCCTATGTTTTTATAAAAAACCTTACGATTTATTTCCAAAATTTTCTACATCAACAGCTGTCCAGATAACAAAAAACTCAAATTAAATTAAAATTTCATACAATTAAATACATAATTATTGTAGTTCTGAAACTCAAAATGTGTACTTGCCTTAAGCACATGGGATAATGAATTCCAAGGAACAGTGAACTGGCACTTAATGGAGTTGTGGAAAGTGATCAATCGTAAATGTTCGGTGTGAAGTTGCGTAGACGTGTGTCGCGGCAGCGGTGCGGCGACGCCCGGCTTCCACGGACCGCACTCGCTGACTGAGCTACGGGCTACGAGCTACGCGCTACGACAACCGAACGGATACGAAATGCGCTATCTTTATGAACCTATAGGTTTTTGGAAATCTATTAATACGATCCTTAAAGTTACACAGTATATAATACTTATGTACCTCACATCAATTATTGTTGAATCTTAAAAACTATCTTATTTAAAAAATAGGATTAGCTTAAGTATTTTAATTATTTTCCCTGAAAATATATAATAAAACAATATGACATGTAGTTCTACTGCGGCTTCTGCCGTGAAGATACAAAAAAATTGTCCAAGTAATTGCGTTAATAGGAATAATTAAAATCCATTGCTGTAGAAGCAAAAGTTTTTCTTTCGCTCGTACAATAGACAGCAAGATATTTCTATTAAATGGTACGAAGCAGCTCTTTGTTCGAAAAGACGAACTCAGTCAGTGAACGGTTAACTAACTTTATTGTTTAACAAACAGCAAGAAAGTGTGGGAGGAAAATGCACTGAAGAAGTGAAGTATCGACACTTAGCGTTTGAAGGGTTGAGTTTGCGCCTACTTAGAGAGACACTGCGAATGATACTAGTAAGAGTATTGTTTTAGAAATTCTTGAACAAGTTGACTGTCTGCTAAGTAGACACAATACATTCGTTAAGTACCATAAGTAGTGCATGGACAGTGAAAGGGTTAAGGTATTATATTACGTACTAACTTCGTACCTTTCGCCCACGATTTCGCGTGAAAAGTTTTACCGATACAGGAGTTTTATCTTGAAATAAAAATAGCGTATGTCTTCCCTAGGGCCCGATATTAAATATGTGTTTTATCTACTCTAGGTATTATTTAGCCTAAGTTATTGAACATTTAAAAGTAAAATATGAGAACTAAATGATTCTATCAAATAATTGCTATTTACCTTAGTATAAATGACTAACCTAATAAGTAAAAAAATATTTTCATTACATTTTTTACAGGTCATGGTCCAAACAAATATTGATAAATTAATAGTCTCAGTAGTATTTTGGACACAAGAAAGCATCGCCAAAACAAAAGAAAAACAATAAATTCTAAAATCCCACTAAGTACCTCCGTCCCAGCTATGCTTTACATAATAAATAGATATCTATGTATACCTAAACATACATAATATATATATATATATAGTAGTTATAAAAGTTTGTTCAACGATTAACGCTACTTACGCACTGTTCGCAGTTCATGTTTGGCATAGATAGTGTGATTTGGAATTCAACTTTGTGTCTTTTGTTGAGTATAATAAATACTGAACTTGGGGTAACATCTTAATATTCTATTGACGTCTGCGTCTCTCTCAGCCTTTTGTTAAGAACATCTTTGATTAAAGACACTGGTCGCTGACTAGCAAAATTCTGCAGTAAGGCCTTTATATTGGTAAATTATCATTAACTAGTGGACCAGGCAGACGGTCGGTGAAGACAGTCGCACTGCCTGTTTTTAGATTTTAATAGTTATTTTGCTATGCGGGGCGGAGACGAACCCAACGAATCAGAGATAATTAAATTCGGTCCAGTCGTTCTAGAGTTATAAATGGTGTAACTAATCCGACGTTGTTTTTTTATATACAAGATGATTATTTCTGATGAAACTTTTAATATCAAATAAATGACGGTGAGTCTAAAAAATTTCATTTTAATTACGTTGCGCGTCATTTATGTACCTACTACTTATTTCACATAATTTGTTTACTTTTTAACCCAATTATGAACAGAAAAGTATCTAGCTTATTACGATGCGTTCACGTTCAAAAACTCGTTTGTATTCTGTAAAGAGATCGCTGGCTAACATTATTTCATCACGTTTGCACTGCGCGTGATTTCCGCAAGAGGCTGGTTAAATAATGTTTTGTGTACGCACCTAATATAAATCTAAAACTTTTCACCATTTTATTAATATGACTTCTCGTAATTTTAATACTCTTTGTATAAATATAGAAACTAAAGGACTGCGTAGTAGTAGTAGTACTTCTGTCTTGTTATATGTATAAAATTATAACCTTGTATCGCTGAACTTACGCTTTTGTCAGCGTAAGTTTCATTTACCTTTTCAGTATAATAGAATGCTCAACAACAAAAGGTTCAAATAGAAATGTGTAATGTTCAAAATATTTCCCGATCCGATTGATCATACTATTTTATTCCAATTCATTGACTTAAAACCCTGACCTAATTACAATTTTGATTAGCGAAGCTTTAATCAATTGGCAATACAACATTGTAGCATCATGACGAATGGTGTGACTTTTATGACACAGACATAAGGTTCAAATTTGAATGATTAACGTGTTTTCAGCGAATGGGATTTGTAAATATGTACAGTACGAACAAAAGTACTTTAGTTACTCTTTAAATGTCGTGTACCTAAATATGTAATTTTTATTTAGATGCAATCAAATGAGGTATTTTTTTTAAACATAGCTCATAATGGCGCAATATGTCATCAAAAATTACGGTCAATGAACATCGGGTGACAACTTTTGCGCCACCTGTTATTTGTCTACATTAGCACAAGTCATAGAAGCACCATAATACGTGCGTTACTAATATCACCATACATATGTTACGTCTGTGTTCAGTCAGAAGCACGCATATTTTAAAGCACCAGGTTTCATTGTGTCGCGCCCCATGAGGCGTAGATCAGGACGCTCGGCCTGCCAAACCGGACAAATGGCGGGTTCTACCGAACACCTAGTTAATGACGGTATTCACAGTAAAATCCCTTTATAAAATGGATCGTTAATTCAGTACAGGCCTATAGACAAAAGTTCAGTCAAACTTGAAATTGTAATCCTTGACCTTAAATCAACCATAAAAATAAAATCCATCAAAACACGACACCCGAAATATACGAAGTATTTTCGTCAAATTCTATCACATAAGCTGGTTTTACATAAAAATAAACAGAGCAGTCTTTCCTCATAATACAAGAGTGAATAAAAAAGGTCCATATGATTTCTGGGTAAAAGCCTTATGTCCTTCCCACGGTTTCAAAGAGGCTACATACCATTCAATATTCAGTAAAATCCTCTATTCTTTGATGCGTGAAAACGCTTTAGCTGAAATCGTATTTGGTGTGCGCCCGAAAGATTCTCGAACGAAATATATTAATTAATATTGTAGCCGACAACTGTACGAACATCATACCTATTGTTCAGGCAGTATATGTAGACACTTGGTAACTGGGGCACACGTATCATGAACCAGAACTACGGCTGAACATGACCTAGTGCAGATAAAAGGTCATGAGTCACCAAACATGCCTGTCAGAGACATATTTACTTTACCAACTATGTCTTTTAAACAAAATTGGTAAAAACATACTAATAAGAATTGTGATTGTCCACTTTGAGGATCATTTATGGTATCATACGAAATACTGGTCTTTCGAAATACTAATCGTTGTTCATAGGGACTAATTATATGCTAACTAGTTGACAGGGGACATTCTTTATGCACGACTGGTGTTAACTTGTTTTGACGACCTGATTGGTACAGTGGCTAAGCGATTGGACTGCTGCGCTAAGGGTTGCGGGCTCGATTCACACACGGGGCAAAACTTTCTGAAATCCGCAGATGTTTGTTCCGAGTCTGGGTGTTTGTGTATGTAATGTTTCATGTTTGTGAAACGCACCCACGATGCGTATCGTGGGTGCGTAGCGCCGTCTTTTTTTTTAAATAAAAATTTAAACTACTAATTCTGTCTGAATCACTTTGTGTTATTAACCAGAAATATCTACCAAATGTAGGTAATTTTGCTTAATTATCCAAGAATAATGAGATTAGCGCATGGTAAGTCGTTCCTACAGTAAGAATACTTTACACGTCTGACCAGAACTCCCAACTCCTTAAATAACAACTTACGACTAGTTTCCATTAAAACGTGCCATTAGCTGGTGTCTATCGCAGACCTAAGTGGAAAAGACATTTTCGAAATAATTTGTGGTAAAGTTGCGCAAGTCTAACTTGTCCTATTAAATTCTTCTGTTAAAGTTATAATTTCTTTGTTAAAGCTTTTAACGACATCCTGACGAATAACTTTGGGTGACCAAAGTTATTCGTCAGGTACTCCGTTATTTTAGATTTCTCAACAAACTTGGCACTTTCATGAGCTTATTGCATAACAGAAGTTAGTCTGCGAAAGGTCGTAGTGTGTTTATGTCAAAAGTCCGGCGATTCAATGCGACGATATTAAAATGGCTTCCGTGACGCATTTCGTTACCGACACTGAATATTTATATATTTTTTTCTTTTTCCACATAATCTTAGCATCAAACGGGCCAAATGTTAAATGTGTTTTGCGTGAGTAGTTCAGTCTCAGAGGCAATGACTTGAATGAATGGAGCGTTGTACAACTGGCGCGACACACATGAACAGCTTCAAGGGATGAACTGTGGAGAGGCGAGACAAGTGATTTGGACTCACGCATCACTGCCGACGTTATTGCACACTCCAAGCGCCGCGCAACGTTTTTTTTTTGCATTTGTACCAGGGTTCAAACTATTGTTCTGTCTCGCTGTTTACTTACTTCAAATTCAAATTAATCCATAATACTAATAAACAGTTAAACACACGACCATACCAACTTTCAAAAAACAGTAAAGTCTATTCACCCACTTTTACTAACATTCAGCTTATAGATAACAATGTAACATATAACCACTTTTTATATTTAAGATTATTTAAACTCGATAACGAGTAGTTCTTCGATGACTATAGCTTCCAAGCATTTTACCAAAAAATACTTAAAAATAAACAAAATTCAATGTTTCACCATCATAATACGTTAACATTTAACCCGATAACAGCCGCGCCAAATGATATTTTCTATAAACCCCTACGTTAAAAATACAGCCACATTACCGAGGCATGTAAATAAATAACCTGTTATTGTTGGAGTGTTGTGGAATATTCTCTTTTTTTCGGTATTTATATTATCTGGATATTGTAATCGTAAACTTCTCACCAAACAATAGAGAAACACGTTGGCTGTGAATATTTAAATATATAAACATGATAATATTTATTATCAACCTGTAGCTTGCCAGGATGTCATGATTGTATGGCTTTTAAAAAGTACATTGAAAAACAATTATAGGTAGGTATGTTTAAAGAATTATCTCAATAAATTACTTTATCATATAGATTGAGTGTCTAAGATATCGCATTATAGAATAATCTTAATTAAATGTTTGCTATATAGCCAGCTTAACAATGAACAAAGTTTTTTCGTAAATCATAAAAAAAATATTATTGTCTGTTTAGAAATTAACGTCATATGAATCAATGAGGTTGCATCCAAAGTCAATGTCTATGAATTCTAAATAAGACGAATATAAAAAATATGCAAAATTGCAAAAAAAGAAGTAAATTGCTGATGAGGGCCAACCTAAACTAGCCTTCTCAGGCCTTAGTTATCCAATCAAAATGCTAATGTGGCTGCTATATCTGAATAACGTGCTATAAAATAATCCCTTGAAAATTTGTTGCTCATCATTTAAAATTATAATGACGCTTCATAAAATGCCGCTACTACTTTGAATTTTATAATGTCACAGTATTTTGCACATTACCACCATTACTTTAGTACATTAGAGCTTTTTATTATAAACAACGCACGTCAATCATAATAAATAACTTAATAATTATATTTGTCAGACTCTTTCAGTCCTAACGCGCGCTCGATTAAGCTTCTCTAGCTCTGAAAGATCTCTTGTGATGTGTTCTTTTATTTACTACACGTGTCAGACTAGTCTGTTACTGTAAAAGGTAGCTTTTAAAACACGAATAGGTAGTAATGTCGGTTATCCAGTATTATTTATATTTTTTTTATTATTAAGTATTTATAGGTATAATAGTATACCTACCTATATCTGATTCTTCTGTATTCAACTGACAACTTAACAAGTATTTATGAAGAATGGGATGAGAGAAAATTTTGCGAAAGTGGGTTTGCCAGTACCGTAGCAAATGTATTTCCATCCGTGTTTTAACTTGCTTTCAAACATATAATTAACTAAAATTATATACTTACGACTTTGGACAAGTGTTGTTGGTTCCTTATTTAACTATTTAGAGAGATCAATCCACTTGCGGGACTACAAACTTAAGTATCGCTCGCTCGCTAAAAACGAATCGCTATGGATTTTTAGAGACTGAAACACACTAATCGGGTAATTTTATACATACATACATACATAAAGTCACGCCTATTTCCACGAGGGGTAGGCAGAGACCACGGATTTCCATAATAATTCGATCGATTTCGATTTCGGGTAATTTTATCTGCGTTTTAAATCCGAATCAGCAATACACCGCAGGTATACATCGTTAGTCGTTACGTAGTAGATACCACAGAATATATTGGTAGTACGTACAATATATAACAGAATGTCTGGTACATAGGCTCGTATTAACGGGTATATAACCGCACTTGAGCATTTAATAACGAGCGACGGCGTGTTTACGTTGAGTGTCAGTCATTCGCTTCCATGACGTGCGTTTGATTAAGCTTGTGTTTCTTTTCCGTAAAAGATCTTTTTTTTTGTTATTAGATATATGTTTTTTCGGACGTACCTATAGATAGTATACTCAAAGGCGATAAAACTACGACACAAAGCAGTGTCCAAAAAACAGTTTATGCGTTTTTTTTTCTACATAGTTTTTATTATTATGGCAACCTATTGAAATTATTAATGTTTTAAATTGCAGGTATCATCGATATAGGCATGCCAAAAATAGTGGTTAAAACTAGTTAAACTGAAAATAGGTAAATATATAAAACACTACTTGAGGTCCAAAAGTGTTAAATAAAGTATAATACAAAAACGAACAGCCTCTAATATTTCATATATAAATTATGTTTAGGTCGGCATTTTATTTTTTAATGTACAAACTTTTTTGTTTTTATTATCTCTTGAGCAAAGGGCACGCAATAACAATTATTCAAAATTATCTCGAAACGATGCCCGCTCTTATCCGTGCAGTCGACTAATGGACGTGACGGAGCTTTGAGGGCGATTACATGTAGACACACGCCTTAGTTACCAACTTTTGACATTGCATAGATTATCTTCAAAAGGATCACATCTGTCATTTGTAATTATAGGCGAAAAGCGAAGCTGCCGCCACGGACGTTTCAAACATTATATTTGTAGGCAAGATCGTGAGTTAGGTTAGGCTTCTACCACGCACTGTATTTTGAAAGTGACGGGTAAAGTATCACAGATACTGCAAT
Organism: Abrostola tripartita; assembly: GCA_905340225.1. Taxonomy (NCBI): domain Eukaryota; kingdom Metazoa; phylum Arthropoda; class Insecta; order Lepidoptera; family Noctuidae; genus Abrostola; species Abrostola tripartita. The sequence continues at coordinate 9,458,402 of HG996487.1, read as the reverse complement.
AAAATCAAAATCATTAATTGTGAATTTCTGACCTGTCACTGAAAAGTTTTCAACGCGTTGAGTTGAATGGTCCTTCTGTGCTTTAGGTTACAATTTTTATCTTTAATTACGATTAAATTTCATTAAACTTATACCGTAGCTACATTTTCTATTTTAATTGTGAAGATTAGTTTTTTGCGAGATTAGCAATCTGAGTGACACCTACTGTATCTACAAGTATGAGTGTAATTCGTGTGCGAATCACAGATAAAATCGGACTTTCAAAACTAGAGTCAAAATTATTTTTTACAATTTGTAGCACCAGAGATCAAAGCATAATTAAAAAAAAGCTGCTTAATCTAGGTCTAGTGGTTTGGTGACTACGTTTCGGGTCGGACAAAGTGTTTTTGGGTTTACTCATTAGGTAATTCTCAGTAGCAGCACAGAGTCTGGATTTTTACCCGGTTGATGGTAATAGCCTCGCCCTCTACATTTACCTGTAGCATAGCTGGAAAAATGTGAGTCTGCTACAAGTGCACCTCTGCCTACCCTTTTGGGGAATATAGGTATGATTATGTTTTATGTTATGGCTTATAATAAAAAATAAATAAGAGTTGACACAGTCTTACCTACTTCCTTACTGCTCATACCATCCAGATGCAAATTCCGTAAAAGCCGTATTCTATAACATTAAAGGGAAAAGGGTCGCTTGTGTGTCATAAATTAACATGAAATTAAGAGCATCGCGTAAATTAAATTATGCACTCCAGCAAATTAATCACGCGTATCTAATAAACATGAATTTAGAACGTTCATGAAAATATAAAACAGCTGTAGATAAGAAAATACTGGTATAATATACTTAAATAGGCACCTAATGAAGAGTTTTCAATGAATTAATCATATTAAAATGTTTCTTTATATCTTAACACAAATTGTTACTTATCTTAATGAATTATATTATCTCATTGTTTTTTTATGTATCTTTCCTCTCTAGCAGAAAGTCTCTCTCAAATAACGCAACTCAATTTGAGAAAATCACTTCGTTGTAAAAATATTTAAATGCTTTTTCTTTTGCCTCTCGTGCTAAAAGACTTTTGAATTTATGTATTTATTTAGATAGGGATAATAAACAGCAGTATATTAAATATTATAACATAGTTAGCGGCTTATCAGAAAAAATTAACAAATACACTACTCACAACGTTATCCACAGATTACAATACAGAAGAATTAGCTGTTAAAGAACTATCTTAAAAGTGCTTAACTATAAAACTAACTATTAAATTTAATTATCGGGGTTCAGGCTTTTTAATGTTATAGTGATCTCTTTTTAAACATGGTTTTGCTGAGAAACATAATGTCGGATAAACAAAACTGTTTATTATAAGTTTTGACCAATCTATGTAGCGGTGATCGGACACCTGCGTTTGTTCGGCAAGATGAGGTGGCAAATAGGCGTCTGGAACGCACTTGCCTTCCATGCACCGTTTGAGAGACCAGGTAGCACAAACTGTTCACTAGGTCAGTACAATCGAATTTGTCGCGGCAAATACCGAATAGAGTCGTCATTCCAAGAAGGATGCGTCTGGAGTGTAGCGAAAAAAGGTCATACTTTTTACATAATACCTTGGAGGATGATTTTCATGAAAGCAAACAGCACGCATATATTTGCGTTGGACGACCTCTATCATCTCAGAGTACTTTTTGTAGTAGGGATTCCAGATAGGAACTGCGTATTCTAATTGCGGCCGAATTATAGATTTGTATAAATGTAAGTAGATAGAAGGACGGCCAAATTCTCTGGATGCTCTCATCACAAAGCCAAACATTTGGTATGCCTTGTTGACTATGTTATCTACGTGAAAATCCAGGTGAAGCTTAGAGTCTAACTGTACGCCTGAGTCGCAGAGTGATGTATCATGTGAGTTTGAACTACAGCGTACCACTTTAACAATACCTATATAGTTCGCTGGAAAACGTGCAATGCGATGCATGGCAATCATTGACGAGCCATTATTGAATAAAACCTTTGTTCAGTACCAGCAGGCTAATAGAGTTCAGCAGTGCACTGATTCACAATTACAAATTAAGCAACAAATTCCAATTTATTGCTACACAATTGAATAATCTAATAAAAATAACAAGCAAACACCAGAACAAATTGAAAACGGAAAAAACGTGATTGCGCGAATGTACTGAAATCACGTTTTGTATTTTCATTGCGAATGTACCTATTACTGTCGGCAACAGCATTTGTGTGGGCCGTTATTGTCAATCGAACGACAATCCCGATTAAAATACGAGGCAATAAAGGGATATCCTTAAAACACTTGTGAACTAAACGTTTAAAAATAGTACAGTCAGCTGCAAAAAGTAAATACGGAGCAAAATCCGATGGTTTTTATGTTGGACATGGGCTATGTTTACGGAAACTATTTATATAAAATGTAGAGATTTCTCAACTTGGTTGCTGCTATTACAAAAACGAGATAAGAATGAAAATGTTGTCATAAATGCAGTATTTTGAGTTCTCTGGAAAATATTTTCCTTTTAATATAGAAACTTTGTTTGAGTGTAACGTAACCTACTGGGATGATTCGAAAGTGCCTATAGAATTTATTAGAAAACAAATTCGGTTTTACTACCTCATAATGGAAAAGCAAAACAATTCTACTGAGACCATCCAATTTTAAAATAACCATCACACGCTCGTAGGCGTCGTAACTTGCACAGTTTTAGCTGTGACACAGCTAAATATAACTGGCTTCTAAACATGGAATGCAATCTTCTAATAATAGGTGCAACGTGTAACACATTCTATGCATTGAAGCTTCCGATAGAGTTATATATAGACCAAAATAGCTCTCCACTTGAGTTTGTTGTCAAGACTAAAACAGGTAGACTAGGAATCCTAGTCTAGGATAGCACTTACTATACGTACAGACTGATTACAAAGAAATCTTAAATAGCAATCCCTTTTAGGCAACTTTTGTATAGACAAAATTGATAAACGTGAGTAAAATGCTGTGTTCAATATAAAAATCATCCTGCAATTGTCTTACAGACTATCGACTATCTACTACTCCATGCTAAAAGCTGCGACTTCGATCCCCACACGGGCAAAATATTGCGAGATCCGTGAGTGAAACACACAACGCATTAGTTTCAAATGTAGGAGGGCAAAATGATTTATTTAATACCGTCCTTATGCAAGGTTTTGCACAACAGTTATCGGTTATTACATAATGTCAAACCCTTAATACATGCAACATCCTTGATCTAAATTTAGTTGCAAAATACTAAGCCGTACCTACTTTAAGAGTTTAGAACTCGTTCGCCAAACACAGCTAGCTACTACATCGAGTAATCTTCAATCTTTCGTCTTGATAGGTCCCTCGCCGACCCTTCTCGATCAGAACTCCCAAAAAACTTCGTGACCTTGACCGACATGTTAAGGAGTCAAGAATGTAGTTTTCTAGACTAAAGAATGTTTAGAAAAAATGATGTAATTTTTTCAGTGCTGTAAAAAATTAATAGTCATATTGACAACTTTTAACGAACTATATCTATGTATGTTTATATTACTCATATTAAAATAAGATATTACCGATTATCGTGGTTAAGCTCTCAGAAATAAAATAAAATTCTTATAAATATTAATTATCGTTTTTTCCTGTTACTCATGATAATTTATAGATCAAAAGACAGCGCCTACCATAATATCTAAGATGTTAAAGAGCTTAAATTATCAAAGAGATTGAAGTTATACCGCTGGTATGCTGTAGAAGCTGTCTACTGCCCTACAACTCCTGAAAAAAAATAAGCCTCATGATTTACCTGATATTATTTTCAGTATTAACATATTGCCCTCACTCAACCGTGCAGAGCTGACTTTATTTCGAATCAGGGGTCACTTCATTTAATTCACTCACAATAAAACCTGCAATAAAAATAGTGGTTGACAGTCATCATTTGTAACAACAAAACATTCAGTCTTTTTCCACAGAAACGTGTTTGTAATACAAACAGGACCTTTCGATTGCACTGTTTAAGTACGGCCATTGGTAAACGGCTTTATTGCATGGCGGGAGGAACGTGCTCCTATTCTCGGTGTTTCGGGTGTTTTCGGCTCTCGGCACTGTGCCCATATATTTTCTTTATCACTACTTACGCCCCCTTGACCCTTTCACTTTAGTCCGATTGTTTAGTGCTTTAAAAAGCGAAATGTATGTTTGTTATTACCACCCGACGAATAAAACACACGGTCCCCTGCCCCGTACGACGGAATAACATTGAGTTCACGAGTTATTTAACTAAGTTCGGTGTTGGAGCACACAAGCTTTACAATTCGACATAAACACAGCACAAATTGGTCCTGTGGTGTTTTCTTTTGTTTGCGGTACTGTACTTAGAAATCTTCTTGTGTTTAAGGGCCACTACTATATACATACATACATAAAGTCACGCCTATTTCCACGAGGGGTAGGCAGAGACCACGGACTTCCATTTGCTACGATCCTGACATACTTCTTTCGCCTCATTCACTCGCATCACATTCCTCATACACTACTATTATATTATATTCCCAAATAAACGTAAACGTATTCTGATGTAAAAATCCTTCATTTAGTTTTTGTTTAATGGAATAGCCGACAATCCAAATCATTCGGTCCACTCGCAGTTTTCCATTAGAATGATCCGCTTGCTATGCACACTAGTGCTATTCCAATCTCAATGGAATAACAACAGAAATAGCTTAAAATGGATATGACAACAAATTTAATATCAGCATGACGGTTTTTACCAAGATTCTCATTTCTGTTAGAATTTCCGAACTGCACAAAAATGAAACGAATAAATTGCAATTACTGTGATTTTTTATACAATTTTTTTAATATTTTCGTATATATTTTGTCTGTATATAGACTTATTTATAGTTACGAATTTGTATCCAATACTTGCGTATTTTTATTTAACAGCAAGAAAAAAAGACTTTAAAGCTCTATCATCCAATATTAATAAAAATAAAATAGTTTCGAGTTAAGTTCGATTAATTGTTAGAAATAGGCTTTTGAATTTTTTGGGATTACGTTGCGTGATGAAATACGTTGCTATGTTCAAACATGTATAATTATCTATCATCAGTCAAAATAATAACTAAAACAAAATAAACAAAAGTAACTAAACTATTGAGAAAACACACACAATTCACATTGAAAGTCATAAGCCCATCTTGTAATATTACATGCTGAATTATTCTTTCTCGATATTCTATATTATTTCCTGGCTTGACGTGTTCAATATATCGTGTTAGTGACGGGTTGCAGCACACACGTGGTATCGCCGCGCGCCGACTGTCACCGCTGTGATTGCTGTTAGCGACTGTACCGTTATTTCCCACCCTGTTTCTATTCATAAACACAACAGTGCATATTACTTTTCATTCTCATTTTTCTCATTTAAATGTACAATCGCGCCAAATTGTGACAGACTGCGTGATATGGCAGTATGTGTGTACGTACTATCTGATCTATGTGGAAGTACTTCAAATTTTACTGCAAAACGAGTAGTTTATGATCACATCCTTACAAAGTATGGGTAGCAACGCTAACGTTTATTATACACAAGCTGAGCCCGGGGATCTGTCTGCATTTTCATGTTTTTAAACGTGAAAAAAGCCTTCACATTCCCCTATTACATACACTACATTTGTATTCAATTTTAAAGATTAATTGACTGCGAACAAAACTTTCGCATTTACAATAATAAATTAAAGTATTGATTTCGTTTCGTTGTTACAAACGTAACCCGGACATGAAATAAAGCCTTTTTATTTGAGAAACTACCGGTAGCAATTACGATGAAATAGTACCCAATTAATAGCGATTAGGGCTTCTTACATGAAGCTTAAAAGTCGATGTGACCATCACTTCGTAAATGCAGTACATGTTACTTATGGGATGCACAATACACTGTCGCTAGAATTCAATATAAGTAAAAATTATTTCTCCAATATCGAAGTAACCGAAAAAATTTCTAGGCACATTGCGGCGATAAACCCACAATCGTGAGAAAGCCGCGATGCCCGGCCAATTGACATTTCCAATCAACTTTTTTTCGACCCAATTATCGTCGATCGTTTTCTTTCGCAAAGTCCGCTTTCTCAGCTACTGAAGAGGAATAAAAGTGAGCTAATGAAATAATAGAAGCCAGCAGTCGTCTGTGACGCGACCTATCTCCGTTAATTAACGGCCTTCATTCGGAATGTTTACCTATATGGACAATATTCAATTATTGCCAGTTTTATCGGCCACCACAGAAAATGAAATATTTCAATAGTACACGTACCTGTCCGGCCAACTGCACCGCGGTCGTTGAATGACACTACTGGTCATATAAAGCACTGTTCTGACTGAATGATTAATATTCTTTGGATATTTTCCTCTTTTTTCTAAATATAGGTGTGAGAACGGAATTTTTGTTGGTTACTTTAACTTTGGATTTGAACTTATTAGGGCTCATTAACAGGACAATATTGCATATTAGGATAATTGTTAATGTTAATAATTGTTTAAATGTACCTACTTACTTCTATCCAAACATTCGTTGCTAAAGAATTTAGCATTCAAGACTGTAACTGCCGTAAATATCCTATCGCTAGGGTAAAGTGACAATATGTAAAATCACATCTTACATAGAAAACATCATGGATATTTCCCAGAGGGCGGCCATTTTTATTACGCTAACGTTAGGCCGGTGTCCATCCAATTTGATCCGTAGCACTCCCGAATGACCGTCACGCTCGCCATAACTCTATTGATATTACTAGACGCACCGATTGCATTCATATTCATGTTATTAAATATAGTTATGACTAGTGTTAGTTAGTACAATCACATTAGCACTGCGGATAATGTAATGGGGTTAGTGCAATATTACGGACCTCGATTAGGTCAGCAAACGAAACAAGTATCTATCTAGTAAGTTCATAGGTATTATAACAAAGGTAAACATAAATTATACATACCTATATTTATATTTACATAGTATGTAGGTACATTATTATGCGGCTGATGCCTATCAGCCGCATAATAATGTACTTCGATATGTGGAGATATTAAGCTTTAAAATAAAAAATAATGAATTCGTAGAATTTATTTCGCAATGGAATATGCAAAGGCAGCGAATATTAATTTATTTCTTTTAATATAATAGCAATATATGTATTTCACTATCGAAGTATTTATATCCGAACATTAATGATAGAATAACACTATGCTACTTTTAATCCATAAAGTATTAGCTAACTCCTAGATATTCTAGAATGTAGGCTAAACCGATTACCTACTAAAACTTTTGAGAATCATTCGTAAAAATGTTATATAGCCAATGAAGAAATGACCCGGACTTCAACAGCGGTAACCTTAGAGCATTTTAATTTAATATTACTGCCTAAGCACAGCTGGCTTTTATCGCGTCTCAAATCATAAAATAAAAATCTCTCCAAAGATTGCTCTCATTTTTACGCCAATGGGTTGTTAAGTAATGACAACCGTAAAAGCATTAAAAATATCTATTTATTATTTGTGAGTCTTATAGTATGACATACAGGAAAATAATACTTACATACCGTAAAATACGCATTTGGCAAGGTAATTTTCGAGAAAGAATCAGACGAACCGCGCATTTGGGTGTAGATCCTCGGAGTAATTCTTAACAGTTGAAGATTGACACATGAGAACAGTAATTACGAGGTCTGTGTAAAGCTTACTTACTGCAGTATCATGACATAATGACAGAGGCATTACCAATTAATTATCCATTCCAAAATGACCGTTTCAATCAATTCAGTCAGAAATTGCGTATGCACATTTATTTCCTTATTGAAACGCTTAATTATGTGTGGACTGTATTTGTACTGATAATGTACTTAAATACGTTACTTAGCAATTGCTAGCTGAATTAACTGCTTAAACGTTTCTTGGCAAAAACTGTCATTTTTTACCATTTGAATTTGAAGTAATAGAACTCTAGTCTACTCACTATTATCACGTTTTTGCTTTAAATAAACACTGACGCGTATCTTCATCTAAGAAAGAAAACAAAAAACAAGCTTTATTATAAATAAAATAAATGATGTATTCTGTAAATACATACAACAATTCATACTCTTATCTCATAGAACGTATACACAGTATTGTTTCTATCAATCCGTAGAGTCATCTTAGGTTAGGTAGGTAGAACCAACATCAAATTTAGCCTCACTGTGGTCAAGTTTTCTACAAACAGCCCTAAAAAATTTACAATCACTAATATATTTTTATTTAATATTCATTAATTAGAAGTAATATAATAATTAGTGGTAAAATTTATTTCGAATATACTAAAGCTACATACGTCCTACTGACAAAATACGTTGTAACAACTTACATTGTAACTGATTTCAGGTTAACACGCTATTGCAGGGGTCATTAATTGTGACAGGAAACACTTTAGGAAAACTGCTAAAAGCCAACCACACAAAAATTTTAGATATTAATATATACACTCGGAGTTCTCGTGAGAGATCATTCTTGTTAATTACCCTGGTCTAGGCGTCAGCCCCAGCCTGGATACATCTGAATCAGTAATTAATCTAATACAATCAGGCTTGTAATCCCAGACGTGATCTTCGGAGTCTGTAATTTGACATTTCACCACTACCATAAGTCCCAGGTAAAAGGTAACGAGCCTATTGCCATTCGTTAGGCCCGTACCAACTTCATAAATATTAATAGGTACAGCCTCCTTACCATGTACTCTTAAAGCAGGACAGTTTAGGACAACGACCATATGTTTAGGATGTCGAAGCGAGCCGTGTAATTCGGCGTCTCGCTTTCAACGTATACTGTCCAGCTTTAAGAGTGCATGGTAAGGGGGCAGATCTTATTGCACAAGATACAAAAAATTAGATCCCACATCCCTACATATCGGTTTCTCATCAGATTTCTTTATTCTTCGTCATCGATACAAGCTAAAACCATAAGACGTGATCAGAACTTCAACCTCCATATCCTTCTACCGTATGCGCAATTTGTCTTGTTACGTATTTTCAACAAACTTTTGGTGCTATCGTATTTTTTCTGTGAAAACTATTTGTCTTAGTATATCAGTGACAAAACGTTGCCACGAGCCGCGCTCGTTAATCAAACCCTCCGGCCGACAAACGTTACAGACAAATAGATTTTCTTTCACAAAATCTCAACAATAGGTGGTGAACGGTGAAATTGTAATAAATGGTTGATTGCGTATTTATATATTTTAATCTTTGCATGCATCATATCTGTTCGTTCATCGCTCTATGGCGTCCTAAACCGTCATATGTTATGTGTAACATAACATAGCATTACGCCTATATTCCCCGAAGGGGTAGAAAGAGGTGCAAATATAGTACCCGCACAATTCGCTAGTTATGTTATAGGACGCAAATCAGACATCGTGCTTTTTTGCTTGTATAGATAATTATACAAAGATTGTTTAAAGATTTTTTCTTCACATCTTAGAAAACAAAAACGGCGCGTCTTTTATTACCACCCAAGGTCAAAAACAAAAACGTCAATCTGATTCAACGTCGTCCGTCAACTCCAATACTTTACATTACCATAGTCATCCTCTTAAAATCAAGAAAAAATTTTGTACAGAGTGTCGGAATTTAGTCTCACTTACAATATATGCGGGGAGCGATGAGGTCGTCTATTATTCTAGAGCGTCCTTGTTGTGGTTTCCACGCAAAGCCTTTTACATGAAAATATCCTTAGCCCATGCCACAGCGGGGCACTGGCTAAGCAGATTGTCCGAGTAACAAATGAACCAATTCTGCGAGATGGGCAATCCTTTAAAAAAACCTTTGTGGATTCTTTTATTTAACAAAATCCTCTCAATTTACCGCTAGTACGTCGTAATAGCTGGCCGAACTACGTGTTTTGCATAATTTAATTACGGTCGTTCGTTATAATGTGTGTATGAAACTACTAAATTACGGGGATCGTTTGTTCATGTATGTAGGAAGGAATTATAGGGAGCAAGTGTGTAAATTAGCTCGAGGATTGGAACTGTGCGCAGTAAATAGGAAGAGGCTCAGCTCGAAAATGTATGCGAATTTATGCCCATCTCATTAGAAATTAAACACAACTCAAAAGATTAACGAAATGTTAAAAAAAACGTCTTCAAAATAAAAATGTAACCTTGTTTAGTAAGTTACTATGACACTGCTATCAATGGTACTCAGCAAAAAGCAATACATTATAAAGAATGTGCTTGTTATGTGCCCTCGTTGCACCAATAGATAAATCATGGCGCACAAGACAGCTAGCTCCAGTTATAGCCTTACTAACGGAATTGCACCGGTCAAAGATTTTACGAAGTAAACTCTCCTGATAATATAATATTTTTATTGGGAATATAAAACACATGTACAGTTTAATTGTGTTCGAAGTCTAATTGTGTTCCTATTACCGAAGATGTCTTCATATATCTTAAAAACGTGATAACAATAATTTCCGTACATTTTTAAATCCACGAAAGGTGAAAATTGAATATCGGTCAGCAAAGAATATTGTATGCGACATTTTATGCTCAGCCTGTCTAAACTTACGGCGCAGCAATAAGTTTTGACAGCTCGCTGTCTCCTATTCGTTGTTACTAACTGTCGTATTAGGGACAATAGTCTATACAACCATTGCAAATGCTTTAATTTAATGTTAAGCGTTCTATCGGAGGTGCTAATAAAACAAATGACTAACACTATCCATTTTATTTTGTGTACCAAAATTGGCACATTTTTCGTAGTTTTTTACGGATATAGATAGAAGGAGAGAGCTTTTATTGATATAAAATGAGTTTTCTTAATCTGGAAAACAATGATTTCCTTCGGGTACTGTAAACAGAAAGTTTTGAAGTTAAGTAAACTTTAGAGATAATGCATAAAATTGTTTAAATGTTGGTACTTCTTTAAAATGTAGTCAAATAGTCGCTGGCCTTTTTTAATGACGTACCTCAGATCAGAAACCTTTTTATACATAATAAATGCAGTTAACAATGATATTCTTTACTAAAAAGTTTGTTGGTAACAATGTGTAAGCCATTTGCAGTAAGAGCTTACAAAAAAGTTTTGGTTGATAGGTAGACCATTTATAAGACATACAATTAAATTTTAAAAAAGAAAGAATAGAGTGGATTCTCTATTCTCTAATCGGAGACAAAACTTTTCCAAAAAATTAAACCAGTATGACAAAGTTCTAAACACTGTCATTTTATTTCTAAACATTTTACCTAGCCATTGGACATAAATAAATTGCTCTATCAGCATTATCGACGATTGCGCTCATCCCTAGGGTAACAACCTAATCTATAACAACTATAATACCAAAATGAACCAACATAAGCAGCCATACGTGAAATTGTCTGGCTTTATTTGCACATTCTCTTAGCTAACCGAAGGTTGGAGAGCTCTCCAGAATGTTTGACTCGGGTTTATTCCAAAACAAAAATGCTGAATGTAGGAATGCAATGCAAAGTGAAATTGACTTGCAAAACAGCCGCCGGCTCCCGGGCGCGCTCTGCTGTTGCGCGCTGTCAGATTTGCTTACAAACCTCGCAATCACAATCTATATTAGGCCGGAGACGTTTATATTAAGGACCAGTTAAGTCAGTTAGTGTGTCGCTCTTGGTATGCTCCATGGATTTATTGTTTGATTGTGCTTAAATTGTGTCGTTTGTTATGTCGAGTGCAATAAGGATTACTGTCTTACAAATTGAATCGACGTATTAGGAACTTTAAAATAAGATACTCACGACTTTAAATATATAGTACTCGGTAGTAACAATAAGATGGTTTTTAAATACTTTACCATCAGGTTGTGTTCCAAGAACGCAGCTTTATGCAGTCTCTACGCAGCTAATAAGCAAATTGACCAACCAGTTCGAATACCTAAAACCATTTCGATACAATCATCGTTATCGACATAATAAGCTCAATTATATCGCTCGACTTACATGTTTAGTTAGTTACTAATCAAGCACACATACAGACACAATTAAACACGCACCACAGTTTACCGATAAATTAGCCGTAACCAAACCGGATTATATCAAGTTAGAAACTTAAATAAAACTCCACCAACTATCAAAAACAGGCGGCCAGTGTAATCATATTACCGGTGTGGTATAAACGTACAAATATGATAGTTGTCGTACTGTCCCAGGAGAGGCGGGTCCTACTAAAGTTGTCACTGAACGGGCTCCGCAGACGGCCGATTGTGTCACCGACTTAACTTTTTAGACCACTGGGAACATTAGCTATAACTGCTTTGACCCAACTGTAATTAATGAAGAGTTATTTCATCGTTTGATTATAATATATACGAGTATGTTTAGGTTATTTTATCAAATGATTTAAAATTCGATTTATTAAATTTGATTAATCTTGCAATGAAAAAGTCATCAGTATCGTAAAATAAATTGTATTTTTTTTTAATTAGTGTGTCTAACGGCATAATTTGCGAATACTCATAGTACTAAGGTACTTTTTACTTATTCATGATTACAAACCCTAACATGTAAAGACTTTTAAGCTTCTATCATTTACAGAAGAGAAAATCTCGAGCGCGGTAGTTAGCTATCAACAAACTCACAGAAAAGGTTCTGATACGGTAGTAACAGTCGACCGTCTGGGTGAGCCTTACGTCGGGTAGGTACATGTTTGTGTGTTTACGCTGATATTGACTTGGTATCATAATTCAATAGATATCCTATTGGCCAACGACCTTGTTTGTGTGTACAGAATCTAATGCGAGCACGTTTTACGCATCATGGAATTTATTTTGATTAATTGACGTACAAAAATATTTGGTTTCTTGATGGCTTTAAACTTTTGGGATAGTATTTTTTGGAAGTTCACAATACATACAGTGCGGTCCCGTACGTTGTTTGAGAATGATATTCAAAAGCTGCCTGTGCCCCTTTATCTCCAACTTGAAGTACCTATATTGCGGAAACCTCAAATAATTTCTTAAAGGAATTTAAAAGTATGTTCAAATGGGGCCTCCACTTCTGTGGGAAGTAAAATGTCGGTAGACAGAGTGGCGTTGGATCGAGGCGTCCTTTTACAGACATTTTTAGCTGTCTATACCACTAAACGAGACGCTCTGGTTTTGAAAAATACTTGCGCTTTATCTTTATCGCGACTCGTGACGGTTTTAGCTTTGAACAAGATTGAAGTCATCCAGTGAACCATAAACAGTGCAGTAGATGGCTTCATCGTATCAACATTCATGGAATAAACGTACATTTCTAGAAGAAGATTCTAAATCTGCGTCGATTTTCACCTTATGTAAATGACAAATGGACAAAACCTTACGCAAAAAATAACGGTTAAAATACAGTTGTTAAGGATTGATAGTAACAAGAATTCAAAATAAAGATCACCAAACTAAACATACCTTTATGTAGATACCTATGTTACAACAAGCTACTGACAGCAACCATAGCGTAGTAAAAAAGAGTGTAAGAGGAGCTATGAAAGAATCTCGTGCAATTTTAGTGTCTTATTCACTCAATCGTGACCAAATAAAAGTTAGGTATTTTTTAGTTTTATTGATTTCTAATGAAACAATTTTTATTTAATACTTTCCAATAAATAACTTTTAACAACACATTTTCCAGTTGAAACTCTTAACTAAAACGTTTTTCTCATTACTTGCGTGCAAAGTTCGGTATAATATTTCGATAAAGATGCCCAATAATTGCCGTTTTCCCATCAAACATTCATTAAAAAGTAATCAACACGTTGCGCCGACACGGCAGGGAGAAAATCTCGCTAATTTCTTACAACAATACAAGCTGGTTAGTACCAATTCTGCTTTAGGTATTCGTTGGCGCGAGTAATTTTACTTTATCCAAAAGCAATTCGATATAAATGTAACTAAAAATATATTTTCACTCAATTTTCCTTTTCGACTAAACTGAACCAAATTTCCACTCACAGTTCGCAATATCTAAACTACTGAATGCCTACAAAAGTTCCGGTAAACGGGGGAAACACCTTCGTCGAATTAACGAACGACAAGAGGTCTAAGGCTTCGCTTACGAATGGCTCCTGATATAAATTGCGATATTCCGAACACGTGCTGGTAGGCTTAACTCGACCTCGATTCCACTCTATTTAAACATCCAACACGATTTTATTTCCTCTAAATGTATCGGGTAGGATGTTGAATTGTTGTGGACCTAAATCATTAATCTGGAAACCTTTGGTAGCATGAACAAACGTCCGAACAATCCTTTCTCAAAGCGCTCATGCAAACTTCCTTGTGTTTTGAGTGCATTTTTCAACTGTTGCAGCGTCTCGACCTTAATAAGTGTGCAGCAATTAGCGCTGAGAGAGACAACAGCGCACGATCGCGGGGTTCATTACCGCGCGCTTTTGCCATCCGACAGCTTTAATGATCGTCGCTCGAGAGAATTATGCATAATGCCATCCCTATTACGTCAAAAATTAGTAGCTAAAGGATTAAGGAAGTTCTGTAAGGTGACGCATGAACGGGACAAATTACGGGTGGAAAAAATGACAGAATGGACGAGTTGATCCTTCCTGCGGGACATATCAACGTCTCGTCGCGTCGCTTAAATGTGGCGTAGAAAAAACTTCAATAAAACCTGCGTAAACGTCTCTTTGTGCTTTATTGCTTGAAAGTCGTTCACTTGCTGAAACAACCATCCCGATGCGAAGACGTTCGTTAAAATAGCTTTTATGACGCCGTTGTTATGATATTACGTAGGAGTACTGCCTACGTAATATATCTACTTATTTGTCAGTGAGTCCTTATATTAAGTATCAAAGCAAATTATTTTCTTTTTGTACGATCATGATTGCGCTCGAAATAGATTTTTCATGTGGATAATTTTCGACAGAAAGAACACCCATTCACGTTTTTCTTGTAGAAGTTACTGAAATATGATCTGACATAAAGCTACTCATGACCAAAACCGTTTTTCATCTACTTTGGTATTCGGTTCACGCACAGTTTCGCACGTGTCTTGCTGACAAAAAATCTTCTGCACCGTGTTCGAAGTTTATGAGCAAAGTATAAGAAGTTTGCACAAAGTTGCAAGAGAAAATCCGCGTGGATTTATTCTTGTATTGCCAGATTAGGACATGTCTCACCCTAAGCTGCCCAGTACTTACTCAAAGTTCGATTGAATGTTTGGTTTTATTTGTCTTCAATTTAGATTTATATGGAATTTCGCTTCTTATGGTTTTTATCGACAGACTTAACACTACGTTTTTATCATTTTTAAACGTTATGTGAATGTAAGTGTTTATGTGTATACACCTTGTAGTCACCCTCGCTGTTTATTGGATCTCGACATAGGTATCTAAAAAATGCACACCCGATTTTTTGTAAGATGCACCATATAAAACCTAATTAGATACGCAAAATACCCGAATAGGACGTCTTTGCTAACGGGCTTTTTCTGGATAAGTATCTAAGTTTTTGTGATGCAACGCCCGTGCTCTGTGTATGAACTAAATTAACCATTTCTAACTAGTTGATAACGACGCCTGCAAAGCCGTTAAAGGTAAGCAGGTGGCAAGCGTCTCCATGCCGTAACCCATAGTGGTGATTAATAATAGTTAGCTAACGAAACTTTGTAGGTGTGCACCGAAGATCCTCCAACTGCAAGCAGAATCTGTCCTGACGTTAGGTCATAGATTAACAAAAAATAACTTTTATGCTAAGTAAGTCATAATAATAAAAATGAAGAATATACGATACACATTACACATACATACTGTTCTGATTCCTGGTGATTAAAATGAGAACCACCAGTGTGCCAGACGGGCGCTTCGGTCGAGTACAATACCAGCGTACCACACTCGTGAAGCTCTCACGTCCTGCACCTACGGTTCAGGGATCCCTGTGAATGACACCGTAGCTTGAAGATATCTATACTTACGAAGAAGGGGTATCTCGTACTTCGGACTAATGAAAACACTATTTTATAACTCTTCAGGACTATTCAGGGAACGACTCGACTGCTTCTAAATTCTTCAAGTGATTCTAAGTTAACAAAAAAATGGGCTCTGCCGATGACTACAAATGACCCGATTTGAGCGCGCACTTAAGTACGACGCTCCTTTACCATAACGAGAGCCACCGCGAGCCGTTCCCCGAGACAAACTTTATTATACAAAATTATTACAAAATATACAGTTTTTTGCTTATTCTACTTATACCCTAATCAGTACGCAGGTGTGTCATACATCATTGGAATCCTGCTGATCCCACCTATCTAATGAGGTATAGTGGTACCTCCTAAGCCTTATGGCTGAAAAGTTGTGGAATGAAAAAGGGGAAAAAATTGGAAATTTTGGTGGAATATTATTTTTCTAGGCGATTATCTAGAAAACTACAAGAGCTAGGTTCATGAAATAAACTGAAAGCACTAGCTAATCTATTAAATTAACGAAGTTAAGCTATCTAAACATTACATATCAAGCACATAAGGCACCACATACCCTTATGTGCCGATACAAAGAATCGCATTTCATGTTATTGCAAAAAAAGCTGCCCATCTGCCTATCCCTCTTTCAATCACGAGGATAAGAGTGTCTAGGGCATACTACGGCTGGGGCTAGTACTCAGAGTAAGTCTAGACCCAGGGTTCCTAACCGTTCATGAGTTATAACACTCTTACCGTCATGATCAAGTCAAGGAATTCAACAGTGGGTTTCTAAACTATTCTAGGTGTATGACTACCTGTTTATGAGTTTAAGTTTATTAATTAAATAAAACAAGACCTAAATTACCCTATTTTCAGTGACTCACTGTCCTGAAAACCTATCACAATGCTTTATTTTAGCTGAAACGCTATTGGCGAAGTATCGCCGTAACTATCTATTCTAATACTATCTTTATTGCGTATAACTCTTAAGGTAATACAAATAACAATTGAATGTTGGTGACGCTTCGTCGCGAACATCTCTCCCGCCGTGCAGTGCAGTGACGACTCGGCTCGGTGTCGGCGCGGCGCTGCATCACTCCGGTGAGCGACGACCGCAGTCGCGACGCTTGCCGTCGCGATGCCCGCCGCCCCGCTCTCTCTGCTGTGTCTGGTGACGCCTTTGGTAGCGTGATACTCGCCACCACGTAGCTGTGTTTTGCTCTTGCATTTTTGGTAGGCGCATCTGCTCTGTGCGACGCCTATCATCGCGACGTTCTACCGCGACGGGGGTCGCCGGTTGGCGTGGTGGATGCGCCTGGCTAGCGCGATTCCGGCCGTCACGGCCTGGGCCGTAACGGGGTTCGCCGCCAGTGCTGTTGATGTCTGTTGCGACGCCTGCCGCCGCGACGTAAATTCGCGGCGGGGTTCGCTGGTGTGCCGCCTGGTTGGTCCGCCTCATGGATGCGGTGTCTGCGCGCCGGTGATGCACAATGGTGCACGCGTTATTACGCGCGCTGATGACACGCGCTGTGGTACGCGTTAATGACACGCGCTGCTGTACGCGCTATAATCGCGCGCTGCGGCACGCCTGCTGAAGGCGCCTGGTGATGCTGTCGATGCCCATGCGGTTCATGCCGCTGGGACGACATCTGACGCATGTGGTGCATGCGTTGTTGCGCGCCTGATGACGCGCGCTGTGGTTGCGTGCTGTGGCACGCACTGCTGGAGCGCCCTGCGGCGCTGTCGGTGCCCCTGCGGTTCACACCGCTGGGACTGCGGTCGGCGCATGGGGTGCATGCGCTGTTGCGCATCTAATGACGCGCACTGTCGTCGCGTGCTGTGGCACGCGCTGCTGGAGCGCCCTGCGGCGCGGTCGGTGCCCCTGCGGTTCACACCGCTGGGACTGCTGGCTGGCGCATGGGGTACATGCGCTGTCGTGCATCGGATGACGCACGCTATGATCGCGCGCTGTGGCACGCGCTGTGATCGCGCGCTGTGGCGCACGCTACTGGAGCGCCTTGCGGCGCTGTCGATGCTCCTGCGGTTCACACCGCGGGGACGGCTGCTGGCGCATGTGGTGCATGCGCTGTCGCGCATCTGATGAAGCGCGCTGCGATTGCGTGCTGTGGCACACGCTACTGGAGCGCCTTGTGGCGCTGTCGATGCCCCTGCGGTTCACACCGCGGGGACGGCTGCTGGCGCATGTGATGCATGCGCTGTCGCGCATTTGATGACGCGCGCTGTGATTGCGTGCTGTGGCACACGCTACTGGAGCGCCTTGCGGCGCTGTCGATGCCCCTGCGGTTCACACCGCGGGGACGGCTGCTGGCGCATGTGATGCATGCGCTGTCGCGCATCTGATGACGCGCGCTGCGATTGCGTGCTGTGGCACACGCTACTGGAGCGCCTTGCGGCGCTGTCGATGGGCACGGCGTTAGACTACGCGTCTCCCGCCGGTGCCTTCCTCTCTCGTCTACTTCGGGAGTGGGATGAGTTTCTTCACCGGACGCTTGAGAGTGCCGCCAGCTGTGCGCACTTCAGCGGTCCGGACTTCACCGTCTGCTCCGGGGAAAACTGCTACTATCCTGCCTCGCGGCCAAGTGTTGCGAGGCAGCTGACCGTCCGCTATGAGTACGGGGTCGTCCACTTGTAGACTGGGGCCGCGGCTTTGCGGCTCCCGCCGGTATTGAAGCTCTGGGAGATACTCACGCACCCAGCGACGCCAAAACATGTCAGCAAGTATTTGAGAGCGTCGCCAGTGCTTCTTGCTGTCGATGTCTTGCTCGGTGAACTCGCCGGGGGAAGGTACTCTTGCCGAGCCACCTAGTAGGAAGTGGTTCGGCGTGATGGCCTCATCGTCTTCACTGTCGACGGACACGTGTGTCAACGGTCGGCTGTTTACTGTGTACTCTGCCTCACACAGCAGTGTGGACAACACCTCTTCGTGCGGGTGTTTCTCCTGGAGCACGTTATATAGCGCGGACTTTACGCATCGAACGAGGCGTTCCCAGGCTCCTCCCATGAACGGCGCGGATGGCGTTATGAAGCGCCACACTACGCCTCGACGACTCGCCTCCTCTTTAGACGCATCGCGCAGCTCCTTGTCGGCGCCATGCATGTTGGTACCGTTATCCGAATGTATCTCCGTAGGGCAGCCCCGACG
This sequence comes from Abrostola tripartita, assembly GCA_905340225.1. Lineage (NCBI taxonomy): Eukaryota > Metazoa > Arthropoda > Insecta > Lepidoptera > Noctuidae > Abrostola > Abrostola tripartita. Next base: position 9,439,273 of record HG996487.1, on the reverse strand, counting down.
TGCTATGAATCGGCGCAGCGCCAGTATAGCGGAGTCTGCGCTGAGGCTGCTCGCGATCTCGAGGTGAACGGCTCTAGTGGTGAGACACGTAAACAGCGCCACGTACCTTTTTTGATGTTGGCGGCCGACGGTCACGGACAACGGGCCGAAGTAGTCTAGCCCGGTGAAAGTGAAAGGCCTCTGGTGATGCGCGAGGCGCGTCCTGGGGTGGTCGCCAGTCGCAGGTACGGGGGGTTGTGCCTTACGAATACGGCACTGTAGGCATCTGCTCACCACCATCTTCGTTGTTGGTCGCAATTTTACGACCCAATAATGCTGTCGTACCTCGTTAACGGTGAGTTCGGTCCCACTGTGTTGTAGACTGCGATGTGTCCAGTCTATATATAACTGTGTGATGCGATGGTCGCCGTGTAGTATAGGCGGACGCTTCACTTCTTCTTCTATGCCGCTGACGGCGTCTATACGGCTACTCAGACGTATCACGTCGTCTGAAATTTCTATGCGCAGCGGTCGCAGCCTGCTATCTTTCGATATCTCTCGGTTTTCTTTAAGGTTCGCCCCCTCTTGAGCGAAAACTTCACGCTGTACTATCTGTACGAGCATTCTCTCGGCCTGTTTGAGATGCTCGGCTTCTATGTCGAGTCGCTCCGCTACACGACTCTTTCTCGGCGCCGTTGGTGGCGCTACTATCCTCGGTGCCTGCTTACGCCAGTCTGGATCGCTGTCGGCACCCTTCTTGGTGCGTTTGTAGTAGGTTTTCTCTCTACGCTTTCGACACTGTGTTATGAAGTGTAAAACACCTGCTGTTGCGCGCAGTAGTCGCTCCCACTTTGAAAAACGCGCTGAATCCGGCACGACCTCTGTCAGTACCCTATCGTCGGTACTGTCGATGGTGACGAGTGTCCGCTCCTCGCCTGTTGGCTCGTCTGTGAGAGGCTTCTCTGTCGGCCACGACGATGGCTCTTCATACAGGAAGCGGGGTCCGTTGTACCACTCGTGTGTTGAATGTAGGTCGTGTGGCACGTCTCGTGTGGCGAGGTCCGCTACATTTTGCTTGGTAGGTATCCACCGCCAGTCGTCCACTTTGCTGCCATCCTCGATCGCGGCTATGCGATGGGCAACGAAGGGCTTGTACACGCGTGCTCCACGTCGTATCCACGTAAGCACGGTCTTACTGTCTGACCAATATGTCACTGATGCGGGCTCGATCTTGTGCTCGCGTATCACAGCTACAGCCACGCGGGTTCCCATCACCGCGGCCTGCAACTCGAGACGCGGTATGGAGTGAAGCTTGAGCGGCGCCACCTTCGCCTTCGCCATGACGAGGCTGACGTGTGTAGCGCCGTCTTCTGTGGTGGTTCGCCAGTACACCGCTGCTGCATATGCCACCTCGCTCGCGTCGGTGAACACGTGAACTTGTGTCTCTGTAGCTTCACTATATCCCGGGTAACATCTCGGTACACTGACGTCCTTAAGTTTCTTTAAGTGTGGTATCCAGCTTGTCCACTGCGTAGCCAGGTCTGAGTCGAACGGTTGGTCCCAGTCGACGCCTCGCCTCCAGGCCTCTTGTAATATTTGTTTTGCCCGAATCGTGACTGGTGAGGCGAGGCCGAGCGGGTCGTACAGCGACATTACTATCTTGAGAGCCTCCCTTTTTGTAGGCGTTCCCTTTTCTAATATACTGCTCGGGAGTCGTGCGAGCGTTAAATTGAAGCTCAGCACGTCTGACTGCGGTTTCCATATTAAACCGAGTATCTTCTCTATATTATCACTGTGTCCTATGTTGACCACTTCTGTTGTGCCGCGTGTCGGCTCTATATTTTCTATAAGTTCGGTGCTATTTGACACCCACTTTCCTAACTCGAAGCGTGCCTTCCTGTGTATGTCTCTGACAGCTGTCGCGATGCGCGTCGCCTCCTCTAATGTCCTGTAGCTGTCCAGGTAATCATCCATGTAATGATTCTCTACTATCGCCTCCACGGCCTCTGGATACTCTGCGGCGTATCTCCTCGCGTTCCAGTTCTTCGCGAATATGGCCATGCACGGTGAGCTGGCTGCGCCGAAGATGATGGACGTCATGCGGTACTCTTCGGGCGCCCCTTCACGTCTGTTTCCTCTCCAGAGGTATCGGAGTGCGTCTCTGTCCTCTCTGCGAACCTTCACCTGCATGAACATCTCCGCGATGTCGCTGGAGACGGCGATATTATGTCTGCGGAAGCGCATCATCACGCCCGGCAGCGACTGCAGCCGGTCGGGTCCTGTTAGGAGGAAGTCGTTGAGTGACATCCCACGCGATTTGGCGGCGGCATCGTGTACTATACGGAGTTTATCCGGCTTCATCGGGTTGAAGACATCGAAGTGAGGTAGATACCAGGTTCTACCGGGTGTAGTGGTGCTGGGAGCTTTCTCTGCGTAGCCCTTCTTGACGAGGGCGTCTATCTGTTCTATATATCGGTCTCTGAGTGCAGGTTTGCTGTCCAGCTTCTTCTCTATAGAGACGAGTCTCTTTATGGCTGTCTCATAACTATCTGGCATTTCTATGCGGCTGTCTTTCCACAGCATAGCGGTTTCTATGTGTCCATCTTCTAACTGTACGGTATTTTTACTCAGGATGTCCTCTGCCTGCTTCTCTGGGTCAGAGTCTGGGCGTCGCGGGTTGACGATCAGTGATTCTAGGGCGAAGAATTCGCGTAGCTGCTGTTCGAGTTTCTGGTCAGCGTTCGTCAGTCCGTTGACGTAATTCACCTGCTGACCCAGAGTCCTTGTGTGCGCACCGTGCAGAGTCCAACCGACCGATGTTAGCGACGCGACGGGCTGATGCTGCGGCCCTCTACGTACCTCGCTAGCTAACAGTAGGTGCCAGTTGTCTTGCCCAATAAGAATCTTGGGTGCGCCTGTGTTGTATATCAGCTGCTCTCTGATGTCTTGCAGGTGGCTGCATCGCGATATGTCCTCCTCACTGACAGTCTGCGGGGCGAGGTCGAGCTTCGGTATAGTGCGCGCTCTGAACGGCACTCTGCCGTCTCCTCTGCTCGCGAGCGTAACGGTGACACGACGCGAACCGGGTGTGTCGATCATAGTGTTTCCGATCGCTCCTATTTTAAGAGGGTCAACGCGGCCTCTAGCTCCGATCTGCTTGGCGACGTCCTCATCTATCAGCGACACAGTCGATCCGTCGTCGAGAAGCGCATACGTCGGCAGCTCTCCCGCCGGTCCGATCACTCTCACAGGCACTATTTTCAAATACGCGTGACTAGAGGTAGCACGCGAGCTCGCGACTGTCTCTTGAGTCGAGTTATTCACTGTTGGAGTCTCTGGCTTGTCGCTCTGCTCGGCCGCGGGCTTCTTACTGCCGTAAAGGAGTCTATGATGCGTCGCTGGACACCCTTTCTCACCACACTTCTTAGGTTTACACGTGTGACCATATCGCCTCGTCCGTAGGCAACGAAAACACATGTGTTGCGCTTTAGCGAGCTCCCATCTCTTCTCCGGCGACGCTTCTTTGAACTTAGCACAGTCGGATGCGTAGTGTCCGCTCTTGTCGCACAATCGGCATTTCGCGGCCGGTCTGTCCGTAGCTGTGTGAGTCCTCTGCGTCGCACGTCTCTGCACGGGCCCGTCGGCGGCACTGATGTTCTCCGGCGGCGCGAAAGCACTACAAAACCGAGCTTGTTCGGTGATATAATCACTGAAGAGGGTGAGGTTAGGCACTGAGTTATATTTTTCCGTGTACGTCCTGTACCACTGCACACGAAGGGAATTCGGTAGCTTCTCTGTGAGTACACGCATCAACTCAGCATTCATGAGGTAATGTTCCTTCTTGAGAGCGCGAAGAGTGACGATACCGCTCCGGACTCGACTCGCGAACGTACATATATCCTTGGGCGTTTCACTGCAGCGCGGCAGTCCTCGCAGTCTGTCTGTCTCCGCTTGTGCTATTGAGTCTGGACGGCCGAACTGCAGCTCCAGCTCCCTCATGATGTCGTCCGGTCTCGCATGTCCGATAAGTTCGGAGCTCACTGTCTCGAGCGCTCTCCCGCGTAGGCTCCTTCTGAGTCGCGCTGTGTTTTCAACGTCGTTGAAATATCCCCGTGTGGTTTCATAGATGGCACGAAATGACAACCACTCTGTATGCGCCCCGCTGAAATTCGGGAGCGTCATGATGACCTTCGACGCCGAGGGGTTGCTCGGAGTCCATGGTCCTATCTTCTTGTCGGCTAGCGACGCTATAGCAGACGTCAACTCCGTGATGAACGGACGGAGTGAGTCCTCAGCCTTGGAGTCCTCTATCTGTTTTGATGGCACTGTATTCTTCTCATCACTGGGTTTCATAGAAGGCCCTGTTAGCTGGAGGTTCACTATATTTTCTGATTCCGCAGGGGGTGGCAAGTCGTCTCCCTCGGCGGCGATGTCCTCCTTTCTGGACCTGAATCGTTCAGGCTCCGGCGCTTCTTCCAGCCAGGATCGCACGTACTCGTCGTTCGATATCCTGTCATCTATGTAGCCATCGTCCGACTCCTCTTCGGCTCTCTGTAACGCTAACTGGGCAAGCTCCAACTTAATTTTCAATAAGTCTTCACGTGCTTTCATAGCTTTTCTGTTTGACCGGTTCGTCTTGTTTGACGGCGGTCTCTGATATTCTTGACGGGCGTCACCCCGGGTAGTCATCGGCATGCTCTTATCGGTTGGTTTCATCGTTCTGTCTGAATAGTCTTTCTCTATGCGGGTTCCCCTTCTGGCACTCGACGTAGCTACGGGCTCAACTTCGACACGCTCCAACGGTATCAGGGTTAGTGTAGGCGTGTTGTTTCCGCCGGCCGCTTGCGGTGGTCGCGCCGACTCGGCGCCCTCGATTGTGGATGGTGAACGCGGGGGTAGCTGATGTCGAATGGCGGGGGGATGTTCTCTGCTCGCCTCCACCACCCGTTCTTCAGGCGCCTTGCCCTGCGATCTGGTAACCGGCATTCTTGAAGTTGGCTTGAAGTCGTAGCTATAAGTCTTCTGTCTTCAGCGGCACCCACACGGATATCCGGCTCGAAGGACCATCAGATGTGCCAGACGGGCGCTTCGGTCGAGTACAATACCAGCGTACCACACTCGTGAAGCTCTCACGTCCTGCACCTACGGTTCAGGGATCCCTGTGAATGACACCGTAGCTTGAAGATATCTATACTTACGAAGAAGGGGTATCTCGTACTTCGGACTAATGAAAACACTATTTTATAACTCTTCAGGACTATTCAGGGAACGACTCGACTGCTTCTAAATTCTTCAAGTGATTCTAAGTTAACAAAAAAATGGGCTCTGCCGATGACTACAAATGACCCGATTTGAGCGCGCACTTAAGTACGACGCTCCTTTACCATAACGAGAGCCACCGCGAGCCGTTCCCCGAGACAAACTTTATTATACAAAATTATTACAAAATATACAGTTTTTTGCTTATTCTACTTATACCCTAATCAGTACGCAGGTGTGTCATACATCATTGGAATCCTGCTGATCCCACCTATCTAATGAGGTATAGTGGTACCTCCTAAGCCTTATGGCTGAAAAGTTGTGGAATGAAAAAGGGGAAAAAATTGGAAATTTTGGTGGAATATTATTTTTCTAGGCGATTATCTAGAAAACTACAAGAGCTAGGTTCATGAAATAAACTGAAAGCACTAGCTAATCTATTAAATTAACGAAGTTAAGCTATCTAAACATTACATATCAAGCACATAAGGCACCACATACCCTTATGTGCCGATACAAAGAATCGCATTTCATGTTATTGCAAAAAAAGCTGCCCATCTGCCTATCCCTCTTTCAATCACGAGGATAAGAGTGTCTAGGGCATACTACGGCTGGGGCTAGTACTCAGAGTAAGTCTAGACCCAGGGTTCCTAACCGTTCATGAGTTATAACACTCTTACCGTCATGATCAAGTCAAGGAATTCAACAGTGGGTTTCTAAACTATTCTAGGTGTATGACTACCTGTTTATGAGTTTAAGTTTATTAATTAAATAAAACAAGACCTAAATTACCCTATTTTCAGTGACTCACTGTCCTGAAAACCTATCACAATGCTTTATTTTAGCTGAAACGCTATTGGCGAAGTATCGCCGTAACTATCTATTCTAATACTATCTTTATTGCGTATAACTCTTAAGGTAATACAAATAACAATTGAATGTTGGTGACGCTTCGTCGCGAACAACCAGATTGTAAAGTGAGAAATTTATTTGATGCCAAGGACAGAAGTTCGCCATGCCGATTATTTACGTAAATAAGTTCGTAAGCATGTACCACCAACTAGTCCGTGGTTTCTACTGGGGTGTGTAGCACATTTTCATAAAAGGAAGGAAGATTTAACTACCCAATCATTGAACCTTAGTTAGTGTCATTGATAGTCGTTTGTTAGGTCATATCTAACTGAGCAAACAATAAAGCTCATCATAAGAACTTTATTGAGTCGTTTATTTATATTGCTGAATCAGTTTCAATCTATTTTAACGAGGGCCATAATATTTATATGTATGAAGGTATTAGCTACACAGTGTAGTAATGAAAAAATAATTAGCTAATTGTGATTTCCAGCTGAGCACCCTTTTTTAATCACCTAATAAAATTATAAATAGCAAAGAAAAGTTTGTTTTATACGCAAAGGTAGTCACGCAAGCATTTGACAAATTGTAGCCAGACAGTCTTAACTTAATTCTCTTGATTCACTTTTAAAAATTGTGTTGAAAGAAAGGCAATCAAATTAAATCCTCTGAGTTTATTTTGGTTACGGTTTAAAGCTAATAAATATCTCTTTAGCCTTAGTAACGAGGGCCAAGCCGGATTGTCATGGATTTTCTAATGAATTGCATTATTCAAATTCAATTTTATTTTACAGGAGCAGTGAATTCGGCAAATGAAGATGAAATAGTTTGATTTAGTAAACCCGCCATCTATCATTTAAAGTGAATGTATCGCTATTCGTGTCACATCACATTTCTACGCGACATAAAATAACTTAATGCAAATGGAAGAGCTCTTGGCAAGTTTGTGAAAGCACGATAAGTTGAATCCTGAGAAATGAGCTCCGCCGTCCTCGCCCATGTGAAAATTACGCTACCCGTTACTTGCAGAGAGATGTTACAGATATTGAGTTTAGTGTTTTATTGCTGGCTTATGTGCTAGTTTAACCACATGAAAAAAGGGTTTTTAAAATTCCGAATATAACACCCAACTCGAAATTATGGGAACACCTTTAACTTTTCTCACCCTAAACCGACAAGCGGGTATGAAAAATGTGATGAGAGTGAATAAGCAAAAGTGGTGTCAGGACCGTAGCGATCGTGGATCCGTGGTGTCTGCCGTCCGGCTCCATTAAACCGGTATGACGTTATATTTCAAGTTCTTTAATGTTACATTAATATTGTGCAATAAAATCCTTATATTTTTCATTCGCGTATTATAACAGCCGTATGCTCAACTTTGTTTGTCATATTAATAATAACACAACTAGTTACGCTCACGATAAAATTGTGTGGCGCGAAGTTATCCTATCGGGTGTGTGATATGAAACAATAGGGGATCGAGGCCGCGACACCCTCGGGACAGTAGCAGCACGTCCCTGCTTCATTAGCCCAGATGCGTCACTGCAGCTCGACAGATACCGGGCCCAAGATCTCGCGGTAATGTTATCAGTTCGTGGATAGTGTTCATAATGCCTTTACTTCGTTATAGGTATTGCTGATAAAGAAAATACAACTCTATAAACACAGCAAAACAGCAAGACATTATTTAGGAACTAGCTTTCGACCGCGACTTCACCCGCGTGGATTTCGAAAGATAGCCTTTCTCGATAATTGGGCTATCTAACACTGAAAGATTTTTTTAAATCGGACCAGTAGTTCCTGAGATTAGCGCATTCAAGCAAACAAACAAACAAACTCTTCAGCTTTATAATATTAAGTATAGTCAAGTATAAGTTTTCTAAATTTGTCCAAAGCGAAAATCGACGCAGCACAAAAGACCTTTTGGGACACTCGTGAAGTGTGAAGTTGAGAACAAACATGACTGAAAACTAACATTGAATAAAGTAGTGGTCTGTTATTATTTTATAGTTTAGTATGCATTATGTATTCTCCGTAGCCCACATTGGGTTTTTGGCCTTCGGGTAATGTAGGTAACTCCCAATTTACAACACATTATGATTTTTTCAGTACCTACCTAAATCAAATCAATGACATCGCCGAAAATTACTTCCTTTTTTAAGACCTACACAGCCTAAGTTTATTCAAATCTGTCATTTCCACATCACACTGTTGCCGTAAAAAAGAAACGTGAGCAATACAAGGTGGGTTGAACATCACGTCTACATATCGCACGACATGGAAACATAAATTTAGGTTATTTTTATGTTAAAAAATCATAGATGCTTAGCTATAGGTACTACAATTTCTGGAAGGAAGGTAGACACCAAAAAAAAAGTCTATGTACAAAATTACCATTTTCAGACATGAAAATTATAAGTTACCACATTGCGTAGGTAATACGGGGTAAACGAGATTAAATTCTAAGCGCACCAAGTTTTTTTGTATTGGCTTCGGATTTACTATTTCATGATAGTCTTTTGTATTTGACTAGCCTACGAACGTACCAAACAAACTTGCTAGTGGAAACATCGCTATCTGATAGCGAACTTAGCTTCCTTGTTGTCATTAGTTAGGTACCTATCTACTTTTCTGATAAATAGGTACCTACGGTAAGCACCAAAATTTAAAATCCGTTGCTGTTAGTCTTATCTTCTGGAATCTAGATCATCGAAAGGGGGAGCGCTATCAATTTCAAGTGGTATCTCAGATTGTCAAACTGTTGCAATTCTATTCATAACAAATAAGATCCTTAGATTTTACATGACCACGATCGGGCTGCTTATCTTGCTCTTTGCAATATTAATCTTATCGGTCTTGATGATTACCATGTGTCATCCATTTAAAATCTTGAAAAGCATCGAAAATTCCCAAGTTCAAGAATTCGCTTCGTTGTCTAACATTAAAATCTGAAATGTACGCACACATTTATAAAAACAAGAATGTTTTATAGCTCCTATTATAGCGTGGCTAAGTGCTGGATACGCCACAAGACGTTTGTGTCAAATTACACTTTTTATTTCCGCAGTTTTTATTAGGGTAATAACGCGAAAAAGCCCATGAATAATGTTCAACTCTATATTATAACGAGAGCGTGAAGTTCTTTGGCCTTCTTTATATACCTATGTCTCTTCGTTCTATTCAAGCAGAAATATTAATTTGAATACCTCTGAGGACAAAGATTTAAAGATCAGCCCCCTTACCATGAACTTTTAAAGCAGGACAGTTGTAGTACGATTGTGTAGTACGATGTGGAAGCGAGACGCCGCTAGGTGCAGCGTAATGCGGCATCTCGCTTCCACAACGTAAACTGTCCTGCTTTAAGAGTTCATGGTAAGGGGCAGATATTATCATCCCCTTAGGTGCGTCTTCGCCGCAGGATGAACTATCGCAGGGAACATAACTTAATGTTTCAACGTAGTATAGACGGTGAAAATCTTTAACAATTGTTGTATAAAACATGGTACAGCAATATTGCAATAAAACTTAATCGCGTATAAGTAATTGGGTTAAGGTGTCGTTTGAGTAATACGTAGATATTAAAAAAGGAGCTTCACATACATTCCGACTTACCGACTCGTATCGTTATGTCGGATTATGTTAATCGACCAAAGTTAACTACTCAACCGACGCAATTTTTGTTGGAATCACTTTCGATATCTACTTGCGCATGACTCCGAGGTATCAAAATATCATCAATCATGCCTAAACTAATATTATAAAAAGGACAGTTATATTGTTTGTTAGGGATTCCCGAATAATGTAGTTATCATTGATATCTCTCTTATCGGGGATTTTCGTAGTATCTGTTAAACCTGTAGTGTGAGATTATTATGTCCAGATTGATTAGGTAGGTACTATATTAGCTATTGATATATATACATATTATATTAAACACAATCCACAGGACTCATTAGCGTACAAAGTAAAATATTTCTCTTTCTGTCTTTGGTCTTTTATAATGCTACAATCTGCTTACACCTTGTTAAACACATTATGATTTAATCTTATGATACAATCTGCAAACAGCCCTGTTTAAAATAAATATAACTTGTAAATACTCGTTTCATCTGATTACAGTCTCTGAAGCGCGATGGGGTTTTTAGGTACCTATCCAAAATTACTTTCACCCATTTTAATAAATAACGAAATATTATCGCCTAATAGCTTCAGGTGTTTACTGCTTATCGCCTTGCACTTAGAATAATTGACCTATTTGTTTGGGTTTACGTAAACAGTTCCGACAAGAATTGCAGAAAGATATTTTGTGATGTTATTATTTAGACTCCCATAGAGCGAATAACAGAAGTTTTTGGAAAACACCAATTGCATGTTATTAGCATACCGATATCTGCATTATCTCTCTATCTGATTTACTTTGTTCTTTATTACCAGGACTCCTGGCCAGGAGAAACTCTAGAGGATTACGATTAAGAGTCCACGAGAGAGCTCTACCATAGCTATAGGTAGGTACTTCCCGCATGGCTCATATTCACAACAACCTATGTGGTCCATATGTGTGTACTATGCCAAATCGAATGCCAAATAATCGAAAATAAATTGATTGACCACTATAAATCGAACGTCTAAATACTCAAACTTTCATAATATTGAATGGTTATTAAATCGAACAATTGGCTACGAACAATTAATACATCGCACACTCAATACATCGAGTGTTCAAAATATCGAATGTTTGTTTGAACGAGCGTTCAACGCATATTCAAAGATCAATATAGCTTTTAAGAATACAAGAAATACACAGAATTTATTATGTAATCAATCACATTTTATGCTATTTTTTAGGTATAGCTTGCTCCTTAACTAAGAATTCTATGGTAGTAGGTATAAAGACCCCGTTTGTGCTTATCAAGCAACGTGTTCCCTCTTCTGTGCCATTAAGCGGCAAAGCTGTAAATTGTCAATAATTACTATACTTTAATTGTTTAGGTACCTAAAATCAAACCTCTGAGACAAACTTGACATACAAACTGGCAAATAGACTATAATAACACAGGTTAAACAAATATTTTCTAGAAGAGTTACATAACTTTCTATCCTTTTTGCAGTCTCGTGAATAGGCGTTATGCACGAACAGCCCCTTTACCATGAACTCTTAAAGCAGGACAAGTTTACGTTGTGGAAGCGAGACGCCGCATTACACTGCACGTAGCTGTGTCTCGCTTCCACATCTTAAACTATCCTGGTACGGGGGTAGTTCGAATGTGACACTATTAGATATTAATCGAGCCTGATCTTGTACAACAGCCTCGCTGCAATACTCATTTCGATTCAATTATCACAAATTAGTGATTAATTGGACCATAAATACGTGGGTAGGGGTTTATGTTCACATTCATACGTAGTTATAAATCTTCAAAAGAAATGAGAGCTGCGTACGCCACACGTCACACGAGATATTATTTAGAATTCTGTAATACCGATTTGTAAGCAAGTAATAATTCATGGAACAAGCACCTGTGACAAAACCACACAAACAATACGTTAAAATGTAGACTTCATGCTACGTATAAAGAATTCTTGTATTAGAAATTATTTTTGAGATTTTTACCCACGGCGGAACAGAGAAGGTGCGTTGGTGAGAGGTTGTTCATTTGTTTGTGTGTGCACAATTGATTTGTTTTCTTTTTTTTCTCGTTGTAGCTCCTGCTCAGACCGTGAATGCTTTTGATTTACTCTTATGTATAAATCAAACTTATAAATAATTAACATAACATAACATCACGCCTGTGTTCCCCGAAGGAGTAGGCAGAGGTGCACAAATAGTACTCCCACATTTTGCCAGTTATGTTTTTAGGTCCCAATGTAATAGGGGGCGAGCCTATTGCCATTAACCGGGCACAAATCCAGACTCCGTGCTGCTACTGAGAATTACCTAATGAAAAACCCACCAGTAAAACTTTGCCCGACCCGGGATTCGAACCCGGGACCTCGTGCTCAGCAGTCTCAGAGGCAGTATATATAATTACTAGGTATCTAAGTAATAAACAAGCAATAGACGTTGTGGTGCTTCTTCTTCGTATCGGCATGACCTACCTATATCTAAGGTACAGATCATGCTCATGCTGTAGTGTAGAGATTGGCCAGTCAACGAATATCTATGGTAGCAAAGTTGACCGCCAAGGGTGCGCACTTGCGCAGGACGTACTAAGGTATCACACGTGGAGGCACTCTTCTTGCACCCTTGTGGCGAGGTATTAGGTATATGTCACATCCTCAATGATTTGAATGATAAATGTGAATCATTTGAGTAGACAATTACTTAATTGTTGTGCGCAAGTTCTAAACAAGTTTCAGACTAGTTCTCGTTTACGGTCTATCATTGACATAATGGCTGGCTCTTTGTTTAAATGAAGGTAACTATAATCTCAGTATACAGAGCAAACCCTTTCTTTCCACTTGGCTTAGGGAGACCTAGACCTAAGGAAATCTAGGGTCTTTATGTAGCCATGACGCTGCTCACAGCTCTCCGGTCTTTTCTTGTCGCATTCAAGTTTTGTTTTACAAAGTGTACCTACTCGTAAGTGATGGTGGTGCTATATCAGTATTACCTATTATCTTTTCATTAACTCACTGCAGGCTGAGAGAGAGAAGTTAGGAGGCTTGTTTTGTATGAACTTCCGTCGACAAAAATTTGAGTTCGAGCTTACTCCAACTTGTTTAGAACGAACGGAAACCATTTTGTACCTGGGTTCATAATAATAACAATCGAAATAATAATAGATTAAACTTTGCAAGTTTACTGAAAGTCGATATCTAAAGCTTCAATTAACATTTCAATTTTAAAATTAGCTCGATTGAAAGTCCTACCCCGAATAACTGTGACACTTCAGCAAATATCTACCTATCAACATTTTGAGGTATCTACCTACCTAAACAGATTTTTTTTTTAGCTTTTCTTAAACGTAAAATGTTCCTAGTCTGGTTGTAAACTCGTTTGAAAGAACCAAAATGCGTTATGCTATTAGAACTTCAGTTAATTTTATTATTTGTTTTAAATTATAATTTAGTCAGCCATCCAACCAAATATAACATAAGTCGATATAAAACACAGGCAGATTGCCGAGCCGTGGCTACTAAAACCACTATAAACCACAGCTAATACGAAGATCAGCCCCCCTACCATGAACTCTTAGAGCAGACAGTTTACGATGTGGAAGCGAGACGCCGCATTACACTGTGCGTAGCGGCGTCTCGCTTTCACAACGTTAACTGCCTTGCTTTAAGAGTTCATGGTAAGGGGGCAGTTCGTCATTATAGACAAGGCACTCAACGGCGGCACTTAAAGGATATCTGTTTACTTATATTCCTTCGAGAATATAAGTACCTACCTATCTACGTACCTACATAAAAACTTGTTCCTATATCTACCTTTATCTGATACCGTGAAAAGTTTGGCTTCGCACCCAAGTGTGTAAGTAAGTAATCCTGATAACCTGACTAGATAAGTAAAAACCCTTTCGTAAAAGTTTCTTTCTAAGTGGTTTTGGTCAGTTAACTGCTTAATTATAATGTCCGCGCAAGACACTTAGTCGGGATGATATTAGAAGTTCTTTGCTGTCTAATTGTTCCATCGACAAGTTTACAAAGTCTTCGCTGGACGCACATACCGTTAAGTTTTTTTAATTAGTCGTATGTTTCCGTTTAATAGAGAAAACAGTCAATGAACGTAGGTATATAGTATGTAGTATACATACATAGTTCAGGCTGTGCATAAAATGAGCTAAGCTAGATATCCCATTCAGCTTCACGACGAACTCCTTCCAGCAACTTATACTGAGTAGCTTAATTAAAACCGTCTAAATTATACCTTTTGTATTTAATTGTAATTGAAGACTGAGTCCTGAGTAAAATTTAGGTAGGTACCAAATTAGGATAAAATTACTTCTACGACCAAGGCCCCGCGATCGATAGGGCCCCTAGTAAACAATAATATAAAGTAGGTAGGTATATACTTATCGAATCAATGTGATCATACAGAAACAAAAAAGAAGCTCATAGGAGCGCCATTATCCTAATGTCATGTGCCCAGCCCAGAGCCTCGAGTAGGTTATAGTCGGCCCTGTCTCCGTCCCAACGCAGCTTAGAAATCAGGCTTTACATTAATACGAGTAATAATGTGTGTAAGCGTTATCTTTACGTCTATTAAAAGTGCGACGATTTTATCTTTTTCATAGCACCGTAATATCTTACAAATACCGATTTATCGTGTTTTCACGGTTCAGTACTCCACGTTATCCAGCGGTGGTAGTAAATCAGAAAAAATGATAAGGGATGAAATATTGTTTTCTCACCTTCGTCGCTATTTCAGATGCTTAAGATTTTCAGACCTGCGTAGACGAAAAATTCAGATTATTAGGGTATTTCCCTAATAACCTGAATTTAAATTGGTAGGCCGTATATACTTACCTTACATGTTTCTTACATACATGGAGATTTGTTGTATTTGTAAGCATGACGTCATTAGACCTAGAGTTTCAGCACTTAAGAAAATACTTTCGTAAGTGCGATATGTTAAGTGGTAAAAGGATCTGTTCGACCAATACCACTAAAGTACTTACGATGGTACCCACTGAGCCATAATTATCTAAGTGGAATCTTGTTAGCCAACAATTTCGCAATTATTTTGGAAGATTAAGATACATTCTTGCCATCGATATTCAATACCCACATCCTGTACTCCTTACTACCCTCCATTTCCCTCCGTTTTCCTTACTGCTAAAATGTAGATCGCACAAATTATTGCCGTGTGGGAATCGAACCCGCAACCCTTAGCGTCGCAGACTAATTGCTTAGCCACTGTGCCAATCAGGTCGTCAATAAAGGCACCCATAGAACAAATATTATCCACGTTCAGTGCCACTGCAACTACATAGCCATTGTTTTTCCTTCATCGAGTTAAGAGTTACCTAGGTTACTTCTTAAGTTCCTATATATACACAGCTATTGTAAAAATCTGCAGTATTTTGTTGCCTTCAACTTCAGCTACCTAGTAATGTCTTTCTCAGATTTTCGCTCAAACGAAATATAAAAGAAATCGTAATAAATTAAGTATTTTATTAAAAAATACTAATAAACATTAAGTTTTCTAAATAATAAACAATTATACAAGTAAATAACGTTACTAAATAAATGCATTTCTCAATCATGCCTCTAACTTTAACATTTAAGAAGTTTAAAACAGATGCACCTGGGTACAATGTATTCGCGAACAATAAATAAAATTAACAGAACATTTCAGTGAATTAAAGTACATACCTATAGTAAATACCTAGTATCTATTGAAATGCAACTTAATTACAGTACTGTAATTCAGTTGTGTTATATACTTACAAGCAGTAAAATCGTTAACTTGTATAAATATTGTCAGGTATTTTTATACTATATCGGATTTTGGCTGGGTACATGCAGGTTAAAACAAAATGTTTTTAAAGGACTTATAATTATATAAAAACAACAGGATGAGGAACATCCATTCTAGGTTGATATAAAAACAAAAAGCATCATAATAGACTTGCTATAATATCGTGCAGATATTTCAAAGCTACACTATTTAATTAACATTTGCTCCTAATACAAACTGTTTATTACATTGTGTATAAGAATTCTAAGAGAAATATGTATTTAGTTTTCATTAGTTGTAGTATATCCGTAGTCCATCTTTTCCATCTGTTCTTTACTTGTATTATGTGAGGTATTGGGGGACGTTTCTGCTTCCATTTTCTCAAACTTCTTTTTAGTATTTAGCTGCAAGAAACCACGATAGTCAAAAAATATTGCCAATTATGTTGTATGCAAAAACACACATTTATTCCGCAAAGGAATCGAACCCGAGACTTATCGCAAGTTCAATCACTTGACCACTGCACTAATCAATTAGTTTTGTTTAATACATTTTGGTTGCATGAATTACGTTTTTATTATACCATACTTAATAAAGTGAAGTACATTATTAATTTTTAAATCTTACTCTTTTCTGAACAGCTTTTTTGGCACAGGCAACTTCGAACTTCGATATAAAGTCAGCTTGACCCTTGTAATCATCCGGCTTACTAAGCAAGTAGGCTGGATTTACTTTAACATCTAAAAAGAAAAAACATTCAATTGATTTGATTTTAAGATATCAAATTTAAAAAATACTATAAAAGCTACATACAGTAATCAAAACTAAATTTTAAATACGCTGTATACTCAGACCAACGGCGCAGGCATATCGTCATCGAGTCATTTGAACTCTGATGACCTTTTGATAGCCATATTCGTTAGTGATTTGAAACGCCATCCGTTGCACAGATGTGTTTTAACTAATTAGCAATTAAGTTATGTCCGCACCGCAAGTTTACGTACGAGGATAACATAACGAATGTATAAAACAAAAATGTTTTCCTGACTGAATTTTAGTAACTGTGGCTAGTCTCAGCTCAGACTACACAGGAGATAATATAGTACACAGCAGTAGTGATTTCTAACCATATAGTTACATTGTACAAGATCTATTTACGTTTACTTCTTAATGTATTTCAATTTATTAACCTCCAATCACTTCTGGAACCATGAACGGAAACAGCCAACCCACCAATGGTGTCTGTCCAGCAAAATAATGGGCCTTCTTGTGGTAGAACAACAAGCCATCCAAGGCGGGAGTATTATTTTCAAAATGTGGGGCAGTCGTCATAAATCTGTAAAGCAAATGTCGTAGGTATTTGAATACTTTGTAGATAATAAGACAATAATCTACTAAATTTTACTTTGGTTATGACGAAAAGGAGGGTTATATTCTACTTTGAAATCAAGATAACAACTATTTGCTTACCCAGAGACATTTAACGTTTACATATACTATAACTAAGTAAAGGTTCTCTTCGTAAAATCTTTATTTACTGTCAGTTTAATCGTTCATTAAAGTCTCAGGGTGCGGCAGTAAGTCCTTTAATTTAAAACTCTTCCCCTTTCTTAATATTTTAGCCTTTTTCTTCATGTAAAATCTTACAGAGATTTTGACCTAATACAACCAGCTACATACACACATTTATCATACAACAAAGAGTTTTATATTTACCTCTTTAAGATTTTAATCTAAAAGCTATAAAGTAATACAGTAATACTTACTCGTCAAAAGATTCCGGAGAACATGAAACTTTAGGCAGTAATTTAAATATCAACTTATTTCTTTTGCTCAATTTACTCAATTCAGGAATTTCTTCTAATTTTGATTGTAACCAGAAATGCCTAAATTCTGACTAAAACAAAGAAAAAAACCAGATTATTAGCTAAAAACATCTCAATCTTTAAACATTTCTTATATCTTAGACAATAAATATTTAATCATGGATGCATTTCTGGGAAGATCACTTAATTATGAAACATTTATTTGTATTATTAACCAACTAAAAAATTATTACACAATAAGTAGTGTAATAACAAAATGTCTTACCTCCCCATCCGTCATGGGTTGATTATTCCATGCCAGTATATCTAAAATGAACATAGTTGCTAATTGTTCTACATAGAAGCAATCCAGTATGCAGTAACGGCTGCTACTGTTGGGACATCCATTACCTCCAGGAAGAGC
Source organism: Abrostola tripartita (assembly GCA_905340225.1). Lineage (NCBI taxonomy): Eukaryota > Metazoa > Arthropoda > Insecta > Lepidoptera > Noctuidae > Abrostola > Abrostola tripartita. The sequence continues at coordinate 9,421,551 of HG996487.1, read as the reverse complement.
AGTTTTACATTCCAATTTAAAATAACCATACTTTGTATAACATTTTGTTGAGCCCTGGAATTATGATGTTATTTAGCCAAACACAAAGTGCACTTTATTAGTTAAGTATTTAACAAATCAAGTACTTCTACACTGTTGGCCAACACTGTGCCACTCGATTTATGCTTATAATAATAAATAATTATAATTTTCAAAGAAGAACTTTATCATTTAATTTTATCAACTATGAACCCTTGTATTAACAGCCCCCTAGACAAGAAAAGAAATTTAATAGAATGATAAATGTATAGGGATGACATTATTATGTCTTCCCTATACATATATTATTTCAAGCATTCTGCCTCTTATCTAGGGCTGGAATGCTCAATTAGTTTTAGACTTAAACAGAGGTAGGAAATGCTAACGCTGACACACTAAAACACTTCTACAAACTAGATGCAGTTTTGAAAAAAACTAGGGGTAAAAGTGTTTTTGTGAAACAGAATTGTGCAGAAATAAAGTTTAAGAGTTCATTTAATCAGTAGTTCATAGTTCAAATTTATGAGGAGAAAAAGTGCAGAAAGCTCCAATTTGTATCATAATTATGGTCAAATTTTGACTGCCACAGCCAGACGACCTCTAGTAACAATAAAACTACTATACTGCTTACTTTGCTGGCAACTACTAATGTCCTGACACCAACAGGGCATGGTGTAACCGTCCAGTTTTCATGGAAGTCTTGTGGCTTCTCTATCATCCATTCTGACATCATAAGAACATTTTTATATAATTGTGCTGTTTCTGTAAATCCTGCTACATAATTACGAGGCCTGTAAGAATTCTGGAAAAGATATTATTTATTATTGTTAAGACCGACTCTGGTTCTCTGCAGGCATGGTAATGTGATAATAATACAAACACAAAGTATAGAAGAATGGTGAAGACATGCCACTATGGGAAATGCACCCACATAGGTATAGTTAGGTAAATTTTAATAATGTTTTAACTTGAAAGTGCATATTTCCATAATCGAGACTTATGCAAATACTTTATTCATTCAAATTCTATTTTAAAGGATATTTAAGTATTTTTAAATACTAAATAAAATTGTTGTCACCTTATGGTTTTCGAAAATGTGTTTATCTTCATCACCATTAACCAATTCCAAAATTCCTCGGAATCTATCTAATTGATTGTTTCGGTTGCTGAAAACAGCAAAAATAGCTAGATTACAATGAATGTTATTCACGATGTGAATGCGGCAAATGGTCAAGTACATTAAAATTGTTTTATTGTTACAAAGCTTGTTATAATATTACTTACCCTTTCTGAACATCAAGAATATCCTTTCGCCTTTGTTCTTGGTTACTTAATTTACCCCAATTTTTATAGTAACCTTCAAAATTCGTTTTTCCATTTTCATTTGCATCAGGGCTGATGAGGGCTGTTCCAAGTTTTGCTAGTACTTCATCCATTATGGCGTGTTTCTTATAAACTTTACAGAACAACCAAAATATTTAGATATTATTTAAGAAAATGAAGCACCAATTTAATTGATAAATGGAATAATCTTGAAATTAAGCTATGCAAAACAAAACCACTGTGAGTAAACACTACTTCAAAAACGAACTTAGATTTTTGTTTGACTTTGACACTTGTTGGTCCTTGGGTAGTAATTTACCACAGATTCACATACATACACAATATTTTATAATCGAAAATATCACTGTGTATGTACTCGATTGTCTCGATACTGACTCATTTAATTGAATTTAATTATCTATACATATTTTATTTTATTGAATTGAATTTTCACTACAAAAGATATCTTATCGGCATTTAGGTACCTTATTAGATTAAATAATTTCATTGTGTTAATGTCTATTCGTCTATTCATTGACATATTTAAACCAATATTTTAGTAATTTCTCAAACTTATTATAATTTAATTCAAACCTGCGATTCAATCATAACAATCGAGTTAAAGTCCTTGTTTGGAATTGTTTTCGTCTAAGATTTATTGTTATTCCTATTAATATTGTTATCAATAAATTAGTTGCTTGGCGACTACTTAAACATTAATTTAAATTCTTGAATTCAGTATAAACCTAGATACCCATAGTACAGATAATTTTTACTGAATTATCTTTTGCCCTGGCAATAAAGACGGCAAGAAGCAATCAGATTGATGAGACCTATATCTCTTCCATCAATTGGGTCAAATGCTATTCGAACAGCGCACTTGTGTGGCGGGAACTTTTAAAATATTTCATCATTTTATGATTTATGTTAACTTCCTTTTCTCTTGACAAACTTTAGCAAGCTGTTAACGCACAGACATACAAAGAGAGTTTCGTCAACCGGTAACATAATGATCATATTTTTTTAAATAGTGATGTGCTTTATGCACGTTGTACCTGAATCCCTACTTATGAACTAATGTATATTATATAAATGAATACAACTATATTTGTATCACAAATATTTCTAACAACAATAGAAGGAACCTCAGCAAATTACCAATAAAAGTTAAGTAGGTAAAATCAAGATGAACTTTATATTATATGTAGAACAGGTAGAAAGCACATTTATAAAAATATAATTGTACATCAAATTGACCCAAGCATGACCCTGCCACCGAAAGAAAACCTTTTCAACGGCGTCGAGGCATTTCCCGGAATTTCAGTCACACCCCAGATAAAACCTAGTTGCGTATGACGCAGTATATAAGTTGATAAATTGAAGACATGTCAGGTACTAGCCCTGATAACTATTTCGTATGTAAATTAAGGAAATCTGGTAGTTAAATTACCTAACCCTCTAAAACATTTTATATGATTGTGTAATTGGTGTAATAAAATATAATTACTCACTCTAAATAGCTACACTGGATAGGTTGGTACCTACCTACTTATATGTTTTTAATATAATGTTTAATCTTGTAGGTAGGTAATAAAGTAGAGAATTATTCTAATTGCAATAATTATATGAATCTTATTAGCAAGTTATCACAAAGGTAAGAACGATAATATAAAGTACCATTTAAAAGGTAAATATAATTTTAAGTACCTACATAAATTATTTATTATAGTTACGGGATAAGTAGTTACTTATAGGTCTTAGTTCAGTCATCACTTCATCAGTGTGTAGACAATAATTTTCTCACCTGCTTACGAGCAAGCATAGCACCAGCTATGTCTAGTCCTATAGAATAATATTTATGTAAGGTGGTATGATTTTTATGTTTCCAAGCATAAATATAATACATGAAACCAACTATTAACATTACATAGTATAAACTTGTATCACATAATGACGCTACGACATAATGTTAATTCTTTCACCTTACTATTAATTTCACTTTTACTAGGTATTTGATTACTTCAGTGAAATAAGTGCGATAATAAATACAATGTAAAGCAATGATATTTCAAAAAGTACTTTTTGACATATACCTAATTGATGTAAAGCCTTCAGTAAACTATAACCATAGTCATGAAAATTTACATTAAAAACTGTAACTAGAACCTAACTTGACATTTTGGCTACATTATGAATGCAGTGTTCCACATTCAAATTTACCGCGAAATGGAATCTGATGTACCTTGAGACTCTCTTTAATCTTTATAAATTAATTTGAACGTTTTTCCTATCTCAATATTCGTTCAATACAATTTTAAGAATTTTAATCATCCATTTACATTTATTACTTACGGCATACTGCAAAGATAATTTTCGTTTCAACACTTTTTTGATATACTTACATGTCAGCAGTGTTGCAACTAAATAATATTTCCCGTGCAATTCGGTAAAATTGGCAAAATTATTGATCAAGTCTAAAATATTAGTTTGTATTATATTAAAAGATTTAGGATGATAAATCAACATTTTATGTTCGATTATGTGGACCAATGTTATGACTTGTCAAAATCTAGTAAATTAATGGCCAATGGCATTATTCATACTGTTACTGACTCAGTAACATACTGACCGAAATATTTTTTTTTCTTGTCGGCAAAGCTTAATATAAACGCATATTAGTTTTCATAAGACAGTTTCATATTATATTCTAACGTATATAAAAATATACTTTGAACATTTCAGAACCCTAATAAATTTATCAAATTTTGTAATTTATAACTTCAGTAATAGATCATCTTTATTATTATAAAAATAATACATCTAATTACAGTCGTAACAAAAGTAATTTGTGTTTAAATTAAAACAACATTTTTGATTCGTTTTTAATATGTAAAGAAGATTTCAATGTTTTGATGGCAACATTTAGTAGTCCGCGGACATATCCGACCAATTCCGAACGTATGATTAGGTCACGTGGTACTTTTGGAGTCTTCGTGGCGTAGCTTGTTCAGCTGCTCGTCGAAGCGGCTGTCGGACGGTCGCCTCTCAGCGAGTCGGCGAACGATGTAGCGGCCATTTTTGTTCTTAGTTCATAATAGCGTGCGCATATTTTAATGTATTTCGAAGGACATTTAGGCAATTTTCACGATGACTATTATAGTTTTCCTAATAGATACTTCAGCCTCTATGAACCAAAGAGCTTATTTGGGCGGACGCCCAACGTTGCTCGATGTAGCCAAGGGCGCTGTGGAAACGTTCGTAAAGGTACGTGCAGTGTCATCGACTCGTCAACCGCCTCGTTTTTGTGATCGATTTGTTTATCGCGTGTTAGTGTGTTGGACTGATTAATTTTATTTCGTAGGTTCGTCAACGTTCCCCCGAAAGCAGAGGCGACAGGTATATGCTTCTTACTTTCGAAGAACCACCCGCGAACATCAAGGTTAGTATCAGAGTGAACACGTTAGCGAAGAATATATTGTGATTAGTGCTTGGATTTGCTGGTTTACGCCGGTTCAGTAGTGTACATATCAAGCACTGTAATCTGCAATCCAGAACATTTACATATTTTGAAAGTGCGAAATTTACTGAAATAGACAGCACGACGTAAACAGGACGAACCGCCGCCGTTGCTGCCTCCGCGATAGCGCTCGCTAGTCGCTACTGCGCTCTCGTCGCACACTCTCATTGGCCGAGCTCGCACACGACGAAATGGCGATTCGGGGGGGAAATTCAAATTGATTCACACAACAGAACTAATTAAATTTTTGTACAAGTTAATGCTATGATAAATTATTAAAGGCCTTAGTGCACTGCTGAACCTTAATAAAGGAACATTAATTTGGATCTCAAAGTAAAGTTAAATGATAAATCACTATAGTACATTATTACTGTTTTAACATGACATGTATTTCCTGAAGTCACTTATCTACAATATGGAACATGGTTTTTATAACAATCATTTATTTCAGGCTGGTTGGAAGGAGAACTTAGCAACATTTATAAATGAGTTAAAGAATCTTCAATGTCTGGGGTTGACTACAATGGGTGCTGCTTTGAAGCATGCCTTTGATGTTTTAAACATAAATCGCATGCAAACTGGTATTGACACTTATGGCCAAGGAAGATGTCCATTCTACCTGGAACCTTCTGTTATAGTTGTCATTACGGATGGAGGAAAACTTTCAAGTAATGCTGGCATTCAGGAAGAGGTGAGTACCTAACTATGAACAAAATAATTTACTATTATGTAGTCTAAGTAAAATAATGAACTCATTCTCATTAGTGTTATCATTATCTCACAATTTTATTTTACTACTATCCACACAAAAACTGTTAAAAGTTCAGCATTTACTTATAAATGTTTAAAGCATACAGTTTGCTTAATATGTTGTTTTTACTGAAATGCTTTTATTATCAGTTTGAAAATAACTTCTACTTACAATTTCTTTATCTTAAAAATATAAGATTGCTTTGTTTATTTATTATGATAACATCTTCGTTCTTGTATGTAACTAGATTTTTTATCAATTATTGGGGAATTTGATAATATGTATTAAGTACCTATATTCTGTGTTTGTATACATTGTGCAAACTATATAGATTACAGCATTGTCTTTTTATGTCAGTATGTATTTTAGTATGAAAGTATGTGAATGGATTTTTAATATTATGTTTATTATTTAATCTTTTTGTGAAATAGTGGTAAATAAAATATTTGTGGTTTAAATGGGAAGTGGAAAGATGTAATCAAGTTGACACTTGAAGCACATACCTACTAACAAAACGAATGTGCTTTCATATCTTAACTAAACTGGGTTTATGTTGCATTGAATCAGTTTTTAAAGTCATTGCATGTTGTGATTTTTTTTGTTTAGTTTACACTTTGAAATTATTATACTATTTTTTTATAGTAACCATTTTGACCAATTTTTGAACAACTGGTTTAATCTGTGTTTCATCCATCTACCATACCATTAAATACTCAATGAGTATCCAGTATAATTTATTTAAATTAATTTTAAATTCACCCAGTTTAGTATCATATTATTATTAAATAATTGTGTTGATAGCTAATTGTATCGCCGCGGTTGTGGGTTGAAACAATGAAATCTTTTTAGTGTAACCTACTTATTTGCGTCGTAAATATTTCAAATGATCATACATACATTTCGGCTAAGGTCTGGCGAACACGATGCGAATAGATACTGATGTTTGGGCTTTTGGAGCATTTTTGTGACAGCACTAATCGTAAAAACCATTAGGAAGTAACATTTTCAGTATCTCCGACAGGCTATTTTTAACAGAATCAGCTATTTTAAAAATAAGTTTATATAGGCATATTGTTATCGAGCGATTCACTCAGAAATAAATATTCAGAAAGAACAACTATCAATACGGAAAACAGTATAATATCACTTCTGAATTTTCTAAAGTTATAGTTCCCAAACCGCGATTCAGCTGCATTATAGTTAGGATTGTTAGGAAAACACTGACAGTGCAAAAATAATCGCGTGTGCGAGCTCACGGTTTTCGCTGGCACTTATACTAAATGTATCGTGTTTGCACTGTGCCTGGTTAGTAATTAAAGCGTTGTTGTACTTATAAGAATTGGTCTCATATTACTTCTGTTATTCTATAAATTAAGAATACTCAAATTCGCCAGCTAAGCAAATCAGCTCTTGCTATATCAGAATCACGAATCTACGTGTTAACAAATAAAATATAAATTGTAGGTGCTCATCGTAAATCACAATGCAGATAATTATGTAATAATAGATAACAAACTAATTAGTCTAGTGGTCCCAAGTGACAATTACTGGTGGTCGTGGTGTACTGGATTAGATCCTTACCGTTATTACAGCGGTCTATTCATTCAGTGAAATGTGGTACACACAATATCGAGTGTGACATCATGGCACTGTCTACACCTTCGGGGATGCGAGTGTTTACGTTAGATTTTAATAGAAAACTGCTCAACTTTTAAATTTAAAACGAGATCGCCCCTATTACATTGAATCAATTATGAATAAACATGATAATTGCTGAGCTACTTTCACAGTACCTTCTTAATTATGTAGCCAGGGAACGTGGGACAAAAAGAGCATAATAATAATTTATTCATCTTTATGAACGTAATGAAGCATCTGATTCCTGAATGCGGGTCAACGAAAGTAAAAACAAATTATTGCATGAACTTGTGATGGTTGTTTATCTTGTTCGTTTTTTTATTTTTTTATCGCTGTATTTATTATTTATTTAATACTTTCGTATTAGTGATGAAGTATACTATTCTCTTTGCCGGAAAAGCTAGTCCTATAATACTACGAACCTAATGTTGGCTCGTTCCATGGTTTGACTTGAGGCTTATAATGAGCTGTGAAACAGGAATCGATGTATTTGATATGAATTATTATAAATTAATAGATTTGTTCATATTGTATTAATAATTTCTGATATATTTTATACATAACTTACCACCTATATATATTCTTATAACTTACTGTAGCTAAGCTACGACTTTTTAAAATAATAATCAAAAAGTCACAAATAGCTTCTCTCATAGCCACGGGATAGCATGTATTACTGTAGCTCGCATCTTAGCGGTATGGAGGTCACGCATGCTTTATTTAAATTACACCGATAAATGTTTCCTATGAATGTCGTGTCAAAAGAATTAACAATATTTTTAAAGATTATATTTTAAAGAATCAAATTTATAGTATTGGTGCCCTATGAATAATATGCATACATACAATGACACCTGCAATCCCCGAAGGCGTAGGCATTAGCGAGGTGTTCTTCTTTCCTAGACGGCTATAACTCTATACACCCATATTTTGCTGCTCATATTATAAGGTCCAGTTACAAGCGAGCCTATTTCCCTCATCGAGCCTTTTTGCGTCTCGTTTTCCTGACGATGGAATAGATTCTAGCCCAGGACCGTCGGATAATGTACCTATGATTCTTATATAAAATGCTTATGTCGCTTGTCGATACGTAGTAGCAGCTAGCAGCTAGTAAGCAGATTTCCCTAAATCTTTGCTTCTGTGTTCGAAACCCAAAAACTCTTAGAACTATTATTTTATTTCTGTTTACACCTAATTTAAATTTATTTTGTCTGATAAATGAACTTTCAGTTCGACCTATGAGTAATGGGTTACTATGGTCGTCGGGGTATATAATTGTGTTCAAGGAATTTGGAATATGTGGAATAAACACAATTTATTTTACAGTTCAATCTACCTATGAACTGCCCAATCCCTGGCTCCGAGCTGACCCGCGAGCCGTTCAGGTGGGACCAAAGACTATTTTCATTGGTGCTGAGGCTAGCGGGCACACCAGCAGTCGAGAGGGACACAGGCCTCGTGCCTTCGGACTCGTCACCTATCGACGCGATGTGCGAAGTTACTGGCGGTAAGCAATATTTATATTATACTCTATTTAACTAGTTTGTTTTTGCATGACTGTGAAATCTTCAAATATTATAATTATGATGTTGTGGTGCATTCATCGTTGTTTGCCTCTAATGAGTATAGTTTCGGTTAAAACGCACAAATTGGCTAATTTAGTTGTGGTCATGAAAGGTGAACCTTTTACATATTTATTTGGGATACTCATTCTTAAAAAAAAAAGAAAGTAGTTAAATACTGACATCAGTATGACGTTACGTTTTAAAAGTCTTTTATGTTAGTGCTGCAAGATAGCTTTATCTGGAAAATTATTTACTTATGTGCCAAAATTGAGCTATTACAGATAGTTGATAAATATAGCTATTACTGATGAATAGCAGCAATTGCCTTAAGGCGTTCGTACACTCTGCGGCGTCTCATAAGTCGGGATTACAATTACGGAAGATGCCGTGCCGCTCACCCCTCTAAAACATGAAGTTATCTTTGTAATGTAATTATAAATATGTAGATATTCCTCTAGCAGCCAGGTAGACTCACGAGCATTTAACAAAATAATAATAAACTAAAAGCAGTCTTAAACGGATGTAGAAATTTCATACTAACAGAGGATAGTAAGCCCTTTAGAAAACCAGTCTGACTAGTTTTTGTGCTGTTCATTTAGTGTCAAGGTAGATATAATACTGCTATATAAATTACATTTTATTCTTCCGAGCCAATGTTTGGTTTAGTTAACGTTTTGAGCATTTATATCACAATAAATATAGCTTACACTCTTATGAATAATTTACCCTGAATTACATTCATTCATATTTGGTTTTACCAAAGATTATAGACATAAATTTCCTCATTGGAATTTGTTTGATTGCATATCAAGTATGTCTACTGGTCGCTCGACTATCCTTAACATTTACTATAGGTGAAGTAATCTACTAAAAATGTTAGGTACAACTCTATACATAGATGCAATACTCTTTAAGTTAATTGTCGTACAAAATTATTATTATTTTAAATTCGTTCCTTATATTAATACTTACTTGTAATGTCAATCGTCAAGCAAGCTTCTAATTGATTACTGCTTACTCAGGTTTTCATAGAGGAGTTTTAGTGACTAGGTTTTGCAGACGTTAAACTTAGGATCTGGAATCTTGCTCGTTTAGAAGGCTCAGTCTTGATCGAGTTGCACAATGATAAGCGCTAGAATGAACACAAGTGATATTTATTTTTCAGGTCGCTCGTACTGTATCACATCTCACCGTATGTTGATGCAGTGTATCGACAGTTTGGTTCAGAAAGTGCAGAGCGGCGTGGTGATTAACTTCGAGAAGATCGGCCCCGACCCTCCGCCTATCGACGGCGCTAACAACAGGGATGGTACCGAACCAGGGGACGACGCCAACCACGAACCTGATAAAGAAATAGATGGCGACGGAGAGAGGAATGGAGTGAGTTATGATTTTATGTAGGATATTTTTATTAATATTTTTCGATAATTTTTTACTCACTGTTGCCTGTTGATAAGCTTAGTAAGAATGTAAAGAAAGGGACGAAATAGTTTTCTTTTTCTTAAAAAATATTATACCGGTTTTAGAATACAAACAAACAGTCCTTTTTATAATCTCAAAATTCTCTCTAGGTTTAGAAATTGTGCATTAATCTACGTCACTGCTTGCGATAGTTCAGTGATAAGTAAGTGCTTTGTGACGCAATCTATGGGTGTAAAGCCCAACGCCTCATTGTAATCTTTTATGACGATATCGTGACGGTTTCAAAACCGTTAGATACATTGCAACATTTTATTAACTTTTTGTGGGCATTTATATATGTTGCCGTGTGGTATCCGGCCTAGAATTGACCACCCCCTTTCCTCCCGTGGGTGTCGTAAGAGGCCACTAAGGGAAAATTCAGAAGATGGGCAGCAGCGTCTTCTGTGACTTCACCACCAATACTGCGATCCCCAAGCCGCTTGCCAAGCGTGGGGATTATGGCAAACCCCCCCGCTTAAACGGGGAGGCCTATGTTCAACAGTGGACGTCTTTGGCTGATGATGATGATGATGATGATGGGCATTTATGATTAGTGAGTACAATTGGCCGTACATTACCTTATCCCGGTATTAGTATAATATACCCGGTATTAGTTAAAACATGAAAGCTAATATCCTTTTCTAATTGATGTGTGTCTAACTGATAGTTTTTAAATAAGTATATATAAAAATAAAAAATACTTATTATTAAAAAATATTTATATTGTAATTGTGCTGTGAAACTGCCACGAAAGCCCTTTGTAAAATTGCCGTGCTTAAAATGACATGGTATTGTAATAAAAATTATAATTATTACCTAATTAAATTATAATTAATGTGTCTATTGAACGAAAAGAGTATTTAATACAAAATAGCGTATGTATCTGTTGTGTGATTATTCATTTTTTCGAACGTCAATTCCAGCGCTGGAGCAGTGGGCAGTACCAAACCCAGAACCAAGGTCCGAGCGCTCCGCAGGCGTGGCACTCGTGCCGGCGCCTCATCTACGTGCCGCGGACGGTCGCGCAGAAGGGCTTCGCTGTCGGCTTCTGGCCTATACCGGAGTCCTTCCGATCGGACCCCAACGCGCAAACATTAGTATGTGTTATGGTAGATATTTCTTTATGTCACTAACATTATCTAACATTTGGAATTTTTATATTACATGACCTATTCACTTCTATTGTTTATTGGGGACGACGAAGTCGAGGTTTTAAATTTTACTAGACTGAATTTATGAATAGTCAGCTGATGACAAAGTTTACCAGTTTATATATAATATATATTATTCTATGAAAAATAAACAGTGTCAGTATATGTACATGTTTAAATTGTTTTGATGAATATTTAATGTAAATCTAACAGGTGGTTCCAAATTGTTGGTGGGCAAATATTGGTTCTGGTTTGATTCGAAACTGACGTCACGTTTTATTAATCTAATCACTTCTTCATGCTTGCTTAAAAATTAACACATATAAGCTGTAAACCACAGAGAATTCTCTAACGGTGTTTTTATGAGGATGTGTTGTTAGCGTAATCTTTTTCCACCTTGCCCTTTGTGGTCGGTACCTGACGGTATATTTGCTTTATACTGCCGGGTTTCAATAAAGTTTACAATCCTTTATCCGAGGTTCTTATCAATTTTAATTTTATACTACAGCATAAAAAAATTACTTACAATAATATGTATAGTAAATTGATAGCTCAGTAAAACTGAGTATCAAATATTCTGTCGAATTATTTTTAATTGTCTTTAGTGCAATCCTTTGTTCCTTATTATTATAAACGAAAAAGTAACTCAGTCTTCTTTTTAGTATATCACGACCATACAATTTAAACGTTAAGGATGTAGGCTAATAATAATCACCTAAAGCCGCAGTAAAAATATCCTCATAGACTAAATAGCGGGTGGCATCTTGTTAACTAACGGTAGGAACATGAGTCAAATAAGGGCTGATTTGTCAATCGTCAGATAATTTTCAACAGAAGAACAAATTTGACGTTTTAACATATTCTCTATACATTAAATTTACTGTCAAAGTGACACTTTTATCCTTCGAATATAAATTTTTCTAACGATTGAAAAATGGGGCCTTAATCTTCTCTTTCTTTACTTCCATAATCTTATATACTTAATAACAATGAACCCTTTTCAATTCACAGCCACCTCGTTCTGCACACCCCGTCGTAAAGTTCACGTGCTCGAGCCAGGAGCCCATGGTGATCGACAACCTGCCCTTTGACAAGTATGAGCTGGAGCCGAGCCCCTTGACGCAGTTCATCTTGGCCAGGAAGCAACCCACTGTCTGTTGGCAGGTATGTGTATGTATATTTCACTGTTTTTTTTAAAACTTGGTATTAATGGGGAACATTGTTTTCAATATTCGTATTCTGCTGCCTAGTGTTAGGAACAGTAGCAATGTTTTAAAGAGTATTCAGAATATTAATTGTGACTTGTGAGTTTTTATTTACTCTAATTTAAGTAGTATTTAATTAGTGATAATTATGATAAAATCTTATAAAATGAACAGCAGATAAACTTAGCTGATAAACACTGGCCAGTGTAATAAGCACCCCTTTTATTAAAATATTACATTTGTGCACATTGTTTAGTGAACAAATATTTCGTATCATATCTATTAAATTCCAATTTGAATAATGTTTAATGTAGGTTGCGCTTACATGTACAGTGTACACCAGCTTTAACATAACTTTCACTAATAATATAGATAAAAGCAATTACTTCTAACTAAAAATTCATTGAGAATATAATGAGGCTTGTAATTTATTATGTTTATTCAATGTACTTCTCATATTTATTTTAATCTTATAGACTTATAGATAGTGAAATCAATCCTCCTTGGAGATTTCGATGACACAAAATTCCCCGCGACTTATGTGTGACGACACATTCATCAATATATAAATATACGATGATATTAGTTATTTAAGTATTATGCAAGACTTACAGTCGAATGAACTATCTTAAACCATCTTCAATTATGGCAATTTTTTATTATTTTTGCGAGATCTTGGTGAATGCTGGTAATAAAATGTGTTTCAAACTAGTCAATATGAGCGTAAAATAAAATGACATTAAATTAGATTATATGGGCTAGCAGTAACAGTATACATTTTTTTGAAGTAAAATGACTTATAGATTTATATTTGATTATTGTATTATCTATTTCCAGGTCTTCGTCGCCAACAGTGGGTGCAAGAATTCTGAAATAAATCACCCATTTGGCTACTTAAAAGCGTCTACGAACTTGACATGTGTCAACTTGTTTGTGCTGCCGTACAACTATCCGATGTTACTGCCTCTTCTGGATGACTTGTTCAAAGTCCACCGCTGCAAACCCACCGCTGAGTGGAAGCTAGCGTTCCAGCATTACCTCGACAGAATGCCGTCTTACTATGTTGCGGTAAGTTCCATTACACTTGCAAATGTCCTGCTACGTCTTCAGATTGTGGTTCAGTTCTTTATTATCATAAGCCCATCTGTTACTAAAATTGTCAAAAAGTGATTAATTTATTTATACTTCAAAGTATGTTTAATTATCTATTTTTTTTCGTTTCAGCCTCTTCGCAGAGCATTGACTAAGATGGGTGCGTCGCCACAACTACTTCAAAGCTTGATACCCGATTCTCAAGACAATTCGCTCAGTTTCTCTGTTTTAAACTATTTGAAAAGACTGAAAAACCAAGCCAAGGTAGAATTCGAAAAGCTGTGTGCTGACGTCATAAACAAATCTTCCAGCAATAATACTCAAAAGGTAAAACACATTACTTTTATAAAACCCGTTTTTTAAATGAAAAATGTAAGGTAGCTTTTATATTGATTGCTTCGAATCTTATAAGATTAATTATTTATTACTCATTGAACGTATTACTCATTTTGCATTACAAATAAGCAATTAGATACTAGTACTTTATAATAAAATGATAAAATTAAGTTACAATAAGAATCATTCATCATGTACAATTTACCAATATATTGTTGTGTAATATGTATATAATAATATAATCCTAAGCATATAATAATTTCCAAATAATGTTATGTTCAAACGTTGGAAGTGAGTTATTATTATATAATGAGCTTGTACAAATAAATAATAAAATTGCTTCATATTGTAGGCTGCAGAGAGTGTGCGAGTGATGCCTAGGTCGGCGTTACGAAAGGATCTGACGACACACCCGTGTCTCCAAGACAAGTTCCTGGCGCTCCGGGATCAGTTGAACGAGTTCGGTGGGTTCGTCGTGGGGCTGTCGCGCGGCAGGCATAAGGCACAAGCACACACCTATAGGAATCCTTTTGATATACAGCGGAGGGATCTGTTAGATCAGGTGAGCTTATAGAAATCCGGGATTCCGTTTTTTTTATTTATATGTCAACCGTCAATCATAAGTAGGTTCAATTTGTATTGAAAACAGTAGTTTTTGTTGCAGTATTTTCATTCATATTCACAAAGCAAAAAGATTCTATTAGAGCAAATGCGTGAAGTAGCGCTTTTGTGTAGTATATTGCTTATACTCTTAGTCTATATGCTTATACTCATTTTATTTTATACTGGATCTGATCTCCACTTACTGGGTAAAATGATAAGCTTTTATAAGTCTGTCAGAACCTCTGCCTATTCATAATTAACCGAAGATCTTTGAGTGGCATAAACAATTCTACATGCTGTAGAAAATACTCAAACCTCATAGATAAACATAAATACTTTTATTGTTGTATTTTTTTCTTGGCAGGTGGCCAAACAAGATACCATGTCTACTTAACATACAGCATTTTTTGTTTTCCATTACCACATTGTATTCTAATAAGACAGTGGTATGCGAGTCATTATTGATGTAATTTATTATGTACTGTGAAAGAATAACTTACGTGGAGATGCTGTTTGCCATTCACGGCTCGTATTATTTACAAGCATTAACCATTCCATACATTATACACGTGAAAGTAACAATAGTTTTTATATGACTTTTGGTGCCATTTTAGCATGTTGCCCATGCTAAGCTTGAATCTAAATTGATAAAGGAAATTTGAAAAATGATGGACACGAGCGGGACTCGAACCCGCGACCTTCGCCGATCCGTGGCGCTGCTCTAACCAACTGAGCCACCGTGTCGCTGCTCGCATCCATCGAATTTCAAGTTCCCTTTTAGTTTTTACGTCTTAAGGGTGACGTCGGTCAAGGTCGCGGGTTCGAGTCCCGCTCGTGTCCATCATTTTTCAAATTTCCTTTATCAATTTAGAACAATAGTTTTATTCGTGTGTTTAATGGTATGGTGTGTGACGCTTTTTACCTTATTAAATTATGGTTTTCTGGTAAAAATTTATAAAAAAACAGCAAAGCTCGGTGTTTACCAGCATATAGGACGAATAACATGGTAATTAAAATAAATTTGATTAATATCCTCAATATATACCTAGTTTTTTACGCCCATTTTTATTCTGTTGTCCTATAGTATTGTGATTTAATTTTGAAGGTGGTGCGAATGCGCGCGAATTTCCTGCAACCATCTTTAGCGCATACCCGACTGGTCGACGAGGATAGCGTCCACTCCATGCCCGTCGCACAGATGGGCAACTACCAGGAGTACCTGAAGCGGATGACGCCGCAGCTGCGGGAGATCGAGTCGCAGCCCGTACGACAACACATGTTCGGCAATCCCTTCAAGATAGACAAGGTACATTACACATGTACCGATGTTACTGAATATGTATGATCTTTTTTTGACATTATTTATATAATAACTACATATATGTCCGGATTACGTATTTCTGTTGCCATAGTTACAATTACATGTTTAACATGTCAGTCCGCGACAATGATACCGTAAAGAATTCGAAAGAAATCGCGATAAGATCCGTAGAAATACTTTTATTTCAACCTTTTTTTTGTGTTAAGAAATGTGTTTTTAGAATGAGATACGTATATGGAATAGAGATCAAAAGAAACAAATTCATCATCAGTGATCAATACTCTGTAATATTTGCAGCGCATGATGGTGGACGAGGCGGACATGGACCCGGTGGGCGCGGTGCGCGGCGGCGGGGGCGGCGCGGGCGGCAAGCGCGGCGCCGACAGCCCGCGGGCCGCGCCGCCCAAGCGCCGCGCCGGCCCGCTGCCGCCGCACGTGGTGGCCCGCCGGCCCAGCGAGCCGCGCGCCGAGCCCGCGCCGCCCGCGCCTCGCGACCCGCCCGAGCCCCTCGGCCCCGCCTCCCCGCTGGCGCCGCTCTCCCCGCTGTGCCCGCTGTCCCCGCTCTCCCCGCTGTCCCCGCTGGCGCCGCACTCGCCGCACTCCCCGGCGCCGCCGCGCCGCCCCACGTCGCCGCTTGCGCCCGTGCCCTCGGACTTGCCTTCCGGACGTCCGCCTGAAGTACGTACTGTTCAAAAGAAAATATATTCAAATTAATGTGGAAGAGGATGAGCAATATTTCAACTAAATAACTACTTTCAACTAAATTCTATTAAAACTAATTCCAACTGAAAAAAAAAACAAACAACATATGATTTAGCCTTAGTTCGAATCTCTTACGTGTTAAAAAGGAATTATATTCCTTAGTCGTAATATTGTCGATAAACTAACGTCATAATTGTAATATTTTCAGGAACCGCCGAACATGGATACGGGCGGTCCAGCCACCATTCCGGCCAGCACTCCCACGAGCGGCTCAGCGAGCGGCCCGGCCTGCACCCCGGCCGGCGGGCCCGCGCCGCCCGCCCCGCCGCCGGCCGTGGCGCCCTCCAACCTGCCGCCCGTCATCAAACCCTTCCTCAACGGAGGTCAGTTGTCTAAGAAACATGACTTAAAATCTATATATAAAATCTATATGAAAAATCAGCATCATGTAATAAGGAAAGTCGCTTGGAAAGGACTTAAAGCTCCTTATTAATATAATCGGGCGTAAACAGAATTATAATTAATACGAATTTGTTTTCTTAGACGCGTACACGACGATGGGCAGTAAGATGGCGCGCTCCCCGTCCCCGCCGGGCTCCCCGCCGGCCGCGCCGCCCCCCGCCCCCGCCCCCGCGCCGGCCGCCCCCCCCGCGCCGCCCGCGCCGCTCGTGCTGCACGACTCGCAGGAACTGCAGATCAACGCCATCCTACAGGGTGTTGCCGCTGAAAACAACTCGAATGCTCGCTCAAGGAAGAGGAAACGAAAGGTGGCTCACATTAATTTGGTTGGCTTACTGCCTTAGTAGGTGTAATTTATGACGCAGTAGAAAATGCTGTTGAGCAAATATATAATATAACGTTCTAAAAATAAAAGCAAAATAACAAACATTTAGTACAAAGAGTTTTGGGTTTCGGTGCTGTTATTTCATGCCCATCTTCTGGATTTTCCCTTAGTCGCTTCTTACGACTCCCACGGGAGGAAAGGTGGTCTATTCTAGGCCGAATACCACACGGCACGATTTTATATGTATGTTACTCGTTAAAAACTAAAAGGTAATACCTGCCAAATACTTATGACATCTTGGTTATACTAGATGTTATTTATTAATAAATTATAAAGCATAATTACAGCACTATGAAGGCAGTCACTATAATTTGCGCTACATGATCCGACATAAGTACTTACGTGGCTAATAAAATGACCTGTGTTCCAGAACGATAAACAAGTATTGCAGTTAACGATGCCACCTCAACTGACGCGTAAAGAAATCGCTGACATCAGAAAGCACAACCTCGAAGTGCGTGCGGAAGTGTACCGCGCGGTCCGACGGCCTGGCCGAGGTAACAGACATAGATAATTTTCTACATATTTATTATATGCTGTGACCTAGCCTGTTAAATCCTGATGTTATCCCATTACATTAGGATTAAGACAGGTTTGGCTAAATATATAAATAAAAGATTTTATGACCTGTTTTTAAGTAAAGTATTATTATTGAGCCTTTGGTAATTTTTGGCAATTAATTTATAACATATAGTTTTAACTAAACTCTTTTGTTTTCAGATTACACGAAACTGTTCGAACATTTAAAACAATTACAAGGTGGTGTGGACGTTAAAAAAGAAGTGGTACGCGATGTTATAAACGAATCGTTAAGATTTAAACGGAAAGCTCTAGCAAAGCTTTTGGAAGACTTTTTAGTGGGACTTGAGAGAAACGGAAGCAGTACCTCACTTACTATGAAGAGGGTTAACAACTCAGTGATGTACAGTAATGCTAATAACCACAGCTAGTAAATGAGTGCAAGTGGGGTGGACATATTGATGTGAACTAATGAGTGGCCACATTTGCAGTTTATCAAAGTTTAAAACTTAGTTCGATGGTATCTGAAAAACTTAGACCATAAGGTCAGTGGACACAAGCATGTGCTGTTATATTAGTTTCTGTTTATTATTAATTAAATGGTACCAAGCCAGTCTACTCCTCGTGGATATTCTGATTGTTACTCTATCGTATAATCATATTCGTGATTTGTATTGCGATTCCGCCTGATAAATAGTCATATTGTCGTCGGTGTACAGTTAATAACACGAGATGCGATGTTAATGATCTCACATGCTCGATAGTGTGACGTCACTGTAGAGCAATAAGTTAATTGCATGTCGTATGCAAAGATACATTTTTGTTTGTAAGAAAACCGAGAAATTATCAATATGAATGAATCTTAATAACTATCCTGTAATATTATCATAATAGAAAACATTTCAGTATTTATAAACAGAATGTCTCATCATATTTTCATAAATATTGTAACGCATTTTATGTGAACTCATGCATTACAGCCATGTCTTGCTGATTGAATGTAACAAAGTTTGTTAGACCAAGAACCGTGAATATGTATGTGTCGGCCAAAACTAACTATTTTCCTGTCATTTTGATATTTTGTGTCTTACACATACATGTATATGAAGCAATATAAAATTTGATTTATTATCACAAATGTGTCTTATTCAAAGTGGCAGTAAAATCGTGGGTTACAAAGTTGTAAATAAAGTTGTACATATTATTAGAATGTTATAGTTATTACCAATGGAATGTATGTGTAGGATGCTTTTATGCATCGGTCATTACGACTGTTAATGTGGCTGGATAAACCTAACAGAGATAGATAATAAAATAAATATTATTACTAGTATAATGTATCCTGGAATTATCATACAGTTTATTAACCCAATGAATTTAATAAAGACATTTATATAAAATTTTAGTATTGTCATTATTGACTCCAGTGGAATTTTAAATGTTTTATTAACATCTGCAAGGGTGATAATTATTATCATTACGTATTTATACAATACGCTTACGTCATAATTCGGAACCGTGTACACGATTTTGTGGACACATACCAAAGTACCTATAGTTTTATTTTGGATGTTTTTTATCGAAAATATAGCATCATTACATTTAAAAAAGGACTGTGATACTCGAAATTTTAAATTATCGAATATTATGGAAGATCAGCCACATTAACACGAGTTCGGTCAATTGTAAAGTGTAATATATCATTTTTTAAATAAATTATGATCCTTATTGGATTTTTATATGGTGTTTTATTGATGAAATTATCTTAAAAACTTACAATTGCGAAGCAAACCCCTTGTTTTGATGTACCTAAGTTTTGTAAAATTCATATAGTTTATTTGGTTTTGTAATAAATATTGTCATTGTATCAGTTTTACCAAACCAATGTCAATGATTTCTTGACAATCGATATTAACGAGTATATTTTCAAAGTTGTGATTAGATGGCTGCAACAACAGGAGGTCATGCTGAAGCCTGAAGTACAGCCATCCTGTCTACGTACGCTCGTTTCCATAGCCGCTAGAATAAAAGGGACAAAATTCAGTCGAGATCTTATCTCTACCGGACATCCTACTATACAAAGCTTCACGGAATGAAAGGTAGTAAGGCTTCCGTGTATCCAAGCATATAAGGGTGTTTTAAAGTTGGCAGCGGTTTTACTATTGTTGAGGTAAAATTGAGTACGAGGTACAGAAATATGTTTTACATAATATTGTACCTACCACCTATGTTCTCAATGTCTATTATGAATTCATTTCGCTCGTGTGGTTGAGGACCTTCATGCAATAATAATATTCACCTTGCGAATTTATTTTGTTGAAATTCACAAAACTTATCGTAGCGGTCACAACAAACTTGGACCACAGAAGTGCCCGTGTTCCAAACTAGGATCGTTCGAAAAATGAACAAAGGCAATAACTTGTTTCTGGTCGAAGATAAAAAAGAACGAAACAAGTTTATTCCAACGTGGTATTTACCTAGATGAACTCGTTTTAAATAAGCGTTTTGAGTTTTGAGGTAGGTTTATTTAAATGCGACTTACCTACTTATCATAAGTAGTATAGTTTGTTAAGTACCTACCATGAGAAAACCGTACGTGATTTCATGGTCTTGTATACTGTGAATGACATTGTAGTAGTTATATTATGTACGTCATCAGCTATTGCTTTGTTAGGTGCTGTATGCGTTGGGTGTGGACGTTATGTTCTTGTACGTATTCTAATACTTTATGGAGGATACATTAGCCATGAAAGCAATTTGATAATGTGTGTCTGCCTGGTTAATGGTAACCAATAGGCTCGCCCCTATTAGGTATACACGAAATGTAGGTAGGTAGGTGTATTACATCTGCCTATACCTTTAGAAAAGGCGTTAAGTTGTGGTCATCCAGCATGGTTAAGTAAATAGAAGACGAAAGTAAAAAACTTCTTATATAGTAAAACCTAGAAACAGATTACCTAGTCCAAATTCTTATATGGGTTTACTAAGTATAGACTAGCATGAAATATTAAAGTAATGGTCAAGAGTTGCACGATACAACATTAACAGCTGGGGTTGTCTGCGTAGGCCCAGTTATTTATGGCGAGCGCGAGATTTATTTACATTTGTATCCATTCCCCTATCTAAATTACGTGCTTTATCGCTATTTGTCTGTTTAATGTGATTTTTACTGCAAACGATAATATTATCATTTATTTTCTTATGTGAAAGCGTGTATCTTCGGTAGATAGGTATATATTTTTCGGACGGCTTATAGGTAATTTAAGGACGAAGTATATGATCTTTATTCTGTTATGTGTAGGCGCTTGCTGACAAGTACCTACCGTAGATTTATCTCGAACTATCGTTCCATTTATAATTACGTTGTTGAGTTCGCTTGTTGTTTTCTTTAGATATTGCGCATTCACTACACAATAGAATGATATAGTGTGCGATAATGCGACATATAAATACAGCGGAGATACTGGTTGCAGCAATGCAGGCGAATCTAACAGTAAATCATGGAGGCGTTATACATTTTAATAAAGAATGTATGTTCCATGCAACAAATCCAAGCGTTAGAATTATGGGAGACGTACCGTACGCTCACCAACTGAGCTACCCTCTCCCCTTATCATATTAATGGGAAAATGTACTGAAAAATACTCTTGGAAATGATCCACGTAGGCGCCTGTGTGATTTTTGACGAATGATCGTTTGCACTTGTTTAATAAAGAGCTGTTAGAATCTCATCCTAATTTCTATGAATAATTCAAGTACTTACTTATTTATTGAGTGTGTTTAGATTTTTGTCTAGCAGTTTGGAAATATCTCCTGGTGCATAAAAAAATTGGTCTTACTCTTTTTGTAGTATCTGAGAATCTGCAGCCCGTTGCATAGAAGTCTAGTCGTGTAGTCGCTGCAAAAATTAGATCTTAATATCTTTACATAACAGGAGTTAGTCGGTTAAATAAACAAACGTTTTTAAGTAATAAAATGTGTATTAATTTGTTACAAGTA
Source organism: Abrostola tripartita (assembly GCA_905340225.1). Taxonomy (NCBI): domain Eukaryota; kingdom Metazoa; phylum Arthropoda; class Insecta; order Lepidoptera; family Noctuidae; genus Abrostola; species Abrostola tripartita. Next base: position 9,399,506 of record HG996487.1, on the reverse strand, counting down.
TATTCCTGGAACAAATCGACTGTTTTTTGACACCACATTTTCACAATGGCAATATTAATATTTATAAATATTAGGTGGGACTCAATCAAATCTTTTGTACCTATCTTATTAGTTATCAAAACAGGAAAAGATCAAGATCAACCTAGGTACCTATATCTCTATTAATCTTAATCACTACGATACACGATTTATTTAAACAAGAAGAAATGCGGTCAAAAATATAGGAAGCCAAGCCTTTGTCCAAACGTTATCACAGTAAAGTTGTAACAAATCTTCCTTAGTGCCTCTCGTGCGAGCTCGAGAATGTCCTCGTCCCGAGTGTATTAACACCCACAATTTATGTTTCATAGGAGTCACCTATGAAAATTTTATGGCGTTTGTTAACTACAGCATCGAAAATACCAATGAAGATTTTTTATCATTTTTAAGCCTTGACTTGATACAGGTACGTAAAAAATGTTGTTAGCGGTGTATTGCTGGATGGAATATATCTTTTTTATACATTTAAAGCTGTAGTAAACCCTGCTACAAAGTCTAAAGGTTTTAGGTGCCTAGGTACAATATTTAAATAATGAAATTATTTTTGATGTCATTCTGTTGCTTAGAATTTAGATGCTTTACTAAAATGTGCTGAAAATAGCCTACCCTGACGGACCGCTGGATGCAAATGTTAAGGTGTCGTTCATTGTGGCGTTCTAAGGCTTTTGTTCAACAGCGGACGTTTTCCAGCTGATGATGATGAAGGACCAATATTATGAGAAAAAACGTTAATTCAATAAACATTTTGTTTTTATACTTATAGCGTCTTTAATTAATTGAAAAATCCAAACATTACCTAATGCGTCTAGCGGTCGCCGGTAGGTTATTTGAGAAAAACTGGGAATAATTAAGGTAGCTCGTGGGCTTGTGTCGGTGGGTCACACAATACCGGGAGGCGTGCTAATAAGATGGTGCTCGTAATAATCAGGCTCACCTTGCGACTAACAAATAGCTTTTATCGCGGCGAACAGGCGAGCTTAGCCGAACAAAGCTATAGTTTAATTAATCTGCTTCGACGGAACATTTTTGACAGTGTATTAAAATTGTTGGTAGGTACAAGTTTGAAGTTGTTCAGTTAACATTGTATAGTGCTTCGTTGATTGTTGGACATTATATAATTAATAAATAAACGTATATTGTATATACTAGATATAGATAAATAATAAAGATTTTATGTCGAATTCTAATCATTTTTATAATATTTAATTAGATGAGTTCGTAAAGATTTTTAGGTATGAAATAATGTTTATAGTACCTAAATGATTTTTAGCAAGGATTCTATCGGTTACAGATTTGCCCCACGCGCATACAAGTAAAAATTATGGCTTGGGGTCAGAACAAAGATACATGGAGTGCAGTGCATTAACTTCGATGCAGCTGCAGAAAAAAATTAAATTATCAATCAGACGAAAAGGCAATTGAAAGGTAGTTTGTTTCTTGGTTACAAACTATGATGTTAAGAAAATAAGATGAAGCCTATTGCCATCAACCGGGCACACAACACCAGACTCTATGCTACCGAGAGTTACGTTATGGAAATACGCCCAATAACGGTTAGCGACCACTGTACTAACGAGGCAGTCCTAAATAATATCTAAGCAACCGCCGACCTCAGAGACATTTAATTATTACTTAAACTATCACTAAGTAAAGGTTTTCTTTGTGAAATCCTTACTTAATGTCAGTTTAAGTCATTATTATCGTCTCTGAGTGCGGCAGTTAGTGTCTATTACCTGGTCTATAAATTGTTTTTCCAAGCTATGAGATTAGGCTACAATGATATTGTAAAAGCTATCCTGATATTATTGCAGTATTTTCTACTATTGTGTGCGTAAAATAAATCATTTGATTAAAGAAGCATTTGGAAGTTTTGATAATATTTTCTTCGTATTGGCATGAGCTAGTTGTCGCATGGAAAGTGGAAAAATGTTGTACCTACAGAGATGTAAAGATTCGTTAGTAAACAAGAAGTATAGCGAGGTTGACCGCCCAGGGTACGTTCTTAGCTATCGTTACCTTGTAAAGGTCGGTGATGAAGTTTTTAGTAGCCCCCGTTTTTAAGCTCGTCTTTCCTTTAAAGTTTAAAGGATAGGTGGTAAAAATAAATCTCAAAATTGTGGTCTAACTCTTGCAAGTGTTTGTATGTGTATAACGTAACTATGTGTATTGCAAGCCGGGTATGTTCTCTTGTATGCATTTAGGTAAACTTCTTATTTTTAACCGACTTCAAGAAAAGGAGGAGGTTCTTTATTACTTTGTATGTTTTTTTACTTTCGAGATCTTATATTAGATTCGATTAGACCTCTCCAGAAGTTTTTTCGAGATGGGTTTAGAAGAATCTTTTCCACTGAAAAACATGGCGCTCGTCCTGCATTGCGATATTGATGGGAGGACCTGAACAAGGTAATGAGATATAATTAACAATTTTAATCATTCAAAATAACGTGGGATCCTTTAAGAACGGCTGATCAATGTAGGTAAACGAAATTCATTCTATCACGCCTGTATGTAAAATAAACTGCATGTTTTATAGCAGTTTTTTCCACAAATACGGTCGTCCATTTTGAAATACACATGCTATAAAATAAAGCAAAGGTCAGGGTACCTATAAGGCGGTGTGGCGGCATCGTAAATTCTAAGTGCCGAATTTCACGTCTCACTTGGTTCGTTGCGGTGAGTACTGTCTGCTAGTACTTACCTACGAAATGCAGTCTTATATTGACTGGTTTCTTACCATGCTAAAAGATTTCGTTCTGTTTAATGATGTTAATAATATTGGGGTTGGGACATTCTAGGACAATTCCAGTTGTTTACGGTACAAAGGCAATCGTAATCTTTCTACCTTTGCGCATGTATTGTACATAGGTATATATACCTAAGCTGATAAAGGACCATCAGGGAAAATTTTAGAATTTAATGAAAATAGAAAGCTTCTATGGTAGTCATTATGAGTCGAAGGACTAGGTACCGACGCCATCTTGGACCAAAGGTTTTAAATTAAAGCTTAGTGTTAAAAGTCATGTGCAAAAGTATGTCCACTTCAAAGTTGCAGTTTTTACTACAGTTTTATTTCAGATATGATACGAAATACTTCACAATTTGTGTTTTATACGCTTTAGTAATGTTTAATTAAAGTTTCGTCTTTCATCTTTGTCAAAAATAAATAATAGAATATTTTATAGTTATGATTATAATAATAATATAATTATAATGTTTCTAACGTACCTAAGTATGATTTTACATCGTTGTAACGCGTAATGCACCTACTATTAAACTTAGATTTTGCATCTGCGACTAATTACACAACGTTTTTCTATGCTCATTCTTACCACACAATACTGTAAAATAATATATGTTAGGTAACGTAAAATATGAGTAGTATGGAGTCAGCATTAGTGTCTGTCGCAGTTATAAGTTGCATCGATCGATAAGTCATTATCTAAGTTAAACTGTCCCGGTATCGCGGTTTCTGTCTCACTTATGATATACACGGTACAAAGATAAAGACTTTCATATGGGAACCGGATATCGATAACGTGTAGCCGATGTAACACGTCTATGTTTGAAGGCAAATTATGTTTGTATGTGACGGGAAACTACTATTGTCAATGCAGCATAATTATATCTATTATGTAATTCTAGCTTTAACATTTGTCCTACAACAAAGATTTTACTTCGTGATGGACGTAGGCAAGTGCCACTAACACATAATTTTGTGATTCCATAATATATCTTTATTTATTAGTCGATATCCTCGGTAAGGAAAAACTCGATACGATTTTCGGTTAAGACAATTATGTGTAATACACATGTTTTTTCCTGTTATTTTTACATTGATTAAATACGTAGGTGACAACAAACACCCATGGCGATCCTTCTCGCCATGACGCGTCATGTTCACCAGAAATTACATTTTATCTTCATTTTTCTGTAAGCAAAATCGTGTTTACGTAAGTACCAATTCTTAAGCAAACGTTATTCTGCTCGGGGCGGTATTCGCCCGTGAAATTCTGCGGGTAATACGTTATATCATCGGGTCACTGATAAATTTGGCGATCATATCTTTCAATTTTATTGACCGTTACATACGATATTACCTAAGGAATCGACATCAAGGATACTACCGTTTTAGTACTGTTATTTTAGTTGACGTGACATTATTCAATGGCTATTCGCGGCCGCTTGACCCGCGATTTAGTAATCTGATTTATGACGTAATAGAATGAAAGTATCCGAGATAATTTCAATCGGGTCTGGTATTTATGGGTAGTTGGGGATGTATTTAATGTATACTTAAGGCATTAAAATTAGCCAAAAATAGGGATTTTATATAGAGACAATAATTTTTACAGCTTGTACGTGGTATGCCTAGCGAGAAGGTTGTCATTTTTAATGCTGAATAGGCGAGCGCTTGCCCACAATTCAACTGATGGTAAGCGACTACGATGAATTCTTCTCTAAGACAAATATGCTTGTGTTTTAAAAAACGTGCTAAATAATTATTTTAATTGTTTTGCTGTAGAAGTTTGTTTAAACTTTGATAGTACTAACTTGTAGTATTTAAGTTGTAGACTAGCTGACCCGGCGAACTTCGTACCACCTTCTCACCATTTAAACCTTACCGGGATGGGTTTCCAAAAATATTTTAAATCGGTCCAGCCGTTCTCAAGTTATGGCGTGATCAAGGGAAACAGGGATTCATTTTAATCTATGACTAGCTGACTCGGTGAACACTGTACCGCTTTCTCACCCTTTTTAACCTGTCCTGGACTTTTAAGAATATTTGAAGACCAAAATTAGCCAAATTGGTCCGGCCGTTCTCAAGTTTTAGCAAGGCTATCGAACAGAAATTAATTTATATAGGGATATCTAAATATCTAATTAACTTGGTAAGTTTAGATCCTAATAACTGAATACGTAGAAATTCGCTGGAGGATTATACGATCGTCCTGTAAGAATCTGATAACAATGTGGTACCTAATGGAACGAATCCCCACATTATCCTTTGTTCTAATTAAATAGCTCACTAACTATCAGAACGGTAAAGACTATCGCGTTATTAATAAACGGAATCCTCTAATTACTAAATGAGTATGTTTTCTAACCTAATACGTGGATTTAAAGGAAATAGGAACTATGGTACTAAGAGGAATACGGCAGTATTATAAAAAGTTATTGTTAAGTATTAATAGAATTTCTTGCTAAGACATTCTATGAGGAGAATTTCTTTAGCAGGATTTTACAAATTTATTTTGCTAAACTTTTTCCGCGTATAGGATTCATGTATAGTTATTGTAAAATAATAAAAATATAAATGTACGTTAGTGTAATGTCGTTGCCTAATAAACGAAGTAAACAATTGTATTCCTTAACAGATTTGCTCTCCCTCATACCATAACTGTGATACTATGTAGGTACAATCTATTGTAATGTACAGAAAACACATTAGCAACGTAATTACGGTGTATCGCGACAACTAGATAAAATCGGAGAGTACCATTACAAGTGCCTAATGGAGGCACAGCATGGGTAGGTACTAATGTTGATATCAATGTAACAGGACCGATAAGATGATATTACTGATCTTTGGCCGTTGCCTTTAAAATGTTGCTAATTATCTATATAAAGCAAATTACACCGCTTTATTGTTGCTAATATAAAGCATTAACTTTAGATTCGATTAGTAACATCTCGTCATTACAAAGGGTATGCAGAAGCGTTCCTATTGTCAATTACATAGTATTACGCTTGTAATTCTCTAAGGAGTAGACAGAGTTCGGTCGGTCTTAATTAGCCCACTTACCATAAACTCTTTACGCAGGACATTTTCCGATGTGCAAGTGGGACGCCGCTACGTGCAGTGTAGTGCGGCATCTCGCTTCCATGATGAAAAATATCCTGCTTTAAGAGTTTATGGTATGGGGGCAGGACACGATAAACTCGCAATCCATCTCATCGTAAATTCCGTGTAATAAGGTTTCTACGAAGAGTTCTTAATCATCTCAGGCTCTTCTAAATACGCCGCTGCAACTGGTAGCTGAATGAATTTAACATGAATCCAGCATCTTACTGATAGTGATGAAACACTTGTGGTTTTCAGTTGAGCGAATATAGAGAGACAACACCTACAAGACAGACAAGACCGAATTTATCGAGGAATACTATTAATATAACTACTTTTAATAATCTATACAACGCAAGGCAAGAAAGTAGGTCTTCTTCTTAACGTATGGTTGGTGAACAACCTGGTGTCAGAGTTTAAACCGCCTGTAGGCCTCTGACATGGCTTTACACACCGTTGAAAAATCTGTCAGATATGCCGGTTTTCTCACGATGTTTTCCCTTACCGTTTTTAGCAACTGATAACTAATTTATAATACGCACATGAATTCGAAAAGACATTGGTGCGTGCTGGGGTTTGAACTTGTGACCTTTGACTTGGCAGTCCTACGGTCATACCACTCGGGTATCAGTGCTTGTGCAGGAAGTAGGTATGGTACCTCCTTAAACAAAACTGACTTTAATCCATATTGTTTTTAATTTTTTTATTTTCTATCGACGAGCGACGACGTAGCAAACTTTCCGAAATCAAGACTAATAACAGCACAGATAAGGCTAGTAATTTTCTTTTAAAAGTTATTTATCTTAGAGCTTGGGAAAACTGGAATCTTTGAGAAAATTATCCATCGTCCGCTGCAAGTTTATATTAAGAAAAAAGAAGCGATACCCTAAGGCGATACACTACCGGTTGTGACGTTTAAAAGCAACTTGATATTGTTGCAAATTACATTGAAATCTCGAACGGTTATATATATTATGTAATTATGTATATCTACCTAATTAAATTCATGTAAGTATAATATAACTTATGTGTAATGGTAGGAAGAGCTTGGAGCTTACCTTATTACAAAATGTTTGTTTACTGCTTTTAAGTGCCGCGCCTTGGTAGCCAAGATCAATCTGCTCTTTTGTTGTTATAAGTACTATCTTTTTTTTAATTTGCCTGTTTTATGTCCCACTGCTGGGCCAAAAGGGATTTGTGGGGAAATAAAGGGGAGGTCTTATCCCCTTTATTTCCCCACAAATCCCTTTTTAGTTCCATTTTCGGACATGTCTTTCCAGCAAAGGCGTCCAAAAAGCCTTCCATTGCCTACTGAAACTATCTATGTTTTTTATTATTTGATTTGATTAGCAAACAGAAAATAAAATACCACGTAAGCTGTTTAGTGACGGCATAAAACGTCGGCAATGAATAGCAACTCCACTGGTTTACAAAAAAAAATCTAGCGATGGCTCCTATTTTGATCACGTGACCTGGACAATCCTTTTATTAAGATCCCAATAACAAACCTCGTTCACTTGATTACATAAGTAGGTACTGAAATAGGCTTAATCGTAGGTTTTATGTAAGAAGCTCATATTGAGACCAGTCTTCTATTGTCCCCGTCATTGGTCATTGTGCTCGTTTCCAACAAGCTTAACGTTGGTACATCAGCAATATGATACCAAATAAGTAAACCACTTCATTTACTTGTGATATTGTGTTTTGGTAATCGAATTTTCAATTAATCCGTTGATATTGGTGTGGCGCTTCGTTTTCCCTATTTCTGAGCTGTCGCCAATTACGAGTATTCCATCTCCGATAAAATGAGTGTGATTTCCTTATTGGTACATGTTTTGGGTTCTGATAAAGTTGGGAAACGTATATTCTTTCTGGGCAACCTAAATGTAAACTTTGGGTAATAATTTTAAAATGAATTTCCTATCTAGGCTTACTTCATCTAATGTTTATAGACACCATAATAATAGTTTGGGTGTCCTGATATTTTAAATGATGCTAATCTAATAGATTAAAACCGGGATTAATTTGTCTGAAATCACTAACTTGCAGTGATCCAAATTGGTGATCAATACTCGTTCCTTCTTTAAAGTAGAGGCTTTAGTAGCTCTGCAGTAGGTAGGTAGGCATTATGCAATAGGCTGGTATTGTTGTTATACTTTCCGAGTGGAGGAAGATTTATTATACATAGAAGGGTGTACACAACAAGAATTGTTTGTTTCTAGTGATATTTATAAACGTTAATGCCCGTTTGGGAATTGCTTCCACTACAAAGAAACATAGGTTTACCAACTTAAATCTAATGGAATAATAAAGGACTACTTAGGTAGTTATTAACTACAGTCTGTGTGGAAGATGTGGTATTTCATCAGCGAAATGTGATGATCTTGCGTCTAGGGTGGTATGCCTGGCGAGGCGGGGGCTCGAGGGGTGGTGACAGGAGTTTAAATTCCTGAACAGAGAACATCCCTTCGCGAATCCATGGAAATGATGACATCGGACTTTACATGTTCCAGCTAAAACCCTCACACGAACGCAACGTTTAATCTCGAAAATACGAAAAAACGTAAAACAGCTAATCTATTCGAAGCAACCATTGAAATAATTTACATAAACTCGACTAAAAGACACATTACATTCGGTAAAAACATGAACATACGTGCATTGTTTTTTGAAAAATAAAGACATGGGCTGCGGGCCGTCCGTCCACAATTTATGTTTCGCTCTCGCGTCTAGTGAAAGCCTCCGATGAAAGTTTCATCGTATCTACGAACTGCAGGCGTGAAAATAAAATTGAAGCGAGCTTTAGGTTTTCGAAAATAGCTGCTATCGAAACGTGGAGCAATGGACTCAATGCTTTTTGTTTGTTATATTTATTTAATTTAACAAAGGATCATTGGTTTTAATGTTGGTAATAATCGGTTTAATGTTCACTGTAGTAACACTGTTTTTATGTGATAATTGGTATTTTTAGAGAATTTAAAATACATTAACTTTTAGCCAAATAGTTTTAGGCGTCATTTGATTGATATTTCTTTACAAAAACTACCAGTTGGGATTGCCGCTTTCAGAACTATATAAAAATTTAATTCATGTGTAGCATAGTTGTTTAATTAATAAATTAATTTACATTTAGGTATACCTAAACCAAAAATGTCAGGTGACCCAATATCTCAATATAATTCGAACAATTTCGTTGATATTTTAATTGATTCGCGTAATTTGTGCATCTGTTACATTAATTTCTATTTTATTTGTGGTAACATTGTTAATTAAATAAACGAGTAAACCACTAACTCTTTAACAATATTATTTATCCACTCATGCAAATGTAGGTTGAACGTTGTCCAGTCAAAACAATTACCAATAATCAATGTCAAACTAAAGCTATGCCATGATGAATGCAGTCACTTCATCAATCGGCTCCCTAAATTGGACAGAGACGGACGTGTGTTAGCATAATGTCGGTTGCTGAAACATTACGTCACTGTCTGCTAAAACAATTGATTGCTCTAACTGGCCGCAATCGACACAGTCAAGCTCTACATGCAATTGGAATTAGAACAAGGATGGTAAAGTGGTTTAGTGTCACTCAATGGTATATGTGTGTCAAAGGATAATTGTAAGCACAGTGAGGGGACCGTGTAGCATGATAGTTCGGTTTAGATAATAGGTTGTGAACTAATAAGATTTAGTAATAACGAGATACATTTTGAGATGTATTGTTGGTTCTAAACGAGTAATAGATTAGACAGTTTTATTGCAATCAGCAATCTCTTGCGAAAATAGCGAGAAGATTAAACACAAAGACTTGAATTAGGTTAAAAGAAATAACGATTGCCGAACTTTTCATTTTGGATCAAGATTCAATTAAGGCAAAGGTCGAGGTAAGCCTGCAGTATCTAGCTGGATAAATACGTAATGAAACTCGCTTTTCAAAGACCTTTTGATGATGTGAATGACCTAAAAGCATGAAGCTGAGAGTAAAATAAATTGACAATTCCTAGAAATATAACTAGTTTATGCTTTCTATGCTAAGCAGGTATGATTGCATTCTTTTGGTGGTAAGAGAATGTGAAAGACTTATTTATTTTTCCTTGAAATTATCTTTATAGACTTGGGTAACGTATATGAAACATCTATCGCTTTATAATTGTAAAGCTGATGGCCACAAACAATCTCTGAAGTACAGATTGCGCTCACAAAACCTGTACGCCTATGTCTGTGTCGATAGTAATGGTCTTGTTAGAGAGTTACCAGAGTACGTTACTATTTTGAAATATCAAATTATTTGAAAAATAAGGCTGATCAAACCAACCAACATATTTTTGTATAGCTAGCTGCTCTTAAAGGCAGGAAGTAATGAAATATTCAATGGAGACAATGCCTATCAATGTCTTACCGTCTTAATACCTCAGAGGTCTCGAACATTGTTTTCCAAGTAAAAAAATGTGTCGGAGGGCAAGTCATCTCGGTTTTATCGGAGCTCTTTCAGTCGGGTGGGTCGTCTGAATGCGATGAATTTATTGCGATGTACAACCTTCAGTGGAGCGCGAAGAATTAGCCGACAATCAGCCCGAGGCGAGTCGGTGTACATTGTGTACAGTGTCACCCTTCGAGGTACAAATGTTTGTATTGTCGATGTAAACATGCCTGTCTGATAGCTCCGAGACACTGATATTGTTTTTCAATTGAATAATCTGTAGGTCTCAGTGGGGCGCACAAAATTAAGCGCCGATTAAGCGCCTGTGGCTGTTATCGGAGTAATGTTATACGGAATATTAAACTATGTATTCGATGTGTTGTTCTTGAAGAATGATACTTTGTTTTGGTACATTAACTTTCTGATATAATCTACAACATAGCAGTTGGAATAATCTACAACATTTGCTGGCTGTAATACTGTAATTGGTAGGCAATGGTATTCTGTTATATTCAGAGACATTAATGAGCCGTTCATCATAAGTAACAATGTGGCAAGCCTAAATATAAAACTTTATTATTAGTATTAAACCTAATTCAGATTAAATGCTTATCTGTAACACTTGAGATCATAATAAAATGATAAAGCTGTCTCTATTCTATTCGGTACAATGATTCCAATTTAATAAGACGATGAACTCACAGGTGCAGTAATAATAAAGTGGTAGGTACGATTTAAATATTAATTGGGCACCTGTTGAGATTTAAAGCGGGTGATATAGTGGCGACCTTTGTGCTCCCCGTCCGGCTCGGTGTATATCATGCCTTATGTTTTAGATATCTCGAAATGTTAGGGTTGGCGCTCGCTGTAAGACTGGTTAATCGAACTTTTGATCAATACATATTACCATCAAAGTTTTAACACTATGTTACATCATACCTACATGTTGCAATTAACTCTGTTAATGTAAAACGAGAGAGCCCTGGCACTCATAACACAAGTTAGTTATGGCTTGGGTGCCGGAGACTTGTACCCATATTGCGTCCTCGAATCAAATCGCTGTAATTGACGTATTTTATTTAGTTCTTCAAAGCGCCACGGTTCTTTTTTAAAGCCTACGTACGTACTTTATTCACTAAAGTTATCTATTTATTCAGGTTTTGCGAACACCTCTTTAGCACATTCAAGTCAATGAAGTCGTATTTGTATACATATATTATATACATTATTGTATAAATGTGTACAACGTGTAAGGTAATGTACACGTGTAAACTCTAGTTATTTAGAATAATAAACTTGAGAATTGGTTGTGAATTGTTTGTTTATACCATGTTTGTTCTCAGCCTTAGTTACTCGTGAGAAATAATGTTACACTGTAATTTAAGTAAACTAATCTATTCATAATTAGGAATACGTTCAGTTATCTGTTATAATTAGTTAATAGTATACGAATTATACCGTTAACGCGAGAATGATAATTTAATAATTTTACATTCAGAATAAATTCAAGAAATGTTAGTCATAGTCATAATGTTTTTTTTTTCATTTAGGCTACAAGCACTTATAAAATGACAATTCCAAAATTTCATTTCTATGGAAAAGAACTGATAAGAAACTCCATAGTTGACATATAGCATGTCATAACGATGCAAGTAGTGAGCCCCACGAGTGATGCCATTGATTACTGGCGATCGTCCGGCGTAACGTGAGCGGTCAACCTCTTTACCGTGAACCATACTTGTTGACTGACCAATGAAATGTCAAAACACGTCATGAACTCTCCGCAAGTGACTCATTTGAAATCCTAATTACTAATAGCAGGTTATAACTGTCTGAAGAAATGTGTTAAAATGACCGTATTGAATGTAAGACGATCTGCATTGGGACGGTTTATTAAACCTTTATAGATCGCAAGATTAGATGAAGATACAAATTATTTAAATACTGAAAGATTCCTGTTTTCTTTTTCGTCGAATCGTGGGTAAATGGAACATTTGTATTTAGATTTACCTATTGTTCATCAACTGTGCCTGCGACATAGTTTTCGTGGCAATTGACAGGAATAAGTAGCATATGCTCTTCCAATTCCTATGATGCAAGCTTCACAGCTATGGTGTGATTGAACCAATCGCATAAACTAGTAATATTTTATATATGTCACAAATAATAAATGTACTGCGATATTTGACAAAAAAGGGCTTGTATCATAAACCTTGTTTTTTTTCTCTATTATGGCAGTATACAACGCTCAACTGTGAATACGAACAAATGCACAAAGTGAATGCAGTATTACGTTGACAGCTTACAAACGGCGTCCGAAGATATTTATTATTCGGACTTGTGGTGATCGGAACGAATTTCCGTTCTTTACGAAATTTTACCATAACTATTAGTATTGAAGCAGAAGCAGATAGATATCTACTACTTATTTATATGCCTACTTGTCAGGTATCCGTCATTAACGAACCATATAGTCCATATTATATAACTAACTAAGGTATGTGTATATACATAAAATCTCCATTCGTTCTCCTCGAAGATGTAGGCTCAAATTCAGGTCACACTGATATTCTACCAAAGACAGTATAAAAGTAAAGAATCATTGAGTAAAAGTATAAAAATATACTTTCTATAAAAAATGCATGGCAGCAACAAACACACATTAAGACGATACGTGCCAATTAAAGTAAACATAGCAACGATCTAAAACAAAGTTATGCCAAACAGTGAGGCAGCTTATTCGAAGCACCAAGAGATAAACGCGTATTCCACTGTTCATCGCTAAGTCGAAAGCTTCCTTGGAGCAAGCGAAAACGAAAACAATTTCAAAGCGATCCTCACTGCAGATCATTACTGAGATCTCCAACTTCAACGATGTTTTAATTTTTTTTGTGTCTGGCTATCAGATGCTTCTCCGAAGAGTAATTTGTAGAGAAACACGTTTTTCTTTAACGGTTTGATGGAAATTAATAAACTGGTGAGTTCTAGCTTGCGGTGCTCAGGATTTCTGTTTGGGTATTGTGCACTTTGTTACAAGTATGATCTATTAATCCTTAAGATGCGTTTTATGATAATTCGTGATTGATAATTTTGGACGCTTGCAAAGTAAAGAAATCTAAGTGAAAATTGTTTTTAGCGTTATAATAAATGATGCGGTCAATATTTGATGCACTTGTGGGTGAAATAAATACTTTGGTACTCTATTTCCATCCGGACTTCTGTAGATCATGTTTAGATTTTTCATGCGCAACTTTTAATTTGCATAACGATTTAAATAAACACTTTTTTATTACACTTTATTCTATAATTCATTCTACGATCCTCGCCAAACGAGCTCAATACTTGCTTCAATGACTTGACAATCATTTACCACATTATGCCGAAAGATCACTTCATATAAACTTGATTGACACACGGTTTATACTGTTGGCAGCTAAGACCAAATCAATTACCCATCCACAGTTTAGTGTAAGCCAAAAAAAGTCGAAAGCAGGGATTGGAATCCAAAGCTGACCGGCCAAGTGAGGTAATTAATTACGCGTGGCCGTTTTTGCAGCGGCCAGCCGGAAGAAAACGGCCAAAGATTTATTGTTTGCGCCACTTCACTACGGCGTCTCCGGACGGGGAATTACTAATCTTTTCTTTAATTCTGATCCCTTGTTTTCTTCCGTCTTTAATAGAGCCGTAAGCCGGATTAAAGGGAATGCTCATTTCAGACTCGTTCATAATGCATTGACTGAGGATATACCTACGTATAAACAGAACCAACAATAAGCTGCGTATTATTATCCTAGGTATTTTGTACGTAATTACGTATACGATATTTATAAGGCATCAGATTATTTGTAAGAACACTAATTAACCATTTTAATACGATCCACGAGTCTACAAATAATACGCGGTGTAGGCATAATAGGAAATTTGAATCGCAATTATTTTAAGCAAATATTATGTTCCAATTCGAATTGATTAATAGCGGTAACTAACTCAAACGAGTGAATTTAGAAAGTTTGTCGGTCAGTTTGGAGTATTGATGTGATCGGCCTCTAGCCAGGTTTATAATATAGTGGAATGAGTCGTTGTATATAGGATGCGGAAGGACGTCGGTAGAACAAGCTCCGTAACTATGTTATTATTATTATTATAAAGACAAAAGCATCAATCTGCACTGTGAAAGCCTATGTTCAGTGGTGAACTTGATGAATTTCATAGCCTTGTAGTGCGTTCGCGTGAAATCTAATAGGTTGTGTATAATAGATATTAAGTATTGTGTTTCATTGGATTGTCTCTTCTTCGGTCAAAATACTAGATATCATTAGGCCGATATATAAAGGTCTAATACAGTCTGCATTCTCATAACTATGATGATGGTTTGAAACTCAGAATACAGAACAAACGTTTAAAATGTGGATGAATCTTTATCTGACAACTTACAGTCGTGAAGGAAACAAGACATGACATTATTATGAGGTCGCCATGACACCCACATTATAAGACGCAAGTTACACAAAATACTGCCTCGTTGGTCCAGTGGTCGCTAAGCATTGCTACCGATGAAGTCCTGGGTTCAAATCTCGGGTTGGGTAAAGTGGTACTGGGTTTTTCCATTTGATAATTCTCGGTAGCAGCACGGAGTCTGGATTTGTGCCTGCTTGATGGCAATAGGTGCGTTCCCTATTACATTGGGACTTACAACATATGGGTGTACTATAATCTAAACAATTGCACAAGGTCTGTACACTAAATATAGAATTCTTAAGATCACAATTAATGTGTTTTATATGAACAGAGCAAACAGTTTGCTTAACAATTCTGACGCTGGCGTGACATTTGATGATAAGTATCTAATAGAATATCAGTACGCAGGTACATACCTGTGCGCATTAATTTGTGCCGACTTTTTTGAGTCATCTCGAAGGAACGCTTCAAAATCTTTATGTAGAAATAAAACTTGAGAGTAGGCAAAAAGTTTGTAGAGAATCCTCGTAGACAGCGCTTCGAACCTACAAGTGAATAAAAAATGATTTAAAAGAAGGTTCTTTTATTAAAACATTTTTGCTTTCACCTACATACAATTACGCGCTTACTTTTACGTTCCAAAAATGTTGATAAAGCCTGTTTTTTGATTTTGCACTGGCATAAAACATTACGTCCTATGATTTACAGAATAAAGTTATCTATAAGAATTAAAATCAAATAAGAATTAAAACTAAAGCGAAAAAAACCCTGATAAATAAAAAATATTTTAACCACTCTAGTGGCATTACACAACATAAATTGAGATTTGAATATTTTAAACCGTATGCCGTAGCATCAATTGTCTATAATGATCTTAGAATATAAATATGCTAATGTAAAGGATATCCAGACGTTTTTAAAATTATTTACTATATATCCCGGTTATACTCACGTGTGTATTCGGGAATGCCCGACTAGTTTCGAACACGAACGGAGCCCTTATTCATGAGCTTCATCATCATCATCATCATCAGCCAAAGACGTCCACTGTTGAACATAGGCCTCCCCGTTTAAGCGGGGGGGTTTGCCATAATCCCCACGCTTGGCAAGCGGCTTGGGGATCGCAGTATTGGTGGTGGAGTTACAGAAGACGCTGCTGCCCATCTTCTGAATTTTCCCTTAGTCGCCTCTTACGACACCCACGGGAGGAAAGGGGGTGGTCAATTCTAGGCCGGATACCACACGGCACTCATGAGCTTATTATTTATTATTATTAAAATTGCATTGAGTGCCATGTTTAAACCAAAATAAGCGTAATATTATTACACCAATTACAATTATTAAATTAAGCGTGTTGATTAAAGGCTGTCCAATAAAGTGAAATGGAACCGATATCCCTTTTTTATTTAGACAGCACTTTATGTTTGTATAAAATTATATTTGGTTCCTAATTAAAGTTTCCGTTTGGTTGACTTAATAACATTTCAATAGAACGGAAAGGTCGAGAATTTGTCCTCCCATTTATTATAATACCCAAAGGACAGTTACCCAAATAAACTTGTACACTAGTAAATTGGGTTGTTCCCGTACGGGGTACCTCGTTATGTGATTTAGATTGCCTATGTACTGTGGACTGTTTAACCAAATAACATGACAATGTATTATTAATGTATTGCTGTGTACATTATTATTTATGTCCTATAAGAAACCTCGAATTGGAATTATAAGTTCTATTACTTCTCTTGTTGATCTTTTATGTCGATGCCAAGACATACATAGATACCTAATTAAATGGTATGGATGGTAAACTGTCAAAGTAAAAAGAGCTTTGAGAAAACCAAGAATAATATTCAAAAGCCAGAATGATAGGTGCAATAGGTAATGTATCTTTTGTTGGTATATTTTATAGCCAAAAACCTCATAATTAAATCTTGTGTTCGCGTTAATTCTCGTGTTGTAGTTTATTTATAACCCTAAAATGGATTTTATTGGGCGTCACCGGACAAAGATGCGGGACTGCTTGAGAGTTTGAATTTTAGTTTGCGTCTAGAAGTCTAAAAGTTTTTGACAACCTCGCCGATACAGTGGCAGAGGGATTGAACTTGGTTCAGCGATTGGTTTATCGAACCCGCTGCCCTTAGCGCAGCAGTCCAAACAATTGGCTATTCCGCTAATCCGGTCGTCATCATTGATGTGGGCTCAAGATGCGGAACTCCTTCACTACTTAATATTAATCGCTGAAGATTAATTAAATTGGAGGATCTCTGTAATTAATCCTTATTAGTGTAGATCATATGGTTTGTGATGTCGTTATTTTATCGTTCAAGTAATTATATCACAACCTAAACAGTAGTTACTGTATAAGGAAAGTATAGCTTTTCATAATAAGATCATAATAAGAATAATGTCCATCTGACAAGCCTAAATGACAGGTATATTTACCTTAACATTATTCTTGTTGTTTCGGTTGGTTGGTGTCTTGTCGGTCAGTATTATTCTATTAAAAATGTACAGATTAGCTGGTCAGTCAGATCAGGTCTACGAATGTCTACCGAAAAAGCGCCGAACCGGGCCAGACGACATATATCACTCGAGGAGGCTGTATACATGCTCAAAATATGAGTACCGCCTACAGCCTAATGTATCTAATCAAATTATTTTCCGAAGAAGTAAACTTGTCGGATCACGTTTCATTTTTCATATAAGCACAATCTCTAATGAGGCATGGCTTAGGTATTGTTGTTAAAACTTTGGTCGTTAATTAGTGAGTGGAGGGCGTGCTGTGGAGTTGAGCGCGGCTCCCAGGTGGGATGTGCTTTTGCGTTACACTCTGTATTTGCATAAAAGTTAGTGCAGTTACAGAATATAGCCGCCGGTGTGCCATGAACTACTGTTGACTGCCGGATAGTTTGCCAGCGAACAAATATTATTTGAAGTAAAATTGTTTTGCGACGGAAATGTGTACGTCTCTTTATTGTTTATATGAAATGCATATTGAATCGGTTGAGAGTTCGTGGAATAATGTTTACGGAAGTTTGAAAGGAGATTTGTCTTTGTTTTCTTCTCAATGATATATCAGGAAAGTTTAACTTGACGCTTTTGTGATGATCATGCTTCGTGATGTTATGAATTGTAGAGGGTACAACATAAAATATAAATTATAAGTACATACGGGTTCAAAACGTTCATGTAAAATAGAATACCTATAATATTATGTATGAGAGAGTGTAATGTTTTCCATGTAATATCACACAGTATCAATGCTGGTAAATCGAACGGTGTGTGGCTTCATAGCTATACAATACGAGTACATCAATGCAAACAATATTCAATTTATTATGTTCTTAGAAAAACTACAGCTTTCTATGTATAGAGAATCTTCAATGAAATCTTTTCCATTTTATATATAAAAACACGTTTTAGAAGCAACATATAACTTTCAGTTCTATGCAGGAAAAAAATGTATTTTGCATCAACAATAGCTGTGAACGAGCAAAAGCCGAGAATAACCTATGAAATTCAGCTTACCTACATGCAACGGAAAATGGAAAGAAAAATGTCAGGTCTAAAATGTCAAAGGATTTCATTTGTTTTAAGCTATTCTATTTATTCCTTTGAATTTCTTGTTTATATTTAGACAAGAGCCCATTACTTTGTATTGAAATAACGTCAGGGAAAACCTGTCTTGCAAACTTAAACTGTCGACAATTATCGGATTTACAATTTTCGCCGCTCTCAGAATAGTTGTCTGTAGGCCGCGGTGGCGTCTTGCAGAACCCCGGGAGCGTCGAATGAGAGCTAATGGCCCGTTAATAATGCCCGCCAGTCGGTCTGTTAGCAGCCTTCGCCGCCACGAATTACGACTTGGGGCTTTCTGCTAAACTGCCGAGAATCGTACGCTTCACCCTACACGCTAGCACGGAGCCTTAATGAGACGTAGATGGGGAGATCGCTGCGCGGTCATGTAGGCATGATTAGGTCGCCGCCGCACCACTATTCTCACGGAAATTATTACTTTTAGAGGCGACCGGGGAAACGTTGGGCACACTTAATTATGACGCCATTATGTAAGTACCCACTGTTGAAGCTTCATTTTAAATACAGTGTATGAATTTTAGGACTGCGGCAATTTCCTGATTACTTGCATTCACCATTCAAATATTTGCCTACATTCACTGAATTTAATAACGCGAGTGATGGAGTGTAATTGCAAATCCAACAATTTTCGGCCTAGTTATACGAGTGGAGTGATTAGATTTAATCTAACACAATAGGATGCTTTCACGAAACGGGAAACAGATATTCAAATATCAAACATTGATTTTATCCATTCTTTGTGTGTAAAATAAAACTTTACAAAATGATGGTGCCGAACTGAGTCATACAAGTGTCTAAAGATGGAAAAAGCATGTTAAAAGATAAATTACTGGGGTTCAGATGTCGGCGGTGATTATTTCGGCGATCTCCTCAATCGGCAGTTTTGTCTTTGTGTGCTATTTCCTGACCTTCCTCCGACTCCACAGGTTTTTCTGCGAGGCAATAATTTTCTTCACTCACGAGACTCGTCCAAGCGAAAAGAGAAAGATAAAAAAGGTGGTCTCAGCTCTTTTGTCGTTCGTCTGTGAGTGGGAGCTCGATTTGTAACAGATATCTTCGTTATGTAGATGTATGTACGACGTACGTGCAACTTTTATTTCTATAACCGCCAGCTCCACTGACGCCTCTTTGCAGTTTAGATCTTTGTGCGTTCACCTTTGTTGAGTTCGCATACGATAAACTTTGCAGAGACGTATTCTCTACACGCTGAGAGCTATAAGTAAACTGCTTATATACATACATAGGTATGCGTTTGTAGGAGACATTTAGATCTTTATAAACATATTTTATCGTATGTATAGAATTATACCTAACAAATATGTTTAATGCTGCGATCTAATGAGAGTTTACGTTTCCAGATTAAGCTTAACCTCGATTAATTGAAATCGAAACTGCTTCTCCTTAAAACAACCATGATTATACTCGTGCTTAGTTATGATACTAGCCTAGGCTGATAGTAGGTTGATTTGAGCGCCAAGTGATGACGTGCCCCTCAAAGTAAGATTTTATGGTAGGTATACCATATCTCTTAATTATGTTTTTCGCATTTCAGTTTTTTTAATGATAGATTTTTGTATGAATCACTACACTATTAATATTTAAATGTACTTAAACTAGTTCATTAAAATCGAAATATCATTTAAACAGTCATTTCGTATATTATAGGTAAGTATAGATCCGTTTTTAAACATAAGCCTGAAACTGCTAAAAGAAGGTCGCATCAACTGAATCTTACCTACAATATGAGACTCCCCATTTAAATATGAATAAAAGGCGAGGGAGTTTCGCCCTTTGTAATAAATTATTTTCCATGTGTTTCTCCCCACCTGCTCTGTGCACAAGATATGAAGCCATTTTTAAATGTCATTTAATATACAGACGACGCTCAAAATACGTGCGGAGTCATTATTGTTTTTAATCAAAATTTACGTCAGACAGGACGACTGCGAATTCAACCTACCAACTTTTTGATGTAGTTTCCATCAATTCTAAGATCTACCTTGATCACTAAGTAGATATACTAAGTTAGAGTGAAAGATATCATCACGGAATCTTGAATTTCATAGACATGAAGGAAACATTCGGTATGATAAATCCATTTTGGAGGGGTGATATTCTTTTGTTTTGTTAAAACTAACGCTTCTGTATCTCCTAAAATCAGGACAAGTTTTAAATTACAGTTTGAGTGAATCGCTTCTAGTTAGAGTACGAGACAGGAGAATAAACTTTAAAAGAACGTCTTAAAAGGGAAAACTTTAAAGATTATAGTGAGCAAGAACTACAGGCAAACACTCAACACTAGTGAAAGAGTCTTAACGATCAAACAACTTGACGTGACAAGATCTCGCTATGAAACGCTCCTTAATTTTATTGGACAAAACATAGTCTTTGTCCCAGTGAACAAATCGCTTGGGGATCGTATTATTTTCTGCGTAGATTTATCGGCGCAGGCGGATCGAGGGCCCTTTTGTTGGGCTTTTCCATAAATCTTTCTGCTATTTAAACGGTTATTAGGACAGGAGCGATTGATGTCCGCTGGATATCCTTCGTGTGATAGGAAACACTAAATTGTGTTTAAGATTATGTTTTGATTTGTCGTCGATACGTGAGACGCTGTAATTATGATAGTCATAAAACATTTTCTAACGTGATGATACCTAAAAATACATTACAGGTATTAGGGGAACTGGCTATTGAGGTACCAAGCAAAAATAGGGTGCAAGTAGAGAGCCTCCACGATGGTCATCCGGCGCACTGTGGACGGTAGACCTCGTTGCCATCCTTGTTGACTGACCAATCTCTACACCAATACATTACCTATTCCATGTGGCTATTGGCTTGTGCCGATACGAAAAAGAAGGTTCTAAGTCCGTCCGGAACTTCTGTAATTAGTTTGTCAATTTATCCATTGCGACTAGTTAGTCCAAAACGTGAGTTTTGCTAAATTGGACAGTGAGAATCTGAAATTGAACCCTAATCATGCCATAAGGTATATTCAGCGTCATAAGTAAGTAAGCTGAACATATTTTTTTCAACATACCAATAATTAAAGAACAGCTTCGTAAAAAGTCTTAAATATTCTCAGATTATCATTTGGACGTTTCTATAATTTGAAACAATAACTCGAATTGATGTTTGTTTCTTTCAATTATTTACCCCAAATTATATATGATAATTAGAAGCTATTTAGATCTCATGAAAAAACTACTGATATAGGCAAAAAGGATACAACACGAATGTAAATAATATAGGAGTCTACACATGCTATAATATTAAGATTAATTGTTCAATCGTAATGCCCAGTCCCCTGTACGTGGTTGGTAAAAATTCAGTTCAGTCTTATGTCACCCACGGGAAGAGTTGGGGTAACCTATTATACGACTACACGACGAATGAAGCATAAAGCAAGGGCAGTGTATGTATGATTGTATGTGTGTGTCAAAACAGGGTCAAAACCAAAATGGAATTCCATAAAATGGTACCTACTATGTATAAACAGTTAATGCACCTAAAATTGAATGAACATACCATAAGGTAGGTTTATCAAAATATAAAATTTAGGCATACGTACCGCTACTGGTACCTTTATGTATTTGTCTGTACATATATATTTGTGTGTCATTATCTTATTTATATAATTTTCACAAAAGATCTCATGAAGACTTTCGGGAATAGACAAAGTATTTTTATGTTTACTAGGCACAATAATGGCCTATTAAATAATTATTACTTATTTTAAGAACCTTTAATATATAATGTATATCTAATCAAACAAACGTCGCTACTTTGAAACATGTGTCATTGTTCCTTAACCGAGTAACCAATCGCATGAGCCAGCTTTTAATGTAATAAGTGTAAACGTCAGGTAAGAACTCAGTAGTCCGCAAGGACCCGTCACAAAGTCGTGACAGGTTACATACGCCTCTTTGGAGATTCATCCCGCAATATTAATGTGGTAATGTTGGCTGACGAGGATTTCAGATTTTACAATCGTATGACTGACACACATGAATACAGACTGGTTTGATGTTATCCCCAGTTCTCCTCCCTAATTGCCTGTCGTGCATAAGTTGTACTCACAAAGGAAAGCTTAGTTTTTCTTTATTTTATATGCATCTTAAAACATGTTCCTCTGTACATTGTTTATTTAGCCTTATCTTATCTTTACTTTTTAATGCCGTCATGACCTAATTACGATCACGGCGGCCAATGATACAAGTCAACTACGAAGAAGATATTATAGTGCATACGTTTGGGCATAAACACAGGTGTACCAAAGTGTTACCAAAAGTGTCTGTAGCGGAATTTTCTATTCCGCCATAGACACTTTTGGTCAGATTGCAGCCATTATTCAACGTAGAGGGATCATGCCCAGTACTAACGGATTAATACGATTTCTGCACAGTGGCCTCGCCAATTCGATCAATCAATATTTCCTTCTTTTTAGCCAATTAATATTGAAATAGATTCTTACTCAAAATAGAAAAGATAATGAACTTTTTCGGAAATAATTTCCTTGTAGCTTGTCCTTGTTTCCTTGTGGGTATGGCCAAGTTCGTATTAGGTATTTCTGATTTTTTTATGAACTACTATTTGATTTATGGTAGTTTATATAAGACAACTATGTTTACAGATATCCTTGATTTGAGTTGTAAGACAATTTGATTCTTCTTAATTTAGCTAACTTAGAATCTCAAAAAGTTATTTTCAAGTAAACTATGGGTATAGCGCTAGAGTATAAAGTGTGTAACAATATGCTTGTGCCACCTCTTCTTTAATAACATTGAAAACCTCCTTATATTATTATAACATTGTTGTAATTTTAAATTATTTTTAGAAACCGAGAACCATAATAGAAGCTTAAAATACTCTTGCCGCAACACTGGAGTTGTCGACAAACAAGAAAAATTAAGTGTATTTATTTTTGGAATGAATTAACAAAACATGATAAAAAAACAAGTACCTGAGTGTTCTTTAAGAAAATCTGTCCTGCTGAGAGCACTCTGCTGTAATAAATTTACTCACAATTTATCTTTTTGTGGATTGCTTTGCTTGTAATAGCGGCCGGGGCGTGGGAAATTCGGCAAAAAGCCCACTGCGCTCTCTCTACTTTGCTGAACAGAACCATTACACAAAACATTATTCTAAATTACATTGGGCGCGTTACGATAATGTTTTTGTTCATTTGATAAGAGACGAAATGTTGTTTTTCAATTATTATAAAACAAAATTACACGGAGCTTTGCGTCTGTAGTTTTATTGGTCAACGACCGCAGTTTTAATAGATATTTTCTGTTCCAATCTTCTTTGTAATGATGCCTCGTTTTGTGGTTTTACTCAAAGTTACTATACGAGTGTTGAGGCTTATTGTTTTTACAATATCTGAGCTCTAGGAGGTTTTATTTTATGTGTTGTGTTGTATTTTGGTTACGTATTGTAGGTTGTATCTGCTATTAAATGTTTTATACCCTTACAACCTGTTACTACGAGCCCCTCGAGTAAACATTTGGCGGGATTTATGGGCTGCATCTCGTTTCTACAGACCGACTATAATTTGACGTATTAAGTATTAGTAGTGTTTGTGGTTTGTTTACTTTATCACGTTGATAGTACCATTTATAAACGAGGTTAGGTAAGTAGTATATCTTTAAGTTTTTTTCAATGTTTATTTTAATATATATTGTGGTAATATTCTAACAGAAACTCGTATATAGTTTAAAATTGATAAAATAAATTTGAAAAATGATGGACACGAGCGAGACTTGATCACACTACATTCACCGATCCGTGGCACAACTCTACCAATTGAGCTATCGTGTTATATATTATTATTGAATATAGTGCTTTAATTTGACTGTAGTGCTTATGGTCACGTGTAAATAGTATTATGTTAGTAATGACATACGATACCATTCTTAGGGCCTGTTTCACCATCTACAAGTAAAGTGTCAAGTAGACTAACTGCCACTTAAAGTCACCCGTAACTACTCATACAAATTTCACAATATCTGAGTAGCATTATTAAGGAGATAAACTTGCCTGTAACTGAGATACGTCAGAAGATACTCGTAACTTTTCTTGCCGATTGGCGTTAATCAAGGAGTAACTATTCAACACTTTATTTGTAGATGGTGAAACAGGCCCTTAATAATTATCAATATTACTTAGCCCATAATTGTCACACCCTGAAGGGGAGATACTCTCCCCATTTAAAGAAGGTACGAGTTAGATCATTACAATTGCTTACTGGTTTATTATCACTTCACACTAATATTATAACGGTAAAAGTTTGTGAGTGTGCGTTAGTATGTTTGTTACTGTCACGCTCGAATGGCTGGACCAATTTTGATAAAATTTGGTATGGAGATAGCTGACACCTTGGATTAACACTTCCTAGCAGCCTATCCCAAAAAATGTAGCGGTAACACTGCGGGGCGCAGCTAGTATTCTAATCATGTTTGTATATTCAGTTCGTTCTATTTGCCTGAAATAATTAATTTGATAACAACGTGGCTACTAAAATATTACAAAGGTAATGTAGAGTAGATTACATTTTCATTTCCACTAGTTTAATTATTTTTTCTACGTTACAGTAAATTTAACTTTAATAATATGAATGTTATTCGGATAGATGTAGCTATTTATTTTACCAATCTATTTATTGGTAAAGAAGTTACAATCGGCTTATTTGGACGTCGGTCGAAAAAGTGTGTGTGTAAGCTGTTTTATTTATTTGTTTTGATATTTGCTTTTTGATCTTTTTTGTGTAAACATAACTGAATTGGAATATACGCATGATTATAAAAGCTAAAAATTTCTGAACAAGAAAAAAAGAATTAAGCTATAAATGGCTGCAAAATGTTTAAAAACCCTTCTAAATATTATCTAAATAAATAACCAAGAAGCTAAATTATATCTATTAACATATTTGTAAAATAAGCTTTTTAAATAGGGATTTGCAGGGTCTAACTCTAATCCGTTGATAAGGCATGCCATGTTTTACAAATTAAGACTGATATTAATAATAAATGATAAGCAAAGTCTTGCCGTGAGGTATTCGGCCTAGAATTGTCCACCCCCTTTCCTCTCGTAGGTGTCGTAAGAGTATAATTATGACTATATATTCATTCATACTATATCAACATTAGTGTTCTCCTGATCAAATTTCGGCCACGCCACGGCAGCCTTTCTCAGCTGGGACTAGCCAACTACGCAGAAGATATTATAGTGCACAAGTATGCGCACAAATAAAGGTGCACTCCCTATTCCCTCGCTCTCATAGTCCGATGGGACGGTAGACCGATACGACTGGAGAGAGATCAGGCGCAGGACCAACGGCTTAACGTACCTTCGAAGTACGACTGGGTCTCGACATGTGAAAACGGTCAACAGTACTACTGTTGTAACAGAAATACTGCTTACTGCTATACTGCCATCTTCAAATAAATTATTATAGAATGTTGATTGTCACTACGACAAAATCAACGATTTCAGAGATACAGATACTTTTTTCTGATCAACACGAGCTCATAATCAAACATATCATGGTGTTAACGCCAATTAATAAGGATGATACCTATTTACCTATGTTTTATCAGACTTGCGTTCCAATTTTTTCAACCATATAAAGTCATATAAAAAAATACCATATAAACTAACTTCTTAAATGTTTGTACATTTAATGATATAGGTAGATAATTTTTCTTAGCAAACCTCTAAGGAGTTTTACGTGGGCGAGTTGTCAGAGGTTTAGGAGATAATGATGCCAGTAACAGGTGCTCTTTGTGGCTCTGTTAGGTAACGTACACAACAATACCTATCTCTCATTATTACAAATTTGATGTTCGAAAGGTATCTAATAATATAAAGCCAACTGAGTATTCTAGATGCATTTTCCATGCTCGAAATACAACAAAGGACTGTGTCTAAATTGATTTACGAAGGCAAACTTGGCTTACTGTGCCGATAAGCCCCTTATAATTTTGTGAGTAACAGATAGGCATTTCAATAAGATTTCTCTGTACAAATAAAGACGTTCGGCGAAGACTAATGGGGCGTTAATAATTCGCACGAGTCTCTATTCAATGGAGGCCTTCGAGATTTATCACTACGGGATTCTGGCAAGATGCCTTCTGGCAAACCCTGATTATGCACTTTTTAAACGTTCCTACATCAAATACAATGACTGCAATAATTTAAGTTGTAGAAATTAATTCTAGGAATATATTTAATTTTATTCTTATTCAAATACTCTTTTTTGTGAATACTTCGAATTTTAATGCCAGTTTTTGCTGTAGACGACTTTTATGTTTTCTTTGTCGGACTTTATGATCACTTGAAGCTTAGTTAGATTTTTACTTTTTTTTCGAATGCGGCTGAACTATGAGTTTATAAAGTGCTATAAATTTTGAATTTAGATTCTGAAATTGACGGACACTGTTAAATAATGTAAATACCAATTTTATTTATTATTATAAAATAATGTTGCTTTAATGGGTAAATAATAATTATGTGTATGTACAAATATAAAAACTGTATAATGTTCTGTAGTAATACAATAGGTATCATTGAATGTACATGTACGTATTGTACGTCGCAGCTTTGGGTCGGGATTGTGTTCAATGAGGACACGAGATGTAAGTACAAATGGTTGTCATCTGTCGCAGTTCTGTATAGATTCATGTAATATATTATATCGGTTCTGTACAGTTCCATTGGCGCTTCATAAAGAGATGGAATGAGAACTGATAACTACGTTTTCGCTATTTGGTGTACGTTTAATTAAGAAGTTTTTGTAAACTGCAAGTCTTAAATAAATGTCTTCATTTGTCATGGAATAGTTCATTCCACTCTAGGCTATACCACATTGGAGCACTGATAGCCGAGTCGTATGACCGTTGGACTACCAAGTCAAAGGTCAAACCCCGACACGCACCAATGTCTTTTTCAATTCATGTGCGTATTATAAACCAGTTTCAGTTGTTAAAACGGTGAAGGAAAACATCGAGAGGAAACCGGTACACCTGAGAGATTTTTCAACGATGTGTGAAGCCATGTCAGAGGCCTACAGGCGGTTTAAACTCTGACACCAGGTTGTTTATCAACCATACGATAAGAAGAATATACAACATTTTTTCTTGTTTCCTAAAACTGTACAGTTTCAGCACAAAACTTATAACATCCTTTGTGCTCACAAACGCAGGACCGATTTCCGCACCGGAAGAAATAAATCTGTAGATAATATGTTTCAAGTTTCACTAGACTATTGTTCAGTTGACTGGATCTTATAAAAAAACTTTATGCCCCTTAAATTAAAAGCAAGATTATTATAAATTACAACACAACGTACACTAGTTATCAAAATTAAAACTAATAATAAAATTGATCGACTTCAGGTGACCCAAGGGCTGATTTTTGTTCTTCGATCAAAGAATTAACATTACCATTCAACGTGGGAATGCTGCCAGTCTTTATATATAAAACGGTGCTACTTATACCAATATTATTCGATAATTATAATGTATATTTAGTGGTAAGTATATTTTTGTATGCACAAGTATTCAAAGCACGGCAACTAGATAAATAAAAACTATTAAAGTAAGACCAAACGGTAACTGAATTTTGTCAGTGAAAATAGATTACATAGCTGATGGCATGCAGTACCGTAACGAACGTCGCACACGGATCGAATAAAGTAAGTTTAACAAAAAACGGTGTAAATACCGTCCATTGATCGATTGTCAACGGAATGATTGATCATTTGGAAGGAGTTTGATCGTGAATTATTGTCTATAGATTAGGTCGGCGACCCACGAAGACTTTTTTTAACTCATTCTTCTTTTAAATGTTTCTACATGATTTTGAGCAATCTGGGTGGCACAGATGGGTGAATTTAAATCAAAATTATTAGCTATAGGGATCCGAATCTTACCTTATCTTACTTATCCTAACTTACTCTTGAAACAAACGTGGGCAAAGCTTACATGCGATGATGCCAGACACAAACTACATTTCCCTATTTTGGGAAATAATTAACAGGACTGCGGCTGATAAAAGATATATCCTACTTGGTTATTGGTATAAAAAATATTTTTTATAGAGAAAGTTGCAAATAAATAGGTTAAGAAAATTATTGTTATTAAAATGGCGTACATACAGTCGAACATCCTCCTAGGAGGAAGCTCTATGTTCGAATTTCGGATAAAATGTTTTTATATTTCGTAAAGTCTCAAAACAAAAAGCCGCTTACTAAACGCTTTCATCTTCTAATTTTGAATTTGATAATTATGAGGTAATATTCTACCGCGTTGCTATTATATTCAGGTATTTCTTTAGAATAACCTTTGAATGCCTAATTAATGTCAAATATGTCAGGCAATAAGAGCAAAATGTCAAACACCTTAATGCTTCACCGTCTTTTATTTAACGGGTGGTCATTCATGAAAGCATTTTTATAAGCAAAAAAATGGTTAATTAGCTACGGTAATAACTGTGTAGTGCTTTTGACGAAATTTATTCTATAACATTAAGTAAAAGGACTACAGAAACATGTCTAAAGATGGTTTTATTCATAACATAACATAAAATCACGCCCGTATTCCCCGAAGGGGTAGCCACATATAGTACTCCCACATTTCGCCAGTTATATTTTTAGGTCCCAATGTAATAGAGGGCGAGCCACTAACCGGGCACAAATTCAGACGTGCTGCTACTGAGAATTACCTAATGAAAAAAACCCAGTAACACATTGCCTGCCCGGGATTCGAACCCAAGACCTCGTGCTCAGTAGTCGTGCTTAGCGACCACTAGACTAACGATGCTTGTTTTTATTCAATACTAATATTTAAGAAATATTTCTACCTTTGGTACGTCTCTATTCATGTAAGTGGATGTTATCCACAACTTACTATATTATGTGTTGATCTCCAAACTTGTAAAAATCTGACATGTTAATATCAGACCTATGCAAAAATTTGATCGCCGATTCTAAAAATAGTTTTCTGTTGGAATGCTCGTTTGTACTCTTTTCCTTAAAAATAATAAAACGTACTACGTTCTATTATTTTATTCTGCAACTACCAATAAAACTGACACCGTTTCTAATATTTATCCTCAACAGTAATTGGTAAATCCAAACTTTGATTATTAAATGTATTTAAAGCCGGTCCCGTTTTCACTTGCCGCCCCTAACACGTAAACAAGAGTACATATACCTGTAGCGACATAAACTTCGGTATCGCAGTAACAAAAGTTCGGTTCGCCAGAAACAGGGTCGTAACGTTAAATTTTACATCGTTATGTTATTATGGCTTTTTGATATCTTGCCGTATCTAATAATGGGTTTATTACTTGTAATTTGAACATTTTGCTGCCTGTTTTATATGTTTTCTAATTATTTTTTATAAGGAGGAAGTTTGGTTGGCTTGACTTTTAAGTATCTACTTACTGTATATTAATGCTTCTTGATGTCTGTAAATATTTATTTTTAAAAGTGGCTACAAAATTAAACCTAACATATGACACCTAGGATAAATGTCATGCGTTATTCATCAAATCTTTCTCAGTTGCCTTGTTTTCCAAATCAGTTGTAATTTTTTTTTTAGCAATAGCATCCATTTTCTCCATACTATGCCACCACCATGCACAAAACCCCGAATCAATTATGCCTTTGTCTTACCCATATTTGTTCCGTTCCATTCCGTGTACCGCCGAACTCAGAGACATTTAGTAATTACTTAAACTATCACTAAGTAAAGGTTTTCTTTATGAAATCTTTACTCAGTTTAAGTAATCATTAACGTCTCTGAGTGCGGCGATAAGAGTATATTTCTTTGTGGGAATCACTACAATTTAGCCTGTAAGAATACAGGGAATCAATAAGCCTATTATAAAGAGACATAATTGTCTCTTTAGTTATCTGAATACGGCCAATATAATACAACAAAGGTGCGGCCTTACAATAGGTAATTCACTACACAAATTAATGGCCCGCACTCTTGACGCGTTATCTTTATTGTATTCTGTTCTACACGAAAACTCATTTGCACATTTTCCGAGGAGCACATTAGTTACATAATTACGTCATTCCAACACCTACCTTACTCGTTAACATCTAACTGTTACCTTATCGCACGATTGATCACTCCACGAGAAAACACAAGTATACATAAGCTTGCTCCGTATCTAAAAGTTACTGCAGTAAATTAGGAAATTTCTAGCATCAGTATCGTCGATACTTTGCACGGAAAAAGATATTCAACAGCTATCAGTGACGTAAGCTGGACGCAATTTAATTTTAAAGTTTGTAAGTAAGTATCGCGGGAGGACTACGTCGATTTGCATATTTGTGCGTTTAAGCAGAGCGGGCCCTCCGCTGGGGCGGCTGAGTGATTGAATTATTATCTGACTGGCAGGAGGCCCACCGGTACTTTGTCCAGACGTGAGTTGTGTACGCGCCATGGATTTGCATTGGCTCTCATAATTGTTATAATTACCCGCTAGCTGTCTCGTTTCGATAATGGCCGCACGTTTGCTGTAATAATCCACTAGAAGCGTCTCTTCAGAATAATAATGGCGTTAGATTGTTATTTATTGTATTTGTTATTGCCTATTGTGTGCTCGATAAAACGGTTAATATTTAACGTGTAGCGAGCGAGGATGTAAGTATTTGTAGATACAGCTTCAATTGATATCGATTGGTGATACCAGAAAAGCTGGAGTTTTAATTATACAGTTTTGTTGAACAACAAACAATCTGGTCTCGAACGCGAGAGATGTGTAATAAATTGTTCTCTGTTTCGCTTTTATTATAGGTATAACGTGGCATTATATTGTAGGGTAGTTCACATGGGACTGTCCCCGACTATCAAGCCGCCATGTCAGGATCGTTATCATGCAGGATTATTTGAAATTAAAAGGCTTGATTCTGGAAACAACCAATAGAAATGAACGAATTTTGTTTGATTTAACTAATTACATTGGGATGCCGAGAGCCTTTAGTTTGGCGAGCGAACAAATAAGGGATGCCCGCTGTTATTATGTTTTATCAAAGTTATAATTGAAGCAAACCAAACCATTTTAATGTTTATACCATATCCATTACGTTTTTATAAAGATATTTAATTAATCCGGTGAATTTATCCTAGTGGGTTTTAAAACGTTGATTTATGGCTCATTAATTGGCTTCATTTAATAATAGTGAACTCTTAATAAATGTGTAATTTAAAACAGCATTTTATATGAACTGACAAAACAATCCAAAATAGTACCTCACAGAAACTGCAATGATGAAATAAATTATTTATAAGCAGTGTATTTGACACTGAGAATTAATTCAGTGTAAAATACACTAATTTACATGAGAAAAAAAATCTTGATACCCTTTTTATATGTTACAACCTGCGCCCTGCGGTGTTACCCGCTACATTTTTACGGGATCAAAAGTAGCCTATCTGTTAATTCGGGGTGTCAGCTACCTCCATACTGAATTTTATCAAAATTGGTTCAGCCGTTTTAGCGTGAAGAAGTAATAAACATACGAACACACAAACTCACAAACTTTCGCCTTTATACTAATATTATAAAGGCGATGATGAAAGTTTAAAATGAGATAAAAACATCTCACGGATTGAAAGCTAATTTACAAACAACAAAGCAAAGTACGGACTTTGAATGAGAGTGCTCACTATTGCGCTAGAGAATAATAACTCTGATTCTATTTGAACTACCGGATCCACAATAACAACTACATTACGTTTCATATATCGTGAAGTTTGAGCAGTAATTAAAGGAACAAATTGTTCTATGAATAATATTTATGCAGGTACAATGTTTTACTATAATAACAATGTTACAGTTTTGGATGAGGAATTTATGAGCTATTGTAAGTCTGGTGGGGGTTTAGCGTTATTCTGTACATTTGGGGAGCTCAGACGACTACGTATTATGACATACATAAAAACATAACATCACGCCTATATTATTATATACTCCCGAATGCAGAGGTGTGTATCACACAGACATTTCGCCGGTTATGTTATAGGTACCAATGTAATAGCGAGCGAGCTTATTACCATCACCACCATCTACCAGACTCCGTGCTGCTAAAGGGAGTTACCTAATGGAAAAACACAGTAACACTTTGCCCGAACCGGGATTCGAACCCACGACCTCATGCTCAGCAGTCACGCTTAGCGACCACTAGAACAACGAGGCTGTCTAAGGATTGTAATAAGAGTCGTAATACAATCCCAATAATTAAATATTGTTCAATGTGCTATTTTAGATGAATAATTAAACTTATATAGAAATGAAGTCGGTTAGAAATGTCGTTTGCATGTCAAAGAATAGAGATGTCAATTGACTTTAAAATCGGAAATGTTTTGGCGTCATTTGTATCTAAGAGCTTGGTTGTGTAGAAAGAGAAATGAACATACATTTTTAAACATTATCTATATCGGAAAATTTTAGTACTTAAATATCAAAGTTTCGTGACTGCACTAAGTGATCTCACTTCGTCTGTTCAATCATATGCTCATATAGAGGTATATCGTATATGTCACGTGACTCATTTATTTAATAGAGTAACAGGAAATGTGAATGTCGTATGTATTTTTTTGCCTAAAATTGGTCAGTCTTATATTTGTTGACATGAAATGAAGGTATGTTGATTCACATGCAAGTTCGCATTCTACGGGTTAGGATTAATATAGTACAATAATAATCATGGAGGAAAATTGTTTTATCTGCGTGTTAATACCACGGGAATAATAATGAGCAGTGTGCATATTGGCGCTTGGAGGTCCATACTGATAATAAATGAATAAATAATGTTGCACGTGATAATATTTTATACTAAATTCACTACTAACGGCGAAGTAGGTGTCGAGATCACAATGCACACTGGGCGCCATATATCACACATATTATCATAGCTGCAAAAGGCGGCCCACTGCGGAGCGTAGTCTTGGTTAAAGTAATTTTAGTTGAACCCTCCCCATTCTCTACAGAATACCTCGCGATGCTTGGAAAATGGGGAGCATGACGTGAGTGATACAAGATTCCTTTGAGGTGAAAAGTTCGTTAGGCGTGCGTGAGAATGACGAGAGTACGAATGAAGTCTTCTCGATGCCTCAGACGGATGCTAGACAGCGATGTACCCGAGGTCATTACGACACAGAAATGTTTAACAGCAGAACTGTAACTTTATAAATAGAATACAAATAGGTACGTCATTTAGATGAAATTGTTTTACCATTATTATTTTATTTGTGTACTTCGTTATCCAATTAAACGAAAACTATGATCATAATTGAACAATAGAACAACTAAATTGAGTTACGCCGAAACATTTTACAATTTAGCAATCCAGACTTAATTAAGTTGATTATACGTGTGACCAAATTGTTATTCATATCATCAATTTATTCATTCAAGGTGGTATAATGTTGTCGCAATAAAAATGCTAACACGCAGAGACTTTTTATGAAAACCAACCGGTAAATAAGGCAAAGGTCCCAGTCGTATCCATTTGTCCCCCTGGAGCATTCGTGAGAATGGGCAAAAACAAGTGAAAATAAAGTGAAAACATTGTTATTCTCGTGTGGATTACCTTGCGTCGTGTTATTCCA
Organism: Abrostola tripartita; assembly: GCA_905340225.1. Taxonomy (NCBI): domain Eukaryota; kingdom Metazoa; phylum Arthropoda; class Insecta; order Lepidoptera; family Noctuidae; genus Abrostola; species Abrostola tripartita. Next base: position 9,365,521 of record HG996487.1, on the reverse strand, counting down.
GCCGGTGCGCTGTCTCCCCGGATAACAAACTATGGACTTTACCAGTTTCATACATTTAAATTTAAAAATAATTTTGTGACTTGCGGAATTCGGAACGAGCGCTAATTGAGTCCATTAAAGTTTTGTTGTGGAATTATTTTTGTTCATGATTATATTTTCGCAGCTATCTCCTCGCAGTAAAAGGGGGAACGTAATTACTTAGGCAAGTTAATGTCCGCTATTACGGGTAATAGGATATAATGTGAAAAATTATGTTTGGTATAATATAATTTAGGGCCGTAAGACCGTGTGTAATCGTATGATAAGATAAAACTTGTCGGTTTTTAAAGCTGGAAAATTGTGCTTTTGCGTTGGTGACCGAAAAACGAAAATTTTCAACTCCACCTACTTTTGAATGCTGTGTGTAGCTCGTGTTTTCTGTACATGGTAACTCTAACGTTTGAATTTTTTATACTTTGGCCTAAAACCTACTCGAATTAATACTTGCATTCTACTTGTACCGTCGGTCGTTTGAGTATCTAGTTTAGTTTTACGCGATATAAAGTTCCCTAAGTGGTAATCCAGAGAACATTCTTCGTACCATGACATTTAAATGCAGCTTTAAGTAACAAACATGTAAATTTCTTAACGTATACTCAATAAAGGCTTTCAAGATAAGTACTATTATGTGATTTCGATTGACAAGCGGTTTTATTGCCAAATTGGTCGTTAACATTCTAAATACACACTATGTCTTAACCTGGAAATTGAAAAAATGCTTGTCAGATTGAATGTCAACTTCAGACTTTTGATTTATTGCTTTCGTTAAAGTATGAGAACACTACGTTATGTGCCTCTTCAAGACTTCAAGTAAGATATTCGTTTAATAGAATTAAGTACCCTTTATGATTCGTGGATACAGGTTTACAATTCGCAGTATCTATTCGGGGTTTGAAAATGACCCGGATAATGGATTGCCCATTACTTGTGGCTGAAACCGGTATTGGCCAAATATTGGGTGCTGCAGTACACGTCTGCTTACCTATAGAACCTACTAACGTAACAAATATGTACATTTGTTCATATTTTAACACATGTAGATATAGAATATATGACTAAACTGTCCATATAAAATATTATTGTGCCCGATGAACAAAAATTGTCTCGCCCCGACCACATTTGACTCACCTAAATGCTAAGTTACGTGTACTGTTTGGTAGAACGTAGATATGCAATAGCAAATAAACCACTACCAATGCCTTCAAAGAATTTAGGCGTATATACGTAACAAATGGGATATTCATGATGATTATAATATGTTCTTACATTTCTTGAAGATTTGTTTGCTGTGAGAGGTGACTAACACAACTAGGAATAACATTATTCAAGTTGAGATTATTTCATGTTATCTAAGAGTAGTCTTTACGAGGACGTGAATTATTATTGCGAAAACTATGTAGTTACTTTCGTTACCAGGTACTATGATTATAAAAAATAACAATATAATTAGTATGGTGGTCGTAAAACGATGATCTTAGAAGAGTTCTTTTTTATAGTTAGTAGTGTTTACGCGGTTTAGGGTTAGTCCCAGTATTATACAAACAAGCTGTTTTTCATATTATTTATATACTGTCTGGTCGGCTTACTTACTCCTAAGGAAATTACTGGCGAAGAGTCTCTTGACAAGAGCCGATAAATCCAACTTATATAGGCTTTTTAAAATGTGATGAGTGGTATCCCTGTTGTCTGCAGTTTTTACCGGAATAAGCAATTAGTTACGCTAATTTAAGCATAACATTAGGTAGTAGTTGGTTTGAACAAATTAAAATAGGTCGCTGATTGACTTATTTATTCGAACAATGGTTTTCCGCGAATCGTTTTATCACGAGCCCTTAGGCTTTCAGTAGAAATACGAACGTGTCTGTTTATGGCAGGAAATTATTTTTATAAAGTCTGGTTTGGAGTCATCATTGTACTGTTTAATGCTTTATGATCTCTTTAATTTATGCAACAATTTAAGCTTTAGTAATTGTTTTTAATGGGGTTTTGTAGGTTTTAATTTTAAATTATATATATTATATAATTTTTTAGTGATAATAAATGATGCCTTGTTATTGACACGCATACGCTGGTGCACTCTACACTCGAACTTGGACGTGGACTGGGACGGCACACCGACACTACCCACGATCCCACGAAGGGGTCTTATACTAGGAAAATGGTCACCTATCCTTGGACAAAAAGCAACGATCGCTGTTTAACCTCGCAGAGTAGATGCTCTACTATTGTGCGCTACCACGGTAGCTACAAATGTTGTTACGAGTCGCGTATAAGATTGTACTTTTCGTATAATGTCTTAAGCCGTTTCTAATGTATTAAAAAAAAGTGGTTTTAGTACCGGATTAGTCATTATTCATAATTAAATTCTTAAATTAATTAAATTCTGTATTATCCTACTGCAAGGGCGGCGTTTGTCCTGCAGTGGGAGTACCGTGGACAGTACCCCTCCAAATTATTTATAACATGTATCTATTTTAGCACGACGTTTTAGGCTAGAAGGGTTATCGTGTTTGTGGTCCACACTTGGTGTACACATACGTACAGTAGCGATGTAGGCTCTTGATAAATACAAGCAATCATATACGTTAGACGTTTGTATTTACTGTGTGGGCTGCGTGGGCTCGTAGGTGCTACTGTATCCAATATTTTAAATTAAAATATTTGTGGTATAATTTTTTTTTCAGTTTGTGTCATGTAACATGGTAATATTTTTAAAGCCAAAAAATCTAACTAGTAACTCGTATGCATAAAAATATTTTTTACTTGAATAAATCGAGCTAAAACGATTCTAAATATTCTTCTTCATCGCTGTCAGTTAACGTGCCTAAAAGTCTGGCAGCATTACCACGTTGAATGTCAATGCTTTGGACAAAAATACAACAGACATCTGGTCACGTGAAAAGCCTGCTAAAATAAATGTAAAGTTTGTTAATAGCTTCTAATTCTATAACACAATATGAGCACAACAGTATTGTGCAGCTATTTTGAGATGTTTTATTTCTCTTACAAACTTTATCGAACAACACAAACTTTTATAACAACATATTCTGAGTTAGAGAAACTAGTGAATATTTACGCCGACCTATATTCTGGGAACAAGTATGGTGTAGCAGTATACAATGGAGTGGTTGTCGGGTGGCGTATTTGCGAGTGTAAATTGAAACATGTCGAGAGTTAATTGCGTCCAGGCCGGTGAGGGAGGGCCGTTGCGGATAATCCTGGGACATGGGTGCGCGCCCCCGCGCCTTGCGACCGCCGACCTTTCGCCAAAGATAAACGCTTACCGACACCGTCGTTTGGATAGTGCGAATTAACAACGAACATTGCTGTATTGCTCTTTTTTTTATGTGCATTTGTTTGCGATTTTGAGTGAAGTTTTGTAAACAAAATTCATGACAAGCAAACAGCCTCATCCGTTAGGTTAGTGTGTTCTTTTTCATGCCTTAATTGGACGGATGGTTAAATAACATACCTAACGGAGATTTTGACGGCTGTTATTTAGGTTATAGTTCAGTTAAATATACTTATAATAAGAACACTGAAACATAAAAATATCAAATCCAAAATGGTCTCCATGCTTTTACCGAAGTATCAAAGCAGAAGACTGCCAAATTTGTTGCCCCTCTGCGTGTTACATAGTGTCTTGTAGTCATACCCTTACCTTAGCCTACTGCTGCTAACTTCATAGTGGGCATAGTGGGCATACCACTATTAATAGAGTAGCAGGAAGTGAACAATTCTAAACCAATTTGGTCTTCGTAGCCGTAGTAGCAGTTGTAGGCCTAGCTACGAACTAAGCTTCGAATGCTACGAGAATTCGACTGACAGTTTATCCAGGTCAAACACTAAACAGACTCCTTTCATAGAACGATATATTTTGTCCAGTAGACGTAGATCCTCGTAATTATATTCTGAAACTTTCATTTCATTTTTGTAATGGTTACAGAAATATAAACTGTTTCATTAACATATACACACATGTAAACTGTAGAGGTATCCTTAAAATGTAACCTAATGAATATTTACTTGTTGTTTTTTTGCAGAGAGGAAAACCCGCCGCTGTGATAGGCAAAGGAAGGGATCAGACTGACGAACTCTATAAGGGTTATCCATCCGCGATAAAAGGGGACAATCAGATTTTTATCTCATCCAAAATTTCCCTGCGCTAACACTTAAGTTTTCCTTCTGAGAACAATCCAAGATGTTGTTCTTTTAGCACCAGATCAGCGTAAAACAAATTAAATTCCACCACCCCTGAGCTGTAGGTTACAAAGTTTGCGCAAGGCTCTTTGGCGAGTGTCATCGAGTAGTAAAACAAAGGCCTCCTTATTACACAGGTTGAGCTCGTCATAATTTCACAAGTTTATGTGCGCACAGAACAAGAGTAATGTCGTCCCTGATTTATGTTTGCCGAGTGTTGTAGACTTAGGACTGGAGGTAAAGGTTTATGAATCTTTGTTGTCGGAAACTATGTATAACGTGAGGAATGTACGCGTATTGTGTGAATTCTGCAAATCAGTGAGCACAGATTGGTGGATTTGAAATCTTTGTGGAAGGTACACTGATCGGGTATTGTACAGGTTTATTGAAATGTAAAGGTCAATTAAAGGTAAGGTTACATTGTGTATTCACGTATGGTAACCAACGGTATCAATGTTACGTACTGTGTGCACTGTGAGCTTGGTAACATGATTTTATAATAAATGTGGTGTATTATTTAATAACGTAGGTAACTTAAGTATTGATAAGAAAATACTCTTAAAATTATTTGATTTTATGGTCTCTGTTCTGTTGGCACGAGTAATGATTTATTTTCTGAAATATCACTGTTAAGTAGTTTCTAAGAAATAAAATTGTATAGAAATGTTAACATAAGTTTTGTAGTTTTCTAGTAAAAATCATATCCTTTTCATATTGAGTTTGAGTGACCTACATTTTTAATCAAATGAAAATCAAAAATACTTTTCTAATATTGTGTGTCATTTACATGGACTTTTATACACAGAGCTCATAGCCACTACAGCTAACACAGTTAGGTATCGAAGCAATTTAATGAATATATGTTAACTGTTAAATTTAAATACGAAATAGGTCAAACAAGTTTGCCAAAGCCAAACTGCAGTGTAACAAACGAGGTGCGATAAAAAAAAATAGGTCCAGTGGCCGCTGTCACGACACGCTTGTTTTACCCACGCGGCTTACGTGCAGTCGAAGTGTTAATTTAACTTACTGTTACTTACTAGGTACTCATTAAATACACACAAACGTATCCTTCATTTTAAAAAGGTACATAATATAATACTAATGTTCTCTTGACGAAATTTCGGCTTGTCTCAGCTAGCCAACTACGGAGGCAATTTTATAGTGCACAAGTATGCACGCAAACACAGGTGCGCTCCCTATTCCCTCACTCTCATAGTCCGATGGGACGGTAGACCGACACGACAGGAAAGACATCAGACGCAGTACCAATGTTAAGTGTTTTCGGAGGCACGAAGGTTCTTTTTTTTTCTCTTTTATGATTTATGAATACCTACCTGTATTTGCGCATATCTATTTGAACTATAATACCTTCGGGATAGATGTCTAGTCGCATTTAATTTTAACTGCAGTTAAAGTATAGAAAATTTGGTCAAAAAGATTGCATTAATATATTATTACTTTACATCATTATTGTAAGAACGTAGGCGATATTAAACCCAAAAAATCACAAAAGATTTAATGTTTTAATGTTATAGATTATGTGACACATTACATTGAAATTGCGATCCTATAATAAAAACGTAATCCCAATCTAAAAGATGTCGACGTAGGACATGCCAGGCGCTGAGTTATTGGAGTGTGAAAGAGTGATATTAACTTTACCAACTTGCTCTCTACTTGAACTCGATCTTTACGATTCGACGAAATTATAACAACCTTATTTCTTTTGGTGATCGATTCATCAATGATAACTTTGAAAGTCGAATCTAAGTTGAGAATATGCTATCTCTGTCTTTTAAATCCAATCTAAAAGGAAACAATAGTTTCGTATTCGCTTCACAGTAGATTACAACTTGCGAAATTGTGCTCAAAGACGGGAACATTAACTCAGCATAGTATCTTCATCGTTCTTTCAAAAGTTGTCGACTTCTCATTTCAAGTAACTTCATTCCGTTGTTCTTTAAAGCCTGCATGCAAGTCAAAGCGATTGCAACTATTCCAAGAGTCTGAAACGCGAAGCTCCAACTAGAATATTAACTGAGGATTTAGTATTTAGTCGAGAGTGGAAATTGAAACATGTCGGGAGTTAATTGTGACTAGGGCCCGCGGTCGCTTCAGTTCGCGCCAAATTTGGAATTCAGGGCGTCGACACAATGCAAACTTCACCTTGTTGTTCGACAAACTCTTTGTTGTGCTCATCGAATAACAAATCCTGGTGGATCGCGGAATAGATGTTTCCATATAAATTATACTGAGTTTTATTAACATTAACTGAACCTGTCATAAAAATACTATCATTCAAAAAGCTTAATCAGGAAATCATTCAAAAAGCTCGATTGTAACGTATTATTTTACCAACAAAGGTGTTCGACAGTGGGACGTTAAATTAAACAGTTAAATAGATCATTAATGGATAAAGTGTGGATGTAAATGAATTGGGTTTCGACAGTTTTGTTTGTTTTCACGGGTGGGATGGATGGCCCTTGACTGGGAGCACTCGACGGCCGCACTCCGCACCGCCGCGCCGCTCGGCTCCCCTTGTAACCAATTTTACATTCGATATGACAGACGCGCTTCGCTGTTACATTAAAAGGTAACATTACCGCATCCTCGTTAATTTAAATTGGCTTCCAGTTAATCAGTATGAACGCTTTCTGTTAATGATTGAAAAGAGTATAGGCCTACTTCGTTTTGTTTGTATATCAATCGCAATTTATGTTTGAACGTAAAACTGCTATCCCTTCGACTAACATTGAAATTAATATCAGTTTGAGGTTATATGGTTTCAATACTGTAAAAGGAAATTAAATTGCTTTGAGTATTAAACACACAAATCGTTGAATAAATTCTCTTTCATGTTACTTGTTACGTGTATAATTAACATCCCACTTCTGACCATGCTCACCACACGTGTTGCGTCTATGTTTTTTAAAACACGATTAAAAGCAAGGATTGAGGCATCAATAAACATATTCTAAGATAGATAGAGCTACTGACATTATCTTATAATCACGATCGTTTAGACTCTAATAAAGATACGTGCGTCATTAACTCAATAATTGTTCGAAAGCGTTGGATGCAAATTGATGGAGATTTATTAGGCTGCTGCGCTAGGGTTTGCGGGTGCGATTCCCGCACGGGACAAAGTGTGATCCGCAGATGTTTGTCTCGAGTCTGAGTGTATGTGTATGTGATAATTCATGTTTGTGAAACACACCTACGATGCAGGAGAAATACCTAGTGTAGAGCGACTTTTTTAATAATATTACTACAGAACTTCGCGTGCCAATCAAAACAATTGACTGAAATTCGTAAATACAGAGCCTTAAAACCTGAAAAAAGGTTGTAAATGCTGTTAAAACTCCTGTTACTGTTTCCCTTCACCTCGTAATTAAAACATAGATCACGGCTCGACCCGCTGCTAAGTTGTTACGTTATTTTTTCTTGGCACTGACCTCGTTGCCCGGCCTTTCCATTTTGTCCACATATCCTTGTTACAATACGGCTTATTAATTTAATGCCCAATCTACTTTGTTCTGGGAAAACCTAAGCCAATATTGACGGAGAGATTGTTTAGGATCAATTACATGTCTGTGAAATATTAGTTTGTCTTTTTGACGGTTTCATTTCGGTGTTGGTTTTTTCTTTCATCGACGTCATATTTGAACTAGTTTTAACTAGTGCGACATTACTCTTGAGTTCCTACCATGCCAAATACTTACTATTCATTGGGCTACACACTAAGACAAAATGCTGTTTGTCTATCAATAGATTATACAATATAAGAATGTATGTATTTTACGACTGTTCTGCCGTGTCATGATGTATATTATATACTAGCGGCCCGCTCCGGCTTCGCACGGGAATAAAATATATATTAAAAGTATTTCTCCACTATTTAATGGATGTTATTATACATATCAACCTTCCTCTTCAATCACTCTATCTATTTAAAAAAACCGCATCAGAATCCGTTGCATAGTTTTAAAGATTTAAGCATACATAGGGATATAAGGACAGAGAAAGCGACTTTGTTTTATACTATGTAGTGATAATTAAGCTTTAGTACAAACTAACCGCCTGTATCTTGTTGTCTGCATCAATCGATACCACCCCGTGGTATCGATTGATGCAGGTAACACTATAAATCCATTGTAACGCTAAACGGCTCAAATTTAATTGTCGAGCTTCAGTACGGTGAATGGAGCTTTAGTGGTACACAGTAGCTAGTGCGGCTTCCTATGGTTTAGGATCCACGTTGTGCGATTAGTCGGAAGAGCAATAATCATACTGAATCCTGATAAATATGATTCTTAAGCCTTTTTCTTACATTTGACCTATGTGATATACTCCTAACCTGTGATATTTCCAAAGCTACCGGTCAGAATTGTGTCAATGATTTTTTTTATGAATGACCAAACCACCTTTCTTAATTATAAGCATGTAATAAATTGATTAGAAAATTTTGACAAAAAAGCACCTTCATTAATTGTAAATTTGTATCTAATAATAAAAATCATCGTAATGTAACTTACACAGCCTCAATAATCTGTAATACGTCGTGTAACAATATACGTTGTGGTGTGCAGAGTTAAATGCGATTAGTTAGCTGGAGATAATTACACATTCCATTTGTCCAGATAATCCGGGCCTAATCGGATGGCGCTTGATAAGGGTCGCCCACCTTAGGTGAGATACCACGCGAACGTCACTACCTACCGTATACTATACTTTTTACGTAACAAAAATATGGAAATGCCGAGATTTGTGTTAGTAGAGGTTTGTTATTTAATTTATGTGGGAAGGTATGACAATAACAAGTTGTTGTGGTGTGTTGGAATTGGCTAAATCATTGTTTTATAGTCAGGAATTTTTTATAAATATTTAGGAAAAATTATACGGCCCGTTACATAATCCCCTCCGTTTTTAAGTCAGTAAAAAATATAAAGTAAAATAAATAGTATTATAATCTGCATTCCGATTTCACCCACTGTTTGATAAGGCCTCTTTACAACGGACTTCAAAAAAGGAGAAGGTTATTTTTTTTTTTTTTTTTATTTATTGGGGAAAACAAACAATTACACACTGCGGATGAACTTGTAATAAACATGCAACAATATGTATAAGTGTGTAACTCACAACGTTATCCACAGTTTATATAAGTAATAAGCTAAGCCATTTTAAAACATACATGAGTGACAATTACAGTTTATGTTTCTAAGTCTTTGATTTTTAAACTAACAATATTGCGAAATTTGTTGGCAGTTAACGAAAATATATCAATATCTGTAAAATTACAATTATATGTTTTTACTAAGCGACGCAGAGGTGCGCGTTCTCCGGCATTAGTGCGACATGAAAGTACTGCAAACAGTGGACGAACACGCACCTCTCGCCTTACTACGGTTCTAGGTACAATATAACACAAATTATTGGTTAGATCTGAACAGTTATAACGATTATTACAAAGATCGTACAGAAACATAGTCTCAAGAAGAGTGCGCCTGGATTCCAATCCCACCAACCCGTAGTAATTTAACAATTCAGCGTAATTCAAAGTTCTATGAAAGCATCTGTAGTGCGCTGATTTCAAGAATTTAGATTGTACCCTCTCTAAGTTGTGGCTGTATTTTTTGTAATAAGGGTTCCATACTGTAACGGCATACTCTAGCTGCGATCTGATTAGGGCTTTATATAAAATCAGTTTGTTTAAAATCAGTTGTGGCTCTCATCACGAATCCGTACATCCGAAACGCGTTGCTTATGATTTTATCTATATGCTGATCCAAATGTAGTTTAGTGTCTAGTAGCACTCCAAGGTCTCGAACTGAAGATTTTTCCTGCAATGGTGTACGATTTAGATAGTACGTTTGTGATAATATTTTTAATCTTTTTGTAAAAGTTATTGATAGGCATTTCGAAATACTTAATTGAAGTTTGTTATTAATACAGTAGCATGAAAATCTATCTAAGTCTTCTTGAAATAAATTGCAATCATTAATATGTTCAATTTTTCTATAAATTTTTAAGTCATCAGCGTAAAGTAAAAAGTTTGAATGTTTGAAACAGCTATGAATGTCGTTTATGAATAAGATAAATAGAAGAGGGCCAATTATTGAACCTTGGGGAACCCCCGAAGTAACATTAATCGGAGAGGACTCATAACCGCGTATAGCTACTTTTTGGGTCCTATTAGTTACATATGATGAGAACCACCGGAGGAGATCACCACGTATGCCATTATATGCTATCTTAGTCAGAAGTAACTCATGGTCTACCTTGTCGAACGCTTTCCGGAAATCGGTGTATACGGCGGTCACTTGTACACGTTGATCCATATTATTAAACAAGTAGTCTGTAAATACTACTAGATTTGTGGTGGTAGATCGCTTTTTTACAAATCCATGTTGTTGTTTTATTATGATATTGTACAAGATAGGACTAATCGCATCGTGAACAAGTCTCTCGAAAAGTTTCGACAAGGCAGACAGTATGGAGATAGGTCTATAGTTCTCGACATCACCTTTGGGACCTGCTTTATGAACTGGGGTAATATTTGCCCTTTTCCAAATTTCTGGAAAAATACCTTCTGCGGCACATGTATTAAATATTATACATAATGGCAGACATATTGCATCTGAGGTCTTTTTAAGGAAATATGCCGGTATACCGTCTGGTCCAGGACCTTTTGTGTCATCCAATGCTTTCAACGCTTTCAACACTTTGTCGACACTAATGTGAATATTACTAATAATTACGGAGTTGTCTAGATAAGCTTCGGGAGGAGCCCAATTGTCTATTTTAAAAGATGATGGTTCATAGACGGATTGGAAAAAGTCAGGAAATAAATTACATATTTCTGTAGGGTTACTGGTGCTTCGGTTTTGATATGAGACTGTGGAAGGTATACCTACATTCGATTTTCTATTTGACATGTAGCTCCATAAATACTTAACATTCTTAGTTATATTATCTTCAACGGAACGAATATACTCATTGTACCGCTTTTGGCACTCTAGTTGGAATCTTCGTCTTAAGAAAGAGAAATGCTCATAGTCCGACAGGTTTTTATAAACTTTCCATTTAACCCAAGCTTTATTTTTATTGTTAAAAATTTTTATGATTGACTTCGAAAACCAAACGGGAAATTTTGAAGACTGTAAAGATGTCCTAGGGACATGTTTTTTTATTGTGTTCAAGATATGATTGTAAAAAATATCTACGGACTCATCAGCAGATACACCACTGAGTATAGTGTTCCAATCTATATTAACTAAGTCTGTGTTTATTAAATCATAATTGGCTTTGCGGTAGTTATATTTTAGAATTTTAGCACGTGGTAACATTTGAGGGTTGGATTTATAAGCAATGGTTACAGCTAAGGGGGGGTGAAACTTATCTGGTGGTACCAGCGATGTGGGCGCGTACACATCACAACGCATAGTACTAATTATTAAATCTAAAGTTCGCCCCATACTGTTCTTTATTGTATTATATTGATAGCTATTTATTATTGACATAAAATTATCCATTTGTTTACACATAGGTGAGCTGCCGCCGCTGTACAATGCGCCAAAATTGTTGTTCATAACAGGGAGCCACTCAATTTCCGGTAAATTATGGTTATGTATTCGGAGCGTATTTTTTTTATGTATAAACACCAGTTGTCCTTTATTGTGGCGTTCTAAGGGGGAGCAGTGGACGTCTTTTGGCTGATGATGATGATACACCGATTCCTCTGTCAATTATGGACCGATTTTTATTTTTATGTTTTTGTAAACGTTTTCATACTCATATATGAGTTATTGTAGTTACATGCTAATCAAAATTAATTAATTTACCATAACCATCTTCACGAGTATGTATGGTTCATAAATAAAAGCAAATGATAGAGACTGTTTTCACTGTATGATAGGTTTCCGAGGCGCTTTGTACAGCTGAGCTTAAACATGGCTTGCGGCGGCCTACTCCGGATAGGTTTCAGCGCCAAAGGAACTGATACCGTAGGGTATCTATGACGGTAGACTGTGATCAAATTTTGTGTAATAATAAGCGAACTCTGTAAAAATGTGATTGTGCAAAGGTTGCTTGTTAAAATACCAAATACGGTTTGTGATTCGTTGCTCGGTATCTGAGTGTAACTAATACACAGAATACGAGAAAGTACCTTTAAAGCCAGTATTTTAATGAAGCAAGACAGTTTTCTATTTTCTATTCCAATCAATCAGATAATTTAATATCAATTGATACGTGGTAAAGTGCAAATCCTGTTATTTTAGTACATAGAAAAGAATATCGACTGCCTCATTGGTCTAGCGGTCGCTAAGCGCGACTACTGAGCATGAGGTCCTGGGTTCAAATCCTGGGTCGGCCAAAGTGTTACTGAGTTTTTCCGTTCGGTAATTCTCAGTAGCAGCACGGAGTCTGGATTTGTGCTCGGTTGATAGCAATAGGCTTGCCTCCTATTATCTGCATTGCGGCCTATAACATAACTGGCGAAATGTGGGTGTACTATATGTACACCTCTGCTAACTTCTTCGGGGAATACAGGCGTGATGTTATGTTATGTTAAAAATACTACTATCCAAATCACTGGTCTAATCAACTGCTTACTAAAAACATTATTTATTTCGAAAACCTAATTGCTCTTTAATTATTTTGTCATAGCAAAAATTATAACAATTTATACATTAATCCGGGGCTAATCGGAGGGCGGGTGATAAGGGTAGCTAACCCGCTTAAGGTGCGATGCTTGCGTCACTCCGACCTGCTTACACGGTTCAAAGTATTTGTTTAAAGAAAATTCAGCCTAACTTTTATGTAAAGTGGCGAGGTTTCGTTTCTTCGCTGAACCTTGGCTCGAGAATATTTTAGTTTGCAAATAAGATGGTTATTCTATCTAATGAAGTGGTTTGATTTTAATTTACTTTTTCTTGAAGTTAGAAAATTTTAATTTCAAGAAAAAGTAAATTATAGATGTACATATATTTTAAGTTTTTAAATCTCTCTCTAAATACATATTTAAACAAACGTCTGCGTTATTTGACTAGTGGTCGCTAAGCGACTGCTGTGCATGAGGTCCTGGGTTTTAATCTCGGGTCGGGTAAAGTGTTACTGGGTTTTCAATTAGGTAATTTTCTAGCAGCAAGGAGTCTAGATTTGTGCCCGGTTGATAGCAGAAGGCAGGCCTCTATTACATTGGGACTTATAACATAACTGGCGAAATGTGGGTGTGCTATACACCCACATTTCGCCTACCCCTTCGGGGAATACATGCGTGATGTTATGTGTATGTTCGTCTGATCAAGTATAGTTATCTACTGATTAAACACTAAGATTTAGAATACATTTGAAGCCTGTTTAATGCAAAATCGACCACTCCAGGCAACCAAAAATTCCGGAATAGTCAAACAAATGAAAACACCATTCTCAAATATTGATATGAAAAAGAAATGTTTTCAATAGATTCCACCATTTTTATCATGCAGGCTCATGAATAAGATACCGTCGAATTGGTACGAATCGCCATAAGTTTGACAGCCACAAAAGGCATTTCCTTTGGCCCTTTATATAGAAATTTCACGGCTAGTAACCGCGAGCGATTTGTGAATTTAACACGGGATATTATTAGATTTTCCCCATCCTTTTCCAGTCCCACAATCCAACTTAAAGAGGTGTGAAAATAGAAAATATATTGGGTACTTACCTATATAATAATCGCTTCAGTTGTCTCTTAGAAACATAACTTAGAACGAATATTAATTTGTAACGAATATTTCGAAATAATCATATCGATAACACATGTGACTTTCACTCACAATTAGTTCACTTTAAACCACTGTATTGTGTTGTCGGTTGCATTTTTATTTTTCTACCGCACCAAAAAGGTTCTCCGATCCCCGCTAAAAACGCCCCTTTACACGTGTAAGACGTCGAGTAGTGTCTATAACTTTTTGCAGTCGAACGCTTTCGGAAGCAGTGTAAAAACCGCGCTGCCAACACGAAAATAACTCATGTGTTGAAAGACAAGAAAATGTAATAAAAATATTCAGTGGAGTTGAAAACAAAAATATGGGACGGAAAATGAGAACACAGAGGGAAATCGCATCAGTTACTCTCACGCATCCTTACTGAATATTTTCGAGAGTTTATTGAATAAATATACATAATTTCGCTTTGATGGTTCAAAAGTGTTTTACACCGGCGAGGTGGCTGTTCTAATACCTGGCGCCGCCTACATACGGAGCCAACATGTATGCTTTCGGGATATTATTTACCGTTACGTTAACAGACAAATCTTATAAAAGGCTTTTTTTCTTTCAGGAATATTTTACGTTCTGATTAATGTCGCCAAACCTTAATCTTTATAACCTTTCATAAACAGCCGAATTTAGTTCCACCTATCAATCTAAAAGTAGGTACTACCATTACTAATTAATAAAACAAACATAAAGCTAACGTCATTCCGTTTAATTTAAAATTCTAGTCTACATTTTCCAGGGTGTCATGAAGTTTATTTTTAATTAAGCGCTTTTGAATTTGGAATGAATGCAGAACTGTATTCTGGTTTGACATATTATAGCACAGATAATACAAATTTAGAAAATAAAATGAATCTACTGATGAATGAACTAACCATTGTCTATTTTAGTTTATTTGTAGAAAAGAGTGACGTGTGTTTTGTTATATGGGTATTAGTATTAAGGTTTCAAAATATTTAAAGGTTTCTGATTGTTCTTTTTCCTAAGTTCCTAAGATAGCTGGGAAGAGACATTTTGCTTAAGACAGAATAAGTACAATTATTGGAGGCACTATAGGAGCAAAACCATAAGTCGGGCTGCTACTTACCTCATTGTAGCACCCCAAAGTGTAGGTTTGCCCAATAAAAAACAAAACAACAACACACCCTGAAATTCAACCCAAAAATCAAGAGACAAACGACGTGACATTTCAGGAACAGCTTAACTTGGTGGTACACACCCACGTAATACCCTTATTAATATACTCAGTACACTTACGTACTAATGTCGTTTACACTGCACACAAAGGTTAGTCGGACAGGTATCATGTCAGCGCCGCGGCGCGCTGAATCCGGCCGCGACAGATGGTAGCCTGGAATAATTCTAGAGCAATTTTATCGCCACAAACTGCACTCGTCTGCCACCCGCTTTGTTTTCCATCTGACGCTGCTTGTTTTATGAATTTTGCTATGGTCGATTTATTATAGTTGAACAGTCTTTTGTTTCATGCTAATATCGTTGGGTAAGAAGTAATTAATAAAAGGCCATTGATAGTGACAGTTAATACATTAATCCTTCGATATTGGAATGTCGATGAAATTGATAAAAAGACTAAATTATCAAACAATATTTATTTTCTAAATGCTGTTTGTAGGTTTTTTTTTAACTACTGCTTGCACAACTTTTAAACTGTTTGCTCTTTATAGTTTAGAAGCCTGAATTTGATCTCATCTTAAAGCGTTATCTAAGAACAAATTCAATATTGTCTTCGGTTCGATAAATAAAGTGACCCCTTTATTCGCGGTGTATTTGTTATCATAATCCCCTCTGGCCCATATTCGTCATGTGTCGAGGGACTGAGAGGCTTGGACTCGGAACCACTCCTACTTTCTGAGTATTTGTTTCGTTCCTCAGTCGTCATATCGCATTATGACAGGATTTCGATGTCGCAAATCCGTGAAGATAATTGAAACGGAATATTACATTTTTTATAGGAATGGACTTTGTACGTCAAATTCAGGCTCCCGTAATCTTGTCAATGTTTTATATTTTCGTTTAATATTTTGGTGTATTTTCGAGGAATATCTGAATGTTTGAAACGTGCGGTACAGGAAACATTTTATCATTAAAAGCGCGAAAAGATCTTGTTTTGTTCGATAAGTTTTTTTGTATAAATAAATATTCCTGCACTAACATCCATATTCACGAACCAGATTTCCGTTGAAGAAATTAGATACAATCTAAATAAAGAAACGAGTCTAGTTTACACTTAATGTAATATGCATAGCTTGACAACAAGCGCCGTGAGAGGCTGCTAATCTAATCCGCGGCTGAGCTGAAGAATAATGAAACACACCCGCACTCACAGACACCGAAATAAATTTCCCTCCGAAGACTGTTACGGGTAAAATTTAATAAAGCAAATAGGAACAACGTTACGAACTGGGATGCTTAAGCATATTTTAAGAGATTTATAAGCGGCGAAACAAAGCGCGTTATTTACAATTAATTTAGAATTATGTACGTAATGAAAAGTGTTAGTCTGACGGCAGTATATCGTTATCTGTGCCTATTATAAAAGGTAAAATCGATGTGAAGTTGAAATTAAATTGTTGTGTAACGTGTTTTTGATGTAGGTTCTTACCTTACATATATTATCTCCACAAAGTTTTAAACGGTTTTCCTTATTGACCCTCCTGATATCATGTTTGCATTATTTATATAAAAATATAAATAGGTACATATACGATATATCTGAATAAAATGGTCGCTGCTTTAAGATGTGGTCAAAGTTGGTCACAGTTTGGCTTAATGGCCGCGCTGGACGGTGAAGTCACGACGGTTGGCTAAAGCCAACATAGGTACTCTATAATTATTAGAAACGTCTGTTCGCATGAAACTTTAGCTCGGACGAAGTCCGGTATAATACGACCGAGTTATGTTTTGTTGGTAAATATGTCTGAATAGATAGAAACGGTCAATGTTTTTAAGGTAGGTATGTGTCAGGTACCGGGCTTTGTGGCGTACATTGGGAGAGGCCTATGTCCAGCAGTGGACTGCAACGGGCTGATGATGATGATGATGATGTGTCAGGTATCAGCTGAATAGAAATAAAGCATACTGCAATTTTAGAAATACTGTTGTGCAGAGATAGACCTGTCAACGAAGAGGGTGACGAGATTGACCATCTGGGGTGCGCCGGGCGTAGGTAATTATCATCACTCGTGGAGATTCTCTATTTGTACTTGAGTAGTAGGTTACAGTTGCATTTCGTTACGTCAAAAAGTTACCAACAGCAGCTAAAGGGTTACACTGCGCACTGTAGCCTAATGCGTATCATGTTTTACGGGTTTACAAAATTAGCAAGGGCTTTTCGCCAAAATGTTCTATTTCATTTCCCAAAAACACTGGAACTTCGCAGCAAATAGACGTGTTAATCCCGAATGAACATTATCACATATTATCAGAGTTTCGAATTGGATTCGTACGCTTCAACTCTATTAAAAGTTGGCGACACGGACGTCAGGACACACGGGCGCCGCCGCGCCGGGCGCAACGGTTTTGTTCAAAATGCGAATGTCGGCGACGCGCTCAGAATTATAGTTACCTTCCATTAATATTTATTGTTTTACATTTAAATTTGTATATTCAAGTTTCCTGTTATGGTGTATGTAAGAAACCATAATATGTTAGTTTGGAAAGTCAGACATCGTGCTGTTGCGAAACGTTCGGTGAGATTTGGTTGACAGACCATCGTTTTATTAGGTGATAGCTTTGATCAACAATTGGGCATAAGACATTGAAAAGCATACAAATCAGCCTTTTTCAAAACTTCTCAACCTATAACAGCAATGGATGGGGTCAGTCGATTACAAACCTATTAAAGACATAGTTACAGGTTGTAAGCGAACGTTTATCAATCATACAAGACCACTGTAAATACTACTATTACGTGTATAAACATTATGGAATAGTTTCAAAGTTCGTATGAAAATGATGCTCTCATTTAAGAGCTCGGTTGAAATTTTAAGATCGCCAACTTCATTGAACTAACTTACAGTATAATACTGTATAATGCGGAGCATAATATTATTATATTACACTTCGCTGGCCAAAAGCTCTTGTACCAGATTATAAAGCAAGTAGACACGTATATTTGAATTTGATATTATAACAACATTATTACTAATAATTTTGTTGGGAGTACGGAGAATTAAGAAAACAATTCCCTTAAGTAAGAGGCGACGAACCGGGTCTAGGCCTGTGGTACGGCAATAGGCTTTCCACCTATACATTATACATAAGACTGATGGTGAGCGACTAAATGTGTAGCACGTTTTTTATTAAGGAGAACACGCTTACCGACTACCGTTACAGAAAACGGGCGTGAATGTATATATTTTAAGACCCCACTTTTTACTCAGTTTGTTACAAAAATTAATGAATCTGGGAAATTGTTTTGGGTATTTCTGCATTCACCAGGATTTGGGAGTTAGGTTAGGTCAGGCAAAGGCTTAGCTTTTAAAGGCAAAGGGATACCGTATATTTTCTGTATAACAGTACATAGACTGGTATGCATCATGCACAATAGAAAAGTGAACGAAAAGCACGCCGGCGTGTTAAAAATTGCTTGCGCCGCTCAACCTCGGTACGTCGCTCGTGTGACAAAGGCTTATTGGAGATCAAACAAAGCGGTAGGATAAAATTATAAAGACCTCGAAAATCGATATTAAAGCTTCAATGTCTTCGTTGATTTCCTGTTGAAAGGAAGGTTAAACAGTGCGTTTTTCATGTAATTATGTATTATATGAAAGTGGGGCGAAAAGTTACACAGAATTGAACTCCTCATTTCAATTTTATGAAACTCTCATTATCGAATGTCCATTCTGTGACTCATACAGTTTCTTCATCTCCTACCAAAAATCACGTCTGCCGAGCCTGTTGTTATAAGATGAATTTAAAGTTAGGTTAGTATCTGTTAAGAGGTTTTCGTTAGACAATTAAAATAACTGGCACAAGCTAGCCCTGTCAACGTTTGCAAGGGCCTAACTCGAAACTCTTTGGCAAACTGCATGAGTGCAATAGCTTCAATTATTTGACTCCGGAAAAAAAATCTGAGAGCGATTACATAGCAGCAAAGATAAACACAGTAGCATCAAGAGATTCTTTACGACACAATACTAAACAAAGCTGAAGGTAACAAGTTTCTTAGAATGTTTAAGTTGATTTGACAAAGAGCAATCCTTCTAGTTCTGTAAACAGCGACCTGGGAAAAAAGGCGGTCACGTTCTACCTACTAGATAGAATTTGCTTTGTACAGCTTATGGGAAGTGGGTAGAGGGAATTTACATTGTACTGGTTGCGAGATAGGGTAAAAGCAAGAATTTTAAAACAAAAATTGAGTGGTCGGTTCTAGTAATTAAGCTGTTCATTTTCTGTGACAGTGTGGTTCTGATAGATACTAAATATACAGCAGAAAAATGTATTTTCGTATGGAACTCATGCAAGTAAAAGAAATGACAGCGGCAGTGACAATTGAAGGTAGCATGAAGATTGCAGTGGACTTAATTACCTATAGTAGGTACATTAACGCATAGTGTAAGGTACATAATATTTTAGAATGGGAACAAATTTCTATCAATATTTAATAATTTGGACTAACATTACAATACTAAATTAATCCGTCACAAAATTACAAAGTTTAAGAAAAAGTGATGAAGTCATAAAAATCGTAAAACCTGCATCTTTGGGGCAGTCAAAATATTTCCCCCGTTACATTCGTTCCAACCCTCCCTGTTTAATTATTGCGAGTTTCGAGGAAGGGCATACGTTAATTGCGGTTCTCACACGAAAGCATTACTTTAACCTTTGAATCCTGACCGCGTGGTTTTATTTCATTGTTCATAACAACATTTGGTTGTAGCTAAGGTTTGAAACAATACGCAAGGGTAACAATGTGTATTCTTGTTTGTGACAGTGTTTTAGTCCACAATTGGAATAAACACTGGTACGTACTAAACAAACAAACGGTTTACAGTATTTGAGCAACTCAAGGACTTTTTGTGCGTAAGACCTAGAGTAGGCTTTATTGTAAACGTGTAGAGGTTTCAGAAGGTAAATTATATTTCACGTTAAGTAAGAAGGCCCTTACCTCACATTACGTGAAATATAATTTACCTAAAATAAGTAAAATATGAAAAAAGACATCTTCTGGGTTACAGCATCTTATTTTAATCGTATGTTTATCATCATCAGCCGGAGGATATTCACTATTAAACAAAGGTCTCCACCTCAGAACGCCACAATGAACGGCAACTTGCCATTTGCATCCACCGTTTGCCCGCAACTGTGATGATATCGTTCAGTCCACCTGGTGGAGGCCGGATTCAAAATCTTACCAATACATTCGATTGAAAGGCACAATTGCGACTCTTTTAAAGCCAGTTTATATTCCATTGATACACATTTTTGTCAGCCATTCAAATATAAGACATGTGGCGGAAATCAAACCCACAATACTAAGTGCAAAAGGCTTTAATATTCTTCATTTATGTAACATTTTTCCCGTGCTAAGGGGAAATCTGACATGGTAACATAAAGGCAGTTAGATTCACGTCCTCTGTTCAGACTAAACCGAAGGGGAGCGTGAGTTTGACAGGTTGAGCATGAAAATAAGTGCGTGAATAATTATTATGTATACTCCAGATAGGTGAGTAGGTCGACTGGAGAAGACCATCTTGTACAAACATATTTTATTCCCTTTTTAACATTGGAATTTTTAAACATATTTAACGTAAATACTAAAAGTGAACTTGAAATTCGATGGGTGCGAGCAGCGACACGATAGCTTAGTTAGTTAGAGCTGCTCCACGGTACGGCAAAGGTTGCGGGTTCAAGTCCCGCTCGTGTCCAACATTTTTCAAATTTCCTCTATCCATTTAAATTATATTTGTCAGTACCGTAGACAAACTAAAAAATAGAGAAGCCAATATATTTAAAGGGTGCTTAAATGAAACTTTTACCATCGTATGTTTGAAGTATTGGGAGAATAAGTTATAAATGTTTATGTTTACTGAGCTTGTAATATTATTAAATTATCTCTTTGTGTCCTTTAATTAAGTAATTGGTGTACACCGTATATTTAAAGTGAAAATAAATATTTCGTTAATAAAGGTACCTAAGTGGGTTATTCAGATTCTACAGGCACTAATTCCAATACAGGTTCGCAAGAAATCTTCAGGTAGCTGTGTATGTTTTAGGTATTTTAGAATTTTTATCTAACATCTAAGCAAATCGAGACTGATATGGGTAATTGGGTATGTAGAGGCCTAGATCGGTCCTGCCGATTGGCTCATAACAGGAATATCTATAGGCCCTGTACGTCGTTTATTCAAATTTTCGGTAGCCGAGGTTGTTTTTGTTGATATTAAACTCATATCGAGACTTTCAGAATACGGTTGGGCTTCTTTATCTTTCAAAGTCTAACAGCACACACACCCATTAATAAACAGACGCAAATATTTAGTCAACATCAAAGTTACACAGGGTTAATCAAATATTCATAAAATGTGACCTTTATTTAATTTGAACTAAAGAAGTCATTATTGTTTTAACTTTAAATTGTACACTGAAAAGTATAAAATAAATAAAAGAAAAATGTATGTTATGTACGAAACAGAATACAATGACATACAAACAGAATATATGAAACAGGTATGTTTTATTTATTTTTGAGTAGTAATAACCGTTTTCACTTATCTATGGTGTTGGACCATAGGTTTGTCCATCACAATCCAATGAATAGGTAATAATAATAAAAACAAAACCAAATCGGTTTCATATTGCCGAAGATATACAGAAGAACAGAACATACCTAGATTCGAATTCAAAACCGCCTTTTTTTAAAGTCGGTTAAAATAAAAGGTGTTTATTTTTCAGGACTCAATTTATTCCGATATGAATCCAGTTTTATACCGCGTAATTTCGTAAGATTACTTGACAGCAAATAGCCTTTAAAACTTTATTATGTATCTTGAACGTTCAAATAATAATAAAGAGCTTATGACAGGTAATAAAAAAATCCTGCAACAATATTTTTTTTCCAATTTATGTTAACAACTTGTTTTTATAACTCAATATCTGAAGGCTTTGCGATAACAGATTTACACATCAATTATAACTTTCGCAGGCATTCGCTTGTACGGTTTGTTTCTTATTGGCTCGGATGGTATCTCGTTCTATACCTACAGCATTCCCTTCGGCGTCCTGTTTAAAATTAACAATATTCTTTTTTTTTCGTGTAATCTAAAATTAATATCAATCTTTACTTAATAGTTGCTCCTCTTGTTTTCTTAAGAGGCAGTAGTTCCATACGTGTTAACATTAAATGATCGTGTACCTTGTGATATTAGTTTGAACTTACAGTAACTTTATTACTACTTCATAAAGTGTTCTTAGAATTGTACATGTTTAAATAGCCTGAATAAAATTTTAATAAAATTCTCAGCAGACGTAAAATGTCGCCTTCAGAATCTCTTACAACCATCATAAATTAAGGAGACCTCGATTTTATGTAATGCCAACAAACTCATAAACATTTAGTTTTTATGCCATGCAGACGCGTTTTGTGGTGTATAAATGCATTATTCTGCAAAAGTGAACTTATAAATATAAGTCATAGGTATCATTAGATGCTGTGCCGAAATTTATTTACTGCAACACGAAAAATCAGGAAGCCGTCTAAAAAAGTTGGTACTTCAAAAAAACTTTTTCCATTAACATTCGAGAAAAAATACATGATCTATACGTATTGCGGTAAATAAATAAATCAACTGGCGGCACATAACAATTTGGCTGTCAAATGTTCGGTGTCAGATATAGACGGGGTTCGTAAATCATCGTTGAAAAATTTGCCAGTTACTGGTGAATGGGAGACTTGCGCGGATTATGCACGCGCCATTAGCTCACTTCGCGCCTTTGTGTGGGACGCTTCGTGAGCTAGACTCGGACTCATTGTGATTCGAAAAGGCCTGCACCCGAGACAGACTTAATTACACGCGTCTGCATTTCCAGCTTCAATCGAGTGTAGTGCCCCAACCAATTACATTGTTTTCTAAATGCAGTGTTGAATTTAAATTTTGAACGCGTTCGAAATCGTCTGTGCAGATGAGAATTTCATTTTAAATTTATTTATAATTTTGTTTTCATTAAAACTGCTTGGTAAATAAATATCTTTTTAACGACATTTCATAGAAGAATAAAAACACAGACAAAAGGCTATAACAATTTTAATAGATTGATGAACCTTGCTTTTCCTAGCTGGTAGAGCTAGGAAAAGCAAGGTTCATACCTACACTGAAGTTGATTTTCATATTTTCACAGAGTGGTTATAATTTAGGAAAACTTGTTGCTATAAAATATTTTATGATTTGTATACTTGTAGGATTATTTGACTCAAGACAACTTTTATCAAACTTACCACTGCGACGCGAGGATTATAGCAAGAAATCTCAATACTTTTACAACACGTATACATATGTATATATGGATTATCCATTTGTGGTTCGAAAGCCAGCACTGAAAGCAAAAGTTGTGAAGAAGCTAATGTAAACGTTGATACGTTGATGCAAAAGTCTCACCTCGCCCATTGAATAATAATGCGAAACGACAGACTTCCAATCTAGCCGATCATATACACCTACATGTATATTCTTGACAACTCATTCTTATCTATATTCTTCTTTGCGTCGGAACGAAGAAGAATTTATATAAGTTGTAAGTATACCTATATGATTTCACTGTAAAAGCTCATGTTGTGGTGTAAAGATTAGACAAACGAAAAGATCTTTGCTAGTCTGAATGATTATTGCTCTTAGTGTGCTGGCAGCAGGCCCTACATTAATATATCTAAGGTATTGCCGCTCGACTCTAATAAGCATAAAAATAGAGGTATGCAGGGTTAATGGTAACATTAAGTTCTGTCAAGTACTTAGTCTGAAGATAATTCTCACTTTGAAGTAATCTCTATGTTCTTGCACATCATTTCTTATATTCCTAGTAGAGTTGTGCTATAGCATATCCATGTTTCATCAGACAGCGCCATACTATATTATAGAGGGCGAATCTATTGCCATTAGTTGAGCACAATTCCAAGGTAGTCAATCGTGTCTTAGAATAACTAAAAAGTTTGCAATACATTGAAGACTACGCGTAACGCCATCTATCTAGTTTAAAAAAAAATGAATGACGTGTAAAAGTGTCTTTGAAGACCTATTTGCAGAAATAAAATCATTTATCATTTAACGTACCGTAAGTTCCGATGAATATTATTCTGTCTCATCGCCGAACATTAAACTATCACTTAGTAAAGGTTTTCTATGTCAATTTTTTACTTGGTGTCAGTTTAAGTAATCATTAACGTCGCTGAGTTAGGCGGTCCGTGTTTTTAATTTAAAGCAATTATGGGAAAATCGTAATGTCCAAAAAACAGTAGGTAATAGTGTTTTTAAGGTGTAGGGCTGACACATTTAGTGACCTCTGCAATGCAGTGTTATAACTAACGCAGGGGTCAGATAACTCTTTAAATATTGTAAAACTGTTTATGCCAATAAAAATATTACATTAAGATTCCGGGTACGGCTGTCACTTAACAGTCACCCAAGACACCTACTTAAAAGATAAATCAGCATTCGAGGATAATTCCGGGGTTCAACGACGATAGCTGACTAAAAGCAAAAGTTGAGAAGGAGGTAATGTAAACGTTGATACAGAAGTCTTACTTCGCCCCTTGAATTGATAATGCACATCCTCCGAGTTCCGAACCGATCTTGTATGTATCTTGGATTACAAACTTATTTTATACGCGCTCGTTGTACTTCGCTAGTAGGGCTTGCACTTCCAATAGTTATTCGATTAATCTATAGTTGACTTAAAAGTTCAATGAAGGTTAGAAAAATACTTATATAACTGTAAATATACGGATACGCATTTTTTTTGTTAAAGTTATATCAATCAATTATCAAGTATTTAATTATATCTAAGTTGCTTTTAAAGACTGAAAAAGAATGCAAAGGAGTGGTAAACATAAAATATGTAGTGGAGAGGATTGTTTTTTTCAGGGGTAGAAAACTGCGATAGGATTCCGTTCTAAATAGAGGTATCCCTAGTATGGGCACTTGGGCAGTCTTCATAACATAATGCTGCATCAATGTAACTTGCTATTGTATATCTTGCTTTTTATTATGTGGTAGAGAAATAAACGATTTTATAATTATTTATTTTATTAGTAGCTACCCAATCTACAATAACACAGTTTAATCTTTTAATTGCATTTTTTCCGATTTCCTAACATTTTTTCTCACAAAGCACGAGTAAATCTTAGAGTTTCCAGAGGGGTTCTCCAAGTTGTTCTGGAAATAAAGAAAGTTAGTCAGCGCAAGTTTTAAGAGTCAACTGAGATCCGGTTGTTTTGGTGCTCGCCGCGACTAGCAATCTGTATCTTCATGAGAAATATCGCGAACGTTAGACGGCCACTTTGATAACTATGGCAGCTTTTCGCTGCGAGTTTAAACTGTGCCGCTGTCAATATTAGCTCTGGCAATTTATGTGATTTTGAAGCAGCGTTTCGCCGTTGTTTGATCTGTCAATTAAATGTCATCATTGACAAGAAATCAATGTGAATAAACAGACCAAAGCTTTGTTTTATGGGGACCACTACTGGCGTTGCCATATTGCTTACTAATCGATATAAAGATACGTATTAATGAAAACCTTACAAACAGACTAAAAGGTTGCAAAAGGGTCGGATTGTTATTTATTTGGGACTTGTAGGATCTATACTACATTTTTCATTGGTCTGTTTTTTCTACGGGGTTTTGAAAGAGTATTGACAACTTATAACATCTCCATATTCCCCATACCCAGATAACGACAAAAATAATACTTACCATACTTTCAAGCCTTCTCTAAAAGGGTAGGCAAATGTATAATTTTAAAGTCCACATTTTTGGCCTATATCTAGAGGCTGCCACGTTCCTTTTTTCTGGGTAATATTCGGTACTGAAATCTTAATAAATTATTTCAGAACCCTCGCTGACAGTCGTGTTTTTAGCATTAGACAAATTATACAGTGTCAGTTTAGTCTAGACTGGACCAACTTTTTTTAACTTATTTCATCATGTTCGTTTTCAGTTTTTGTATACCTACTCGGGATTATATATTTACACGTTTGCTAACAAGGTTATGTAACAAAAAACAAGAGATATATGGAAAAGTCGTACTAGGAGAACAAGAATGTAATCTGTAGACTTAAAAACTTATCCATTTAATAAACAGAACCCCCAATTACGATCTTCAAACTTCAACCTCTCTCATACATACTCATATGCAGTTCAGGCCGCTTAAGGTGCATCTAATATTTATGCGCGCTGTAGCTCAGCTATTGAATAAATAACTTAGGTGCGCCTTACAAACACAACTTTGAAATAGAGCGAATCCATCATCTGCAAGCTAAAGTTTAAAGCTAAGGTATTTTAATCGCCCCCTCAAAAAGGCCAATATTGGAGCCAACATTTGTTAACAATTAAAAGTCTGTGATGAATGACATAAAAATGCGACTTTAGACGACGTAACAGACATTTAATGGAAAATAATGACGCTTCGGAAACTGTACATCAAAACTGCTATAATCTGACTTTTACGCAGTTTTCTTATTCATCTTGCAGTTTTGAATAACTAATATCTAAACTTAATCCAATCATTCATCAACCTACAGATACAGAGCGTTTTTAGGCAATTCATTGACTTAGGTCTTTAAACTATCTTACCCAACTAAATAACTTCTCTACAAATAATGTTCTCCTGATAGAGTTTCGGTCACGGCGGCCTATCTCATCTGAGGCTAGCCAACTACGCTGGTGATATTATAGTGCACTAGTATGCGCGCGCAAACACAGGTGCACTGCCTATTCCCTCTCGCTCATAGTCCGATGGGACGGTAGTACGACACGACCGGAGAGAGATCAGGCGCAGGACCAACGGCTTAACGTGACTTCCGAAGCACGGAAGGGTCTTGACATGTGAAAACGGTCACCCATCATAAGACTGACCGTGGCGCGCACGGCCTTACCCCGCAGATCGACTGATCTGCGTGGTAGCCACGTAACTACGAGCCCCTCAACTACTATTTGTATGACAATAGTACGGACTGGGATATTCTTTACATACATTTGAAGTAACGAGAATTGGCAATCATATCACAATCGTCAGGTCCAACCGCATTTTTGTTCCAGTATTGGTGATTCGGGAATGCGTTATAATATTGAAAAATATATTAATTGCCAATATACACTGCAGATCGTTGTTTCTGACATCGGTTTTATTGGATATAAACAACTACTTGGCATTTTAATTACGTAAAAACTTCACTGTATCTCACGAAGAATTTTAAACAAATCTACTTTTCGGTAAATAACTTTTGCTTACATTTAATAATTTAAAGCATGGATAATGGATATTAAGCAAATATAGTTTCTGAAAATAACTTAAAACTGTGCTGGAAAAGCTAGGACACCTGTCATTATACCTTCACTTGAATTGCCTTGACCGACATCACATCACACGAATATTATAAAGGCGAAAATTTGTAAGTGTGTGTGTTTATATGTTTGATACACCTTCACGCTCAAACGGTTAGGCCAATGTTGATAAAATTTATTGTGGAGGTAGCTGACCCCCTGGATTAACATATAGGCTACATTTTACCCTGAAAAAATGTAGCAGGTAACACTGCGAAGTGCTGATAGTAAAACATATTTCAATATATTTCTGTATTAAAGTCAAGGGACCTTTAACCTAGGATGTCGGTTTTCTGTGCGAACAGATTGTCAATAACCCCAATTACACACAAATCAAGTTTATTCAATTAGCAATAACGCATTCCACTCGCCTAGTTTAATACGTTCCTAATCAGTAAACGGGACGATATGGCCGCCACACGTGACTCGTGTCTTTCTAGAATGTTAATTATCAAGTAACCCACATCTATATAGCAGCGAGTTAGGGATGGACCTCTCCTATCACACGTGGGCTAACTTTTAGGGTTGCTACCTAATAGTTTTAATTAAACGTTGGTTAAGATTGCACGAATTAACTTTTTTAATACGCGTAGGTGTTAGAATTTTTGCGGTTTTTAAATGTGGTGAGAAATAATATGTTTAAATATTTCACTAATTTGAAATACCAGAGCCTCTGGTGTCAGTTTGTAGGTTGCAAAATAAATAAATGTAAAAATAAATAATTCAATTAACATTAACTTGGAATCCCATCATAGATTCTATTAAAGTTAATTCCAAGCGTAAAACTGCAAGACCGAATGACACAGTGAGCTCATTTTGCGTGAATCGGATTGTAAATAATAACTAAAAATGTAAGGTAGTTGATAGTAATTGTTCAAATTAGACGTTTAACACCTCAGCCTGCCCGTGACCATGAATGCTGTAAAGGATTCGAAACGTCGGGACCAAAAAACAAAATTAAAACCGCGATAAAATCCGTAAAAATAGTTTTATTTCAATGGTTTTATTTTGTTGAAAGTATAATTATTAGATATTATTTATTATATCTACCATAACACTTCTTTTCCTCGAAGGCGTAGGCAGTGCTCGCCTAAACACACCCACATTTCGCGGTTACTGCCCTGGAAAATGTGGGTGTAATACCAACTTTCGATCTATTTCCTTCAGTACCAGCCTACAGCTATTAACCAGACACTTATTGTGTCTACTATTAAAAAGTAAATTTATAAGTAATGAAATTTAAAACATAAGTAGATATTTAAACAATGAAAAAACCCCCGATTTTTGCCATGCGAATGTCGACTTTAAATCTGCCTTACTCCTTACAGTTATTTTTTTTCATGTTTCCTTTTTGAGGTATGGAACCCTAAAAAAGAAAAAGAAACCTGGATTAAATCACCCTCATAACTAAGGATCTCCAAGGGGGGTTAGATCCCGTTTGACAACCGCCTTCGGGATTTCATTGCGGCTACCACGTACCATGTAGATCAGGGATACAGCAATTGAAACTGCAATATAAACATTGCAGTTTCAATTTTCAAAATGTTTACAAAATGTTTGTCATTATTGCTATGAAATGTGTCTCTTAATTAATTCTCAAAGGTTCATCAAACACAAAAGTCGTTGGTAAATAACATTAATATTTTTCGTAGCGGTTAATATACTCAATTAAAAACACTGATGCATCAATTATACCATGCTTTTAATTAATTATGAAAAGCTTTTCATCACAGCAATGCATAATTATGTTAATCAGCTTAAATAAAGCCACAAAACAACATAATTTGATGTATCGAAAATAATTTTAATATCTTTTACTTAGGTATATGAAAAAAGCTAGGCAAGAAGAAGATAATAGCAACATAGTCGGACCCTATGGACTCGGCTCGAGAAACGAACGTGGAATGAGAGTTCTTCAATTCATGTTCGGTCAAAATATGAGCCTAGGTAATAGTTATTTCTTTAAAAAACCTCATCGACGATGGTCGTGGCAATCTCCAGACAAAATTACCAAAAACGAAATAGATTTTTGCCTCACTTCACACAAACAATTATTGAACAATGTAGAAATATTAAATAATTTTAAATTTAATTCCGATCATAGACCATTACGTGCGACATTAAAATTCGATCATAAAATACAACGTGCCCAAATTATAAAAAAAATCCATCAGACGATTAAATAAAAACACACTTATAGCTAACCAAGAGCAATTGCTCGTAGAATTAACCAATAGCTTTAGTTTACTAGACTTAACAAACGAAAACAACGTAGAGTTACAATACACCTATATTAAAAACAGCATCAAAAAGGTTAGTAATAAGATAAAAATAAATAAAGTAAAAATAAGTAAACTTAGTCCGATGACAAAACAACTAATAAATGAACGACAAAAATTAAACTTATATACGCCAGAACACAAGGTTGCAGACCGTCGAGTTAAGCGAAGCATCCGCACAGACTTAAGAAACCACAACACACATCTAATTCAAACAGCGCTACAACAAAATACATCATTGAGATCAGCTAAACAGGGAATATCTAGTAAAGGACGACCTACCATTGCCTGCATAAAAGATCGTTCGGGTGTAAAACAGACCGATAGAGGCAAAATTATCAACATTTGCTCCGAGTTCTATCAGAATTTATATAGTCAAAACTCCGTTCTCGAACCGACTCTAAGAAAATACACGTGTCCCGACCACATTCCACCATTCAACGGTTGGGAAATACACAGGGCTTTACAGGCAATGAAATACAGCAAAAGTCCAGGCGATGATGGTATAACTACTGAAGCGTTAAAAATAGGAGAGCCGGTCCTTCTTCCGCACATTACTAACTTATTTAATAATATTTTAAAAACCGGAATTTTACCTCGCACCTTTTGCCATTCTCAAATAATCCTCCTTCATAAAAAAGGCGACAAAGCAAATCTTGATAATTACCGTCCAATAAGTTTAGTGTCCCACCTTTATAAAACTTTTATAAAGCTGATCGAAAACCGAATATCTGGATCACTCGACAAACACCAGCCCCCCTAACAAGCTGGATTTCGTCGCGGCCTCTCCACCACAGACCATCTTCACTCGATCAACCAAATCATCGAGAAGCATTCAGAATTTCAACTTCCACTTTACCTTGCCTTTGTAGATTACTCAAAAGCTTTCGACAGTATCAGCCATAATTCAATTTTCAAAGCTTTGGAAAATCAAGAAATAGACCCCACGTACATCCACCTTTTAAAGAATATTTATAAAAACAGCACTGCATCCATCAAAATTAGTTCCACGACAGGACCATCATTTGGCATTAGTAAAGGTGTCAAGCAGGGAGACCCGCTGTCTCCAAAATTATTTACCGCTGTATTAGAGGAGGTTTTCAGAACTTTGGCAGCTGGCTGGGCGGATAAGGGCATTTCGGTTGGGCATAAGAGATTATCAAATCTCCGGTTTGCCGACGATATTGTCCTCTTTTCGTCTTCAGCCAAGGAGTTGACTCAGATGCTAGACGATCTAAGCAGGGCAAGCCTCGAGGTTGGACTTCGGATGAATATGTCAAAGACCAAGCTGATGACTAACACCACACATCACAATGTCACTATAGAGGATGTGGACGTCGAGTACGTCGATGAGTACCTTTACCTAGGCCAAATAGTCTCTTTCCAGGCGAGACAGCAAAAAGAAGTTGTACGACGCACCGAAAACGCCTGGAAAAGCTATTGGGCCATGAAAGACCTAATGAAGGGCAATTTACCTATATCCCTTAAGAGGAGACTCATCGACATATGTATTCTTCCCATCCTCACGTATGGCGCCCAGACATGGTCTTTGACGGGTCAGCAGAGGTTCGCACTCGAGGTTTGTCAAAGAGGAATGGAACGGAGTATTCTGGGCATTAAACTTGCAGACCGGATCCGAAACACCGTAATCCGTTCCAAAACAAAAATTACTGACGTCACTCACAAAGCTGCTACATTAAAATGGAACTGGGCTGGTCACGTCTACCGCATGACAGACGATCAATGGGCCAAGCGTACATCCCAATGGACCCCTACACAAGGTAGACGTCAGCGAGGCAGACCCAAACGGAGATGGCGAGATGACCTGGACTCCTTTATGGAGGACTGGGCATCGACAGCCCTTGACAGAGTCGTGTGGAGGGAGAGTGGGGAGGCCTTTGCCCTGCAGTGGGACATTACAGGCTTGTAATAATAATTATAATAATATGAAAAGTTCATTAGGTTTTTCATATAGACTCGCTTCTGTAGGAAATAAAAACTTGAATTTGTTGCACTTATTTTATTGGTGAAGTAAACGGCGTGACATGACGTATTTAGATCCTAGAACTCTAAAACTCTAAACTTGAAAACGGAGGTAGGTACAGTCAGCATGTTTACTAAATATTTTAGTTTCTTAACATACCTACGATTAATTAAAGAACTATTTGAGGTTCTGGTCTGAATGTGAACCAACCGTACACTTTTATTGTAAAATATCCATAATTTATGTCGTGATACTTACTACTTTGTATAGTACCCCTTAAAAACCTAGCAATTTTTTTCACGAGGAGATCCGTAGGCACATGTAGGGTAACATATTTTCATTTACACGGACATAATGTCGGGCGTGCGCGGTACACGTTAATTAAATTGTGTTGCTTAGGTGTTGTGAGTTAGCGTTAGAATAAGTTTTATAATTACGTGGTATAAGTAACGCTAAATATTTTAATGTATAGATACTCTTTGTGTATGTGTGTAAAGAGTGAGAAAAAATTAAAGTAAACTGTGAGAGGGAAAAATTAAGTACCTACCTACTGAGGTCATCACTACTAGCCAGAAATTGGGGTTTACAATAATGATTGCCGTTATATTACATATATACATAATATAATACAACTTTATTTGAAAATTCATTTCTGCGGAACTTATTCAAGATTTAACAGAGTGGTCTTATGGGACCGTAAGTGTGAACACGACTTGTTGCACAGATCTCGTAACTTTATATGACAAAGTTAACCTTATGAAAAACTTTAGGACTGACGATAAAGTAATAATAGCTGTAACAGAAACAAAAGCACACTCGCAAGAGTCAAGTCAAAAATATACCTATACTTAAGTAGAATGCTGCTGCAAATCGAAGCTCCGTAACATCCCTACAATGATACACCATTAAAATTGGCTGAAATACTAGAACAATAATGTTGTAGTGTTTCTGAACTTACCCTCGGTCAACCGCAATATTGATTTGTCTAAAGATTGTGCTACTTACTTTGTACTTGTTTGAACTTAGATATTTGCTCTTTCTTCCTTCTCTACATTTTCTGCGAACTATGAAATGAGAGACAACTGTGATTGTTCAAAGTCTAGCGCATATATCGAGCTTATTAAATCGAACTATCATGTGCAAATTGATAAAGTTGACGTAAATGAAGCATTAGTGCAGGGTAATTAGCTTAATAGATGGTTGAATTTGTGTGTTTTATGTTTTCATAATTCGTTATTGCTAGGAAATAGTTATGTAAAAACAAATATTTAGTCGAAGTAGTACTTGCCTCCTTAGACAAGTGACAAAACGCTTGACGAATAGAAATATAATGGAATGATAAATGTATGGGGATGACATCATGTTTCGACTATGTTATCGATGACTTATCTTACCTGTGACATCTTAGCTATACAGTACAGTACAGTAGGTCAATGTTTAGACTTTTAGGATCTTGTAGACTTCTGTACGCTTATGACTCTCCCTCTTGACCCAAATAACCCAGTAGGAATTTAAATACCGAACGCTGTCAGCATTGTAATATGTATCCTTTGTCATACAATAATAAAGTAGAAGTTTGGAAAACCTACTTAATCCTTGCTACATAAGTGGTTTCGGTTGCCAAGACGAAATTCGCGGCAGACAACTTGACTGTCGTTGTTATACGGTTTTCATTAGTTATCGCTTAATTTTGGTTAGCGAGCCACCACTGTAGATGTGGGCTGACAGCTAGTCCCCGGTTCAGGATGAGGCTAAGTAACGAGAACTGTCCTTCTAAATTAGATTTAGACTATAAATCTGGTACTAGTGTTGTGACTTGACGATCTGAAGCTAATGCTTGACTCTCGGCCTTAAAGACAGGCTAGATTTTGGCAGGAGAAGTAGATTAACAATTTTATCTATTTGGCGTAAATATATTTAGTGTTTGGGAAATGAAAAGAATAAAACAAATATAAACAAAGAATTGCAGATATTGTTTCCAAGGTCAGTTACGTATAAAAAAATAAAATAAAATAATTCTTGCTATAATTAAGTGCAACATTATTAAAATGCTGAAAAACGTAATACGTAGAGCGTAATTGAAGAATTATACACGAGCATAGGAAACCATTAGCGTGTGCTTGTTTCTTAGAAGTTCTTGCGTCATTATACCGTGGCTTACATTGAAATTTAGTGATAATTTAGAATAAATTAATATTTCCTGGAAGCGCCAAGCTGTCAGCAGCATCTAAGCGGCTTAATCGAAATCCGTTCGAACTCTAAATCAAATCGGCTTGAAATTGTTCGTTCATAATGTAACTAGCAATTGTTTTAGAGATTATTTTATCCAAAATCTTACTGATTTTGAAAAAAAAAAATCCGTTTCCTACAATGAAACGATATCATAATACAAAACAACCTCTCACACTAAACGCATACACTTTCTGCGTTCCATCGTGGGTAAAAATAGATAGGTAAAACTTTCCGCTATGCACGACCTAAAGATCATCGTCGGAAGATCCGTATGGTCAATTTTGGGAAACAGAAGACATATTTTTTTAAATAAATTAGTAATTGAACTAAAAATATAAATCATCTCTAAAAATGAGGTCCGTAATGACCTAATTTCATTCCTCCAAATATACAAGTTAGTAGAATTAATTTTCATATAACGTAGAAAACCTCTTATTATCCGCTTGGATATCTAAGTCACGATGACTTGTTTATTCATAACTAGCTGACTAAGTGAAGTGACGAGATTTAACAAGACTGCTAAGCAAGCAAGATGGAAGTAGCGTGTTAGGCCTAGACTTAAATACGTTAATCTGATTACGCGGAGGCGGTATCACCTTAAATTCAGGTTAAATTCGTTTCGCAGATGTTTCTCTGTTGTAAGTATCAGTGTATGTTTTGTAAACTGACAGACCAATTGGATATGTTTCTTTGTTATATTATATATTCATAAGAAAACATAACATCACGCCTGTATTCCCAGAAGGGGTAGGCAGAGGTGCACTGTACACCCACATGTCACTCCAGGGGGCAAGCCTAATGCCATCAACCGGGCACAAATCCAGACTCTATGCAGCTTCTGAGAATTACCTAATGGATAAACCCAGTAACACTGCCCAGGATTTGAACTGTGGACCACTAGACCAACAAGGCAGTTAAAACTAAATATTCTAAAAATTCTCTCGTCATAAACCTTTCAAAAGACGGCAGACTATAAACAAACATCTTATAAAATATTTACAAAGGGCTCACACCGGTAAACTATTGGATAAAACTCTGAACAAAAGGCCTCTGTTTATTTTTTAACCAACTAGCGGCGCACAGACACGGTCCGATAGGCTGAAACGTGTTACGTTCTGACATTGACAAGTGCATTAACCTCTATGCATTCACACCGCGTCGATAAAATGTATCGGAAATAGGGATGCGAACAATATTGTGTTTTTGAGTTATCTTCAGTACACACATTTGTTATTCCATTTTTTAGCAATTTTAGGACGTTCTACACAGCTATACCAAGTCTCAATTTGCAGGATATTTGCCTTTGTTAAGCATAAAACGCTGGAATTTTTCGTATTTGGTATGTTTGATTGGAAATCACGTATTATGCATATCTGTACATAGTTATATCTGCGTCGTTTCAGTTTTTCATCTTGTTTACTTTGCAAATAGCGTTTTACTTCAATCATCCGCGTGATGGAAAATAATGATAATATTTGCCAAAGACTGATGAAGTTTCTGAAAAAAAGGTATAACAGAGCAGGCTTATTGCCATTTATTGGGCGTGATTTGAGAATCGTTACTAAGTAGAAAGTCTTAGTGGATCTGGAGGTTCCCAATGAAAACCATAAACGACCTCACCAGCATCACACCATTGACGTACTTTAAATCAGTCATAAAAAAGATTTGATCAGGTTCTATCGATTGAATGTCAAAATAATTCAATACAAACCTATTTTTATGAGCTTTAAATAAGACAAGACAACATTTAAGACGCGTTTCTTGAAAATCAGATTTTTTATCTGCTGTTTGAAGAATAAAATTAATAGTCTTTTCTCGGAACAAGTCACCCAATCCTTTTTGGATAAACCCTTTTAATTAGGTTGGTACAGGTTAATACAATTATTTTAACAATTTATTAGTATAAAATTTCCCGTAGTTTATTAACAGTCGCACGGGCATATCAATCAAGGTAAAGCTGCGCCTGCTGCGGTCCGTTCAGGGATAGGGGATTCATTAACAAACGACTTTGAGCCTCATTGTGGTTTCAAAAATTTGAAAAGACTACAAAGTTAACTACATGCCTACCACAAATAAATACCCTTGCCCTGCCCTACAGCGTTTGGTGTGCGGTTGGGCAGCAACAGCAACTATTTTATTATCTAACAGCTCTCGATAGAGGTACACTGATAATAAGATCTACTTTAATCTATTCATCTTTTATTTGGTCTTTCTCTAGATTTTTTATTCAAGACAAAGAGTCAAATTATTACTAACTGTTACATATTCGTACATTTATTAACTGAATATATTAGAACAAAGGCCAGGTTAATTACAGTCATGAAAATTTATCAAACAATTATACTGCAGTTTTAATAGGATTATTAAGTTAAGTTTGAGATAGCAATCTTGTGTCTGTTGCCAACTATAACGACGGTCTGGGGCTTAATCACATAACTCCAGTTTTAATTACAATCAGTTTCGTTCGGAGCGCGTACCGACTAACACTTGAAACAGTGAGTGTCAATTGAAACCAAATTCACTGAACTGCAAGCCCACTGAAGCTCTATTAGGACCGACATCTATTCAAGCCAGTTTAGATGAAGTACCTGAGAGGTATCTAAACTGAAACAGAACATTTATATTAGGAACTGGAAGAGAAGGACAGTAACCGGCCAAAACAGAGTTTTGTTGTTGAACATTGAGATAGTTTAGCGTAGCTATAAAACATTGAAGCAACTCTTGGCAAATTCACTTCATAATTACACACATTATTTAAACATAGGTATATGTTTGAGCACAAAGAAACTTCAACTGCACTTGTAGTTATCAAACCTCTTTGTGTATTTGAACATAAAATTGCTTTAGTGTTTGCTGAATAATACGTGTGCAGTGTTAATGACTGTTTGATAGAAGCTGACTAGAGCTGGCAACATTTCCATTGTTTTGTTTTCCACAGTTCACCTGCACTGTAGTTTGTTTGCATTTTCATGAACTATAAAAACAATTAGAACTGCGAGATTAAAGTTAGTTTTTGTTACAATTATTTTGTGCGAAATAACTGATTCAACAGTCGATCCAACCTGTATCATTGTATTTTCTATTTTCGATAAGAAATTGTATTTACCCTCTGAGTATTTGCGGTTAAGTTAAATTTATAAGCCTGGACATTGTTTGTTTGTACAAAGCAAGTATTTTGTGACCTTTGATAGTAATATTCGATATAATGTTTGTAGACTCTAGACTTATTGTAGTTATTTTTTGGTACAATGTATCCTAATAATCCATGATTTTGATTGAGGCATGGCTGTTTGATATTGAATATTACGATGATTGTTGATATCAATTGCAGGTTCAAATTGATTCATCAATTTCCTTTAAAAGGAATTCCGCGATGCTTCTTGATTACAGTCACGTAAAACACTTGTAACGTAGCCCGAGCAAGGCATCAATCACTTTTGCTTTGCCATGTTTAGATTGCTCAAATTAAGGGCGTCTGTGAGAGCTCCCTCTTGTCTCGGAGAAAAATAATGGTGATTATTCAACTCTTCTCCTCGAATATTTATTTGGATTCTTTGACGACACACTCGTGATTCTATTATCCCTGTGTGCCTTTTCCCTGTGATGCGTATTGATGGATCGCTGTTCCTTATTACTTTGTAGAACATAATGAAGTAGATTATTGTATCAATGTATTTCGTAACGAAAAAGGTTCTGGAAATGATTTTAGGTTTTCAAAGTATTTGTTCCTTTATCATAATAATACGTTTGTTTAAAAATGTAGAAACACGAGAACAAAGTGACCTATCCTATTATCATACAATATGAAAAGATTTTGGAGTACCTACTAAAAGTTTATCTGAGAGATTTCTTCGTGTTTTTATAATACAAATTAAATTATATTTCCTTTGGCCAGTAATATACAAAAGCACAGACTTACTGTCTGTCACTGTCATAAGTAAATAAAAAGTATTCTCAGTATAAAATTGATTAATTTGTAATCTTATTTCAAACTCGACTTAATTCATAGGTAATGTGTCGGGGGAATGTGCGCCGCTGTCGACGTAACGCGTCCTTGTCTGCCTAAAATTTCATTTACCCGTCGCGACCATCCCTGATGCATATTTAACTAATTAAAAACAAATAGGGTTATACAGTTCACAATCGAAATACTTTACAGCTTCAGTACTTTAGTAAGTTAATTAACCGAACAAATGAATCGTCTGAGTTGTCAAATAATGATTTTTATCAAAAATGCTATGAGGATAGGAGCAGCAGAAAGAAATTCAAATATTAGGTACCTACACGTCTCACATTGTTGAAGACAATGTAATATCTACGAATTTATTTCTTTGAATATTTCTACTTAACACGGTATTTCTTAATAGAAAGTAATCTGACCGTTTCGTCCGGTTCGCATAAGTGGGTTATAGTGATTGACAGTTTGGCCTTAGCTAATTTGCCGCGCAATTACTTAACCCGTGATACAGCAGATTTTGAGCTTAAGAGTAATAATATAATGAGGTCAGTTTGGGTGCAATGCAGTGGGGTTGCCAAGATAAAACAGAGGAAGCGGCTAATTACATGAT
Organism: Abrostola tripartita; assembly: GCA_905340225.1. Taxonomy (NCBI): domain Eukaryota; kingdom Metazoa; phylum Arthropoda; class Insecta; order Lepidoptera; family Noctuidae; genus Abrostola; species Abrostola tripartita. Next base: position 9,326,902 of record HG996487.1, on the reverse strand, counting down.
AAATGAAGTACCCATATCTCTTGAAGGCTTTCCTCGGCGACCACCTAATGAAGTCGTGTTGGTCTGTGATCGGGGTCACCAGCAGCGCAGCCTGCGGGGGTTAATACGTCACCGTGGCGTTCTAAAATGTTCACGTCAATGATGGTATTGCTGTTAAGGTTAATATACAAGAAAGTTTAGATGTCTTGTCCTATATGACAAACGTGACGGTTTTCTGGTAAACGTTACAGGCGGAATCTTAACGGGGCAAAGTCTTTATCTAGACTTCTTAGTCTGCTAACGCATATGCTACGATAGCATACAGTTTTATTTATATTTTGTTTAGAGTTTCGTTACCTGTAACAGGATGTTAGAGCTATTTTCGTACATTAATTAGGTTTTGCAGCAACATGTTAAATATACTCATAAATTAAAAATATGTTTTTATATTACTCGAACCTTACGAAGAACTCTTAAAGCAGGACAGTTTACGATGTGTCACGCTTCCACAACGTAAACTGCCCTGCTTTAAGAGTTTATGGGGCATTTAAGGGGGCTGATGTCAAAAATACACAATTCTTACGAATAACATAATATACAAACATAACTGATGCAAAACATACCTAGATTTCTTTGACCCCCCAGCTTTTTAACAGCTGATAACTTTTAGTGGCATTGTTCCACCTATCACTTGATCGGATGACAAATTAAATCATTAATTAATCGGATTACGCAAATTGATGCATTCGTAAGTAGTCAATTTAATGGAATTAATTAAGCCAAACGTAATACGCGTGTGATTGTGTATCAAAAGAATCCACATTCAGTTGAAATTTAAGATAAATATTTTTACAGGTTTGCTGGAAAATGATCCATTAAGTTAAGTATGATTATTCGATGAATTCCTTCTATTTAAACAGATAAGGCAATCCAATTATATAGAGAGTTACCTTCTGCCAACAATTTTGCTTGCTTCGATAAAATGCTTGCAATGCAGCGCAATAACTTATAGCCTACATTTTACTATATCGGCTAACATTAGTTTTAAAAGGCTATTTATTGGTAGAGCACTGCCCCCTTACCATGAACTCTTAAAGCAGGACAGTTTAGCATGTGGAAGTAAGACGCTGCATTACACAGCACGTAGCGGCGTCTCTCTTCCACATGGTAAACTGTCCTGCTTTAAGAGTTCATGGTAAGGGGGCGTGTGTACTTCTTACACAAAGTTTTCTATCGTTATTCAAAAATTATTTAAGATCGGTCCTTTATGTCTTATACACAAGACACAAAATTATGGATGCTGTATATCGAAACTATAACGAATTCTGGTATCGGTAGCGCGTGGCATGTCGATGTTTTATTCGAATAACATAAATTACAGCAATACGCAGTATAATAACAGATTTTGAAATAAAATAAAAAATATTTAGTTACTTTCTTATTTACTTACCTCAAGGTATAACGATAGTAGAGCCAAGCCGAGCTGCTTTTATCTTCTTGTGGGTAAAAACCTATTATGGGTTCGGCAATCATTCGTTTGTTCTGATTAAATCTCAGGCCATCGACCTGTTAATTTTTCAAATATTTCTAAGCTATAAGTTAGCAGGAAGGATGAATCTAATATCTATTTTTTCCGACTAGATTGGGCATCAAGGGTGCATTTGATTGCTATTTAGACGATGTTTTTAGACTTAGGTATACATACCTATATCGGCCACAGTGTTTGTGTGAGTCACTTTGTAAACTCGGAACAATAAAGTAGCGAATTAAATTGTCACTGCAAACAGTGTTGCTTATTAAGTACTGCTTTTATATTACAAAGAAACAACCTCTTATAACTACACGACTATGTAGGTTTAAAAAACAGTAAAAATGCGAAATACAATTAGTATTGTTAATGGTTCTATTTTGTAAAACGTATGAATTTTAGTCAGAATAACGAAGAATATCATTACCATTTATCACCCCTCGTGACATTAGCATAGAACGCCGTGAAATATTCAATTAGGTATTAGAGTCCCCGAGAAACGGAGGTTTCGGATGAAATTAAGAGGCAATGCGACATGTCCTTGATTTTATTATTTTTTGTAACGATCAGGATATTAACGTACATTGTTCGGAAGAAGTTACATTATTAATCGACTACATTATTTAGATACACGCGGAAAAAACTCCACCTGCAACTTTAGATATACTTTTCCTTAATTTATGTTCAAACTACGAACAAATCTCAAATACACTTTTGAAAGACTTCAGATAACCTTTAGAAATATATACCGTATCAGCCACCAAAGTTGCAACTGGAGAATAAGCACTGGAAACTGTAACTTTAAAGTTGTAAATACTCGGCAACTATTAACTGTTTTATATGTCTTAAACAAGTTATTAAGTCAATATTTCCTATATCGCTTACATCATTTCATTTTATTTACAATTAAATTTACCATGCCCAATAAAAACTTTAATATAAATGTCTCTATTCAAGATAATAGCAATATACATGGCACATTCATTTATAAACATTTGCTTAAATCTTATACAATATCTCGTTATGTATTTAACAGTAAGTATCAGAGATGAACTATTTATATTCTTACAAACAGTTTGGATATTCACCTATTACAAACTATATACAACGTTATAAGACTAGTTATTATCACGTTACACGCTGATGGAACCAAAGAGAAAATAACAAAAATCGCCGCATCTAAAAATGAAAATAAAATAGCTACAGAAATAATTCTAATCAAACGTAATTACAGGCTGTTGACTACTGACAATTGTCCTGAATTATCGTCAACGCTATCGACAAAACAAATAATTGTGGTTGTTATAATAATTATAGCAGACTTTTGATTAGACACAGGAAGATTGTTGTCGTTGTGGTGATCTTGTTGGAGGCACCGGTAGCCGTGGTCACGATGACCTTACCGTCATTGGAGTACCATTTGTTGGCTCTATCGGGCACTCTGTTGCTCTTCATGCTGTCGACGTCGTCGTCCTCATCGTCATAGGCGTTGGATCCGTACTCATCGTCTGTTGTTATTCGTACGTCGCGGTCCGGGTACTGGTAGGCGTGCCTATCGTTGCCCGGTATCTCTGTAGCACGAATAAATATTCTCTTTCATATCATTGCATTTGGTCTAGCCGGTAAGAAATATGTTTTTATATGAAATTCTGTTTTTTATTTTCTATTTTTCAAATTTCCTTTATCAATTTAGATTCAAGCTTAGCCTGGGCAACATGCCAAAATTACACCAAAAGTAATTATTTATTATTTTGATTCTTATGGATAATAATTGTATTATTATCATGTTATCTGACTCTACAGCACATTGCAATAAAGAAAATAAATTTAAATCCATATATAGTAATTTAAACTTTCAAACTAATTTAAAAAGATGTTCCAATATTAGGCTACAAGTTGAGAAGTGTTTGCGATTACCAAATATGGATTTCAATGAATCCCTATATATTAAATTCGATTTTACAATAACCCGCGATATGGTTACCGCGTCACTTTAATATTCAGTGTTAATTTCGCTTTTGCATTTATTAAAAGAGTTCGTGAATTGAATGCAAATGTCAATATTATGGCACATTTTATATGAGTTGGCTATCACTCATTGGTATTGACAAAATAAACATAATTAACTTAAGTGATTAAGTCAATGAAAACATGTTAAATAACTTAAACTTGGTTCAAGAAAATGATAGAACATTCTTTAGAAGAGGAATGGAAGGGGTGGGTTTAGTACTTTAATGGAATATGTGTTACCATAAAGTCTTATCTTGCTCTCGACATCCCCTAAGGAGTTCTTGGCGACACAGATGTAGCTCCCCAAGTCCTCCCTGCGAATGTTCTTGATCGTCATCGTCATCTCAGCTTCGAACATCGACTTCTGTCTGACTGACATCACGTGGTGCTCCGAAGGTATGATCAGTTCACCTGCAGAACAATTTATTACTAAAAACACACTTGTTTTCAAATTCAATATTAGAATTTCATCTTTCCTTAGCGGAAGTTTTATGAAAAATGTAAAAACTTCGTGCAGACACCTAGAAGTTTTATGGCTGCCTTATAATTTGTTTCGCTTTTATCGCCGATGCTATGCCAGCCAGCCGAGTTAATCAAACGGTATTAAAATTCGAATGTTGTACTTTTTAAGTGTATTTATTTTATATTTTATATTCAATTTGGATAAGGTATCATTTTAAGGTCTACGTTTACTGCTGAATATCAATTTTATGCTTATGATATTAGACCATCTGATAATGGATATTATATGCGGGTAACTTAATGTGTCTAGTCGGAGAAATTAATTCCATAGCTTAAACAAAAGACATGCCATTTAAATAAAAACTTAAAAAGTTAGTACTTTATAAAAACTATGCAAAGTTATCACACAATACTGACAGTTACAACCAAGAAGGTAAACTCAACAACAATCGAAATTTAAAAAGTTTCTGAAAAAATTCTTACCTGGATCTTTAACCCAGTAGTTGATTGACTTTGGCGAAGACTCGACGTAGCACTCAATGGTGACGTCAGTGCCCAACGGAGCGCCTACCAGCTGGTTGGGCACTTGGATGACTGGGTGAACTGTGTAAAATTAACTCGTTAATTAGCAAATTATAAATCGAAGGAGGCACCTACTTCTTAATAAGGTGCCTTTCATCATTGCGGTAGTAATTACGTCAAAAAAATTCAGTATTATATAATCATCCTTATCAGCTTTTAACGTTTGCAAAGAATTATTATCAAAAGCAACAGTAAATGTATATTATCTGAAGTATAGCAACATTGTAAGATAATTATAATCAAAGATTGTAGGTTAGGTTAGCCTACTGGATTCGAAAGTACTCACTGCTCGTAATAGACTGATAGATTGACGTCCACCGTGCATGGATAGATCTTGATACTTTAGGAGCGTTCATCAGTCTCAAACATGACAACTAAGTCAGCAAACTGTACTCTCTTTACCGTATAAAAATTTTCTGTACTGGTAATTTAACTTCTAAGGCATAATTAATAACACTTCGAGCAAACACTATATAATAAGTAGCAGAGATAAGAGGCATTCAGACCAGCCATAAAAATGCTCAAAGATTCTTTTCACGCAAAAATGTTTACTGATACAGCCCAACATTATTTTAATTAAAATTATCTTTACGATCTCTTTAAATCAACTACACTTTGCGTTTGAGTGAGATCTGATATTTTCAGAGAAAAAAGAATCTTTTTAACGGCTTCATTAGGCTTAATTGCTTGCTCGGAACGAAATACATGAAACATTATAAAGATCGACTTACAGTGTACACTCACGTGGATCCTCTTGCTGACGGTGGGAGGGACGCCATTACCGGCGATACATAAGTATGTGCCCATCTCCGAACGTGATATTTTCGTCAGTTTCAACACTTCACCCTGATATGTTAGCACTGGGAACAAATATATCAACTTGTATTATATTAGCTGCGCCCAGCGGTATTATCCGGTACAATTAAGAAAACCAATAACCAATTGTTAATCCAAGGTGTCAGCTACCTCTATACCAAATTTTATCAAAATCGGTCTACCCGTTTGTGCGTGAAGAAGTAACAAACACACAAACCCACTCACAAACTTTCGCCTTCATAATATTAGTGTGATAGCTAGCTTTGCTCGCTCTTCTCGCATGGAAAGTTGATAGTTTGCGTACACGTGCGGTCTAGGATAAATTCTGCAATTAAGTCCCTTTGGTCTTGATGGTACGGAGCGCTTGTGAAATAACATACATCTACAGGTTTCCATTATAATTAGATGTGGCATGACCGCTGCGGTGTTGCATGTACCATGAAATGTTTGTAAAATGTATAGTACCTTAGGCCTTGACTGTTTTTTTGACTTTATTAGATTGTGTTATAACGATCTATGAGATATTGTTGTTACAGTATCAAGTCTCAAAAAGTAATATTATTACATTATTTACTTCGTACAGAGTATATGAATTATATTGAGCTATGCGTCACACATATATTTGGAAATTAGACATAAAAGCTGTTATTGATATAATATGTACATACCAACTGCAGGTACATTTTATGTTATCATCCTTATATAAACAATATTTATTGGGCATCATTTAGTCTATTAAACGATTAAACTAAACTAAACTAAGTTATGCAAACATTCCGTGTATTAAATATAAGTTCAATCTTTTTTTTTTTTTTTTTTTTTGGTTATGGTTTATGTCGACGACCCCGAGGGGGGTCTTATTGGACGTAGCCGGATAAAGGCGAGACTTCTGGAGCCTCCAGCCAGGCTAACTACTAATAAAGACTTTAAGCGATGCTACCGAGGGCGCCCCCTGCGGGACTCGAACCTCGACTCGGTGCATCGCTGACTAACATGCAAAAACAACAAGGGACTGCTGGATCTGATTTATTATTTAGGGACTATTTTATAAGCTAGAGCTCGGCCCCGGGCCGGCTGTACTAGGGACGGGAGGGTTGTTTACGTTAATATTTAACGATCGCGGCGGACCTCGACGGCGAGATCTTAGTATTCGACGGCGTCGGTCGTGTAAAGTGTTGATAGTGTCTGGATTCAACCGTTGCTGGAGCAAGGTTGTACTATCATCTGGCTCATCGAGTACGCGTCTGGGACGCCTTGTCTTGGAAATCCGTGATGGTGTGTAACGGCCGGCCGTTACAACCAAGGGATTCGGGTGAGACTCGGCGGATTCGAAAAATCGGATACTTGCTTGCTTCATGAACTGCTTGATGGTAGGCAGTTTAAGATCACAGTGAAGCTGTGTATTCCGCACGAACCACGGAGAGCCCGTGGCTCGGCGCATGAAGCGGTTTTGCAAGGTTTGCATTCTTTTTAATCGGGCATCGTGCACGTGTGCGAACACTGGACTCGCGTATGTCATGATGGGTCTAATGCACGCGGTGTAAAGTCTCACCTTACATTTAAGGGAGAGTTTACTGCGTGCATTGATCATGGGATGGAGACGCCCGAGAGCGAACGCGGCTCGCGCACGTACTCGCTTTATGTGCTCTCGGAACGTGAGTTTGCGATCTAAGGTTACACCCAGATACTTGGCTTGCTGCTCCCAAGGGATTGGCTCGCCGAAAAGAGTGATCGGAGGGGGGAGAGAGGGAGCAGCTTTCCTCTTCGAGAAGAGGATTGCTGCGCTCTTAGTGGGATTGACCTCGATTCTCCATTTTCTGAACCACTTCCCTAGGGTTGTGACAGACTCTTGGAGAATGCGACCTATGGCTTCAGGCGAAATGCCTGTATAATAGAGAGCCGTATCATCGGCGAAGAGAGCTAGCTGAGTGAATTTACCGTGAGGAATATCACTGGTGAACAGTGAGAAGAGAATGGGAGAAAGCACCGAGCCCTGTGGGACTCCGGCTTGAAGCGGGTGAGGGGAAGATAGAACGCCCTCTATGCGATATCTGAAGGAACGATTCGACAGATAGTCCCGTAAGATGAGTACGAGACGGTCTGGCACTTCAAGTTGGTATAGCTTATATAATAAGCCATTGTGCCAGACCTTGTCGAATGCCTTCGCGATATCGAACAAGACCATACCTGTGTATCGGCCTCTTTGGAACCCTAAACTAACGTGTTCAACAATTCTATGGACTTGTTGAACACAGGAGTGTTCTGCTCTAAAGCCGAACTGTTCGTCGGGAATGAGGTTGTTACCGATGGCAAAATCTTTGAGTCGTGCCAGAAAGACACGCTCGTAAAGTTTCCCAATAGTCTTGAGGAGACTGATTGGGCGGTAACTAGACGGGTCGGCTCTGGGTTTACCGGGTTTGGGGATACCTATAACTATAGCCTCTTTCCACACGTCCGGAAAGAGGTTGTTATCTAAAGCCGCATTGAAGATGGCGGTTAAAAGACCTATCAATAGAGGTGGGAATGACCTAACAACTTTATTAGTGATACCGTCAGAGCCGGGGGACCTTTTGGGGTGTAACCCTTTGATCAGTAAACGGACTTCGCCAATGGTGACAGGGGCGATTGGGAATTCTGGATCCTCAGCGGGAGGCAGAGCGAGTCTACGTTCGACTTCATTGTCTACTCTTTCGAGATGACTTGAGTCTACTGGTAGAGTGCTGGGCTTACACTGACTTTCTAAGCTGTCGGCTAGGCATTCTGCCTTCTCGTCATCGTCGAAGGCAGGGACCGGATTGTCGCGACGGATGAGCGGTGGCATCGGTGCCACATCTTCCGTTTTAAGCGATCTTTGGAGCTGCCAGTACGCTAAGTGCGTAGGCTCTAAACTTTCTAATAGCCTGTCCCAACGAGCTTCACGCATCTCACTTATACGCTTCTTTACAGCACGCTGCATTCGACGCATGTGAGCGCGATTAGACTCGTTGGGAAGGGAGTCGAAGGCGCGTATAGCCGCATTCTTCGCCCTCAATAGATCACGCACTTCCGGCGGCAAGTACCAACGGTTGTCGTCAGCCTCTGGTACTCGCCGTGAACACTCGTTCAGGGCGGCCTGTACGTGATCCGTGAGAGAGTCGATCGCGGCATACGTATCGGAGGGGGAGCTAATAATACCTGGTATGCGATCTAGATGTACGGATGAGCTCGACTTGAGGCGGTTCCCAAGCTTCGCCCAGTCCGTAATCACTTTAGTGGGAGGGGGAAGGCCAGCGTCTTGGGGACCTACCCGGGGCCCTAGAGACATGATAACTGGCCTGTGGTCTGAATTTAATTCTTGAATAACTTCCATCGAACGCAACGAAAGGTTGACGTTCTTCAGGAGAGCTATGTCTAAAACATCGGGTCTGAGTCCCAACTGCATAGGGAAATGAGTCGGTGACGAGGGACCTATTATGTCAAATTGGAGGGAATTACTGAGTAAGTCCATATACCTTCCCCGCGGGTTACGGCAGTGGCTATTCCACGACTCGTGTTTCGCGTTTAGGTCACCTGCTATTATGACAGATGGACCTAAGGAAAGCAGGACTTCTATATCGGAACGAATATCGGTTATGCCCGAACCGGACGCGTACGCGGATACTATATGAAGGGGACCGTGACCGATCAGACCTAGCCGACAGATAGAAACTTCTACGTGAGAGAGAGAGGGCGGGTCAATTGGTATGCAATACAGAGACTTTATAAGTTCAATCATTTTCATTTTGTATTTATTTAGGTACCTACATGCTTTACAGAACTGTTTTATAATTAGTACAAACTTTAGTCGACGTTGATTTAAGTGTAGGTGTGTAAACAACATTAAAATTAAATATGTTATTTGACGCTTTCACAGAGTAAAATTTGGGATTAAAACTGCAAGAGAAATTAGCGTGGGATTTAAAACGTATTCGTAGTTTAATTTTGCACGAACTGAAAGATCAAAATGTGGATTAACAATAAAAACAAATAAATATTTATGAAACAACTCAACCTAACAATAATCTATAGGCAAGAAGATTTATTCTTTATTATTATATGTTATACTGTCAGCGAAAGTGTTAAAAAAAACAGACACTATGTTAAAAAAATTATAAATTCTCCCAGTCAGGTCATAAATATATTTTATTGTATGCGATAAATTAACACCAAGTTACAAAGCCAATAAGCAGATAGTTGTTCAATAAGAAAATAATAAACTCAACACTTATATCGCGATCAAGTTGGAGCGGTATCTAAAGCCGGATTATAAACGAGAATAACAGCTGGCTATGTTGTACACAAAATGTATACCTTGTTCGTTGGAAATTCTTTAAATGTGCACTAAAATTTAATTACATTAATCGTCCAGCTTTGTGTTAAAGCGGTAACCATTCTAGAAAATATATTCCACTATTCAAGTAGAACTTTACAAGATAAAATGCTGGGCAATAAAATGGAATTTTGTTGTTGACTTTTTACAAACATGTTTCATTAGTTCCACCATTATCTATGATTTATTTTTATTTACTTTTAGTTGGTTACTGATTTTAATGAAATTTATTCTAGCTTCGTCTTGTGCGTCTGAAAGATTTTTACTGGGGCAAAAAGTAGTTGTGTTTTCGTTAGTTATACCGTCAATAAATTATTTTATAGTAAAACGTGACACATGGACAGTGAAACTCCGCCTACATAATTTTGGTATAGTTACTTTCTGCGTTTTGAAGTGCATCGATAGACGAGGTCAACCGGTGCTTGCTCGCTGTGGTAAATGGGCGACTGTTTTTCCCATGACACGCAGACTACGCTGAAGATATTGCACTTGATCTCTATCTGGTCATGTAGGAATTTCGTCCTAGTGAACATTTTGGGTAAAGAAATAAAGTTATTGAAATTGTGAGGGTTAGGGTACCTTGTGTTTGTGTCATATGTGCACTAAAATATTTCTAGCGTTGTTGACAATCTCACTGTGACTGGCCCGTTATGTTTATTAGTTGAACATAAATTAACTTAAATTCGAATAATTCACCGTCACGTTAATAACATGATACACAGGACTCAATAAATTATTCAAACGTTATTCAGCATTCGTATAATGAGACCTAGAAGTGTATTCAACGGCAGAACTCTACTAATTACGACAAACTTTAAACAATACTGGACGCGAAACTCATCCCGAGAATAGTCGCCGCGCGGCTCATTGTGGAGCCACAAATGCGGTCACACAGACTTTCGCATTATACATATTCAGAAAAACAATGGCGTCCTTGCGCCATTCAAATAAACTAAGACAAATGAAATATTTTACCAGTTATTTCCCAAATTATGGTGTTATTAAATTGAGTAATTTTGTTTTAATGGACGGGGTACAGGTTGGTTACCATTTAGAAAATGTGACGGATATAACTAGCACATTTAGGACCTGATTAGCTCTAGGCTCCTGTCAAAGATCGGATGCCTGTTGGAGTAATGAGTTCCTAAGTGGAAACCGCGAACGGGTTAGTTCGTTGGGGCGCCACCCCTTCTTAGACCTTAAAGGGTTGATTGACTAGACGTTGGGGTAAATGAATTGCCTAAATAATAATGTTTGTAACGATGTACTTCGTTTTGTCGTAGAAACATTTATGTCAAGGATCGTTTACTGTTCATAAATCATCTGTTAAATTCATTTTGAGATAATACAGTTATTATTATAATTATGAAAAGCCTAATACAATTTTATATTTTTAATTGTGATTAATATGATTAATTATATTATTATGGACTAACTATTCATACAATGGTTTTTAATTTGTATAGATAAGACTTTTAAATAGTTTCTGAAATGTATAAGTGATCGCGTCTGTCTAATGTGAATTTAAACTTTGTAAGAACGCCTATAGTAATTAGCGAAGTAATTAGCATCTTCCAAAAATGAAGAACTAGAATAATTTATATAATTAAAAAAATCCCGTAATTAATTTCAAACACAAAAACAGGTCTTTAATTTATTATTGTCAGAGACCTGCAGGCGGTTAAAACTCCGACCCAGGTTATGCATAAACCATGCGATAAGAAGAAAAAAAAATGTTATTGGTTCGTTGTAAGGTTGTAAATCAAACTCATTTGCGTAAAGCACACTCATTCGTGTTGCCAATTGTTTAAGTGGAGGCACCTACTGTAATCATGTGGAGTAACAACTAATTAAATCAAACACTAGAGCAGTGATTCCCAAAGTGGTCCAGGTGGACCCCCAGGGGTCCACGGGAGCCTTGCTGGGGGTCTACGTAGGCGTCAATAAAAAATGGGGGTCCATAAGATGTTAATAGGGGTCCACGAAAATTTATCTGCATATAGTTTTTATAAGGGCCTACCTATATTGTTTTAAGTACCTAACTAAGCAGATAACATTTTAATCTGGCAAGCGACTCTTACTTGTCCAAACTTGCGTATTCGATATTACAATTTCGTGTACAGACTTGCAAAGCGCAATCCGTCCGACAATGCTTAGTGCTTGTTTAGACATGATCTTGATCAAGACTATAAATACTCGATGCCAAAGGCATGCTCATTTATTTGTTTCCGGAATTTCGAAAAAGAAGGTGTGAGAAAATTTATATTAGTGTTCCTAGTGCCGGAGAAAAGTAAGTACGTACCTTTTTTTTGTTGTACCTAGTTCTTAAGTATTTTGTTTCGTGTACTGGTCGGTTGATAACAAATGCTTGTATACAATGTGTCCTAGGGATAAGTGACCGCCCGGCGTATTTAGAATATTTGTACAAAATTAAATTAAGTAAAGACGCGTGACGTGCTGCAGTTTTTTTACGATATTTCCTAAGTTTGTTCATCTTTTTCCATTATTTTTGTTTACTGACTAGCCGACATCATAATTTATCAATTAAAATCATTAGACAAAACTAAAATGTAGTAAAAAAATTACTTATATAAAATCACTAAGGCCGCTAAGTCACAAATGTAAATATAATTATTAATGATTTCGTACAAATATTCAAAAAACGCCGGGCGGTCTTATCGCTCGGACACATTGTATATAGCTAACTTAGTAACTTACAGATATTTTAATTGTCCTCTTTCGATTTGAAGACAAACACAGCACGTTTTATTCAATTGTTTTTTCACGAGAGGACTGCCTCTCTAAAAAGGCCGAAAAATCAATATTGCAGAGCAATTACTGTTTTATAAAACTACTAGCGCGTGAACTCATTGATTTAATGAAATTTTAGTTATTGTTTTTATGGTCACTTTTTTGGTCAATTTGGGATTTCGACTTTTATTTTTTCCTACACAAATATGATCAATATTCGATACTGAGTAAACTAATTTTTATTTCTACTATTAAAAAATTGTGGTAAATTAGGTATTTAACATTGATATCGCTTCGTGAAAAAGTCTGTACTTGTCTTAGCGGTTTATTAGTTGGTCCCTTTACAAGCCGTAATACTTTTTCAATATAATGATAATCATAATAATATAAAGCTGACAAAGGCTGCGTTGTGCTACCTATATTCAAATAAAAACTTGGTTACTATAACATTTTTTTTTACAGGGAAGGTAACTGATACAAAACATGGCTACAGCAAAGAAAAAATGTCGACAATACAGTGTCGATTATTTGAAATATGGTTTTGTTCCATCAGAGGCAGATAAACACTTGCCCATGTGCCTAATATGCAATAAAGTTTTAAGCAATGACTCTATGAAACCATCAAAGCTCGAAGATCATCTAAAAAGGTGTCATACTGATAAAATGGGTAAAGATTTAAAATATTTTCAAACATTGAAGGAAAAATATGAAAAGAGACCCACCATGCACAGCATGTTCGCTTCAACATCTCAAAGTAACGATGATGGCTTGCGGGCATCTTACAATATCTCATTACTAATAGCAAAATCTGGAAAACCGCACACTATCGGAGAACAATTAATTTTACCCGCTGTTGAAGAGGTTTTAAAAACTGTTTTGCACAAATCTCCATTTGACGTACTAAAAAGAATTCCATTAAGTAACAATACTGTACAAAGACGCATTGATGAAATGAGCTCTGACATCGAAAGTTTTTTGTGCAATCATCTGCAAAAAAGTCATTTTTCTATACAACTGGACGAGTCAACGTTACCCGGTAATGAAGCATTATTATTAGCATATGTCCGATTTATCATGGAGGAAGAAATTCACGAAGAATTGCTATTTGCCAGAACTTTGGAGACTGACACTAAAGGCGAATCAATATTTAATGTCCTGAGTAATTTTTTTACGGAAAAATCGATTCCATTTACAAACATTATTTCAGTGGCAACAGACGGAGCTCCTGCAATGGTAGGGCGATATCGTGGGTTTATAAGTCATCTCAAAAGAATTATACCAGGACTTACAGCTATTCATTGCGTAATCCACCGACAACATCTTGTGGCGAAACATTTAAGTGACAGGTTGAACCAATCTCTTCATTTTATAATAAACGCTGTCAACAAAATTAGAAGCAATGCATTGAATACGCGTTTATTTGCTCAATTGTGCGACGAAAATGACGAAGACTTCCAACGACTGCTCTTACATACTGAAGTACGCTGGTTGTCGAAAGGTGCATGCTTAACGAGATTTTACTCTGTTTTCGATTCCGTATTAGAGTTCTTAGAAAGTAGAGATCCAGATTTAAAAGAAAACTTGATCAAATTCAAAGGAGACATTGCGTATTTGACAGATTTGTTTAAAAAATTTAATGATATTAACTTGCAGTTACAAGGGGACAGCCTGAATTTAATAAAAACAAAGGGGATAATTTCGGCTTTTCTTGGGAAATTGAAATTTATGAAGCAAAACATTAGTCGGCGCGAATTATCTCAATTTCCAAACTTGTCGCAGGTAGAAACTATTGATGAGGATATCCATACCTACAGTCAACATTTAAGTGCCCTGCATGATGACTTCAAAACCAGGTTTGAAGATATGCTGACGATGGATATACCACCATGGATCGTAAATCCATTTGATGAAACTGAAGTGGCCAATGTATTATTACAAGAGGAGCTGCTTGAGCTAAGCACCAATGAGGAGCTGAAGGTGAAATTTAGAAAAGGCTACCAAACATTTTGGCTGCAAGCAGAAATACACGAAAAATATCCTGGACTGTGGGAAATCGCAAGGAAATTTTTGATAGCTTTTCCCTCATCATACCTTGTCGAAAGAAGTTTTAGTGCCGTTACAAACCTCTTAACAAAAAAAAGGAGCAAACTAAACATCACAGAGCGGGGGGATTTGCGGTTATTGCTCACAAAAATAAAGCCAAACATTGATCGTTTGCTGACACTCCATCAAATACATCCTTCCCATTAATTAAAATTATGTCCACAACCTATAAGTATTACCTTATTATTATTTTTTTGTAATTCTTTTCTTTTAATTAATAAAATGTTATAAAATGTACCATTTTTCGTTTTTATTTAAAATTTAAAATTTTAACCTATCAGAATATAGGGACGGAACTCAGAAGCGACACAATTTTTATTTTTTGTCGACTTTAACAATGTGGTAGGAATGTAGCAGCAGGGGGTCCACCGACACCAGTTTAATTTTGAAAGTGGTGCACGAGAAAAATAAGTTTGGGAACTACTGCACTAGAGAATGGCAAAGGGATAAACGGAGTTTATTTTATGTATATTATTGAATCGATTGCGCCGAACGGCAGACCGAGCCAATCACTTTACGAAATGCAAATAGTTTCTTTGTAGTCATTTGTTTGGTTTATTGATTAAAAATTTAAAATATTTTAATTTCATACACACGCTCAACATACGATCCAATGTTGTTTTTAAAATGCTTTTTATACTTTTGAACAATATCACTGCTTTGTGATTACAACATCGGGTTGTAACTTGTAATCTATACGAAATATAATTATACTTACGACGTTACATCCTCAAGATTTAATTATTACAATGTAGTTTCACTTCTCAACGTACTAGGCGTCGCACATAATTTTTAGAGCTGTGGAAATAAAAATCTAATAAGCAAATTTAAATTGGTTGCTAAACGATACCTTTTGACATAAGCGCCCTCTCCGCGAATCTTCATTCCTTTTTTATGTGCGGGCGTCGCAACATCGTGTGTTTGTTAAAAAATAGTTTTAGTTTAAATATAGTGTGTATCTAGTGGAAAAGACGTGTTAGTATGGGAAAAAGGAAAAAGGAACGAAGTAATTCGAAAATTCGACGAAAGATTTAACGATTGGAGCGAGAACTACGTGACCGGTCAATAAGTCAAGATGATGAAGGTTAGTCTATATCGCTAATCATTATATTACTAATGCAATTAATATTGAAAGAATAAAGTTTTTTCTATAAATTAGCAAGTATAAGAACGAATTGGTATAAATATACTTTTATCGTCATGTCGATTTGCAATATTTTTTTGCCGTCTACCTTTATTACAGGTAGTTTTTTAATTTTGTTGAAGATACTATTTTTATTATTTATTACGTTCTTAATAAGGATCATTTTCGTATGCTTAGTGTTAATCTTGGTTATATTCGACATGTAAGTGTAATATAGGTTCTAGCTACGATCGTATAGGTACTGCTAGTAAAAAGTAATTAAGTTCTCATACCTACATGAGTTATACTCCGTGACATGAGCACGGCTGATAACAAATTAGTCTAGTGGCGTATCGTGAATACGTACAAGGACTTTAAAGTTTATAAACCCTGCATACTACAGCTTGTCAAATCAGTCTAGTGGCGTAACGCGATTACGTACAAAGGCTAATAGACAAGGTATCCTCTTCAACATTCGTTATTTTTCTAACTTACAGAATATGACCGTTATTACTCAAGGTCACCAACACCAGACTCGCTACGAATGTATACACTTTCTGATGAGTCAGAAAACGATATCCCAATTAGATCTGAGGTAGTAGTCCCCGCTAGTCCACCGCGTACCGGTGATGCCACAGATGCTGCAGACGCATCCAATCTACCTTCTCAGGATCCCGGTTCTAACTCAATAGAGGCCCCAATACCTGCGTCCGAGTTTTTACCACCTGAAATATTAGAGGCCCTGGGGGACCCAATAGGCAAAGAAGAGGTTTTGGGCTCTCCTATCAATGAAGAGATATCTAAACGTTGGGGTAGGATCTTAGTAGAAGGGCTGACTAAAGAGGTGAAGGAAGCTACCTTAAAGAAAACTTTAACACCCGAGAACTTCACTTTATCGAAAGCGCCAAAGCTCAACTTAGAAATATCTGCCGTAGTAAGTGACAATATTAAACATCGGGATAAACTCCTTGAAAAGGCTCAAAACCAATTAGGGTTGGGCATTGCTGGTCTTACCAATTTAGCTTCTTCTCTGATAAAAGAAGACCACCCAAAAGTGGAAATCTTAAAAAGACTATCAGAAGTCAGCCAGATTTTCCTAGATTTACATTATGAAAGCACACAACATAGAAGAAAGTTGATAACTTCTTCATTGGACAAAAAATTTACCACGACGATTTCGGATGTAAAACGGGATACATTTCTTTTTGGGACTAACCTCGGAGAAAAGATTAAAGCCACAAAGACAGCAGAAAAATCAGGCCTCCAAATTAAACGCAGCAATTTCAGCGTACCATCTACATCCAGACAACAGGGAAACTGGAGAGGCCCACCCAGATATCAACCAACCAAGGCTACCAAACCGGGTGGGCCGAAGCCCAGGTACACAGCCAATCAAGGACACTCTACTCAACAAGGTCGAAGACAGCCAGCTGCGAATCGAGCCCCTCCTGCTCGAAAGACGGATTACAGAACTCGCAAGAACCAGTAGAGGTAATAGTTCATGCTGGTAGATTGATCTACTTTGTAAGCTGTTGGGAAGCTATAACCAAAGATCCAATAGTATTAAGCTATGTTATAGGTTTAAAAATCCCTTTTAATAACACTCCTGTTCAAAAATTTGTGCCATCTAACCCTAGGTTCAGTACCACAGAACTTAAACATCTAAAGCTGTCTATTTCAAAGTTACTAAGTTCAGGGGCTATTAAAAAATGTAGTGATGTGTTTGATCAGTTCATATCGAATATTTTTCTAATTCCTAAAAGTGACGGGTCATTTCGGTTTATTTTAAATCTTAAATTACTAAATAAATTTATCAGTCCGGAACATTTTAAAATGGAGGACATTCGTACCGCGACTAGATTAATTAGCAATGATTGTTTCATGACAACCATGGATCTACAGGAAGCATATTTTTTAGTACCTATTCACAATTCCTGTAAAAAATATCTAAGATTTCGATTTCAAGGTTCTACTTTTGAATTTCAGTGTCTCCCTTTTGGCCTGTCTATAGCACCCTTTATTTTTACAAAATTAATGAAGCCAGTAGTGTCCTATCTTAGAAACCAAGGTTTGCTTCTAGTTATTTATTTAGATGACTTATTATGCATTAATGACTCCTATAATAGTTGTCTTAGAAGTACAGCAACGGCGATAGATCTTCTTGAGAGATTGGGCTTTATCATAAATACACAGAAAAGCAGCTTGATACCTAATAAAATTCAAAAGTTTCTTGGTTTCGAAATAAATTCACAAGATATGTGTTTGATGTTACCGGATACGAAACGTCAAAAAATATACAACCAAACAAGTCGAATGTCTAAAAAAAGTTCTTTATCAATTAGAGACTTTGCAAAGTACTTAGGATTACTCTGCTCGGCTTGTCCAGCAATATCTTATGGTTGGTTATATATGAAACGCTTCGAACGTGAAAAATTTCTTGCTCTACGTAATTCTAAAGACAATTACGATTGCGTCATGAATATTTCACCCACTCTTAAGTCAGACTTTTCATGGTGGCAAAATAATATTTTAGTATTGAAAAACCCAATACGTAATGGTAGGTATGCTCTTGAAATATTTTCAGATTCATCTCTGACAGGTTGGGGTATTTATTGTAATGGAGAACGTGTTCATGGTTTTTGGAGCGACACAGAATCGAAAAAACAAATAAATCTTTTAGAATTAAAAGCAGCCTTTATAGGATTACAGTGTTTTGCTAAAGACCTTTATAATAAGGAGATTTTACTTAGGATCGATAATACTACGGCTATAGCTTACGTCAATAAGTACGGTGGAATTCAATATACACACCTTAATGATGTAGCCAGAGAAATCTGGCAATGGTGTGAGCAAAGAAAACTGTTTGTTTTTGCCTCTTACATAAAGTCAAAAGAGAATACAGAAGCCGACCAGGAATCTCGACGTTTTAATATTGATATAGAGTGGGACCTAACTAAGTCTGCTTTTGATAAGATTACGAATTCTTTTGGAAACCCACAGATTGATCTTTTTGCCACGAGATTGAATGCGAAATGTAAACAATACATTGCGTGGAAACGAGATCCTTCGGCTTATAACATAGATGCGTTTACAATCGACTGGTCGCCATATTTTTTCTACGCATTTCCCCCATTCTCACTGATTCTAAAATGCTTAAGAAAAATAGTGACAGACCATGCTTCTGGGATTATGGTCGTACCTTATTGGCCTAGCCAGCCATGGTACCCACTGTTTTTATCCCTTTCTCAAAACCAAGTTATTTATTTTGACCCGAGTCCCTCATTGATATTATCACCTTTCAGGACTCCACACCCACTTTGGAAACGACTTACCCTGGTATCGTCAGTATTATCGAGCAATGGTACGTAAAACAATCGTTACCAGATAGTGCTATTAAAATAATAATATCATCGTTAGCTGACAGCTCTCTTAGACAATATAATGTAGTTTTAAAAAAATGGTGGCATTTTTGTTGTAAAAAGAAGATCAACATATTTGATAACAGTGTTCTTAATATCCTTGAATTTTTGGTCAATGAATATCAGTTAGGCGCAAATTATTCATCCCTCAACACCTGCCGTTCAGCACTTGCATTGATACTAGGTAAATGTATAAGTCAAGACGATCGAATTATAAGGTTTATGAAAGGAGTCTATAGGACTAAACCTTCCTTCCCTAGATATAAATCGACATGGGATCCTAATCTTGTATTAGATCATCTTTCAAATTATTATCCAAATGAGACTCAAACTTTAGCCTCTTTATCCAAAAAAATTGTGGCTCTACTCGCGTTGTCAACTGCACAACGTGTGCAGACGCTATCGCTTATACGTTTGTCTAACATTAAAGTAAGTAGCACAAGGATAGATATTAATATCAATGATATAATTAAAACTTCTGCTCCAAATAGGTCAGCGCCTAATTTAGTTATACCTTTTTTTCCTCATAGGGAACAAATCTGTCCTGCAAAAACATTGTTATCTTATATTGACGCAACCAAAAATTATAGGAACTTACCATTAACCGATAGACTCATTCTTACTACCAAGAAACCAATCCATAGTGCTAGTGCGGCGACCATTAGTAGATGGATTAGAAACGTGTTGGCTGAAAGTGGTATTGATACGGGGGTATTCACAGCTCATAGCACCCGCCACGCGTCAACCTCTGCGGCTAATCGTAAGGGAGTCTCAATTGAAATAATTAAACGAACTGCAGGATGGTCGGGGAATTCATTAATATTTGCCAAATTTTACAATCGCCCGATTGCAATTGAAGAGGATAATGGATTTGCAGAGGCAATTTACAATTATTAATATAAGGTGAAAATAATGATTAGATACCTAATAGAAGTTGTCACATTATGCACAGAAGGCAATTTCTCTTTGTTAGAATTTCTATATTAATTTTGTTATTATTTACTGTAATATATTTCTATTTGATTTATTATAGTTTTTTATTTACGGTCTGTAATAATCCGTATCAATCTCGTTTGAGTGAAAGCGCTAAACATCTACATTGTAATAATTAAATCTTGAGGATGTAACGTCGTAAGTATAATTAATGGTTGAACGAACTTACCTTAAGTGATGTTAGACCATAATTATACGAGACGTTACATCCGAAGAGATTTAAAGTCCCACCCGGACCCTTAAACTAAAGCCCATAGAAATAATGTGATCAAACGAGATATGCGTCTCTAAAAAGAATGAAGATTCGCGGAGAGGGCGCTTATGTCAAAAGGTATCGTTTAGCAACCAATTTAAATTTGCTTATTAGATTTTTATTTCCACAGCTCTAAAAATTATGTGCGACGCCTAGTACGTTGAGAAGTGAAACTACATTGTAATAATTAAATCTCTTCGGATGTAACGTCTCGTATAATTATGGTCTAACATCACTTAAGGTAAGTTCGTTCAACCATTAAATATAATCGCCAATAAATAAATGTGTTAGAGAGAGCTATAAATAGTAGTTAGTGACCACGTCTGGCGATCAGTGTACGTCCTGCATTCGCAGAAGAGGCCTTGCTCTGCAGTGCGACAGTTACAGGCTGATATTATTTTACAATTTTTTTAATTGTAAAATATTATGTTCCACATCTATGCTTATAACTATTACTAAAACGCCGGCGTAATAAAGCGAAGCATGAACGAATATAGGAATACAGACGTCCAGTTTATAAGCTGTGTTTTTTGCGATTACAAACTCGTAATCACGGCCATAGAATAAATTTAATGAAGAATTAAAACAGTTTATATATTATTATCCACATCAAAAAACCACAATCAGATCGAAACCGCCAACTGCGGTGTTTTTCTATCCAATAACTCTAACCACTGCGTTATTTTGACATTTATTTATGTCAGGACTTGTTTGGATTTAACTATAACTTCCATTATAGTTATACTTTTGATTAAAATAGTTCATAAATATTAAGCTTATTTAAGCCGCCTGTCATTACTACCCCTATAAATGACCAATTGACTTGAAAAGCATTGTGCAAAAACCTTGCGTCTTGTATGTATCTAGTATTTAGATGCTAAATGTACGACGCTGATTTCACTTACTATGTGAGTATCTACACAGCTAATTCTATAATATTATGTAGTATAGCTAACTAGCAAGAGACCAGAATTCTTAGAAAAGAGAACGATGGAAAGGAATAGGGAAACAGTGGATGATACTAGGCTGATATTATTATGACTATGATGAATATATAATTTCACATTAATTTATCTCTTTCTGTCAGCAGTAATTTTATATTCCAAAGAAAAAGACAAATTACTTAGTCACACAACCGCTGTACAACGTTTATTAAAACGGGCCCGTGTTTAACAATCTTTGATATTTAACTTGAAAATAGGTTATAGGTTGCAAGTTAAACAGGCTAGAGCGGTAATCTGGATCCTGACTGACGGACTTACCTTAGTTATTGAGTTGTGGAGTTCGGCCCTTTATTAACAAACTTTAAAATTGATTTTCCGTTTCTTCTGAGATAGCCTCTAATATTTTATTAGATGAAAAAAATATTAAAGTCGCTACCTCTATTTAAATAACGCTTGTGAATCAAGTTAAATTTGAATTCACATATTCATATCGTCTTTACATAAACAAAATTATCATCATCTTTTGCCTTTGCGTCTATTACAGACAATTTGAATACAGTGTCATTTCAGAGACAAATACTAAATGTGTCTTTTTATCTAGAAAAGGCATAAAGAGGAAAACACAGTAGGTTTAGGGTTAGTTACCAATACAGTCGCAGAGAAAGCTGGCACATACCCATTAATTATTTGTTGGGTAAGTTGCTCAGTAGAATTATACCAATATTTTCTCAAGGGACATAATCAATAGGTACTTATTTAAGTTCAAGAATTAATGGGTTAATCAGTTCAGCCGTACATTCCATAGAACACGTCATTCCAATGGAAACTGGCATTCAATAACTATTTGCAGGTAGCGTGCCCAATGTTGATTTTATCGTTACGTTATTTCGTTGTTTGAGGGGGAGTCGAATTGCCTTCTACACCGGTAATTTGTGAAACAATACCTTCTCACTGGGAATTTACCCTAAGTATTGTAATAATAAACGGAATAATAACATCTACAATGAAACAGATTTTGTACACCGCTGTTAGCGATTTAATCAAGTCCTAAATTTGATTTTTGGTTAATTATATCGTTTAATTGTTCATGACCAAGGCTGGCAAACTCACCGAGTTTTGGAAAAAGTCTTCTTAAAACTTGATTGTGTTTGCTGTTGGTCAATATATAGCTTGTATTCATTGCAACTATTAAGGTAGGATATTGGCAGCTGAGCGCTACGAATATTTGCAACGAATTCTGCAAAATTACCTTTCAATAATGTTTATTATGCCGTGAGTAGCCGACAAAGAAGCAATTAATACATGCAGTTCAGGCTTAATTACATGTGGGAATTTTGACCAGTGGCGATATAAATATTGACTTCATTAAAAACTTGCTTTCTGAAAGGTGCTTAGACCTTTACACGTTAGTTTTGTTTGGTGCGTTAAGGTACCTTGTCCAGCTGTTATTAGCTCCTAATGTCCATACATTCCTGGTAAGTGAGGCTCGCGTGACTGATGACCAATGTACCCCATATTTATTGCAATTTGCGGATTATTACATACATATTTCAAAACATACCGTAGTATACGTTTTATGCACGTAGGTATGAAAGGCCCCAATAATGATTATAACGACTTTAACACAAAGTAAACAGTCATAATCACCACCAGTCATAGCCAGGGTTAACAACTTTAAATTCTTTTTACATTAATTCCTCAAAAAGTATATGTAGAAATAGTATGTATCTACCTAACTCATTGTTCATAGAACTTACAATGAGTAAAATGTAGATGTATGTATAGATGACTTTTAATGAAGAACAACTCTGTTTACTGCATCAACAATTACAGCCATGTTTGAATATATCTGTGTATGCTTGTGATAGTTTCATATCGATGATATTTATCTAAACCATCAAAGGTATGAAAAGGTATGGGTGTGAAATGTGGTTGACATTTCTAAACGAATATCGGGTCCAAAATGGAATGCCATCCTAATGGGTATGAACTAATTGGTATTTCATAATAATTAAATTGTATGAGAGAGTAATAGAAACACATATTAATTTCTATGAAAAGGTCGGATCAATTATGATATAATAAATAATAATAATAATGACAGTCTAGAACTGTCTCACTGCAGGGCAAAGGCGTTTTCTCTTAAGAGAAGGATTGAGCATTGATCACCATGCTCACTGCTGTTTGGCGATTTCAGAATATGAAATGCGGGTTTCCTCACTATGTTTTCCGTCACCGTTAGTCAGTGGTATCTTAGTATTAGAATTCTAAAAAGGCATTTATGACATTAAAAAGTCACATTGATACTTGCCTGGGTTTGAAACTGTAACCTTTTGCATACAAATCCAGTATGTCAAAGGTCACTAGGCTACCACGACAGAATGATATTGTAGCGACATCTACCCGTCGAAGGACGAATCATGATGACATTCCTGCATCGCGCTAGCGAAGTGGGGCGCCGCGGCCCACCAGGCATACCACCGCCTGGTTGGAAGATCTTCCTTTTCGTTGGAGGAACTCCACATCCCTTCCTCCACATTGGTGACCCCGACGTGATTGAAGCAACCTTCGAGCAGCAGCATCATCACCACCTTCGTCGCACTCCTCTCCACTACAGCAGCAGCAGCAGCCAGCCAGCATCCTCAGCCTTCATGGGTAAACCACACCCTGCAGCGATCGCCGCAGACTGGTCTACCCTCTGGCACGCAACTTGGGAAGTACACTGCAGCACCGCCGGTCCTTGTAAGAAGCGCATCAACCTCACCGGTACAACGCAGTCGCCCACACGCATCCCGACTCACTGGGACAACCTACACTTATCCCGACTCACTGGGATACGCAGCACTCGTTCCGACTCACTGGAACATACTACTGGCATCGGCAACACTCATCGACTTCCAGTCTTGGAGGAGAGATGGTGTAGCGACATCTACCCGTCGAAGGTCGAATCATGATGACATTCGTGCATCGCGCTAGCGAAGTAATCACACGCGCTAGCTATATATACAGCCGCCCCGAGTTGAGAAGTGGGGCGCTGCGGCCCACCAGGCATACCACCGCCTGGTTGGAAGATCTTCCTTTTCGTTGGAGGAACTCCACATCCCTTCCTCCACAATATTATTATAATATTGAATTTTAATTACATCTAGTGACCAATTATTATTCCGACAACTTCGGTTTATTTAATATATTAGGTTGCTTTTGTTTTTATTTTTGAATTGTGTATTCATCTTATACTCTAAGCTACCGTAGGGTACGAGGTGCTTAAAAACAGTTACACATCTAAGCGCAGACCGAGGTGCGCTCACCTTTGTTGGTTTTATTCCAGACAAGCAATATGCGATTTTGTTAATGGCATAATTAAGTACTTTCTTAGTTTCGCGGTCAACACACCTCTGACTAATTAGAAATGGCTACAATAACATGGCTTGGCAAATTGTGATGTGACGTCTCGGTGTTTTGAAAAATACAGTTAACAATACAAACGCATTGGCAATAATTAGTATTTACTATTGTTTCACGCTATCATGTTACAAAAGTATTAGTGTAATCTGAAAAGGTTTTATCAATATTACTAAAGTTGTTATATTTATGCTGTTAATATGTTCTGGTCACGCTCTGGGTGAATTTTGTATGAGTTTAATGGCAGTGTCAGTTGTATGAACCAATATAGTGCTTTGTACGATAAGTCAAACTGCGTATGCTATCTTATACAGTTATTATAAGTAAAAAAACCTATATGTTTATAAATATAATAAGGTACACCATAACATATCTATAGAGAAAGATTTTGTTTTAAACTGATTGTATGAACGTAAAGGCATGTATTTTTTACTCGAATTTTGTAAACAAATTGCAGTATAACTGTATTTTTATTGAGTTAAAATCTTACCTTTGCTTTTCGTTCCACTTTGGTCCCGTACGACGATGTCCTGTCCGTCTTCTCGTTTCCACATGACCCTCGGTGAGGGCACGCCGCGGGCCTTGCACGCGACCCTGGCGGTCCCACCTTCGGGTACCATCGTGTCACCCGAAGTCTCTTCGGGTATAAAATCCGGTGGTATCACTACGTCTAGGAAGCCCATCTGCAACAAACGTCACGTCAAAAGGACCAATGCCAGTTATGCTAAATTTTAAGTGTGCCTAATGTAATTTATGTAAGCTGCAGCTTACATTACGGTCTTTTTTAGGTAATATTAAAACGCACAAAGCGCAAACTGTTACAAAATTGAAGGAGAAAGACGTATTAAGATTGAAATCAATAAACCGCGGAAGTGAACAGGATCATTTAATTATCGTAAAACCTAACATAGTTCACATTGTTGATGAAATTAAATCTGAATCTTGCGGTTTTCCGATCGCCGCCGATGAGAAAATATTTACTCAAAATTGCTTAGTGAGATGCTTTAATCACATTTCGGTTCAAAATTGAAGCCTTTTCAGATTTGCGTTCGACGTATTGAACGGAAGCGACGAATACTAAATAAGCGAAAGTGGCAATTATCTTCGTAGCGACTGAATCGTAACTGTGTTAGAGCCTTATTGGAAGCTTGTAGGCTTAAACTTTTATGTTTAAAATAATAATACGCTAAAAGAATAAAAATAAATATGTATATATATAATATGTATGTATGTATCTATAAACATAATGTTATAGTTTGAAAGTGAAAAATATTCAAATATGTAAAGAATGGAGTTTTAAATTAATATTTTTTCAGAATATCGATTTCACTTAAACCTAGAGTTATATGAAAGGGTTCAATATTAAAATATGCGTATCATTGTATCTCGTACAATAAAATAATGCTTTATAGCACTGTCACCCTTTTTATGGTAAGCAGAGATCCGTGAAGGAGTATCAATCAGGGTGTTGAATGCATGGTCGATGTATCCACGTCACACTGGCCAGCCATGCCCAACGGCTCGCTCCACACACGTCACCAATTTTATTAGTAACATGAGACTTTCCTAACGATGTTTTCGTTCTCTTCTGGAAGTGGTAATAATAACTTTATTGCCTACTTCGAGCGCGATTAAACGAACGTGTATAATACTCGTTTGTAGAGTAGCAAATAAGTTACAATTTATGTCAGTATATTGGTTAAAGTGCAGCTTTACCGCGTGACGCATTCCCGTTAATTCATCCCTCAATTCCTGTTAGTGGACCGCAGTCCATTACTTTGTAACGACAAGGATCCAAAATGTGGTTTATTAAAAAGAGTTTGTAAACGATTTAACGATCCAATGGTGAATACCCTGTAAAAGAGATTTCTTTTTGGGGTAATATATTCAAAACGATGAGAAACGTTTGCATTAGGTTTACAGATGATTAAGCGCTTAACGGCTTTACAAAGAGCTCCGTAAATATTAGAATAGCGTAACTTAGCTTATGTTTTGTGGTTTATTTTATGAACTTATCGAGGTAAGCATTTATTTTTGTGAACTAATAGCGAAAATACGTGGGTAAGTATGTTCTCCATTCTTCCTCGAGTGTAGGTATGACCTATTGAACCTTATCTGTATGGAATTCATAAACCAGAGATTTTTTTTTTAAGTCCCACACTAGAAATTTCTCCTGTATCGTGGTTGCGTTTCACAAACATGAAATATCACATTCAAAAACAGCCAGACTCGGGACATGATTGTCCCGTGCGATGAACATGAATGTGGATTGCACAAATTTTTGCCCCATGCGGGAATCGAACCCGCAACCCTTAACGCAGCAGTCTAATCGCTTAGCCACTACGTCAATCAGGTCGTCAATATATCCTATTATTGCGAAGAATAACTTATATTCACAGAACAACAGTTATGGTAACGGTACACGCAAGAAAGTGCTTGCGCGCATCTGTATGATACACACCAATATTGTTTACGCGTGTTGCATGTGGGCGGAATGCATTAGCGACGCTTGATTTCATTCGCACGTGACGTTAAGTGAATGTCATATACCAACATCTAAAATACTCGTATGTATAAAGACACTAGTCAGCTTTGTTATGTTTCAGCAAAGCCAATCACGTTATCTTCTTTATAAGGTATTCATTCATATTTTATTATAAGGATTTGTAATGTGAATAACTGAATAGAGATGTGAGAACTTAATATTTCTTAGTCGTTAAGTAAGATTTTAGTACCTATATAAGACTTTTATAGTAACATGTTATAAAGATTTATGGTCTTTTAATAGCCGAGTGCACTGAGTAAGGTGATAATTAAGATTAACACGTGTTCGTTCTTTTAGGTTTATGTTAGACTTTGTTCTTGGACATCTACAGACTGATTATTTCTATACTTGCGCATAAATAAATCA
Organism: Abrostola tripartita; assembly: GCA_905340225.1. NCBI lineage: Eukaryota > Metazoa > Arthropoda > Insecta > Lepidoptera > Noctuidae > Abrostola > Abrostola tripartita. The sequence continues at coordinate 9,299,278 of HG996487.1, read as the reverse complement.
ATGACAGGTTGGTTTTCTAGTTATTTTACTGTCTTGTGACTTCACCAACGATCGTAATCTATACCTACTCTCTTAATTATAAATGGTACTAAAATTAAGCATCAAACAATCGTAAAACATTAGAACACAGGTATAATTTAATCAATCGAACATTGTCCATTTTTATAAGAGGGATAATTTAGCTTTAGCCTTACCTGACTTTTCATAGGATCAGTGTTGATCTGGCACATGTATTGTCCTCTATCCTCCTCCTGGACGTTCTTGATGTGCAGGTACCAGGTGGAGTGGTCGCTGTGGGAGACCGACACGCGAGGGTTGTGGGTAATCACGTGCTCGTGGATCGCCTGGATCGCCTTCGTGTCTGCCTTCACCCAGCCCACCTGCAAAATGAGCAATGAGAGTAAATGAGGCAACGATTGAGTTTTGTTTATCACTAGGTACAGTCAGCAACATAAGTAGCTTAACATGTTAAGAAACCTCATGACAAGTAATTCAGTTGTTTTTTTTTCTTTTATAAAAAGCGTCGCCCCACACTAGGAATTTCTCCTGTATCGTAGGTGCGTTTCACAAACATGAAGTATCACATACACAAACACCAAGACTCGAGACAATCAAATGTGGATCGCACAATTTTTTGCCCCGTGCGGGAATCGAACCCGCAACCGCAACCCATAGTGCAGCAGTCTAATCGCTTAACCACTGCGCCAATCAGGTTGTTAATTTAATGAAATAATTATTGTTTAAAATTATAGGAGTTTCCCAATGATGATCTGAGAATATTTAAGACTTTTTACTATGTAAGAAGTTGTTCTTTAATTAATGGTTCCTTTACTTAAAAATAATGTTGCCGACTGTACTTATAATAAAAACTATTAAAAAAATCGTGTTTTGTTTCTCTAGAATGAAAAAGCATTTTATTTACTTTTTTTTAAAACCCCGGATGCAAAAAGTGGTTTTAATGTTAAACGCGTGTACTTTTTCTATTTGTGTGTCACTGTAGCTCCCAATTTAATAAACCGATTTGAGCAATTATTGTAAGATTTGGTATGGTTAAAGTTTTTAATTAATGAGAGAGGTAAAATTGGTGTGCAAATACGGTCGAATTCCAACTACTGAGCGTCTAGAACTAATATTAATAAACTAGTTCGGTGTGCATATGTTACGCTTGTAATTAACAAAGGAGTTCCAAAAAACATTTTCAGTAACAAACTTTTTGTAGACTGCAAAATACTGGGATATTGTTTTATGAATAAATGGATATTTACTTTAACTATAACTTTACATTTTAAGTACCCAGTCTAATTTTTGTGAGCGGAAAAATTAAGCAATCTTAGTTATAAGAGTTTTTTATAATAAAAGTTTTGTTTTGTTTTGAATCTAACCTACCTACTATTGGGTAAAAGTATATGAAAAAATTGTATATCTATGACATACATACATACATGCCATCATGCCTGTACGTATGCCTCGAAGGGGTAGGTACGTGGTATAGGTACACACACACTTCTCTAGTATCTCCCAAGGTAGTCGATGGCCCGCCAATTGCCATTAACCAGGCACAAATCCTGACTAGGTGCTGGTACTAAGAATAACTTAATGGAATAACTCAATAACACTTTTTCCCTACCCGGGAATCGAACCCAGGACCTCAACCGCAGCCGCGCTTTGCAACCACTAAACCAATGAGGTAGTCAGTTTGTCTTTATAAATCATTCAATCCCTCTTTTTGATGTGAAAATAGTTTGATTTAAATAACTTTTTCTGAGAAATAAGCAATTTCAACGGTTCATAGGTTTCTTGGAATCCGCTACATCGTTACTAAGTGTATTTCAAAGATGTTTACAAGAAACTTCGCGCCCTTTATATAAAAAAAGTAATATATTTTGAACAGGTTGTTGCTATGGAGGTTTTATATTAAGCTGCTTAATTTTTAGGTCAAGTAAGACATTGAAAAGAAAAGGGTTGCGTAAATTATACATAAACAAAACCTATTAATTACGCATGCAGGCCTACGTTGCTAACCTACATTTCTTGTAAACCATTTTTATGATAACATTTTCTGTTATGTATGTCGCTCATTAAAGAATACTCGATCTTCTTTTCTTTTAGTTTTTCTTTGAGGAAAAATTGTTATCTCGTGCTAGGAATTTTTGTTGACTGTCGCGTTTACATACATCGCGTATCTAAACATTTAATTATACACGTCCACTCAGGTTTTAAGCTGATGAGATTGAATTATCTGTAACTGTAAACTGTATAATTCAGTTTTTTCATGGTTCCTATCACGGTAGATTTTAATTCTCAATAATTAGACACATTAGTTATATTTTATCATGAAGATTGATAAAGTGCTGTATAAATAAGGGATTAATGTAGATTGAAACCACACAAGTGAAATCTGAAGTCTAAAAGGTGCCAATTATAGAGATCAACTTCACTCCGCTCGGCTTAGACGTTATTCTCCCTATTTTGGTTCGTCACTAATCTGCTGCGTCAAAACTTTCCTACTTTGTAATTTTACCGTTGCCTGTAGTTTATGCGCGGCCTAAAACTGACTAGCTAATCCAAGTTAACTAACATAATTAATATTCAGCCTCTCGACTTTATTATGTAGTTGTCGGGGACTCCGAGCCAGCTTTTTGTCTACAAAGACTATTAATATAGATTGTTCAGAGTAATAATGGCTTAATTCAAACCTAAATTATTCAGTTATAATAAAATACCTGTGGGCTGGGATTTAGTGAGGTGTGCTGGCGAGATGATATTGAGAATATCTGTGATATAAATTATTGTATGAATTTTCAATTGTCTGACCAGATAAGGGCAAAGTAGGTACTATTCTAGTATCTTAGAAAACTGAATCAGTGAATGTGTTGTGTTTTGCCCTTAAGAAAGATGCTCTAGTAGAACTCTACGTAACTGTTTATGGAATAAACTACCTGGAGACAAGGTTGAAAGTGAGTGGATGGAGTAATTGTGGTGCAACTAAAGAGAGGGTAGTGTTTGGCCAATTTAAAACCTAAACAACTTAATATTCCACGATGCTATTTTTTATGTTAGGTATCATTAAGATTTTCAGAACTTAAATTTTTCGTATTAGTGTTTTTAATCGAAATAAGACATTAATATAACTTCCTCGTTTGTCTGTTGTCGCTAAGCTCGACCGCTGAGCATGAGGTCCTGGGTTCGAACCCGGGTCGGGCAAAGTGATAATGGGTTTTTCCATAAGGTAATTCCCAATAGCAGTACGGAGTCTGGATTGTGTTGCTCGGTTGATGGCAATAGGCTCGCCTCCTATTACATTGGGACCTATACCATATCTAGCGACACTGCGACATGTGGGTTTATCATAATATGTGCACTGTGCACCTTTCCCTATCCCTTCGGGGAATACAAGCGTGATGTTATGTATTACATAATACGTCACTTTTTTTAAATCCATTAATAGTATTCCAAGTGTACTTACGCGAAAGTTGCCAAGGTTGACAACTATGCATTCGAAGGTAGCATCACGACCGATAGGCACCGTCAGGTTCGTGATGGGCTCTCCAAACTCCGGTACCTCAATACCTCCTGGGAACAAACATTACAATCATGAATCAAATACAACTGCATCAATTACAGCGAAAATGACGCCATCCATGTCTTGAAAGACTAAAATAATTTAAAACATAAACCCTTTTATTAGTACAAGATGGTAAAATTAAATAAGTCTAGTTTCTGAACAACAAGACTAAAACCAATCTTACGTTTAAAATTAATCATCGATCAAAGCTTAACGAAGATTAGATATCGATTATAATTTTGAAATTACCTATTGTTCGGAAGGTTACTTCAAAGTTTGATCAATTTGACATTGAATCGTTTCAGTGGTAGGTACCTGTATATACTTGACTAAGTATCTGAGATACGGTCAAAGATTAAGTAATTGCAGAGGTAAAAACTACAAACTAGCGCAGTATTGTGCCTAACTGATGAGCGTGCAAGTAGACATTAGTTAGCGGCCGGTATGTACGCGGCTTATCGCGAATGTTCCCACCAAGTTGCCGCTCTACGATACTGTCGCCAACAGTTGCACCTAGCTAGGACCTTGCAACAAAGTGTCAACTAACCACTTCAACTTGTTCCGTTATTCGCGGTACCAACTTCTGAAATGTGAAGTGACACGAATAACTTTACCAAGTGATAGTAACTACGTAGACCGCTTGCGCCCGCGATCTTGTTTGGTACAATTGCGTCACTTACATAATATATTCATACATGAGCTGTAAAAATATTATATCTGCAAGTTATGATTCGCTGAAGTTTGTGTTGATATTATGATTTTATAACTATAACCTTTTTTTCATAGTTTGACGCAGCATTTAAGCAACCTCTTCTGCGACCCACACCAATAGCAAGTCAACCTTCAAATATGAATATGGAACGACATTTTGCCAGATAATGACTAATGCTGATTTAGTAAGTTGTGGCTAATTAGATGGATTTTCAGACAGTGATATACCTAAGTTTATCTTTATTCAATAAACAACAATAGATCTACTTTAACCCTGAAAGTAACAGATGTTTGATGCCAAAGCTCAACGCTGGCTAATCTTTTTATTACAGTGGGATTCATTTAATGTAAGTATAGGTATATCTCTTGTCGACAGGTCAACAAGAAAGTCAGTTGGGACTTATGAATTATAATCAGAATTCCTAAATCTAAAAATAATATGTATTCAAGTAAAACAATACATAATTACTTTATACTATTAATAAACCGTTCATTACAAACAATTCTGTCAAGGTCGACAACCACCCCGAATCTCAAACTTGACGCTACTTTTTGACAAGAAATATTCATATTCAAAATTACATTCTATTTTAATATTCCCAAACAATTTTATGTTATAAACTTTAAGGCGTAGGTAATTTACATACTATAAACATAAACAAATTTCAACTCTAGTGCAACTTTAGTGCCTAAGTTTCCCACGTTTTGCAAATAGCCACCCGCTATGGTTCCTAAGTGAGAAAATTGCAGTTGGGCAGAGATACGGTGCGTTGGAGGAAACTAAAAACGATGTTTTGTCACCTTAACGAGCGACGGGAGGCGGCAAAGTGTGAAAGCTTGCCTGCCGACATTCAAAACATCATTTTGCTTTTTCCATTCCTTATGTTGTACTTAGTTTGCGAAACCAAATTGTGCCACTGTTTATGAACTTATCACATGTAGTAGCCCTTTATATTTTAACAACGTACTTATGCAAATGAACGTAATGTACTTGTTTTGTTGGTTGAAGGCAGTATTATTAGAGTAGCTAACAAGTGTGTTGGTACAAAGCTCACAAAGTTAATACCTAAGGTCAAAAACACAAGTAAGGAACTGTATGTGGTAGGTATTATTAGGCACAAATTTAAGACTACTACGTACCGGCTATCTGTTTACTTGTAACTGCATAAAAGTCATTATAGACTGATTTGTATTAACATAATTTATGACAAAATAAAACCACTTTATTTCTCTCAACATTGTAGCTAAGTTACCCACGATTGCTACTCTTCTATAAAGATCTGATTATTATCAGCGAGCACAAATATCTTAAACAAATTTACTCTGCTCCACCGCTTCAGCGTTTACCTTTTGAACAATAGAAGTTTCTTGGCTTGACTTTATTAATTTCTTAAGAAAGCTGAGTCAAAGAAGAGTAAAAATTCATACTTTTAAACAATCGTTCTCTGTATAACGACAACTATAGCGGGGATGTAACGTTACTGAACGGTCTCGTGGAAGGCAGTAAAAACTGCCATTTTGCAACGACAGCGTCCACAATATCGTCACAGACTGGGACGCAGTAAAATGTTTACAAAATATCCTGCTTTTGTTGTGGGTGCCACTAGAAGTGTTGGATATTGCTTTTGTATTACCGTTTTAGCGTAAACTCAGTCGGCCATTTTCCTGCAGCTGCGGTAATCGCTCTATTTTCGGGAACACTCGTACTGTCTACTGTATAAAATCACTATTCATGATTGGCGTTTGTATTTGTAGGAGATGTTTAGTATTGTGATATGTGTTGTTAATAAAGAATTTTAGAAGCTGTAGTTTTATGTTGGATATAGATCGTTTTTAGATTAATTTTTAAATATTTTAGAGATTTTTGGTATTTCGTGTTCTACTTTTCAGTATGTTTATTTATGTGAACAATCTTCTTGTTTCTTATATATATGATAGGTGTAATTTAGTATACTTTGATTTTATGAATTCTGAAATGATTCTCAATCTCCCGATTGGTCCTCAATAAAGTATTAAAACTGTTTATCTTCGTTACACAATATCAGCATATAACTAGAGTTTTACATAATAATAACTTAACAAACTTAATATTTACGATTTGGACCCAAGTTTCGTTCAAACTTCATATCTTCGCAGACACTTAGAGGGACTAATCGAATTAGTATTCCTGTAATTCTATCACTCTGACTGTGCGTATGTTAGAAGTTATTATATTTGTTTAATATCAATTACAAGTGCCTTGTAATTAGCAACATAATTATCTGCTAATATCGGCCGAGTTTATATCTCAGCGCTGATCGAAGCTAGTACGTTGATTAAGTATAATGAGTAAGCCGTACAATATTTAATTAGATACGATGTCGTTCATTGCTAAGAAAATAACATAACATCATGTCTGTATTCCCCGAAGGGGTAAGCAGACATGTATAGGTACAACCACATTTTCCCAGTTATTTTATAAGTCGCAATGTAATCTTCTTCTTAGCGTATCGTTGAACAACCTGGTGTCAGAGTTTAAACCGCCTGTAGGCTTCTGACATGGCATTACACACCGTTGAAAAATCTTTTAAGTGTGCCGAATTCCGGTTTAAGCCGGTTTAAGCAACGGATAATTAATTTATACGCACATGAATTTGAAAAGACATTGGTGCGTGCCGGGGTTTGAACTGGCGATCTTTGACTTGGCAGTCCACCGGTTATCAGTGCAATGTAATAGGGAGGAGCCTATTGCCATCATCCGGGTACAATTCCATACTTCGTGCTGCTACTAAGAATTACCTAAAGGAAAAACCTAATAACACTTTGCCCGACTCGGGATTCGGATCCAGGACCTTATGCTCAGTAGTCGCGCTTGGCAACCACTAGGCCAACGAGGTAGTCATAAAAATAGGATGGTAATTAGGAAATATTTCCGTAATTATGCCAAAAATGCGTTATGTTGCACTTCTTCTACAAAGACGATCAAACATTGACATATTGTAAAGCTCGATTAAATTAATTTCCATAAAAGTCAAGACTCTCATAAAATTTCATTACTTATATTCAGTTTCGAATAAAATCTATGTTGCAATATAAACATAGAGCTAACTCAGCGTCTTCACCACATAGCTTCAGTTTTGTTTGTGGCAAAATATGTTGGACTTATTTATTTCCAAAGGCGACATTCATTTTATTATTGTTTCTACGAAGAAATACCTTATTATTAATAACGTGAATTTACTTAGTGGATGTGAATCCGTCAGGTAAAGCAATGGAGTAGCAAACATTATTAGCTCCCACTTCTCTATCAAAGTCACTTGATTGGTACTGAAGGTATCGTGTAATTTTTTTGTGCTACGAGTTTTAAGGCCACATGCATCTTAGCTTAATATTTTTATTATTATGGAGAAATTAAACGGACGAAGGCTACTTTAACCGCTAGAGAGCTTAGTGAGTATAAACATAATTGTTTTCTTTTACTTACCAATACCCAATCTACTTACATGTCGAATATGTGGGTTTGTAGAGAAAAGATTAATTTATATTAACAACACTAATATTAAGGTTTCTCAGTTTCAATTACAGTGGAAATAGAGAATACAATTCAATCATTTAGTATCTACGTATGACTTAACGAAGTATCAAATGAACGTTTATATGAATAACAACGTTATTATTTTAAAATTATTACTAAATTTCACGAATTTAATTTGCTTTTAAGTGAAACTGGACGTTACAATAACAACACAACATGCTGTTACAGCAGTAGTCAACATTAAATACAATGTTTATAACCATTTTACGTACAAATTTTCAACGTCGCAATATCAACGGTGATACGTTCATAAATTCAATGAAATTACCCATCTTTCTGCGCTTCAAAGAGGCCATATATTTTCCGGTAGAGACAGCGCCTTGCTATGTAGACCATCACGCGAATGATAAATCAGTATGGTTCACAATATCAACCTAAAATACCGCGTCGTGAATATTTAAAGATAAGATATTAAAATTGCTATATTTTATATGTGCGTACAAGAAAGATATATAGACCTTATGCCAAATTTTTACACGATATGGTTATGTAGAAATCATGCAGCGACGCCTGAAGCCATCCTGATATAATTTATCTATCTATTTATTCCCTTTTCCTTATACTGCATAGTGTACAGAGGTACAATGTAAGGTGGTAATAAAAGGTGGAGAAGGCTATGAAATGGATTGAAAAAATTAAAAAGGTAAATGGAAAAAATTAAAAAGGTAAAGAGATATCATAATATTCATTTTCATCTCCTGTTTTATAATCTTTCTCGCGTTTTTAGAGTGAGGTTTTCTTCACAGTCTTTTCTATTTGTGTCTTTTGGTATTAAATGTTTTTACAGAAACTGCTAAATGCAAAAATATTTACACGAAATGCACATATGTAGACAATCATAAAACCGATACAGAAGCTACAGATCGAAATTGTACTAATAAATTCATATCTTTTTAAACGTAATATCAAACTGCTAAATATGGACTAGCACTGAATCGTTGAATCTTGTTAACAGCGATGTCAACGCATTCGGAGGAATTTTAAATAAAAGTCTCGCTCGGGATAATATCGTGAAGGTAAAATTATTAATATCATTCAGATAGCTGTTTATTATGGCATATTAAACAGCTATGTCCTATATATATGTATGTACCTAGAAGGTATTCCAATAATAATATTGGAAAAATATAATCTAGATATGTTAATTTAATTAGTTGTGAGTTTATGTTATTATTCGTTTTAATAGTTTTATGAGAGATCCACTTAATAGAGAAGAAAAATAAACTTAATCTATAATAAATCATAACATAATTATAATTATTATCCAATAATCTTTTTCTACTGATTAGTAGTTATTTGTTAGCCAGTCGCCTATAGTGTTATACTTATAACTCGGCAGTTAAATCCTGTTTTAATTAGGCTATCACATCTGTCAGTACCTGTCGATTGTTTGACTGATGCTAGACAGCGCGGATTGGGTAAAGCGATGGCTAGTGCATTCGTAATTCAGATTGCAGACAATCGATATCATCGGCGGGCTTTTATATATCCAACAGTGGAGTGTTCCTGTAGATGATTTTCATATTTACATTTTCCGTATGCACGCATCTGCACGTGGAACACTAAGCCGGGTGGTTACATAGTCGATAAAAGACGAACTAAGACCGCAATTCAGAGTTTAAAAGCAAGAAATAAATACCAATACAACGATGGCAAAGTCTATTATAATCGTTATGCGTATAAAAATCTTCTTCACTCATTTTCATGACTAACATAATACTTGTATTTTATATTTAGATGTTAATTCATTAACGTTATTCAGCTTAGTCTATCGGGTGGTTACACTTTATCACTTCTACTAGATAACTATTACTGGATTACTTGATATCTTTATATTATTATCTTTGTACTTTCCACAATAAATAGAGGTTTCCACAAAAAGGTTTCTTTCACACGGTACAATTGACAAAAGATTTTAAAGGCATCTTTTTACTTAGAACCTACCTGCTGATGTTATTGTATCACCAAACCAAGATGCCAGTTCACATTGATACCTGAATGTGGCAAGGCGGCAAGGCAAATAAAATCTTATACCACTGGATATTTTAGTTCGGGCACGTTGGTATAGTGGACGGACCAAATGGTTTTATTCGATAGAAGACGAACTAAGACCGCAATTCCCGAATTCAGAGATTAAAAGCAAGAAATAAATACTATTTACAACGATGGCAAATTCTATTATAATCGTTATGCGTATGTAAATCTTCTTCACAAATTTTCATGGCTATCATAATACTTGTACTTTATAGTTATATGTTAATACATTAACGTAATTCAGCTTAGTCTATCGCTTTTTCTATTACCCAAAGATAAATAAATATCTAGAGTGGAAAACTGTCGGTAATATTACATTATTGGTACAGTTCTTAGAATCTGAACACCAATGAATATACTTATCGTCGATTTAATTGGTTTTATTAGTTAGTATGATTCAAAGCTTTTTTAATAAAAAGGTTTTTTTTTTTATATGAGCTGCCACTAATAGACTACTGGATGCATTAAGCAAATACATATGTTTAGATACATACCTGGATACAACAAAACCAGAGTACAAATTAAATAAGATGATCTTATTGCTTTATAAGGTAAAAGGGACCATAATGTATATGTTCTACATTAATGTTTAGGGAGGATTTTACGTTCATCAACTGAAACGGATCGTAAAAGTAACTTTTAAATAATTCAAACATTACGACATTCATATGTCCGGTAATCCATACATTATTTATTTGCAGAGCTTGCTCGGAAAGGCAGATTCTTACCACGAAAAGGATTTTCATTTTAATTACGAAGTACCTATGTAATTACATTGCGAAATTAATTATCATGAAGTCCTCTTATCACTAGTGATAATATAATTAGTTATCTAAGAATCAAATTCCAGGATTATAGAAAGAAAATGCCATGTGGTTTTTCCAGGATTTCATATTGAAAGGAATCAGGAAGTATGGCCGTAGCAGTAACATGTCAGAAAGAGACCATTAATTCAACTTTACGATTTAAATAAATGCAACCAACAATGTTTAATGATAACTATTTAAACATGTGCTAATGACAAAAATCTGATAATCAAAATGATGATTTTTGGTCGCTTAATTCAAATGGTAAACTAAATGAAAGTTTCAACTGGTCATTTGTCATTGGACGTGCGCGGCGCGCACCGGTTCCGACCGTCCGAGTTCCGGCAGCAAGCTGCTTTTATTAATATTTCCAGCGCGAATCCACGCTTTATTAGCAAACAGCCGTCATGTGGCTGATAAATTATTAATGTGGTCGCAGCACAGCTTGTGTTTTGTGAGCCGTTTTTTTAACAACAGCTATGTTACATGTGTTTTCGGCAGACTAATGTACCTACTTAATTGATAGCATGACGTAATTGCATCGCAATAAAGCTTCATGAAATATGCAGCACGGAAATTATGATAAAAATATTCGAGGTATTTATACGAACGACAGGTTTCTGTGAAATCGTTACGAACGGAGAAGTTTCCGTTGGTATTATGAGAGTTCTCCTATTTATTTTTTATTGTGCTGAAGAAAACAGATGATGTATCTGATTTAAGATGGCGTCGAACACGTAATTGGCAACAGAACGTGTTTCTTTTGATCTTGCGCTTTGTTATGACGGTACGTAAAGAAAACTATTGACAGAGAGATTCCTGGAAATAAACTGAATAAAATGCAATGGAAATAGGACTTAGGTTTTATGTGACCTAACTTTCGGACGTCGTTATTATTAGCAGTATTCTTTTGAAATATCTAAACACCGCATTACAGTTCTTGCTAGGACAATATAAAACTGCATTTTTCCATCACAAGAGCTTGAGTAAAGCGAAATGAATAGGTAGATACGTCACATTATTACGATGGATGACTTGTCCCGTCCATAGTTTAACCGTCTGGCTACATTCTTAAAGACAGACGGAACCATTTATCATGAAGCTAGATGTCTCGGATGCAATTTTCAGCAATGCTTGTTACTGTGCACTTTTGGTCACTATTATAAATTGCTTTTTGTCTCTGTAGATAGGTAGGTCGTACTGTGGTAGCATCTATCAAACGATTCGAATGGCATTTAAATCTTTCGCTTGAATCCGTCTCTAATTAATTTGCTTTGGCCTTTTGTGAGGTTTCGCGAAATAATTTTCCTCGAGTAAGCATTTTGTCGTGGCAATACCTACGAAGAAAATATTAGGTATGGAAATCCTTTCGTTGTCATTGTTATAAGAACTGGGTGTTTTTTAAAAGTTATAGTGGCCTAGTATAATAGCTCCTTTATACCACTGTCTTCATTACAGTAAAACTAAGGGAGGGGGGAATATACCTAAATCATGAATGGACTAACTTATTTAAAACAACAACATAATTATTATTAAACCTTTTTTTCTGGTTTTCTTACAGATATCTATACTCTCACAAAAGGCTTCGAATAATAAGCCCCATGAAATATTACCTATGTGGAAAGTATTTCCTTGTAAAGAATAATACCAAAATAACCACTATATTCTCATCCCCACTACATAATTATTTGATTTTCATGATGATCACTTACATCAATCACCATATACGTAACCCCAGGGAACATACCATTCGTCCTTTCTACCGAGAATCACATTTAAGTGAAGCACCTTTACTTATTCCGAGAGTATGTAATTTTAAAACGTAACAGGTAATCTCGGGTACGTGTCCAAATAAAATATTTATGATATTGTCCTCATATTTCGGCTTAACCTGTAACTTTTCGAATGTAATATTTGGAACTACGAGTTACTTCAACTTTATGAGATGAAAAAGGGTTACATGTTTTATGCATAATACCTACATACGTATAATCGTGTATGTGATTCTCGAAGTGGTAGTGGTGTTAACCTTTATTATGAGTCTATTCCTATACACCCATATATTGACACTTATGACAATACCCATGTGGGTACCAAATAGGTAGCAAACCACTTATCGACCTCAAATTGGACTGGTGGCCTCTTATTACTGGCTTTTCCGATTATGGGGATGTTTTCTCCAGATATTCTATGCGCACAACATGCATAGTTTTGGCTTTTTAGGTCCTACATATTTTGATCTATTAACCTTGCCTTGTGTACTGTACAATACCTGGTATATATCTTTTCTTTTATCTTTAAAAAAAAACGTCGCCCCACACTAGGAATTTCTCCTGTATCGTGGGTGCGTTTCACAAACATGAAATTTCACATACACAAACACCCATACTCGGGACAAACATCTGCGGATCGCACAAATTTTTGTCCCGTGCGGGAATCGAACCCGCAACCCCAAGCGCAGCAGTCTAATTGCTTAGCCACTGCGCCAATCAGGTTGTCAAAATGTCTACGGTACTAGCCAGTACAGTACTACTATATTTGGCATTGGAATTCTGTTAGGTATAGTGACCGAATGTCATGTTTTATTATTTGGCATAAATGCGTATCCAACTCTCTTTATTAAATTAGCTCTGCGCAGTGGTATAATGGAACCGACATAGGTAAGACATACCGTGCTCAAAATGAATTTAGTCCTTTGTCCATACATTAGGCTGTTGCGTTCGCTAGAGTAAGTATAATCTTAGTAATAGTGTATGAATAACTCTATAATATTTCATGCTTGGTCCCAATCTTAAGGTATAAATGCCCCACAAAAATTAAATACAATAAGTGCTGCAAGAAAATCTAAAATCCTACCATGTTTACTTTTCAATAAATTGATTGTCATGCCTAAGACAAGCTTATTGAACTTTTTTGCTCTAAACTCGATTGCCACGAGAATAAACTTTTCCCATTTCTCATTTTTATAATTACTCTTAAATCTCCAAATTGATGAAACCTAAAAGCGGGTTTCAACTCAAGCCGGCTAAATAAAGGTGATTGAAAATATTATGTTTAGGTACTTGGCTACAAATAAACACGTTTATGAATACGTAGGTACTTGTTACAAGTTTAACAATGTACTTTACTAAGCAAACTTTATGGTAAGAGAGAGTTTAATAACAATAGGTATTCTAAACTGTAACCTAAAACTTTAGACAACTTATATCGATGTTGTTCTTAATTGAAATTCTGGAAAATTATTGTATAATTTAGTCTTACATATTGAGGTACCAAAAAATAACTCTTTTCTTTGTGTCTTAGTGGAACTAAGCCTTAGTCGTAACGTCTCAAATAAAACAAGAGTCACGTTCGAGTGAGTGATATCACGTCTTCGGCTCATCAGCGGGGGCGCGTGACGACTTTAGCACAAACAGATTTCACAACACAACCACTAACACTGGCCTCTAACGATTCACAATCCCTCCAGCTTTCTTTTAAAGAAAAACAGTTGAAACGAGGGCCCAAGGATCTTATTATAGTGGCGATGATAATAAATACGCAAAAGAGGGCGCCACTGGTTTAGCTTTGCCAAGTTTTCTTTCGCCTAACTTTATTATGCCATTAGAGATCGCGTGACGAAGAATCGCACTTTCTCGCCTTAATATAATTTGTTTTGACGGTTGTATCAAACGTACCCTTTTTCAAATCTTCTTGTTGCGGATCAACTGAAGTAAAATCAATCAGTGTAGGCAGTAATAAGGCTTTGATTCGTGAGCAGTGTTTAAGTACTTTTATTATATAATAGGGGTTTTTTTAAAGAATGATTTAAAGTACCTTAAGTGATATCGGTAGTGCGCCAAATAATAATTTAAAACAACAAGAAACATTAAGAATCTTAATTGTATTTTTCTTTTATACAAAATGTTATAATTATCAAGCTTTGACAATCAAGTTATGAAACGTTTATATTTTTCTTTAACTATAATTTAAACCAAAGCTTCTAGGTCAGATGGCTCAGTGACTGAACAGCTGCGTTTTTCGGTTAAAATATGACTGTATAGATCAAACACTTGTATATAGTTGCCTACTTTCTTTAAGTCCTATTAGAAAATAAAATAGTAATTTAAATAATAAACTCTACCATAAAAATACAACGCAAATCATGTAATTTAAACTCCTATTCCATTCCTATTCCGCACACTTAAACGTTCTGCACCTATAAAGATTACATAGGAACGATGAACAGTAAACTCTGAGCGCCGCCATTTCTTTTTTATTTTCAAAAGAGTGTAATAATACTCAAAGTTTCCAACAACCTGAGGGTTATTGAAATAAAAGAATGGAGTGGGATGGCCTTGCGCGGGTTTATTACTGGCAGAGGTGATGTATTGCAGCGTCCTTTGTTTAAAGGGCGGTACATCGCAGATTTATTATTATTTCCTCAAGATATTTTTTGGGTACTTAAGACATTTAAAAATACATGGACAGCTTTATTGCGCGCTCGTATCTAACTGTCGTCCCAACTATTTGTGAGGGTTTATATTTCGTTCGAGGTTATATGGCCCCTAAAAGGCGCCCAAATTTCCTCTGCCCCTTCAAAATGTGCTCTTTATATTTACGAACGTGTCCTTTAAAAATAGTGTTTATCGTTAAGTAGAGTGTTAACATCGGGCAAAAAATGTCGTAATTCTCTTTTTATGAAATCAATTTTTGATACGCCTATAAAATATTTAAGTCTACTTAGACCAACCTTTAATTTTATTATGAATTTACGTAAGTATAATGTATCTTTTCTTGATTGAGACAAAAAATGTTATTCCAAGAACTGAAAGTCCCTATATATCTTATTATCTATATATTATAAAGTGAAAAGAAATCAGTACCTATTTTTGAGCAGAAACTAGCAGCTTCCATTAGAGATTTATGTCATGTTTATAGTTTTAGTATACATAATTCTGTTTTCTCAATTTGGTAATTATGTTGTCTCTTAAGGCTCTCCAAAGTAGAACAGACTTATGTTTTGTGACACATACATTTAAAGCACCACGTAATACATACGCATACATTTAAACTCTTATAGTAAAATACTTTGCGTCGCGTTAACAAAATAAGATGTTATCGCCCCCTCCACCTAGTTTATATTCTTTACGCAATTTGTAAGAGCTAATGAAATTGTTTTGAAGTTTGTAGACTGCCTACTTTAATTGAACCGAGTTATACGCGCGCTGATGGATTTGGTAATTAAGTTACTTTCACGTGGTCTTTCTTTAGCCTTTTACTACTTACGAAGGTAACGATTGGTGCAAACTAAACATGCATCCTCTAAAAGGTTGCAGAGTTTGAGTTTAGTTGGAAGCAAGTTTGTTGCGTCGCTTCTACCCTGTGGCTAATATATTTAGAAAGCAATGAGGGTAGAAATGAGGCTACAGCGCATCACCACAACTTTTGAAGTTACGTTTAAAAATAACTTTTTGTCTTTATTAATATTTAGGGGAAAACAGTGATACGTATGTATTATTACAACGTTTTCCTTGCCAAACGGTTGTCATCGCAGCCAATCTAAACTGAAACTAGCCAAATACGCAGAAAACATTCAAGTGGACGGCACTTATAATAGGCTGATGAGATAGCAGACTTCCATGTTAAGAAACAGAACAGTAGCTGACAGGCCCTGAACCAAGGGCATAACGCACCTCCCAGAGGCATAGAGGGGTCTCAAACGGTGAAAAACTCATCTAAAGAATGACAACACACATAGGCACACGACAATTTTGTAATGGACTACATAATCTAATACCTAACTCGGCTGGCTCACGTATGTATAAAACGTGGTGGTGCGTCGGTGATGCCAGGCTGGAGGAAAATTCCTGATTGAACCAACTGACTCGATCAAGTCTATTTATAAGGTGATAGCTGAGCCCCACTCAGCCTTAACTTGTAACTTATGCGCTCAAGACAGATTCTTATCGTAAATAATCAATATATCCCACAATCGAAATACACCACAAATACTAGCAATGCTAACAAAGCAATGCAATAGGAAACAAACGTGACGATTAAGAAAAAAATTAACATCTCCGAGTAACTTTATCTCTTCAGAGTAATTTGTTCAACGAGGTTGCGCGCATTCCGAGCCGTGTTTATTGAAACAATAAAGTTGCGGGGTTTACAGTAATTATAATAATTAAAACACCAGTTCATGATAAAAATTTCCTGTTTAAAGTTGCGTTTGTTATTGTGAATTGGGCTACCGTGCTGCTTACAGCCGAAAGAGTTTCTGACACCGAAACATTTACCGGTAATTTACACCCAGTATCAAATCTAATTAAAATTTCAGTGGTTCCGTTTTTAGTTTCAGTTCCATGGTTATTATTATATAGAAAGTACTACGTAGTTAATGTGTTGTTATTAAGTCTAATATTATGCCTAAAAGTTTATAATTCATATTGATCCCAAATTTAATTCTCAAATTAATTGGGTATATTTGAATAGTTTTTTTTAATAACGTTTCTGAGCTCTTAGACGATTTTAAATTGTCCAATCAGTTACCACGACGAGATATTACCTAATGATTAGAAACAATATTGCTAACATAATTGTATCTTTTGTAGAATTTGTATCTTTTGTAAATACAAAAGATACAAATTCTCACTTCCATTTACACTGCCATTGAGATATAAAAGAGTCTTGAAGAGAACAGGAAATCATAATAATAAAAACATAACAGTTACTCAAATATTAGTACTCTTTCGTTTCCAATTAGCCGAGACATAATAGAAAGAAAATGGCGTGTTATCTACGATCACGAGTATTGTTAAAAGCTGCACAGCGGGGCTACAAGTGTAAACGAAAAGATTGGGGTGTGACGTCATTAGTTGTCTTCCTGTGCTTAATTGCGTCGATAGCGACTCGACAGGAAGTTGAAAGATTGCGTTCAAATAGCAAACGTTTTCGTTCTCTCTAGTTATTAGACGGACTGGCTGAATAAGAAAAAAATGTAGCTGTTACAAGAAAAAATAATTTACTTTTCCATGAAAACTTAGTCTATGTCTTGTTGTGTTGCTTAAGAAGTTCTTTTTTTATGAAAGTAGTGGCAATCTTTGAATCTTGAAGTGTTTGAAAAAAAAAGAAAGGCGATAAAAGGGTTCGTTTATCTGGCAAGATAGTTATTAATACACACTAGAATACTGCTGACCGTTATCCTATATCTCGTTGCCTCATATGTAAGCAAGAAGTAGTACCTTAGTCTGCTCAGAGCCGACACTCACGGCATATTATTTTATGTAACGAGGGTTACGTTACCTTATAATAAATATTGTTTTGTTTTGCTATTTCTAGCACCTTCCATAAAAGCGAGCAACCTCGTTTCTTGTCTAGTCTTTCAAAGGCGATTGACGTCACATCCTTAGCGGAAATGACTTTGAAATATAAACAAAACATCCTCCAATAAGTAAACCCCTAGTCATAGTAATTGTTATAACTATAAGAAAAAAACACGGACCTAAGGACTGTTGTAGGTAGCCATTTTTATTTTTCGTGGTCCTGTCGACTTCTAACAATGCGAATGACGTCGGGTTCAAGAGAAGGCGGCAAATGATTGATGAGGGAATTAATTAATACGCCACTTCCTTTTGGAGCTCAGAAAAAAACAAAATCAGCAGCTCATGGTATAAATACATTCACTCTAGTTTTGCTTTGATTGAACAGATTTCGCTTTGGTAAAAATCTTAATTAATTTTGCGTTGGTGGTAGCACACACTAATTAATTTTCTGCGAATACATTATGTTTTTGTAAAATAAATCACATTTACTTTTCGGTCGAAAATAAAATACGCTGTTAATATAATTGTGGTATGTAGTACCTAAACGTAGTTTTCAATTAGGTTCTACATATGTTTATAGTGTCGTGTTGTGTGAATTGTCATTCATCGATGACCTGCAAACATCTATACTCATCTACACATTGACATTTTGTAAAAGAATGCAGCCTGTTTGTTTACCACATTGTCTCTCTCAATGTTTTAGTTCATAAACATCTGAACATCTGCGAACCTTAAGAATTCTAATCCGAAGCTGAAAGAAAAACTGTAGAAATTAAATAAGACCACAGTGCCATTACTATCCGCCAAATGCCATATTTCTCAACCCTTTTTCCCCGCTGTTTCCAAAGTTTTAATTAGTGCCAGAGGACATTATCCAGACTCTTCTTACTCCGGCCTCGGAACTCAAACCTCTTTTCCGAATTATCCGATTTTTACTTATAATGCGAACTAACTTTTTCTTAGAGTTTGGCATAGACACAAATCTTTTATCTACCTTCCGTTCTTTGCATATTTTCTACTCTACTGTTTTTGTTTATGCAAGGAAGGGTATAAGCGACAAACAGCGGGTTGGTTATCAAATTTAGGTGAAAGGGCAATGTACCTTATCGATGTATAGAAATAAGATGATCTGATGTTAAGGGTAGATTTTGTAACGCTACCTTTTTGTTCGATACTCCTTCGATATTATGATCTTATATACAGACACAATGAAACGGAACAGTTTGTTTTTGTTAAGCTTTGTAAAGGATATAATAGTAAAAGCAAGCCCACGATTTTTTACATTTCCGATACGTTTATTCACAAATTCATTAAATGAAGGTAATGTTATTTACGATATAAAAACTTCCACAGCTTTTAAAAAATGAATAGATATTTTATATAGAAATTAATCTACAGAAAATATACGCGATTTTAAAAACGATTCAGTAGTATGTATGGATTTAACAGAGCCAGTAAATATATGAGAAGTTCTTTTTAACTAGGAGCTCTTGAATGATATAATATGAGGTATAATAATCCACTATATAAACAGCAACAAACATTAATTAGCGAGCTTACGTCATGTTGAAAACGCTTAAAACTGTCGTCAGTTGAACTCAGATGCTGAAGATGCGACCTCGTTTCGTAATCCTCGCAAGCGCCGGATGAATGGACATAATTTTCTGCACTTGACACCGTGTCTAGCTCCGTCATTGTACAACTCAACTACTTGGTGTTTTGTTCATTTTTATTGCTCCCCCCTGAATCTTAAGACAACAGTATCGTAACTGTCGCCTTATTGTTACTGCGATAATGAAGTGTCGTAATTTCAGCGACTCGGGCCTTTTTTAATTGTGTAAGACGCGTTTTTTGTCGAAAATACAAAAGATTTATTATTACGGAGGATTGAACAATGTTTTGCTTGAAATATTATAGTTGCTAAGTCGTTGAGTTAAATGCAAAATAAACTTGTTACTCACAAAGCCATTAGATACTAGCATTAATAACAATTAGCTAGAATTTCGCGTGCTAATGAGAGAACAGCATAGTAGGAGG
This sequence comes from Abrostola tripartita, assembly GCA_905340225.1. Classification (NCBI taxonomy): domain Eukaryota; kingdom Metazoa; phylum Arthropoda; class Insecta; order Lepidoptera; family Noctuidae; genus Abrostola; species Abrostola tripartita. Next base: position 9,279,247 of record HG996487.1, on the reverse strand, counting down.
GTCAGTGTAATGGTTCATAACAACACGGCATAGTTAAGCTTCACAAAGCAAAAATTATAGTTTCAACATAGCACTGCGTCGAGTAATTGCACTGAAACGAGTGAAAATACCGCGCTCTGACTACATTTGATCTTCTCATTCAACTGTGAATGGAACCAATTTAGTGTCGGTTCACTACTGAATGTTGGTACCTATATGAAATTAGAGACGGATATTCTCGACAGTTGTAAATTATTCAACAAATACCGGCTGCTATTGGTAAACACACGGTACCTAATATGTGATATTTTCATCGTGGGCGGCCCCAAACTAGGTTGTTACCCGATCTTTTTGTGTAGGCGTCACATAAAAGATGACTGTTTGACGCTTGTACAAAACAGTACCTACGCTTCTCCAAGAGTTTTTTAATAAAATTCTTCACACACAGAATAGGTTCCTGTTTTGCACACGCGGCGCTTCTCGTGCATATTTCATTAAATAACTATTTCAATTAATTGCAACGTAGCAAGGTAGCTGTTTAAGTAAAGTTCTAGTTAAATAGAACGGAGGAGAAAGTTCATTAAAATGTGTTACTTGGTCTTTTTTATACCTTTCCTTTAAACAGATCTAAAACATAACATTATGCCTGTATTCTCCGAAGGAGTAGGCAGAGGTGCGCATATAGTAGGTATGTACACATTTTGCCAGTTATAGTTAACTAGCGGCCCGCTCCGGCTTCGCACGGGTATAAAATATATATAATAAGTATTTCTCCACTATTTAATAGATGTTATATACATATAAACCTTCCTCTTCAATCACTCTATCTATTAAAAAAAACCGCATCAAAATCCGTTGCGTAGTTTTAAAGATTTAAGCATACATAGGGATATAGGGACAGAGAAAGCGACTTTGTTTTATACTATGTAGTGATGAAATAGAGGGTGAGCCTGTTGCCATAAACCGGGTACAAATCCAAGCTCCGTGCTACTGAGAATGACCGAATGGAAAAGCTCAGATACACTTTGCCCGACCCAGGATTCGAACCCAGGACCTCATGCTCAGCAGTCGCTTAGCGACAAATAGACAGATTTATACCAGGTATATTTCCTTAGAAATTACGAGAATAGGCCTTCTAGGAATGTGCTAGGTAGATATTCGTATACATAGGTTCTATTAACCCATACATAAATTATACATATTATAGGGTAAATTATACATATTTCATTATTCAACAAAGCTTGTGAGCATTTTACTTACAGCTTAATAATAGCAATTTTTAAGCCTTATTAAGAACAGCACGTTGAGATATATTACACGCTTTGACTGAAGAGATTTCGAGCGTTATATGAGGCGATTAAGGGATTACATTATGTGGATGGGCTGGGGAATGTATATTGTATACCTGTTGTACATTTATAATATCAAACCATTAAAATTGATTTCCCTAGGAGTTGTGAAGTTCCGGGGGGAATCCTTGAAATTCTTTTATGGATGAAAATCGGCCAAGAGAGATCTCGATGAAAACCCACTTTTTGCAATGCATGTACAAGTCCCGTTTGCAAAAGGGATCAAACTTAGACAAAGAAACATTGTTTAATGAATTTTTATTGGCTGCGAATGTTTTGAAAAATAAGAAACCAGTGTTAGCGATACACGAACTATTAGGCAGAAAAGGATTTAAACGTCACGCTTCGATTACGAGCTGCAATTCTAGGCAGACACCGCTACTATATTACAGTGGCGCCATAGTTTTCTTGTAGTAAAACGTAGCCCCACACTAGGAATTCCTCCTGTATCGTGGGTGTGTTCCACAAACATGAAATATCACATACACAAACACCCCGACTTGGGATAAACATCTGCGGATCGCACAAAGTTTTGTCCCGTGCGGGAATGAAACCAAGCCCCTGCGCCAATCAGGTCGTCAGTTAAGTTGTAGTTGCTCAACAGTTGCGCTGTTATATCTCAATAAAGATGGCACTTAATATTCCATGCTACGTGCCTTCAGACACTTTCCCTGCATAATCATAAGACTACATTTCTCAAACAGTCAAAGGGCTTGATCTTAATACAGTGAACGAGACTTGACAAATATAGGCAATGATTTTCAAAAGAGAAAGAACAGTTTTACTTAGAAACAAGTAGAGCTCAGTGCTCACGTATCGGTTTCGCATTCAAATTGCTTTAGGCTGAGAAGTGGACATGTTTCTTGAAGCTCGTAGCTCCTAACGAAAAAGACGATGTTATCTCATCGTAACTAGGTACGACGCTGAATAATTAATGACCCAAGATAAATTCCTTCCCCGAGAAATATCTAAAACGTTGAAAGAGTATTCTATTGTTTTTATTCAGAGGGAATTAGCTTATGAAAGCTATTCAAATTTGCAAGAGATTCAATTTACATAACGAGCGATTTGTACCTCATAGAGATTAAACCTTCTGGCCTCCGTTTTGTTTGTAGAATAACGCCTGTTTTTCCTTGCAGCAGGATCGTTTTCTTTGGCAAACCTTCTCCGGAACATTGTTAATAGTATTTGTTACAATCGATTTGTGTAAGGTTATGTAAGCTTCCTTTGCTAGACTTTGTCTTATACAAAAATGTGTTTATTTAAATCATAGAATTATTTTTGGTCATATAAGTTGCAAATGCAAAAAAAAAACGTTACGCGTCCGTAAAAACGCGTCCGTACCAACAACGTACGGCAAACAGCTTGTATACTACTTGTATATTGTTCGTATCTGCTTAGGTACCTTCATCGCTACTTAAATACACCTATCATTTATTTTATTTTTCGTATACATTATGTAGTTAATAGTAATGCAAACGTTAAGTTCTTATTATGTAGTGACGGTCTCATTTGAATAAAAACTACACGAGGATACAAATTGTGTTACCTATAATCTTCAATTATTTTAATGTCTGCAAAAGCAATTATAGGTAAAAAAAATCAACTTTCCTGTGATAAATTACAACTTTGTTAGTTAACTTGAAACAAAATATTCTACATTTTTCCCGCACATAGTAAGTATTCATCGCTATCAGACAGTTTTTCAATGGCAGTAATTATAAACGATCCTTAGCAGGCGCAATTAAAGCGAGACAGAGCCGGCTCAATTCGACGGGCCGCGTCTTTGGCTCTTCACAGCTCCAACTTTTAATTTGTGTCGAAGATCATTGCGTCTCTGATATTTTCTATTATTATTGTTAGCTCTTAAACTTCGTCGGTATTATATTATTTAAATATTCATATTTAAATAATGTAACTTTTTTAGTAAATGAGCAGAATTTTGTTTTAAGAAGATGATTGGCTGTCTTGTTCTTTTGATTACGAAATAATGAAAGGTTATCTTATGAATATTATAGTGGTTTTAGATATTTTTAAGTACGTCTTTGTTTACTTTGCGAATTAATAGGTATGGTAAAAATTGGGCACATAGCTATCTAGAATTCTAGATCATGACCTGAACTAGAATATGCCCAGGTTTTTTTTTATTTTGATTTATGAGCTGCATGAAGGTTGGATAAGCCAAATTAATATAACGGTTTGCATTGTATAAAACAACTGAATAGCAATCTCATGATAGAAAATACAAGACAACACAATTTCATCTATGATATTCTTATAGTGGTAGGTTCAGTTAGGTACTGACTAAGTGAAAAGGTAAATATCAAATTATCAATTTTCCGCAATTTCATTGAACCAATAACCCAAATTGGCAAGTTATTTTAAATTCTTCAGTAATATTTTAAAAATACTTCTTAAAGTTCTCCTTCCAAATCTTTCAACCTAAAATTATAACCTTCTAAAATCTAAACCTTTATGAATGAAATTTATCTAGGATACCTATTATTCTACGTCCAAATTTATACAATCCCGTTCAACCATTTCGGAATGATTGGATATAAAACATTTACAAACTTCGCATTTATAATACAAATGGATGAATTAATGCTAAGATAATTTGAAGAAATAGGAGGATAAATTGAATACCACACGTTTAGGCAAAGTTATAGTTCCCGTCACGTAAAAAGAACTTAGCAATTTGAATTTCAGTCTTTTCCAAAGTGTTACGTAACAAGTAAAGTACCTATAATGATAATACAATAAAACAATTACAGTTATTATAAATCAATAGCCTAGCTAGTGGAAAGCGATGATATCCATGTGCAAACACAGTCGCTGACAGTCGCTCAGCGTTTTTTTTACATGACGGGGACTATATCTGGATTTAAAACCAAAGAGTGTGACGTACGCCTGTTAATTTTGACACAGTGAACGGCAACTTGCCATTTGCATCCACCAGTTGCCCTCAACTCTAATGACGTCGTCTGTGCACCTGGTACGAGGCCAGGCCTTGTGACGTTCTGAGGGGGAGGCCAGGCCTTGTGGCGTCCTAAGGGGAAGGCCTTTGTTCAACCGTGGAAATTATCCAGCTGATGATGATGAAGGTATGTAAAGTCAGAGAGATTATAAATTATCCGTAATCTATGCCTAGCCTATAGGTACTGAAGAACGAAGGCTGAACTGAAGGTAACCATTGAAATACCAATTGATTTTGTATCTTTGCTACGTTCGGCGAACTTGGCAATCTGCGAAAAACTACATGTTTTTCGCAGATTGCCAAGTTCGCCGAACGAGCCGATTGGCTGATCTCTAAATTACAACGATAAGTCTAAGTCTTCTTACACTATAAGATATATTACCTATATACTTGACGACTGGCTGATAAATTAATCGTTAGTAAGCCTTCGAATATTAAAACATAACATCACGCGTGTATTCCCCGAAGAGGTAGGCAGAGGTGTAGGCACTGGCGAAACTATATATATAGTGAAGCCACATTTCGCCAGTTTTGTTATAGGTCCCAATGTAATAGGGGGCGAGCCTATTGCCACTAACCAGGCACAAATCCAGACTCCGTGCTGCCACTGAGAATTACCTAATGGAAAAACCCAGTAAAACTTTGCCTGACTCGGTATTCAAACTCAGGATCTCATCACTAGACCAGCAATCTATTACATCGATTAAAATTATATTATAACGTTCCATAATGGTACTGAATATGGTTTTAAAACCTTTCTATTTTTCTCAAACATACGAGAGTAATCATATTTTTTGTGTAGTACACAACGTAGGTATCGTTTGGCCCGTAGCGTTGCTTTTTACCTGTAAAGGATTACGAGCCTCATGTGGGAAAATTCTTGGAAATATTTTTAGTGGAAGTGAATATTTGTATTCATAATGTTTTTGAATGATTACGCCGTTGGCAACACCGCAAAATATTTTCGCATTTATTTAGAAAGATAAAAGCGTAGTGAATAATAAAAAGAAATGCCTCGTCGGTTGCGTCTTAGTGAACTGTGGCGTAAAATGTTTTGGTTCGGTTCCCAGTCGACCATAATAATGTACACTAGCGTTTTCTGTTGAGACCAACTATCAGGGTTTGAAAAAGTAAAAGACTTGCCGGCTTTTAACCTACTTAGGACTCACATAGTCTTAATATAACTGTAACTTAATACCTATGCCTTTGTATACAGACATGATGATGAAGAAAATAGTAATATAATGTATTATAAGTCATATAACCAACATAACTCACGCCTATATTCCCCGAAGGGGTAGGTAGAGAGGTGCACATATAGTCCCTACACCTTCATTTCGCCAGTTATGATAAAGCTCCCAATGTAATAGGGGGCAAGCCTATTGCCATCAACTAGGCACACATCCATACTCCATGCTGCTACTGAGAATTACAGAATTGAAATAACTCAGTAACACTGCCCGGCTCGGGATTTGAACTGAGGACCTCATGCTCAGAAGTCGCGCTTAGTGATCACTAAACCAACGAGGCAGTCATAATAGCGCAAATATAAATTAAAAATAGGAATAGTAATAAGAAATGGATATACTTAGGTATAAGTAGCAATTAGTCAAACAGGAAGGCCTTGCATTGATGATGGATGGGTCGAGAGTTGCCCTATTGACGGGAATATTGCTAGAGGTTTAATAAGAACGTTAGCTAATTAGTTCTCATAAAACATGTGTGTGTGTGTGTTTAATAAAGAAAAGAAAAAATATGTTATATTGTATGTAAAAAAAGTAGATGAAAAGAGAAATATGTATTCCTGGAACAATTAGTTCGTTTTCCGTGAGGAAATAACACGATACTGAATCACTGTAGCGTATTATTTTGTAAATATATTGTACAATACGAATGGTTGAGTGCTTGAGTGATAAAATAAAAGGGTTTTAAAGATTAAAACCGTAAATAGAACATTGAAAAAGATTTTTAATTAAACGCTGAGGAATGTTATACAAAGCGACTGCGAAGTGACCTTTGCATTCTACTTGGTGTATCCTAAGATTAACTTTTGTGTCATGTCTTACGGGAGTTACCGATGCCGTGTAAAAACAATGTGCTCTCGAAAGAAAAATTGTCCGACCCGGGAGTCGAACCCAAGACTTCAGCAGTGGCACTTGCGACAACTAGACCAATAAGGCAGTTGTTGTTATATTATGTTGGAAAAAATACCTCTTTAGGGTTCCGTACCCAAAGGGTAAAAACGAGACCCTATTACTAAGACTTCGCTGTATGTCCGTCCGTCTGTCTGTCACCAGACTGTACCTCAAGAACCGCGATAGCTAGACAGTTGACATTTTCACAAATTATGTATTTCTGTTGCCGCTATAACAACAAATACTAAAAACAAAATAAAATAAATACTAAGGGGGCCATTCAACAAACGAAAAATTTTTGCCGTTTTTATAGATAATGGTAGGAACCCTTCGTGCGCGAGTCCGACTCACACTTGGCCGGTTTTTTACCGACCAAGTAGGCACGAAACGAGTATCGAGCAATGTCGCAAAATGTATGGTGATGTAATTTAAATAAAGAATGAAATTCCGTGTTCACAACTGTTTCACTACACCGCATTTTAAACTAGTTTCGTTTAAAAAAAGGAAATAACTGCTCTGCGGTAGTGTACGTTATTGCTAAATATGTCCACTATAATTATTGACATTTTCTTTGTGGTTTATTTGGCTTTTGTGTTTCGTTCTGCTATATTTAGCCGGTTTATTTTATATACTTTTACCGCCGGTTTGGTTATCAGAGTATAAACTATTCGTGGTTAGTTAAGATGTGTCGTTTATCTACCCACCCTAGTATTAGGAGGGTGTTGGATTGTTATTTATAGCTGCTCTCTTTGTTTTACAGAGTAGCGTAAGATATTGAAGTTTCCTATTAAAACCATGATATTGGCTTATTAATATAACTTATGATACTTTTAAAATAATTATTAGACTGTACAGTAAACGTACAACGTACAAAACGGACGCAAACTTTAAAATTTAGCGATATTAAAATCCTTATTAATTTAATTGTGTTAAATTGAATAGAAAAAGAATGTTCCATTATTAAAATAGAACATTGAAAGGCATAGAAGGGACGATCCAAATTTTTTCCTAAAAAAATAACGTTGTTTCACTATGATACAGTCCAGCTACAAGCCCGCGGCAGACAACACACGGCATGAACTGGATTTTCGTGTGCTTTCTATGTCCTCGTAGAGTTGTCTAATAGCCAGTAGTGGCAATGGAGGGAACTGCGTCCGCTAATGGTTACCAACGCACTGCCAAGCGTCGAACCGATTTTTTTCAATTAGTATTATCTCCGATATTACCTCGGATTAGCGTCCAGTCTAATCAAATAATATTCAACTATAATTTAATTGTAAAATAATGCTTTCACTCTGCCAATCATTGAGCGACATGACGACGCATCACGAGAATAGCAGTGCAGGACTCGACCGAGGTATGACAACGACCACTCTGCCAAGTCCACGACTAAGAAGAGATAGTTGAATAAATATAAAAACAGCATTTAAATGTATCCGAAACACACTTATTTAAAATAAGCAACATAATATCCGAGGAACGTTATAAATTCCCACCTCTAAAAGTTTGTGTAAGACGAGAGCACAAAATGGAGGACGGTCTTGTAAAATAGAAGTAATATCTCATTCATAACATTAGACTGAATGCCCTAGATACATCGTGATGTGTGGTGCGTGTAGCTGCATAGAAATTGACACAAAGAAAACGTTGCGTTTTACACTGGAGTGCACGTTGAGTGGGGTCACTTGCATGTGAATTGCTCTTTACTAGCCTCAGTAGAAACACTGTCGAGCATAAGGTACCGTTAAGGAATCCGAAGTATGAATTCAATTATCGAATTAAATGCGCGCTGAATATTTAAAAAAAATTGAATAAGTCAGACATTTATTTAAATGAGAAAATTTACAGCTATTGGTCTCCATGTATATTCTGATTGTTAGATACCTATAAGTATCATTAATGATACTAAAGTCTGTTATCCAGATACCTCACTATAATGTCTGAGGAGATACATGTAAGCCAGGACCGCTTCACGTAACTGTTATATTAATCTGTGGCAGCACTGTTGCGACTTTATTTGACGTTAATTTCTCCATTTCTCGATTCCCAGTTGACCATTCGAAAAGTTAAGAGTAGTTACAAAATTCCCGCACATGTAATCGCTAACAAGCAAACATCGAATAATTAAAACTACAAAACTTTTCAGTGAATTCTAGCTATTTGAGCTTTAAATAAACGGGTCGTAAGGTATTTCGAAATTTAAACTATGACAGCAGTTGTCAAATTCAGCTGGGTGGATGGAGTTTGCGCGTCATCGGTTTCTGCTAATTGGATGTAACTTTTCAGTGGCGTATTGCATTGGCCACAGATGCCGAGCGTACAGCGGCTGCGTTCAGTTGTATGATTGTTTCACACGTCGCTGGCTCTCCATCGCTCATGCGGCATTCGTTGAATATTGTATTAACTGGTAGCTGATGATCGCAAAATTAATTTTTTGGTAAATGGGAATTGTATAGTGAAACCTACGGACGGATTTTTGTTACTTAGTTATGCGCAAAATAATCAAATTTTTATTTATAAGACTTTTCACATCATACGACTCCGGAAATAGTCTGTTTCGATACCTACCCGAGCTAATATTTAAATTTCCCAAAAATGGATTGAAGTTTTGCAATCCAACAAAGCTTTGTATTTTCAATATTGTTAACAGTAAAATTCAATATTTTACGAAGCACGCAAGCCTAACTAGGCTTTTTTGGTTATGGTAACGGATCCGATTCCCGCTCACGACAAAATAAACACGGGTTAAAAATTAAAGTTGTTGTACAAGTCAACTAGGTTTTGTTTTTGCCGAGAGTGGTATTCGATTTCTGTACATCCACATAGTATGAAGAAATAGTTATGTTATTGGCAAATAATTATTAAAAAATATCATAATATACAACCTTAGTCTTCGATAGAGCTAACCCACGCTTCGCTACAGATGATTAGAAACTATATCTAATAAAAAATGGCGATACAAAAGTTATAAACAATATCACTGGAACATACATTTTGAATGATATAAGATACAGTCCGTAATAAACGCAGTAACTACACATAAATAACTAGCAAAGCCGTATCCTGAATGCTACTTAATCAAATTGCGGGGCGAATGACTTGCATAGCGTAACAACCTATTACTTAAACATGTTACGAAATTGATTTATTCTCTCATAACGCTTTTAACGCGAGAACTTGTAATAATATTGTCACTTCATGAACAGCGCGAAGGGAAAAAGTGTATCGACAAAATATTTACGTAAGTATTATTTTTCTAATAGTAGGCGTACGAGTAAAAAGAGTAATTTTTGTCATTTGCCAGTTATCACCTGGTACCAGCCTGTGTGTAAGACTAAGCTGAGCTTGGGGCGCGTTATTTCATAAAGTAAATATTTATGAAGGAAAGGAGTTTTCCTCGCGCGTCCTCCGGTAAGCCTTCTGATCCGAAAAGACATAAACCACTGGGGATTCAGTTCTAAGTTCACAAAGGCAATGCTCCGTTAGCTGGCGTACATATATTTTTTCCTTTTAGCGAGATATGTATCTTTGTATCGGCAATTGTTTTAATATTGCGGTTTTGATATCTCTCTATTAATAAAAGATCATGGGTTCTATTTGATGGTCTATGTTATTAATCTGTTTTTGTTTGCTCAGCTACAAGTTGTGGAGTAGGTATATTTATTGTGCAAGAAATTATTTTCCTAGAGGTTTTGTAGTGAGCCATTCTTAGTAAAGTTTCATTATTGTACAAATGTACAATTGATGTTTGTTCACTTGGATACTACGTAAGTACAGGTGTAAGATCAGCTTAGATACTAGGTACTTACAGTTTGACTTGACTATTTGACTGCCTAAAATTCTTGGCCTAATTAGTGGTGGTTTTAAATTTAATTATAACCCAGGCTTTCCTGAAAAATGAGTTACCAAAGAATTTGATGATCTTAAGCGTCAACGAGTACCTATTTATATTTTGAAGACTTCACGTAGGTACTACGGTTTTTACCTCTATACTTTAATATGCTATCATTCATAATTAAGTTAGTATTATAGACAATAAAGTTCAGCAAATCATTGACGATCTTACGATGACAAGCGAATAAGTTTGTTTGAGACACTCACTTCATTCTATTCTATTCTTTACAAAATCGTCCCTTATTCACGCACACTTCTGTTTCAAAGTCAACTGAAATGAGAACTGATAATATTTATACGTCATGATTATATTTGATCTGGCTGGCTCACGGTGAAATAACACGTGTTCACACCAACATATATGAAGTAACCTACTTAATATATGGGAGGGTGACTTTGGACGGAAGATTTTCACTAGGATTTTTTCTACGTAGATAAATGTACAGGGAAAAGTTGGGATGTCGGAATCCTGTAACAGACTGACAGATCGGTAAGAGCCCGGAATTTTCCACTGCCATGAAATATTTCACACACATTCACTAACGTCATTAACCATTATTATGATAAAACATTTTCTCACAAAGTATTTCACGAAACACTTAATAAGATATTGTTATAAAATGAGTTAGGAACGAACGGTATTAGGGATGATATAAAAAACGAAAGTAGAGAAAAGTGAACAAGGCTTCGCGAGGTTTATGCAAATTTTGCGCGAAATTTTTTAACTTACCAAGTCTGTTTTCTTATTATTTGCAAACAACAGCGGGTGAGTCTTAATGTTATTCTGTTTGGCCTTAAAGATGTTTTTGAATAGTATAATCCGAGTACTAAACTTGGCCCATGAAGACGTAATTGTATCAAGATGGTAGTAAGAAGTTTGCGTGTATTTATGGAGATGACACTGGCGTAAACAAGCTTATAATGTAGTTTGACAGTTTGATAATGATGTCCTTGGTACATAAGTCGACCCTTTGGATGTTGTTAAGTATTTAGCTTCGTCACCGATACGCGAAATTTGAGGGATCAGTGGTATTGGTGATGTGACCTGTGTCGTAATATTAAATCTAGTCTGCATAAATGCTTTAATCTTTGAGTTTCCCAACCTCCTATATCCAGGCATTATACCATGTAGTTCTTATGTAACAAAAATGCTTCAGACACTTAAGTATAGACTCCATATCTATTGCTTTCCAAAGATAAGCCAGCTAAAGTTACTTAATAGTTACTAAAAGTTAAGGCGCACCGGAAACATTCCGCTTTTGTAACTGATACAACAAAACTGTAAAAGTTCTATGCAGTCTTCGTGGAGGTGACCCGAATTTTGATCGCGATAAAGAAGAATGTTTTGAATGAATATACCTGTGTCGTCCCTGTTTACAAAGAGCACCATTCTTTGTCGCAACATAAAAAGTTACAGAGGATTTGGCGGCTGTTGGGGTTCGAGGCAGCGTAATGCTGGATTTCCTTGGTGTTACTACAGATAGCAGAACTTTTAATTCTCTCATTAGGTATAAATTTGGTAAAAAGTTGAACTATTTTAAATAACTCTGAAGTCATTGTAACTAAACATATTTTTATAGCAATCTACGATGTAAGATGTAGCTAAGCATGCATAAATATCCTACCTCATTTGGCAAACGGATCTGTAACCGCAGTACGATATTATTATCATTTGACATCGACATCGTATACCTATCGCAACCTGTTTTTAGGCTTAGAGAACAACTAACAGTCATAATAGGAGTTGATTTATTTTACTAAGAACTTCACATAATTACTAAAAATAATGTAAAAATAACGTAGAAAAGCATTTATATCAGCAAACGTGTCATCTACAAATTCTGCTATCTCGTGGTAATTATGTTAAGTCCTCCCTCCCTCTATTGTTATGAGAATGAGGACTGTTTATGGAAGGTTCGTGGCAGTTTATGGGAGAGGCCTACGTTCAACAAAACGTTGTCTACAATTGCCGCGACGCGACGGCAAATTGCGCAGCGTGGAATGTCCGCTTTCTGAGCTCAGTGCCTGATTGCAAAAACAATAACTGTAGCCTCGGCAAGGGGCTACTGGCCGTATGTCTAACAACAAATAGACCCTTACTATTTGTCCTCGAAACCAGCTATACAAGTTTGTCCTAAGAATGAGCAGAAATTACACTTCGTTGTAATTTACTGCGTTCCGTAAGCAAAAGTTTATTTTTATTGAGCAATCATTTCGAAAAAAGAAATTAACTGGTGAACTGGCCTTATATGTCTGGATGTATGGTTTTGACAAACAACCAGTATTTATACATCACATTTGCGTGATTAATTTATAGAAAATCCCATAAATATTTTATTGTGATGACAAAATGCCACCACAACACACCGAATCTTGTACGGTACTGCAAATGCATGGAAGTTAACAGTTTTCCCCATTGCGTTCACCCCCTCAAATGGTTGTAGGGTGTATAATATTATAACATTCACGCAGATTAAGTCGAGGGGGCCAGTACATATAATAAATCTGAGCCGAGGGTCGCGTCAATGCGTTTGTTTATTTTTTTGAGAAATTTCTACCAAGGCGAAATGAATATTTTATTAAGATTTTTATGTTAGATAACTTTATTCGTAAAGCCAAAGCAAGTTAAATATTAAAACTAACACCAGATTTTCCAATAGAAACTGGTATAAATGTACCTGGGTATGTTTATCATATTTTCTGTTGGAAAAGCTGGTGTTTAATGTTTGCACTTGTGTGATCACTTGGATCCCGAACTCGGATCATTTTTTTTTAAATTACGCGGTAAAATAAAAACTGAATACGGTATTCTATGTTTAAAGATTACCCTACAGTGTCGACCTATATTATTATGAGATATTTTATTTAATCGATTTTCCGTGCCATTTTTATTCAACGATGTTTTAGTTGTACCTTATTGGTTACGAAATAATTACTTGTAATAAATATCATTTGATTATCTCGGTACCTTCAGTTACAAAAGTAAATCATCCAAAAGTATTAAAAAACACGGGTCGGCCGTCAGCTAACAGTAATATTGAGAAGAGTAGTACCGAGAAAACTGTCAGGAACGTTTTCTACATAGTACACAGCTCTACATTTATGTGCATGTCTCTACTTCAAGATAGGTGTTAAGGACTTAAAAATTAAAATCAATAGTTTTAATGCCAGGCATGTTGCTCAGAGGGTACGCAGATTTTAGTTCATAGTGTTAACTTTAGGGGGCTTTGTGCTTGATGTTGATCGATCCCCAAGCCGCTTGCCAAGCGTGGGGATTATGGCAACCCCCCTTCCTAAGGGAGAGGCCTTTGTTCAACAGTGGATGTCTTCCGGCTGATGATGATGTGCTTGATGTCATAGAAATAACATCGTTTTCCATAGTAAAGAAGTTATCTAGTAAAAATAACATCGTTTTCCATAGTAAATCTACTCATGGTAGAGCTGCTTATACGCTTATCGACTAGTTATAAGTAGAGTTACCGTGTTTCCCGGTGTTGACTGCCGCGAAGGCGGTGCTAAGTAACACGAGGTGCACCAGCATGCTCCCTCCTCGCGCTGCGGACGCACATCGAGCCGAAAGCGCACCGCGACTTGCTTCGACTGAAACAAACATATAATTACACATTGCTTTTTGACTGTCCACTAAGAAGACACAATAGTAAAATAATCGATGTGTACCGTATTTGGTACACTGGACAGTGAAAAGGTTAAAAAAACTCGTAGTGACGAAGATATGTGGGGTTAAGCAGCATCGGTTGCGGTCTGGATTTGGATGGGTGACCGTTGTATATAAATTACCGTTCTTGGAGAGAACGTAAAGTCCACTGTAAGAGTCTTTGTAAACTGCAATTTAATTTTTTAAAATAGATATCATTTCTCACTAGGTTATTTTAGTTGTTTTACTATGAGATCAAATGACTAGTAGTTGCTATAAACAATTCATTACAATTTTACTATAAAAAAGCACTCATACTAGTGGTCATATTTCGCATGGTATAATATATTGTTTAAAATACCGTTAGTTTTAGGTATATGGCGCAAAATATTACTTAAATCAATTTCTAAAGTAACCTATGTAACGTCATCTATAATTATATCGATGACAAAAGAATCACCTAGCGTAACATCTGATGACGCGAATGTAAGCTCAAATATTTTGTAATAAAATAATTTATTTCTTAAAAGGCTTACTGCATTGTACTGTTCTAGATAACACAGGAAGCTTTTCTCGCAGCTGCACTCGTGTTTTTTGTGCTTTTAAGATACCGACATAAAATCTTTTGAAAACAAAAACTTTTGCTTTATGTAAGAAGCAATTTTTATTAAGATTTGCAATCTTAATAAAAATTGCTTCTTACATAGTATTTCTTTGACAGGATCAACTGGCACAGCACTTGATGAGTGTGTTGCTGATTAAACGAAAAATAAAGCGACTTTAATATTAACAACTACATAAAAATTCAATTAATTTAATTTGGTGATAATAGAAAAACATTCGCGTTACAGTACCTACATACAATACTCCTTCAAATAACTAAATATTTCACAGAACGTATTGATTCTTCCATTAGGTATAACATTAAAACAAAAGAATTGTTCGTAGCCACTAGCAGCATCAAGGGATGAAGATTTTTCAACGAGCAAATATAGTTCACGGTGTCGCAACAAAATGTACGAATAAACCCAAACTCAGGTGTCTGTAACGGTGCTCCTAATGACCATGGGGATTATTCCGGATCAAATAGTGGCGAAGAGGAAATAAAGAAAATATAGGTGTGTTTTGAACGTTTTACAGTACTTTTATAACGTAAAATACAAGCTGTTATTACTATATGTACTTATTTTATATGGTACTACTATAGGCAATTCAAATAATAAAGCAAAATGTTAAGATCACCCAACATAATCTTTAAGCCCCTGCCCGAAGCCGGCATGGAAATTTATTTTAAATATACAATTGTTAATAAATTTCCACAGTTTCCTTTCGAGAAATGTTGAACTGTGGCTAAGTAGAGCGCAAAACAAGCACCACAAGTACCAATGAGAGTTTCCGTTGTGAAATAAAATATAATTCCATCGAGGAACCGGGAGCGGTTTGAATAACAACTCTTTAATTGAAAGTTTAGCAATTTGCTCTTACCCTCCCGAATGGACCCGAAGGAGTGCGGGGCAACTCATCCAGCGCGTTTCAAAATTGAACGTAGGCAGATGCGCTTAATTACCGGCCCAGATGCTGGCCGCCTCGTCTCACCGACGCTTATCTCGAGATGAACCTCCGAGGAGAAGGCCACCGACAATATTTGCCCGCTAAGATGTGCTCAAATGACTTTTTTCAGAGCTCTCTTCGCATGCCGACGCCGCTGGTAATTAAGAAGTTAATCGCGAATTAAGTAATTAAGAATCGTCACAAATGATTATACTTCTCAGCACAAGTATAAGTAGCAATTACGTAGCACCCATTGCGGGATACAGATAGTAATTAATGTAATAATATGGTAACGTCAAACTTTTGCGCACTGAAAATGTTGGCAAACGATTTTAAGTATCGAAATTTGCAAAAGTATATTACGAAATAAAAGTTACCAAAGACTTTGAACTTTGAAGTAGACCTCTGTGTATCTAATACGAAACGGAATAAAACTCGATTCCTTCGATTCGATATTAGGTATCGAATTCAGACTAGGTTTGAGTTTTCCAATAATGTTTCACTAAGTGTCCTCTAGTCGGAGATATGAATCGTAGTCAAATAGAGATAGCTGGGTATAAAGAGGTCGTTACGAAGGCCGTGGGAGGTGGCCGAGCATCCTACGTGTGGTGTCACACGAGTCAAGTGAATCAAACTTCCCTTTACGTTTTATCTAACTGCAAGGGCGGTCGAGTTTATGTACCTCGCCCTACTTGATTTAGTTTTGATGGCGGAAGGGAGCAGCTTTTAGATAAATGATTTCCACCAGCCCCTCTAGACTGAGAAGTGATTTGATACTCAGGATTTGCAACAATGTTTTAGTTTATAGGTGTGGTTTGTCCGATGCAGCGTTATAGGGACGTAATGAAATGGGTTTCATCAGTAAGGGATGTTTAAGTGGTTTAGATATTATTGCCCGTTGCGACAGATGGGTTTAGTTACCTGTGTTTATAGTGGTCACGTGGTTGTTGAATTAATATTTCACTGTACAAATGCGTAAACGCTTTAATGTCCAAATTAAACTAAGTTTCTATGTACCCCTCTTATTATAGTTTTCGTGGTTAATGCGTCTAGCCACTAATTACACAATTAAATATAACTGGTAATTATCACGGTCTTGTTAAAGCTATCCTTACGCAAAAAAAACAATACGGCCAAACATATCAGAAATAATGTGTAGGTAAAAAAGATATCTACGTAAATAATCCTCGCAAAACAAAAGCGTAAAGCAGATTTTATTGTGTTATGTCAAATAAATAATTGCTTTTATAATTTCAACGCAGTTACTTTAATCTACAAAGGAAATCTGTCACGACACGCCCTTTTCATGTAAACACATCATTAATTTTATTTGGTAATCGCAATATAAATGTTAGAACCGTTTTACATTGTAATTACGCAACGTATTTTAAGTATATAAGGGTTAAAAGATACCTAAATCCTATTTTCTTTCTTAAAAGTAAAACGTTTTGCACTAGCAATGTCTCCTTAAGTGAGCATTTTACAACAATGAATTCACATGCACCCCCAGGTTTAGAACAAATCGTATCCGCCATGAGGGTAGCATAAATATATAAAAATCATAAGGTGATCATACTCGAAGCTTTAAACACTTAGCAAGTCCACAAGTTAATTGATTCATAGATTTTTTCTGAGCTTGACGCGTAGAACTTACTTTCAAAATACCTAAACCTACGACTCAGTAGGTCTTGGAGTTTTGGGTCTGCGATGCTGGAAATTTAATACATGCGAATAAGCACTTCGATAACTTAGTAAAATATATCTTACGGCGAGTAATAAAAATGTTTTTTACATTTAAATATTGCCTGTGGCTGTAAAACACTTTTAGACTTTTTATTGGCGGTTATTTTGTTTGTGTCTCGACAGCTTTAACATTAGGTACGTCTTTTATAATTGGAGTGTAGATTTTAAATGATCCCAGATTTATTTTTTATAATAAAATAAGTCCTTTTGATTCTAAACGTAAAATAACGCTGTACCAATATATTTATTTATTTATCTATGGATCTCCAACGAAGAAGACACAAGATACATTGATAGACGAAAGTAGAGTGTACATTTGAGTTGTGCTCCCTCAGTTAAAGGAGACCACAGCATTCGCATTTAGATATTCCCACAAACATAGTATAAGAAATTTGTTGTCGTATCTCATAAATAAATGATTGAGCTCTGATACAGAAACGTACCTATTTATAACAAAACCAATTTTATTTACGAAGTCTCGGTATCTGTAAAACTTTACAAAGTAACGAGATTGGATTACGAAGTTATAAATCAATGTATTCGCTACTTACAAGTTGATTAGAGTTTCTAAACTCATAACTATGATCAAAACGTTTCTCAAGCAATTCGTGCCAAGAGCAAAATGTGTTAATGCTTAGTTCTAATCAAAGAGTCGTTAGCCGCGGGCTCAGCAGTCGATTACGACTATTACAGGATACAATGGGAACTACACGACACTTCCTTGCGATAACGGAACGGAACTCCATGGAGAAACGGTATATGGGTCACGGTTAACTCTTTTGTAGCTTACACCGTTTAGCAATATCGATATAGATTATCCCTTTTAAAGATGCTAATTATGTTGTGTTTGCGTGAAGGTAAACTGGTCCGGTGGTAACTTCACTTAACTGTTCTTCACTTCAAGCGACCAGATTTTGTTGCAGTTTTAATGGACTGAAAATAATAATAACATTCTTAGTATATAATAGGTACCAAAGAGTGGGTATGTGGATGGGCACTGAGGACAGTAGATTCGTTCTGGTTTGCAAAAGTGACACATAGGTAAAAGTAAAGTATCTTTCTACTTTTTTAAAGATGGTTGGAATTTTACGGTTTCCAGGTAGCAACATCAAATTCAAGGTCAAGCTTAACACACAATTTTCTTCGTTAAATTAATTATGAGAATGCGCCCAATACCTTTCCCAATTGATGTTACTAAGAAGACGGTATACCTTTGTATGTGCTATTAGCTTTCCATATTAAAATCGAAATATTGCTCTACATTTTATGTAAGCACAAAATAAGATTTCAGATTTTCCCGGAATACCAAAATCTTTGGGATCGATTTTATTACGCCAGTCATGTTCGATATGTCTCACATTTTGAGACAGAAGCTGAACCGGTAACAGTTTATTTCGCATTCTCTTCCATATGAGTGTTCATATTTTAAACCATTTTATTTATGTGACTATGTTACTTACATGCTCACCTTGCTTTTGCCTACGAGTTTAATTGAAACAATGTTTTGTGTCTGACAGTACTGCCTTCTGGCGACCTACTGCTACGTACTGTAAAAAATACATATTTATTCATTGTTATCTTTTTATTGCTTGAAATGTAGATGTTGGTGCGACCATATTCCAAATGTTAAATTGACTGTAATATAATAGGTATAACTATAAAGGTATAATAATTATAATATATATCTAACTACGTTAAAAAGAAACGCACTAAAATCGTATCATTTTTCCTTTTGGTGTGTTAATTAAATATGATTGGTGCTACTTACACATACATTTGACTAATACTGATATTTTGGGCAAGAGCGACGGTTTTCATTGAAACATCGTGGGTTTAACCCTTCCTTACAAATATTTACATGTAAGACCGAGGTTATTCAGGATTTCTTACAACTATAATAAAATAATAAAAATCGTTAAATTTAATTTGATGTACCTACCTACTGTTAGGTTGCATTCATTCTAATTCAATTTCAAAAGTTAAATAAGATTGCTGCACGTACACAACGACCTACATTGCATTGGGCGTTGTAAAATGTCAACATGTTTTAGTCCTTTTGTTCCTGCGAACGAACAATGCTTTGCTTTCGACCTAAAATAAAATTTTAATGATGAATCATATCGTACACACATTCTGTCCATATTCTGACGGTCACCTTCCTGTAAAAGGTAATGTGATGCGCCATGCTTTTATGATGGGTCGTATTATGATGATTAATGGATCAAAATCATTTTCTATTTAATGTAATTTTCTCAGCTGTCTCGCTTAGCTATCTATTCAAACATTTACGTAGTGTGTTACGTGTAGTGCGCGCCGTCGTCAACAATTAATCTTCATTAATGGCTCACTTAAGCTATGTGCGGTTTCCGCCGAACTCAAGAGAATACGGCATGTGTGTGACCTTAACTCCTTTGTTTTACTTAACTTTAAACTATTTTAATGTCCCAACAAATTAGAATTAGGTACACTCTTGACAAGCCGTTAAATGTTATAGCAAAAATGTGTTAGAATATTTTCATTTAGTTTTCAGAACTATAATGCAAACTTTTTAATAAAATTGCATGTCAGACTCTCTAAATTTTAAAATGCTTTATTCTTGTTTCTGTACTATTAAATTTTTTAAACTCGGTTTAAGTGAATTTCAGAATGTTTTCTTCCCCTCGCGTTGGAGTAATTTGTATAATTTTATTGTTCAAAAAACAAAACTGTAATGAAAGAGCTATTACAACATTATGCACGAATTAATTTATAACAATATTAGGAACGCAGTCTGAATAAACATTTTACATAATTTACTGCAATTTACACTCAATCTTGTTGCTAAAAAATAACGCCCAATATTCAGGAGATCTGTAATGAATGCGAAATTAATGCAAAGTGGTTTGCTATAAATCTCCAGAGCTTTGGGGCAATATAACAAAAAATGAGAATTACCAGTTTGATAAAACAAAAACTTTGTTTGGCAAGTGCCCCAGAGGACGCGCCTAAACTCTGCCTGTTCGGCCTACGGACCACCTCTATTCCAATTTCTACTTTTTGTACGCTACGGACACGTTCAATGTTGCTTGTTTATTTCAGTTACCTACTGCTCGCATAATATGCGTCGGTTCATAACTTTCCGTTCCATCAATGAAAAAGTATCTACATGTAGGTATTATATGACTTAAATGGCGCAGTGAGCAAGTGGACCTATACTTGACAAGTAAATAAACAAAATAGGAGAGTCCTTACGTATACTTAAAAAAAAAATATTTTGCTATGATTGCTGATACGTAGTTGAGAAAATTAAAAATATCTAGCTAATAAAACCGAATAACATATTGTGTCCTCTAATTTCACCTAAACAAAATACAAGCGTTTTTTATATCGCAATTAGCACAAGCCTTGTCAGTGTGGATTTTAATAACGGACAGGAATTAGAAGACATAGCTTCTAATAGAACAATATTAACAGTTAAGCGAGTAATTGGAATCAACGGCTTGGCCTGTACCAACGCGTCACAATGTTCACCCGTATAGGTACGTCATTAATGATCGTTGCTTCACGCTCCCCTCCCAAAAACGGTCCCCATAAAATTTTACGAAGACTACATTTTGTAAAATAAAGTAATACCGCCTCGTCCCGTCCCTTCACACTTGGAATAACGACGAAGTCTGCGCAGACATTGCTAGTTTTTGCGACCTCAAATCTATTAACATTGACAAAATTATACGATAGAAAGGTTTTTTCCAAAGACCTTCACATGAACTTCGTCCGGCTTTTAGACTTTGTTTTTTCATTATTAATATATCCTAGAAATCATACCGTTTGACCGCCAAATAGGCACTGTAGTTACCTATGTAATTCGTCTGCTACGCAAGGTATTACTATTTCAAATTCCGGACGTTCTATTCATAATATACGATGTGATCAACGATAAAAAAGGAATTTAAAAAATAAAATTCCGTCTATTCTATGTAAAAAATATGTATTTAGAGCTCAAGAACCAACCAAGTCCCACACATTCAAATTCCCTCATTAATATTTTCTGGTGTGAAGTTTTTTACAGAAGAGCACTCGCTTTGAACAAATGTCACTTTTCAATATCTCTCGAAGCGCTTTAAAATATATTGTGTGTAGGTACTTGTTTATAATAAGTACGCAGTATTCTAGGGCCATTTGCCCTGCTATAAACATGAATGGCGCCAAAACGTCTCTCTTATCTCGGGCATTTCTCGGAGGGGCGGAAGCGGGGCCCTAAAGGCGGCGTGCCGTTCCTCAAGTGTGGTCCTAAAGGATCTCGAAATAAGGGCCGAGAGATCCCTTTGAGAAAGCACTACGTTCTGAAAGCAAATGGACTGTGAGGAAGAAACTCGCAACCGATTGCGAAATTGATTTTTATTTAAGCGATAGCCGTCTGAAGCAGGTCGGCTAATCTGAATCTACAAGGAGTACATATGAATTTAAGGGGATGAAGATCGCAACTTATTTTTTTTTGTTTTAATATAGAGAAAAAATACTCCGTAAAAATATTTTTAAATTTTTTGGGGCAATGTTAATCCTTGATTGAGCTGGGTTCAGGTCAATTGTGCTACGGTAGAGTTCGATCTGATAACTTCACTGTCGTTAGTCGTCCTTTTTGTATTAGCTTGGAGACTACTGCAACATAAATGTTATCTAATATCAAGAGGCCACGTGTTTGTTACCGTTGCTATGTAATATTACCTCATTAGTGTCCGGGTACTGCTAGTTATTGGACGGAGTAATGTGGGATATTCGATCCCCTTTGTTCTCTCAAGAGGCGGTTGATCCTTTTCAAATAACTTTGGTACGATGAGTCATTTACGTATATTTGCAGTTAGGTAGTTATATAACAACAGACTATGTTGTTTATTATAATGTCAATGTTTAAAATCTAAATGCTTTTGGTCGCGTCTTTAGAAAAAAGCGATTTTATTCAAACTTTAAGTAGTTTTTAATAAAATAGGTAATACTGTTACGGTTTTAGGTCAGTTTAAAAAAAACCAAATGTATTACTAAATAATTTACCTAGTTTTAATAAACGTAATAATTATAACAGGAATACACTTTGCTGTAGGTATTATTATTTTAAAGGTAGATACTACCTATATGCGTACTCTTTAAAACCCATATTGTGTATTTGAAGACACTACCCTGTCTATTAGGCACTAAGAAATTACACAACGGTTTGCACCCACTAAACGGATTTGCACCCCATACATACTTTGTTGAAAACTACAGAGAAATCTGGGATAATTGATCGTTATAATGTAGAACCTTCCATAAGTCTAAGCCTTCATGTGGCTACATATTCATGGGGCAAACTTGATGCGGCGGATAAGTCTCAGAATTCGTCACCAGTCCTACTGGAAGTTCGTCTCATGAATATTAAACGGATAATGCAGTTATAATAAATGCCCAGCTCCTTGTTAATATTGAATTTAATTACCTGTCCCCTAATTTCTTGGATCTTCGGTGAAAGGCTTATAAGGATTCAAGGAGTATGTATTTATTTCTATGTTTACCATTCTTTGGTAAATACAAACAGTACGTGTATGAAATATTAAGTACTAAAGCTATTTAAGTGGAATTACGATGCCCGAGCTAATTAGCCCAATTATAATTCGTGTTAACATTCTTGGAAATAAATGAGGAGGTAAACTGATATACAAACAACATTGATTAAGTTATTTATATAACCAAAGGCACACGAATGTATTTTCTTTTATGTATATTAAAAGACTGTGGAAGATTAGTTTTCGATCTTATACTTACTTACAAGAGTGTAAAATATGACTTATAAAAGCTATTTACGGATTTTCTCATCGCGGTAGAAGTTCGTTCTTTCATATATTTAGTCAGTGTAATATTGTTTCGTGTGCTAGTGGATACAGATGTAAAATAACGAAATGGGTTAAGGTTGTTTATTAACAAACAGTGTCCGCTTATTAGGGGAATACAGTGTAATAAAAGGACACAAGTGCCTTATTACAGTTGGGATGTCCGTTGTCCGGCCGTACGAGGATCGCTGAAATTTAAATCTGAAACACTCGTATAACGATTTGTTTTTGTTGACGCAATAAAAATAAAAATCACATTTAACAACATGGAGTTTTATACGCAACAGTATTTTTAAGTATTTGTGAGTTTGTCGAGATATATTGCATATTCTCGCTTCATTATTTAAGCCAGTCTTTCCAATTGACTGTATTTAAAATACTTTTTATTTTTGTTATGTATATTGTACAAATATTTTTTTTTATTTCATTCTTTTTGAATATTATGTTTATCTGGAATTGCTGTGAATTCAAAAACGTAAGTACATGGACTGCAGGACATTTTACGTTGTGGAAGCGAGACGCCGAAACATTCAGTATAGTATGGCGTCTCGCTTCCACGACAAAATATTGCCTTTTTTAAGAGTTCATGGTATGGGGCTGGTATATGTAAATATTTTAAGCAGAATGCTCTAAGCCTATACGTACGTACAGTAAAGCCTTTTGCAAGGATATCGTGACATAATTTTTTGTGCTAATATTATTCTTTATATCATAACGGCCTTTAGGGATTATTTCGTGTTTATTGTTTAATTTTTATTCTATCCACGTTTCGCGTCTACCACGGGGTGTAAAGTGCTCGCAATGAACAAAATAACGGTTTTATTTGTGTGTTACTTTTTGCCATTTTCTCTAAATAATTTTTAGTAAGGTAGGTAGTAGTATATTTTGTTGTAAAAACGAATGATATAATTGTATGGTGTCAACTGAAAGATGAAGTAATAAATCTATTTCTATAACCCTGCCTTTAATCATTCATATAATATAAATAATTATATTATTCCTTTACATATTACGATCAAAACCTGTTAAGAACAGAAAAACGGATTCAAGCAATCTTCTTACAGGTACTTCACCCATGCCTTTAAAAGCGACGAAGCTTTATGTAAGTAACTCGGTTCCTAACTTTGTACCAGTTAGGTATAGCAATTACATCAGGATCCAAACAAACAAAAAGAAATTCCGCGTAACGTGCGATTTCGTGTTCGGTTTTTGGGATGTTCACATTGACTGCTAATTGAGCAGTCCACTTCTAAATGTACCAAATTTGATTAAAACCGTTAAGCTTTTATGGGTTCATCGAAACCCAATATCCAGTACCAAAATATTGATAAAATGCTTTTAGGGCGTTTATACTACGGGCATTTGAATTTCGCTTTGGTTAAAAAGTTGAGTTGCACGGCCTTAGTCAAGTGGCAAAACGCTTTACGAATCAGAATCAGAATCATTTATTTTTTGTAAAACATAGATGGAAAAAATTCAGATCTTGCAGATAGGTGTACAGAGCGCTATGTTTTGTCTATGGTAAGACATACAAATATGAATAGAAATCGAATAGAATGATAAATATAAGGGCTATTATTACAATTATCATGTTTCGACTCGATCGACGACGACGATCTATGACATAATAATTTGTCAATCCCATACCTATGTTTCATTATATTTGATTTATATTCGACTAAACATTATATTGTCCTCCCCTTATAGCCTTATTATTTCAACTCATACGTTTTTTTAAACTTAGCGTTATTTACTCCTTTACGGCTGCATCTCATGGTAGACATACTGGATCCAAGTGGGATAATTTAACAAAAAAATAGACAAAGAATTTAAAGTTCTAGATCTTAAGGTAGATTAAGACTTGGTTTAAATTTGCTTTAATAACGTTTAAGTACACCTAATCCATTCTGTTATCATTTTATTAGACAACGAATAATAAATAAAGGGCATATTAAATGCAACGTTATTTGCGGCTGCAAACCCCTTTGATTTTCGTAAAGTGGTTTTCATGGATTTTAATCAGACGAATTATTTATTAATTACTCATTTTGACTTCATTTATGTGGAGGTAATGATGTTAAATTACGTGCTTTAATTTATTTCGTTTAATCATTAATTAACTACGTATACACATACGTAGATTATTAATTAATGTCACTCGTGAAGTTACTGCAGCGGGCTTATTACTTTAACATGTGCTTTTAAAAAGGATACAAGTATATGCATATTGTAAGGTATGGTGCTAACAAAGATAACTATTGCATTCGAAATTTTGCCTTGTAATAATTATGTATCGTGTTTATACTATGTAAATAATGTTAATGATGTCTTGTAATCAAAGAATTTCATATTTTAAGGCCCTTGCAGCATTGGCCTTAAGAAGAAGTGCAGTCAAATGGAAAATCGCGTGGGCCAAAGTTTTGTTGAAGTCGGTACTTATCGACGTTAAAGAAATATCGATACACGGAAATATAGCAAACAACAGTTGGGTGTGCTTCCAATTTATGAAGACCACAATTTAAAGTTTTATTCAATCACAGTATAATTTATCCAGTGAACATTTATGAGTTGAAAATACATAGTTGAAATAAGTTTAACAAAAATCCAAGATATTTCTATTATATTATAATCAATTCTCCTTTTCATAACATCACGCTTGTATCCCCCAAAGGGGTAGGCCCTCTGCCTACCTGCAGATATAGTACACCCATATTTCGCCGGTTATGTTATAGGTCCAAATTTAATGGGGGCGAGCATATAGCCATAAACCGGGCACAAATCCAGACTGTGCTGCTACTGAGAACCACAAAAACCTAGTAACACTTTACCTGACCTGGAATTCGAACCCAAGACGCACTAAGCGATCACTAAACGAACGAGACTTGAGGCAGTCTCCCTTTTTCGATAAGTACTTAATTGTTTTTTTCTATAAAACAAGCAACTGATATCGCTTTGAACGGCTACGCTCCCCAACCCTAAACTGCTACACATTTTCTAAGAAATTTATTGGAGCCAGTAGACATTATCATTAGGTTAAATAATAAATGAACAATCACGAAATTCGTGTTTTTCTTATTTATAACAATGACTTGCTCGTATGGTCAATTAAATGGGTAACGGTAGTATTTTTCTAACAATTTTGGTCAAAGTATCGTTTTTATCCTGAATACCATCCAATTAATTGAGAAAAAATTGGTATTTTTGTATTTAGCGTAGCAGCTTATGATTATAGCATGTAAATTTGGTATTACGTAACAAATACGAAATAATAAAACTGTAAAAAGTATTGTTCAACAGGTCAAAGTAAAAGCGAAAGTACTCGATGTGTATGAAAATTAAAAGCCGGGGCGATTGGTAAATCTACAACATGAAAAGCTTTTGCAATAAAGAATAAAAAATAACAATCTACACTACATTTTAGTGCATATTCTTTTACAAGTTTAGCAGCATTTTAGTGTTTCATTTGTTATCCTTATTGTACCGTACATGAAAGTACTATTTACTGGGGTGCTTCAAGGAGTAACAAATACTCTATCGATCAATTCTGGCCCAGCTGCAAACTGGATGACCTTTTTACTACACCATAGAAAAGATAGATATAGAGGCTATAATTATATACGAAGGGTATTTAAGATGCCTTCTGCGTGCAAGTAAGACAGCAGATATTATGTATGTGCGTAATTGCGTTTACAGTTGTCAGTTAGCTCTGTACCCAACTATCTTATGACGGCTTCTAGTCATACTAGTTGAGGCTGAATATTTAACACAGTTACGTAACTTTTGGGTTACCTACCTGTTATGACTGTCGTAGTTATTCAAAGTCAAAGATATTAAGTATTTATGTGAACCGTTTACAGGCACTTACCAGTTGGTATGACTAATTACTCATTGAAATATCGTTCTCTATTGGGTTGATATTATACGAAAGGACAGCTAATAAACTTCAGAATGTCGCATAATAATTAATAAGTTTTATAGTACAAGGAACAGAAAATCATCTTAGAATAAACTTGGGAAAGTGCAACTTACCCTTCAAATTAACCACTCACCTATAAAAGAGTGAGAGATAGTCACAACAGCATTCTAAAATCAGTAGCAGAGAATTACAATTCTCCGATTTTGATTAAATTTGTCGATACATTATTGTTTACTAACACTAGTTTATAAGCCATCTGTTACTAACACTACTATCGATTAATTTTGGTCCGAAATAAATAAATAATTATTATAATAGAATTATCTTATCATCAAACAAATAGAGAAATATACTATGTAAAAATCTAACAAAGAAACATTTGTTAAACGACATCAAAATGAACTGCCGATTGCGGAATGAAATCCGATCTAAATCACTGTGGTGAACCTCGCCTTAACACGGACTCATTTAGCTTTCGTGGGGCGGTAAAGGGGTATTTAGATAGGTAACGAGCAATGCACACCGCTGATATTCCCATACTTAACATAATTCAACATCAACCATTTCCCCATGATAATGTGGATGGGGAAACAGATTTTTCCTACTCCTCCCACTTACTTTTCTCATTAATTTCGATGAGGGTTCTAAGACAGTCAAATCAATTGCCGGGGACACATTAAGCTTCACGGCCTTTGTGGTTTTTTCGATACTTGTTGTTAATCCTAGCTTACAGGAGTTGCAATGACTGACAGACGGTGCTTGCTTTAATATAAACTACATTAGTGTCGTCAGATAGATGACCTATATTGGTTTAATTTTTTGTTCTTATACCCATGAGTTGTAGCACCCTAATAGCTCACAATCGGTACGCATAGATGAGTTTAGAAGACTTTGCCACAGAGGAACGACTATGGCTAAATTGATAATTATCAATGTTAAGCCACAAAAGCAACAGTTATCAATAAACAATGTCTAAATAACATCGATAATATAGATAAAGTTACATAGTTCAGGAAATGCTAAATGAGAATTATGTTATTTACTACCTAGAAATTAGTGTGCATGGTAAATCTTCTATTTCATAATTATATAGCTTGAAAATACTGTATATTTGGCATATTAATATTAGATATTAATTTTAGCGTGATTTATACATTATTGTATTTTGTAGCTAATTAACAAGAGTTGGAGCTTTTGTGCCTGTGTTACTTACCTGTTAACGCTCTATAATAACAGTGTGAGGCCGAGTTAAAAAAAAATTACTAATACTTTAACAAGTTATTGGGAGAGAGAAAATGAACGAGTAATGTACAAAAAGGACATACAAAAGCAACAACGTTTAAAACTTTTCTCAATTAAATTATCAAGCACGAACTATAACTTTGGATTATGTTTAAGCGCGACAAAAATACTTTGTTTATCAGTTAAAATATTATATTAGTCTACCTACTAATGACGTCACACTAACCAGTCTTAAAATATTTATTAATTTACTGAGACCTTATTTCGCGGTTTAGTAAATTTGTTTTAACTTTGTAAACCTCTAAGTATAAGGTTCGTCTTTAAGTAAGAGAATTAGAGACACTTTTTTCAGACGAAACGCGGAAATGGAATACAAACACCCTTTTGATTAAGTGTTTAATCAGTATGTTAAATTCATTGCGACACTTTGAGTCAACTGAACACATACTAGAGAAATTGTAGCCCTCGTGCCCCACGCCTTATAAATATTAATATTTCCTATCTCAGCTGTTAATTACCCAGACAACTACGGATGAACCCCCTGTATTCATTAGCCAACCTAATTAGTACAGAAAACCCGCGCAACTTGCGCAGAAAGTACGAATTCTTTGTCAACCATATTGAATGCGGTATCATCTTGTTGGTTTTACTAACTAAAAGAAAATTTGCGTTCCTAGTTTGCCTTTGTATGTATTTTTTACCGCGACAAAGAAATGAAAATTATATAGTGAAACGTTGCAACTTTCACAGCGCGTTTGTAAGCGTGGTTATTTATTTATTGCTGCAGATTTTTTGAACTTGAATTAACTGATGGTTTATTGTAGGTACTCACAGTAGTAAACTGTAATAAAAAAAACTTTTGACTGATATTTTTACTGCAACTGCGATGGCAAGGTTTGGTATGGTACAGTTTTTGAGGAAGACAATAATTATTTATCGAGAATTTTTTGAATATACGGCTTGCGTGCCCGGTTGGGTACATTAAGAGCATACAGCGATAAAACCGTGCGTATCATTTGTCTGTATTCGAGGAATACGAGAATTTGATTGTATGTGTTTTGTGTTAGACAGACTAGCTTATTTTGTTTGTAGGATTTTTGCTTACTTAAAGTGCCCTTTAAAGTACAGCAACATATTGCTTACATACAAAGAATTGAGTCAGTATGTACTGTTAAACATTATATACGAGCTCCTTGACCGACAAGCGAGACAGTTCACAACAGCAAACAGCTCATAACTTATTCTTCCTTGTACCTCCGTCTCAGGCATGTCTACCAAGTAGCACCGTACGTACCACCCGTCAAAATGACGTTTACAAATAATGTTATTCCTTTTCGCTGTATAAAAATAACTTCACCGTATTTGTGTGAGCCCAGTAGATAAATGACAATGGCAATAGACTTACCACCTGTGTTATGGGACTTACGAGTATGATGAACAGTAAAACGTTGAATATACACCTGATAAAAGAAAAAAGTCTATACCTACCCTTTGGACATCGTTTGTGTGTGTTTTTTAAGAAATTCTGCCTACTACTTCCAAGAAAGTTTATTTAAAAATTGCTAGGTTCGTCATCCATTTCAACCTAGGTATATTTATTTCCGGCGACGACTTAAATTAAGATCATTTCGTCTTAGTGGGGCTCTGCTTGTGTTGTGTCTTATTGATTTTTAAGAAGATTCAAGATAATATCTGAATTTAGAATGGTACAGTTAAGATGTTACAAAATTTTTGATCCATAATATTATGCCGCTTTACTTGTTTACCATGAAATGTATTTCAAAAATCAAATCAAATTACAAAGACCGACCTATTTACATAACATAACATCACGCCTGTATTCCCCGAAGGGGTAGGCAGAGGTGAACATAATTAATTATAGTACACCCCATTCCGCCAGTTATGTTGTAAGTCCCAATGTAATAGGGGGCGAGCCTATTGCCATCAACCGGGCACAAATCCAGACTCCGTGCTGCTACTGAGAATTACCTAAAGGGAAACTCAGTAACACTTTGCCCGACCCGAAAATTGAACTCAGGACCAGTCAGACCAGAGCAGTCGCGCTTAGCGACCACTAGACCAACGAGGCAGTCTATGTACATTATGATATCAATTTTTATTTTTATCAACATTATTGTAAATTTTAACTATAATTTCAAATATTTTTAAATACGAAAAATCAAAGGAAATTTTTAAAAGCTCCATACAGAATTAATTCCAAGAACCATAACTGAGCATAGGTCACTCCATCAGTTCAGAAAAAAGTAATTACTACCCGTACAACGAACTGAGGGTTTTATTTCAGTACGTACGTAATGTAATTAAAAGCATACAAACAATCGATTTATAACGTAAACACGGAGCTTCATGAATAATATTACGAACCTAACAAAACACGAAAGAGTGTTAACATTGTTTTAGAGAAGCGACGTCTGTACTACGCCATGAATGAGGGGTGTATGCATAACAATGGATGGCGCTACAAGCACCGACCAGATAATAATGGACTTTTAATGTGCAGTTTTGAACACACTCATTTGTGCTGAAAATACACTGGATTTCTTCTCAAGCGTATTGCAGGTGACGGATTAAAGTAAAGTATTATTTAATGTACATAATACTAGATCAATTATTACAAGTAATATTGCTTCTAACAATTATGTAGGTACCTAATGTACCTGTGATAAAAAAATGAATGGAAGGTTCATAAAAAAACACATTCTCAATCTAAATGGCAACGCAAGTAACTAAAATAATGGTTACACGAGTAATAATAATTTATTCATACACCTATCATCAGAGAGTATTTTTCCATAGTTTAAGTAGACATCTAACTGCATGTATAAAAATCCGGTTGTTACGTGAAGGAAGAACAATCCCGGGAAATGTGTACATGAGCCGAACATCAGCCTCCTATATCAGATCTTAGGTAATTTTCCATTCAATAAGTCATGACATCAGGGGCGGGCACGCTACATATTTGACTGAAGTAATCTGCCATTAGGCCAAAAAGCTCTCCTCGCTTATCTGCGACATCTGGACCATGTTTATATTTTGAGGGTCCACGACAACCTCTATAACGACGCGGCGCTTATCGTCCTCCGCCTGTCTAGGTAATCTCCATACCTTCACGTGGCAAATTGCGCCCTACTGCCCATGGAAGAAACGCCACAGTGTATTGGAAGTCTTTGTGAAAGTATCTATTCGTATCGCCAGCACTGCCAATGTAAATTGCATTTTAATCCCACCACACAGAGTCTATTTTTTCATCGGTAACATATAAACTCGTATGCGCCTCATGTTACACAAAAGCAACTTTATTGTTTATGTGGTAAAGTGTATCTTAGTTTGTTACGAATAAGGTAGTGAGTAAAATCATGTGAGATATAGTCATGTTTAATGTCATATCTGTCGGTAGAATTTAGAATTTGATCGCTACCTTAATTACCGAAATATTTTTCGCAGCGCTCAGGTGTTTGTGTCATGTGTTTTTGTTATTCAGGGACACAATACAAAATATTTTTGTTTTTTTATAACTCAATGAACCTGAGAGCCAAAGATGTAATTATTGAGCTACACGTTGCGATACTTATTACAAAGAACTATACGTAGAAATAATATATAAATACAATAGGTAGGTTATAACAAGATATTCTTACTGTTAGTTAGGAATGTCCAGTTATAAACGAATAAAGTAAAGCAGATACGTTAATACGTTAAAAGATAAACAGATAGTTTTGCTGTTTTAATAAGGTTTTATTATTAGAACTCCTAGTTTATTTAAGTGTAGACCTAAGTTTAGCTGGGGTTTATCGCAGCGATTTATTATCAAGTGCTGGCATACAGCTACGTTTTAAAGCGAAAAAAGCATTAGGTTTAAAAATAAAACAAATAGCGGAATGCATTAGCGATTATTTTCAGTCTTCTGCGCCTAGTGTTTACTTTTGTTTCTTTATCACGACAATTTATAGCGACTCGATGCTAAATGTTACTAAGAAAACTAAAACTTCGATTACGTACATTAAGCATTCTTATTTTTATCGATTTTACGTTTTAGAATCTTGTAACTCACTGACTAGTAGAAACCCAAAAAAGCATACCTAATTAGCATTTACTTACTACTACTACTTTATTTCTATATTGTAGAAATATTAATCTTTGTACGTTTCCGAGTCCTATTTTTAAAAGAAAACATTTTTCTGAAATATTTTCGAAAAATTATAAACTTGTCTTACCCGTAATCAAACAAAGTAATAATTATAATAATGTTATGTTTTACCATTTAAGGTAACGAACGTTCAACAAAGAGTCGTGTATTTTAGTGTAATAATGACAAAATTTCTACGCCCTCGGCCATACTTTACCATGAATACCTGCAATTAACTACACGAGTACGAACAGTGATGAAAAATTAATTATGAACTCTTCATAAACAAAACAAGTCTTTGAAAACGCTGACTTTCAATTAGAATTGATTAGTTGGGAACTTTATTTGCGATTAAAACAGGCCTTTTGAATGTTTAATGCCTTTTATATTGTACAAGCAATCATTTTTAGAGCGGTGTAATACAGATTCTTTCCTGGAAATTTAATCGAAACTTTATTGAGTTAAAGGCTTTTAAGTTTCTAGCAATAGTGGTTTTGTAAAAATAGTGAGTGTTTAGTTGGTCGCTATTTAAACATTATTTTTCGCACGGCCAAATAATTCAGAGACATTTACAGAGTAACAAAATATTCATATTCATGTATTTGAGATTCAGATTTGTAAACGAAATCATCACGATTATGATCATGTCAAAATGTTTGCACACATAAGAAAACATACTCCATGGCGGTATGATATTGGATACTTTAGATAGGTAAATCAACCCCATTAGAAACTGCAGGCAGACAGGGGTAGTAAATTAACGTCTTAACTCTACTTCGACTGCTCCTTTCCACCCGATTTCTCTGGCCGGGTCAGCCATCTGTCAAACATCAAAGGCATATTTGGATGAGCCAAAGACAGTATTGCCCTATTTAAACGGGTTGTCCAAGCGTACCCCTCTCTATAG
The DNA here is from genome assembly GCA_905340225.1 of Abrostola tripartita. Classification (NCBI taxonomy): domain Eukaryota; kingdom Metazoa; phylum Arthropoda; class Insecta; order Lepidoptera; family Noctuidae; genus Abrostola; species Abrostola tripartita. The sequence goes on along the minus strand of HG996487.1, from coordinate 9,245,912 downwards.
GTATGTTAAGTGTTTATTAAAGTTTCATATCTTGTTTGGGCAGCTGCACCCAAAGCATACATCAGACAGCCATCACTGATCCTCCTGAACGTATGCATGCATTACCCGTGAACAGTTTGTTGTCATTTCGCGAAAACCCCAGCTCAATAGTAAACATCAGAAAGGGTGCGGCCAGTATGTACTATAGTAACAGATTCAGTATAAACAGAACATGTCTAGGCGTTCTGGACATGTCACGTAGGAGATCCGTATTCCTTATGTACAAAGGATCTTTGTATAAGGACTGCAGAGTGATACTTAATCTGGTGTCAGTCGACGAGTCCGTAATTCATGTTTAACATGACAGGAGGCGCTCGTGACGTCTTCCTCAGCGTCTTACTCTTGTATATATAATATGAATGAATCTGTAAGTTATTTTTCCCTGTGTAGGTACGTGATATCTCAATGCCGATATAGTTCAATGAATAGTTAGCGATCAGTTTAATAGTTAATTCGATGGCTGATTTATAATGTATAGCTTCAGAATTGAGACCTTTAACTGGCCTTGTCCATTGAATTTCGTTAGAAAATATATTTTGGCTACTGCTATAGGCTATCGACACAAAGATAATAAACATTTTTTACTTGTAGTTTAGAGTGTACTAGCGAAAACTCGGTTCAGCATTGGTTGAGACAGAGAAATTGCTTGTGAGTATAGACTCCAGCCTCCTTACCAGAACTCTTAAATTTGGTCATTTTTCGTTGTGGAAGTGAGAGGCCACAATACACTGCACGTAGCGGCGTCTCGCTTCCGCCACGGAAAATTTCCTGCTTTAACAGTTCATGGTAAGGGCCCTGACATTCAGAACCCATGAAATCTGCCTATATGCCTAGAAGTAAAGATCGAATATAGAGGTAGATACAAAAGATTGATGCGTTCTCACTTGTTTGAGACACAGAACTAAGGGACTCCAAAATCTGTCTCAATTCAAATTTTGCGTATCAGACGTGACGAGTAAGATACATATAAATAGGTATTCGTATGATAGGTATAATTATATACGTGGTGCGCCATAGAACTTACAACATTGTCCCTTCTACCACCCTTCACTAAAGCATGGCCACTATCCTGTAAGGAGTTACTAATTCAATTAAGTTCCTATTAAGGGGTCAGGCGGCATCGTTTGTCGAAACTCCCAAGTTTTTGTGAAGCTTGGCTTTGTACGATGATACTATTCTGTATTCGGTATGATCATCGTTCGTTTCGGTGACCCATAATAATTTAGGATATTTTTAATTTACCATGTAGGTAAATATATTAGTTTAGAGTTTTAATGCGCAAATGCAAAGTGTTTAGGCAAAGGGATATTGCTGTTGTAACATAATTGTCAATGTATGATCTAAGTAGGTCACCTAACCCCGTGGGTATTGTTTATGGCTGTATTTTGACCTGATTTGCTCAGTAGCTTTAAACGCGAATTGGTTTGATTCTTGCACGGGATTATGACCTACACACGCACTGTGATATAGTAGTTTCCTTATGTATATGTACACGTTTGACTTGGTCTCGTAAATTCCAGCGTATATTATAACTAGCTGCGCCCCGCGGTGTTACTCGCTACATTTTTCGGGATAAAAAGCCTATATGTTAATCCAGGGTGTCAGCTACCACTATACCAAATTTTTATTTTTAATTTAGTAAAATCGGTCGAGCCGTAAGCTTGAAGAGGTAACACACATACAAACACACTCACAAACTTTCGCCTTTATAATATTAGTATGATTTATATTAAGCTTGTGTGGTCCGCAGTTGATTTTTTTATAGCTTGGCTAGATGTTTTATAAATATAGTATAGTATACTTAGCTTACTTTCTACTACTAACTGAAGCGTGCTTCTATCAAAACCCTGTAGTTGCGGTTGTGTTTTAAGACGTGACCGTAAAAATAGTTATGCGCAAATTCAAAAATAAAATATACAGGGTGAAAACGTGAAGCTCGCTAGAAGCTAGCCAAGATAAGCCACTGTGCCAATAGCCGGTAGGCTGGTCAAAAATCAAGAACATAAAAATGATCAGAGCTGGGTTATGTTCGCTCTAGTGTATATTGATATGCTCAGATAACACTACTACTGGGCGAGTGTTGCGTAGGCACGTGTTTTCTATGTGTTTCTATCCACATTTGAATTTATATGAGCCGCTGAATTACCCATAACGCGATAGTAATCGATTTCGTTACGATATTGGGTATTATGCTCGATTGGGATTGATATAATAAATATCGAATGGTTATGTCGTTATTATGTACCGGTTTTCAATATACCGTCTTAAAATTCTGAGCAACGTTCATACTGAGTTGGATGTTTATATGTAACATACTTAAAGAGGTCTCTATTTAATGGCTAATTTTTATAATTTTGCTTAATAAAAAACATTTAGGAGGTCTAATGATATCTATCACTTACGCAAATTTTAGACATTTAAATAAAACTATTTAACGGATTGGCCGCTGAATGCTGAGTGCTATAAATGGATGCTGGATTCGAAACATCGAGACCAAAAAACAAATTAAAACCGCGATAAAATCCTTAAAAAATAATTTCAATTAGGAGGAAGTTTGTAATTCCAAATTTAATTCGTTTTCTTGTGTCCAAAATTCTTTTAATCTGGCATATTACAAACGTAGAAGAGAATAAAGAAATTAAAGATTATTATATGGTGAAGAGCTAGTATAATTATTATTTTTTCATAAATATTGTGAAAACACATTTTAGGTACCTACATAGCATAACTGCCATTAAAATAAATTATGAAACTTTCGACGGCTAATAGAAAACAATAAACAGTTTATGATCTGTGACGGCTAAAATTAACGATTGCACGTGCCGTGAGCGAAACGAGTTAGGGGTGTTCATCATGTGAACTTTCCCGTTTTATTTATTCCCGGGGTCTTTCCCGGAGCGGCTTAATGGCGCCTTAAGCGGTAATGTGTGGTCATAAATTAAACGATAATAAGTTCGGACAACAACACTGCCGTTAATGACTGCGAGGCGGCAGATAGTGTAGTGACGTCGTAGACGGGCCTTCGACACTTTCTTCAGTTATCTGAGGGGCCAACACGCGTCCCTTCCGGGGTACTATCCCGGCTTTTATACTTATAGTGTTTGTATCGGAATTTGCGGGTTATTTTTTCACCGCAAATGCTTTTAGGACCATGTGCTGTGCAGGATGCGATGTTAAAAATGTTTAGAAAAACCTCGCTTTATAAAATACAATAGGGACACTTTCGCAATCTCAATATTAGAGTTCTTATGAAATAAAAACGTTTGTATAAAAGTTATAAAGCGACTTTTCATGTCCTTACTTTAGACGCCAGATATTTTTACTAGGTTTCAGTTTGGTTACTATGTGAACTCATAATCGCGTCAGTAAATAGGTCCTAAACGAGGTCTTACAACCAAACACTAAAATTGTTCTTTGTAGAGTTTCTGTTAGGTACCTACCTCAAAAGATTATTTTTATTTTTTCTATTAAAAACGTCGCCCCGCACTAGGAATTTCCCCTGAATCGTGAGTGCGTGGCACAAACATGTAATATCACATACACGAACACCCAGTCTCGGGACAAATATCTGCGGATCGTACAAATTTTGTCCCGTGCGGGAATCGAACCTGCAACCCTTAGCGCAGCAGTCCAACTGCGCCAATCGGGTCGTCAAGTTAGTCGTTAGAGTACAAAGTAAAAGGTTTAGAAAACTCAAGGTATCAAATTGTGTCAATTAAGTAATAGATTCACCATATATTACTATGAAGATTAAGACCGTTATCATCGTAGGATTACATCAGTTAGCTCACAATATCCAGCTTGTTACGTTACAAACATAAAGCTCCAAGCGCAACGCTTTCAGGATAACTTGATTTTGTCCCGGTAAATAATAATGAGACGTGGTTACCACAGTTATTTATCGGTGAAGGTACAATTTCCTCAGCCGGGTTATCTGCTTTCTTTTGTCCCGACAAAGCATGGTTATTTAGCGATACAAAATAATTGGCTAGTTACTAAAGAAAAATAATTTTGCTGAATATCTAGAATATTTTTGACCCGATGGGCTAATATTGATAAGATAAGATTGATATGATAATATGTTTCTACTTTGCTTTGCATATTTCAATCCCAAAATGTAAACACGTGAAAACTTCATTAGATAATGATTCTCTTTTAAGTATGAATTGTCATGTATTTCAGCCTCTTGATATTACACGTTGAAAGCCTATCATTTATCTATTGCAGTGGTGGGGTGTACGAACTTTTCTGCTAGTTGTATGGCATATTTTACCATTTGAAATTCGTAGGTAAGCTGTATTCATGACGAGGGAATCCAAATGCGGCTTGTCGTTTGAACATAACAGAGAATATTCTTACAGTCGGTTCTGTATACAAGCCACGTGGATACTCTTTAGCGTACACTTGCGGGTTAATGCCTATTTTGCTGGACCTGTGCTACATAAATGCAGCAACGTATATAAATTATTCATCCAGTTTTAGGATAGAAGATGCAGAATGATGACGAAACTTTCGCGAATATGTGTTTTCATTGATGGTCTAATAAATAGCTTCTTTGATATATTGTTGTATATATAGAGCAATGTCTAGTGAATATTAGCCGATACCCAATACATATAACCAGTACGAAGCAAATAGCTATTGTACCCGTTCGTTGTCAGTTCCTTTTCAACCTTTGTTTTCTCTTTTGTCACTAGTTTACTTTGTACGGCCGGAGCCGGCGATCAAACAGCGGTCGTGCCTATGACGTTCTTGTCATTTTTAGACAAAACAACAGTTTATTCCAGTTTCTCGTATAGGCAAGAGAATATCTTTCTGACCACTGCAAAGCGTATTTGAATGAATTCCAAATGCTGATCATTTAGAATACTACTTCACTGACTAGAGTTCAATCTTCTATTACGAAAAAAAAGTTTAATTAGATTAAATAATATTTGATTACATTTATGTATGAAAACGCCACAAACTTGCATGATTCAATTTTGCTTTTAGGATGTCTAATCTCATAAGGATAATTGGATACTTTTGGATATTTTTTGCGACGCAAAGTCATCTTCTTTGAGTAGTGTCTATCATCACAAATATTTATAAGTAGGTAGGTACGTAAGGGGCTCGTGACTTATTTCACGTGAGATCCACTCGCACTTGGCAGATTTTTTATTAAACTGTCTACTTTTGATAAGCAGACTAGGAATATTTGTTTAAGTATTAGCAAAGATTTTATTAATTTCTGTAAAACTTTTATTAAAAATATTTGTTTCTGAACGATGTCAACGATTTATAAACTGGGTCCTATCTGAAGGTTGGAGGGCAATGATATTTTAAGTAAAAGACGAACCTATCCACAGTTTATGCGCGCACCGAAAGGGGCACGTTAAAAGTAGGCTAATTAGCTCAACTCAGCTCATATCTATCTCACCTTCGATAAATAATTAGTACAACATCCTTCCACGTATCAACTAATGTGACATTAGAATATTCGTCGTGTCAAGTCGTTTTTAAACATCGGATTTCATAAGTAATCAGTTGCGTAAGTAACATTTATTATCGACCTCTTTTTACTAAAATCATTGGTTATAGGAGTTATAAATGATCGAGTAAAGAGCTGTGAGTTTGATTGTCAGGTCCGGTACTGAAATTGAGTTCTTCCGTTAGGAAATTTCCGTCTACGTTGGAGTTTTCGCAATCTGAACTTGGTTGAGAGTTTGATTTCCGCAATGAGACAAATATTTCAAGAGCTATATCGTTTGCTGATTCAATAATTTTAAGAAATTGCCTTGCCGGTGGACGTAAAACTTATATCAATAGGTAATTACGAGTTTAATATCGTGATATTAGTTATAATAATGATACGTTTGAAGTATGTTAAAATGATGGCCAACAGAATAATATTGTTTTTTTAATTTAGTAGCAACGCTGCGTGTCCAGGTACGCCGTATGACCTAATGAGTATCGGTACTTGTGATCTAATTACATACTCAATAGAAAATAATTACATAGACAAAGCATTTAGCTCAAGAAATTCTTCAATATCTTGTATTGTCCCTCATTTGTTTCAATATATAAGAAGTAATCGGTAGGTAATTACTTAGGGGAGTGCGCGAGGGTCAATAACTTCTAAGATAGTAACTTACATGGAACTAATCAAAGAAGAAGTTTCAGAGGGGGAAGTAACAATGCTGATTGTTTCTAATACGAGTTGTTTTTATTCCTGGTACCATGTCGGTTGATTCAATTTGAGTATGGCTTTGATTCTAAAAAAAATATTCATTTCATTAGAGTTCATCAACAACATTAACTTTTTAAAGCACAGACCAAGCAAAGTAACTTTGACTTTAAATCTGTAAACAAACTCTATAACTTTTATTGAAATCAATCTCTGTCTCTGTCTCAATTTTGAATGCGGCAATGTGATCTTTAAATCACATTACTCCATTCTAGTATCCAAGATTTTCTACTTATTGCAGTGGTGACTAAAAACCCAGACATAGTACAAATATCTAGGGACGAAACAAAAAATTGGCTCGTGTGGAGAGTGAACTACAAGTGCTGCAGTCTAAACACTAAGCTACTGTGTTTATCAAGGCATCGTCGCGGGGTTAACCAAGAGTATCAGTAAGTTCGACTCCGTGTCTGCTGAAGCACGTTCCGGAGAAGAAACAAATGGCTTCCCCTTGTCACTTTCGTGGTGATTACGTAGGGCGTGCCGTTTCGTACTGTCGTCTTATACAGCGCCGCTTGACAAGCAGGTCTAAACATTGCAATCACAGTTTAATCACACTGATAGCCGAGTGGTATGACCGTTGGACTGCCAAGTCAAACTCTGGCACCAGGTTGTTCATCAACCATACGATGAGAAGAAGAAGACAGTTTAAAGGAGAATAGGTTATAATGAACAACAGTAAAAACTATACTTATATATGTTTTCAATAAATTACATTACTTTACAATAGATTACAATAACAAAAAAAACTACACGATACCTACATTTTCATTTATTATAATTTTAAAACAAAACACGATTTCATTTATTTTAAATTTAAATTTGTTTTTAAAACAAAAAGCGCCTTCATCCTCTCTCCTATTAATTAATAATAAAAAATAAAAAACTTTGCTGTGCCCGACAGGGTCCATAATTGTTTCGATGGTTTCACATACCAACTATATGTACACATTATGGAATGCAATAAAGTAATCTATACTTATAATAAAACTGTAGAGAGGTCAATTCTGTACATTGAATATATATTCAAAATTAATATTGGAGGATGACTGGTGATCGATACCGATGCCAAAAATGCAATCAGTAAATTTTTTGTCTGTCTGTCTGTCTGTCCGTCTGTCTGTCTGTCTGTCTGTCTGTCTGTCTGTATGTGCACGCATGGGTCAAAAACTACTGAAGGGATTTTAACCAAACTTGGTACGATTGTAGTCCATACTCCTGGGCAGGTTATAGGCTATATAACATAACGCTAAAACACATAGGAGCTGAGCAGTAATGATAAATTTGAAGCAAGTCGGATGAAAATGCGCTTTCGAGCTCTTATCCTCGCATTCGTTGATCATACACCAAAAGTATGTATTACAAAGATGATGGTATCCAAAAGATCTACAAAAAAGTCTTCAATAGTATATATCTATCTTTTATAAATTTGCCACAATAACGTGTTTGATCGTTAGGCATTTCTTCAAAGTGTCTCAACACACGACAACCCGGAGCCTGCATGGACGGTAGTTTGACAAGATTTCTATAAGCAGCATTGGTTGCACCCGCTATATGTAATATTATAGTAAGCACATGACTTCGAAAAGACATTAGTGTGTGCCGGGATTTGAACTTGCGACATCTGACTTAACAGTCTAACGGTCATACCACTCGGCTATCAGTGCATTAAGTTCCTTGGAATAAGCGCACTTTAGATTTAAAAAATACAGATACGTAGTTTTTAGATATAAGTTTAAAGTAGGTATTATTAAATAATAATAATAATTAGTTTTTTTAGTTTTTTTTGGACAAACATCTACGGATCACACTTTTTTTTTCTACAGCAGTTTCAATGTACAGAAACTCAGAAACGCACAAAACGGATTTATTTATGTTCTCTTCTTCAGTTATATATTATTTTCAATAGACTTTCTGTAACTTCCGTAATTACCGTTCAATTTTTGCGGTTTTTTTTTAAATACCGGAAAGTATTCTTAGTTAAATAACTGGTTTAAAGATTTTTAACCTACTTAAAAAAGCCTGCCTGGTAGGTATTTTTTTCTGTTAAAAGTTCAATTTACTACTGGTCTTTTATCCGAAATACACGCGGACCAAGTCGCGGGCAACAGCTATACATGTAATAAAATATTACGGCATGGCGTAAAAACTACTAAATCGAATTCGCTCAAACTTAGCTAATATATTAAAAACAATTTAAAAATACTTTTGCTGTTTCCGAATTCCCACGCGGACGGAGTCGCGGGCACATCTAGTTGAGTAATAAAAAATGAGTATGAGTATTTGAAAAAACCTTTAAAAGCACTTACAATTGGAACATAATATAATAAGAACTCCAACTAGACTTCGGAAAGCTTCAAAATTAACGTAAAGATTCTTACAAAAAAGATACAATTTCTTCTGAAATGAAAGCTTCATATTTATTGGCAATGCCTATATTTACAAATAGACCGATTCATATCACCATTAGCGATCCAATGAATCGAGTGGCTTACTAGGAAATGGTCAATCATTCCATTTTTACAGATCTTAATATGACAAAGTAAGACCTTTCTTCCACTAGTATTCTTATTTTGGACTTCGAAAGTTTCTTGGGCATTTATCCTATTATATTGTCAATTGAAAATAGTATTCACCTACTTACTTGTTTTTGCCCGTGATTTTTAGCGTAAAAAGATAATCGCGCTTTTAAAAAGCATTCTTAATTCCTACGTGTCAAACAATATTCATATCACAACTCATTACAAGTTTATTGCTTTAGTAGTTAAATCGTAATAAGGCAACAAATGAATGGATAGATTTATTTTTTCAATTAATAAATGTGAGTATTTATTTTGCGCCGTAAAAATATCGCTCATTTTAGTAAAAACTTACAAAATATTTTCAATATTCGCATTCCGAATAGCATCATAAACTAAAAACAGTTTTTGTTTATTTTCAAAAGATCAGAGTGACAGTTAAAACTAACATTTTGTTTGGCGTACAATGAAAACGCAACAAAGTAAGGCAATACGGATTAGGTGCCTCGATAAGTGGGAAACGTCCCATTCAGTTACATCCTTTGTTTGTATTTTATTTCTGGAACAACCAATACGTTCTACAAATAAACCCGTTTACTTTGATATTTCGAAACAAAAAGCTAACTTTAATTGTTACAATCGTTCTGGCAGGAAATCGAATCAAAAAGTTTGCATGTCATAATTTTTCTTTATTTTGACAGAATATTTATATTGTGTTTTCTAATCATTTAATTTGTTTCATTACATCTGCCCCCTTACCATGAACTCTTATAGCAGGACAGTTTACGATGTGGAAGCGAGACGCCGCATTACACTGCACATAGCCGCGTCCCGCTTCCACGTTTTAAACTGTCCTGCTTTAAGAGTTCATGGTAAGGGGGCTGAACACTGGCTGACTGAAGATTGAATACATCACGATTAAAAATCTAGCGACTATAGCTTTTCTACGAATAAATTAATAAAAAAACAAAGATGTAATCACATACCGAAAGATAAAAAAAATGCATCTAAAAGAAAGTTGCAATACAATGAAAATTGTAAGAAATCTTAACATTATTTACAAAGATGATGAATTCTTCTATTCTTTCTCGGTGTCTGAGTGTGCGTATTTATTCAATAAACGTACATTATACTATATACTACATACTACGTATGTACGTTTTGGTTTCTCAAATTAAATATCAACTCTTAAATACAATCTACAAAAATATTTTTACTGAATCCGATTATCATACTGAAACGCATATCTGATTATATTTTGGTAGGTAAAACAAGGGAGATTAATTTCCAAATAACACATAGTCGGTTGTTAGGCTAGGTACTTAATCTCGGCAAACTATGAACTATTTAAACTACCGCACGGGCGGAGCCGCCGGCAAAGCAAGTCATAAATAACTATTATAAGAACAACGGCAGGTGCGTTGGCGTCGTATCACATAAATAAATGCGAGTATTAATAGATAGCTTGCCTTACGCTATCGATTTCAAAAGACTTAAGTGATTCAGTGATTTTATTGTGTAACAGTTACACGTACACGAACGTAGCTTTCGTGGATCGGTGTTTACATGCCTCACTAAAGACTAATTATGGGCAAGATTTTTCCTTCAAAAACAGAGATGTACTACGACTTTTACAAGTTTCACAATTAAGGGGGAAAACCTGCTTATTATGGGGACAACACACATTAAATAAGTGAACAGACAAAAAAGGAATAATAGTGGATCCTTGTCTGTATAAAAAGAGGTATTTGCCCCCAATGAGTCAATTAAATATAGGTTGATTACAAGTTGTTATTACACATAGGGTCGTTGGTCCGAATCGAAGCAAATACTTCCCTGATCAATAGAAATTATGTTGTCACAGTTCGATACCTTCTTTCTTCCCACATGGGAAGAAAGAAGGTATCGAATTAAATGATACAAACATTTAGTTTCTTGAAGAACGTTACTTTGCTTTCAAATTTGAATTTAAGGGCTCAACTTTTATTACAATGCTTGAATTATTATAAATTTGCGAAGTTTAATATTGACCTAGAGTAAAAAAAAAATGTGATTCACTATACATATTATGTAGCTTACCCGAAAAGGGATATACGTACTTATATACATGTCTTTTAATTAGCTAGTGAAGTGTCCCATTGCTGGGAAGAGCACAGGGTCTCCCTATTATTTTTCCACAAATCTCAGTTCAATTGCCATTTTGGGGCCATGATATGGGCCGATAAGGGATAATATAATATTATTATAATGTCCACATTCCGCACTATCATCATCATTAACTTTTATGTAACTCAATGCTGGGCATAATCCTCCTCGCTTAAACTCCACTATTTCCTGTTTTGGGCTTTTTGCATCCAGCCACTTACCATCAAATCTTAAAGCAGGACAGTTTACGTTGTGGAAGGGAGACGCCGCATTAAACTGCACGTAGCAGCGTCTCGCTTCCGCACCGTAAACTGTCCTGCTTTAAGAGTTCATGGTAAGGGGGCAGCTCTTTACAGTATTACTTTAAATTATTACTTTACTTTTACTTTCCCTATACAGCAACAACATCGTCAGTCCACCTGGCTGGAGGTCTGCCTGGAGCTCTACAGAATACGGAGAGCTTGAAACAGCGTCAACCCGCAATTATGTGATGAATTATATTCGTGAATCATGACTAAATGTAATCTATGGTCAAAGCCAAAATAATTACGATGACACTACAGATGTCATGTTTTTTTTTGGCATTGACAACAGATCAAATATAATCACGATTCACGAACAAAAACTACCAACAGTCATTGAGATCATCATAGTAGATATTTACAATTTGAACGTTGAAATGTATTTTCTACAAATTTAGATTTGAATTGTGTCCTACCGGCCGGAGTCATTAATGTGCAAAACCATCCTTTGTGGGGTGTTTTCACAATAAACACGGCTGCGGCTAGTTTCAATAACAAACGAAAAACTCACAAATTTAGTTTAATTACTCAACTTACGTATTTCAGTGTAAGGAATGTAGCCAAAGGTTGGCTTGTAGTTAATAAAAAAAAAGGTAATTTGAATCGGTGGACAATGAAAATGCTATGATTATGAAGCAGCCAGTCTAGTCTTAAAAATCGAAGAAACCAGCAAAAGTTAGGCTTTAAATAATTAAAATTGAATACAAATGACTCCTAAAAGTCCTAACAAGTCTGTATCAGCCCTAATTAAATTTCGCACTCCGTTTATTTCGCCTTTCTTTTGACGGGTTCCATATTAATTAATCTTGTACAAAACACTGACAAACATGTTTTTCGACAGTTATTTCGTGTGAGAGTCTGTTTGATTTAAATGTTTTGAATTAAATTTGTAAGTACAGTTGCTAAGCAAAGACTGCTGCGCTAAGGATTGCGGGTTCGATTCCCGCACGGGACTGAATTTGTACGATCCGCAGATATTTGTCTCGAGTCTGGATGTTTGTGTATGTGATATTATGTTTGTGAAACGCACCTACGATACAGGAGTAATTCCTATAGTGGAGAGTAAGTTTTTAATAAAAAAAAAGTTGCTACGCATGTCCTTTTTATAGTTTTGTACGACTTTTAACTCTCATCGATTATTTATCGTAATCTCTTAGATTTGCGGATGTTATTCCTCCATGTGTCGGTATGTTAATTACTCTGTAGCTTGAGTGACTCATATTTATAAATTGCATTATAATAATGTGGCAAATACCATTATATAAGTAGATTAAATACCTAATTACTGTAAATTCTGATGGCATTCTTCATACACTACGTAAACTAAAATAATATAACCCGTAAAAGAGTTGTAATTTTTTAAAGGGAAATTGTTTAACCCAAGCTCATTTATTAAAGTACCTTAATATAATTACTTTCCGTGTTTTGTCCTTCATTGGTCTCGTTATCACAATTCTAACTGTCGAGCGTGGATTCGATTCCCAAGTTGGCTAAAGGTAGCACTTTAGCCAACGAGTATTTGTTTATACATCTCCTATAGCCAGTCCAGGGTTTGAAGTGAAAAAATTCTTTATCAATTACAATGTGGTTTTTGTTTATACCTTTATAAACCTACCAGTTACATTTTATGTAATTGGTGAATATAACTATGTATCATAATATAATACATATTACATACTCATAAATACAACACTGACCAACTCATTGAAGCTTTGCGTTGAAGAAAACAATACTAATAAAAATACTAGACAAGTTATGAGAAATATAGATTTAAATATAAATTGTACAAGGTCGATGTCAAAAAGGTTCCAATAAAAAGTTAAAAACATAATATTAGACAAGGAGAAATCTTGCTTAAAATAGAGAAATTCTACAGAGTCGATGTCAAATACCAGAAAAAAAGTAAAAAACATCAGTAAAGGCTGGACTTAATCTGTATCCATTCAAAGACATCGTTTTCAATTCAAAAAATAATAATAATATATACATACTTTATAATAACGCTTTTAGTGTGGGCCGCTTAAATCAACAGACGATATATTTTCGCATCATTGTATTCGACCATTATGGCCGCGTCAATTGTATACATTGTGGACGTAAGTGGCCACCCAAGTATTACTTACAGTGAAATAATACGGCTATCGAACGATTGAAAAGGGCTGGTGACGCGCCGGCTACGTAAAACTCGGGGGTATTAGTTAAGAAGAAAAGGCTCTCTAAAAGCTAAGTCAACAAAGCATTCTACTAATTATTTTTCCTTTTATCTTCTATTAACTGACGTAACGTGATTTTGACAAAAGTGAACAGAAAACAAAAGATACTCGACTAAATCGTAAGTACCTTGTGCCCAATCCTGTGAGGTACGTAGCTGGAAGTTTCTTTGATAATTAATAATATCAGTTACAGTTAGATGGTTTGTCTCATAAATACAATGTTCAGTTATAATGGATATTTTCGATCGATATGCTTAATTATTTAACAATACTCTATACAACGCAAAAGGTCCGCTTCATACCAAGTAATTAATAATTCCGTCATGTTATAGTCATAAGCATAATGTTTTTATTTTTTATATAAGCTACAATATATAAAACAGAGGCTTAATAAATCTGTTATAGAATAATAGTGAATGAAAATTAATAATTATAGTAAATACTTACGAATCCTAATAGGAATACGTAGTCCACTTTAAATTCAATTCATAAATCACAGTAATTACGAATCAACAAAATAGCTTTAGAACCGATTTGTAAATGTGAAAGTTACTGCATGAGAAAGTTTCCACTAAAGTGTCTGTCCGCTACGAGTCTACGAGAGGTGTTCTACGAGCGCGCGGCGTAGCGTCCGCCCTGAACGAAGGGGCGCGTAGCACTGAGCGCCGGCTCTTGACAAGACAATCTTTGCCTGTACATAGTGGTACTCAACAGACAACAGCAACTTGTGAGCTTTCGCACGGATAACGGGCGTAACGGGAGCTTTGTCTTCCGCCCGCTCTTTTTAACTTGCTCTAGTGTCATATTGTTAATTGGCAGCGATTTTTCTCACTTTTAAATTAAGTTACATCCTTCTTTCTAGTCTCTTGATAGAAGATTAAGATCTTGGAAATATTGTTGATCCGGGAACAGATAAAATGTGTTTTCTTTTATTTTAAGTTGTTTTACACGAATCAAACGTTCAAATTACTGCTATACGTACCTGTTGGTTTAAAATACATCATATTATGTAAAATGTTCATTCGTTTATCAAGGTTTTTTAAGTGCTCATAATTAAGTTCTCTTATATTGTCTAGAAGCAGAAAGTGATAGTATGCTGCTAAAAGCCTGAAATTACATAAGTTTGCTTTACGTACATGATATAATTAGATCCAGGCACGGTGAGCGAGCTTTAGCTAAATGGCAAGTTACGCGTAACAAACTTGTTAACTAAATTATACGACATTTTCACGTTCTTACTTAAGTAATTCTAATTAATTATAACGACACGGAAAGTATACTTAGAACTCTTAATAAACACGTGCAACATACATATATCAGGCAACAAAAACCGAAAGGGTTCGTATAAGGAATGACGAAATTTACTCACAACTCTGTATTCTAAAGATCTTTCTCTAAAATACGTTTATTTTCCTTGGAGGCGTACATAAAAACAGGCAAATCACAAAACAAGATAACATTCGCTAGGTCTTCCAGTCCGGGAATCTCATTTTCAATATGTTTTTATAACTTTCAGTGAGGAAATGAGGTGGTGCTCGGGGCGGCGGCGCGCCATTGTCATCATAAACCAAGCGAGGCCTCCTTCATAAATCCACACCAAATGTACCTTTATACGCATTATGGTGTAACACGGAGGATTCTTTTTGCGCACAATACTTTGGGACCTAACAAGTAAATGATATCGGGTTTTGTGTTGGTCCCACAGGAAGTTGCACATGTGTGTTTTACTCATTTATATGTTATGGAATATTTTAACAGGATGATTTGATGGACCACTGTTCACATATTTTAATGACTAATTAATTAACCTGCCGTATTGCAGTATCCATTTTTTATTCACATGCAAACTTGCTGGTAATCCTAAAAGGGGAAGGCGGATGCGATTTTCTTGCAGATTTCTACCGTTTATCTACATTTCACAGGCTACAGGGTTGGTTTTTTGCGCTAAGTTGTTCTAGTTACTCTAATACTGTAACGTTGAACTTGAATACACGTAACTTGTAAGTTTAAGTGCGTGTTTATCTTCAGACATCTATATACCTACATTTCGCTGTTCATTACAGGAGCGCCTCTAGCTACTAATCGGACCCTCTATACGTAATTGTCAGTGGGTGTACAATGCACATGGTGTTCAAAATAATTGTAATAATATTGTTACATCGTTCAGTATTTTTGTTTTTATACGAAAGGTAGCGAACAAAATATTACGGGCCAATAAACCAAAATCTTATATTAACATGCTGTATTGTCAAATAATGACAACAATTATTATTGCCTTGGCTAACGGCCAAGTGACATGGAATAAATTCTTGCCAATCTTATTCATGTGAATAATACACACATGGTGTATGGAAGTCCGGATATTTTGGAAGCGAAACTTATGAACTTTATAGAGGTTATGTGTCATTACACGAATGTTTTTTTTTTTTTTAATCAGAGCATATTTAACGCACTAGTATCATAGCTAGTATACATATGTAGTTTATCTAAATACATTCTAAAAAGTTCTTGTTTGTTTTTTACAAGGCTACATATTTGTATGCTCAAGTTTTTTAAAACGAGTATACTCGTATTTAAAATAGATTTCGTCTGTAATTTCTTGACGGGCGGTTGGCTTTTTAATATTTATCTATCTATCTATAAAAGGGAATTTATTCAATGTTCTAGCAAATTTTTACATTAAAAACTACGACGATTAACTAGACAATTAAAAACTCGCTATTCAAATAAAGTTGACTTTGCTACCGTTACAGTACAAAACACGGGCAGGATGGACAATGATAATTTAATATAATGCTAACAAAATAATTATGTTCCTCAAGTAGTAAACAACGTGAAATCCCGCCTGAGAATATCATTAGAAACTACTCCAAGAAAAGTACAAAAACAACAACGAAAATGTTTGTTTAATCGTTATGCGGATTGAAATTTTTAAAGTGTTCCGTGGCTATGCAGAATGCAAAAATCTTTTCTTGTTCATTTTCCGCCAGCCCCAACATAATAACCGCTTGTTGGCCCCGCGGCCTCAACCACTCCACAAGCAATAAGACAGTAATAAATGTTCAGATCCAAATACAAGAACAAAAAGGAATATAATAAGTAGATATTGTCGATCGGTACTTGTGAGAGTTCAATATTATTGCTTCATGATAGAACGTTGTGGACTCGATCCGTTTGCTTTGCCCACTTATCATTATGAGTTCCAATTGTGACTGTGTGCTTTCGTGCTCGGGATTTTCAAGTTCCTTTGCGGTCATGTAGAAACAGCACAGCGCGGTGAAGCCAGTAGCGAGTCTAATACGTAATGTATACCCGTAGAGAGAACTGTAATTTACTTTCTGATCCCGATGATCTGAATCCCGTTTGAGCTTTACACTTTACTATGTTTCCGCCGATTGGATAGACTTTTTGTTTTGAAGTTGAATACTTTATTGATTTTAACCTAATGTGATGTCTGTAATTAATGGATAAATGCGGTAATTTTGCGTTTCACAGGTACTACTTCTTCGCTGATGATGTTTCTGCGCCATCACATAGTTAGATTATCATGTTTGGTACTTTAAATAACCAATAGGATATACTCTTATCATTTTGTCTGCAACAGCAAAGAGGTATTCATAAAGGGTCGGACAATAACATTAAACAGTAATATCAGCCTGCTGTTCTCACCAAGACCCAATACCAGACCCAAGCGGAAAAATATAGTATAAACCTTATTCATAAATTTTACTCTGCCCACCATTAATATCTCTTGCGGTTTTGTCCCACCTCATGAAGAAGCGTATGGCAGGTATAAACCGCTAAGTTACAAATAATAAACAATCCTCCTGTTCTCATTACGGGTGAGGCATGCTGAGCATTACGGTTATTATGGCATTAACATAACAACATAATCATAGTCATAAACAGGGCAATGAATAAATAATTTTCAAGTCGGATGAACGGCAAAGGATCCCCGGTAGCTTCATTTCGAGCGGCGTGGATTATCCATATTATCCGAAAATCTCGGAACGCCAGCCGCTGCACACTACAATGATCAAGCTCATATAAAATGACTTCAATTTTTAGATCGCTCTTTTGTAATACTAAGTTCTATGTCGATTAATTGCTTCTCTCGTTTTACTCGTCATTCGACAATTTATTACCAAGTTTTATTAAAAAATTGTTCTTCTTTGGTTTTTGTTTCTTTAAGTTTATTTCGTGATTTCGATGTTAATTGGTGTTCTAATTGAATTGTGTTTTTAATTACTAGACGAAAATTGACCTAATGGGAAATTATTAATGTTTAATTATATTGATTATTGACCTATTGATTACCAGTTTTGTGGCTTTTTGTTTTAAGCAGATTTAAAAATCTTTTAATCTGAGTTTAAAAATGAACGACCCATAAGCTAGTATCAATAAATATCCATCATCATTATTAAGATGATTGGTGACATCACATTAACCAAATAACTTTTTTTACAAACAGTATAACAAACCTGCATGTTTGTAGTAGGTAGGTAGTACTAGTACTGCAGTATTCATTGATAGGAACTTCAAAATGTTTCCGTAAATAATTAAGAACAAACTTTAAATCATTATTTTATTTATTTTTCAGCTTTGACTGATACCAGCACTTTTTAATTAAACGCTAACTTTGGATACGGCATCAATATTATTTCTCATCTGTTGTTGCTATCTGCAAAAAATAAAGTGTAGAAACGCAAGCGTTCGTACCTGTCGAACCGAATCCTGAAAATGCCAGTCAAATGAACCTTTTAAAAATCGCGTATAAAAATAAAGGTTTAGTTATATAGCACTTGCATCGATAAGCTTTATTGTCACAGTCTAGGTGAGATGTAGCGGTGCCAGCGAAAGGCGTTAAGGTAAAACGTTTCAAGGGTTTTTTGTCAGTTAGTGGAAGTTCTTTGTACGGATGTTCCGAACGGACGGGCGGGTCCGACTTGAAATCGGATTAGCGATATCGGGCATACACCGTGATAGAATCGTCGGAGCATTATCTTTCACTGCAGACTTTTGTTACACAGAAATAGTTTTAATACTGGTAGACTTGAATTGACAGCGATTTTATATCTACTTCAGATAATTTTGTATTTTTGTAAATGCAGAACGTTTAATTCATAATATTATATATTTTTAACTTTAAATCGTCATTTAAAAGCAAACTTTAAGTGTTAAATATTTTTATTAAATACATAATTATGTAGTGAACAGTACATAATCTAATTATTTATTAACTTTTACTTGAAAAATCGTAGAAGGGATATTTTAGAGATCCCAAATTATGTCATACGGTATATTTTTTCTGGCGCTTGACTCTTTGTGTCGGCCAATGACCATATTATGAAAAGTCACGGTATTATTGAGTCTCGTGTAAATTCCCTGTCACAATTCGAAATTACCCAGTGATGTTTATTACTTATGTTGTATGAAACTTATTAAATGTAGTTGGATTTCGTTATTATCATTAAGATGATGATGATGGTGACACACCTTGAGTGTTTATATAATAGGTACATAATAATGATCACCGTGCCGTGTGGTATCCGGCCTAGAATTGACCACCCCGTTTCCTCCCGTGGGTGTCGTAAGAGGCGACTAAGGGAAAATTCAGAAGATGGGCAGCAGCGTCTTCTGTAGCTTCACCACATATACTGCGATCCCCAAGCCGCTTGCCAAGCGTGGGGATTATGGCAAACCCCCCCCCCCCGCTTAAACGGGGAGGCCTATGTTCAACAGTGGACGTCTTTGGCTGATGATGACAATAATGATCACCACAGCTGTTATTTATTGATGTCAATAGAGTATTTCTTTCTGACAGAACAAAGAAGAGTTTACAAAAACTATTTTTGATTTTAAAAACTATTTCTAACTATTGTTAAATAACGCAGTGAGCGCGTCTGTATCAGATGTGTTTTTGAATGATGTCTGTGATAAGTTGATTTGTATATCAATGAGCTAAATTGACTTTAATAAGACAATAATTTGACTACAAAATATAATACCTAAATGTTGTAAAACGTATCGTCTGTCTGTCTGGCTTTAAGGTTACTTTTAAATAGTTTATATTTTGAAGATTAAAAACTTGCAACGACCAAAACGCTAAACGATCACGGCACGGTCTTAAATACTATAGTACTATTTGAACATCATACAAATATTGTCTATTTACCTAATAACAACAGTTCATCTTGAACATTCTTTGACTTAAAGTGGCATGCCTATGCAGCTAAACATATTTTTCCTGGAAATTCCCAACAAGTACGACGAAAGCTGACGTAATATGGAGCTTCTGTCTTCTGCCTAGTCTCGAGTTAACACTTACATTTTCCATTCCATTTGTATCGCCTTTTGTCCATCCCAACCTTGCAACTGGCAACACTAGTTTGGCATCTGCATGCTCGCTGAGATAACGGAGCCGGCAGCCGTCAGAATGTGCCAGATAAGTGCCGCGCCGAGATGTTTGGACGTTAACGAACTATGCTCGGCTTATGCGTTGAATATTCATTGATAAGTAATAACAGTCATCTTGGATTGTAGGATATCTTAATTTAATCCTAGCTTTATTTGTTTAGATTAAGCGTATAAGCCTTTCTATCTGAGTAAGATTTAAATATTAAACAGATAAGGAGGTCATTGTTCATATTGATTTCAGTTTGTGATAACAAATTCTTACTTGGTGAGATGGTGACATGATAATATTATCATAAAGTTTTAATTAATGATAATCATACTACATCTTCATTACTCAATATGCTTGATGTAGATGTAGAGCGATAAATATATCGCTCAATGAGTTAGATAAGAGTTGATATTAACACTGTACTACTGATGCGGTTCAATAGACTACATCAAGCCAGCATACTTAGTGTTAAGCCTATAATGCTTGCATAAAAGGAAAGCTACCGTAATATCAAATCCACATAAAATAATTATTATGTAATTCCCGATGTCAAACTAGAAGCATACCTAGTGCTCTAGGGTTAGGGCTGTCTCAGACGAATGTCCACTTTGTAGATTTGCCAGTGGGTCATCCGCTTAATTGCGAGAAGCCACGCCCTTCGTATGTTGTGATCGCACTCGTAGCAACCCTCCATATATCGTCCCCGTAGTTGGAAAACTAAATAACTCCGATTTTGGCGATTTTGACATTTCCCTATTTTCAAAACACCTAAAACATGCCGCATATTTGAGCCTAACAGACATTTTCGTATCTTATTCCGTTTCAAAATGGTAGCCATTTTTGTCGAACAGATGGAATAATAAATATCTTCAAACAAACACTATTTTTTTCAAGGAAAAATAAATAACTCTGTAAATAAATCAATAACTGTGGTCAATGATAAGTTAAAAATAAAATAACATGAGTTGATGATTTTTTCCTCAACTTATAAATTCTTTCACACAACTAACTATGTTCTAGGAAAACTAAATAACTCTATTTAATGAATTCTGTTATTTAGAATTCTACTTTAGCGTACCTAATTTATAAATACTTGATGTTATCTATTTGTATATTTTTTATAATTATTATAATTCCTATTATTTATTTATTATAATTCCTAAAGAGCTTCACGGCTGGTATGAAAGTTTACCGTGTTTGAACGAACACCAGGGTCCAGCACTGGATCATATTCTGAAGTCGATGAGTAAGCTTATGTTGGGCCCCTGCTCTACTACATATTGCAGAAAATTAACAATTTTGATTACAATAGGGGTTTTTCATTGTTAAATTAACATGATGTTTATCTTTAGAGTCTTGTTTTGATATTTAATTTTAAGTTACACTTTTTTTATTTGTGTTGGGTTTGCTCTTAACTCTTCTTTTTTTCTTTTCTTTTTTTAAAAAACGTCGCTCCACACTAGGAATTTCTCCTGTATCGTAGGTGCGTTTCACAAACATGAAATATCACACACACAAACACCCAGACTCGGGACAATCAAATGTGGATCGCACAAATCATTGCCCCGTGCGGGAATCGAACCCGCAACCCTTAGCGCAGCAGTCTAATCGCTTAGCCACTGCGCCAATCAGGTCGTCTAACTCTAGTCTTGGTCAGAGATGACAGAGACAAAGTCTACGATAAAGCGAGCTTACACAAAAGGAGCCTGTTCACTCTAACTTTGAAGGGATTACTTACGCTGTGTTTGAATTAATGGGTTCCTATGTTTATATCTATTTTAAAGTTTACATTTCAGTATTGATTAGGTACAATCATTTAAATTGTTTTGAATTTAAATTATGTTTTATTTTATTATGAAGGTATTTTTAGTTCTAAGTAAATTGATAATAATATTAGAAGTTGTTGATTGGTGTGCTCAATGTACCTGATTAGTGACATGTAAGTTTTTGAATTGTGAGTTTTATTTAAGTTCTGTTTTACTTACCTAATAGCGAAATATATTTAGTTGAATTGAGTCCTTTTTTTAAGTTTTATAATGATTGTGTACCTTTGTTTTACAGTTCATTTTTAGTTGAGTAATGACCTACAACTTAGTTGCAAACAATCTGGTTTTTTTTGCGTTTTGATTATATTTTGGTTTGATACAAACTTATATTTTTTATTTCTAAATGATACCTATTTTAAGTTTTTCATTGTTTTGCTTACTATATAAGTAGGAATCTAACATAATTATACAATAGGGTAATAACAACTTATAGGTGCCAATGCTACTTGGACTTCAAGGCATATGTCATTATTTCTTTATTCAATGGTTTACTACGTCTTTTATAATTATGTGTCTGTTTTGATTTGAAATAGGTAATACTTTAAGTTAATTTGTTTGTTAACTTGTTATAACTGGTGTTATTTTGTTTTTCTTTAAGTTTGTGGTAGAACAAGTACCTATCTGATTACAATACACTTTTTCTAAATTTCATTGTTTTTTTTTTATATCTTCCTTAATATAACTTTATAAATAACATAATAAAGCTTTTATTTTATATGAGACAATAATAGTTACAAAAAATGAAAGTAATAATAACGTATAAACCCACAAAATTTTACATTTAAAAATATTACGACTTAGATAAATTCAATAACTGCATTTATTTCACAAAATTTTACACTACCAAATGTATTTAGCTTGTAGGAAAACTAAATAAGTAGCCGAAATAAGAAGCTAATTGTAGTAACGTTATAAATATCAGTTGTAGCAAAATTAAATAACTTGATTTTTTATTTGTTTTTTTATTATACTTAAAGATAGAGTTCAGTTTTTTGAAGATTAATATAAAAGGTAATCAGGTCCATAAAATTTAAAAGTACCGACAGTAAAATTGTCTCACGTTTCATATCAAATGTACATTAACTGAAAAAAAAACACTAAATCGCGTTTATCTCAGAACCGCAAAATCTGAGTTATTTAGTTTTCCAACTACGGGGACGATATAACGCTGTGATGGCCGGCCGTCGCTTTATGTCATGCCCACACTCCGTCACCTCGCCTATCGTTGTCACCTACCGATACCAGTTAAAACTAAAGGTTTAGGTCGGTGAATTAAGGAGATACTGTTTCTGTTTTCATAATTTAATGTCGTATATTTTGCTTTTCGTGTTAAAAAATAACGAATGATTTTGTTAGTAGTTCTTTCTTATATCGTGTGTACCTTTTTTTTTTTTTTTCAAGTGAGGAAATGCATTACGCATCCCCCGCCGTTGGGAGACGACGAGGGTATGTGGGACTCTCCCCCGAACCCAATAAGATCCAGGGGCATACCCACTAAAACCTCACATGCCTGCTCTGCGCTTTTGATGGCGGGGAGGCGGGATCGCTGCAGCATTCTACCGCCAACCCCGCCGATATCGTGTGTACCTGAGTTGGAGACCTGATTGCCGCAGTGGCTAAGCGATTGGACTGCTGCGCTAAGGGTTGCGGGTTCGACTCCGGGACAAAATTTTGTGTGACCCGCAGATGTTTGTCTCGAGTCTGGGTGCTTTTTATGTGATATCTCAAGTTTGTGGAACGCACGAACAAGAAAGAAATTCCTAGTGTGGGGCGACGTTTTACTAATAAAAACTATAACTACTGCAGTATTTTACATGGATACCCTACTTATATCGTCTAGTATCTAAGAAAAGAAAATATCAATTCTTTTCTTTTCTCTTTCAACATCATAATGACTTTTTTGTCCGCAACATTTATTTTTCTCCAACAATTCTGGGAGGCACTAGACCGTAAGCTGATCTAGATTCCAGACTAATTATTATAATCAGTCGTCTGTTATCAAGTCTTTTATCTTCACAACTTATGACCACGTCGAGCTCCTCATTATAAAGAGAATAAGTAAAAAATAATGTTTAAACGTAAAACAAACCGAGCGAGTAACGTCAACAAATCACATTTTATGAAGTTATTATTTTTCGGCTTATCTTTGTTTTTACGTACAGTAGACAAAAAAGTTGGGAAAAAATACAGTAATGAAGTGAATTAAGCCCGGCACGGCCATGCTAAGAGGAATCCAACTAAGATGGATGCCGTCATTTTCTCCTTCATTAACCCATTTACTTGCCCGTGGCAGTCAAACATAGTTCAGATGTCATCATTGTGTACCTACCTACTGTTTTTGTTTATTGTTGCTGGTGTTGCGACAAAGAATAGGCTTTCCAGCCTCCCTAGACAAGTGACAAAACGCTTGACGAATAGAATGAAAAATATATGGGTTTGACATTATGTCATCGATAACATAGTCGAAACATTATGTCAACCCCGTACCATTTATTATTCTATTCGATTTCTATTCGTCAAGCATTGCGCCACTTATCTAGGGGGTTGTTCGTTGTAATAGGTAATTTAAACATTATGTAATCGTAAGTAATCCGTATTTCGGGACTAGCCCACCACTCGTGCCCATCATTGTGACTCCTGTAAGCCAGGATCTACAATGATAACCATTGAGAACCATCGAGGCAATGAAGCTCGAGGCGTCCCAGAGAAATGACTCGACTGTCTTGGAACCCGCAACGAAATTAATCATAAAAGAATATATAGGAGGAGTAGGAATAAATGTTTAGTACCCACTTCCCTCCATAGCAAGCGGGAGACATAAAGAGTAATATGCCAAAAGCATAATAAGGGATCCACAACTGAGATAAGCCCAGTCGCCAAGCACCACGGGTAACAAAGTTAAAAACTAATGGGTCCTAGCTGTTATTTTGATTCCAATAGTAGGTATGGCAAAAACGTCTGAAAGCACGGAAGTTTGTTCTGGTCGCAACAAGGTCCTCATAATAAATTACACCGGATGTAGCATGTATGCTGTCTAACAAAGTATTACGTTCATTCTGCCATAGACCATACTCCCACAGGACATGATGTGCAGTTTGCTCGTATTCACTACCTGGCGTTGAGCAGTGGCACAGAGGTGAAGTAACAAGCTTAAAAGAGAAAAGCTTACCTTTAAAGTTACCATGACCCGTCAAGAACTGAGCCACGCAATGATCCACCTCCAACCATGTCTTCTCCAGCCGCTCACGAACGGATGGAAAATACTGGTAAAGGTGGCGGCCCTTAATAGAAGTATCCCATCTAGATTGCCATTCGTCTAGCAGCTCGTTATAGACATCCTTTTGGGATTTAAATAACCTGATAATTTTAACGCGGTCCCGGTTTGTTAGAAATTCGGTGTTAATACCCTCTCGAGTAGAGAAGTACATCGCGGCACGTCGTTGTATTTCGAGATCGACAGGTAGCACGCCTGCTAGTACCGGCAGAGCTTCGGTACTGACCGTCCGATAGGCTTTACATAAGAATATCAACGCTAACCGTTGACTTTGAAGCAATTTGCGTCGCGCCGCGCCTATTGTGGCTCTATCAGCCCAAACTGGTGATCCGTAGCATATGCATCCTTGGTAAGTTGCCCCGTAGATGGTTTTTAAAGTGTTAAATGAAAGACCCCAAGTTGACGTTGATATTCGTGTTAAGGCATAAAAGTTATTTTTTGCTTTTTCACCGACCGTTTTAATATGTTCGACAAAAGTAAAATTTCTCTCTAACACAAGACCAAGATAACACACGGATTCCCTTTTTTTAACGGTTATATTATTAAACTTTATTGAGGGTGAAGATTTAAGATTTCCTTTTAAAAGTAATTGAAAGGTTTTGTGTGGAGCAAACTTAAGGCGGTTTCGTTCACCCCATTGGGAAATTAATCGTAAACACGTATCGGCTAGATTTTCAAGTCCGGCTCTTGTATTAGACTGTATGAGCAGAAGGCCATCGTCCGCATAGCCAGTAAGTGAACAACCGCACGGAAGAGGTATCGCGAGAAAGTCATCAAATCCCATATTCCATAGATATGGACCTAGAACCGATCCTTGTGGACATCCGATCGTCAGTTCCTTCGACAGTGAATGATGACCAAGTTTCAGTTTAGCTGATCCATGTAAAAAGTACGAGTGAATAATACTATAGATGTTGTTGTAGCACCCACGCGCCTTTAACTTGAGTAGTAGCATTGGCCACCATGCATTATCGAAGGCACCGGAAATGTCTAGAAAGATACCTAAAACGTACTTGAGTTCAGACGAGTGTACTAACTTTCTAACTGAGATGGCAGCGTCAGTAGTAGATTTGCCTACTGTGAAACCGAATTGGTTGTTGTGAAATTTTGGACCACCCGGCAATAAGCGTGGAACAATAAACCGCTCGAGTAGTTTACCTAGCGATGGAAGTAGTGTAATTGGCCGATAGGACTTAGGGTCATCCGGAGGCTTATCGCCGCTTTTAGGTATTATACGTAAAAATCCGCGACGCCAAGCACGAGGGAAAATACCCTCTGCAATACATCGATTAAACACCGTTAATATAGAATCACCGGATAACTTACACGCTTCCTTAATCATCTTATTGGAAATTTTGTCCTCTCCTGATGCCTTATTAAGAGTCAGTGATTTCACAGCTTTGATGAACTCGTCAGTAGATGGAAGGTCTGATGCTGTGAAGTAATCCGTATGTGTTAGTTTAATGCAGCGAATGATTCGAAGACTCTTGTTTGGTAGAGCAATTGTTCCTTATTATTATTAAATACTGCACCCCACACGAAGAATTTATCCTATATCATGGGTATTCTCAAACATGATGTATCCCGTACACAAACACCCAGACACGGGATAAACATCTGCAAAACACATAAATTTTTCATCCCGTGCGAGAATCAAACCCGAAACCCCTAGCGCAGCAGTCCAAATGCGTAGCCGCTGCGCCAATCAGGTTGTCAGACTTGTGGTTTACTTGTATTGTATAGATTATAATACATGATGTGTAGTCCTATATGTAGATATACCTTCATGGTAACACGTTTAAGTTCCCTTGCGGGTTACGCAGCGCAACAATTAGTGCCTCTAATTGTTGCCATGTTTGGTACGCCTCGTTTGTATGTGATAATAACAACTACATTATTATTATGCAACACTGTTATTGTATCTACCTATGTATATATATGTCTATTAGGTACTTATACCTACTACGTTGATATAACAAGCTGTATTTCATACAAAGCGATCAGAAAAGAGATACAACATGAATTTCTATGCCACTCTTGTGGTGTCCGGCAAGATATAGGTAAACAAACGGTACATTTCTGTTTATAGGCAATAGAGGCTTGGTGATCAATGTTAAGTCAAAAATACACAAGTACTTATACAGATTACCATGTAAATGTCTATGTAGGTATATTGCGTATACAATATATAAGTAACTTGAATGTTCAATAACACTATCTATGTCCTTTGCAATTCACTGTACACTTGTACAGTCAGGCTAATTTAGAAGGTATTATTATAGCGTCTGAAAGGAGGTCGAAACTTCCTTTCATTCGAAATTAAGAACTACTTGAGCTGTTAAAGTTCAATAAACAGACAGCGTCGAAATACGGACTTAATACTTCACAAAGGTTGTCTCTCGCTACCTCGCTACCACAAAGAGCTAGAAATATATACGCGCAAGTTGCCAATTTATTGGACCGCAATCCGTCAAGCGTAAATCCTTGCCTAACCGGGAGATTCCCTTCTTTTTCGCTGAAAAAACACTGCACCGTCTTTTAGAGGTACAAAATCTTACCTGACTTATAGCAAAATGCTGCCCAAATGATTTACCTAAGCTTATGAAATGTTTTCTGCTCTATAAGTATATGCCGGAAGGTCGTTTTGGTCTAGTGGTTGAGACACCGGATTCGTATGCACAAGGTTGCAGGTTTAAACCCATGCAAGTTTTAATGTGATTTTTTCAATGTCTTAAATACTCTTTTATACACCTATTCTAAGACAGTGACAGTGGTTGGTGACGGAAAACATCACGAGGAACCCTGGATTTAATTATCTGAAACCGCAGTGACCTAGCGTAATGGTCATTGCTCCATTCTTCTCTATAATAGAGGAGAGCTTTGCTCTGCATTGGGACAGTTACAGGCTGTTATTATAATATAAGTAAGAATATGCTGTTATATCTCAAATACTAATTCTTCATTAATTACTAAATTAGCACTCGCGCGTATCACGTTTTGTAGGGCCAGTAGCCGAGTGCACATCGGAGATATGCCTTTTACTGAGTGAGCGTTTGAAGAGCACTCAAAGCGAGAGATGTCCGATTTGGGAAATCACGTTACTGCCCCGACCGCGCCACGCTGCCAGTCGATACATGTACTTTGGGCACACATAAGTGTTATGTTCGATTTTACGCGTTCTATGTCTTCTTTGAAGTTTTAACATTTGTGAGTGAGGTTAAGATCGGTTTTCACAACTGCAAATTTTGTTTTCATGATGCTTAGAGCTAGATTTGTATTATAAATTCCCAGCGCTTACATAAACAGGCATGGTTCATGTTTTTGCGATGCTAAATAGCTTGTTTTTATTGATACTTACTTCTTGTGCAAGAACGATATGAACTTTTATCAGTGCCTTTTGTAGCTTTATACTTATGAAATCAAAACACTTTAACTATGCCAAAAATAAATTGGTAACTTACTGTTTTTATTAATGGTTTATGCATTCCAGAGTATTAAACTACAATAGATGGCCCACGGTTGACCCATAAACAATAGAACCTTCTTACTCTATGATTAGGAAACCTGTTGGCTATGACCCTCACACAACTTATCCAGTACCAGATATCTTAAATGGTAACGAATATTGTCACAACCCCTCTCTATCATCCACAGGTTAAGTGCTAATATTTTACAACCTAGACCGACTTGATAGCCTAACCCCGATGAAAATTGAATATTGCATGCAATGTCGTAATATTTCGTATTTCCATTACAGAGTAATAGTATCCAAATGTGAAGATAAGATGTACTATAACGTACATTACCGTTAGGGTTTATGACCAGCTAAAAAAGTTAGTTTTTCTTATACATACTGGGATAATATAGATCTAATAGCAGCCTATGAACCAGCGAGCGAGCTTGCCTTCAAAAAATTAATATTAAGGAGAAGATATACTGTGTAACTGACTGTACAAAAACAATGCCTTTTCTAATTAATTCATTTCTAAGTCGTGTAGGGTCGAACTAGATTTGTAAATTTACGCCTTCTCGTGGGTGTCACAGGTGAATTAAAACTGCAATCTTGTGCTTAACATGATTTTAATTCGGGCACAGATTTTCACTACGAAATTTAAGTAGGTACCTACTATTTATTACCTACTACATATTATAAGAAAAAAGCATTAACTTTTTTGTACAATAACCGAAACAATATTTCAAGGGCGGTTCCAGTCTTGAAATTTATCCGATATCCGAGCCTTGATGCCAATATCAGGCGTGTTGGTAACATGCTCGTGAGTGACGGCGCAGTGAAGTGCACTTAAGATGGCGATCGCTGGCTGATATCTATGAGCATGTTATTGAGTCGATCCCACGACATACTCGGACTTTAGGATTAATGATAACAGAATTGCTGTAGCTAATGGAATTTAATCGACGTGACATCTTCGAAGTTTTAAAGTAAGAAAAAAGGAAAAATTTAGTTTTTGTAAAACAAATACATAAGCATAACATCACACCTGAACAATACAAAAGAATGTATTCTTGTTGGAAATGTAAAATATTTAGCAGATACGTTAACACCTATGTGTAGGTGTAAGTTTGGTAATTATCGAAGCCTTTGTAGTCGTACATATTCTGATTAATATTAGTATCATAAACTTCTAAGAACTCACTCTCTAACAAATGGATTACCAAGATGTACAGTCATAAGCATAAATAAAATCAACAAAGAGAACTACAGTTGCTTTTTGCTAGTTGTTTTAATGATAAGATGAAATTCACAAACCCTATATGTTTCTACTTACAGATAATGTAAATCTTTATCTAGTTAGAGTACCTACATATATTTGCTTTGATACTACAGCCATTGTTTTCGCATTTTTTGTTTCTAATACTAACATAGGTGTTTTCAAGTCAAGTTTTTCTGTGTATTCAGTAAATAAAAAAATCTGATGAAAAGGTTACAGATTTAATTAATCTAAGGTGTACTTTGTTGTCACTAGTCAACTATATAATTTTTGTGCTTGTCGGAATCGCTAGTGGCAAAAATTGTCAATCGCAACCGTCGGCAACAACCTTAAAAAATCTCTAAAATGTATCTGAAAAGTATGGCTTTTCAGATACATTTTAGAGATTTTTTTTAATTTTATAATGTTTTTGGTGACTGAAACTAATATTGTGAACTCCCAAAGCCCTCGTCAACCAGGTAGGTAATACGGTTCTCGGAAGCAATGAGAAGCAGACCGACATCATTAGTTCCACGTTGATATTATAACTTCACGGTTCAAACGGGGTAACCGTTTACTAAATGAAACTACAAAACGTAAAGAAAAACCATCAGCTTACAGTCGTTACCTATAAAAATAACAACATGAACGAGAGTTCTTAAGAAAGCTTGTGTTCCAGATTTTATTTAGCTTTTCTGAATACTGTTTGAATTTGAAGCTTTTTGGGACTAGCTAATAAGTCGATCACTGAGAGATCAAAGTGCATGAGGAATTAGCAACATTAATCTTGAAACACATATTTTAAGTTTCAAGAAGCATGACATAAGGCTGATTACACATTAAAACTTGTAAGCTCGACAAACTTGCCATACCAGTGCAACTAGTAAGCACTGTGTAATCGAATCAAATGGCGCCGATAAACGCTGAATGTAAATCGAACCGTCTATACACTCGAACCGTGACTTGTGTCAGTATAGCGAACATTAAAACGCCAAATTCAGCAGTCAGGCAATCTTCGTTCGGCTTGCCGACAGGATAACAAAACTTTTGTGAGGCACTAAGTAATGTTCGATACACCTACAAATTGTTGAACTCTATTCAAATTCAGCACACACTGTTACACACAAGCGTGATGCCTCTCTATCGATATTATATTAAGATCCCTCCTTTGTTGGCGGAATACTTGTGGAGCATTAAGGTAATAGAGAACTAGCAAATCACGTTACGCCCCAAGCTATTACGGCGTCCTTGTCCCCTCCTAAGTGTATTACTGGCTATTTATCGTGACATTGAGACCATCGGCTCATCACATCCACTGTCATCGTGAGACTGACAGACGATCACTAGATTGCTTTCTTAATAGCCTCTTTATTGGTAATCAACGATCTGGTGTCAGTAATTGATAGGGTATTATAAATGGCTGTTGTTGTGTGTACAATATCTATGAGAAATAGCACAATTATTCCTTGTGCCTTGATATGTTGTTAATAAAAATGGAGGTCAAAACGCGAAGTATAAGTATCAATAATATCAATCAAATACCTTAGGAACTTGGCACTAGTAAATATAACAAAACGAATAGATTGAATATTGCAATAAAAATACGAAATTTTTAGTACGCCGCTTTGTATTCAATTTGAATATAATTCGCATACAATTAATTTATAGTAGTAGTAATTTATTAATTATTTAGCATATGCAAGTTGAAGTGGCAATGGGCAGGCCATATCGCTCGAAGAACTGACAACCGCTGGGGAAGAAAGGTTCTCGAGTGGCGACCACGAACCGGAAGACGCAGCGTTGGCAGGCCTCCCACCAGGTGGACCGACGATATCGTCAGAGTTGCGGGCAACCGGTGGATGCAAACGGCAAGTTGTCGTTCATTATGGCGTTCTAAGGGGGAGGCCTTTGTCCAGCAGTGGACGTCTTCCGGCTGATGATGATGATGACAATTAATTTAGTAGCATTTTAAAATAATATATATATATATATAATATTTCAATTACTTACAAAAACATACTAAAGTGAACAATTTGCTTACATTCTTGAAAAAATACAATAATAACACAAATGCGTGTGTTGGCTACTTGTCATTCTACGCAAGTCGTAGCGGTCAAGTGGGGGAAGCGTTTTATAAAATAGATGACCGTAGGCGATGGGACACCTGTCACTAACATATTATGCATTGTCACTGGCAGCTTTGCGTGAAATGTAATCTGAAATCTTGATAGGTGGTTTATTTTTATCTTCCTTGATACCTTGCTCATGTTGATTAAAAAAACTTGTTTTGTTCACCCAATAAATTACAACAGGCAGTCTAGCATTAAAATTATACTCGTTGCTGAAAACTTTCTTGCTAGTAATGTTTAAAATTATGCTCGAAATATTTCACTTCTTACAAAAGTGGTAATTTTCTACGGTTAGTAATGATGCATCTAGTTGAATCGTAGGTGCAATGTATGGTGTATGGCAAACGTATGGTGGCGCCAGCTAGAACATAGACAAGTAAAAAACAAACGCGATTATAATTTAACATTGTCCGGGAATACTATTCAGACTGTGATATTCATAAATATAGAACGGGTATAAAATGGTTATGACCAGTAAATAATATTTAAGTTGAATATGTGCGAGTACCAACTCTAAACAACTCTTGTTAGGAGTGAATGACCCGACGTCGATATGTCCTCGGAATTCATATACGTGGTATTGTCCGGAAAATGTGGGGAATCGTGGAAGCATATCAAACTAAGAGCTAACAGGGATACATGCGTTTTGCTCACTGTGAATACAAACTTATTTCCTACATATTACACCGTATAATATTTTAGACTGGCAATCACACATCTAATGCCATTTAAGCCATTAATGCCAAAACTTTTACTAAGTGACTTCTTTAACTGTAATTTTTTTTATTTTGACATTAGTGTGCCGCAGTAAATAACCAGTATTTTTTAAGAGATGGTCCCATTACATTTAATGACGATCTGATCAAGGTCATCGGGGTTCATCATTGGCCTTTACATTTTTCAGACATGCAGTAACATGTAGGGGAAAGGCACCTTCGAAGATAGACCAGGCAGACAATGGAAAACTATATAGAAGTAAGTTTTTTCTTTTTTATTAAAAGTGTATGATCCTGTTCAATCGCCTTGAAATAAGTGACATTTTTATTAATAGTTTATTTAAGTCGCCTTTCTAAAT
Source organism: Abrostola tripartita (assembly GCA_905340225.1). Classification (NCBI taxonomy): domain Eukaryota; kingdom Metazoa; phylum Arthropoda; class Insecta; order Lepidoptera; family Noctuidae; genus Abrostola; species Abrostola tripartita. Next base: position 9,213,052 of record HG996487.1, on the reverse strand, counting down.
GTCGATATTCGCAAACAATAAAATCTTTTACATAAATACAGGTAGGTCCTACCCAGATACGAACAGGTCACCTACTGAATCTTATGTAGTATGATTGGGGTATTACCTAGACTCTGCGAAATCCTGAATACGTATTACTCTAGGGCTGACAGACATACCTTTACAGGCTCTTATTGCTAAGGATGTCCCACGCAAAGATTATATTTCTGATAGCTATTCAGAATAAAACAAAAGAAGATTCTATTTGTTCCATTTGTTGAATATTGTTGATTAACTGAAAGATGTTCCTACCTAATACACTTTTGTTACACTAGTACAATTCTGACTCATTTCGTTTTTCAGTATACAAGCAATAATCAACCTTATTATATTTTCTTCTGAATGATATTTTCCTAGAATCATTATCACGACTGAATAGTGGTGTGCTGAGGCGAACATTTTCGCTTAATAAAGCACCTACAAGCTTAGTGCAACTTAATCGTAAGAAAATTTCCAAGTTATACCCACAAAAGACGGAATAATAAATCCTAACAAATTATTATAATATTTGTAATCAATATTTTATACTTTAGCAGGCTTTATACGTCTTACAATCTATAACTCTATAAACAAGAAAAATATTATCAAACAATAACCCGTCACCGGCGCTCAGTACTTATAAAAAAGTAATATGGCAACTACAACAAACTTCTAAATATATACCCATTAAGAATAAAAAGCCAATATAAGAGCTCTTAAACAGTTGAGAACTTTACAAGGTGTACCGACCCGTAACTCCTGAGTCCTGAAGACATCTTATAAAAAGGAAGATACGGTCCGGAACAAACAAACGTATTGCAATGTCTTCACTACAATATACGACTTAGGTACCACAAGCGGTGAACTATAGTGGACATTCCTTTGATAATACTCACTAGTTTAGCTCTAGCTTTTGTGCTGCTCTGTATACGGCTTCACATAAATGGTGAATAATATGAAGAGATTGTAGTACTAGCTTTGGGATTCGATACTAGTTTTTTTTGCGGGTTTTTGCATATGAGAACTATGTAAACGTATTGTACAAAGTAGAAGTCCTTACCCGTGAAAATATGTGCTATAATAAGAACTGCTATAAACTAACAATTTTTCATAGCATTAGCATAATATTAACAATTTTTTTTCTTTGTTAATGAAGCGGAATTTCTGCCAGTTATTGGAGCATTACGTTCTTTAGAAAGACGTTAAATATAGGTACCTATTTCTAAAGAAATTAACAAGGAACAAATTTGCAAAGAGAAAAAAAGGTTGCCGAACGTTAAAACACAATTTCCTATTGGGACTAGCATTGATTTTTTTTAAATGACCTGCTTGTAGTTATAATAGGCGACTGATTTCAACCCCTCTCTTAACACAATATAATACCGATTGCTGCACTTTCAACATTTGCAAGTATAATACGAGAGATTCAGTCAGGTTTACAAGAAAAAGAGTCTCTAGAAGTTGATAGATGAATATTTATTGAAACTTTGACGTACCTAAAAGGACACAATTATTTCTAGTGACATTAAAATTATATTTAAGTTATTGAAACTGTAAAGGTGACTTTTAAGGGTAACACAATATGAAAATTACATTATAAATACGAAACCGAGATTCCTAGACCGTTGTTCCTAGGAAGTTTTGCTATACCCAGCACTATTAATTAATTTTTAGAATAAACAGAATTGTATTTTCTTAAATTCCTATTTAAATAAGTATAGATAGGTAGTTAAATACTAATAACTTATTATATAACTATAATTATTAAATCATAACCTATAAATTATATGGGTACATATTATGTGTTAGTATAAGTTGGATAATTAATAAAAAAATAAAATAGAGTTTTTTGTGTCTGTCTAACTTTGATGGTACGAGCTGGTTTAGGTACTGATTTTATTTTAATGCTGTCTTATATTGGCCGTGGGTGACACCTTTACGATACATTAATGTAAGATCTATTGCATTTATGATAATAGGTTTACCTAATATACCTACAGTTATTTGTAAAATAAATAAATTAAAAAACTATAGGTAGGATCATCATCATCATCATCATCAGCCGGAAGACGTCCACTGCTGGACAAAGGCCTCCCCCTTAGAACGCCATAATGAACGACAACATGTCGTTGGCATCCACCATAGGTAGGATACAAGCAACAAATCCTAATGTAACATTTAATCAAACATAATAGGTACACATAGCAAGCACACTGCAACCGTAAAAAAATTGATTCGCGGAAAACCACTCTATATACTTTTGTTGGCGATTTCCTAAGGTTTAATAGCAATACCCAGTTTACTTTGCCGTTCAAACATTACTGTCGCCGCTGCGAGCTAGTGATGTGCCTATGGGGCAATGAGGCGATACCAAGAACTAACCTTGTCGATAAAACGTATTAGACTATAGAATTCGATTTTGATTTAAGTTCGTCTCAGTTCGTATCTTAAAAATTGCTGTGCTATGAATTGAGCCTTGTGGTTACCCTAAATTGAAATAGAAAAAGGGAATTTGAAAAATGATGGACACGAACGAACCCCTGACCTTCGCCGATCCGCGCGCGGCTCAGCCAACTGAACTGTCGTGTTGCTGCTCGCACCCATCGAATTTTAAGTTCCCTTTTAGTATTTACGTCTTTAGAGTGACGTCTTGTGATTAACTTTTGAACGAGTATTCGAACTCGCCATCAATACTTTGAGGTAGTTAGGTATTATTAGTATTATGTTCTACGAAAACGCAATGCAGCTATGTGGAGGTTTAAGATTGGTTCTTGAATGCCAAAAAGCCACCACGGGCCTTGCAAGTTAACAAGAATGGCAGCGAGGTTGAGGACACATGAATTATCAGCCGTAAAGTCTCTACTTGCATGCTTATATGAGCATGCAAGTAGAGACTTTACGGCTGATAATCTATACTTTTTATTATTTTAATAATATTAAAAAGCTGAAGAGTGAAAAAACATGTTTGTTTGGTTGAACGCGCTAATCTCAGGAACTACTGGTTCAATTGATTATTTTTTTGTGTTGGATAGTCCATTTATCGAGGAAGGCTATCATCACGCTTAGACCAATAGGAGAAGAAAAATTAGACTCATGAAATTCGATATCCACGCGGACGAAGTCACTGGCGGGAGCTAGTAGGTATAATATACTTGCTTACTTAATAATAAAAATATTAGTAGATACATAAATAAGGTTAGAGGCAAATTGTCTCACAATATTGTTGGTTGGACTTCTGGTACCGTCGCGTCGTCGTGTCTTATTGAAATAATATGAATATGAGTTTTATACATTTGCATTTATTTGCTCTTGAATTGTTATCTTATTCAACACATCTATCGTCAAGTTCCATGGAGTCACAGCGAGATATTGGCACATGAAGAAACTTTTGTGCGCGTAAAATACTGCTAGGAATACTGTTACTAACTTTTTCGAACAGACATAGGTTTGGGAATTTCACATTATATATCTGTCATAAATTCCTATAAAATTAAACTTGTCATAATTTCATTACTCTTTCCTGAGAGTCTATTATAAATGTGGATTTATGTAATATCATAATATAAGTATTTGGTATAGTGTTTTTGCATAGTCGAATATTTTTTCCTTGTTAGAATAGGTAGGGATTTTGTATAAATAATTCCTGCTTTATCGTATGAGGTCTTAAGTCTCTGAGATTGTTCGGCTCTTTATTTATGGATTCAATTGTATCAAATGCTAAAAAAAAATTAAGACAAAGTGAACCCATGCTTGAATTTAAAGTTCTTGAAAACTACGCAGTTTTCTATAAAAAATATTATGAAGCCAAAAGGTAAGGTCGTGTGTTTACGAGTGCTGTATCTGTGACACTAAACGTACTTTGGTCACGTCTGAATGGGGTTAACTGAACATTCTACTTTATAGACGCCCCTGAGCTTGACCTGCGCCCTTAAGTGGATTGTTACAAAGAGTACCTACTAAGAAATCATTTCGTAGATATACACCATACAAGGGACTAAGGTATCGCTTGCGAATTCGTCCGTGTGAGAAATTGTAACTCGTATTTTTATGGAAAAATGGGCCTATATCTCTCTTTGGATTCAAGCTATTATTATATAAAAAAATATGCTATTCGGTTCAGTGATTTTGTCTTTATTATGTAACAAACAGGCAGTCGGATTTTTTTCACGTTTACAATAGTAAGGATCAAATTTACTTAAAGGTGTAGACATCATCATCAGCCAAATACGTCCACTGTTGAACATAGGCCTCCCCGTTTAAGCGGGGGGTTTGCCATAATCCCCACGCTTGGCGAGCGGCTTGGGGATCGCAGTATTGGTGGTAAAGTTACAGAAGACGCTGCTGCCCATCTTCTGAATTTTCCCTTAGTCGCCTCTTACGACACCCACGGGAGGAAAGGGGGTGGTCAATTCTAGGCCGGATACCACACGGCACAAAGGTGTAGACATATACATATAAATGAGGTTGTAATATTATGCATGCGTTGGTTTGTCGGTACCTTCTGCCTACCCCATGGATACCACTGCTGCTTAAATATGGTATGAACCTTCAGAGCAATATGTTTGGGCAGTTTCCGCTACTATTCCCTGTGCTTGTTTTGATTATATATTTGAACGATATCTTATTTAAGTTTTGTTAATACGTTACGAAGTCCACAGTTTAACCACAACGTAATGAGCATATAAGCTACTTATTTGTATGTATTAGGAGAGAGTGCAGTGGTATCTTAAATTACTATTTCCCTGGGTTTTAAACCTTGTTTATATTATAAGGCCGCTTTGACTTTATCATAAATACCTACCAACAAAAAATCTGTTTCCTTTGACAGTAGGTACATCCGACTCTTAAGGAAGATAGGATCATTAAAATGAGTTTGATTGACATAATTTGTATAATAGAACCTGAAGATGACTCCTAACAAATTATAAAAATACCTATCTATTTTTTACCGGAGATCGTCGTCCTTTTTATTGGGATGCCAGTGACGAAACAAAAGCTCCGTTTTGACGGATAGTGTGTGACGTCACTTCATCAGTCTATATGCAAAGTTAAACTAAATATTGTCAAGCGTTTAAATAAAGGGGCGTGTTATGCTAATCTGTGCAACTGTTAGTCTTGCACAGACACTGATTTGTAGATCCTACAACTAACGACCTGGAATTGCTCAATATGAACTGCTTCGATACCTATCTGCGGTTTAGCTGTTTTTGTAACTATACTATCAGCTCATATTAGATATGGGTATTCGCTTCGATTCCGCCTAGGCTTTTGTCCCGTGTGACAAATATGCACTATGACTGTTATAACTTTATAATCAATACCTAAACCGTTTAAGTAAGAGTCACTTAAACGGTTTAGGTATTGACTTAAGCCATATTCTACTGTAAATTAAAAAATAAATTGAGAAAAATATAGGTAATACTGAAAATGCAAATCATGTTTATATAAAACGTTGCTTGATATAATAATAACTTCGTAAGTATGTAACTTCGAACACATACAGCGCACAAAAGAACGTTGCAACAATGAAAAAAACAACACTTATCGCGGCAATTCCCGTATGCAGCGCCGATTGTTATTCGCTAACTCCGGAGCCCAGCTGGTACGTATTAAAACGATAAATATTCATTATGAACTTGCTTAATTTCGTACAACACTATTTTACTATTTCACTAATTTAAGCTTAACGAGAATACTGTGGCTGAATAGTTAGGAATTGCCTTTAGATTGCTATAGTATGTAAAGTACCTAATTGTTGTTTTACAGTTCTCTTGTAGGCGGATAGTTTGATTCCTGATTTTAACTGTAACGGTATTGAGGTTTCATTTTGGCTGTAAAATAGATTATTGGTATTAATATAATGCTTTATTTCGACTAAGATTATATTGATTTATGAACTAAATATAGCTTTTAAGAATATTATTATCTTTCTTATATCTGTTACAGCTCTACATGATATAATTGTGTTCGTGAAAAACTAAACTGAAATACGAAGGTGAATAAAATACCTATCACTTGTCTATTTACCCTAGACAATATTTTACTACTTATATGCGTATTAACAAAACAAATCGCTATCTTTTAAGACGGTAGACTTCACACACAATAGTCACACAGCAAACACGTCTAGTTTCATTAACATTCCCAACGTTGATTAAGAATCGGAAATTAAAAATGCTTACTAAAAACTTACGTACGATATGTAGGAGGTAACTACACTACCTACCTATGCATGTTTGCTCATTGTAAACGTGTTCGTGGACGCTCACCCCTTTTTACGGCGCACACGTTTTGTAAGGCGTTTAACACACAGTACGCGGTTTACTAGTACGCGGATTTCGGGAAACCACAGCTGAACCGCCACAGTGTTTGTAGTCTGTTTTAACGTTAGGTTTAAAGTGATAAAAACAAACAAAACCAGCCTGAAAACCAGCTAAAGCTTGCGTTCGTTGAGTGTTTTAGGATCACTGAGGAATGTTCACTAAATGACCGATTGAGACGTTTTGTATGGTATCCTAGTAAGTTGAAGGCTTGATTGGCGAAGTTGGAAAGTGATTGGACTGCTGCGTTAAAGGATGCAGGTTGGATTCCCGCAAGCGAGTTCGTCTCGATTTTAAATGTTTGTAAATAATGATATGGTTGTGAAACGCATCCATGACACAGAAGAAATACCTTATGTGAACTTTAAAAATTATACCTATTTAAAGATGAATTAAGAATTTTTAATTAAGAATTATCGGGGAGGCCCTAAAGGCCCCTGTTAAGTATTGTGCTGGAGCTGATGTTTTATTTAATGTTTTGTGATACTTGTGTCGCTTAATCCTATCGGATAGCAAAAACGGTGTGTGCATACCGCCTAATACGTACACAGTGAAAGTATAAAAAATGCTCTCTCACAAGGAAAGTGTTTGGCCCGGAAAGGAAATTGAAAATCCGGTTTGTTCAGTGCTGTGTCGTTCTACAACACTACGGAATATCATAAGTGAAAAGTACACTTTTTTAGAAGAAGTATTTGAAATGCAAAATTGAATATCACTATAAATATTTATAAGCAAAAAATATTTTTTTTGTAGTCTAGAAGGATACCTACTTCTGCTTGTAGGTGTTCTGATTTTATAGACAACCTACTTTGATACACGATTTTTATACCTGATTTAGGTTTAGTACTGCTAACATAACGTAAACCTTGCATATGTCGCACCCCACGAATGAAAGTGACCTAACTAAAAATTCCTGTCACTTTTTTTTTTAAACATCGCCTCGCGCTAAGAATTTCTCCTGTGTCGTGGGTGCGTTTCACAAACATGAAATATTACATACACAAAGACCCAGACTCAGGACAAATATCTGCGGGTCACACAAATTTTTTCCACGTGCGGAAATCGAACCCGCAACCCTTACCGCAGCAGTCCAATCGCTTAGCCACTGCGCCAATGGTCATCACTTCTGATCTTGTTTTGCCAATAGTATATGAATTAAAAAATCCCACGTCAAGTAAAAAATACTTCGAACTACTAGTAAAATCCCTATTTTACTAATAATTCGGCCTCTTTTCTTCACAGGGAGTAGAGTAGGTTTTTTAAAGTCAGTTTAGAAAAATCAGAAGTTACACGAATTCCGAGTTAGGCCACTTTCGTTCTAAGGGTGCGATGTGTTATCAACGCTAGTTCCTTCTCGCTACGATTTTAGCGTACTGGTTTCACTTTCTAGATAGACAGACAGTCACTGATATTTGTGGATAATAATTTGAATTCCCTAATAGAAGCAAGGATCATTATCCCATTACTATACCTTCAAAATATCCAAATAGCGAGGCTGGTTGACTCATTCACCTATACCAATGTACAATCAAATCAATAATATTGATCCTTTGGCCCATATTTTGTTACGCAGTCATTTCGTAATATAATTGACGTCAAAGCAATTTCCAATCGCAATATTTCCTCTTCCGTGTTACAACCAGATGTTTGGAGACAAACAGGGATTATTATATAATATTCTAGAAATTATGACTGTTTGATAAATAATGTGCACATGGAATATCATAATTAAGATTAATAATTTGTAATTACTTTGCGTATTCGTATGACAACACAAGAATATTGAGAATATTAATTCTTGCATTTGACGCATTGTTATGAGCTATCTAGAGCGTTTGAACTCACAAAAATTTAATTATTTAGTTAGCTAAGAGAACTACAAACATCATACTATAGTAATGTGGCGTAAATGCACACACCACTTTAAAACCCGCCACTCATAACAAAAAACTTGTCACAACAAAGCTCTGAAATTCCTTCATACAGAGATTATCATCTTTTTAAATGAACTGATCGTTATAAAAGATTTCATTTGACGCTGCTTCCTCTGCTAGAGAGGAGAGTGGACAGATATTATCACTAGTATGAAAACATGCTTATTTTCTACTTTAAATTAATATTTTATTTGTAATTTATAATACCAAACTTACTTTAACAAACGTAACTGTAATATAGATATATGTGCTGTGATAGGAGCCAGCAAAACGGGACGTACACATTTTTCTCTGATAGTGTATGTTAGAGAGAGAGCTCAAGGTGTGATTTTGTAGTCGTGAGCTAAAATATGTAAACACGGAGGTAGATTCAGTTTCTACGTTTTGTTTAGAATGCTGACAGCACAATTTTAAAAGTAAAATTGTCTTGCATTTTCAATACATTTTTTCCTATTGTAAGCATAATATTTTGTATTTACCTACTTATATTTATTTACTGGTAATTGTAGAAAATATTCATTCTATTCATCATCAGCCGGAAGGCGTCCATTGTTGAACGAAGGCATCCTTCTTTTAGAAGGGGGGTGTTGCCATAATCCCCACCCTTGGCAAGCGGCTTGGGGATCGCAGTGTTGGTGGTTAAGTTACAGAAGACGCTTCTGCCCATCTTCTGGATTTTCCCTTATTCGCCTCTTAGGACACCCACGGGAGGAAAGGGGGTGGTCAAGTCTAGGCCGGATACCATACGGCATTCATTATATTACCTGCCGTTAATTAGATGGAAGTTGAAATGCCGTAATGTAATAACACAAAAATGATAATTACAAAACAAATTAATACAATACAAGTAAGCCAATATCAACATACCTATTGAAATCAGCTGGTATGAGACTATAAGTAATTAATATGAAAGGCAGACCAGTCTAGTGTTGGTTAAAGGTTACCATTTCCAAGCAAGCTCAGGCAAAACTGTCAAATTTTTAAACAGAGAACACTAAACAAAACACTAGATTAGCACGTCATCGCAAGTTAGTTACTACAGACTAATGAGAAAATTTTGTTTATTCCCCAAAGCATTGCATAGTTCTCTCACTAAGGATATTATTTATGTTAATCCGTTGTAAGTCTGTTAGTCTGAGCTTAGTGTACACGTGTGCAACTAGATGATTGATCGCGAATTACTCAAGTTATAATGTACTAGGCTAACAACATATTTCGCATGTGTTATCGTTGTAATAAATAATGTTCTTGATATTAGATTTGCTTTAGGGTTCCGATGGCAGTCACCTCGTACAAAAAGTAGGTTCGCATTCCTCAAACGGTAAGAATGCAGGTTTAATCTCTTAGTAAGAAACCAGATAAAAAAAAATTGAACTTCAAGTAAAAAGAAAAGTCATACACGAATGCTAGTTGCCTGACTCAAATCTAGACTAGACGAACCTTACCTTTTACCAGATAAAAATGATATACGTTATAAACATATCATATGATACACACCAACGAAGAAGAACGCTAAAACTTCTACTCCGATCGTCGGGAAAATGAGCGTGAAAATAACAAAATATATGTTGAAGGAACTCTATAAACCAGATGTTGCTTTATCTAAAACGGCTACACGCAGTCGTCTTCCAAAATAAGTTTCGCTACAATCGACTTACCGAGATTATTGAAAGTTTGTGATAGTCGGGGAATCTTTCGCTACTTAGATACGTGGCTTCCGACAAAAGTTTTCTGCTTTTGTAGGAAACTTCCCGAAGATGCCTATTAGCGGCCGAGATCACTTATATAGAGAGCAACATATTAATTTAAGTAGCGAAACTTGTTTTAGAAGTTCGTTAGTCTTGAAATTGATGAGTTTTATTCGTTTTATAAAATTAAACCTGTCAATTTCAAACAACATCTATAGAACAGATGATTTGAAATAAATTGCAGTCAACGAAAACATTTTGAAATCGTAACCTATATAATCGTCTTTATTTATATGAAATTTGATACTAGGACATACTAGCCATCCTTTATCCTTTATTTTTCCACAGAGCAAAAATTTAATTAGAAGCTTTGCGTTATTAAATAATTAGTAAACCTATAGTACTTTTTACTACTCTTCTTTCATTTCATAATGCTGTAAAAACGAAATATCTGAAGATCTATTTAGGGACCCATTAACAAATACAAACTGCGAACAAAAATCTAATAGCTAAGGGTGTGTACACGGATACGCTTTATGAGCCTTTAATACCAGAGCAGGCATCCAGGTAATAATTTTTGCTTAAAAGTTTAATGAAATTTATGGTATACATGGAAATTTATCGCATAAGCCTCTCACAGCCAATTCCGAATACCAACAGAATGTTACTTAATTAATGTGTTAGAGTATTATTTCAATATCAAACTTAAGTACTAACTGAACTGGGTCGCCAAAACAAGTTACAATTATGTCAAATAAAATCAAAGTAAAATGATCTTTGACGACGCTTATTATATATTGATAGACAAGATTAAAAAATAATGTAAACCAAAGTTTACAAAAATATACATAATTCATATTGAGATGATTTATTTTGGGAAAAGATTTTACAAGTCGATAGTTCAGTGTCCTAAGCTTGACGTCCAAGTCAATATATATTTATTTTACTAGATAATATTTAATTTGATACTGATAGTTTCGACTATAGTTTTTAATATAAGAAAATACTGTAATGGATATAGGCATTTGCGACATTTAGCGTATTACATTCAGCTATAAACAAAACTATTTTACCATTCCTTTGTTTCCTTTGTAAAGTTAGTGAAAACCCAATCCACGAAACGCTACACGACTATAACTGTTATAACGCAATTGCGACCGACTCACGTTTATAATTGAAACATGTCAACGAGTCTTTGATGTTTCGGACGCTAGATGACTGTCTTTGTTAAGGCCTGATGGACAGATACGTCAGTCGAATGTATACGTCCATCGGCATCATGTCAGCACTGTCCATACTCGATAGTTCGCATTCAATTTCCGTTGGCGCTATGTGCGAATACCGTGCCAGACAGCAGCGTATTATTGACTGAAACGTATGAAGATTTTGATAGCGCAGCGATTTTCGGACGTTCGTTTCATTCGTTGTTTTCGGTGTGAATCAATGTAAGCTTTAAATTGAAGATATTATTTGAAATGGTTATAGCTATTGTTAGTCCTATCATGGTTTATTTTTGAATATTTTTTTTGGGGTAGGTAGTAAGTAGATAAATTAAGTTTTTTCATGTTTATATTTAAAGCGTGAATATGTTACCTGGCAAGTATATGTTTGTGGAATATGTGAGTAATTAAGTTTCGGCTGGTGACAAATCTTTAGCAATATAAAAAAAAATTGATGGAATAAAAAATAGTTCAATACTTAACAAAATAATCAGAAATAAAACGCACCAACAAAACAATAGGTAGGTCCTACACCATCCAAATTTTCATAAACAGAATTTATGAGTATTTTTTAATAAAATTTCATAAACTTACGCCATAGATTAAAATAACGCTCTGAAAAATACTTAGAAAACAGTACTCATAACTTTAACTCATTGATATTCAGGATGCGAGCGGCGAGTGGAGCAAATTTTTAAAATTGAATCTAGGCTACGACTCTGCCCGTGATACAAGTACTACAGACACAATGCTTTTGCATTCTACATCCAGTGTTAGGCACTGATTTCACTGCATATAACTGGTGACACTAATTTTGAAATGTTAATGGCATTACATCTGAAGTTCTCGTATGAAGTAAATGTATATAATTAAAAAAATTGCCTGATTTTGAGAATTTGATTTTTTTTTCTAAGTCAAGATGTGAAGACACCGTGCTACACTTCATCTACGTAAGAATTGGATAATCGCGTCATCTGTCGACTAACGTGTTCTTTGCAAACGGTGGCTTTGAAAAATTCCTTATAAAATCTTGTTAAATTAAACTGAGCTTGAAGTCTGCTAAAGGTAGATCAAACATTAACTGCGACTAATTCAAGGGTCTATACACTCACATTTGGTGTTTTAAACACCCCAAGAGAAGCCATATTACGCTTTTGATCATAACGCGCACTAAGGATAAAAGTGACCTAATTTTGTTATGGGTAAACTGAGTTTAAAAAGCTTCTAAACCCCTACGGATAAAAATACCAAAATATTAGGAAAATACCCTTTAATGCGAATAGTTTAGATTAGACTTTGGGTTTAAAGTAAGCTCTTTAAGGTCCGTTAGCAAAATCAGAAATAACAGGATTTTTCAGGTTAAGGTCACTTACATTTTAAAGGTGCTATACCATGGTTTAGTTTCAGAACCAGCCATAGAAAGCATATACTTAAAAGTATTATTCAGGCACAATAGGCCGCAAGCTGGTTTCAGTACGTTTTCAATTATATTGATGTAACTACAAAAATAATTTATCATGTTTTATTTATTTAAAAACTTACTGTTTAAAATGTGTGGTTTCAAGGGCTTAAATTCAAATTTAAGAGGCTTTTCACTAAAATCATTAAACTTGTTTCAAATGGAATCATAATAAAGAATTTCTAGCCATCTCCTTATTTTATTTGAGAAAGATTCAACATTTTAATTAATAGTATTATATTACGACGTGTATTTTCCCCTTATTATTTCGTTTTGTATTTTAATTCATTTAATTACTCCATCGCGGTTACTAATTACTTAAAAGTACTCAAGCTTTGTTTTAGTTATGTTTTTGGTACCTATTGTAGGTATAATTTCATCTCAACAATGTTTATAGACGTATTTTCAAATGTTGTAAGCTATTGTACCCTGCGCATTTTTTTACGCCCTCATTTCTGCCTTAAAATAATGTGTACAATAAAATGTGAAGTATAACAGTCCAGTAAAGTCTTATAACATCAATTAATTAAGCGCATATTGTACGAAGGAGTAGGTCCTGATTCATTTACATCTCTCTCATTATACCTTGACGTAAACGATTTAATGTCTTAATTTACTGCACAAAGAGAAATTAAAGAGGCTGCTAAAAGCTTGACATGACAAAGTGCTCTTTCTATTATAACTTTTAAGACCATAAGCTAACGTACGTGCTGTAATTTTCCTAATTACTTGCGTCGTTTAGTGTGAAGTAATTAAAATTTGTACGCAGTTATAGTGTGAGCATTGAACAAGCTTGTCAAGTTTCGAATGTGTTTGACAAATAATTTTATAATCTAACAGCGTGGGGCGCCGTGGCATTCCTTGGAATTAATTTGTTTTAGCGAAACGATTCTATTTCCTTTTTAATTAATTCTCTTGTAAAATGTCGAGCCTTTTTGTGCGTTGCTCATTTAACTGTCTACTAAAGACGTTGATATGTTTAGTACACACATTTCTAAGCCTTTATGGTTTACCCCATGCCAAGTAAGAGCAAAACAATAACGGCGCATTTCTTGGAGCTTTGTGTGGTAAAAATACTGGCTCAGATATTGCTGTAGTGCGCTGAATAATGATAAGTTGTATTACTCTACTTATGTTAGTATGTAACAACGCGAGCTGGTGTTATGGTTCCTGATTTAATACCTAATGTTAAACCATACGTTTTTATCGAGGATAGACACTCTAGTCTGCGTTTTTCTAAAAGAAGGTGTGGTCAAAATCGGTTAAATTCCAGAACTTTGAGATAATGTTAGTTTTATAGTGAGTACACAAAGCTTTCATTATTAAACCAATAGTCATCCTGCGACTAGAGAGATCAGATACAAATAATACCATGAATAAAAACATCGTAAGTATGTCATTCTTAGTATTTTGTTTAATAATGTATTACTTTTAGGCTTAACTTGTAGCATCAAAGCATTAGCTTGATATAATAAATATAATGATTTCGGCTTATTCAAAATACAGAGAGAGCATCTTAAACATAAATACAACATAAACTCTAATCAGACTGTAAGAGCATGCACTGTAATGAAATTCCCAGCAGCATTTATGAATCGGAAACCAAAGTTCAGTTTGGAATAAGCCAGCGTAAGCTGTGTTTATATTTCGACGCACGCCGGCCGTGCATTGCTGGTTGAATATCAATTTGTGAACATAGTTCAGCCATTCGCGGTCAGATTTTAACTATATAGGTATACGGAGAAATTTATCTGCCGGTAAGTTAAATTGTGTGACGAATTAGAAGTTTATGTCCAGCGAAGCTAAGGGAAATGCAATTACTTAGAATTCGATTACAGGAAAGGTTTTGAATGATTCGTATATTGAATCAACCAGCAATTGTTATTCTTTTTAGAGGATTACGGTAACGCTCGAGACGAACGTAATTCTAGGTACTTTTGCTAGCCTGGACATGCTATTATATACACAACCTTTACATATTTGTAAGAGCACTAAGGTTACTCTAGTGTATTACTTTGAAACCTGTAGTTTGTAATGTAACTCCCTATTTCTTACCAAATTATTGTTTTTATATTCCTAATCTGTTGTTATTGAAATTTGACAAATACATTCAAACTAATTTGATATGTTCCAGGGCGCTTTAAAGGTAGTCACAACCAAAATCAGACAGGCCATCCTTAGGTTTATGTGATGATTCTTCTAAGTAAAACTGTGAGAGGTATTCAGTTAAATATTCAAATAATATACACGAAGCCAACCAATAATACTAAGGTTGCATTTGATATCAGAAAACATTAAATAAATAACCTTTAACCTATCTCACTAATATCCCCACGTATTCCTACTAAGAACTAAACTGTGAAATTACTTTCTGAGCATTATCCCCTTAGCTGCAGTAGGTAAATTGCACAAAGACTAGAATTTAATGCCCGTGCCGACTTATCCGCGACTTGAAGTCGTACTTAATACCTTGATTTTTTCTTGTCCTTCTGAATACTTAAATAAGATTAAATAAGTCCATTCGGACGGACAAATCCTTTTCGTTAGGAGTGGAACAATGCAATACAAGTTAGCAATTGATAAGATTTCAAATAGAATGCTTGCAATATGGTATGATTTTGTTTCTGAAATCTCATTGATGTATCAGCAGTGTCACTACATGATAATACATAGAAATTTTAGATACAACAGCTTGTCATTACTTACCTACTTCGCTGGACATGGACATATTATTTGGATGATTTTATAAATATCTTCGATGTGTATTGAGTATGTTTATTCTAGTTATGAAGTATGATTGATTTATTTATAAAAGAGGTACTTAAAGTCATATCTACCTTCTCAATCTGGAACTTTAAATATTAAGATTTTATATTTAAAATGAATGAGTAAAAATAAAAATACAACAAAGTAGTTACTTGACCTAAAACAATATCCATAAATTTCTGGATAAAACGTTACCCTTTTTTATAAGGCTTTATAGGGACAATTAAAATAAGATTAGATTGTTATTAAAAGCCTTAATCCGATCTGAAATCTTTTCCATCAACTAAAAACATTATTCTTCGGATGAAGTTACAAATTTAAGACGATGATCGCCAGTTTATAATTACTTTGTTGAATCCGTATTTTCAGATAATATTTTAGTAAGTGATAGACTATTTGCAACATTACATAAATATTACTAATCCCACTATTTGGCGAGAGGGCCGACGCATGAACGAGGTAAGTGGATTATTGGTTGCTTAGCTTAGCATTACTTAAACTTTAGTACGGTACATCCTGGACACCCCGCTTCCTTTTTACCTTTACACAGACATTTTGATTTTATTTTTTATATCATTGTCACGGTAGAAGTTAGGAAAAAAGCCAACAACTTTCCCGCGCGATTGTGTTATATTTTATTCGTGTAGCGTTATTTAAATCAAGTCACACTAGGAAAGTAAAGAAAGTGCTTAAAATGTAGTCACATTTATTAGCCCTCTTAACGCACTGTCAATTTTATGATGCAATATAAACTTTTGCTTTTAAAATGACTTTTCGTTCACAGTAGGGCACAATTCTGTGAAAAAATCTAATTGTAACTTCCATCCATCGCCTAATTAGCCTAACTTGATCATCAATTCGACGGAATTTTATTCACTCGGACTTCATTTAACTCGGCATACCGACACAGATATTGCGAACATTGGGGTCAGAATTCTTAAAGCATGAAAATATTTTAAAATCTGTGAGCTATTATATTTTATGGATTGAAATATATTTATTATAAGTAGGTAGTAGGTGTAACTACATATATAATGTATGGTTAATTTCCTTTAAATTGTATGAAATATTGATTTCAAAGCCTTATTTTTTTGAGGAAAATATTCGCTCCTCATCTGATTTGCGAGAAGTTAATGAATGCAATCCCCAAAGCTGTAGGGTGTTGTTTAACATCAAGCGTCATAACACATTTTGCTGCTCATTATAACTTCCTAAAACGTGTGTACATATCCTGACATGTTTTAATAATTGAAATTAATTACCGAAAAATACAAACCCACTGGCATAAATATTTTCAGATAATCCAAAAAACATTTTGACTACAATAACAAACACCCTTTATCCTATCTAAAACGTTATCAAAGACACAAATTCGTGTTGCAGTGCTTATGAAAGAACAACTACGGTACACGAAAAATCGTTAGCGAGAACAGCACATGCAAACTAAGTTCTGAATATATGTAGGCAATAGCGGGAGCGCATCTGAGCTGAGCAAGCAAATCTTCGCATTCAACCAGAGATATGAAACTTCTAACGGGGCCTTATTGATGTCCACGATCCCACTTATCCTCAAGTTTAGTTTGTAGGTCACGTATGTCTCATTTTATTATAACGCGCACAGTATGCCGTATGATTGACATGCTATAGAATACGTAAAATGATTGTAGAGTACATTTAAAACAGTTTTGAATTAACTGTATTTTGTTGTTGAAGCAAGCTGTCTAAAATAAAATGCAGAATGCGAACAAACTATGAAAAAGTTTAATTGAATGCCTCTGTGGCTACGAGTTTGAGTATCTATACGCAAGCGGTCGCTGTCTCGAATTTTGCACTAAACGATTTTTTTTGTCTGGTTGTTTAAGCACGTGTGTTTGAGGCCTGTATACTTTAATTTTAGCAAAAAGGTGAAGAGAAAAGTGATCGTTCACATGCACACCTGAAACTGAATCTCACAATAGTCGTCACAAATCAGTTTAAAAAAAAAATATATAAAACCGTTGCCTCTCACTTCAAATTTCTCCTGTATTGTGGGTGCGATTCGCAAACATAAAATATCACATACACAAACATCCAGACTCGAGACAAATATCTGCGGATCGCATAAATTTTGTCCCGTCCGGGAATCGAACCCGCAACCCTTTGCGCAGCAGTCCAATCGCTTAGCTGCTGCGCCAATCAGGTCATCAAATTCTACCATAGGTCTCTTCTTTTCCCCCTGTTGCTAACCGGTTTGTGTCTAATCATCGCTCCACTTAACCGTGGTTTATGTTATTTGTGGTTTATCAGATGTTTATTACAGATTACAGTGCGTAGGTAAAAATAAGAAGGTCGACTCATTGGTAGTTTCCATTCGTAATCTAAGTAGTGCTACTGATTTGTAATCTGTGAAATGTTTGTGTACATATCACTTTTTACCCGACTGCTAGGGAGGGGTTATTTTTTTATTTTTTTTTACCGCCCTTATACCACCGAGACAGCTAGATACCTATACTATTATGGAACGCATAGTAGTATAGGTATCTGGCTCGCTCGGTACCTTTCTTGCAGACGGGCCGATCTCATCACCACGGTAGCCTGCTTCCATGTGACAGCAAACTCATGTTGAAAGAAAAATAAGCTGCCTACCCATTTCACGTACTACTAATTCATTATACCTACCCACTTGATTTCTTATAATAAAGGCATTTAATTTACGTAAGTCTATGAGACTAACCGCCGCACTCAGAGACGATAATAATTATTTAAACCGTCACTAAGGATTTCACAAAGGAAACCTTAACTTAGTGATAGTTTAAGTACTCATAAAATGTCTCTGAGTTCGGCGGTTAGTCAATCAGTCTCATTTCGCAAACAATCATTTAAATGCAAATATTAGAATATTATGTAGAGTATGGAATATCATACTTACTAGTGATCGTGATTGATTTTCGAATAATATATCTTGCAAGACAAATGCTTTTCCTTTTTTATTATGAATTAATTACAAATAGAACATTATTATTAAATACATTGTAGTGGATTATACTGACATCTGTGAAACAGCTAAAATTTAAAAATAAACTCAAATTGTCAATAAAATTCTTAAAACAAAAAGCTAACCCATAAACTTGTACTCTACAAATGCCGGATTTGTCGTCAAACAATCATACAATTCATTGTTAAAATGATAAAAATCTCGTTTCGTTTTTCGAGTTTGTATACCCCGTGCCGTGTCGCATTCAACTCGATTCCGAAAATTCAATTTTGGGAATTTGTTTCCTCCCGTCGAACGGCGTACGGAATACTGATGTGGCTCGAGACTCCAGTAAAGAAGTGCTTCTGTTTTTTTATTTTAACAATATAAAATATGTATCTACTTGGCACACTTGACATTTTAACGTATCACTTAGCGTGGGTAGAGTTGTTTGGTCGCGAGTATAGGTAAGTAGTTAGATTTCTTGCAGAAAGTGTTTCTGTACTTTGTATGTTTTAACTTTTTTTGACTTGCTTATTACTTTGCCAAGGTCTCAATTATTCAAATAATTTTGAAGTCGTGTTCTAAACAAAGAAATGTAGTTTTAAATTTAAAATGTTTGATCGATATTTCATTATCAGGATAATTACACGGCTTTTTAGAATGTTGGTGTGGATTGCTAGCATAAAAAAATGTTAATAAAATAGGTACGATTCAAAATTTGCTTCTCATTGAAATGTTCAGCTACGATACCCCTATCACCGGTTTCATTTAACATCCCCTAACTAATGCACTACGAACAATTATACCCTCATTGGGCAAACTAATTACCGGATCTACCTGGCTTGTGCCTAATGACAAGTAATATGCACTGCATTATCGCGCAATGCGTTGCAATATTATAGAGTTATCCTCAGCTTTGCGTCGTAATGGACGGCCGGCACACACCATCTGAGACCAGCGTTCCACTAAATTAATAGACTATTGTTAATTCCATGGATCAGGATTGAGGCGTAAACACTGGAACACTGATGCGGATGTAATAGGTAACTCCAACAACATTCAGTTAACCCTTTTGAGGTATCTATGGAGATTGAAACTAGTGTGTTTGGTGATTCAATCGTCTTAGTGTTGATACGATTTGTAGCTATTGGTGTGATCGAATTACGGAGGCTTTGAAGTGAAGTGTTTACTGTATTTTCTTACTGATACAGAAGATAACAACGTGTTTGACGATCCGATTAGTTTAACTGGCGTAGTTAAGGATTAGCTACGTAGGTGCCTTTTTAAAGTTTGGCGTCATGTTGCCAAGTTGCATATATGTATCTGCTACGTAAAGGAAACATATACCTACGTAATACATAGGTCCATGTTTAGCTGCCTCATGCTCAGCAGTCGCACACATAAATTCAGTTACTTCGTTGGTCTAGTGGTCGCAAGACTGCTGATCGTGAGGTCCTGGGTTTGATTCCCGGGTCGGAAAAAGTGTTATTGGGTATTAACATTATGTATTTCTCAAAAGCAAGCACGGATTTTGGATTTGTGACCGGTAGATGGCAATAGAGTCGCCCCCTATTACATTTGGACCTATTACATAACTGGCGGAATGTGGGTACATACATACATATACCTCTACCCCTTTGGGGAGTAAGGGCGTGATGTTGTTTTATGTATACCTTCAACTAAAGTTAATATTGCTCTTATCTAAGCAGCTAGTTCAATGATAATACATACTTTTTTAGTGGGACGGTGATTTTTTTGAAGTTTTGGTCTTCTGGGCAACTTGTTGAGGCGTGTTCGTCAACAGTGTTCACTGCAGCCCCCTTAAGCGAGACGCCGCATTACACTGCACGTAGCGGCGGTGCGGCGTCTCGCTTCCACATCGTAAACTGTCCTGCTTTAAGAGTTCATGGTAAGGGGGCTGGTATTTGTATAACTAGCCGTAGAAGTATATCTTTTACACTGTTGCTCATTTTGTCTTCTAAAGAACAAAGGTTAGTATTTAAATAAGTTCACAGTAAATATTCTAATACTGACTCAATGTTTCGTTCTTGTACTCGATTCTTTTATTTTAGTTCAAAACTAGATGGCTTAGTTAAAGTTTCTTTCCCAAAACATAAATACAAGATGTAATAAATTAAACGAAACTCGATTTTTAAGTTTGAAATTGGGCTACTTTTTATTAGGAACTGAGGTACGGTGAACACAATATTAGAGTTGAGTCATAGCAAACAGACGTAATCATTGTGTTTTCAAAATGAAAAATATATAACCGATGATGTCCAGCAGAGGAGAACATGTGGCGTTACTGTATTTTACATAACTACATATAATAGAATAACGTTATTAAAAAAAATGCCCTACGTCCAAGTCAATAGCGTTTCAGCACAATAGGTACATGAAGTCCACAAACCACTCGAATATTAGTAAGGGCCGGTTCATAGTTGCGAATCGTTCACAAGTTAAATCAAACCGGTCCAAGTCCACTCGGCGCGGGGATCCTTATAGTTTTATAACGCAATAACGTAACGTCTTCCACACTCGGATATTATTGCTGTTCCCAACTTTTACTGTACTTCTTTATGATACAGAATTGTTAATAAAATGCATTGATGTTGTTGTGTTTGCACGTTTCTTGAAAAGGGATGAGTAAAGTTGGGATCGTATGGCAAGCACTTAAACTACAATGGCGTCCCGATTGGCGTATTGGCCAAGTGCTTGGCGCATTGGATGGCAGGCTTTGAGTACCGAATAGACCAATATTTGTGTGATCCGCAAACATTTGTTTCGTATACCAACCACACAAAAATCCTTGTGTGGCTTAAAGTTGAAACAAAGTTTTTGTATCCTAACTAACGATAAGTTAATGTTTAATAAATAAGAATGTAAATGGATCTATTCCCTTCTAATTGTATGGTTGATGAACAACCTGTTGTCTGAGTTTAAGCCGCCTGTAGGCCTGTGACATGGCTTTCACACCGATAAAAATCTCTCAGGTGTGCCGATTTCCTCACGATGTTTTCCTTCACCGTTTTAGCAATTAACAACTAATTTATTTTACGCACATTTCGAAAATACATTGGTGCGTGCTGGGGTTTGAACTTGCGATTTTTGACTTGGCAGTCCAACGATCATACCACTCGGCTATCAGTGCCTCTGTTTTCTGGCATTAAGCAATCGAGAAGAAAAATGCCATTTAAAATAAAGTGTCATGCCCTTCTGTATCAACTATTGAATGAAAATTATGAGTGATTATAAACAATCATAACAGTTAACAAAAAAAATATTTTCTATTTGTCGCTTTATAAATCTAAAGTAGATAATTATCTGGCCACTTACATTGTTTTTATTTTCAGATTAGATAATATAAAAACAAATATTATCATAATATAGGCATTCTCAATATGGCATGGCGACAAACAATTCGCACTCAATGAAATAAATAAAGTGTAACATCAAAGGATTTTTTATACTTAAGGACTTTTTTCGGAGCGGTGCAGAAAAGTTTCGCTTTGAAAAGTTTCCGAAACTACACACCTTGCTGGACGTCAATGGACTTTCCCATCCCAAGAAGTCTATAGAGTTGTTTCAGCCGTCTACGGCTGGAGTAAGGAGAGGAGTTATTACCGCCTCCTTTGTTCGGCGTTCTGTAAAAGCACAAGTTTTACAGAACACCCCTGGACACAACAAATAGCTACTGTTTAAAATATAGGTACACCGAAGTTTTTAAGTGGATATGCTTAAATATTGTTTAATTTAAATTACTCAGGCAGTTTATCTGAACAGCATTGCTATAATCTCATTTATCAGAGATGCTATGTTTATTGAAAATTATTTGACGGGCGTTAGATAAGCATTCCGTATTAATGAAGGATTACGATTAACATTGCAACAACAAAGTCAAAACATAATCAGCACAAATCACGTTTTGTATGATATCTAAAATGTAATTTTGTTAGTTACAAATGTACCAAAGCGTAACTCTAGTTTACTAATTTGTTATGCACTGAAATACATCACATATTCGTGTTGTAGAACAAACTATTTGATACAAATTTACCGGCACCGCTATTTATGCAGCTTGCACACT
This sequence comes from Abrostola tripartita, assembly GCA_905340225.1. NCBI lineage: Eukaryota > Metazoa > Arthropoda > Insecta > Lepidoptera > Noctuidae > Abrostola > Abrostola tripartita. Next base: position 9,190,604 of record HG996487.1, on the reverse strand, counting down.
ACAAACAGACATAAATTGGTAAGTAAGTGCACAAGACGACGCGAGTCAGCAGCAGTGAGTCAACAATCCTACACCCTCTCCCGAAGCTGTGACGTCAGCGAATCCTGGGCTTGACCCATTCATTGATCCTCTATAATTATCGACGCTAGTCCGAAGTCCACTTTGATGTGATTCGAAAATACTCACTAGTAGAGTAAAATGTCAGTGCGTTTACATAGGTATGTAAAGAATATAATATTAATTAACATACAAAATAAGACCGTAAAACCTGGCAAAGTAAAAACGCAGCAATGAAATTAATAAGAGGTTTTTAGTGAAAGGCACACAACAGACAGATATATCCAAGTCGTTGCATTTAGTGTAATAAACGTGCATGTTCCAGGAATTAAATTTTTAATAACTTCTAATTCTATAAATACGTACCTACATTAATTTAGATGTACAATTGTTTTCACCGTCAAATTCAATATATTATTTGTATTATACATACCTATTAAACTCCATCTATTGTGATAAGTGAATATTTAACATTTGTTTTTACTTATACAATGCGTGTCACTCGCCTGACATACCTACTCGTACATTTATTGTTATTGGAAACAGTCTCTCGTATTCGCAAAAATTGAAGTTATGTTTTTTTATTAGTTTTTATTCATACCTATATTTAAATCACGAATTGGGAAATAATGAAAACGTTTTTCGTTTCAATTGTAGGTAGGTACCTAGGTACCTACATTGTAGAGGTATGTTTGTATGATACAGTCAATATTTGATTGTATCGATGTATGTACATTCTTGTATTAAGAATAAATAAATACAGTAATGGTGAATGGCTCTTAGTTTATACCTGGATTTCAGAAAATAGTTTCCCCTTATATTTTACCTTATTATTTACTCACTTAGGTGGCTACCTACTCAGACGTATACCAGATATACAACCTTTTGAAGTACAACGTAATAAATAACCAAATTTTGTAACGGGGGTAGTAAATATCTGAGCGTGGTGCAAGCAGTTAACTACAATGTACACTGGCACTAATTACCCGAGTAGAGCCATGCAACTGACAGCACACTAACTCGAAGGAGCCCTAAGATTAGCACTTCTAAACCAAACCTATTTGTTTAGGATACACGTGAATAACGAACTAAAAAGTGAAAATCATGTTCCATCGCAGTCGGGGGACCGTTCTGTGGAACACTGTCTTATCTAAAAGGTACCCAGACTGCGATGGAACATGTTTTTTGTCAGGCCAGTTGTGTTTTTTAATTTTTTTAATTATATTTTTTTATTTGTTTCATTTTTTAGCCTATGTTACTCGCGATAGTGTAAGGATTCTAACGACACTCCATACAACAAATTCGGTTAAGTCATTCAAAAGTTATGGTGGAATAAAGAAACTCACATACATACATGAACCCTGAAAACATTACACTCCTTTTTTTGGGCAGTCGGGTAATAAACAGGATTTTTGTACTACGAATAAGTAAGTATATTATTTTCTTGCCATAAAGGAAACTTGTAACCGATACTGAGGATAAAAAAACATTTGAGGTTTCGTAAGGTTTACGCTAAAATAAAGTCTGTAAAAGTTGTTCCAATCGCGTACTTAAACAATCAAATCACGGCTGATTGTGAACTTTTTGGAGATTTTTCATTGTTCCAAGTTTCAATGGCACAGAGTCTTGAAAAGCGGACTTATTTTATAGAACTGGACGAACAAAATGTCAGCATTCATGTCACGAATTATAATAATGAAATAAACGTGACTAGAAGTTGTGCGATCGATAATGTTATAATTATTACCAAAAGATGGCAGAGTATGTTGGATTGGATGCAAGAGTCTAAAATATGCCACGTGTAGCAATCTGATACTGTTGTAATGAACAATGTAGGTAAATGATAAATGATTAATATTTTGCAAATAGGTTTACAGAAAACACTTTTAAACGTCATTCTTTTTTAAAAACTACATGGCGTCGGTATATCTTAATTGACTACCTTTGTGAAGAAATACCGAAACAAACTCAGGGGTAACGTGAAAACAGTGTAGGTGGTCTGACATGTGTTCTTTTGAAGAAAGAACCATAGCGAGTTTAGGTATGTACAGTGCCTCCACGTAGATAGTACTTATGTACGTCCGGCGCATCCTAGGCGGTAAACCAAACTACCATCTTTGTTGATTGGCCAATCTCTACACTACGGTATGAGCATGACCTGTTTTCTTAGACATAGCTCATGCCGATACGACGAAGAAGCAGGAAGTTTACCAACATACTTCTAAATATTTAGTTTCATAAAAAACAGGTACTCTGTTAAAAGCTCTTGATTGATAAAAAGTTGAAATATTTTGCGATTGTATCTACCTATAGGTATACCTACGGGTTGAAAAGTCTAAGAATATATTACGGAAGTATTACCGATACATGGTTTGAACGTAACGCGACAATGATCCTACAACCATGCAGCGTAGGAAACTCGTATACAAACAAACATAACAATCGTATTCTCAGTTATGTTATAACAACAATGTTTACGATAAATAACCAAATGTTTGTTATAACATTGTGCTGTCGTAAACACTATAATATTGACGGTATGTATTATGTCTGTGTATGAGCATTTCCGATTAACAGGGTGTAAAAAGAATCTAAAATGTTATGAATTCTCGCCGTGACCGTATCTTATTGATAGAAAAATGTTATTATAACTACAGAAATTAAGTACCTATCAGCTGAAACTAGGAAATTTATTTTAAACAATGATCTATTGGCTGCACTTATATTTATTCCGTTCTTTAATGCCAGATGCAAAGTATTTATCAATAACCCAAGGCTAATAATAAGATCATTTGGATAAGCGGGAAACAAGCAAAGGCATTTTGTATTAGAACTGATGTAAATTTACATATGTAACATTTTCCAACTTAAACCTTTAGAATTCTCAGAAAGTTTATTAATACTAATTCTAAACAAAACGCTATTATAATTTGTTTATTACGAAAACACTCTTCGAATAAGACTACAAATGCAAATGAACGTTTCGCATATGAAAAGTGAGACTAGCACGGGCACGGCATTCTGTCTGTAAAGTTTGCCTCCAAAAAAGTTGGAAAACAACTGAACAACGCACCTGACTGCGTCTATGCGCGTTCAAAAGAGCGACGAATCTTCTGAGCATCTACATCAGACTTGGGTATGGTTGCGGCAGGTTGAGATTTATACAAAAAAAGTAGATATGAATTAAAGAACTTAATTACGAACGTTGAGAGTCTACGGCTAAACAACAAGCACCTTCCCATTGCCGATTGAGAGCTTCCTATAATATTCAAAATTCGTGGCAAAACGTTGAATAGGTTTACTAAAACCTACTAGAAAATTAGAAATTCCATCACAAAACCGCTGGGTTAGAATATAGCCCGTAGATAACAATAAACTAGCCCCCCGTTTACATGGAACTGGCAAAACATAGGTGTGCAATACCTTATGGCTATATATTAAATATCAGCCCCCTTACCATGATCTCTTAAAGCAGGGCAGTTTAAGTTGTGGAAGCGCGACGCTGCTACGTTCAGTGTTATGCGGCGTCTCGCTTCCACAACGTAAACTGCCCTGCTTGAAGAGTTTATGGTAAGGGGACAGGCCGGTTAACCGTGAAAGGCAGAGGTGTATAGTAGGCACACCTACATTTCGTCCCAAAGAAGAGAGCGAGGCTATTGTATGAAAATCTACCGTGTTTCTCGCAAATAAAGGTCTATTCTATTCTGTTGCCGTTATATGCTGCTAGGAGCCTTAATCGTAAAACCAAATAACACTTTGCCCAGCCCGGAAATCAGGACCAGACTTTCACGTTCAGCAGTCGTACTTTGCGACCAATTTGGTAATATTCTATGTTTATATTATAATGTAGATATACCCTTTTATTTAAACACAATTGAGCCATCACGTTTATTTCTCTTGCAGAGAAGGCAGATGTATTAAATCGAGCAACATCTATCAAAGTGAAGTACTCGGAGCTACTAAAATTAGATCAGTAGTACCTTAGACCGGACAGATCGTTTATTGATGACTGGCAATTCAATGTCTAGCTATCTCTAATGGCCAGCTGCCAATGTGATGCTGCCTTTAAGATTATACTATACTATTGAAAGAGAAGAAAGGACCAAAAATCAATACCTACGTTTTAGTATAACTTACATACGGAACTATCAAATTGTAATCGGAATATTATGAGTGACCTAATTGTAATTTATGCTATGCAAAATATTTTTATTTCTAGTGCTCTAAATGATTTTGCGGTTCTGATTTCCTAGTAAATTAGATTTTTATTATTTTGTGTACCTATGTCTAGGGTCACGAGGCCAAATTGAGTGGCAATGTTGATAAAACTAGCTGTAGATATACCTAGTAAATTCTTTAAAGTATAAAATACTGCCAACAGGGTACACAATAATAGTTCAATGGTTTTTATCAATAATTATGGTAGTATGAAGTGAGAGAAATTGTCTCTGCTAGTTCCAGTTTGAGCCTAATGATAAAATATGTAAGAAAACTATAATGAATTAAACGTCTAGACGTGCCTTTTATTAGAGCTGACCAACCTCGACTGATGGCTTGCATGAATCAATCATCATCGACGCATTGTTGGTTGTTGGCACTCGAAGTAGTGATTGTAGATTTTTTTTTGTGAAACCTTTAGTAGAATGCATCTTAATAATAGTCACCATAGTCATGGTCGTAGACGTCTTATGGAAAATGGATGCTTATTTGCAATATTAATTTTCACACTTCCATTCAATTCAAAAATAGTGAGTTAATTTAATAACAATTTAGTACAAGCGTAACAAATGATGACGAACCGTACACTACGGTAACCGAACCGTAATTATGGGAGCTTTGGAAATAATGCCCCCGTCAGATTTTTCCCTAATATGAAATACCATTATTACCTTTGGAATTTACTAGTTTGACTGATAATATAGCGGCATGCGCCACACCACAGAATACACAGAAGAATAAACAAAGCTGGCGGAAATTAGAAGGTGTGAGAAAATCCGGTCGAACCTGGCTGCTCCGATGGGTTCTGAAAATGAAACACATTTTACGAGAAAAACATTGATGTGTTTTTTTATTTACACATTGCTTTGCACTGTCATTTTTACAAAATGAGTGTTTACTTCAATTAACACCTTATCAACTGCCTAAACTTTTTGCAAGTACATTTGAGTCCAGTACCAGTATTATCCATGAAGACTACTAATCTTAACTACACAGCCCAGTTACTGGGTTATAATATACGCCTTAAGGCTTGGTTGTTAGACTTTCGGGCTTGTCTTCGTGTAAAGACTACTAAAGCGATAACTTTGGGGGCCGCCGGTTTTACCTACGTACTGTCTGAGTCACAAATCAGTCTTGCTATATTTTTTTTTACTTTATTTTAATTAACCTTCGAGCGATTGTTACCGAGCTCCATAACAAACCCATATTTTAATACACTTGAATATTGCACTTTACACTAATATTATAATTAAACTTAGGTACATGACAGTATTTTAGTCTTACAGGTATCGATCCTTTACCGCATTAATAAGCCCGACATTTTTATTTTACGAAGACCAGAAATGTACATAAACCTTTCCTTAATTTTAATTGATTTCTTGTCCAGAATAAGTCGTCAACTCAGCGGTCTGAACAACTATTCAACTTTAAAATTCGCTTTAATTTCGCAGCAAATTGTTCATAATGGTTTTGTTTGAGCGAAAATTGCATTCAAGTTTCCATTAGAGTAAACAAATATTGTCAGGGATTGTAAACTCGCTGTATAATAAAGGTAATGAGGAAAGGAGTTAGTTTGTGGGCGGGTTATATTTAATATTATGCAGAAAAATCATAATTATATTTACGAGACAATTTGGGCTCAATTGTGATAAGTATAAATGATGAGAACTCGAGCTTTAATTCACAATAGTATGCTATCTTCGTCATTTTGAGGTATGAATATATTCCTTAAAAATACATAAGTTTCAATATATTTTTAATTAATTCCACCTTTTTTACCTTTTTAACACGTAGATATTTATATCTATTAACTGTGCATGAATGGAACCTGCAACCCTTAGTACCAGCCAAGCATAGAATTGAGTACGAATTATAGCATCAATTACATGCATAATGTAACCAGATATAATATATTGTTCATAGATTAATATTATAATGCACGTTATATGACGGGTTAGCGGTAACGTTTAGTTAATACCTCGGCTTAACAGCGCACTGAGTACTTACAGCCGTTAATAACCCTATGCTTGCGGTGTTCAAGGGATACGGCCGGATTCCATTTTGTTAATAGATATAATGCTAAATGATACAAATTATTATGTTAATGCAGTTGTTAATGACGTTATGTCATTAGTATAATTCGCGGTTATGGTATGAATTACGTTAGGGTTAAAATGATTAGTTGACTGATTGTAGTTTTAAATTTCATTATAAACGCTGAATAGAACTTCTACTGTGCCGATATTTTATAAAATTATTTGACTATTTCAAGGATGATTTCTTTATTTATATACGGTCAGCCATAAAATTATTTAATTTAAAAGATATAATATACAGAGGTAGGTATATAAACATTTTACCCTATAGCATAAACGTTGAGATCAGACAAACATGCACTAATTATTGGAACATCAACACCGTCTGCCTACTCCTTCCTCCAACTTTGTTGGGAACAACATCCAGTATCGGAGAGATGAGAAGATGAAAAACTATACCTAACAATTAAATATGATCAGTCCTTAAGACTGGCCGGTGGTGATATGACGTATAGTCAATCAACTCGAAAGTGGTATACCTACGAAAAGGAGAATGTTTATGCACCTCAGTCAAATATAAGTAGTTATAAGATGTAAATAACTCATAGAAAGATTTTATTGTTGGAGCAAAAATAATAAAACGTAGCGTCAAAATAACATATACTTATCATTTTGCCTAGTACCTACAGCATAAACGCATAAACTTATTAATATTCTGCATAGCGAGTAATTCAAGTATCTATTTAACAAATCCTTCTTATTCTCTTCACAAACTATGTAAGTAGACTCTTATGAAATAAAATGAAAATAAAAAGTGGATTACACTCCGCCAGCGGCACATTAAAAGAACGAGGCCGTCTCGGAATGTTGCTAAATCTCCCAAGACGTGCTATAGGAAATGTTCTCTTTATCTTACACCATCCTGCTTCCGAAGGCGCACCTTCCGCTCCCCATTCCGCCCCGCCGCACTACACACCGGAACTGACGGGGATTTATTTAGAATAAAACAGCACATTTTTATTGCGCATTAAAATACCCCCAAAGTTTCACTTAAAATGTAAAACAATTCCTTCTCATTTCACTTTAACGTTTAAAGCACCCTTATTGATGGCATTGTTCAAAACTTAGGCTAATAAGGAAAACAAACGGAAAGGAAAGCCTACATTCACAATATCAATATCTTCTTCGGTGTACATGACAAGGAAAATTGATAGAACAATCGACGCGCAGAGAAAAATTGTATTAGCACGAAGCAGACGCGGCGAGTGCATTGTTTTGTCGCCCGCACAGATGCGCCGGGGATTATCATCAATCACCAACTGCAAATTGCACATAGCCTTTCGGAATGCACCCTGTGCCATTTGTGTGCCACCGGTCAGGATTAGGCGGCATTAGTTGAATCGAATTCCGTGCTAAGCGCTTTGCGGAGCTATGTGTTACAGTATGCGAGGTTGGATCCTGTAACTGCACTCAAATAGCCTACACTCGCCCGCACTGAAGGAATAAATTATTGATTCACACTGATAGCGGGATAAATCGCGTCTAAAGTTAATTTTAATTAAACTTGGTCGATTTTCGTATCCTGCTGAATTGCTTAATCGCCCGCACCGAAGTTTGTTGCTAACAGAAAGATGTAACTTATTTTTATCGGTTCCTGGTACGTGACCACCAACCGAGTTGTTTTACGCCAAGAAATTTTCGTTCATGAACATTGACTACGTAAAAGAAAAATCATCATCATCATCATCAGCCAAAAGACGTCCACTATTGAACATAGGCCTCCCCGTTTAAGCGGGGGGGTTGCCATAATCCCCACGCTTGGCAAGCGGCTTGGGGATCGCAGTATTGGTGGTGAAGTTACAGAAGACGCTGCTGCCCATCTTCTGGATTTTCCCTTAGTCGCCCTCTTACGACACCCACGGGAGGAAAGGGGGTGGTCGATTCTAGGCCGGATACCACACGGCAAAAGAAATATAGATACTGCCATTTCAATATATCGGTGCCCTTGCTTAGTTTTACAACTTTTATTCTATTCACACTATCCAGGATGTATAATGTAAGTTTCAATATTGGAGTGATATTTACTTTATAGTTTAATTACATTATTCGCTTATTATTCTTGATATCGTTTCTGTATTTAATAATTTGGACGATGTGAATGTCAATATATGTATGTATATATATCAATGTTAAAAAGAAACCGAAATGCACTAAACCTAAGCATCTTAAAAAGTAAATGTATCTAAACGTGATTAATTATTGACACTGCATAATAAAAAGCTGCTACCAACTAATAAGTTCAATGTCAATTGTACAAGTTACATGTAAAACACAACCATCCATAACGTGCTTAATTACGCTACAAATAACTAAAACAGTAACAAACAAAATAAATAAAGCGGTTGTTTGTAAGAACATTGCTCGTTCAAATTAAGGAAAGCGCTATAAACATTAAGGCCCGGTCACAGTTCATTCGAGTCTTCTTTAATTACAGTTCCTTATGCAAGTAGCTCGCTTAGATCCGGAGTTCCGAAACTATTTGCGGCACTAAATCCAGTTGCCAGTACAGTACTATCTAGGAGCGCAACATGCATACCCATGTAAATTTCAAGCGGAGCCGGCCTCGTTAATTTGGGCCTTGTCACGAGGCACATCCCTTTCTTAGTAACTCTGTACCCGCTGCGTCGCTGTGCTTTCACCAGCTAACGGCTCCTTGGCTGCTCGAAATTGCCTCGGTTTATCTTCGTACTATCGACCCTGAACACATTCTGAATAAATGTTTCACAAATTCTCCTTCCTGTACTCACAAATGCCCCTTTTATTTATCTTTACGATTGCGAGATTTGCTTTAGTGATTTTGATAAAATTTAACGCCTTCACTGGTGGTCGAAGTATCAAATATCAATGTAAATCCTTTGGTCTAATTAGATAAGATTAAAAATACCTATTGGTTGTTTGCAATAATTATATTAATTAATAAACGCAATTATCCAAACTCACACGATATGTATATATTAAGCACAATATGCAGTCACAAAACAGTTCTTTATACGCTTTTACGAATAATTAAGACAATGATTAAGCAAAATATCATTACTATTCTTAACACACATTGTCATGTTGAATGAAATCTACGAAGCATTACAATATTAAGAACTGCATCTTTTGTAATTATTAATGTCCTGTATTATTCAAAACGTACACTGTTTTGGTTTTCATTTCGAAAATAAACCCTAACAAGAAAAGAGACGCATACTTAACACATTACATATTGAAAAACTCCTTTGCCAGTGCCCTCAGTTTCGCTCGTATGCTTCGAACTGTTCTTGTACAAGGATAAAATAATATTTAGTCCTATTTGCGGTCACTATACTGAATGGCAAATGTCGTCCGAAACCATTAAATTGTCAAATATTCAATTTTATGTTGTACAATTATTTACAGGATAGGATAAAAAACAATTAATATACCTACTCCTAAAACAATACTATACGAAGGTCGCGGGTTCGAATCCCGCTCGTGTCCATCATTTTTCAAATTTCCTTTATCAATTTAGATTCAAGCTTAGCATGGGCAACATGCTAAAATGGCACCAAAAGTCATACAATACTATACAGTCAAACAAGTATCTTTAGCCTTTATGTATGACGCTCATATAACTGTGATTATACACTTACACTGTGACTAAAGGACCCCCGATTGTTCACTGTCGCGATTTATGTTCAGCAGTAACATTTACATGGATGGGACGGGTAGACACCACATTATACGATGTCTCATCATACATTATAATTTGTACGTAATAAAGAAAAGGATGATTATTCGATTGAGTAATTAGACACGATTATTACTAGATTGTATAAAGTGGAAAGATCTGTGATCTGTGAGAAGATGAGTGTTACCCAAATGGTTTTTAAAGTTAAGATTTTTTGGGCTTTTTCTTGCTGCTAACACAGAGAGTACTACTACGAAAGTTGTGTCTGCTTAGCTAGACATTTGTGAAGACAATCTCGAGGCGTCTCGATAGTGAACAAATGGTAAATCTAATTAACCAAAATATTCCACCTTCTCTATACATTAATAAAGTATGGGCCCAATTGCCTATTGCTAAACCGTGTATGAACACAGGCGAGTAGCATTTCAGGAATTTCACCAGTAAACAATATAATTGGAAACAACAACATGATTCTACGTATATAACACCACGATTATAATAATATGATATTTATTCAGGATAATCTAAAACTAAAGGCACATAGACATAGTGAATTAGAAATAGAGTTTCCAAAATTGGAACTCCATACGTCAAAGCGTGGATACGTTTCGGAAAGGCATAAAATAGTTTCAGTAACAGTTATTATCGTTTAGACTAGTTAGATTGGGATCTTAGTAGGCACTACTCAGTGCTTGATAAGGGTCATTATGGATAGTCCTATTTCCGTCCGTCTGCACTTGGAGATGCAGTCCTTAATTGCTGCCAGATGTCATATAGCTTCTTATGTAAATAACATTGAGATGTGACATCGGGTTTTTAAACAGTTGATTATAAATCATACAAAATGTTAAATGAGAATTTAGGTTTAGACTGCCTCGTTGTTCTAGTGGTGGCACAACGTGCCCCGCTAAGCGTGGGGTCCTGTGTTCGAATCCCAGGTTGGGCAGTATTATTGGGTTTTTCCATTAGGTTATTCTTAGTAGTAGTATGTAGTCTGGATTTATGCCAGGTTTATGGCAATAGGATCAACATTCATAACATTGATATCTATAATATAACTGGCGAAATGTAGTGTTGGTACTGCCTCAATGAACATCAATTCAAGTTATTGTTTCAAATTATAGAAGCGTCCAAATGATAATATGAGAATATTTAAGACTTTTTACTATGTAACCGCCGAACTCAGAGACATTTAATGATTACTTAAATTATCACTAAGTGAAGGTTTCCTTTGAGAAATCTTTACTTAGTGTCAGTTTAAGTAATCATTAACGTCTCTGAGTCCGGCGGTTTGACGTTGTTTTTCCATTAACGGTATGTTCAAAAATTTTAATGTCGAGCTGCTCATGTTGCTGACTGTGCCGACTTAAGTATCGTCACTCGTGGAGGATCTCTACTTGCACCCCACTACAATTTACTACTATGAATAGCTTTGTCGCAACATAATTATTTATAGATATTATACTACATACATTTCTCACGGTTAATTGTAAAATATATTTTCTTCAATACTACAGTTATCTTATCGATTTAGTAAAACGATGATAAATGGTCAAGGGCAAAATGTTGGAAATAATCCACTGTTATTCCACTGATAAATATTGGTTCATAACTGTACGGCGTAGTATATATAGTGTATAGTAACTACATTAGGCCCTTATTCATACAAAAATGCAATTTTGAACCAAGGATTAAATTATTCCTGTCACTGTCGTTTGCAGTTTGCATATCAAAGAATAGAAATGTTAATAGACTTAGTACGGGGTTTAGTTAATGCCGGTATGATCCTGGTTTACGAATAAGAGTTTAGTTGTTTAGCGAAAATTTTGTAGTCTACAAACACCAGTTGAATTTAGTGTGTTCTGTCTCTGAATTCTTTGGGCCCGTTAGCCCGTAATAAGTTTTCGCGTTTCCATACTAGTGTAAGTTCAGGGCTTCAGCAAGTGATGATACCTCAGTGTTACTGGCACAGCGTTAACGTCACTACCACTATTGTTCCTGACCAACCTTTACACCACGGTATGACCTATTTGCATAAAACAAGAAGAAGAAAAACTAACTAGTTAAGTTTTCATACTTAATTTTAAATCGCTACAGAACCACTATATTGGTTTTTATGCTTAATTACACACGTATCCTTTACTTGTCAAATTAAATCTCAAAATTAAATCGATGTAGAGTTTTTCCCTTTATCAGATGTTTCGACACCATGCTTTCTGTGCATCATAATAAGTCCCACGTTCTTACTCGTACTGTAAAAAAGTTAGCGAGCTTTTCTCTTTATCGTATTCTCTATCCGCCTTTCACTTTATTAGTGGTAACTTACACATTTCGACACGGGAATTAACGCGAACACAAGTTTGCTTGTGACCACGGCCGGTGCAACTCGGTCGAAACGTCAAGCCAAAATAAAATAAAAACTGGTGTTCGCGTTAATTCCCGTGTCGTAATTTAATAATCATCATACAACGCGATAGTATGAAGGTTAGTAACCTAAACTATGTTTTTAATGTACGGAGATGGGCCTCTGGAGTTTGAACTCGAAACACGGTACCTAATGCCATCATTAACAGATAGATTAAGCGTAGGTCAGAATACAATGAAACACATGTGATAAAACAGTATATAAAATATTCGATCGAACTCGTCTGTCATAATATGCGTCAATCTTGCGTCACCCACTTCATATTTCGGGAACTTCAAATTATGTGCGTCAAAGAAGATTGTGATATATATCAATAGGCACTTCGTTGTGGAGAAATGAGATTATAGTTAGTCATTCGTAAATAGGTACAGTATAAAGGTAACTCACTCCCGCATTTATCTTTTGCGGAATCGTTAGCGGGTTGATAAGTAGTATTATGTTCGACCTTTTAGTCCCAATTCGCAGAAGTAGTGTAGTATTTGTTTTTTCTTGTTTACAAAAACAAAATACATCAAGAGACAGATAAGGTATTAATTAAGCGACCAATTCAAATAAGCTTAACCCACTTTTTGAAGGTTTTGACGGACTGATTTTATTTTGGCTTGATGTTTCGACCGGGTTGCACCGGCCGTGGTAGCAAGCAGACTGGGGATGCGGTGTCATGTCCCCTTATTTATAAAGAAAATGATTTTTCATCTACCCTTATTCTTCTACCACCCTACACTGACCGGGTCTGTACTCCGAACGCTACCCGACACTGTAGAAAGGCGAGGTTGTGTAAACATGAGTTCGCTTTAATTCCCATGCCGTAATTTAATTTTATTATTATCACGCAACGCGATAGTTTAAAATTTTGTATTCGACAGACTGGTTTAGGTCTGTGTTATAAATTGAGCGAACCTAATTTCATCAATCCTTTATATTTTGTAGCGAAATATACTTTGTCTGTGTCGTTGTTACCTCACAATACATTTAGCTAAACCACAACCCAAAGTCATGAAATTTTAAGGAGATACTTTTACATACGAAAAACGACGTGTTAAAGTTCTACTTGGATTAAGTTGTAGATCTGGATGAAAGCTAGTTGGGACTAATTTAAAAATATTACATAATGATGTATTTTTTTTTAAATAATATCTTTTGGACTCATCTTGTCTTAGTTTAAATAAACAATAGTTACAGCATCAGTTTTTCGTGATATAATTATGTAACTGCGTATATATATTCACACAAAAACCACTCACGGAATTTTAAGTGTATTGTGATACAATTAGAACTTTTTAAATAATAATGTTTGACACTCATAGGTAGATAATATTATTTACCTACCCTATTTAAAACTGTTAAATAACATGTTACATAATGTCATGTCCAATTCAACGTCCCGTCATTTCCCTGTTGATCGTATCAAAATTTGTAATTCAAAATTTAATTGCCTATGCCCAAAACACAACTGATATGGTTGATTATCATGGTGATAAGCGAATATCATGTGAAGTTATCATTAAATTTTTCTGTATCTGCGAATTGTAGGTATATTCAATTAGTCAATTGTAATGTTGTGAGATGCGTGTATTTCCTGGCATAAAAAGTATGTATTATAATTACTGAATGCACGTTTGAAGACATAATTGCGGAATATCGGTAACCCTCTAACTCATAAACGTGGCTTTAAGTCTAGATTTAAAGTCATATATCTATAAAATAATAATAAATAAAATAAATACATTTTACATTGCCGTGTAGTATCTGGTCTAGAATTAACCACTCCCTTTCCTCCCGTGGGTGTCGTAGGAGGCGACTAAGGGAAAATTCAGAAGGTGGGCAGCAGCGTCTTCTGTAACTTCACCACTAATACTGCGATCCCCAAGCCGCTTGACAAGCGTGGGGATTATGGCAACCCCCCCGCTTTAGCGGGGAGATCTATGTTCAACAGTGGACGTCTTTTGGCTGATGATGATAATGAAAATAAATTATTTATTATATTAACTTACATATATATATATATATATATATGTATAATATCTTTATTCGTTGACATGCATATATTATAACAGTAACAGGTACCCATATTTAAATCAATGTTTTAAATAGGGGCTTAATTAGCAATTATATTATTCTTTGCCACTGCAGCAATCGGGCTGTCAAATGTCACTCTATACAATAATTGTTTTATAGTTGCTAAGCGCGACTGCTGAGCATGAGTTCTTGGGTTCGTGAAATTGTGACCCGGGTTGGGCAAAGTATTATTGAGTTTTTCCCTTAGGTCATTATCAGTAGCAGCACGGAGTCTGGATTTGTGTCCGGTTAATGCCAGTAGCCTCGCCCACTATTACATTGGAATATATAACAGAACTGACGAAATGTGGGTGTAATGTTCACCTCGAAAGGTGACAGTAGGCTTACTTTCCAATTAAATCAATTCTCTTGTTTGATATAGATGCAATAATATGTGTAATGCAATAAGGTTATATAATACACTGGACCAGTTTTATAATTGTCGGCTATCGTTCTGTTTTACTGTAGGTATCCATGCCAGAAAATCCCCACGGGGAATCCTCTAACGGAAACGGTAAACGCATCTTTTAATCAACTCTTTATATGTACTCCGTATGTAATTATATCCCCGTGTGATAGCGAGCGGGCTTGCCTTTGAAATTAGCAGTTAAACAACATTTACGAAACAAAATATTTTTTTACAAATGCACGATTTACCCTTTTATCATTCGTTTATAATGTCTGTAGTATCAGGTGGCTTAAGCCACTTATACATACTATGTAATACATCACATACACATGTGATGTATTACATAGTATGTGCATGACGGTATACGCTTCAGGTAGAAGATTAGATTAATCACAAAAAAAAGCCTTTTAAAAAGCTGAGGATGTTTGGCTAAGTTACAGCCGTATACAATTAAACCGCCCTTAATTAATTAAAATAAATAAATTTAATTTTCAATTTTTCCCAGCCTGATTCCTATGACAACTGAGACTGACGACGCAATTCTAGTATTCAGTCTTACCAAACGCTATCTTATACCTCTAACTATTGTTTATATATAAAAAATACCTAGTTAGCTACTGGATTGTAGTGATAGCCGAGTGGTATGACCGTCGGACTGCCAAGTCAAAAGTCGCAAATTTAAACCCCGGCACGCCCAATGTATTTTCGAATCCATAAGTACGCATACATGTGCGTACTATACATAAGTACGCACATATGTAAAGGACAGCGAAGGAGAACATCATGAGGAAACCGACAGACCTGAGAGATTTTTCAACGTTGTGTAAACCATGTCAGAGGCCTACATGCGACTTAAACCCTGACACCAGATCGTCATCAACCACAGGATAAGAAGAAGACTGGATTGTGTAGGTTAGATAAGCAGTAATCATGCGGTTGGAGTGGGGCTAAGGTTTAAATGACTCATCACTTCAGTAGTGACGATTGCAACCACGAAATCAACAAGGAGAATATCTGTGGATCTTACAATAGTAATTGTGGCGAGTGTGTGGCGGAAATCGCAATCGGGAAACCCAGCGGTAAACCCGGGAAGAGTATTGCTTACCTTCCGTCATCAACCATCGTGTCGTGTAGAATGTACTGTAATATACCTATACTACTGTATTGCGTATGTATAGCAAGTTTACGTATGCGATCACCTTGATCTTGGTAGCGCGAAACATCGCATTCGTAATACATGTAGGTAAGTACAAACGTATTTCGTACTCAATCATTATTATCATTCCGAGAATCACCGGTGATTCATTAATTTCCTCTGCAATTGAATGATGCAACTTTTTGGATACGCAGAAAAGTTGTTATTGTAAAGCAATGTGATTTTATTTATAATTTATTGTTCACTACACTATTTTTAGTTTACTTTACCTCACAAATCGTTGATGTTGGGCATAAAGCGGCTGGTTGGAAGTAGAACTGGGCTGGTCACATTTGCCGCATGTCAGATGATATGTGGGCGAAAACCACCACGGTGTGGATGCCACACAATATCAAAAGGTGTTACGGCTTACGGCAAGCCCAGAAGAAGATGGCGGGACGAGCTTGACTCCTATAAGGCCACATGGACAACTGCAGCTCACAACCGGGAGAAATGGAGGAAAAAAGAGGACCCCTTTGTCCTGCAGTGGGACGACCATGGCTGAAATAATAATAATACCTCACTAAGGCGATCGTAATGCTTAGCAGAAGAATAAAATGCATGAAGTTGAAGGCAAGGAATTTTTATTTTCTTATTTTTATTCTTGTTTTCATTCTGAATGCTGGTTAACTTCCAGTCTTTTACTACGTTCGTGACAACTCTTCGTGATCAAAGTCTGTCTGTATCACCGTGACGATGATAAAACCAGAGGTACCTACTTCGGTACCTAATTCGTTTTATACGATAGAGAACTAATATAAAAAGGATTTTTTAACAAATTATTGGATAATTAATTAATTAAGATAGGTAAAATTAACTTCGACAAAAATTCTTTTAAACTAATTAATTTCATTTGTATTTCTACAATAGGTGAGCAACAATTTAATGCAATATAGTAATAATTGTGTCAACACAGATAAAGGTTAATTTGCAACAAGAGCAACTAAAAATAACCACAACATCGCATTCAGAAGAGTTATTCAACTCGTAGTATAAGGATCACAATGTAATGTGGATGTACAGTTGTTTCAAACTAGAGTATCTTTAGTAAGTTTACATCAAACTACTAGCCTAGTT
Source organism: Abrostola tripartita (assembly GCA_905340225.1). Taxonomy (NCBI): domain Eukaryota; kingdom Metazoa; phylum Arthropoda; class Insecta; order Lepidoptera; family Noctuidae; genus Abrostola; species Abrostola tripartita. The sequence goes on along the minus strand of HG996487.1, from coordinate 9,173,414 downwards.
ACGTAGATCTCGGAAAGTCTAGAAATGCCTTTAGGGAACTTGCGGTCAAAATGTAATAAACTCGGAACATTATATGCTGTTTTATTTATTCATGGAATTATAATGTGGAAGACGATTTAATCTGCGGACCAGTTTTATATTTCAACTTAATCTCTAGTCTGTATATTATTTATTTGTGTTGAATATGTCACCAATACCGAGAATGTAATTTATTAATTCTAAGTGAGGCATTGAAATGTTCTTGGATCTTAGAGATTAGTAAGAAGCTGCTGAAGAGTTCTGTTCACTTATTATTCATCAACATCCAGCTGGAAGACGTCCATTTTTGAACAAAGGCCTAGGCCTCTAAGATGGGGTGGGGTGCCATAATCCTTACGCTTGGCAAGCGGCTTGGCGACCGCAGTTTTAGTGGTGAAGTTATAGAGGACTCTTTGCCAATCTTCTGGATTTTCCCATAGTCACCTCCTACGACACCCAACGGGACGAGATGGGCAGTTGCTATTTTGGACCAGCGCTCCATGGGTACTGTACTTGTTATTTAAAGCAAATTGACTTCTATTTTTCTAAAAAAAATTGCAAATATTCTACAAAAGTATTCTATACTAAGAAATATTTTAGGATCTTGAAATGTGACAATTTGAAGTTAAAACCTCGCTCTGAGCTTCGGCTAAGTGAATTAATTTTCAATTATTTCTTTAATTGAAGTAATCCATAAATAACCCTAGACCGCTAGAATATTTTAGTGTTGTAAGGAGGCTTCAGGTATATGGATATTTATTAACCAATATGTACAAACTGTATATTGGACATTGACTCGTCATTAAATTATGATAACAAGCGATATTGTTTATTGCTCCATATTATTTTGTAATTGCGCCTTCCTGTCATAAACAGCTGGGTCGCTATCAATCGTTGTACATGTGTGTAGTCTTATGTAATAAAACATATTAACATTTTTAATCAGAATTCCATCCATGTACATAAGACTGTAATTACATATTATGCCTTTTCAATTTATATTATGTAATTTTTCACAAAATATTTGGAGTATATAAGAAAGGAGATATTATATAAGAAATTAAAGCACAAAAATCTTTCTTAGTCTATGTGAATCTTCTTTGAAATAAATGCCTTCCTTGCATAAATGATAGAGCGAATCTTTTATTTTTACCTAAATATTAACTACATAATTATGTATGAATATTTCAATGAATCGTTAGCATTAATTTGGTCAAATTTACCTACGCACTGCATATCACGTAAACTCCACATCCCGCTGAAACACGGGTACAAATCATTCATCCATATATCCAAATCCAAGTATTTTAATCATGCACGAGAGCATCAACTGTCAATCAATTCGCAGAACCGTGTTCAACAAGTGGTACTTTTGTGCATTCATTAAAGCTGGTCTACCCAACTACACGGTGCAATTTTTTGGATTCTGGTTACTTAGCAACGCAAACTATAGAAAAAAGCTAATATACACAAATATATATAAACAGTTCAATGGATAACAAGGGGAACCATTGGCACTCGGTAGCGCTTTAACAAATAGGTAAAACATAAGGCAATGTACACACAACACAACATTTCTTCGCTTCCAGGAAAAATATTAAAGAGAGGTGTAGCTTTTGGTCCTATGAACCACAATCCTTACCACTGAAGACTGATCGAAGGCTTAGCAACAGGCCGCGATATATCGCTAAGGTAAAATAAAGCATTATCGCGTTTGGTTGGCTTAATGATATACGATGTCAATGCTCATTGATGTTTGTGAAGTCGCCGTGGACGCACGGTTGCATGAAAAAAAAATCAGCTGATGAGTCAGTGACGGTTGCGAACGAGTGACTGATTTGGACCATTGTTATTCGTGACATTTTAAACATAGAATATTCTGTGCGTGTAGGTAAGAAATTGTTTTTTTATTTTATGTTTGGCCAGTTTTTTATTAGTTTAAAATTTAGTGCGATCGAGAAAAGAAGAGTATGTTAAAGGCGGTTTGAAGTATTTTACTGAATTTAGGTTTCACATTATTATCAGCGAATAAACATTTGATTTGTGGATTGCGAAATAGTAAACAAACATATTGACCCACTTGCGATTACAATATTTGCACTGCTATGCAAACATTAGCCGTTATTAATACAAAGTATATACCTAAACTAAAAAAAATGGATCGCGATGAATTAAAATTGTAATACTAAACAATTTTAAGTACTAAACAAACCATAATAATAAAAACGTTTTTTTTTGCTTCGTAAATTCAATTAAATGTTTTAAAATATTTCACCGTAGTATTATTAATAATTATTATTAATCAATGGAAACAGTTGCGGCTAATCATACGAAATAAAATGTTTCGTCGATAACGGTGTAAAGTTGATTAGTAAAAGGTCAATTTAAGATTCAGTCACCTATAACTGAAATGAAAATAAGCCAAAAGGAATAGCCAAATGTCGCGTAAGCTAATTCCTTGGCCTTATATGCCTCTGTCTTTCAGACAAGTTCTTGACACAGCTGAAAACAATCCCACCTGTGTCAAGTATGAATTATCTACAAATATTTCTACTGTTTCTAGGCATTTGTGTGAGATTGGCCGCTAATCATTATCACGAAAAAAAAAACGCGGTGATGTCATTCACAGGTTTGCATATTCAGATCTGGATATAGGGCAAAATCATTGGTAGTGTATTGATTTAATATTTTGGATGAGATAGCTCAATTTCGAAATCCGAATCAAATTAAAATCCTTTATTCTCGGAATATGAGTGGGTATACAGGTGTGTACTCACGCCATGCAAATTTAAATTAAAGAATTGTACACTGTATCAAGTAAATAAAATAAAAGCATTGTTACAAACATTGTTTAAATAAATATATTATACCAGCCCCCTTACCATGAACTCTTAAAGTAGGACAGTTTATGTTGTGGATGCGAGACGCCACTATGGGCAGTTTAATGCGGCGTCTCGTTTCCACAACGTTAACTGTTCTGCTTTAAGAGTTCATGGTAAGGGGGCTGATAGAATTCTTAGCTTGATGCAAATAATTACCTACAAGTGATATCACACTGATTGTGGCCATCCATAATCTGCGATAATCCAAAAAGTAAACAATCTTATCGTCCTTAATACATTTTCCTTACAACAATAGTCCAGTGTTTTGATATGTATGTCTTTCACTTTAGATTAAGTGTCTAAAAATAAAATCCTTGCTAAAATCTTTAGAACATTTCGTAGAATATTGTAACCAACCTGATTAAATTACTGATTCAATACAATTTTTTCTAGAACCCTCAAAACTTTTAATAGCTTTTATAACACAATAACAACTATTTTAAATTTCGAGAGTAACTAAACCAACCAAATCGCGCCCACCACTTTATTATAATATATATTTCGTATTAATTTAAAGTTTCCTAAAAAATACAGTAGGTACTATACTTTTACAAGTTGTTTGCACAAGGACTAAACGATAGATAAACGTAGACTTACACGACAGGTGATATATATATTATGTATAGTGAATAAATAGCGCATATTTATAAATACATATGGGTACAAATATTTAAAAAAATGCAGTACTGTAAGCGTACATTTGATAACTTTACTTTCTAACACAGAACAAGATTGGGGACGGTCACCTAGTCTTATTCTATACCCACTAGTTTATTGCTACCACAATACAAATGGTAATTTCAGGTCATTTTTGTAAGTGCAACATGCACAGTTACCTAAAGATGGTTTTCAGTTAAAATTACTTTGATCGAATGAATCCTCTCTTACCAATTTAGCGTAGAGCTTAAAGACTCGAATGACATTTAATTTTGTCAGAAATTATCGAATGCTGATTTGTTCAGGTATTGCGCATGTTGTATTTATGATTCTGCCAGTCTGCAATTCCGTGCCAATGCAAAAACATCTTCAAAAAGCCTACAGCTGTTGAGCAGATTACCTTTCGTACGTAATTGAGCTCGTATCATCGTGACAATGAAGACAGGTATTATTGTTGCAAAGTATAAGATACTAGTCTTCTAGATAACCATCGATACACTATTAGATATCCGGAACAGAAATTATAATTGATAAGATAAGCTATTCTGAATTCTACAAAAAATACTGTTGTTAAAATATAACTATAGGATAGAGTAGAAACTATTTTTGATTAACACTACAAACGCGATAAAAATATACTACAAAGAACAGTATAATAGCAGACCGGACGTAATTTTCAAATAACAAAGTTTCTAGATAATAGTTGTAAGGTTGGCGACGGGAACCATAGTCCGGTTGATTCAATTCTCATAAACAAGGATATTAGTTGTGCGAAAAGTTGTCATATTTGATTTCAGGTGTAGGTATAGAAACAATTTTTTATCTTTGTCCAAAACTAGGAATTCCTCCTGTTAGTTGAGTGCATTTAACAGACACAAATTTATTCTCTATCAATAAATATTTTATTATAATTTTATTTAATGTACTCTCTTTAACCTGGACTAAATCACGAATAACGAATCATAATATCATATTTAATAACCACTTATAATAGCATTTATGATATACCTACAGGAAATTGCTTATAATTATTAAATCGATGAGACAACAGTAGCCTGAAGGAAGTTTGTTTAACAGTCATTGTGTAAGCTAGATACTTTTGCATTGTAAGAGCCCTTTTAGGGATAAAAAACTTTACAGTTTACATTGACTGGCTCAACATGTGCATTGTTCACTTTGTTTGAATAATTTAAGCATAAATATAGCTCTGCGATTTGTTTACTTACTTGGACTATTAGGGCCGGCACACATCAGGCAAAGCAGCGCAGAGCAAATACCCACTGCCAAACGAATATCAACCTATCGATAATTGACATACAATTGAAAGTAAATAAACCAACCACCATGTTTTTTTACCTCGGCCAGCTTAACTAACTAACTGGTATCCATTTTTATTTTTGAGTTAGATTTAATGCTCATTAGGTTGATATTTCTTTGGTTGTGGGAAACTGCCTTGCGCTGCGCTTCGCCTAATGTGTGCCGGCCCTTAAACGACGGGTTACTTCGTAAGAGCCGGGTGTATGATGACAGCTGCTAAATAGTTAAGTGTAATTTAAGTTTACTTCCTCTGAACATACGAGGAGATCAAGTTGAAAACGCTGTGGAACATTATACGGGATAGTTGTTGCTCTCGTGGCTGCAAAGGAGAGACTGCGTCTATCGGACTGTGCAGGTGGGGCCGTATTTCCTTATTTATTTAATATTACTTACTACAGAGTACGGCCTATGAATTATTTTTACTTCGAAAAGACAAGCTTGTTTTCACAAGTCATAGATGCATGCTTAAGTAGGTATTTTCTACTGTTGGCATCTCCTTGAAATTTCATCCTACTCCATGAACCACCATACCATACCATAAACTCTTAAAGCAGGACATTTTCCGTTGAAGATGCGTGACGCCACACTGCACTGCACGTAGCGGCAGGCGTCTCGCTTCAATACGCTTCCACGCTTGCCCTGTGCAGTAATTTTTTAAACGTCTTAATTATTTAAGAATGCATAAAAAATATATATTTCCATAATAAAGATTAAAATAAATAGACAGATGTTATTTATTACAGGTTTAGAGTCGATGATTCATTTATGTATAACTATGATAACAGTATTTACAAGAAATTGCATTACCCTCGTATCTCAGAAGCGCGTGTACATAGACAGCCGTGTACTTATCATAGTAAAGCGTTATACACATGCATGTATGACGAAAAATAAACAATATTAATATATATAACTTTTTGGGCTATTTTAGCATGTTGCCCATGCTAAGCTTGAATCTAAATTGATAAATTTTTCAAATTTCCCTTATCAATTTAGCATATTAATATATAATAATAAAAATTAATAGAAAACAATTATAAATTCCAAAAGAACACACAAATTGTACTCTTTTTAAAGTTTTTAATGTACCTATAGGTACCTAAGTATGACAACAACTACGTATTTCGTAAAATATGTAAACTATTTTAAGTTACTCAAGCCAAGGCTTACTTAATATTTGTGTATACAGTTACAATAACGTGCACGGGGCATAAATTACCCAGCACCAGACAGGTATAAAATCAAGATAGTCATCTTTTTTGTCGCCGTAACGCGAATTTTGTCGAGAACATTAATCTGCTCGTGCCAACAGGTATTTTCCCATGATGCCGTGTGCAAAAAACATCATTACTTTGCAGCAAACCAATTAGTGTCCTTATTGTACATTCCATTACGTCTGTTAGCATATTTGAAGTTATAGCGTAAAACGACAATGGTAAACAAAAAGTGTGGTAATCATGGATGCTATAGTCACACTCCTAAGCGTAGGTAGGAATTCTTTACACTTCCAGTATTCGGTACGTAAATTAATGTTAATGTTAATTATTTTGAGGGGTCAGGAGTGTGTGAACAGCATCCATCGATCAATCGTTTCGTTCATGTAACGAATTCCCGAATTTAAATTTAATTAGTATGTTAAAAAATAATCATATTACCTAAATACAATTTAGTGCCAAGTGGGTGGGTATTAATGACACAGAAATATAAAAAAAATCTCAAATTATAATTTATTGGCCTACTTTTTCTAACACGTACTTTATTATGAATTGTTACATTGTTATAGCTCAGTAATAATGTAGTCAGTCACAGTGCATGTCATTTATCATTACAAAACAAAATCATTAGGCAAAGAAAGCATTGAATGCACTTGATAATGTCTATTCAGAAAATAGTTTCTATTAGTGACTGAAAAATATTGTGCACACGTATGCACACCGCCTAATTCTATGGCCGTGACCGTGAAGATCACTCGCGTTCTCAAATGCGTGCTGTGTCTCAAACGCTTACATAACATGTATTACAATGGCATGCATTCGTTCCCTTAATCATATAACTATGATAGATAAAATAAAGATAAGACTAGTACGCCTTCTACTGCTATCATACACATCACATAGGTATAGGTACCTATATAAGTACCAATATTTGCGGAGATAAGTGAGAAGTTAATACTATAAAGTACAGTATTAGATCCGTTTTATTGAGAATACAATTCTCTTTATTCGCTGCGATAGCTAGACGAGAGGGGACGAGCCCAGTGTAGGCCCTAAAATGGGAAAAGACCCTACATTGACCCTATATACGACTTATGATGAGAGAAATAGACGAAATGGGTATCTTTTCGGTTTTGTTTGCATGTGAATAAAATATTACAGCTGTTGAGCTCTTTTTGGCATTAGGTAAGTATCACATCTCAAACTAATATTATAAAGACGAAAGTTTGTGAGTTTGTGCGTTTGTTTGTTACTTCTACACGCTCAAACGGCTGGACCAATTTTGATAAAATTTGGCATGGAGGTAGCTGATACCATGGATTAACACATAGGGTTCATATCCCGAAAAAATTAAGCGGGTTACACCGCGGGATGCAGCACTGCTAGTAATAAATAAATGTTTAGATTAAATTAAGTACAGTTCAGGTGGCAGTAGCGATACTTGAAAGGGTACAATTAAAACAATTTATTCATTATGGAATAGGTATGTAAACGATTGGTACAGCAGTCAGTATAGAGTTTATCTAAATAGTTTTTATTGTTATTATCGCGTCTCTAATAAAATAATCTCCTTAACATAACGAGCACAGACTGTTTCTTTGTCATTCAATCACATGCTGACAGAGTGACGGATGACGAAACAACTAACGTAGATTTAGCGTTAGAGGAACGAACATATATGAAAAATCTTTCCTGTTTGTACATGAAGTTTCCTTGTCAATGAACTAATAGTAGTATCTATAGTACAACACTTATATGCAGTTGGTCTTATTTGATAAATGGAGAGTCTGATACTGCACTTTAATGCTTAATAGCGCAACCTACAGAATAATCTGTTATATAATAGATTCAAGTCTAGTAGACTCCTTATGGTCTACCCAGGAGTATGTTAGACAAAATGTAGGTTTTAAGACTCCTGATACAGAGAAAAGTCTTGTGTCGTTTCTGTCTGTAAACCTAAATTTTGCCGCTCATCATCCTATATACTATAGCCATTAACCATGCTCTCTCTAGATTCGTCGCTCCCAAAGACAGCCCATTCCCAGTAACAGAAATTTGTATTCTTAAGTCTTTTAGTTTCCGAGATCACCTCCCACAAACTTGCAAACAAACAAATGAACAACCTCTCCAGTACGATAACCCCGTATGTTTATTGCCACAACAACGATTTATCTTTAATAATGACTTCTTCGGTATTTGTTTACATAATGCAGTGAAGTTTAATTCAATTCAAAGGGTTTCCTACTAAACGTAAAATGCTGGAAACGTGAGTACTCTCTTTACACGAAAATAGCTTCCTATAGGGAAGGACAGGTAATAATTGACAGACATGCTCATAATATGTACGGAAAAGGGTGTTGGGGGGTTCAGATAAGGGAACAAGCAAACGCGTATTGCAATATGTAATGGGGTTCCTACATACGTACATACGGAATACCTGGCTAGTCCTTAGAACTTTACTTTACCTAAAAAAGGTATAAAGTATGCAAACAATGTCGGCAAAAAAATATTTAATGACTATTAAAGTTTATTACTGTCACGAAATAAATTACAAACTGTCATTATACATTTTTTAGAAGCACCTTTTCATATTTTTGAAATAAAATATTTAGTAATTTCCCTAGATATAATTATTTTTGCCAGTCATTTACTTTACCAGTTTCCCCCATTTAGCTGTTAATGAGTATAAGTATTAAAAAAACATTTAGTTAGAAGTATAAAAAAGTGTTCTAAAAATCAAGCCTAAAATAGTCTGAACGAAATAATATTTTACACAAAAAAACGACATAACATATTGCATCAGCACGCCGTTCAAAGTCCCATGTTATTGTTCAAATAGCGGAAGTTACAGCCGGGACAAAACAAAACCTTTAAAAATGCGTCATACGCGCGTTACCGCAAAATATGTAGATACCACGTTATCAATGTAGGACTGTGTTCACGGAAAAAAACAAAAATCTCCAGATAGCTTTATCCCTACTGGATATTTTACGTTTTAGGGGTCACGAGTGGAATAACATTTTCATATTTTCCCTTTTTCTTGGTTCGACGAAATCCGGAGATAGTCTTTGTTCGAACTTTTATATGTTGGAACGAGATCTATGATGGGCATAAATAATTGGGCAATACTATAAAAAGCATTATGAATTGTTTAAGTATTATTGTTTGTTTATCTGATGTTTTGTCGCTGGAAAAGCGACCGTTGTATTCTCGATGAATTGTTATTGGCTCTTCACCAGGAACTTATGAATGACGAGCGCAATTTGGGTATACAGATTTCGGACAAAGGCGAACACCTCTACCTAATCCTTCGGGTGCTAAACGTAGTAGTAGCAATCCAGCCCCCAGTAGAAATCAAATAGAATAAAAATATATGGGTTTGACATAAATAAGTCATCAATAACATAGTCGAAACATTATTTTTCATTCTATTCGATTTCCATTCGTCAAGCGTTTTGCCACTTGGCTGGGGCTGTAATGACTATTAGAAACTTTGAATAACAACATGTAATAACCACAATATTAAGTCTATCAAACGGAATTATCTTCAAAAATGTTAAGAAAGGTCACAACTCAAAACAGAGCCAAACTAAAACAACGATAGGCAACACATGTTTGTTATAACATCACACTTAAAACATGAACCTCAACATCGGTTCACTGATAAGGATTACACAAGTAGCTATTGTACTATACATACCTACATTTTTAGTAGATAGGTATTGTTACGTCAAATCTCACTTCAGAACGTGCCAACGGTCTTTGACCGCTGATATAGTAGATAGTGTGTAAATATCGGTAGCGTGAAGCGATACAAAATGAGTCGATACTTGATCGCCTCTGTATTCGTTTCTAAATCGATAGATTTATGCTATTGTATAGATTCTAAGTGTAGGTACTTGTATCCTGATAAAAAAATGACGAATAAAGACTTGGATTCTGCATCTAAAATGGTACGAAGGAAAACTGACTTCAGACCTGTTGTAATTTTAAGATCAGCCAATCTTAATTTAAAACTTCGGTAAACATTATATTTTTTTTACACACTAATCTACTTAGTAATGCTTTAGCAATGCAGCTAGAAATGACTGACATAATTGCATTGCAATCCTAGTGTTAAACGGCTCACAATGACAAGGAAAACTAAGCAAACAAACAATACATTCTTGTTAAAAACAGATGGGTTAAAAATCTCTACAATTCCATTATTACAACTGACACTAGATAAAAAGGTCGTATGTATTGAGCTCGATCTAATTATAACACTTTCTTATCTGACTTGACACACCCTACTCGTAAACTACGTAATGCAGTATTCAGTTTAGTAGATCATACAAAACTTACGTTCAAACTTTAACTTTATTTATTATATCTACCAAGAATTTAAAATGTGTGATGTGAACGTTTCAGTTACAAAAATATCAAAATTATCCTTTCATTCCATGTGTTTAATAAAGTTAAAAGTGTTTAGTTTTTGAGAATAAAAAATTGATAATAATAGTTACAATCATCAATAATAATAAAATCTTAGTTTAGTGAATAAAATATTTAATAATACATTGTGCATGGGTCTGTTTCAGGTAAAAAATCTTTGTTCTCTAATTATATTAATTTAAACATTACTACAAAAAATTGTACTTATAATGGAAAGTACATAATTACATAATTATTTAAACGTTACCTGATTGTCAACTGCGTCGGTGCTTAATAAGGTGCTAAGTTAATGTAAATGAAAAGCAAAATCAGCCTTATTTAATTATTATATTAGGTACTTCGATTGACAGCTTTTTACGATGCGATAATTTTTAAACGCAGTATATTCAGTGTTTTCATAATGGTTTTCTCGTTAATCCGATACACTGCATGTCGGTCGGTCTCGGTAAATACTGGGACGGGGCAAAAATATTGTCAAAAATTAAGGAGTAAGCACCGCATAATTTATAGTATTTATTTTTTGTTTCAGGAGTCAAGAATTAATGTTAGAAAACAAATTATGTTAACAAATTTATAAGACAAAAATAACTACATAAGAAAATGTCGTCTGAAAAGAACTCATTGGTGCCTTCGCAAAGGACTCAGAAAGTAATTAAATTAGTACCACCCGATGGAGGATGGGGGTGGATGGTTTTATTAGGAACAGCTCTGAGCAATGTAAGTACACTATTATTAGTAAACATTAATACTGCCAACGACCTGGTGCTAGACTAATTTCCTCTCCTCTGTATGCCACAACAATGATCTGTCATAACATAAGCCGTATTTGTATTCGTGTACGACCGATTGATTAATGCAACGACGACGGATCAATCGGTCATCTTCGGCACATAGTATATATCACATAATATGTATAATGACTAGTGATACTTTCACTTTTCATAAGCTCTATCGTTTCGAGTAAGATGTAACTTAAAATTATCTTGAAATTCATCAAAGGAGATATCAAAACATATTAATTCTATCCAAACAATTTCCAGGATTCACATACTGGCATGAGTCTTGACGCTTAGAATTGAAAGCATATTTGAGTTTTTTTATAAGAACTAAACGATATTTGTCAGGATTCGGAACAACGTTTTTGCCTGAAACGTAACAGCATGTTCTGAGTAGTACCTATGTCATTCTTTTAACTGGAAGGCCTTTATTTATAACATGGCTTATTTTATTATAGCCCTAATAAAAATTAATTGATAACGGACAGGTGATAAGTTAACAGATAAATCGCCGTGTGTTGCGATATTGGTATTCGCTACACGTCAATCACATGTGATGAAGTTTCCTTGCATAATATTGTATTCGTTGGAACCTTATTATGATAATTTTCTGGGAATCGAATTATTTGGGGAACACTGTGCAGATGTTATGATATAATTAGTTTTTAGCTTATTTTATTATAAAAACCCTTAAAGAGTTTTAGGTAGTTCTGACTTAGTTAACAACAATGGATTTTTGAATGTAGCCTAGATATTGGAACAGAAAGAGTACCTTCCTAGCACCTTCAGCTTTTAGCCCACCAGTCTATCACACGTTAACATTACATTATTTCTTTGTAGATTTTCAATCAGTCAATGCTGTCGCTATTTAGCTTGCTGTATGGAGATGCGCTAGAAGCAATGGGGCACAGAACTCAGGGAGCCGCTATAGTAATGAGTACGATGTTGTTCGTCACCAATTTCGGAGGTCCGATAGCCGGTGCCATAGTCAAGTTAACATCAACAAGATTTGTAGCCGTGGCAGGAGCATGTTTCTGCACTCTAGGAATTTTCCTCAGCGGGTTTTCAACGAATATCGTGCACTTGGTGATTACTTACGGGGTGATATTAGGTAAGATACTTTTATACTAACTTTTTTAGTGTACAGAATTTAAGTGAAAAATGTTGCTCCTGTCTAAAATGTTTGGGAGTTGGTTTGATGCAGGGTGATGTTGTCGTTATATAACTTTAAGCTTATTTAAAATCCTTAATATGATTCTCGTATATAAAGAATGTTGTCTGCACTCTGCAGTTTGTTGACATTATACGCCTGCTATCTTATAATGAATTGCCTAACCCCATTAAAGGTACAATGACCTACCTACACAAAACTGACACAATTTAGGATCAAAATTCATAAATATTTAGAATGGTCCTAATCTAGCCCCCGACATCGTCTATTTATCCCAAATATGAATTGTTACAGAATCCAACTAATGTATAATGCTTGTTTCAGGTTTGGGTTTGGGTTTCATCCAAAACTCGTCATTTGTGGCTATTAATAGCTACTTCAAGCTAAAGAAAAGCCGCGCAGTGGGTCTCGCCAACGTGGGCACAGGTGTAGGACAGACCTTAATGCCGCACTTAGTGAGATATCTCTTGGAAAATTACGGGTTCCGTGGCGCATGCTTGCTCTTGTCGTCTTTGAGTTTACACGGGGTAACTAATTATTTTATCACATGTTAACGTATATTGTAGTTTCAATCAATAAGTAATTAACTTTCTCAGCCAACAGTTTAGTAGCAATTATTAAGATATTACAGTTCTATTCAATTACAATAGGACATGACATCAGTAGCGATATGTTTTATTATAATTTTTTCATTAACTGTTTTAGATTGCGGGTACCATGTTAATCCAGCCCGTAGAATGGCACATGAAGAAAGTTGAAGAAGAAGTTGTAGTCGATGAAACATTACATTTGCTACAAGATAAAGCCATAAGAAAAACATCACAACCAAATGGTGAGGCGCCGAAAGCTGAATTGTCGAATGAAAATGAAAAGGCCAGTTGGGGTAGCAAAAAAACAGTGAGCAATAAAGAACTAAATGGTGGCAAAATAAATAAATCAGACGCAAATGGTCTAAATGGTAAGTAACGCAATGTTTCTGTGTTAATTTAAAAGTCTTACGTTTGTTATTTTTGGGTCAGCTGCCTCTGAGAATTAAATTACTGGCTCTTAATGAGACGGCTTTAAAAATTCATTCATCACTTAACATTTCTATCAGCTTATAGGCTATGAAATAATTATAAATAAAACGTAAAAAGTGGTTTTTTTTTTAACTTTTGTGTGTAGGATACTTGTATGTTTTGGAGTGATAATTACAAAAGGTACCAAGGTATTACTAGTTATCTTAGTCATGTTACATAGAGTTGAAAAACTTAAATTAGTCATAAATAATGTTGAGAGGATTAAATTGAATTAGACAATCGACAACTGACTAAATGTATGTTATTCCTCAATACCTACATTATCAGCACACAATAGACAAAATTAACTCTTCTAGTTGTAAATAGATAAAATGGGTTCTCAACTGCCAACATGAATAATATTTCGTCCAAAACATAAAAAAATTAGAGCACCTAATAATCTTTAGCGCATAATGAAATATATTATAGTAACAACTAGTAATAGGTATGCTTAATATTTTATGTGTTTTGTTTCAGGATCAAATACGATCGGACCAGTGGTGGAGAAACAAAAATCCCTGCTGAGGAAGCTTTACGATCTCTTTGGTATCTCACTGCTCTCTAACATGCGGTTCCTAAACATTGTAATCGGTACGGCCTTAGCTGTTACTTCAATACAAAACTTCAGTATGCTGTACCCGTTCTTCTTACAGGTAAATATATTCGTATTTACAGTACTTTCACCATTATTATCACGTCAACCTTTCGCAGTCTTACGGACGTACGTCTCCCCCAGGGTACGCCATGAGGCCTGCTCTTACTGTAGCTTAGTTTAATTTGATTAAAAATATACCTAATATATATAAAATGGAATCATTTTATATTGCGCTTGAGCTATGAGCTGTGTTACTCGAATAGATTGGCAGGCTCACAACACCAGATAGTATCAGTGTCACGTGTATGAGCTTATTGATATTTATGTATTTATTAAACTAAGTAATAAATCAATCGTGCCTAACAACTTAAGAAACATACCTACCTATAGAAAACATTACCATTGACCTTGATTTAAACATACAAAATTTACTTTTTAATTTTTTTTTCACTTATGAATGAAAACCAATGTGATTCATATACATGGAAAAATAAATTAGTTCTAACAAAAGTTGTTATAATAGCAGTGTAAAACATAATGGAAATTAAATTAACGCAAGAAATGCAGAAACTCTTGCTGATAACTTCACACATTAATATATTATAATCAGGTATATTTGCTTTTGTATGAGTTGTTCTACACGTGTTGAATGTTACAAAAAAGAATTGCGATTCGCTGGATATGCTTTGGCAATAATAATGATTGCAAAATTAAATGATTAATAATGTGTGGTGTTATCGTTTTCATATATAATTCTTTGTTTGCCTAAAGCGTAAGCTGTACTATGGTTGGATCATCGATTTCTTCTTCTGTTTTTAATAGGTACTTTATTAATTGGGTGCCTTTACCATATTTTTTCATTTTTAGATATAGATACCTATAAGGCTTCTAATCTTACTTTTAAAATACGGTAAAATGTTTTACAAAAAGTAATAATTACAAATTTATTAATTGTGCATTCTGCGTGTTAGTCAGTTGCTTATAAAAATCTTCGCCATCATTGTAAACATTGCAAAATATACTAAGTAGGAACAGACAGCTAATGCTCGGATTAAGATAATCCTAAAAATGTACGGATATCATGTTTAAAGGAATGCTTAATAACAAAACTTTTCTTTCCAGAAAGTGGCATCGATGGATAAACAGCAAACTGCCAATTGCATGTCAGCGGTTGCTGGTGCTGATATAGCGGGCCGTTTGATACTGCCTATATTCCAAGATAAATACAAAATAAAGGCCAGATGGATGTTGATCATGACCAGCACGTGGCTCATCGTCGTCAGACAAAGTACGTAATACTGTTATATCTTTGACTAATCTTTAATATCTTTAAGTACTTAAGACTTCAGCAAAAGGAAAGAAAAAATGTCCTCGATTAAACTACATATTTATCGCTTGGAATTTGATCTTCGATAAGCATATTGTTTAACTTTACGGTCATGCCCGTATCTATTAGATGTCGACTTGCTGTGACTAAAGTATAATTTTCTTTTCAGTTTTAGCGTATCAGACCAACATAGAAGTGTTGATCGTCATGTCCTGCCTCTATGGTATCGGTAGGAGTATGATCATCGTCGCCAGAAACATCGCGATATCTGAGAACTGTAGGATGGATCAGGTGCCTGCCGCTGTTGGTCTAGGCATGTTGACAATGGGCATTATTGTACCCCCAGTTGGATATTTCCTCGGTTGGATTAGAGATTTCACAGGAAGCTACATTACGTGCATAACAGCACAAAACATGCTGTTAGTTATACTGTTAGCCACATGGGTTCCAGACATGTTATATTTGTTAATAAAGGAAAGAAAAAAGAATAAGACGAATGCTGAAGAACCCCAAACATAAAGACTGATTAATGAAAAGATGGAATAAAATAATAAGTATTTGGAAATACTCCAGTGCCTTGCGCTCTTCTGTCAGGAAAGACAGATGCTTAGTTTCTTAAAAAGACTTGATGCGAACGTATGTTTAAGGGTTACAAATACAGGTTATGAGATAGAGACGATACTGTAGACGACATAAAGAATGACACAGTTCCTATGAGACACAAGGCTACATTATTTGGCCAGACAGAAGTGTCATAATAAGTAAATCAGTGTTAAAAATATATTTTAATAAATCATAAATGCCAATATACTTCCATATCTTAAAACGCTTATATTTTACCGTACTGTGGTTTAGTGGTCACTAAACAGAACTGAATGTTAAATTTTTGATATGATGACTACACTGCACTGCAATACACTCTTAATTTTATTAAATGTCGTGGCTGTGAAAACACATTTCATATTTATTAATTTTACCTATCGTTGACCAGTTAGTACTTAATAAGAGAGCAAAGAGGAACAAGTAGCTAATAATATAACAAAACTATAATAATTGGTGTGAATGTGAGGTTATGTAAATAATAGCGAAATAAAAGACAGGTACATGTGAGAGATGTTATCCTCAGATTGCAATGCAATGTTAATTTAGGGTTAAATCTAGCAATGATAATTAAAATGACTTGTATATAAGGTTGTTGATTAAAAAGTTGTAAATTTTGTATGTTTCTAGTCTAATAAATAAATAACGTTATGGTCTACATTATTATAATTCATTTATGAAACCACGCTTCACCACGATTTCAATAAAATAGTTAGGCGTATACCTCTGGTTTTCATATAATTTTGATCCTTTTACACCCCTTCGTCTCTGTGACGTACATTCTTCTTAAAATAATTGTTTGTTCAGGGCACTAGGTCTGTCTTTTCCTGTCGATAACAGGCATGGATGAATATCTTGTGAAGGACGCGATTACTGTTGCGTACTGTCCGATTTTACGTAATAGCAAATTGCTTTAGAATTAATTTATGTAACTCACTGATATATAATTAGTATCGTGTCATATCACTTTTGATTGCATCTGGTATGATTATGACAACAACGATAACGGAACTGCGTTATTTACGTACTTCATAACTTACTCATCAAAGCTTTGTATTATAGGCTTATTATATTATCGATAAGATTTACAGCTAAGCCTACCAATTATAATAAAAAATTACCATGTAGGTACAGTAAAATAGCATTGAGCCTTTGTGTAACAGTCCCTCTATGTTTATTTGTAAGCGACACAATAATTTTTTGTATTTATATTAATTAGAAAATTGCCGTGTTATGGATAAACATTTTTCACCTAATATATAAAATTAATAATAACAAACTTTTTATAACGAATTATGTTTTTAATGACCGATTTTTGTGTTGAGCCTTCCGTGTAGAAAAATAAATATTTCGTTACATCCTGTTCGTATGAATGTTTTGATGTATTATTAAATATTTGAAATTGATTAGAAATAGATACGTTTTATCGTACTTTGACGTCGTAGCAATGATATTCACGGTGTAGTACATTGAACATAGAGATAATCATAAGCATTAGATCATAACATTGCTTTGTACATATCTCTGATTACGTTACGATAGTCCAATAGGTTTTTTCTACGCATAATATAACGATAAGAAAAGCTAATTTGCGCTTCAGTATTATTGTAGGTATTAGAAGACAAACTTGGAGTCACATGTCACATGGATACAGGTCATGTCGTGATGAAGAGACTGTCCTGTCAACAAGGATCGTAGCTAGGACCACGATCCCTTGCCAGTGTTTAATATGACAGCTAATTAGTCTTTACAAACTGTATTCTTAATTAAGATGTACTTGTAACTACATAATCTAAACCGATGAGCGTGTATGAGGAATGTGATGCGAGTGAATGAGGCGAAAGAAGTATGTAAGGATCGTAGCAAATGGAAATCCTTGGCCTCGTGGAAATAGGCGTGACTTTATGTATGTATGTAACTACATATATATTTTTGGCGTTAATCGACTACATGTGATATTACATTACACATTTCAGTATTACACAGATAACGTTACTGAATCAACCCGAATGCTGTAGTCGAACCATTTACAACAGCCAACTGAGGAAAATGGGTTATTATGGTTGTCTTAGAGCAATAGACCTCGGAAATGACCGCGACTCGCTCTATATGCGGTAGCTGCTTCACTTAGACTAGCACAAATGTGTGTTGTAACTGTTGTGTGGCTAAGATTGTCTCTGTTCAGAAAGCTAATGGAATGTTTGGCTTACAAAACTATTTTGATCGTTTTATAAAGTGACTTGGCTCCTTAACGTGCAACAACAACCTTAAAATATGTGTTGTAATTAGGAATCTTCTTCTTATCGTATGGTTGATGAATAACCGGGTGTCAGAGTTTAAACCGCCTGTAGGCTACTGACATGGGTTTACACACCGTTGAAAAATCTCTTAGATATGCCGGTTTCCTCACGATGTTTTTCCTCACCTTTTTAGCAACTGATAACTAATTATAATACGCACATGAATTTGAAAATACATTAGTGCGTGCCGGGGTTTGAACTTGCGACCTTTGACTTGGCAGTCCTACGGTCATACCACTCGGCTATCAGTGCTTTTTTCTCAGCCTATGTTGTCCCACTGCAGGGCAAAGGTCTCCCTTTCGTTCTTCCACTCTATTCGGTCGTGTGCTAAAGTGGAACAGTCTCGGCTGTAGGCAAGCAGCTTGTCATGCCGCCTTCGTCAACTAAACTGTTCATAAATGTTATAATTAGTAGGCAGACGCTATAGCTAAATCCAAAGACGGTAACCGTTACCAGAAAAAACACTAAACGCGACATACGATTTGCCACAAATATGATTAGGTCGACATAACAAATCCCTCAATCAGTCCATAACAGTGCATGCTAAGGAGTCAAACACATAAATAAACATTTAAAATCATATTGTACCAAAAATTAAACGGTGTTATATACCTAACACGCAAGACACTCTGAAAACTTTTATTTGTCAGGGATTGAGGTGTTCTTGAGACAAATCTTTTCATCTCGTATGCGTGTCCGGCGCGACGTACGTACGACGCGCCCTCTGCATTATACATGAGGCATGTTCAAAGAGATCGCTCATTCTTGCCCTATTGACTTCTTACTGCTCTACCTTTATACTAGGTACCTACCGTATACTAGTCTTTCTAAGTTTCATTATTTTGTGTAGTTTTTATTAGATAACTTGAGTAAAATTACAAATATTTTTTTAATCTAGTAATTTTAATATATTTACAAAAGAAAACACAAGCCACAAAAAAATATAATTCTTTTATTGTTAAACACGTAACCGAGTTGAATTTAATGTGTTATTTTTTACATTGGTAGGTATATGTAATAACGTAACCTGATCACATAAAAAGTCCTATTATGCCTTTTTTTTAAGATTATACCTATGTATTCAGATACAGTTCAACGTAAAAGCAAATTGAACAGTCAGCAATCCTTTTGTATTTTGATATTATTTACGAGTACAAAAGAGAATTTTCTAATCCCAAGGATTATGCCTATCTAATCCCTGGCGATAGGGATTTCCAACTAGGCTTATTTATCGAAATATATCTTAAACAGCTAAGCTGCCAGAGACTTCGTCGTTACCTTAAACATATTTTGCTTTAATGATGTGATACTTAGACATTTTAAAAATGTGTTGTTGCGACTGTCATACCTAAACCATTGTGACTTCTCTTTTTTATGTTTTAATATAGTTTTCTCTCTCCTTTCTATAATCTTATTATCAAAGACGTTGAGTGTCTCAAATGAAACGGCAACATCCCTGAGAGCCAGAAGAAATATTCGCGCGTCATACTAATAATCTTGCGCGTACTTGTAATCTTTAGCACAGCATTCCTATATTAGCCACTGCGTCAAATGGGTTGTCTGCCTTTTGATGCTGTTAGCTTTGTTGTAAAGTGCAAACTTCTTCAGGTGCCTATTATTATTAAGATAAATATAGTTCTAGAAATTAATTCTCAGCACTTGAACTTACGACCTCCCGATTAAGAGGGCTCCAGCCCTTTAGCTATTGTCATTTATTCAAACCCTTTTGTTATGAACTCTATACCGTATATTAGGATAATTATATTAGGACAGAATTGCTAATTAACACGTATCAGCGTAGTTATTGTAGTCATGACATGGCATCAAAGTGATTGACACCTCTTAAAAATCTACAGACAGCCAACAAAAGAAGGCAGAATATAATAAAATTATGTATTTTCAGTACATTTTAATACAAAGCCTACAACAGACTTTAATTAACGGTGGATTTATTTATTTTTACTAAAAATGTACCAGTTTTTTTCAGCTAGGCTTGTAACGTTGTACGATATATGTCGATAGGTACTTTTACTTAAAAATGCATAAAGTTGCCACTCATTCCATTAAATTCGATTCACACAGTTATTCTTGCACATCTCACCGAGCCTGTGGTCAGTGCTCCTAGCGTAATGTCTGCTAAAGACTCGTCTCAAATGTCCACATTTACATATACATCGTTTAAAATACATGAAATATACAGCTCAAATCAAAAGCGGCTACCTGTCACTGCGGCTAACTATGTCAAAGCCGGCTTCACCAAGAGACATTTAATTATGATAAAATAAATAATAATAACGGTGTTGCTCCCTTGTTGCCTGTAGTAAGTGGTGACCGTTTAGGAGGTTCATCTAGTGAGTGGCGAGTCACCGTCTGCTATTTAAAATACAATGTCTTATGTTCTGTGTCTTATTCAGTATAAAACAAAATAACGAATCTACGAAACACCCCATCGCAATAGACCAAATCATTTTAGTATCCATATTTCACAATAGTTCTACCTTCTGGGAACTTTTCATAGCTGCTCTGCTATAGAACAGCTGTGTGTTGTCCCTAGCAGGTATCCCATTCCCTTTATGGTTAAAGTTCTCAACGGGCCTCTGTATGTTGGACCTGTACCCCCACGTAAGCCTTTTAAAAGAACGGGTATCTTCCGCATGGTTGGATAGCCCGAGTAAAAATGTGAATACAAAATAATAAATATTTATTTATTTGCTAGAAAACATGGTATAAAAGGTCTTACAATATTCATAATAGTACAAACATGTTTCGCTAAGATTAAACATAGCCTGCAATTTTATTATAAATTAATACAATAAGGGAAGCAAAAAATAAGCATTATTTATTTTCTAGGAATCCCTTTACATTATAAATGTAGAATATAAGGTTATTTCATTATAAACTACGCGGCTTGTAAAATTTACATTATATACACACGATTGTTTTTACCTACTACTGTAAAATTGGCTTTAAACGTAATTGTACCTAAAAGTTAACTGTACCAGTACTGTTACTGTTAAAAAGTTTATTTTCAACACTGCTTTTAAAAGTTTCATATTTTTAATAACGCATCTCAGGCCTCGAATGACAATTCTGATTATAATCATGTCAATTATCACCATGCTAACTGGATCCCTCATTAGCGTTGATAGCCAATTACGCTATTACCAGTTGATAAAAGCAGATCAATTAAACCTTTACGGCCATTCGATACGCAAATAGTTTAGTGTTCCAAATTATATTTTTTAGGGTTTAAAGTCGTATTATTGAAAACTATACCTAAATCTGTGGTACAGCAATGTTGAAATCTTTAAATTAAAAGCCTTTGCAACACGAAAGCTATGAGTAATGGGCCTGCTCTGCTCAATTCTGGCATCTTCTGGTACGAATTGACAGTTAGCGCTAAGGATGACGTCATTTTTAAGGACGTAAGTAACTTGACGTAAACTCGTTGTGCGTAGCCATTGGAGTAACGCCTGACAAACGCTTACATGACGTAATTTGGTCGTCATCGGCAAACTCGGTTTTTTAGTGGGCAGGCTTTGTTTTGGCCATGATCAGATGGATGATTACAGTTATCTGATAAATTATGTCACGTTTGACATTTTATTTTAGGTAGGTACCTACCTATTGTTTTTCTATGCCTTAACTGTGAATAAACAGCTATTCTCTAAATGGCTTAGTTACAAGGTACTATGCTCACATAGCATACACAATTTTGGATCGCATTTAAACACTAAGCACGTTTATTTTTGAGTTGTATTACATTTATAACATATGGGTTTGTTACTGTTTGATTAGTACAGCTACGACAGCATAATGTGCAGAACAATTTTGCTGCTATTCTATAAATATTTTTAAAGGTAGGTAATACACAAATAAGGCGTGCCGCACACGATACTTTTAGGATCGGTGAATGGCGATTTTGCGACTGAAGAAGATGAGTAAGAATTATGCAACTTGGAGAGAATAATCCGTGAAGAGACGAAAGTGCGTAGGTGTGTTTTAGATTGTTAATTTGATATTTTTAACAATAAGCACAAACTACGTGCTTTACATCCCTGAAACACAACCTATAGAATACAAGATTGTAAATGCCTAAAATGTTGATAAATTGAAAATGTTGTTCAATAGTAAACGTCTTCCGGCTGATGATGATGATTACGGACGCGAATAAGTTTAATAATACGTGTACTTTAACCTAAATAAGCTCATAATAGCAATACGGTAAATAAATAAATGCTCGTGTTCCAGCTTTGTTGTTAGGGACACGTCTCAGACTACAAATAATCAACACAATATTTCATTTCTAAAAGTTTTAACCTCTGCCTCCAGTTTCAGTGCAATATGAATATATTTGTGTTTAATTTCGTCGCGGCTAAATAAATTCATTCCCGCTGTGCTAGCGCGTGAATCAGGAGGGTCCTTTTCTGTTTTCCACAAAGATTCAGGGATTACGCGCCGCGGCGGCCAGATCTGTATGTATTTTACGTTTGATATTATGTTAATACAGTTTTTAATAACTCATTTTTATTATTAGATAGGTACTTAATCTTATTAAAAACATTTGTTTATATTACCTGGCGTTTGATTTTTCGCCATTAGTTAACTAACCGTGTGGTGACTTGCCGTGTGTTATCCGGCCTAGAATTGACCACCCCCTCTCCTCCCGTGGGTGTCGTAAGAGGCGACTAAGGGAAAATCCAGAAGATGGGCAGCAGCATCTGCTGTAATTTGACCACCAATACTGCGATCCCCAAGCCGCTTGCCAAGTGTGGGGATTACGGCAACCCCCCCCCCCCACTAAGGGGGAGGCCTTTGTTCAACAGTGGACTTCTTGCGGCTGATGATGATGAGTTAACTGGCCGGACTCGTTTGTAGTTGTTTTACACCTGGGTCACAATAGTACAAACTAACCCGACCATTGCGACTCTTTCAAAAGCATTGTTGTATGTAATTTTAAGTTTTTGCAGACATTAGTTTTGAATGATAATTTATATAAATAGGTTTACTAGTATGGAAGTCGCATAGTTTAGTGCAATGTGAGCGTAGCGAAAGGTCTTGGTATAAACACTGTTGTTATTATTACTTTAGTGTGTTTAATCACCTGAGGTACTTATATGGATAGAGTAAAATGTATCAATCAAGTATTGGTTGCAATGTTCAAGAGCAGAAAACTATATTCCAAACCCACTGTGCAACTTAAAAATGGATGAGGGCATATTAAAATCCTTTAGTTAGCATCCTATTGAACATTATACTATATACTATACGGAGAAACAGGTCAGTGCTAAGAGCCAATGCGGAACACACCTATTACATTAAGAGCTGGAAGTGGAAAGTACCTACGTACATTATATTTGCTACTTCGGTTACAAAGACAAGTCAAAAAGGCTAATATTACTGTCACCGTGTACGACAAGCAGATTAGCGGTTGAAGCATAAGATTATGTAACGTTGTGGCCCAACAGTGCTACGAAACATTTTCAATATGCACCTTTGATACAGTTCAAAAAATGGCGCTGTTACTATTGCTTAACATCGATTTTAAGAGGCAGCTGTAGACTGAAAAACGTATGTTCGTATCTACGTCAATATACCTATGAGTGTTGTTCAGTAAACAGTAAAGTTGTACTACCAAAAAAAATTACACTCAACGCTATAAATTTATTATTTTTCCAAATCTTTTGGGGTCGGCTTTCAGTCTACTCGCTTGGCAAGTCTTTTAATTATTTTCCCAGAAAACAGTAACTATTACAATAGCCTATTATTTTAAGCATGACCCGCCTTCTAAATAAAGCAGGCTAGTTCAAAATATCCATGCACACGACGTAACAGTTTCCACAGTAAAGTATTGTCTTAGTCGGGCGGATCACACGAAATAAGCCGGCGGTTTGTAAACAGCGGGTATATTGTTTCTTCGTAAACAATGCCACCGGTACATACTCCACACAGATTCAGTTGTGGCTTAGACAGATGAATCGGATACAAAATTGTGGAAAATGTTTATATTGTCTGAGTTCAAAAAATATTTTATTAGACGTCTTTGTTTGTTGTATATGGGTATTTTAGTTTTAGTAGGTTTGGATACTTTATGTTTTTGGTTGGGGACAAAAAAATATTTTGTGGCAAAAATATAACGCTGGTTTTTCTCCATAGAAAGCGACACTTTGGACCCACGCAATTCGGTTTGACGTAAGTGCTCTTTTGTAGTCTATATGTGGGAAAAACATTAGGTATGACCTAAAGGTATAAAAATTAACATGTTCATTTTTTTGAATAATTGTAAAAAATGCCATTTAGTTTCAAGAATTTTTAGCCCATTCATGTAAAATTAGTTTTACATGAATGGGCTAAAAATGATTCCTTCTCATTCTTTGTGTCGTTAGGTAAAATAATAAAAAGTCCCTTCACAAAGATGATATGAGCTGATTTCTCCATACAAAAATATTTTCCGTCCTGAGGTACATGTGTACTTTTATAAGATTCTTTCTTTATTTATTTATGATTGAAATGGTAATGGAAATAAAACTATTTTTACAAATTTTATCACACATTTTATTTGTTTTTTGGTTCTGACGTTTAGAATCCTTTAGGTACATGGTAAGAATTCATGGTCACGGGCAGACTGAGATGTTACCCGTCTCATTTGAATAATTACTATCAGCTACCATACATTTTAGTTATTACTAACAAAACTTTTACTGATTCACGCAAAAGTGATAGACATTAGAAATCAATATATATAAATCATTTGTATGTACTGTCGCAATTTTCTTTACCATAAAAATCTGGCATGGAAATAATTTCTTTGTTTTAACCACATCATATTATTATTGTGGGGTACCACTGCAGGCAGTTCTAGTTAGAAGGTAATCGTATCATACTCAGTTCACTGTTGTTCGCTAACGTTTGTAGAAAACAGGTTTACCTAACAAGGTAAGCTAACCCTGTTTTAGGTTGGGTAATTAGAAAACAGAAACATAACTGCCTCATTGGTCTAGTGGTAGCTAAGCGCAACTGCTGAGTGTGAAGTTCTCGTTATAATTTCCTGGTCGGGTTGAGTATAAGTGCTTTTGGGATTTTCCATTAGGTAGGTAATAACCAAGAGCACGAAGTATTGATTTGTGCTCAGTTGATGGCAATCCTCCAGATGGACCGACGGTATCGTCAGAGTTGCGGGCAACCGGTGGATGCACATGGCAAGTTATCGTTCATTGTGGCGTTCTAAGGGGAAGTGCCTTTGTTCAACATCGTTCGTCTTCCGGCTGATGATGATGATGATGGTAATAGGTTCGCCTCCTATTACATACCTATAACATATCTGGAAAAATGTGGGTGTAGGTACCTACTGCACATGTATCTCTGAGTACAGATGTGATGTTATGTTTTAAAGTTTTGAATCGTAGTATCAAAAATTCCATCACTGTGCACATATTATTTCATAAGATAATACCAAAAAACAAAATTAAACAAACTTTTTAATTAAAAAGCATATTAGATAAAACGCTGTGTGGTAAAAAAACTAACATGTTTTGTATCCTGTAGCCTTTTAATTATTTCATTGGGAGTTTAAAATAATTTACGAAGCCCTTGCACAGAGGAAAATGTTAAACATACGTAAAACAAAACCGAAACTTGTAGAGTGTAACAGAATATAAATTGCCGTATTATATGCCAGTGTTTTGTGAAAATATATTCCTCTCCATTTAGTCATACTTTTTATCACACTTATACCTACGTCTGAACTTCCGATCGGCGTAAATGATGCTGCGGTGATTCATGGCACAAAATCCATTGGCTTAAAGTAAACATCTTCCTTTTTTTTGAGTAGATGAATATCAAACGTCTCGATGTAATTGGTATTGGTTTTGAACAATACTTCGCTCTAAGGACCTAGTGGATAGCCTTATGCACTTGTGTGTGTAATGCATTTTTTTAATACTTATTTTCTGTAATATATAGTGAAAGTTTGATTGAGCCACGTCATTATTGAGTATGATAATAATTTCAATGCGGTACCAAGAATAAGGCACTGCCGTTTACGATCGTTTACATAGGTACCTATTCCATTCTAGCCAAACATTAGGTACATAAGATATCAATTATTGCAGGATTATTATTATAACATACTTTTTTTGTAATAATTTATCTTACCGGTTTCAGAAAAAAAGGGAGATCAACAAAATTATTACACGGCTGTATTTATAGGTAGCTTCTATGCGCTTCATAGTGCGTTACAAATTTCCGGGTCAATGACCTGTCTGTCTGTTAATAATGTGTGAAGCCCTATGTGCTGTTAGATAACGTAATCGATGATTTAATGGAATACGAACAGGCTCCACACATTGGCTCTAGTGAAAGTAATATTGATAGAGTATAAAAATAAAATGGATCAATTCAGGTGCGTATTTATTTGGTAAATATGAATATATAATAATATATTTTCTAGTTTCTTCTTCATAAGAAGAGCTTCCACGTAGTTACCGTACAGCGCATCTTGGGTAGTCAACTCCATTACCAACCTGCTGACTGGCTAAACATTTTTCCACGGCATGCAATTCTCCATGGTGGTGGCCTAGAGGCTGACATACCGGATTTATATAAATCCGGCACAAAGATGCAGGATCAAACCTAGGTTTCATTATTGTTTATGCCTTTTTCAAAGTCATAGATACTTTATTACATATTCTAAGATACTAACGGTGACGGAATTCATCGTCCTGGACTGGACCTGGAATCCTGGATTTAATTATAATATCTGGAACCGTCAACCCATAGTGAGCTAGCGAGGTGATCAATGCTTAGTCCTTCTGTATACAAAAAGAGGCATTTGCCCTACAGTGGGATAGTTATAGGCAGTTATTATTACTATTATGCTATTCTTGCCATCGACTCGAGAGATAGACAAAGATGGATATAATTGAGCACTATCGTTGTAAACCACATTTGTTTTAAATACGTTTATTTAGGTATAAGAAATTTTAGTGTATTATATTACAGGTTTATTACCTTTATACGAGTGTATACCCTAACCTCGCCAAATCCTACTTTACATTCGTACATATGATTACAATGCCCCGAGAGCTAGAAAATCTTCGCTTACAAGGATTTTCCGACAGCCGTACAATATTTTTATTGTTCGCTCGTTTCTGCAGTTAAAGCCGTCGAGGTACAAAAAGCAAAAAAATATTTAATTTTAACATAGTCATGGAAATATTAACTTCACTATTCGAGCTTGGAGACACATTTTAAATTTAGTTTCATTCAGAGTACGTTACTGTACAATATTTGCAGTTTTTAATCTATTTATGATGTAAGTCTGATTCCTTCATTGAATTGTATGTGTGTATCATAATGCCTGTATTTCCTTAGAGGTCGCTAAGCGCGACTGATGAGCATAAAGGCCTGGGTTCGAATTGTGGGCCGGAAATGTGTTACTGAGTTTTTCCATTAGGTTGTTCTCAGCAGGAGTCTGGATTTGTGCCAATTGGATGGCAATAGGCTCGCCCCCTATAACATTGGGACCTATAACATACCCATCTGGTGAAATGTAGATGTATGTAATACAGGCGTAATGCCAGAGACAGTGTGTAAAACCTCTCAATTCTATCACAACGCCATACAGGTAATTGGCAAATCTTTGATATATATGGCTACACAACTGCCGAGTTAGAAAACTCTCAGAGTACCTAAAATGTGATGAAATAGGTATACAATAATAACAATTTATTTATAGAAACTAGATCTCCTTTTTACCCAAAATCCATTATAATGTGTAATAAGAACCCATACATTTTGATATACTATTTGAGTAGGTGTGGGATACAATAGCACGGAATACGATATCTTGCTCCGAAAACAGGTGAATACATGCTATTAATAAAGTAAGGATAATTGACAGGAAACTCCATGGTTTCTGTAAGGAAATAGTAACGAAAATAGAAAGGTTTATCAGTTAATTCTGTTTATATAAATTCAGTCATGATATTTCTTGTATTGTAAGTCCGAAGCTTAAAAATAAAATCATGAAGTAAGGTTGTAAGGTTTTCGAGTCAGCGGTCATGAGAACAATATATTCAATTAATTATTTTATTCTTTAGTCATTGTATGTATTCCATCTAATCGGCGGCGCAGTGACTAAATGCCAGGCGCAAAGGGTTTCAATTTTCACACATTTTCAATTTGACCTACAGCCCCCTTACCATGAACTCTTAAAGCAGGACAGAGTTGTGGAAGCGAGATGCCGTATTATGCTCTAGCGGCGTCTCGCTTCCACATTTTAAACTGTCCTGCTTTAAGAGTTCATGGTACGGGGGCCAGTATTCGTTTCAAGCCGTTTCATTTCCATACTTTATAAGATTAAAATATGAATTAGTTCGCATACAAAGCCTCACCTCAACAAGTTATAATCGCAACTAGTTTCTCACGTAACCGAGGACCACATCTTAACGTTACCAAGGAAAATAAAAGCATAGTCAAAAAAACATCAAAATCTCATTAGTTCCCATTTCATGCCGAGACGACACTACGGAAGCTGTATAACTAATGTACAGTAATAAACAGAGACGGGGAATGTCGTATTTCTTTTTATAACTTCTGTGTACCATCCATTTTCTGGTTTAAAAGGTATCTACTGAGTGGCGACGTGAAAACAGTTGGTATTACTCGATGTTAGTACTGTGAACGTAAAATACTTCGGGAGTTATGGCCGAATGGTAAGAGATAGGTGCTGAATGTGTTCCGTACAATATTACGCTTGTAAACTCTTTTCGGTTAATGTTTCATTGTGGTTTTACTTTGTTTGATGTTGTGCTTTGTGTTTGATATTTTTGTGTTTCATATTTGGTGCGCATGATACAGGTTTAGCGACGTCAACGTACATATATAAAATATGGTAATCCGTTAAAGCTAACAAAATGTATAGTTTCAATCATTCTTTTTTGCATAATTCATCCATATGAAAATAAAACACATTATATAACTCGATTTATGCACAAAAGTTTATATTTATATAATTGAAATGTTCAAATCTGTATTGAGATTGCAAGGAGAGACAGATAGATCCGAAAGAAGCACCAACGATACAACAACAAAACAACACTAAAACTTTATTTTATAAAAATGGATAAAACTTCGAACATCCTAAAAACAAAAGAAGGTCTAACCATTGAAACTACATGTGGTGCATCGGTGCTTAAGAAAAGTAAGTATTTCGTACACCTAGTGTTTATAATGTTATAAGGTAAAGACTTAGACTGTTGGTCAGGTAAATGGAATTCTCGTGCTCGGCCTGCACGGGCTATCGTACTTGTCTGTTTAAATTTGCACGGGCGAAGCATCGTCCGCCCTCTGCGAACTTTTCACTAGTTCCGACGTAAGCTGCACTTGAATCTTCTAATTCAACTTTATGTGTAACAGATATAAGGTCCGGTGGAACTTTAAGTGATGAGTTTAGTAGTTTATTAAATTCAGCTTTGGTAAAGTTACGTAGAAAGTTTGGGATAATGTTGCAATATTTAAAGTTTAAAGAGGCACGTAACGTATTTCAAAAGCCAATAGTGTCACAAGTATCATTTTTTTACCTATCCTAAATCATTTAATTCATATAAACAGCTCTAAAAATGTAATGATTACTTTTCATATATATTATTAGTAGTTTAACTCATAGGGGCTCGTAGCTACGTAGCTACCGAGTAGATCAGTCGATCTACTAAGTTGAGCTGTGCTGGCCGCGGTCAGTCTCGCGATGGATGTCCGTTTACACGTCGTTTCATGTCGAGACCACTTCGTGCTTCGGAAGGCACGTTAAGCCGCCTACCACCCCATCGGACTATGAGAGCGAGGGAATAAGGAGTGCATCTGTGTCTGCGCGCATACTTATTGACTGTACCTAATATCTCCTATGTGGTTGGCTAGTCTTAGGCTAGACAGGCTGCCGTGACCGAAATTTGGTCTGAACATTTTCTAGTTGAAAACAAATTAAAAACAATGTATACACATTTAAAAAGCATCATAATATTCATCATTGCCACGTTAAACGGCACGTGACACCTATATTATCATTAAAAGCATAAATAAATTACTATTATGCAAATGTGCTGTATGTCTATAAATACTTGGAACAATTATAATCGTAATTACCAGACATATTGAATTGCCAATCAACCGAAAATCGCTTACGAAAACATCTAAAAATAAATACCAACAAAGGCTAGTAATTAATATTACGCAATTTCTTAACGAGAAGAGAAATGTTTAATCTTTTGTCAAAGTAAGTAGTGAATTGTGATTATTTTCCTTGACTGGTTGCTTCTGAAAGAATTCCACCAGGATTAATTACCTGAAACGGCTTTGTAACTCCTTTGTCTAAACAGGGAGCATTCCCAAAGAAACCTTCCAAGATTTAATTGAAATGCTTAGATAGGATTTTTGTGGACGGACATCGGTGTGGGCTGAAATTATTTCTTTTATGTGCTAACCGTCTGCTTTCATCTTAATTTTTTCACCTATTTTATCGTTAATTAGAGTCAATTGAAATTTATTGGAATTTACTTCTCTTGACTTCGTCACTATCCTTGTATAAATTATGGCAAATTCATGTATCTACTTAAGTATTTTGTTTGAATTTAATTTAAACACATACCAAACAGACAGTTTTAGGATTCACACATAAATTGCTCATAATATCAAAGTTCATTTTCTCTTATTTTGCCCAATAGTTAGACTAGTTATGTATTAGTAAAATATTTTTAGAAGTAAATAACCATTAAAATGATTCGTGCAATTTCTAAAAGTGGGTCACGCTACAACCGCCGAATGAATTTTTCCGACACCTCCTCTGTTACTCACCTTAGGGGCCAGGCAATTAAACAAGACATATATCATTCTATATTTGCAGGGAATTAGTTCCCCAAGGTTCAACGACCAAAGGTTTATTACTCCCCTAATAAATTAGTAAACGAATACATAATCAAAACCCAAGCGAAATTGTTCATTAACCACAAAATTATTCACGCAAATTGAGAAAAGATAAAAATTAATTACTACGCCAGAAAAGAAACGTGGAAATCCAGCTCGCCCCTAAATAAATGAGTGTTTAAACGAAAAACAAATAAACGGAAGGGAATAAAAAGAGCTGCATATTGTGAAACGCTCGCAGTCAATGGTTAACCGTAGTGTTTTACTGAAAACGAGTATTCGCCATTGGAACTCAGGAGCTTCTGAATGGAAAACGAAACAAATCCAATCAGCCGCAAACAATCTAGCTGCTGCAGAAAATGTTGTTACATTTTTAAATTCCACCTCTACTTTAGACGTCTTAAGTAATTAATGTGATTATAATATGAACTCTGTTTATTTGAAAACAAATTATTGGGCACTGATTACAAGATGTGATACAATTTTATTCGTAGATTGTATTGCAACCATTAAGTGTTAATGGGTTAGCGAGTCTTTAGATCTAGACTAAAATTATTAAGCCAAGGGCTTGAGTCCATTTGGAAATTCATTTTGGCTGATAAAATAAATGTAATTCAATCTATTCTTACAAATAATTTTGGTTTACCAACAACAGGTAGTAGGAAGTGGTGAATTTAATTGCAAATACTGGAAACAACCGCTTGTTTATAAGGTTAAGGTGATAAGGGATGTTTCTATTTGTATAATTGTATTGAATTGTGGGACTAGTAACAAATTTGACCATTTTGACCATGGGTAAATCTGTTTTTCATATTCTATTGAAAATACACGCAAATTAAGTACACATATTAATACAAAATGTGCTTCTGAAATTCAGAGCTGATGTCCTTTTATTGTAAGATGAAATCGGGATTAAAAACAATTAATCTAGTCTCAAATCTACCTCCTAGCCTTTTTTCTGCGTTTTACAAAGATATTATGTTCCATAATTTAGCTTCTATAATTATTTATCGCTAGAAATGAAAAAACAGTTTATGGCAATACGATAGTGCATGTATAAAGTTCTGGCATCATTTATCATTCATAGGGTCGCACTCCAAACAAGCATTTCATACTGCTTACATCGAACGCTCTGTGTAATAAGCTAAGAATAAACCATCTCATCCCTTTTAAGGTAGGCTATTATCTAACACCGCGAATTGCTGATAAGATCGCCCATTATTCGATACAGTGTTGTTATACATATAATATGTATACTTGTATAGGGAAGTAAAAAGGTGGTTTTCATAAAGGCAGGTATTTACTGTGAAAAAATCATAGTGTTGATATGATACTATTTTAAAGTCAATTAACCTCATTTTAAAATTAAATTTTGTTAAAAACTTCCTGATATAATTTTCCAATGATAGCTGCTAGCTAAAATACAAAGTTGTGTCTGTACAAATAATTCCATTTGCCCGTGATAGTTCTCTAATTGTGTCTGTTTTTAATAATAAATTCGTTTGTACGCTGCTAATAACAGTTCCAAAAGGCAAAGTAAAACGCGCGACCTATTTTCAGCCGCAAGTTTTGTGCGTCTGCTAACGAGGTTCAGGAAATAGGGAGACATCGCGTCGTCCTTTTTCATCATTCGTTTTATAGACAGATAAAGTTTAAAATAAGGCCCATTTAGATCCCTTTAAAGTTGTGAAAAGTTTCTTGTAGGAGCGCTCGCGGGCGATACCGGTGCAAATTTAAAGTATGTATTACTAGCGCCGCAAACCCGTGAGCGGAGCGAGCATGAGAATTCCATTACTGGTGCTGAAGTGACACGTTCGCCGCGTAACCCCGTCGACGCCGTGCCTCCCAACGACCTATCGTGTAACGCGCGATTGCAACTCGCGATTACTATTTTGGGCTTGCGTTAAAACTCTTTTTAGTTAGAACAAGTAGCTGTTATTTTAATGTTACAAATGAAAATCATTCACTTTGTTTATTTTTCAAAAAACGAGTTATTTTCAGTTCTTGACGTTTTTATATTCGTTTTCACGACAAAGAGGGACACATCTTTAGCTAGATAAATATATCAACCAAATTAAGTTGTTTGTCGGATGGCAAATGGATTATAAATCAAGAATTACTTAACATTTGGTTTAATAATTGTTTATAATATTCATAATTGTTACTACGATATTACTCGTCTTTATAGGAGGCATGGTTGTATTGGATGTTAGTAGGTTAATACTAAACCATAAATAAATACCATTTAATACAAAGTAAGTAAGTGTTGTAGTTCATCGCTACATTGTCACAATAAATTTCAAAGTCCTATTAAGTAAACAAAGATACGTCAACAGTCCAGTGTTTGTTTACAAATAAAAATGAATTCATGATAACTGGTACATTACAAATAGCATCATATCGTACTAATGACATTTATCAAACTTCAATAGGTTATCAAAATTGCAATAAAACCACGTCTTACAGACTATACCTGAAGTGAATTGCCTAACCAATTGTTTTCGCAAGTTACATGATAAGTTCGCGGGAATGCTCCAGCGATAACTAGTGGATTTATTTAAATCGCCCGTTGACGTTACGCGTTTACACAGGGAATTATAGATTACCACTGTTCTGTTTCAGTCGCGTTCGCCAGTATTTTCTGCGTCATAAACTACGTACACTTGTGTTAAACCGGAGATATTTATCGCATATTTATGCATGTGTAGCGGATACGATGATTCAGCGTTTTTGAACACATTTTTCGCTGTGTGCGTTAAAGGTTCCTTCTAACGGGATTCTATTATATTTTCTTAACATTAATTTTCTTTGTAAATGTAATCTTGCCTATACCATACAATAGGTAAGTAGGTAATTTTTACTTAATGCTGCGGTGTGTTAACTTGCTTTAATAAAATTTTTTTTGATGGTATCGTGATTCGTGTCTCTAGATAATCATCGAGTATAGTTCATAGTGATATCTTATTGGTAAGTAAGATCTCAAATTTTCATCGGTTTTTTTATTTGGTATTAAGTGAGTGTATCTTTTGGACAAAAGTCCAAAAGATACACTCACATAATACCAGGAGTGCGAGTGGAGTGCCGGGCCAGAATAGCAACTCCCCATTTCGTCCCGATGGTGTTGTAGGAGGCGATTAAGAGAAAATCCAGAACTTGGGCAGCAGCGTCTTCTCACCCCCCAACGGGCTTTTGTTCAACAGTGGACGTCTTCATGATAACTTCTTCCGACCGATGATAATGATTATGATGACTAACCTTTGCCAAAAAAAGATAAGGAGGTACAAAGAAGAGAATGATAACTTAAGTACATAACAATAAAACAAAACGCATTTTAGGCTAATTACGTCCACTTTAACAAATAATCATTTTACAAAACTGCACAACAGCGAAAACTCATTAAGCTTTTTAATTATGAAGTGTCGTGGGGCTCCAGTGAAGCGTAGTGGTAAGCAGAAATAATGAAGTACGGCACCTGCAGAAGAATAGGTTATTTACACGGTTAAAACAGTTTAGGCATGTGAAGAGCAGAAAGAAAGCAGGCGAAAGAAGGAGCGAAAACAGATTATGGAAGCGAGACGCTGCATTACACTGCACATAGCGGCGTCTTGCTTCCAAATCTTAAACGGTCCTGCTTTAATAGTTCAGGGGCAGTTCGGGTTAAGGACAAGGTTAAGGACTAGATCTAGGCATTTAAGAATGTGTCCGGCAGATACGTAAGTGACACGAAATGCGTTCGGCGTCGAGGCAGTCAGCAGTTAGGTTCACTACATTATACAATGCATATTCAATGTTTATTACATTATAGTATACAACTGCCTCGTTGGTCTAGTGTTCGCTAAGCGCGACTGCTGAGCAAGAGGTCCTGGGTTCAAATACCGGGTCGGGCAAAGTGATACTGAGTTTTCCATTGG
This sequence comes from Abrostola tripartita, assembly GCA_905340225.1. NCBI lineage: Eukaryota > Metazoa > Arthropoda > Insecta > Lepidoptera > Noctuidae > Abrostola > Abrostola tripartita. The sequence goes on along the minus strand of HG996487.1, from coordinate 9,138,236 downwards.
GTAATTCTCAGCACAGAGTCTGGAATTGTGCCCGGTCGATGGCAATAGGCCCACCTATACAATGGGACTTACAACATAACTGGCGAAATGTGGGTGTACTATATGTTCACCTCTGCCTACCCTTTCGAGGAATACAGGCGTGATGTTATGTTATGTATACAATATAAATAATGTACCTATATAATTAAGTTTTTTACATGTAAGTTTTACATGTAGTTAAGGTATTGCAAATAATATTTAAGTACACGTGACGGGAAGTAGCATCCCTACAATTAAATTCAACAGTGTCCGTCCATATGACGTGGAGTAGCAGAACATAAGTAAGTGAATATAACCTACAACCTGCATGTCAGTCACATGCTAATATGCAGACGTGGAAATAATGGATGCGCGTAATGTCAATGTTTCTATCGCACGAACCGGCTTTCACGGATTTCAACTAATATTTCTGTTTCGACAATAAACATATTTTGTATCATTCAATCATTGTATCGTGCGACTAAAAGAGTGATTTTAACAGTACACGAGGAATGGGCCGAGGAAGCCTAAATAAGAATTTGAGTGAGAAAGAAGAAAGTGGTATGATGAAAATAAAGATGGTTGGTGGTAAATTATTGAAAACTAAGAATCAATTTTAAGAGAAGTTACTCGTACCTACGTAATGTAAATTGAATACAAAATATTTATGGTCGGTTGCAGTAAAATAGGTCAGGGCCCAGAAGATTGCAAACCACCTTCTTAGCTAAAATCTGCGGACTCTACACAAGCGAAAACAAAAGATCTATGTTTACATATACCACCGTTATACGATCATCATCGCAAAAATCAATTTAAAAAACTGACACATTTAATTTAATATACCTATTACCCACGTATTAAATATACTCGTAACGACATCGCATACCATTACTTTGTGTTAATCTTAAAATAATGTTTATATAATGTTTGTCGTTTCATTATGTTAAAGCTAGTATAAAACAACAATCAATGCTAAACAAAAGAGGAGGTAATTGGTTTTCTGTACAAACCTATGTAGTGCACATTCGCTGTTCCCGCACAGAAACGACGTGGCGAGCTCATAAAACCTTATCTGTACCCTTCGAGGAGCGTTCCAACTGATTTTTCTACTTGCTACTCTTGGAGTTTTTGGAGCGAGTTACTCGCCTGTTCTTGAAGTGTCGAAATCTTAAAGTTTCGCTAAGTACTCAATTATATTTTAGTGTTCTCGTGCATATTGCATGCCAATGAATGTCGACTTATTAAAAATGTTATAGTATTCCTGACACTGATAAAAGATTTACATCAGACAATTTTTATTTTTCATGATTGTTGATTATTTTTCATGTTAGATTTAACCACTTTTTTTAGAAAAATCTTAAATATAATAAGTAAAAGGTATTGATCGCACCATTAGAATATCCGTACTAGTAAAAAGACGCTCACGTCCTTGATACACGTCATATGGAAAGTTTGAACAAATAGGATAGAATATAATAATACACATTATTCCTATTGATGGCTAAAGTAGTACTTAAGAAACATTTTTTTCAAACAAGTGACCTTTTTTGCTACTAATACTTATTTTTTACATGACTTCTACACATGCGCGATCGATTGGATTTGTTGACAAATGAAAAAAGGAACGGCTTCATTGACGTTATGTTTCAGTGGAACAAGTAAAGAGCCTCCTCCCTCTTACGCAAGGTTGGTGGTCAACCTGCCCCCTTACCTTACTTACTGTATTGTCCTGTTTTAAGAGTTCATCTCTTAAAACAGGACAGTTTACGATGTGGAAGCGAGACGCCGCTACGTGCAGTGTAAAGCGGCGTCTTGCTTCCACGTCTTAAACTGTCCTGCTTTAAGAGTTCATGGTAAGGGGGCTGGTTAACAACATTATTGACTGACGAATTGCTGTTATGAAGAAAAATATTTTATTTAAAACGATCGGACTGATGCATTGCGTATTAGACATCAAAGTTGGATAATGTATGTACCTGCCTGCTGATCATGATAATAAAAGTTAGGTACTACTTAGTCGTAGTGTGCCGTGTGGTATCCGAACTAGAATTGACCACCCGGTTTCCTCCCGTGGGTGTCGTAAGAGGCGACTAAGGGAAAATTCAGAAGATGGGTAGCAGCGTCTTCTGTAGCTTCACCACCAATACTGCGATCCCCAAGCCGCTTGCCAAGCGTGGGGATTATGGCAAACCCCCCCCCCCGCTTAAACGGGGAGGTCTATGTTCAACAGTGGACGTCTTTGGCTGATGATGATGACTACTTAGTCATTTTAGTTACATAGAAAGCAAATATTGAAGATAATACGTAACTTACCACAGGTGCTGATGACTCCAACGACTCCGTACGTTAATAATTCAGTTTCTGACAAGACAAAGTAGCATGTTTGTAAAAACTAGGTAAGTTGAATACATTAATTAAGAAGAAATTTTTTTTAAGGAGTAACATTTTTAATTGATAATAAAACATTCAAACGGCATCTCTAAGTTTTGCATTGCTTCTCTTTCTGCACTCCATTTGATGAAATCAACATTGAATAACACGAAAAAATAAATCTAGCAAGCATCTTTCAAGTAAACTCGCCCGTTCAAACGCGCCAACGCGTCGGGGATTGAAGTACCAGCAACAATGACGGTCTTTGGCTTTTGTAATACTTTATTATGTGCCGGCAAAGATCCCCTGACAAAACTTTATTGGAACATCGAGTATGAACACTCGGCCTGATATGACACACTAGTTATAATGGAGTAACATTATTCAATAGATTCTCATGACAGAAGCCTTATAGAGTTATGATTTATTCAAGTAATGGTCGACTCTATTGGGTACTATTGTATAATCGGAATTATAGCAATTTGTATCATTTGTATTGTGTTTGTAATAATGATTTAATAATAAGTGTTTTACATTTTACACAATATTATAATTATGTTATGTAATACGCAATAAATCCTACCTAAAGTTTTATGAACTACATGTTCTTACACGACTTTTTGGTTTAATTTTAGCATGTTGCCCATGTAAAGCTTAAATTTAAATTGATAAGGGAAATTACTATTGTGTTGATGATTTTCCCATGCCCCAATAATCGCTAAGAACGAGCAGATGAATTGCTATCACTTGAATCGCAAAGATTATAAAATGCAGTTCTCGTATCTTTTAAGAAGACGCGGGAGTTGGTAGTCTTTGAAGTTTTTGGTCTCAGATGACACAAAAGATACCGTTTTTCGCGCCAGAAATTTAATCCGTTTAATTTTAAGGAGTTATAGAGTAAGTACATATTTTGGAAGAAGAAACTGAAAATCCCAATAATATAATATACGTACCATAAAAATAATCTGAAATTTGCCCCTATAGATAATACGGCAATCAATGAGTTATTTATTACCACTAAGTAGTTTCTACATTTCCTATAACCATTCTATAAATAAACATTCAAAATAATAAATAAAAGGAAGTCGTCTGCTTTCAAATAATGTTGAATCAATTTCTCAACATCTTTTCATCGGGCAGCAAACGATCTGAAGCAAATTAGTCACTGTCATAACAACGTTTTTATATGGCAACAGAAGATATTTCGACGTCGCTCGAGTTGAGCGCACTTCCTACAGTTTGACCTGTAGTTTGGGTTCAATACATCGGAACGATACTCACTATGTGATTTAGTTTTGAGTTCTTTGTAAGCTTGTTTGTTATATTTTCTTTTATTATTGATGGAATATTCCAGAATCTTAAACATTTATGACACCATTAGGTATCTACTTACTTAGTCACTATTTGTTAGAACTCGATATAAATTATGATGATAAGTTTGCAAGTGCAGTGCGTTTTTTCTTCCATAATATATTTTTCATTCGTCACCAAGTTACAAAAAGGAAAAGTGTATATTTTCGTATCTATTTTCAATTTGTATTAATTATTATAGGTAGAATTATGTACACCGGCACACACATGGTCATGGCGATGCTACAGTGCAATCAGATTTGTCCTTCCTCTATTGAACCAAATATGTCGGCGCATCATAAACGCACCGAGCAACCGCGGGGAACGCGAGGGGTCGCGGGGACCGAACCGGCTCCGCGCGAGCGCCGCGGCCAGCCCCGCCACCACTCGACCACTCGGCTCTCAGACGCGCTCCGCTACGGGCACTCTTTTGTTATACGGTCGCGTTAACTTTGTAGCAAACAATACAACCATATATACAGTCCACTGCTTTTAATTTATATTATCCCGATTGAGCCTAATCATTGGTCCATCGATCGCGAAATAATACCGGTTTTGCCGCGAGTAAACGCCGTCATCGTCATCGGTCGCCGTGCTTGCCTGTGTGGACTTTGGCCGTTCGCGGACACCACGTGCCACGACCACGCCGATTGAAACAAAGAAGTCGTTCCCGAGGAAGCCTGCATTATCATCGTGGGAGCTGATGTCATTCTCTGGGAGTATTACTGTATTTGAGTGAGCCGTTCCAATTAGTATTTTATCTAATTTCTAATTTGCCAAAAATCGTTGTTTCTCCTTCCCATCTTCCAGTGTTTTCTATAGTTATACAATACTTATTAAGTGCTTGATGAAATACGCATAATTTTGTTGCAAAACACTCGGTCATTAGCACGAGGTAAACACGTGTTACGTAGTTGACCTTGATCCCTTTGTTCTCTAACGGACAGTTTTTTTTCTATTAAGCTCATTAGTGTTGTTACGATCAGCTGTGATTTTATATTTTTTACAATGCAGGCAGATAATTTAAAAACATTAATAAAGAAACGTAGTTCCATTAAGTCGAAGCTTACTATTTACAGCAACTATTTAAATTTAATAAAAAGCAGTTCCGACATATCTGAGTTGCAGCGTTTAGGTTTAGAAGAACGTTTTAATAAATTCCAAGCCCTACACACCGAATTTGATGCGTTTCAGACACAGATCGAAGTGCTTTCCGATGACGACGAGTCTTCGTTAGCTGAGCGTGAGGACTTTGACCGCCAGTTCTTTAACCTGGTGGCACTCACGCGCAGTCTGCTCGGTGTCTCGGCCAACGGTGCTGCGTCGGAGGCGTGCTTCAAAGATGCTGACTCAGGTGCACATGTTTCAAATAGGAATTCCTTTGTTCGTTTGCCTAAAATAGATTTGCCTCATTTCGATGGGAACTACCAATGCTGGCTTGAGTTTAGGGATACATTTGGGTCATTGATTCACGACAACACTAGCATAAGTGATATTAATAAATTCCACTACCTGCGAGCTTCACTCCAGGGAAACGCAGCGCTTATAATTAAGAATATTGACTTTAAAGCTGATCACTATACACTTGCGTGGGATTTATTGTGCGAACGTTATAATAATAACCGGCTTTTAGTGAAAAATCATCTCCAGGCTTTATTTGATAGTGAACCTATAGCACAAGAGTCAAGTGTTTCCATCAGAAACCTTGTTAATATAATTAATAAAAATATGAGGGCACTAACTACATTAAAAAGGCCTACACAATATTGGGATGACATTATTATTTACTTTATGGTTAAAAAATTAGACGTTGTAACAAGTCGTGACTGGGAAGAACATAGAAACAACACCTTTAAGGACGACCCAACTTTGATTCAATTTTGTTCCTTTTTAAGCAGGAAAGCGGACTGGTTAGAATCAGTGGAGTCGAATCATTTTCCTTTAGAAAGTCGTACTATCGTTGCCTTAAATTATAGTCACACTAACAAAACTGATTCGACACCTGCACAACACAATAAAAAATTAAATAACAGTAAATGTCCACTTTGCTCCCAAGCACATACTTTGTTTAAATGTGAGTCATTTAGGAAATTGTCAATCGAACAACGCATACAAAAGGCTAAAGATTATGATGTTTGTTTTAATTGCTTACGCCTTGGCCATAATGCAAAAAAATGCAGACTTTCACATTGCAAGTATTGCAAAATAAAGCACAACACGCTTTTACATTTAGATAATAACGAGCCCAAACTTGCTTCCAATCCTCTGTCTTCTGCCATGCCTTCTGCCTTGCTTTCCGCTTCACCTTCTTCAAACATTGTGCTATCAGCCAATTCTATGCAGCTTGCTACTTCTGCGCATGTTTTACTGTCCACAGCTATGGTGAACGTGACTAGCGTGACGGGTAAGAAGTATACAGCGCGCCTTCTGCTGGACAACGGCAGTACGGCCAACTTTATTACGCGGAGTTTATCGGAGAAGCTGGGTTTGTTACGACGCGGTACGAGCACCAAGGTAACGGGTATAAATAATTACACATCTACCAGTACACAGTCTTGCCACCTCTCGATAGAGTCATTATGCTGTGCCTTTACTGCAGATGTCGAGTGTCTTGTTTTGCCTGAAATCACAAAGGTCCTGCCGTCTTCATTCGTGCATGTTAGCCATGTCCCTATTCCTTCAGGTCTTATGTTAGCAGACCCGAACTTTAACGTTCCGTCGGTCGTAGACATCCTGGTAGGGGCCGAAGTTTTCTGGAATGTCTTAGGTAACCAAACGATAGATTTAGGGAAAAACCTACCTAAACTATGCGAGACCAAGTTAGGATGGTTAGTTTCAGGTAGTATTTCGCAAAAGTCATGTTTTTCCAATAATCATTTATGCCATCATTCCAATGTCACTCCCGACCTTACTCAATTTTGGGAGCTTGACAATGTTTCATCAAAACACTTACTCTCACTTGAAGAGCGATTGTGTGAGCAGTCTTTTGCTCAAACCACCACCCGTAACGAAGTTGGTGGATTTGTCGTGACAATGCCTTTAAAAGGGGATCCTAGTACATTAGGGCATTCTTTTAGCAATGCTAGGAATCGTTTTCTTTCCCTTGAACGGCGATTTAAACGCGATCCAGTATTTCATGACAAATACAACGAATTCATGAAGGAATATGAGCGCCTAGGTCATATGACATTAGACTCTGACTGTACTCCATCACTCGAACACTCCATGAAAACTTATTACATTCCACATCATGGAGTCATTCGCAGTTCTAGCACCACTACACAACTACGCGTAGTATTCGACGCATCAGCCGCTACCAGTTCGGGAATGTCACTTAATGATATTCAGATGGTCGGTCCCGTAGTTCAAGACGATCTGTTTTCCATTTTAACACGTTTTCGTCAGCATAGGTACGTGGTCACAGGTGACGTGGAAAAAATGTACAGGGCCATAGAAATAAATCCAAGTCAACGACCTCTTCAAAAAATAATATATAGATTCGAATCTTCTTCTCTCTTAGGTGCAAGGCTGTGTACTAAGGTTCAGGAATCACTTACCATGCCCATTCATAAATGTAGATTCTGGAGTGACTCAACTATAGTCCTGGGTTGGCTCGGTAGTCCTTCCAATCAATTAAAACCTTTCGTTAGAAACAGAGTCAACGAAATACAGGAAATTACGTGTGGTCATACCTGGAGCTACGTACCGTCGAAGGACAACCCGGCGGATCTTGTTTCCCGTGGTCTTAGGGCTGACGTCATCAATGACGTACCTCTATGGTGGTCTGGACCCTCATTTTTGCAACGTAGTGAAAATGAGTGGCCCAACATGCCAAACTCCGGGAAAGATAGTCTGCCGGAAGTAGTGACTCACTTCATTAGTGGTGATAGTGATGATAGTAATCATTCATTAAATATCAATCATTTAGACGTACCGATTCATTCATCCATCATTCATGACTTATTAGTAAGGTATTCTAGCCTAACAAAAATTATAAATGTAGTAGCATATATACAAAGATTTATTTACAACATAAAAAATAATAATAGATTGTGTGGTAACTTTTCGACTACAGAACTTCAAACTTCATTGAATTTAATTATACATCATTCCCAGCTTGAAATGTTTCCTGACGAGTATAGTTTGTTGAAGTCTGGACAGAAATTACCACGCAAAAGTAGATTGCTTCCTCTGACACCGTTCATAGACGATCACAACCTTATTCGCGTGGGCGGGAGGCTCGATAACTCCCCCTACGATTTTAATGTGAAACATCCTATGGTTTTATGCAGTAAGCACATATTTACAAAGCTTATATTTCAAATGCAACATTTAAAGCTCGCACATGCAGGACCACAATTGTTATTGTCAAATATTCGACAAACATATTGGCCTCTAGGGGGTAGAAATTTGTCTAGGTTTGTCGTGAATAAATGTCTTAGATGTTTTAGACACAAGGCTCAGAACGTACAGCCTATAATGGGTCAATTACCCAGTTCACGGACTCATCTTGAATTCCCCTTTTTAAACTCTTACGTAGATTATGCTGGGCCAGTATTGGTGGCCAATCGTAAAGGCCGCGGATGCAAACTGACAAAATCCTATATGTGCATCTTTGTTTGTTCGGCAGTGAAAGCTGTACATTTGGAACTCGTTTCCGACCTCACTACGGAGGCTTACATGGCCGCTTTAAATCGTTTCGTGGCGCGTCGTGGCAAGCCTCGAAGCATCACGTCCGATAACGGGACTAATTTCGTAGGTGCATCAAATGAGATGTATAGGTTTTTACAATCATCAAATGTTGCATCTGAAATCGCGCAGCAGGGTATTGATTTCATTTTCACTCCTGCGTACAGCCCTCATTTTAATTCCTTGGCTGAAGCTGCTGTCAAATCTTGTAAGCATCACTTAAAAAGGTTACTGCATTTTACTCATTTTACATTTGAGGAGATGGCTACCTGCCTCACTCATATTGAGGCAGTCTTAAATTCACGCCCTCTTACTCCTCTTTCTTCGGACCCTAACGATTTTTCGGCACTCACTCCATTTCACTTTCTAATTGGACGGCCATTCTTATCGGTACCGCATCCTCAGGTGACTGAAGCCAACATCACGAGGCTGGATCGTTGGAAGAGAATCCAGTTCATCAGGCAGCATTTCTGGCAACGATTCCATAACGAATATACTTCTCTGCTGCAGGCGAAATCGAAGTGGTTTCATTCCAGAGGCGAAGTGCAGCCGGGGTCCTTAGTCCTGATCAAGGACAAAACAGCGCCACCTCTGCTCTGGTCCCTGGGCCGGGTCATACAGACCTATCCCGGCGTCGACGGGGTCACGAGAGTGGCAGAATTGAAGACGAAGAGGGGCACCATACGTCGTGCCTTCAACTGCATTTGCCCCCTTCCTGTCAGCAATTGAAGAGTTCCTTTCAACCCGGGGAATATGTCGGCGCATCATAAACGCACCGAGCAACCGCGGGGAACGCGAGGGGTCGCGGGGACCGAACCGGCTCCGCGCGAGCGCCGCGGCCAGCCCCGCCACCACTCGACCACTCGGCTCTCAGACGCGCTCCGCTACGGGCACTCTTTTGTTATACGGTCGCGTTAACTTTGTAGCAAACAATACAACCATATATACAGTCCACTGCTTTTAATTTATATTATCCCGATTGAGCCTAATCAGGTATTGTCCAAAACACTTCGTGTAGAACTAGCAACTCTTGTCGTGTTACAACCACCATTGACTGGTCGTTCCTCCTCCTGACGCCACGGAGTCTAGTCACAGACGATATAATATCACACTCCAGTACAATCGCAAAGGTAATCACGTTACATATACAACTGTTTCCCTTACTCATTGAACTCTAAATACAAGTGGGGACACTCTAAGAGCTGATACAACGATACTTCAACTTAATTTCTAATAACAAAGACGCACGGTAAGCAGTCGAGGACGAAGGGTACCTATATTTTTATAAGTTAAGTTTTTTAGTATTCTAAGAGTGTGAATTTCATTTTTTTTTTTAAAACGCCGCCCCACACTAGGAATCTCTCCTGTATCGTGGGTGCGTTTCACAAACATGAAATATCACATACACAAACACCCAGACTCGGGACTAATATCTGCGGTTCGCACAAATTTTTCAAATTTTCGCGGGAATCGAACCCGCAACCCTTGGCGCAGCAGTCCAATCGCTTAGCCACTGCGCCAATCAGGTCGTCAAATGCCGAAATGTCGTCATTGAATGTAATTATGCAGAAGCAAGCACAGAGCTTGCCTGTATTCGCACCTATAGATACTGAGTCATCAAAATAATACTACTTCCTAAGTAGATTGTCTTGGAAATTGGATTCATTATGAGGAGCAAGATGGATAGATTGCATACGTAAAAATAAATGCTCGACATGGCGGTTGTTGGCAGATTGTATTGTCAAAAAATTATTACGCACCTGACATAATTTTATTATATTAAAGTTTAGGATATTTTAATGCCAATATTTTTTTTAATTATAGCTAATTTATACCAGCATTATAATTAAGATACAAAGGTAATACCTCAGATTAACCACAAAAAGCACTTTGAAAATGAATACATTTTATTATAGTCCCATCTGAAATGAACAGGAATTAATTACTTAGAAATGATATTTTATACTCCAGAGACATTCAGTGAAAGATGTTTATAGTTCCATTTATCAAACAACCAGTCTACCTTAATTAGTAATCAGGAGTAAAGTGGAGTGAATTAATGATTACCAGTCGTTTTATCTCTGTTTACCGTTCAACCCAACCGATATAGGGTTAGTCAAAGATAAACAGACCGAGTTCATTTTTTGTACCTTATGTTTTTTGTAAGGTAAACACCCTACTTCGAAATTACGGTAACACGTGTACAAGCGTTTTTGTTTCCAGTTTTGAAGGATTCGCTCAGAATTAACTTATTCTATATTAATATTCGGTTTGACTACCTAAAATTGCAACTGTTATCTTAAGATACAAAACACCTTACAACAATATGACAATAAGCTTGTTTTGTTAACAGGGTCCTTCAATAAACATATTCTTTACAGTCAAGCCATCATCAAACCTCAGAGACGTGACAAAGCGCGTGAATCCATAGCGCGTTGTGGCCAAATTGTATTAAAAATGCGAGTAAATGGACTGATGTGTGCTGAGTTTTACGGCAGTAATAACTCATAAGTCATGGGCGTAATGTGCGTGAAATAGATTCCGCGCGCCCTCTCACAGCTTCTAGAAGAAATGTTTAAATTCAGGCTGACTCGGCCCGCTGGCTCGGAACGCTAAATTAGCCTGCCATGCCGCAGATCGCGTTGTTTGAAATATTATGTGAAATGATATGAGTATCACACTCAACATATTTTATGTAGAAAGATTTTATTCGTATTATTTTAGACACCAAATATTGCCCTTATCTTATGAAGGAATCACGAATTTTGGAATGGGTAACTAGTCCTAACTATTTATAAATGCCTAAAGGTGTTTATGAATCAAATACTTTCATTAATATTTTATGTCTAAATAACTAATTTCATCGTGATTGAACAAATTACATGTTTTTTTATAAACCATTTGTGCTAAGTTTTGGGGTACCTATTAATTTGAATACGTTTGGTCAATACCATTATAATTTACGATTACCTTGGGCGGTATGGAAATTATCGGAACGTGAATTTGATAAATATTTATTGTCCCGTGGGTGTAAGTTGTAATGGTAACTGATATAAATTCAGTTGTTTGTAATTAGTCTGCAAATTTTGCTGATTGGCAAAAATATTTATGGTATTCTGTTATTTCAGTTTTGATTGAACATTCAATACATCTAGAATGCTTTAATACCCTAAATTGGTTTTAAGTCATTAATAATTGCAGTGATTATTTGGTTACGTTAATTTAAATAGTATGTCTAAGTTTATCAAGATAAATATTAGTAAAAACCAATGAAGATTTAGTTGTTATGAAATAAAAAGCGACATAATTTTTTACGATTACTACCACTATTACTTACTATTAATTAAGATTACTTTACAGCTTTAGGTACTACGGGTCTTATTAAAGCCAATGCGCGTACCACCTGTACCTGGGACTAACAATGGGCAGCGATATATGAATGTATAAACTCTTGACAAATCAGAACAGTCCTCTGCCTGCCCTCAGAGAATTTTAGACTAATTAATATGTATGTAGTGAATAACTAGGTAAGTGTTATTCATCAGAAGTGATTGTAAACATGCGGGCAACACGTACTCAACATCGTTAATGGGCATTCTGACTGACAACATTAGTTCCGTAATATTTATTTGCATCCAAAATATTGGTACATTGTGCCCTAATTTGCTAAAAAGGTATTGTGCAAATTGCCAACGACAGCGTCGAAATTTGCGTCGAAATCAATTCGTGGATGTTGAAAAACCACAACAAATTGAAATACACCGAGACCGACAAAGCTCGCAATATTATTAATTGATTGAAGTAGATACGATGCGAATATTTTTATCCCTTTGATCTGTTTGGTTATACTATACTATAGTTAATTATGTAGCTGTAAGCTGGCTGGAGAGAAACATATTATTTTATCAATCATATGTATGTTTCATAAATGCTACTGCAGTGAGGGGCGAATGTTGTTGTTTTTCTAAGTTATTTTTACTGTAACGGTTACTTGCATATTGTGGAAATGAAATATCATAACCCTAGAAATTTATTAGACCCGCGACACTTAGGACAAACGACCAAACCGCCAGTTCTTTCATAAATAAAATAAATAACTTTAAACATAGGTACCTAAGTTTTCAAATTATACAACTAAAACTATTTCAATACTGAATATTAAACCAAAAAGCCAGTCGAAGAAGTTGATATATATCAGGAAAGTTAAAACGGACCAAAAAGGCCGGAGCGATCATAAAAAAATCCGCGCCGGAATAACGGTGCGACGAAGCGTTGGCGCTGAAGCGGCTATGAATAATCCTTGCGTCAGCACCACGCGAGCTCACTGCCCAATTAAAAACGTACTCTTTCCACGATTTTTAGCTTAGAATATTGTATAATAAGCCAATAAAATACCCCACTTAACGCCCTCCGAGCCCCGCCGCCATGAAATATGCACTTCTCAACCTCATTATGGCAAGCTGAAATTAAATGCAAGAACTACGACTGGGACGTCGCTTACAACCTAACTAATTGAAATTTAACGGTTTCATTTCATATTTTTGAATGGATTGTTTGTATTGCGATTGCGGATTAAGCGAATGTCTTCTTTGTACTTATATTGCAATTTTATCAAATCTAGCGTGACCTGATGGAAAATTTGCACCCTGTTAAGTTGACCCATTATATTTAACATATTTTAACGCAGTTCTTAAACAACAAATGATGGCGGTAAAGTGTTATTCTATATTTAACTGCACGGCTTAAAATTCTAATGATCGTCATTAGAAACTTATCTAACCAACAATAATGTGTAGCTACGTTATTTTGATACAAGACTTCGACCGACGACCTTTTACACGTCTACGACCTTCGTCGGTACCAGATTGTTCATCAACCATACGATAAGAAGAAGAAAACCTTCGTCGGGTATTAAAACCGTCATTACCTACATCAGTGACACCTATAACTTAACTGATTGCAACTAATAAGTCTGCATTAAACTAAATGTTTATGTACACGGAGTAATGCGAACATCTCCAGACCTAAGATTAGACATATCGCAACATAATCAAATTTCACACTCTGTAGGACTAGATAATCTGCGCTAGGAACACATCCCTGCCTTTGACGTGGGAGATTCGAGTATAAACTAAGTACATACACATAACGTTAAACTTGACTTGATAAACTTAGCCATGTTGTAGGCGTAAATAGATCATCTACATAGGTACATAGTTGTTACATGACACGGTTAGGAATATAATAAATTCGAAGTATAGATAGGTACCTAGTATCAAATTGATGTGTGATTTTGTGGTTTGATTGACATTGAAATATTATTCTAAGGCGTAGAAAGTTGATCATAATAAAGTAAGTCATATTGGCAAGAAGGTGCTTGAACTGAACCCGCGACTATGTCATTATGCTTTATAGGTACCTATCTTATTTGGTATACAAATAATACCTATATAAGTTTATAACGATGCTTGTATACCTGTAATATTTGCAGCCTTGTTGCTATAATACTAGTCAAAGAAGCAGCTACTTATTTCGCTCCAAAAACCTTAAAAGACGACGGAAGTATTTTCCTTAATTCTACACGAAAAATGGCCTCTTACCTGAATTTCGTTTTAATTTCTATTGACGACTGTGGATTTGAGGTTTGTGTTATAAAGAATAGTAATTATTATTATACATACATAGCCTCTCGCAGTTTTTCTATGGCAATCTAGTAAATATGAAAAAAAATTGTGTCGCTATGACGGGTGATAAGAGAAGACTTTTTCATGCATTTTTAACTAATTATTTGTAAGTAATTGAAGCTGTGTAAGACCCCCCTTACATTTGGGGGGGGGGTCCACCATCCCACACTTGGCAAGCGGCTTGGGGATCGCAGTATTGGCGGTCAAGTTATAGAAGACGCTGCTGCCCATCTTCTGGTTTTTTCCCTTAGTCGCCTCTTACGACACCCACGGGAGGAAAGGGGGTGCTCAATTCTAGGCTGAACAGCACTCTCTAGATCAATAAACACTTAATTTCCTTTGAAATATACTACTTAAACAACGATCTATATTAAAGGGATATTGCTATTATGAATAAAATAAACTTTTAATAAAAAGATAATATAGAACCGAACTTTTAAAACGATTGAGCTGAATCCGATCCTAACTTTTACAAGCAAACGGAGATTGTGAAAGTTAGATTTTATAACTTGTATTACGAGGAAATTGCGAGTATAATTTGATAATTTTTATTTTACTCACGAATTTCTTGTTCCATGGATCGCATATTCTATAATCTACATACAGACAACATTAATTCAATTATATCAAAAAATTATATTAAATTACGTATGTACAGATGTTTAAAATATTTTTACATTACGTTTTTAATAATTAAATATTTTGTATTTAATAAATTGTATTTACAGTCAGTTGTTGATGGTTTAATTTTGTTTTATTTTAATATAATAATAGTTATCTACATGGATATTACTATAAAAGAATTAATCGTTTGTTAGCACCGCATAAAACAAATAGTTTGACGACCCAAAATATAAAAACCGTTAGATCAAAATGTGTGAAATTGTTTATTTTCCTTCGACTGCCACGAAGCCGCAACAAGTGGGCCAAACTAAACAAATGTTTGTTATGGCTAAGTATGTTTGTCTTATGGTTCACACACATTTCGGTCCCCTCTTAGTATAAGTTTAAAATAATAAATTCATTTTATTCTATTTGAATTATGAAATAATGTAAAATTGAAAAATATGAAGTAATAATAATAAATTATTACAGTTTTCTATTACTCCATAAGTACAGAATCTATACGTATCAATATCAGAAATAATTATAATACAATATCTGATAGATTCTACTTTTTATTTGATGTATCAAGTTTTTTTTCCGAAAATAGGCCAATTACCGAGCATGTTGTACACGGAAAAAAGTAAGCGTAACCCTAAATCAATGGTAGTCAAAAAATTGTAAACAAACTCAAATGCTGTAACACATTGCTCTCATAATGGAGTGATGACGGGTGGTGAGAAAGATCGCATCTTCCTTATAAGTATCTTTTTTCTTTCATTTTTGTAGACATGTTTTAAAGCGGTAAATAAATATACCTTAATATATGTATTACTTGTTTTTTTCATCCTAATGATTCCTAACTGTTGACTTTTGGAAGTTCAAAGCACCCATCTAAGAATTCCGAACATTTAATGCTTACCTATCTACTAAGAATACGAATTACATTATAGTAATAAAAGAGGGGCTAAAGTAACTTTAAATACTTATAGCATCGTAACGAAACAAACTTAGTCTATTATTTACACCGCTTAATAAATATAATGTAGTCATTTAAAATTACGTGCCTATTACGAAATTGGATAAAGCAAGGTGCCTAGCGCGGTCTTTAGCAAAACCCATAGAGACAATTTCTTTAAAAGCCCTTAATATCTTTTTAAGAGTTCTTATCGTGAAAGGGGTACTAAACAAGGCGAGTCGCGAACATTATTTAGAAAAAAAAAGAATACCGCGAGGAGTTTACTTGTTTCGAAAAGGCGGGTCGTTGTGGCATCAGATAGCGGCAGATTTGCGGCCGCACCATTAACAAATTACCTCTTTAAAGCGCCCCTTTAAAGAAATGTTTAGGCTTCTTTATTTCTACATTATAGTTGGTTTTATTTCCACACACGGTCGCGTGATTACGTGCGATAATACAAAAATGAATACGAACATTTTGTATGGAACCTACTATATAAATAAGATACGTACAAAGTACATCCTAGTCGTGTATACTCCTTTTGTCTAGGATATTATCATAAATATCATGTTGTTCTTTCTTTGCGAGACCGCCATAGATAGTCACGGTCAACACCGAGGTTGTTATTTCTACTCAGCTGCGAGGAAGCATTAAGGTTCTTTAAAAAGTTTCATGCTGCAAGCAGTTTACGAGGTGTGTACTTAAACCCACGTAAACTGAAACAATGAGGTATACTGCACTGAATAGAGGAATAAAAAACAAACTACTAAAATTAATTACGTTATTTGAAATGCCCTGGTTATTTATTTATTTTGAATTCGGAATTAAATAGTCACATATAGTAGGTATCTACAATTAAACAACTACATTTTACACTTGACATTTTATAAAATAGGTATCAATTGTTGTTTAAGTTAAAAAGAACTTAGTTACATATTAATTATTCACAATAATGAGTGATAAGTATTATTCAAATGTAATCGTTATGATTCTCAATTTTTACTCAAATTGCTGTTAAAGGTTAAAATTTAAATATAGGGGGTATTCATAAATCCATCATTATCAGTTTTAACCTAAATGAGGCTCTTAGGATTAGTTTTATATTTTTATTTTATTTAGGTAGATACAAAACCCCTTACTTAACCTACATAAAATATTTACAGGAACGTCAAAGGGAATTTTATCAATACCAAAAATAGAACTTGATAAAATAATTTAAGGCTTTATCCCGTACTACAAAGCATTTAACAATAAACGCTCGCGTGTTTTTAAGGACAACTAACGTCATCTAGTTCCATTTTCAGCAACTGAAAAATGAACAGTGTTGGCCGTTCGGTTTTCTTTTATAGCGACATTTTTAGTAGAATAGGTGCCCACAAAAGTATAATGAAGAGTTTCTACCATATTGGTATTAGTAGATGAACAGTTTATACCTACTTATATTCGGTAAGACTTAAATGGATGATTAAAAACAAAAACTTTTAAAATCGGTCTACAATTGATGGAGAAATCGTTGAACATACATAAAAAAAGAAGAAAAATACATACAGACGAACATAGAACCTCGGACTCCTTTTTTGAAGACGGTTAAAAATGATAAATCCAAACATGCGTATCTCTAGATTGTGACTTAAATGGTATTTTATATAAATTATTTATTTTTACTTTTTATATCCTATTAAAAGTGATAACCAGGCTATTCTTTGACAGTAAAATTAAAATGGCCTTGTTGGTCCAGTAGTCGCAAAGCGCGACTGCTAAGCTTGAGTTCCTGGGTTCGAATCCCGAGCCAGGTAAAGTGTTATTGGGTTTTTCCATTATATATTTCTCAGTAGCAGCACGGAGTCTGGATTTGTGCCCGGTTGATGGCCATAGGCTTGCCCCCTATTACATTAGGGTTTATAATGTAACTGGCGAAATGTGGGTGTACCTCTTCCACCCCTTTGGGGAATTCAGGTGTGACTGTGGTATGTATGTACATATGTAAAATTAAAATTAACGCAACAATAGACTAGCTTAGCTTAAAGCACTTCTTTCAAATAACTTCGCTTGTGAAGAGACTCTTATCATGTCAGCGAACTATAGCGCTACTAGGATCACAAAAATCAGAGTCTTCTTCTTATCGTATGGTGGTTGAGTAACATAAGGCCAAAGTTTAAATCGCCTGTAGGCCTCTGACACACCGTTGAAAAATGTCTCAGGGGTGCCTGTTTCCTCACAATGTTTTCAGAGTAAAATTACTGGCTGCGTAGATATCACGGAAACACATTGCTTTTATAGAAATACAACTATTGTGCTTGCTACGTGTGCTAATGAGCACATCGTCTTGTCATGTTAGAACATTATTATCTTTGCTTTTACTCATTTTCTTCCTTTTATCGGTATTTATTGGTACAATACAATGTATCATTACTTTGTTGCGATTGCTCGATTTTAGTGAGAAATGTGTTGCTAAGAAGAAGAAAGATGCTTAGCTTTGGTAAGAGTAGCATGCTTGTAGTTCATAATTATGTTAGATTAGAAGAATAACACTTTTGCCTTTGTTATTAGGTAGGCATATCCTACTAATATACATACCTAATAAAAAGGCCTACAATATACCTCAGTATGTAAGTGGTAATATTTATAATTTAACGCGCGCAGAAGAAATATCTAGAGAGCACATAATTCGTAATTAACCGTTTCGAAAAAAGGAGGTTTTGTATTCGACCCGTGTGTGTGTTTCTGTGTCAGCGATTTTATTAAAAATAACCATCCAATTTGGATGGGGTTTTCATACATGTAAACGTAATTATAATGAGAAATCATTCGTGGACTGCGATTTTTTTTGTAGTGAGACTAAATGGCTAAGCTTACACACAGTTTAATTCGTAAATAACAGTGGAAGGCCTGGGTGTATCATATAACCCGTGTTACTGTGTTGACATTAACAACTATACTGAAAAAAAGCAGCTGACACCCGCTATCGTAAAATTAAAGCAATAAAAACCATTCGCTACCTTAGTACCTATATTATTAAGCTACATTTTAACATCTACTTGAACATAAAAAGATATATTATTTTTAAGTGTCAGGAACAACATTTTTGGTCTAATCATAAGTATAGAATAAAAGAATGTATATTCGAGATTATAGTCGAGATATTTTCACTTTGAGATAGAAATATTTAACTATAAATCACTCTGTTAAAACGAAAAAACGGCTCGCGATAATTTACAGTCTCGTGCCATGGCTCACTTAATTTCTTTAAAATAAAATCTTATTTAATAAATTCTCTTCCTTTATAAAAGTAAAAATATGTTCGTAGGTTCACAGAAGTGGAATAAAAGGTTGCAGGCTTTTGTAAAACGGATTTAAATAGTGTAATTACTTGTGTACCATATACGCTAAAACTAAATCAAGTTTATAAACTAAGTAGTATTATTTGTACCCATCTCGTTCTTGAACATTTAAGATACAGGTGAAACTAGATAATGTCAAATTAATATTGTACGTTGACAGTTCCGTACACTGTCTGTTTTTTATAGCTTCGATACTTCGACATCCTGATTAGTGCCTATACTACTACTTCATAATCTTTAGTTCTACTCACTAAAGCTTGCATAGCGCATTGCGTAGTCAGCGTAGACGCTAAACTAGCTTACACGAAGCTTACAAGTCCTATTTGTTTCAATTGACTTCTCTCAAACGATTTCATAAATTTGATTGCTAAATCATAATCAAACGGCAACGCCGTGTGGTATCCGGCCTAGAATTGACCACCGCTATTCCTCCCATAGGTATCATAAGAGGCGACTAAGGGAAAATCCAGAAGATGGGCAGTAGCGTCTTCCGTAACTTGACCACCAACACTGCGATCCCAAGCCGCTTGCAAAGCGTGGGAATTATGGCAACCACCCCCCTTATAAAGGGGGAGGCCATCGTTCAACAGTGAACGTCTTCCTGATGATGATGAACTAAACGGCAAAATTAGGGATCTTGCGATTACAAACATTTGTTATTATATCACAATGTATATAAGCTTAGGCTTTTAGTTTCCGCATTCTTCGCAAATTCGAAACTCAGCCAAATTTTCTTTTTCAACATTCATCCTATAAAATAACAAGAGGTTGCAGGTGACCAAAACGTAGCATATCCTTTTTAAATATTAAGAGTACGAGTAAGTAATTCAACGCTTACATTTTAGTTAAATTAAAAGCATAGCTGGCTAGAACTTAATATAATAATTTTAAAAGCAAGGTCCGTGCAATAATAATATTTTTAAGAACGCGTCCGTTTAGATTAGAGTGGTAGGGTCGAGATCGCGGCCGCAGACCGTTGCGGCCGGAAAGGAAGATTTACCCAAATTTCGAGCTACGTTAAACACTCAGTTTCATTTTTAAATATTTAAATGTACCTACCGTATGTGCTGGCTGAATGCAAAGGGTTACTTTAAGTATGCTGGATATATTCGGCCTTTTGCAGCTTTAAAGTTAGCTGCGAATTTTATTTTTGCTTGTCGGTGTACGCGTACCATTTAGAACTGAGATATCTGCTGCCTATTTTTATTTTATACTACTAAAATGTTTTAGTCAAGCCAGTTTTATGATATGGAAGATGAATGCAAGTTGATAAATAATTAATAAAAGTGCTGGAAATATAACGATCTAATTTCACGATTTCTTTGCATGAAATATTTCGTGGATGTTTCGTTATTCTTATTTTAAATGGGGCGTAGCACTATTATGCGGAAGTGACATGCCGTGACTTCACTTCCGGGCGGTGTTACGCACAGCGCAGGCGCAGGGTTGCCACCGGAAGCCGGAAGTTGTGGTGTTGCGGCGCACAATCTGGAGTTGGACGGCGGGAAACACTGAATCAAGTGCAGCCTGAGCTTTCTGTTTTATATATGAGAGAGTAAAAGATATATGGGAGGTGGGAACATTTTCATTTGATATCTGTGAGCTGAGGTAATTCCCGTTGTTGGGTCTAATTGTTCTTACATGCGTGTATCCGCTGTAGTGGCTGTTCGGTATTCATGTGTAGCGAACAGATGAATGCGGCTGACTCAGTGGGTTGTTAGCGGAGATGGTTGATTAGCTAAGAAGTGTAGGTGAGTCAGGTGTGTTGCTCACCTATGTTCAAATAAGATACCTTGTGTAGTGTATCAATAGTTTCCAAGACACAAGATTTGGAGTGTGCCTGATAAATGGCAATAGCTAACTCTGATAACATAGGATGGACACAATAATTATTTTTCTTTCAAGGAAGAGGCCTTTGACCAGCTGTGGGATACTATCTTGACTCAACAAAAAATAGACTAAAGGCGTATTATTCTAGACATTTAAAAAAATACTACAGTGTTAATAAATTTTCTAACAACGTAATGGCCTATGTTCTGAAGTTCATCATGAAGTATTTTCAAATAATACATATTTAAAATAGATTTCATTATTATTACCCATCTACATACCTACATCTATTCCTCACGCATCAACAAAATAGTTAGCAGGAAATCTTCTTAACACAATTTAGAATTTCAAAATTTATTTGCAGATATGTACGAGTAGCGACGTGGATCGCAAGTCTTACGGGACACATGTCGGAACTTCCACTCGAAAACTTCATCGGAACAAAGAGAAAAGCCCTGTTCTTGTAACGTGCACCGAGCACGGTTTTATATCTTCATAATTTTATAAAATGAGTAATTTGTAAGCTTTTACCATAATTAAAGCTCTTAATCCTCAAGTGATCTACTTTGAACAGAATTTTTGATGTTTGGTTTTAATATGCGGAAAATTTGTTTTTGCTGTTATGAGGATAAAGCTCTAAGAATAAGTAGAATCGCTTTTACATAAGTATAAGAATGTTATAATGTCTGTCATTATCATACCTCTGTATATTTAGTGTTATTATTATTTACAAAAGTGAGTGATGAATTTCGACATCGCCATCACGGTCAATTTGATTTCAACAAGAATCAACATTGTAGTACTATACGTAAATCATGAAATTATAATAGATTAACATAAGAGTGTCACAGGGAACCCATACTTGGTCCCATACTCTCTTAATACAATATTTACTTCAGAACTATTTTAACCAAAAAACGTCTTACCGCAATCATCAAGAATACTACAATACTACACACAATATACCTAAATTGTAGTCAGACGAAAATAGTTTGTTATGCTATGGCACGTGATTAAACTAACAACAAGTAAAACTAGAGTATTTCCGAAGAAAGCGGTTGGAAAAATATTTCTTCATACCTTTGTTAGATCTTTTTCAAGTACCTACTTGCCTACCTATACTGCGTTTTATGAGGGTTTTGAATTAATCTCGCACAACGCAACCTATTTGAAAATGGTTTTACCATCGCCTACGAAGGAAGAGTAACAACTTTCTACTATTAATATCCATGTTTCCATGTATTTTTCATAAAATACGGCTCCTGAAACGCTAGAAGATTAATAAAATCACCACAAAACTTTATCCCGCCCGTGCTCCTCGTCAGTCGCATCTACCTGCATTTTATTCCTTATAAAACAGATCATAAAAATTTAATCAAAGAAGACGTTGGCACTTGAATTTTGATAAAGAAACCCAGATGTCGGGACCGGTTGTTATTTGAAATGTAATATTAGGTAATTCTATGGAATTGAAAATACTTACTTGCTTGCCTACCTAGAGATGTATTACCTTCACAACATGGATTGATGAGCTGGCTTACTCTCGCCACTGCTAGTTACCGGTGTTATACAAGTAATTATATAATCTCTTGGTATGATTTATGAGGAGCTCCTGGCTATTTAGCACACATTTTGATTGATTTGGTTAGTACCGCCTGCACCACACTCATTTATAGACTGGGTGACACTACTTTTTAATATTGCGTGCCTATCTATCATACTGATATTTATCCAATGATGTTAATGTTACGTTAATGGTAATAAATGTGAATAATAAGATAAGTAGTTGGAATCGAATAATTAAATAAATTTTTACTTTTATTAATATATTGATATATTGATTAGGTACTTGAACGAACACCAAGTAGAGGTTTTCTTCTTGTAATCTTTGCTTAGTGTCAGTTTAAGTAATCATTAACGTCTTTGAGTGCGGCGGTTAGGTACCTAAGTTAGTTTATGTCTGTGTATCTGCAGTTTCAGCCGTATTGATTTTTATTCTACAATTATAGTTGTAGTTTTCCGCTCACTACAAAACAAAAACGATATTAACTTTGCTATGCGCATTCTGTCGACCAAAAGTTCGTGTTTCAATCGTACAGTCTTGTGTCGCAGTACAAACAACTGTACCGCAGATAAAAATAATATCCGTTAGCCAACTGACGGGTTATTTGAAGTACCTACTAAGTTCTTTACGTAGCAAGGCATAGTGAATTTGATATAAAGATTATAATAATACTTAAAAAAAAAAGAATTTACCCAAGCGTAATACTTCAGGAATTATAACAATATATTAACACAGTTCCAACACCTTTAAAACACGGAGAGTTATCTTTAAAAGGCCTTAAACTTATCAATTTATTTTTAGGGTTCTGTACGTCCGATAAACTAACCGTTACCTATACCTATGCCTATACTAATGTATTGGGGTAACTGCAATTTTCCAACGGCGAAGTTAGGTTTGTTCATCAAACCGGTTTATCTTTTCGTTAAAGTAATGTTTTTCATATAAACATAATATAATGTCTGTACGGAACCCTCGGTGCGCGAGTCCAACTCGCGCCTTGACTGGTTTTTTAAATAACTTAATTATTTTAAGCATCAATATCTAAAGTAAAATAAAACCTCTATAAAATGAAAAAAATAGTACGATAAAAACAAAATTAGAATCTTTTATCTATGTCTATGACAGTGTCATTTTCCTGTCTAACATTAACACTTTATCTGACAAAATAAATATAACAATGAATGGTATTATATCAAAGCTGGTAAGAAGTACTAGACCTACAATCTCGTGGCGAAATATTTATACTAGCTCCGCTCTTTTGAATAAGGGTGTGCAGGTTAAAAATGCTTTCCAAATCGAACCAATAGAATATGAAAGTCACACTCTCAGGAAACATGACAACACTAAACGTCAACGACTTTACGAGTTCGGTGTCTACGTTGCCGCGTGCATGCCAAAATATGTGCAGTTGGTTCAAATGCAGCACAATGATGAGCTAGAAATACTAGTGGCTCCCGAAGGCTTGAATCCAGTGTTGAACTTCATGCGTCTTCACCAACACGCCTGTTTCGGTCAATGCTCTTCAGCAACTGCGATAGACGTACCCAGTAGAGAATACAGGTTTGAAGTATGTTACAATATTCTGAGTTTCAGATTTGGGGAGCGAGCAAGAGTCAAAACATACACAGATGAACTAACGCCTCTACACTCTGCGTACAATGTTTGGAAGTCTTGCCAGTGGTACGAGAGAGAAATATACGACATGTTTGGAGTCGTATACACTCATCATCCAGATTTAAGAAGAATTCTTACTGATTACGGTTTTACTGGCCATCCTTTAAGAAAGGACTTTCCCTTGGTTGGATATATAGAAGTTCGTTACGATGATGAGCTGAAGAAACTGGTTTATGAACCTATGGAATATCCTCAAGAGGCGCGTCAATTTGAACTACAAACTCCGTGGCACTATTTAAATAACTTCCACGAGGGATATAACTCTCCAAAAAAAGAAAAGAAGTAGAAGACTTCCTGTATCCGAAATACATTTGTTTTTTTTTTAAATAATATATTCGATTTTAAAGTTTAAATCGTGTTTATTTGTAAATGTTTAATTTTATATTATCTAACCAACACAACGGCAAGACCTTAAAGGATCACAATATTTAACCCTTAATCAAATATATGAGTGAAGGTGAACGTGACTTTCTTTTGGGCAGCCTTGTTTAAATCCAGCTTATTCACTAATGAACTTTTGTCTTGACACAATGGAAGTCGTTTAGAGCGCGTCATACATAGCTCAAGATGGCTTCCCCGGCCAGATGACGGTCCTTTCTAACGCCTCAATTAATAACTTGGAAATTAGCGGAAAGTGGCTAATTATTCTATCTCGATTTCATTAAGTGGCTTCGTAAGTTCAACTGGTGTGGGTCAGTCAAATTGGATTTCGATTCCTCATTATTATGCAGTTAAAGTGGGATTTTTAATTGGCTGTATTAATCTACTGAGAAAAATGTCGCTAGCTTTCTTCTTTCAATCTTGGTGGACTTAAAACTAGATATTTAAAAATCTTAATTAAATAAGTCAAGACTAATTATAATAACTTAGTTTCTCAAATATTTTGTATGCCACAAATCTCTACACGTAATGATGGCATAAAATAATTAAATTCATAATTCTGTATTTCATAATTCCTGTATCTCCAACTTTTATTGTAGATTTTCAAAGTCTTTATGTATAATACGCGAAAAGAACTCGACAAAATGTTGTAAATAAGTTATTGTTGATAATGTCCTGCTTAGAAAACAACCCCAAGAGTTTGTGGCCGGAAATACATGCGACCACAAGAACAACCGCGAGGTTTTTTATATTAGATACTAGCGGCCCGCTCCGGCTTCGCACGGGTATAAAATATATATTATAAGTATTTCTCCACTATTTAATGGATGTTATTATACATATAAACCTTCCTCTTCAATCACTCTATCTATTAAAAAACCGTACCAAATCCGTTGCGTAGTTTTAAAGATTTAAGCATACATAGGGATATAGGAACAGAGAAAGCGACTTTGTTTTATACTATGTAGTGATTAGAGAAATAGAGTATTATGGGATTTTTGGTTTATTAAAAATACATTATTTTGTGCATTAAAAATGTTATAAGCAACAGTGGCATCGTATTTCGAGCAAAATTTTTTAAATTTATTCAGACCTTTACAAAACTAAATTAATAACAGGCAGTTGATTATTACCGCGCCAGTTTCTATTACATCCAGGGTGGAAACCAAACAGCCCACAATACTAATTATTAAAGAGAAATACTTAAAGAATTCCGAATAAACTCCCTAGGGGAAACTGGAGCCCGCTGTTGATTCGCAATATTAAGATTAGGCATTATCAAAATAGCTTCAAACTTGGTAGGAGAGAGAGACTGCTGAATTTTTTGTAGGATTTTATCGACTTCATATCTGCCTCCATCATACGGACATCTGTGTAAGAATAACGACAGAGTGGAGGACTGAATGAACAATCGGCTCAGTGTGTGGCGCGCCCTCGCCTGTGACGTGCGCACCGCCGCGCTCGCGCTCCCCGGGGACGAACCAACTTCACACGCGCTTGCAAAACTTTGCACAAACACCGCGAATAATGACGCACAATATGCTCACAAAAAAGTTTTTCTGATAATTTAAAAAACTTTTGATTGGCTTCTGACTGTTGATAGACTTGTTAAAAAGAAGGTAAGTGCGTTACAGATTTTTCAATACAACTTTTTTGTTTTGTTTTTTGTGGCTGATTTTTACGATATTTATTTTGTGTGATTCTGTTTATTTTGCTGTTGTTACGTGCTGTTATAAGTATTGAAAACTTCTACAATTCCTTCTAATAGGCATGGTTCTTTAATTTCTCTCATGTGTCTTTTTAATTTCAATATTTTTCACCCCTCGTATAATTTCTAATGTTATAATTATTCATTCCGTATGTGACGCTCGTAATCAGAGATCATAATTATGAAGTCATCAAGTCACTATAACTATATTATTTAATACAAAATGATACTGCAATGCCTAATTTGAAACAAGCAATGAAAGAACGTGTCCTGGCGTTGTGGTAAATAAATATTTAATTATTAGGTATTTAGTCTCAAATTGTAAAGGTTGTTTAGATATATCCAATTCATTAAATTAAACAGAATTGTATCAATATTTAGTACTGTATAACTGATCTGACTAAGTGTACCTACCTATGTAATTTGTTCTTCCTATTCATAGTTCTGTATAACCAAACAAATATTCACTTCCTGTAGCCGACCTAAGTTTAACACTTTTGAGGCTTGATGCTAATTGAAGAGATTCTCACCGGTGTTTCTAAAAGCGTAAGGTACTTAATTAGCTCCTATTAGTCCTTTATAAGTTGAAAAGGTACTGAAGCAACTATCATTTACTTTTCTATTGAGAACTAGATGCCTAGAATGTATACACCGCACTACCCTTGCTTATTTGTACATTCAACTCTATCCATTCTAAGGTTGTCTTTAAGAGATTGCTTAGTGCAATATGACTGAACATTGTATAATCCTAATACAGTCCTTGTTTATATTTTTTGTATAATAAGAAGAAATCTATCCATCTATAATTATATAGTTGGCTACATAATCAGGCAGAGCAAAATAGCTATACTTTAGTTCGACATTGTGAGAATAACGTGACTATACTGTAACGAGTGCGTTGTTTTATTACTAGGTAAGGAATGGATGCCTATGTCCAGCAGTGGACTGAGATAGGCTGATAATAATGATAAAGGCATGGATTAGGGTGCATTCAAAGAGCATCCACATGTGCCAATACACAGCGGGCAGTTAGTCCCGCTGTCCACCTGCTGACTAGCTAACCTTATTGACATTGTGCAGCGCATATTAATACGATCAAAGAACAAGTAAACATTAGATAATATTGTACTTTCATTTATTTATTATTCAACAATTAAGAGAGATCTTCATATTGGAACCAGCCCGCTTACCATGAACTCTTAAAGTAGGATATTTCCGATGTGGAAGCGAGGCGCCGCTACTTGCAGTGTAAGGCCACGTCTCGCTTCCACAACGTAAACTGTCCTGCTTTCAAAGTTCATAGTAAAGGGGCTGTAACATAACTGGCGAAATGTGGGTATACTAAACAGTCACCTCTGCCTACTCCTTCGGGGAAAACAGCGGTTATGTTCTGTTATCTTTCAAAATAATTATTACTTGTAATTCTATTAAAGACTTTTTTGATTAGCTATCAACTGAAGCCCGCTATATTATAATATCATCTAGATACGAAAAAAGGTATTTTTTTAATTAATTGAACCATTTTTTGAGCCCGAATTCTCACTGGTATGCTGGTCGGTCTGGTAATTAATAACAAAATATTTTCTGATCAATACATTATTTTAAAATACTTAGTTCAAGGGAAACAATTAAACACGTGTTGTAGGAAATTAAACAAAATAATTATAGTGTAGGCAAATAAAATAAAATGCTATCGATAATATTAAAATATTAATTACAAAAAGACTCCTTTCAATTAATAAACAAATTCATTCACAGATTAGAAGTACCAATCCTGTCCTTATTTTCGTTAGGTAGTTATCAAAATGCAAAATAGTAGATATGATAATAATGATTTAAGTTTTAAAGGGTTCTTAGCCCCAGGACAAGTACCTACCCTATTTATTTCATTAAAAACAGACTCCATGAATAACAAGAGTGAGAGTTTACAAGTGAGGTGTAAAAAGCTAAAACAAAGGAATGTTATAAAATTACATATGTACCTACTAACTTCCGCGACGCGACATCGTCGGCGTGGATTTCAACGCATCTTTTCTAGGTGAAAAGTAGGTAATGCCTTTTGCTGGGGGTTCAAGCTTCCACTGTACCAAACATCAAATTGGTCAATCATTTTACAGTAAAATATTATTAAAATTAGGTAAGTATTTAAAAATCAATGTAATATAACAGTGAAAGACTGGGCAAAGAAATTATTATCTAAATATAATTATAGCAATAAGTACTTGATTATATTTTAAGTGTAAATTTCAAATTTAATTTCTTGTACAATATAACATTACCTAATTTAAGTAATGTTTGTCTTCAAAAAACTTATGTAATTTAAAGATAATTATAATTGAATTAAATTCATATAAACAAAATTAATTAAATACGTTCATTTATAAACTGAATCGTTTAACTTTGTTTCCGGGAATTTATACCAACAATTTTGATCGTCACAATTATGATTGTGAAGCAATCTTAAGTTAAAGACGAGCATTTGTAAATTACATATGTAGATAAAAAACAATAATAACATTGGAATAGATACTGATAGCCAAGCGGTATGACCTTTGACTGCCAAGTCAAAGGTCGCAAGTTCAAACCTCGGCACGCATAAATGATATTTCGAATGCATGTGTGACGTGCGTATTATAAATTATTTATCAGTTGCTAAAAACGGTGAACAAAAACATAGTGAGGAAACCGGCACACCTGAGAGATTTTTCAACAGTTGGTAAAGCTATGTCAGATGCCTACAGGCGGTTTAAATTCTGACACCAGCCCCCTTACCATGAACCCTTAAAGCAGGACAGTTTAAGATGTGGAAGGGAGATACCGCTACGTGCAGTGTAATGCGGCGTCTCGCTCCCACAACGTAAAATGTCCTGTTTTAAGAGTTCATGGTAAGGGGGCTGGTTGTTCATTAACCGTACGACAAGAAAATTGACATAAACAACGCGTATCTAAATTATCTACACACTAGTATGAGTTCATATACCTGGCTGCAAATATAAACTGTAACAGCAGTGCTTGTTCACAATGCAACATTGCCACATAGTCATAGTTGGTAGGTATAGCAAACATCCAATTCCTTCGTAATCTAAAATCAAAGATTCACCTCCACCTTATACGTACAATTACTTTCGGAATCCGTTAACGTTGAAGATTAGAATGCAAACATTACCCGCAGCAACACTCAAGTTACGTCCATTGTAAATCTACTTAGTATAAATGTTTAGGGTATAAAGTAGAGTTTGCCGGCTGGTATGAAATTTCCGACAGCGTTGGTAAACTTTGTTCCTACTGCCATGTTGGTTGGGAGGGGCCAGTCTCAGACAAGTCGTTCAAGACAATGCAAGGCCTAGACTAGTATTATTGTTGAGATTAAAGCAGCTGTGTTCTTCTTTATTCTTCCGTTTGATGTTCAAAAAATTCATTTCTTTTCCTTTAGAAAAGTCTCTTGCACAACTCTCATGTCGATGGACTAAGTAGCTCTTTAATCTTTTTTTCACTCCTCCGAGTATCGTTTTTCATATTTTAAAATTTCCATGTAATTTTGTAATTCACCAGAAAAAAACGTGGAAGTTCCTATACCTACTAAAGGTCTCTATCTTACTTTTATTAATTAACATGGGCATAAAAAGCAACTCATGTCTCTATTATGTGATATAATATTTTTATTTTGTCAGGTTTATTATCTCCAGTTGATTCTCACTTAGAGCATTTAACCAACTTCTCATGACTTCCCACTAACAACTAAAACCTCCATAAAGGTATCTATTATTGAATGGTGCAGACAATACACAGTACATAATATGGGAGTAGGTATAATTGTTGTGTTTTATTTCTGCTATAAGTACATGAAAAGCAGCAATATTTCTGTCCCATGGTACTGGTGAAGTGTCATAGAGGTCACCAGTTTTGTTTTGTAAATATTTAATTAAGAATTTTTTGTTTAATAACTTCGTGAATTTTTTTAAAAGAGAGTATCAAAAAATATTATATGGAGACTGAATACCTTTATTATACATTTCGCGAACGGAGTCTGTAAGATATAGACTCCGTTCGCGAAGCAAGTTGTCAATATTAAATGTAGCAATAGTAGAATTTATTATTGAACGTTATTTTTACCCATATATAAGTAATACGGCGCTTTGCAAACAGTATTGTTGTTCAAACAAAACGTTATGTATAACATGTTGCGACGTTGCCAATAACAATTGAGTCCGGGATTATTCTTCGACGGGGATGTTACGCTGACCCGCCTGTCACGTTTCCCGCTATTACCTTGTTTATTTAGATATTTCTTGTTTCATTACATTTTCTGATTAAAATCGATGTCGATTCTAATACAAGGCTACGTTTGGCGCGTCAATTAAGTTGGTTTGTAAATTAATTGTTTGTCATTTCAATTGTGTTTCTGTTGGTACAACGTATTTTAATGTAACAAATAATTTTGGTGAATACTATCTATATTAAATATACTTAGATGCCGCTGTGGTTTTGTCTCGTCGCGGTATTTATTCACACAGCGTATAAATTGTTTAATTTACCAAATATTTTGGTTCTTATCTTGAGTATCGCGTCTCATAAAACCAGATACTGAAAATAACTGTTTTTAGAAAACCTAGAAAAGAGCATGTTATGAGAAATACATAATAGTGCCATATAGGTAGTTACCCATTTAAATAACTTAGGTATATACTGTAAATCTTTACGTATGAGATACTTAGAGTTTACGACGTTACAAAAGAGTTCTTAGCAACAATACGACATCACACAGCACTCGACCGAAAAAATCTCAGCCCATATATTTTTATCTAAACGCACACTGAAATAACACCGTTCATATCAATACCAACATGTAGGCAAACTGATATTTTTTCACAAACATTATATCTTCGCGGAAAAGTAGTTACCGGTGTGCGATGACATCCGCGCTCATTTCACACGCTCAATGCTGTTGTTATGATGTTCACACGAACGCCTCCGATATAGAGAAATAGTCGTAACATACAATCATTATTATATGATCTCGGAAGGGGTCGAAAACTCAAGAAAGCCCCTGATGTCACGCACCATAATTATCGCTGCGAATAGAGTGACAATGCGCCATCAAAATGTTTATATTACCTCTCGTGGTTTTATGTTGATGCGATGTATCATAACCATCTCTGCCGTTTATGTTGTTGTGACTTTTTAGCCGGCGATGTATCCTCGCCGTTGTAAATGGTATCGTTAAGATATTAATAGAAGCCATAAACAGATTGCTACGATGTTTATATTATAAATCAATAGAGAGACCATAATATGTGTGCGGAAGATCATTATTTATTATGGTATAATATACCTACCTATATGCAAACATCGTTATCTGCTGTTGTATCATTTTAAAACTAACCTATCTGATTACTGCCTTGGTGTATTTTTATTTCGTTATGTTCGGAATCATATTTTAACTAATCGATCTGCTTCTCTGATCTTTTTTGTTTTAGTGTCCAATGGCTAATATAGGCTTTGCTTAAACGCAGAGTCAGTTGGCGTGCCCAGAAATATGCAGCAGCCTTGGTGGTCCATATACTTATTGGCAATTTTTATGCTTGGACTTGACTCAAAGCTTGTTGGTGAGTATATTATAATCTACGAGTTATATTAGGGGTTAAGTTATGTTCTGTTAAGTAGTTCTAAATTGTATTGCGTATATAAATCGTATGATTAAGATATTAGGATATGTTTTTGGAAACCCCTTAAAGTTGGCAGAAGCTTCAAAGTGTATTAATTTGTTAAAATAACAACAAATACTTTGCAAGCTACTTACATCTTATAATCATACTAAGTTCACTAATTAAAGGCAGTAAATTATATTGATTGCAATTGATGGTGTTATTATCATTGAAATTGGTAACAATTTATGATCGAATTTAGTTTAAGTTGGTACCTAATGCAAAATATGTATATCTTGGGTAGGCTAAAAACAGCAAAAAATAGATATGTCTGTTAGTGACAGTCGGAGCCATAATTTCTCGGACAATTTTACGACTTTTTACTTAAAAATATTTTCTAAATTTACCCGACGCTATTTTTTTTTATGATTTACATGGCTAGACATACATTTTAGGTATTTCATAGGGCTTAAATTTAAGTCAAATAAAATCAATGATGTACTTTATTTTAAATGTTTAATATATTAAAACTGGTACACACACAATTAACCAGATACATTTTGTTTACAATAAATTCATAAAAACTACATCAACAGAGGTAAGGTATTTAATTAATTATGTTCCAAAAAATATGTTTGAAATTGCCCTAATTTGTTATTTTCAATATTTTATTTACAACTCATAGATGAAAATAATATGTAATAAGTTAGTTGAAACATTACCGTGAACCAAAAGTAATAATAACAATTTTCAGGTCAAGCATTTCAGCCTGAATTTGCTGAGCCATTAATGAATTTGACTGTACCAATCGGACGGGATGCAACATTCAGATGTCTAGTGCAGAACTTAGGCGGATACCGAGTAAGTTCTTAGTATACCTAATAAAATACATCATCAGCCGAAAAACGTCTACTGTTGAACGAAGGTCTCCCCCTTTTAGAAGGAGGGAGGTTTCCATAATCTCCACGCTTGGCAAGCGGCTTGGGGATTGCAGTATTGGTGGTCAAATTACAGAAGACGCTGCTGCCCATCTTCTGGATTTTCCCTTAGTCGCCTCTTACGACACCCACGGGAGGAAAGGGGGTGGTCAATTCTAGGCCGGATACCACACGGCACGATAAAATACAATACATGCAATGGCTAATAATTTTTAAATTGAATTAAAATTTCTATAATCATTTGCAGGTTGGATGGGTGAAAGCCGATACCAAAGCGATTCAAGCAATACATGTTCACGTAATAACAAACAATCACAGAGTGGGAGTCTCGCATAACGGTCAGACCGTTTGGAATTTACACATTAGGAACGTCCAGGAAGAGGACCGGGGTCAATACATGTGTCAAATCAATACGGACCCAATGAAAAGCCAGGTACGACCTATTATATATAAATCGATTAAATAATGAATACTTTAAGTTGATATCATAGCATCCCAAGCATTCTCATCGATGATTGACTCACCGGAAGGTTTCTTTGCACTCATTTTACTTCCCGACTTTTTTATCTTTTTGTAATAACCACGTATGCGGACTTGTCGGTACAGAAATTCCCTCGTCATTATTTCTGGCACAAACATCTTCCTACTTCTGAATAAAATCTTATCCCTTGGTCCCCAACTTTCTTTTGGATGAAAAAGCTCACGCAATTCACCGTTACGAAAATATTTTATCACTTGTGCTATTAAACCCACAACAAGAATGAAGCCGTAAATCCCTAATAAAATATATAATACAAACAAATCACAAGTCATCGATAGCGATTCAATATATAACGAGTCCTGGAATTCGTAAGTGTCCATAACTTCCCATCTAGCATACAAAATAACACAAATAAATACAGGATTTAACAACCACGCCATTTTTAGAAAATGATTTGTCTTTATACCTATCATGAAAATGATATCTACATTGTGGTTTTGAATACCATAAAACCAATACAAAGATGTAGAAAAAATTAAACTATTAATTGATTGAATAATCTCTGTGGCATCTGTCAGAATACCAGCTAGATCAGAACACAAAAACGGCAATGTTAAAAATCCTATCAATATTAACATAAACATACAAGACAATTTAGTGTACACCCTGGCTATTTCCATGTGCAGCAACAAGTCTTTTAAAAACAAGTACATAATCCAAAAGTTTAAATATAAACAGAAAAAACCAACAGAGAACCAAAAAAAACCCCAAATTGGTAACGCATCAAAGTAACTCATTATTTCTGACATCGATGCAAACATTGGAAAAAATAAACTGGAGCCGATTTCTATAACATTTTCTTCTTCTCCATGATAATAAGACATAGTCTTTATCCCACTAAATGCAATAAGTGCAAACATAAAAGAAACAAATAATGCAAATAACGGCGTACTTATAGCAGTCATTGTCGCTGGACTTCGAAATGATACGTCTCTAGTTAAGAATACCAGTATGCCGTACCCAGTGCCAACTGAAAGAAAACCCCTAGTAATAGTGCTATAACAATTGAGAAATGTATAGTTAGTCCAATTTATAGTAATTTTGGTAGCATACCAAGTACCGCTAGTTGACAATGCTACACAAAACAAAACCAGTATGACCATACAAGTATAAATAGCTATGAGCTTAACAACTATTTGTATAAATTTTTCCTTCTTAATTGATAAAATGTAGACAGATAGACATATTGCTGTTATAGCCACGATTGTTTTCCACGGAAGCAAACACTGTACTCCAACGTCCACTGTACAGTTACCACCTATTTCACGTTCAAAAAAGCAGTTACTAGCAGTCTTCATTCCACAATCGTCTTCAAATAAAATTTGAGCTTCTAGGCAGTGTTGGAAAATTGAAACGTTCACTCTTTTCACCATGCATTTAGTATCACCGTATTCGTCACAGCTAAGCCAGGGTGGGACATCAAGGGCCGAATAAAATGTGTAGACTAAGTACCAAGCAGTTACCACCAACAAGTATATAGTTTTTAGCAAAATCAAAAATAATGAACCATATCCAACATTTCGAAAGAGTGGAAAGTAATTCCACATCGAAAATATATTACAATTCGTATACTGAGCCAAACATATCTCGGAATACGCCAGTGGCATCCCGACTAGGACAACAGCAAATGTTTGTAGGGCTGCATGTGCGTAAAATCCATTATGTGATATCTCCGCAGGAGAAAACATTATCGTAATGTCGTTCATCATCCATGCCCAAACGATGATTCTATAATTAGCATAGCTATTCCATCGACTTTTCACTTCGGGACAGTAAGACCCGTCGATTTCGATTTTTTCTTCTTGTGGCATTTTCTAAGATAATTTTAATTTTGAAATACCAACTGAATGAATTTTATCATTGATCATGACCACATAGTTTAATACTTTCTAATAGATACGTTATCGCGCCATAGATAAAATAATAATGATTGTAGGTATACAATTAGGGGAAAGAATCAATTGGCGTAGAGTGACTATAAAATAAAATTTAATAGTAGTTAAAATAAATACTGGGGAGATAAAGTGAATTAAGCCACGCAGACGGGAGAGCAGGCGGGTGACGCAGCGGGTAATGATTCGTGCATGGTGCACCTAAATTATTGCGCTGCGCTGTAATTTATACCCGGACCTGATAACGACATAAATCGCTAGCGGCGACAGCGCTCGAGATTTCGACTCCGACGTTGACGCAGCATGACGCCACTTGACTGTGTACTTTCGATAATTGTTTCATATTGTTTTGTTTGTAATACGTATCATGGTCGTTAAATGTTTGTAACACATGCAACATTAAATGATAAGCACTAAACCTAATTTTACGTTACTCTCTGGCCCGCAAAAGAACTTAACACATTAAAATTATTTAAGCCCTACCTAATAGGTTGGTACTTGAATAGTGAATCACGCATATATTTCCAAGAAGTCCTATTTAGTAATAAAATGTATGTTTCTTTGTGTCAGATGGGTTACCTAGAAGTGGTAATCCCACCAGATTTTATAGCAGAAGAAACTTCAGGAGACATTATGGTGCCTGAAGGAGGCACAGCAAGAGTTTCATGCCGCGCAAGGGGAATGCCGGAACCACGTGTTCTTTGGAGGAGAGAGGATGGAGCTGATATTGTCATCAGGGATTCTAATGGAGCCAAAACGAAAGGTAACAAGTCTCATTATAATACTAGAAAATAATTATTATCAATAAACATAATCATGTGGTCACAATTAGGCCTCTTGGAAAGTTGGGAATTTTTTGGAATTTGCTATCTCCATATTTTAATGTTGTCCGAAACTTTTGGGAACGTCATGAACCTACATTTAACATTGACAACTATAAATAACAACGTCTGCGGGTTTCAATCTCATTTTTCTATCCAATTTGAATATTTTCATTTGAACTTTCTTTGAGAAGCTCTTGGAAACGTTCGATTATTCACAAAGAATATATTTTCCATACAGTGGCGATGTACGAGAAAGAGGTATTGACACTAACGAAAATATCACGTTCGGATATGGGTGCATATCTGTGCATCGCAAGCAACGGTGTACCGCCCTCCGTGAGCAAGAGGATCACTATCAAAGTACATTGTAAGTATAATGTTTTACATCTTAGGTAGTATATTAATAACTTTGTTTTCATCCAATGTTGTTCTAGCAGTAATACTTCAGAGTTGGCGAGACGTCGTTTTTGCTCTGTTCCATACGCAATTGTTTTCTATAGTGGTACTTGTTAACTATAGTGGTTTATTTATTTAGTCTGTCCGTCTGACTGTCTTTTAGGTGGGTATAAACAGCCATATCTTCTAGATTTATTACCGTTAGTCCTTACTTTGTCCTTAATAAATATAAAACTGTAATATTTCGATTATTATATTTCCTTAACTATAAAAAAATAACAAGACGTAGCAATTAGGTTCACTAGGAGTCAACTTTTTTTTGGTAAAAATGTTTTAGGAGCAACCTCATTCTAAGGAAGAAATAGGTCCTCGCCAAATTCGTAGTAATTGTTGTTTATCTCGGCAACTTTCAGAGGTTTCTTGTTATTAATGGTGTTATTTAATGTCAGCGAGTAGTAGCTTTTAATTATTTTCTGGCTGTAGGGGACTGTTTGTGTCTTCGCGTCAACTCGAGCGGACATTTCGCTTTTATGCAAGAT
The DNA here is from genome assembly GCA_905340225.1 of Abrostola tripartita. NCBI lineage: Eukaryota > Metazoa > Arthropoda > Insecta > Lepidoptera > Noctuidae > Abrostola > Abrostola tripartita. The sequence continues at coordinate 9,101,291 of HG996487.1, read as the reverse complement.
TTAACTTTAATATTATTAGTCTACTTTTGTCAAACAAAGTCGTGCTCTCGAAATTTTCCTTTTGCATTTTGTATACTGTGCAACGTGTAAATTCGGTGAGTTGAAAACGTAAATTGATATAAGGATTTAATTTTATTCATTTTCGTACAGTTCACCCTGTTATCCAAGTGCCCAATCAGCTGGTGGGCGCGCCGTTGGGAACGGACGTCACTGTCGAGTGCTACGTCGAGTCTTCTCCCAAGTCCATCAACTACTGGGTCAGAGATTCAAGTAAGCTTCTTAGAAATTGCCTTTTTATCAGCTAATGCGACTTATGAAAATAAAGGAAAATGATTACGTCTTTATAGTCCATTTAACCTGTAAGTCTTACGAAATAACCTACCTGGTATTATTTTTTGCAAGCTTTGCAAAATAGAAGCTTCAAAACCACAGCAATGAAAATTTACTTTGACTTTCACTGTTTCACCAGTTTTATTTAATTTTGGAAATGTTCTAACTACGTTATCTAACTGAAACTGTTACCGTATAATTCAAACAAATTAGACGGGATTTTGTTAACTTTGTTTTATAAATGTTTAATTTGAGTTGTAACAGTAAAACATTGAATGATAAAGTTTATCAGGACTACTATTTTTAATTAAAATTCGGATTAGGAGGGTACTCGTATTGCATTTTTAAAGAATAAAAAAATTCCAAATTTATTTTTTTAGATCTTAGGAGTGTAGTATTTTTAGGTGTACGTTTTCCTTTACATATTTTGAGTCACAGTTATAGTTATTACGGCCTAAACTTGCTTTGAACATTCTTGATGAGCAAGGATCCCAAAATAATACAGCCTAAAATCTAGGTTAGGTACTCTATTTTTTCCAGTGTATATCAAAGCAGTTTAATAACACAGATTGTGTTGTTACTAAGACAGTGGTGTCGTGTCCAGCTAGGTTTAGTGCTCCCCAGGGAGAACGTTCCTCCGTTACTATAACAACGGCACGCGAGTGACCTCTAAAACGCTGAGTTTAATCGCAACTGCAGAAGTAGGTAATTTAGGACGACATCACTTAGGAAATGTTGCTAATTACGACGAAGGTTTATTTCGAAACAACTTGGTAGTGTTTTGTTTCAAGTTTGTGAAGTTCGTATATACTTATCATGAATTTTCTTTCTTAGAAAAGTAGATAGAGGTGTGCTTCACACTTTCCATATTCATTGTGTACTGCACACCTCAGTTTAATTTAAAGGAGGCAGATGCTAAAGAGTTTACTAAATAACTTTCGTGAGTGTTATCCATATTATTTACTATATATTTCGGTTATACTCACGTGTGTATTCGGGAGTGCCCGAGTTCGGATCACGACTCTGTCGCGTAACCAGCTCATGAATAAGGGCTCCGTTCGAGTTCGAAACTAGTCGGGCATTCCCGAATCAGACGTGAGTATAACCGGAATATATAGTCAATAAGATGGTATAGATTCTTACTACAAAACGATTTATTTTAATAAGTATGTAGATAAAGACATCCTAAAGGTATTTTAAGAATAAGGTTTGTTAAAATATCAGTTCATAGTTTGTTGCATCTCTACCCTGATTTGTCTTACAATAACATTTAGATACACTTTCTGTTTATTGAACTTTCACATTGTATCATCAGCCGTACTAATGTGCTTATCTTGCAAAGTAATCCTACGTATCGACTAATATGTAAGTAGACGTCTGGGATTACTCTTTTTATCAAAATATAAAACACAAATTCGGTTTAAGGGAGAAGAATGCTTTTCTTCTACTCATTAAAATCCTTGACATCAAAGATTAGACTCAAAATAGAATCTATCAATGACAATATTATTTGTTAGCCTTATAAGTATTATGTTTGTACTTCGATGGTTTTCTGTGAAGCATTAACTGTTATATCATAGACGTTTGAAAATAAGACAAATAACATTCCATTCAACAAACATGCATGATGGAAAACACAATTTAAACTCTGCGAACAAAACGGATAAACATGCGAAGATTGATATAAAACGAGACTAGTTACGCCTAAAAAATTTAAAGCCCAGAATAGCTGCGGTGAAATGAAGAAAGTCTGGTTGTAATTGGAATTTTTTGGCACGAGCCAAAACGGGGCGGGGCGGGGTAACGCTTGCAAGTAATGAGATATTAAGTTTTAATTTACGAGTGCGTCGGGTTTAAGTCTTAAGAAAAGTGACCTATTGTGGGGAAATAAGACAATGCTCATTAGTTCCGTGCGACTGGACGCGAACGTTTATGACTCTCGCCGCTAACGTCCAACAATGCTTTTATAATTTATCGCTTCAGGATGTACGATATTGCCGTCTCCATTAAATTTTATGTAGTTCAGTGTTTTAAAAATAAGTAGGTGCTACAAATGTTTTAAATGTTCACGGAAGGTTGACTCGTTATTGTTCAATAACCAAAAAATGTTTTAGGTACCTTCTTAATTTTCTTTCAAGTTAATTAAGACGAAAAAATTTGTTTAGTCTACTGAATGCATATTTTAATTTGCTTTTAACTTGATTTACTTTTAATACGTTTGGAAATAATGAGACCTTAGGAGCAAATTAGCATAAAATTGATCGTTATGTGCGTCGATCACTTTTTTTTTAGCTTGATGTCATGTCAATTTCTACTAAATTCTTCAATCTTGATCTGGTAGTAAAGGCTTGTCAGTCTATAAGTCTACTGCTGACTGCTTAGGGTGGCAGATACAATCAAATATTATCGCTCTTCTACACCCTAAAACACTAAGACGCAGTTTTGTATGAAGTCATGAGAAGTTATAAAAACATTTGTGTGTTCCAACTACTAATGTACGTGATTTGCACGAGACTAGTTATCTAAGCATGAAGTCTGAAGGCAACACACCAAGTTAACTGGCAGAGCAAACATTCCACCAACTCCAGTCAAGCTTTTGATTCGGTAAGTTTCTGCTTAAGCGACCAAGCCGACCGAGGACTTACTAGCGCAACTTCATTGCTACAAATACTGTCCGCCTACCCCATCTGCTGTATACGTATAGGAATATATAATAGGTAGGCACTTAGGCATATTTTATGATGGGTATATTATTGCATAAAATGATGATAAGTTTGTAGGTACCTAAAATAAAAAGATAGGATCTACGCTGTCAAATTGTCGTATTTTATCAGTCAGCCAATTTTAAAATACGTGGGTACTTTATAGTTTCGTGCATTGATGTTTGTAAGTAATCATCAAAAAGTCATAATGGATGTACCATCATCATCATCATCAGCCAAAAGACGTCCACTGTTGAACATAGGCCTCCTCGTTTAAGCGGGGGGGTGTTGCCATAATCCCCACGCTTGGCAAGCGGCTTGGGGATCGCAGTATTGGTGGTGGAGTTACAGAAGACGCTGCTGCCCATCTACTGAATTTTACCTTAGTCGCCTCTTACGACACCCACGGGAGGAAACGGGGTGGTCAATTCTAGGCCGGATACCACACGGCCATGTACCATACATCACCAGTATATTTGAGAGACATGTCTAAAAAAGAATATCAAAATACATGTGCTTATATATTGTAATTCAATATATTACGCTGTTATTCGATACACAATCGATATTTTACCTTCATAAACCTCTAATGTGTGACGATAAACAATCACAAAGCCATAAACAACGCTATCATCAAATATAAACGCGTGCAATCGCCTTAAAAACCGAGCAGCTTGACGATAGGTCGAAGATGTTCCCTCAAATATGGGATATTTGACGAAACTCAAGTGATCATTACACACTCCGTGCGAACAAGGTTATTCGAGCACGAAATGTTCGTTTATTCAACTGATGAATCCATATTTTATTCATATTGCTACGTATGAGGTGAGAGGCCGTCTCTCCAGGATTCCAACTGAAATTTCATATAAAATTCTTTACAGACACCGAGCATTCCCATAAATGTTTTTATGTACTACTGATATTAGAATTTGTTATTTGAAAGGTCTTTTCGTGTTAGTGATGATGATGTGAAGGTTATTTGTTCCATCTATAATGCGTTCTAGTAGGTACTTTATATACCTATAGTAAAACAGCTTTTTCTGGCGTACAAAAAAAGTAACCTTATTGGTATGAATTACAGATAAAAATGAATACAATACAGATACAATTTTATCTGATGATTCCAAATGATGAAAATTATGTAGGATCCACGAAAATTGATTTGTGTTTATAAAACAAGTTTAATAAGCCAATTTCTAATACTATGCGTATAAAGTACGTAACGAAATTATTTAAAGCCGAAACAAAAAGTTAAACCAAACATTTATATTTTAGGTTACGTAATACAAACAAACAAAGGTACTTAATATAAATATTATGTAGTATAAAACATACGCCAGTTGCCCTCCTCTAATGTCACCATCTGGTATTGAATCTTGTTACGCAATAACCAAATCGACATGATAATTCTCACGGAATGGGGAAAACGATGCTATAAGAGTTGTAGGGTTTACGTGACGTCATGTGGCAATCTGGTACCACCCCTCACCATCGGTATAGTACACCATGACATATCGAGCCATAAGAAGACTTAATTACATCATTTAAATTGCGGGCCCCATATCGAAATATATTATGGTTCGCTTCTACTATCGACCACTCGTAACAAACTCGTATAAATGGAATGCCTTCCAATAACACTGAGAAGAAACATTACCACACTGAAGTCATAATAAAAGCACATGATATCCACTGTGAAAAATCCATTAATACTTATCCGCGCGTAAAATAAACCAAAGTAACTTAGGTACGTAATATAACAATAAATTTTTCTCCGCAATTCCGTTTGATAATAAGATGTCTGCTACTGAGTGTGTTAGTCTAAAATCATCTCGTTAATATAGTGAAGAAGAATGATAGGGCGTCAGAAAAGTAACACATTATATTTATTTGGTAATGTAGATATAGTAGCCCCCAGTACCTACATTGGTGTAGTGACTACTGAATATTACCGGTTCCTAAAACCTACAAAATAGATACGCAATTATAACGCAAAATATGAGTTTAAAGCCGTCTGTTACACATGTTCCCTGCTCCTGACATAATATATGGATTAGCAGGATTAATATTAATAATAATATTACACGGTAAAAAATACGTCGCTTAGCTTGCTTAAATTTTTGTATTCGTCATGTCCGTATAATACTCCCGAAAAAACACTTATAACTGCGTTCAATAATCAGAGACGTTTTATTTAACTATAGATAAAGTAAACATAATTAAATTGTCAACACAAATAGTAATAAAAATCATAATACGAGTGTACTAACATTAATGATCGATTCCTTTAACCCGCTAAACATTATGGCATCGTAAACCCGAGACGTGCAGATTGCCCACAAATATGACGTATCAAAATCAGTTTCTATTCAGAGTGTGGAGTAATGAGCTGGATGGAGCTCGTGGCTGTTACTTCGTTCGCTCTCGCCCCGCTCGAAGCCGTCGGCGGTTTCGCAAAGTTCCCCATTCGGCACTTGTCGCGCGAAATTTACGGGTTAATTTTCAATGGGACTGGGTTTGAGCTTCTGGAAATTTTAAGTTCCACATTATGCTTGGCTCTCATCCGCAGTGGGAATGTATGACGTAATAAAGGGAGAAGTTTCTTTTTTATGTTTGAAGATTTTTCTGTTTAAGAAGTTTTGATAAATTAGCGAATGTGTCAGTGACTTTGTGAGAACATTGATTATAGAGGTAATTAGCTTAACAATGTTTTCAGAATACATTAAACATATTACTTTATTAACATTACTGCCAATATATTTACATACGCATTACCTTTTAGAAAAACAATAAGCCTGATGGATATGTATGTAACAAACGTAGCTGATTGACTCAAACTGGGATTAAATATTGAAAATAACCAACAGTGTCATCAATTACTTCACGTTTTTACAGCATGATGATTCAATTATTCTATCTCTTTATCTAAACTGCTGACAATGTAGCTTTTTTTTGGTGCAGGTGCAGCAGTTTCGGACCTTATTTGGTACAAACAAATAAACAAACTAAAAATCTTTCCTCTTTACGATAGTAGTATCGACAATATAGACATACGTTATTCATAATAGCAAAGCAAAACGTTACACAGCATAATATATACTTGAGGTCACACGAAGCATAACATAGTACCTATACGTATGAACTTAACAACTTACTTGAGATGACTTGCAACTATATTCACTCGATATTTAACTTTGACTCTCAAACCGGCCTAATTCAGAAGCTTCAAAATTAATATTAGTTGTTGTTTCTCACAAAGGCATATTCATTCCATCAAGCCATTATACTAACATGTGCAAAGAATTACATAAAACTAAATTAGTAGAACAAGCATTTGCAAGTACCTAACTATATTAATTAAGCTTCACTAATATACACGGCCTTGTATTTTAGTCACAGACAAATGCGCATGTAATAAATCATCTTGAGCATTTTGATTAGATTTTATAGACGTTGCGTAACGTGTGCATGAAAAATATTCTAGTATGATATCATGCAGATTATCAAAAGCACGATTTTTGTACTATTAAAACCTATACTATTAACATGCGCACATTACTTCGAATGTCAAATTAAAGAGGTTTTTATAGTAAAGTAAAACATACGCTTTAACGCTGAGTTCTGCGTAAAATATCTGCAGGATACCTGCAGATATTTTACGCAGAACTCAGAGCTCTAAGCAAAATAGATAAATGTTACGAAGATAATATATAGACGCGTGGTCTTCTTGGAAGTATACCCCTGTAACATATTGATGTAGGCATTTAGTGTTCAACTAGGAAGATAGCACTACGGTTAAGATTTCAGTTTCTTCTTCTCGGAAGACTGATAACAAGCTAGTAAGAAATATGGAAGTTGTAACAATAGAAAAGCATACCTACATAAATCGATGGGTCTACTCAGAAAGCTGTTTATTCATAAACCATTTGTTAGCAATAAGTAGCTCCTATGTTACACATAATTTCATTATCAAGCATGGTTTGTGGTCGCCTTTAGTACTCGAGTGCTTTGTTCGCTCAGTCCATTACGTGGCTTCGTTTACAGCTCGCTGAGAACCTCGGGGGAGACCAGTTACAGTCATAATAACTTCTGTCGAATGGTCGATACAGTTGCTCTTGCCATTCACACAACTCAATATTATCCTGCTGCTGTGTTAGTGGAGCGACGTAATACACACTATATTATATTATACTACTTTATAACTACTATTAGGTACAATATACTACAGCAGAAATGCATTCGTTTTTTATGTGTCGGGGTATTTGTTAAGATAAGGTAATATATGGTTAGCTTGAGTTTTATATACGAGAGCACACTAAGTGACTGTCACAAAATAAACCACTCAGCAGTATGGTATTAAGTATAAAGGCTTTACCGAGCTCAAAGATTTCTTTAGTAGAAGCAAAAACGAGAAGCTACAGCACAAACGTTGTATTTATCTACTTAGATAAGTAAAGAAACCTGAAGTTCTTGATACAAAGGATAAATTAAGTTGGTGTTAAAAAATAAGATTATAGATAATATTTTAATGTTTTTAATTTTAATTGTTATACAATTGAATAGATATAGACAAAATGCGAACATATATTTACACTGGCCCAATTTTACTTTTGTACAAAATAAATTAATAACAATAGGCAGGCCGCAATTTATACAGCCTCGCGGGCTAATTATTAAAACGCATTAAGGTCACAAGTTGTTTTACGTCTGCGTTATGATCCATGGGGGCATTGTCGGCCAGCATACACAACCCTTTGTTGGGCCGCGAACTTGCTCCCAATGACTGGCGCTTTCTCTCGCCGCTTCTAAAACCAGCCCCGAAGGGTAACAACTACAGGATCGTCATTTTCGTTTGTCATCAATCTATGTTAGGGTGTCTGACATGTAAGTGTTAATTAAGCAGGCCTCACTCGAGCGTAATTAAGAGTGTTACACTGTTATTTTAGACATTAATTGAGATGAAATTTCTTGTTATAATGAAATGACTTCGAGATTGTCGAGTAATTTCCTCTGAAGGCCATCTCCGCCGCACGTCGTAAAGTCGAAGCACACTGGAGAGTAAACAAACCAAAGTTTCGATCGGAATGAAGATTAAGAAATGCGTTACTGGTGTTATCGTTTCCTTATAAAGTTCAAAGCGAGAGTCGGAGCTTAAATTTATGCTTTTCGAAATTGAGATGTTAAATATTGTGTAAACTGTCTTATTAGTCTGAAACTAATAACCGAAGCTGCCAAGCATAGGGCTCTCGAATATTTAGTTATTTAAGAACAGTTCACGTGGTGCGGTTATTCGCCATAAGACTGTTGTGAAACATCGTATTTTGTTATCAACGCAAGCATGACTTCATACTAAAGTTGTGTACATATTTTGTGGTGTAAACAGTGAGGGGGATATTTTATTGGTTCTAATAAAACCGGCAGTTGAAAGGAGTGTTTAACACGGCGGGCGGTGCAGTGTTTCCAAAAGAGAGCTAGTCGCTTTATCATTTGCGGACAACAGGCGGTAGAGGCTTACCACGGCTCCGAAGCGGCGAACGACATACTTACGTACCGCAATGTAGGGATTGTTTGGGCCACCACTCTAAAGGGGTCCACAGGAAATGTTGGCGATTTGGAGCTTCTTGAAAAATATCGTTTCCCCTGCAACGGAATTTTGTGAGGGACAACTGGGACATTGTTTACCTTATCTGGTAAACACTTTAGTTTGCCGCAGCTGGATTCAATATAAATGTGCGCGAGTTGGGACATACCGCATTTTGCACGAAATAACACACATTTTTCCATGTCTCAATCGGATGTATTTCGAATATTTCACCTAGAAACCTAGAATACATTTTAAAAGTTGGATGATGATCATGAAAGTGTTATAAAACGAAAAGTAAATACTTAATAGCCTTTTTACTTGTTTTTCTTTAGACAATATGAAGCAATAAACTGTTGAATGAGAACAGATTCATATAATAAAAATCCACTATCTCCGAGCGAAGAAAATAGTTTACAGTAAAGTTTTCTTTCCATTCTCAGTAAAGAGTGCTCATAAAAAGAATAATTTTGTCTTCAATATTATTTTATTAACATTCATTTAAGAAAACATTGTTTATAACACTGAATCCGAATGCTATTTTAAACACCAGTGTAGGTAACGTCTAAGATTTTGTTGGTCAAGGTTTTAGCCCTATGTATTAGGGGCCAAACCAACAAAGAAATAAATTTCTCTCCGTCTCAGAAATCTCATATTTAAATAACGTTTCTAATAAAAATAATGTCCTTATTTGATATTATAGATGTACTATTTAACATAAGAATTATACCTATATAAAAAATAGGTCTTTTACAGTTTAGATGAATCTATTTTAATAATTAGCCTAAAAAATTGTAAATTGTCCTGCAGATGAGATGGTGATATCGTCCAGTAAGTACGAGGTGGTAAACACAGTGATCAGCTCGTTCGAGAGCCGCATGACACTCACGGTGCGACGGCTGACGGCGGCCGACGTCGGCGGGTACCGGTGTGTCGCGAAGAACTCCCTGGGCGAGGTCGATAGTGTCATCAGGTTATATGGTAAGCATCAGGTTATATATGTATATAAATGTGGACATGGTCAGTGGAATAAGGCTTTGACCGAATGGCAACCAACGTTAGGTCAAAAAAGTCTGGGATGGTCAAACGGTCAGAACAGAGATGGATGGAAAAAACAATAGGCCTATATCTAGCGGTGTTTGAAACCGGGCTGATTACGATAACTTATTTATAGGTACCTAGTGTTTTAATTTTCTATAATGGTTGGGGGCAGTGTTAGCAGGTAAAGGTATCGGTGTATATCTACTGCGTGCTTATTCCTATTCGTCTAGCACGTATTGAAAACTCCGGACGGCGAAAAGATTTTTTTAATTATGTCTTATTAACGCTTATTTTATAGTATCTACTACTGATTTATTTTACTTTAAATTGGTAAAAAATAAAAAAAAATCGTAATCCTTAGCTCATTAATTTGTACGCTCATCAGATTACCAGTTTTGTAAAAGATATTACGTTCGCTAAAAAGTGCTAAATAGTTTCAACCTTTCTCTAAATAAAGGACTAAATAGAATAGTAACTAGAAAATAAAATAACAAGTGTAGTTTAAATACTGCACATCACTTTAGGTTTCTTAATTAAAACAACTAAGTCTAGCCTACTTATATTAAATTCCTAACATTCTGAGCAATGAATCTTAGAAATTCCAATTACAAATGTTCAATGAATTGAGTTCACATTGACATCAACAATATTCATCCACAGAGATCCCTGGGCCAACTGTAAAGAATACAAGTCCTGCAAACAAAAGAGAAGAGTACAAGTATTCAACGCCTATAGAGGGGCCCGACAATCAATTTGGTTCTGCTGACAGGTCGGATGACGAAGACGAACGAGAGACCGCCACATACACGACGGATAGACATTCAAATGCATACAAACACGAAAACGTAACTAAAAACAGAACAATCAATTATTCGCCGCCGCCGGAACAAAAGCTTAGCAATAAAGTTCGCAAAATTATTAACAAATTCGAAATAGAGGAGTTTGGCAGCAACAGATGTTGTGTACATTCCGTGTTTGTAATAAACTGTATTCTTTCGTTAGGAATTATTGTAGTACTAGATTATACGTAGAGCAATATACGTTATTTGTGTTAGCTGTTATTGCATATGAATGTTTACAATGTTAACCAAACAATACTTCGGTATTCATTCCAGTATATTGTAAGTTACATAATCGAATATAAGATTTTAGCGCCTTTAAACATAATTAAATGTTAAGGGGATGGAAAATTGATATTGATGAGAGAGTTCCGAGGCTATGGAAATTAATGTTTCATTGATGCGATACCGGCACATTACATTATTACCTCGTTTTATCGAATAGTTATAAAAGCTTTACCTGGAACATCGATGAACTGTGTGTAATATGTTAACAGAATGTGATGATAAACTTAATTTTAAATAAATGGTTATTCTTCGATTTTATTTTTGGGTCATAAAATATAATATTTACACTCTTCGGAAGTAGAATGCAAAGTTATGGATGACAGAATAATATTAAATGCCTATTAATAATTGATAAATTATGATTATCGGAATATTAATACCTATATGGTCAATTTATAATATCCTATATACTACCGGACTCTTGATACAAGTATATTAAAGACTGTATACAGATTATTCAATATAAAATTAATCATAATTTTTACAAAATTACACCAACACACCAAATTATACATCACAAATTGTACCAACGTAACTAGGTTGTTATAATTTGTGATCGTTCCTGAAAGATTTTTATTGCATAAGTAATAAAAGGTTCGTTACAAACGACATGATAACTCGATGTTTATTGATGTAAAAACGGCTTAAAATGCAAATACGTGGTAGACAACTGAATGATTGTAGGAGACAATAAACTTTTTTTGTATATAAAATGATCAGCCCTTACCATGTGTTCAGTGTATTATTTATTACTTGCAACATTTGCATTCTGCCTGTTTATTTATTTTTGTTTTTGTTCCTGTTACGTATGAATGAATTCAAACGGATTTAGTTGCTTTTTATTGTATTCTGGAGAAGTTAAAAATTATCTTTTGTTCGCCAAGACTGATGTCTGAAATGTTTCTACAACTGTAAAGTAAGCGGTTTTCAGCAATTCACCTTATTATACTCCCCTTATTTGGACTGAAATAATAATAGATAAAATATTTATATAATAGTATTTCGATAAATTATTCTTTTTCTTATCGTATGATTGACGAACGGCGGTTTAAACTCTGACCAGGTTGGTCAGAGTTTAAACCGCCTGCAAGCCTCTGACCTGCCTTTACACACCGTTGAAAAATCTCTCAGGTGTGCCAGATTCCTCACGATGATTTCCTTCACCGTCTTATTTATTATTTCCAATAAAAGCACTGAATTCAAAGAAACCATAACATCACGCCTATATTCTGTAAAGGGTTATGTAGAGGTTTCGCCAGGTTTATTATATGTCCCGGTGTAAAAAAGGGGCGAGCCTATTACCATCAACCGGACACAAATCTGGACTCCGTGCTGCTGCTGAGAATTATTTAATGGAAAAACCCACTGAATTTTTAAAATGTAATAAAAATTATGTTATAATATATAATATACTATTTTATGTGACGTCATATTAGAGCAAGACACACCGTCTCCTACGTAGGATGCTCGTCCGATGTATCACAATGCACCGGCAGTTAATAACTCTTGTGACAGATGGCACCCGCGTATCCGTTCTCATGGCATACATTATTACTTTTAGTTAATTAAATATGTTTTGCATTTTCGTGCACATAGCGAGTGGTAGGTTGCCGCAATGAAAAAACAAGTTTTAGTATTGGCTAAAACAGACACGTCAGTTGTTTGATATTTTTTCTGGTTGCTTTGGTTAATACCTACGTCGCTTATCTTCTTCTTAAAATTTGTAAACATAATTATTTTTACTAAAATACCATCTGACTAATTATTTTATTGTGTCAACGAAAATCAATAGATATTATGCCGAACTCTACGTGATACCACGTTGGGCGCCAATATTTCCAGATGTGGCTGAATGTTGCGACCCTTTATATTGCGGCTTACAACCTTTGTATTGGAACATTTATAACTGGAACGGCCACTGTTTTAACTACTTTACAATCTCGGATTAGTCATAATAGGAATTCTTAAAGTAAATATTATATTATAATTATTTTACCAAATGTCTTTTAACACAAACAACTACGATTTAATAGCGGCTTGAAAGATCTATTCGAACCAAATATAATAATTGAATCCATATCAAATAGTTAATATAAATAATAAAGAACCATTGTTTTATATAAGATTATGTAGACGAATATAAATCAATTAATATTTTTATCGAACTGTTATGATAAATTAATAATGGTCCATTTTATTTCCATTAAAAAACTTTCTATAATCTTCTATACTATACTGTTATTGAAAAACCTCTATATAAATAAGGACAAATTAATAGTCCATAATAATAGTCCATTTGTCTAATAACCATTAATGTAATTAGTATTATTTGACCAAATTGTAGTTAAAAGGCATAGATAGATAATATATTATATTATAGGTCGAGAGTGTATGGGCATTATTCATAATGAATACAAAATAATGCCCGTATTGAAATTTGATAAATTAACAAATAATATAATACAAGTGTAACCAAACGTTTTTGTGATCTTTGGAACTGAAACGCTAGATAGAACATGAGACATAATAAATAAATGATTATTATTCTAATTAAGTTGTTTGAATTTTGTTCCCTGTATTTTAGGTAAATAAAATTTTATAAGACATTTTTCTGTAAAAGGCACACAGTTTTTTAGTTACTTTATTATTTTTGAATTTTAGTGCAAATTAAATAAAATATTATATTATTATTATTTGATGTTACATGTTACAAGGTTGATGGACCATTTATCAGGCTCTGGGCTGGCAGACATGTGCGTGCACATGTCCATGTAGCCAATTAATATACTATGTTGTTATTGAGTTTACTAACATAGGCTAAGTTCTTACTAACACTAATTATTATGGATCCGTTGGTCTGAATTAAAAAAAAAATGAATTTGAAATTTGAAAACTTCTATTTAAAATGAAAAAATAACTCATCATATGATTCATTCATTAAAAAACGACAGGTATTCAGGAAGTGGAAAAAAATCTAAAAATAATGATTTCTTTATCGAATTACACAAATTAGAATCACTACATAGTAAGTGCACTTTGAAGTGATTAAACTTATATTTAACTAGACAATCATACTTGAATTAAAAGATCAATCTCAATGTCAAATTAAAACTCACAATAAACTGTAGCTACCTACTATAAGACAGATGACAATACATATCTCGTATCCACAGGCCTGAAAAATAAGTGCTAACTCGAACAAGTCAAGTTCGAGGAGGCCCGAGTTGCGGTTTGTCCCAAGTTTCTTCTCCCGATGTGGCGGATTACCCGCCTTCGCTCATCTTCATTATACAGTAGAACTTCGCCATTTTCACACCCCTGCCTACTTCCACATGAGGCGACCGTGTTTTGTTGCTATGTATGCAAATCAAGCGCGCTAAGTTCACAAACAAATAAAGTTTTTGGTTATAAAGAGACGTTAGGTTAATACGCTGTGGCTGGCTTGTTTAATTTTGTTCAAAAGTATTTTGACGTGGGTTTTTTCTAGGGTTGTCAATGCGAGAAATTTTTGGCACATTTTTTAATGTTGTGCCGTAATTACGAGGGTTAAGCAATTATTATAGGCTCTGGAGAGTTAAGCTACTCGTATAATAATTTTGTTAACTTAACAACATAAAGTAACAAGTTAAGCATTAAAAATGTTTTTAACTAAGATACTGGAATTGCAGAAACAGTATTTGCACTTAACAGTAGTAAGTATTGTCAAATATTTGGGTAGATATTTGCAGATCACACAAAATTCTCCTGAGCTGGAATCAAAGCTAGCTCCTGCGCGATCCAAACCAGCACTACGCTCAGGTCCACATAAATACTAACCGTCAATTCCTCACAACTTTCTCCGGATAAACTAATATTTTGATACGAGTGGCACAGTAACACTCGTACCGATCCATTGTACGGTTAATTAAAACTCGACTGAATTCCCGGTTGTAAATTTTACGTTTTCGAGTTTTTTTTACGGAACTTTTCGACAGAGCATCCAGTTTTGTTTATTTATGAGCTTTGGCACTGCGGACGGACGGAACGCTTCACCGACAATATATTCACATTAATGTTGGCTGCTTTTTGCAATACTGATTTAGGGACCCGACACACACCGAGTCAAAAGGGTTAAACTGCGTTGGGGACGTCTTTAAAAAAATAGACTTAACATTTGAATATTCAAATGTTCTGAGAATGTGGGTTGTTGTAATGTTACAGGCAAGGCTGGAAAAGCAAATTGATAATAATATTATTTATGTTGGTAGAAGGTCTTCAAAATAATAATAGGTCCTGTATACATTTTGCATTTTAAATTTCAGTGGTGTTAATGGCTAATGGCAAAACAATTTTTTACAATAACAACGGACACTCATGTGGACTGTTTTTGATAAAATTAAATTATCTTTACGTTTCGTCCATGTGTGCTCTCATTCACACCGCATACCGCAAATCCTGAATAAAGACAAATCAATGTTTAAATAAAACAGCATGGTGGTAGTTTAACTAGAAATAAGGTGCGATCGAGTCAAATGCAAAAATAAATATCAAAACACAAGACAATGTCTGATTAAAGATAAAATTAAAACTATACACGACAATGTATATAAAACAACGGGAGACCCGGACAGAGTAACGAGAAAATAATCAATCTTCCAAGTCCACTTCGAAGCAATCAACGGTCTGTTATTGCGTCCGTCCAATCCGATAAAAGAGCCGATATATCAAAGACGTCCGCGGTTCAATTACTAACCAATGTGCTATCTCTTAGAAGCAGTAAATCGAAAATGAAAATACTGACTGCAGGCCTACGACACTGCACTGAACGATGGGGTATGTCAACAACAGGGCCGATGTCGGGGTAAATCGATACATCGACACACGAGTAAACGAATGATCAAGTACGAGATTGTTTTTAAGGGCTACTAAAAAAAAATACTAGCACTTTTATAGCTGCCAGTGACATTTTAGAACCTAACCTAACTCTATTTGTCAGTGGAGTAACAATGTGGAGAAAAGTTTAAACGGACATTTTTCAGGGTTCTTTATTTTCTGAGTGACTGAATTCCGTTTTTGTGTATTTAATCTGACTCAAATAAGATTATAAAATACCGCTGTAACAGGAGACCTTACCTTATTTTAGGATTGGAATGCCAGCCTGTCATTTAGGTGTGAAGTAGCTTTTATATTTTCCTTTTAAATTCATGGTCTTTTAAACATAAACATAACATCTCGCATGTATTCCCCGAAGGGGTAGGCAGACGAGAACATATAGTACATGTTGTAAGTCCCAATGCAATAGGGGGTGAGCCTATTGCCATCAAGAGGCACAAATCCAGACTTCGTGCTGCTACTGAGAATAACCTAATGGAAAACTCAGTAACACTTTACCCGACCCGGGATTTGAACCCAGGACCTCTTGCCCAGCAGTCGCGCTTAGCGACCACTAGACCAACGAGGCAGTCTTGTCTTCTTGGTGGCATAATGCCATTACTACGATACATTGAAGCAAGTCAAACCCTATACGAGATACGCATGCTGAAAACTCTACACTGACGAAACACAGACTTCGAAAGAAACATAATCAACCGGAGAGGCATGGGCTCATCTAATTTCGTAGGTGTCGTACGACGGGACATATTAACGCAATTACGTGTTAAAAGCCTCGTCGAGTGCCCCGGGCGTCACTCTCAAAGAGATACACCTATTGAACACCGCTACATGTAGGCGAACACAACGCGTTTGCATATTGTGGTATTTTGCCTCCTCTGTACACGCTAATCATTTTGTCTTTCAAGTTCATCAGGAATTCAATATGAGGTCTGATTTTAATGTTTTATTTTCAAGTTTGAGATTGCATATGTGCTTTTTGAAGACATAATGTTACAAACTCATTATTTACCATATATGTATGTATTTTTCTGTCATTGGAAGATCTTCAAAAGAAAATTATAAGGTAAAAAGTTAGGACAGCCTGGACTATATAGATCTACTGATGTGAGCTAATAATAATTCTATTCAACTGTCTTTTACATAAAGTGCTGATGATGATAGATGCATCTTTAATGTCAAGTGCATCAAAACCAAGTTAAACTGGTTAATAAAATCAAACGACGTCAAAGTTACAAGAACGTTGTGAAATGCATTCTCTAGGTACATCATTATTAAATTAACACATGTTAAGATTTCACTTTGCACGTCACCTCCGTCGTGAAGATGGAAGTTATTTAAAGATTCATTCAAAAATTAAACGAAGTGTTTCGCTTTTAGTCGCCTTCCAGATTAAACCTTCTAATAAGGTTCCCGCCTTCATACCAAATTGTTTTAGTGTGTTTAACGGCCAATTTGAGCAAGTTCGAGCTCATTTTGTATACATAAAGAGAAATTAGGTAATTTGTTTCGTGTCCCGTTTTATGAGAGTCTTTGTGCGCGAATATTTACCGAATGTTTGTGCGTCGATTTATTACGTGATTCTCGAATAGATTGGAACATTCGTATGCTATATTGTTCTATTATAACTCTCATCGTTTGTACTCATTTAGTAACTAATAGAACAATTCACACAAGGCATTTCTTTAATATGTACTGATTTATGAAATAACAAACTTTATTCTAGCTAGATTTACTAATAATTGTCGAACGTTATGCTTACTACTTAATATTTAAGTCGGATTTTTTTTAATTTACATAAAACCATCATTTTTACTACATTTAAACAAAAAAACCATTTAAAAATTATCTTGACGCTTTTATACCGAACGGTGAAAACCGTTTGAAGTGCCAGGTATCTAGAGTGAAGGGTCTTTTAATCAAAAGAGCGCTCAGTAAATATTTTAAGAAAAAATATCATGAATGATTTAATTAGGTACTTTTAGGACACGAAACTGCTAGACTCTTTTAAAGTTTGTTACTACTTCTTAGGTGCAACTTCTTTACTTGTGCATATACGGTCTTTTTCTGTATATTCTCTTCGTCTTCCTCGAAGAGAACAGCTCATAACGTAAAAGTAAGAGAAACGAAACTTATAACGCAACAGTTATACGCAATAAAATATTATGAATACACTATATTAAATAACCCCACGAACAAAACGCGTCCCTACATTATAAACACATATATATTTCGGCTCTTTGACCACGAACGATAAAAAGTCGTCGCCGTTTATCAAAAGTTCAGCAAATATCCTGACCCACAATTTATACCCTAATAGTTCCAAAACAGGAGTGCACAACTTTACGTAGGCGTTACACAATGCAAGCTCTAACGAAATTCGACAGTAGTGGAGCAAGTGCGCCAATTCATCGGGATTGAACTAATGTGAGAAACAGAGCGGATCTGGGTTCTAGACCAAACGAGCGACGCAATTGTTTGCCTAAATCTGACAGCTGTACATAATATCCAGCTTGGTGCTAAGTAGTTGAAACTATTTGCTGGGAGTCTGGACTTAGAAATCTCTCTCACACAACATGAAACGTGAAATGTTCCAAAGCTTAGAAAACAATACATGGATCAATATCAATACTGTACCTTACATACTAAATTCCCTACATAATTAATTTGGTTGTTATTAAGTTTAATAATTACGCTAGTGTTTCTATAAAGTACGATGACAAAGCAGTTAGTGTTATTTTAATGCCCGAATACGACCTATAAATACATAGAATGCCAGTATTTGGTTATAGGCTCCAATGGTAATGACAACAAGAAAGATTAAAAACAACTAGTACTAAGTTAACTAATAATCCATATTAGCTTTCAACACGATATTTATTTGTTTATACAAAATGCTTAAAATAACTAAACAAAGATAGATAACAAGATAGAGTGAGGGGCTTAGCGTCCTCAATATTCAATTAGTTTTATTCTTCATAAAAGTATAATATTCATGAGACAATAAGGAAAATACACACTAAACAGTCTCTGTCATCATCATTTAATTATATATTTTTGGCGATTTGTAAAATTCAAGGTAGAGATTCACAAGAACAATGGAATTCAAAAAATATGGAACTATAATGCTAATTTTCAGTTATTTTACGCCACTCTACCCTGTTTTTCGCAAATCAAATTTAGGCCCACCTCTTAGCCAGATTCTTTTCCGAAGCAATTCAATTTAGGTTCTCAAAAAGATTAACTAAAGTAAGTCAAGATGGACTAAGGATTTGTTTTTTAATGGAGACGGGCTCCCGAGACTACTTATGTCGAAATATATTATGCTGGCAAATCACGTAAACTAGGCAGTATAAATATAATTACGCTTTACTTAAAAATTAATGTAATGGTGCGCCGCGGGGCGTGCGGCAAAAAGGATAATTAATTACGAAAGAAAGTTAAGTGCTGAAAAAGTTAATCGCGTTTAAAAATTAACGCAACGTGTTGCATGGAAACGATGATAATATCTTAAGTATCTTGCTTCAGTTTTATGTGAGGCAAACCTGTAGTTGACGCAACCGATTGGTGCGGTGGTGAGTGATTTAGACAGTGGATTAAATCCCGTTCAAGAAAAAAAATTAGGTAGTGTTATCTGCAGTATATTTATTTCAAGCTTAAAGTCATGTTAAATATGTTTTTAAAACACCTACAATGGACTTCTTTTTTATTGAAAATTAAAAAGTTCAATTAAAAAAACAATATAATTTCTGATTGGTTAGTTAAAATAACGTTAGTACACTACACGTTACCCTTAACATACTAAATGGTTATAAGCATCTCTTTGACCAAAACAGTTCTAGCTATACAAGCGCTATCATAATATTGCCGCTACTTGTTATAAACTCAGGAACTCATTTGTTTGTCTGCTATATGGGCCCTTTGAATGCAGCAATATTCCGACTTAAATTTGACATTAAGGCTTTCATATTAATGCTTATAATACAATATACATCATTAGAAGGGGTATTGATAGATAGACATGGTAAATCGGTATCTATTGAAATTTGGAAATCGAATCTGTTGGAAATTATTAAGCACATTTATTGAGGTGAATTTACGCTAAGATAACTAATACAAGACGTTCTTAGAAACCTTAAAAATATGAAACTGTCTTTCAAAAGATAAAACGATTATCGAAATCTATTATCTATTTAATTGACGAAGACATCACTCAACTTGCATTACAAAACTTTTGAAACGCGTACCTTTTCTTAACTCCTGTTTTGCAGTTGGTTAAAATTTAGAAGTCACGCCAGTAGTCACGTAAGTGTGTTTTATATTAAAAGCAATATCAGATAACAGCGGCGTGTGAGTCGATCGCATGCAAAACGTGCCAAAAAGCCAAAGAGAGCGCATCCATCGTGCACCCATGACTACTATTGCGCCTGACAATATTTTATACAGCTGTGAAAATTGCAACCGCTCCCCAACTTTAACAATTTACACGCTCGTGCAGTCGTCGCTTGCATATTGCTCTAGTGTAAGGCTGCGGCATACTGTTTACGTTACTACGCGCTTTTGTATCAACCATGTTAAACCAGTATTGTGGTATCTGTAACAGTGTGTGTCAAGAAAATCCAAGATTTTGCAGTAGCGTTTATATCATGTTGGTAATAATGAAATGTGGTGTTTGAATAAACATGATTTAGATTTATAATGTTCTTGCAGAGTTCGTACAATAATAAGTGCTTAATAAGATCGATATTATGTGCATCACTTGCATGAGGCACCCAACAACTAAAGATGTCTTGACACAAGCAACGTGCAGTTTCGGCCAATTATTTTCTACAAACATCTGTCTAACCGCAGCAGTGATAAGACCATTCGGCGCCATGTAATTACCATTAGTCACTGTCAATCAACTCTAGTTTGTCACTGAAATCCCAAATGAACTAGTGACCTAAATCACTCACACTTATACGGCATTGCAAACAGTTGCAAACGCTGCAATACACGCGTCTTGACATAGTCATAGTCATAATGTTTTTATTTCATGTAGGCTACAAAAGAGCACTTATAAAACGTCAAAACTAGTTGCTCGGTTCCAAAAAGTCGTTTCTATGAAGAAGAACCGGCCAGAAACTCCATGTGCATCTCAAAACACTAAAAACATGGCTTTACTAACAACCTTAATCACATTCCCATTCTAGCCTCAATTCCCAAGCTATAAGGACCATGACCATGGTAGTAATTATACAGCTACTAACTACCTTTTCAGATTTACAACATGTTACACGATGAAATACTAAAACAAAGGTATTTAGAAGAGAGAGAGATTTAGACGTACCGAGTGAGTTTTGCATCAAATTAATATAATTAATTTCAATGTGGTTGTGTTCATAATTAGATTTGAAATCTTTGTTTGCAGGGCTAATGAATCAAAATACTGGTGCTGTTTTGTGAATAAAGTATAGTGATGTATGCACTTCTTTGTTCATATTTATATTTGTATGATCCTGACATACCTACCGCTTTCTCCTCACCACCCCTTCACATACACCCTTCAGTGTAGAGTTTGACGACCAGCCCCCTTACCATGAACTCTTAAAACAGGACAGTTTACGATGTGGAAGCGAGACGCCGCATTACACTGCACGTAGCGGCGTCTCGCTTCCACATCGTATACTGTCCTGTTTTAAGATTTCATGGTATAGGGGCAGATTGGCTCAGTGGCTAAACGATTGGACGCCAGGGGTTGCGGTTTCGATTCCCGCACGGGATAAAAATTTGTGTGATCCGCAGATGTTTGTCCCGAGTCTGGGTGTTTGTGTATGTGATATTTCATGTTTTTGAAACGCACCCACGATACAAGAGAGATTCCTAGTGTGGGGCGACGTTTTTTAAAATAAAATAAATAGAGTACAGCTACTCCTGAACTAGCTTTTATACAGCTTACACCCCTTACCATGAACTTTTAAAGCAGGACAGTTTACGTTGTGGAAGCAAGACGCCGCGCGCCGTGCCGCTATGTGCAATGTAATTCAGCGTCTCGCCTCCACAACGTAAACTGTCCTGACTCCTGCTTTAAGAGTTCATGGTAAGGGGGCAGTTTAAAGTATTCTATTTTTTTGTTAGAAATGTAAGTAGCCTTAAAGTTTTATTCAACACGAAAGGGCATCATCAGCCTATATCCGTCTACTGCTGGACATAGGCATCTAGACGTGTAAATACAGCATAGCATCATCATTATCATAAAGCAGCTTTACAGATAAAATACGGCATTATTTATACCTTAAGTACCTACCTCAAAAAGTTGTTTAAAAGACTTCAGATAATTGAAGATAAAACACTACAAAATAGAGTTACAAACAGCAAAGAGTTTCATAAGCGAAAAGGTGCTTCCCCGGGGATGTAGGATGAAATATTATTTATATAATTTGGTTCTATGTTAACCATTTATGGCTCACACTTTCCGCAAAGAATAAGGCGGAGAGAATCCCTTCTCCACAGTCACGTGCTCTAACAAACGTGATGGGATTCAAGATTTCTGTAGTGTGTAAATGATTATACTGTGTTCCAATAACATTTGCACTTAATGTAAACAATCTTTTAACGGGTCATTTGAAAAATCAGGTAATTATTAATCTTATAAGTATTTTGGTGTCTTAATATTTTTTTAATATAACATAACGTAAGTTGTACACTGTACAGTACCTGTATGTGAAACAGACTGCAGGCACAGGTTTACAGTACGTCCACATTTTGCCAGTTATGTAAAAGGTCTCATGTAGTGGACTAACCTATAAACGGTCACAAACCCAAACTCGATGCTGCTATCTAAGAATTTCCGAATCAAAAACCCCATAACACTTTTTCCAAACTGAGAGTCGAAGCCTTGACATAACGCTAATCATTCGCACTTTGTGACCGCTAAACCGACCGTTTTGGAAAATAAACTCAAAATATTGTTGACCATTTTTAGCAAATTGATTTGATAAAGACTACTACTATACTTATACCTATTAGGTGATATTCATATTGTTTTATTTTTCAATTTAAATTGCGGACAAATGTCATTGGTCATCTAAAAATTCTTCTTCGCCTCACAAAAACCTTTGATATGTTATTTAATATTTAAAACGGTTAGTGAAATAGATGACAAGTAGCCATCGCTGGCCGTAAGCGCATTGCGGTCGCTGTGATGCTTGGTGTAGAAGCGACGCTGATATCGAGAGAAACGTCGGCCAACGCGAGTACCGCGTTGGCCGACGTTTGCTTCTGATATCTCTATGCTATTCTGACGTATTTTAAGTACTGGATAATATTTTCTTTCTGACAACTGGTTACCTACCTACCTGAGATCATAATAGACCCTGTAGGGCACAGCAACAATAGTTGGAGAGGGGGATCCTTTTCCTTAAATCTAATTAGGAATCAATTTATGCAATTTTTTCTTTTATCTATTACCAGTGACGGGTTGGTTATGCAAAAGTACCTCAAGTAAATGTTATGTTATTAAAAAACGATGGCTAATGGACGTTTGCCTTAGTTTTAACGCATCGAGTGTAGGGAGTAAAGTGTACATGTACAACATTTTTTATTAATATTTTTATCATATTTAAAATAATCATGTAACGTTTTTTTATAAAAACGAGCAGCATTACAGATTCACCAACCCTTTCAACCAACAAGAATACAACAATCCAATTAAAGTTCGGCAAAGTTAGATATGTGACCCTGTGTTAACACACAAGCTTATCACGCCTGTATCCAGTGGCACGGAAACGATGGCAAATGAGATATTCACTAACGTACGACGGGAAATACATTTACCTATGAATATATGCGTTTATTGGAATTGAAAATACCTATCACAAGGCTGGGGTAGTTTGTGGTTTGAGCACACGTAAGATACGTACGTCTTTCCTTTAAATTATTTGGTGATGACATGTTACGGAAATTATCGCTTGTTTCAGTAGTGATTTCAAAGAATGTGGTGAGGAAATATAGGTATTGTTAAGTGTAAACGTGAATCTAACTCTCTTTTGGTATCTCACAACGAATAAAACTTGTGTAAAATTATGAAGTTGTACATCGATTGGTGAGGAATGTAATGATCTAAACTATTTTATATTCCGAGAAAGGCACTGTAATATCACGCGAGTGAGGTCGCGGGTAAGGGCAGTTTACTATAAAATCTACAAAAAATATGTAAATATTGAACTATGAAATACGTTTTTAATATATGATGAGGTTGCACTATTACCTATTACAGCTCTAAACACGAATTATTTAAACCAAACAGAATTCCTTGCGTGATTGGTAATTTATGTTTCATACGTGGTTCGGATGAAATTTCTACTAAAATAGAGCCTTTGTAAGCAAACAACATCTTCGTAAATAGAATACTAACGGACGATTTTTATCAGACTTAACCCTACATTTATTCAAATATCAGTTCTGCGTAAAGCGGGGCCAGACGAGACAATTGCGAGAAACGAGCCACCGTCAAACAAACGAAATAGTATTTATGTCTCTAAAATATACAAACGAGGGGACATTTTTTCTCTTATACCGCTAATCCGAGCGAGTCCTCACGTACCTACGTTATTAGCATGCGGAGAAACAAATCCAATCTGCCAAACACGTGGTGGTAACAAGACGCGGGAACTTTACGGAACTCCGCACGTATACGCGAAACGGGAGCGTGTGTTCATACATATAAACTTTTATGCGCCGCACAATACAAGCTTATTACAACGTGTTAAAGTTCAAAGTTGCGTGACAAACTGCACGATAAATAGATCGCAAATAGGAGGTGTTTCTGTTCAGCTAGGAGTATTTCTATTCTCTACAGACATGAATCACTTGTGCGGTAATGTACGGTCGATGCCGTTGTCGTATATTCAACATAATAATATCTTATTTCCGTATAATATTTGGAGTAAACTAGTATTAGGCAAAACAATTTAAAACTATGCTAACAATAAATCGAAAAGTGGTTTGTTCTTACAAAAAAAATCATTAAAAGAAAAATTTGCCATCATCGGAAAAAGCTGTAAAGGGGAATTGAACCTTGGTGGTTCTCTAGAAGTAGAGTACCCTTTCTGTTATTTCTTTTCAGCTATTGCAGCTGCACTACTGGTGCTTACTAAGGGCAGTATTGCAACGAGATAGGTGGGTAGTTACCGTCATAATATAATGAAAGTGGTGTTTTAAATACCTGGATGGCCTGACTATGTTTGGGTGCTTGCTTTGTTGTCTTTTATTTTGGCAGAATTCAGAATTTTAATGCAGACGTAGATTACAAAGAAAATAATCCCTTTCTGACCTTGGCTCCATGACCTTATGTCACCTGGCTTTAAAACAGTGCAATCTGTTAGCAGCTTCTCAAACTTCTTTAAAGGTAGCTGTCTAGCCACGTGTTAATGCTGTCAACTGACATGCGATAAAAATGCCATCTATTAAAAATCTTGTAAAAGTATGCAGAAACTCCCGACATCTATCGGTGAACTCATGAATTAAGCATTACGCGACTACGCCCGCTTTGCTACAACTTCGTAGCCGTAGCATTCAACGAAACCGTAGCTCCATCTACGAAGCAAAAGTAACACTCAGACGAGAGGAAAATTTTCATGTGGTTTAGGAGCTTTCATAAACAAACACGTTTCTTTACAGATGGCAGTATTCTTAGTATGCTTTGCCTGAGCAATTACTTGCTATCACATTCTCATTAGTCTATGCTGTCACGTACTATGGTTTGTTTCAATGCTTGCCAAAAAGTTCATCTAAAAATCCACCAGTATTGTTGTATTGAAATAACACTAGATGGCGTATTTTAAAGATAAACTAATAAAAATAAAAATTGCCCGTATAGTATTTTTATTTGTATTCAAAATGAATATATAGGGACTAAAAATGTATTCTTGTAAAATAAGGAATGTGTTTTTGTTTACTATTTTTTATAGGTATCACCATAATTACAAAATTTAATAACAGAAAAAGTAAATAATATGGTCGATAAATTGGTTTTCGCCATGACAGGTTTTTCCCCAGTAACCTAGATGGTTTGTATTGTAACATTATTTACTTACTTATAAAACTTAGCTGTAATACTGGGACGAAAAAAGGTTATTTTATTCTAATCTTAATCCTCTTTATTATACCAATTACTTTTAAAAAATACAAAAAATCTCAAATACTTAAAGTAAACGTTCTCAAGATTCGATTATGTTGTTATATGCTTGAACACCAGTAAAACTTTTTGAAAAAGAACAAGAAAAATAAATGGCAAATATAAATAACATCAAGCATAATAACATCAAAAAGAAAAGCCTTTATAAAATAGAAACGTTCCGAGTTTCGTATATAATTCGATGAAACGTTTGTAAATTTAATAACGCAATCATAAGCCGGATTTCGTTTCGCGACTTGTGTACAACACGGTACAGTTTGCGTAGAGGAATGCGCATGTACATATATGTGCAATACTAGGACTGCAATTTCATCAGTAATAAGTTGTAATATGTAAAGGTATTAATGATAAGTTTAAAAGGTATTACTCAGAAGTCGGATTTTGTTGCACGATTTGTGAACAATACAGTACAGTTTGTATAGGGAGTGCGTGTGTGTGCAATACAAGGTCTGCAAATTCCTCAGTAATATTGTAGTGTGTAAAGGTATTAATGTAATAGTATATATATAGATAAGTTTCTGCCAGATTATACAGAAGACGGAGAAGTATAATCGGCCACTGTGTCTAGCGTTTGTGGACTATGATAAAGCCTTCGATTCAATCGAAACCTGGGCTGTGTTGCAGTCCCTTCAGCGATGTCATATTGACTATAGGTATATCGAGGTGTTGAAGTGTTTGTATAATAACGCCACCATGTCGATCCGGTTACAGGACGAGAGCACGAAACCAATCCAACTGCAGCGTGGTATGAGACAGGGAGACGTGATTTCTCCGAAACTGTTCACAAATGCGTTGGAGGACGTTTTCAAGCTCTTGGACTGGAACGGGTCCGGCATCAACATCAATGGCGAATACATCACTCACCTTCGTTTTGCCGATGATATAGTTATCATGGCGGAATCGCTGGAGGAGCTCAATACTATGCTCAGCGACCTCAGTCTCGTTTCCCAACAGGTGGGTCTTAAAATGAACATGGACAAGACGAAGATCATGTCAAATGTCCATGTCGCACCCATACCGGTTATCGTTGGGAACGATACTCTCGACCTTGTTGACCACTATGTCTACCTTGGACAAATTGTTCAGTAAGGCAGGTCCAACTTCGACAAAGAGGTCGCCCGAAGAATCCAACTCGGATGGGCAGCGTTCGGGAAACTACGCGACATCTTCTCGTCCAAAATTCCGCAGTGTCTGAAGACGATGGTTTTTAACCAGTGTGTGTTGCCAGTGATGACGTATGGCTCTGAGACGTGGTCGCTAACGGTTGGCCTTTTAGAGAGGCTCAGAGTCACTCAACGAGCTATGGAGAGAGCTATGCTCGGAGTTTCTTTGCGCGACAGGATCCGGAATACGGAAATTCGCCAAAGAACTAGGGTCACCGACATAGCTCAAAGCATATGCAAGTTGAAGTGGCAATGGGCAGGCCATATCGCTCGAAGAACTGATAACCGCTGGGGAAGAAAGGTTCTCGAGTGGCGACCACGAACCGGAAGACGCAGCGTTGGCAGGCCTCCCACCAGGTGGACCAACGATATCGTCAGAGTTGCGGGAAACCGGTGGATGCAAACGGCAAGTTGTCGTTCATTATAGCGTTCTAAGGGGGAGGCCTTTGTCCAGCTGTGGATGTCTTCCGGCTGATGATGATGATGAGATAAGTTTCTGAGAAAAAAGTATTTAGAGCAATGGAGTATTATTGAATTCGCGCTGAAATGATTTGAATTATGTTATATAAAGATATTTAGATCTTGGCATATACGTAGGGTAGTATAGGTTAGTCCAACACAGGATTCACCAGACAATCAAATCTTATCGAAAATTCAACGTTGAACCAGACCAACCAATCATAATCTAGTTCATCTTTTTATATTAATTCTTAATCTTATTGATGACATTATTATGACCTCGACAAGAATGCTATCGTCATAATATATGACCGACGCCTTCTAAATTTTTATTTCCTTAATCTTATATATAAAAAAAATCATTTATTTATTCCTGTATGTATTTATTTGCCCTTTGCCCTTTTGCACAGCAATAAATTTATAAGTAAATACGAGAGGAGCGCATATCTACATGTATGCGCTGGCATGTAGATAAGTTGATATGTACCATGTAGTATGAAGCTGTGTCCTCATTCCCCTTATTATGATGTAAATAAACATGCTCTAACAAACTGTAGCCCAACTAATTTAAATAACAGTGCGCAGGGTTAATTGCATTTAAGGCTTGGATTCTTTTTTATGTCCAGGCTTAATCTCTAGTTATTTCAAGCAGTTATTTCAAGCAACAATTAAAAGGGCTGACAGTAAATTAGTAGGGGTGTGACCAATATTTGGAAAATTTGGTACGTAGGTTCGTTCACTGGGCTTCTGAAAACAATAAATTATAATAATAATTATGAAACAGTGAAAACGGAAGACCCAGCAACGTATACCTACCAGATTGATTTTGCAAAAAAGCCAGGAATGTGGAAATCCCTAAACAGACCAGCATAAGAAGGCTAGATGAGAGTGAATGAAGCGAAAGAGTACCTAATTCTAAAACCGTAACTAGGTATTATAAATCCGGTGTCCTTGCCTAACCTTCTTGGAAACAGCCATGACATGAATTATAGGTCTGATTTAGAATATTATTGCAAAGGAGCAAATTAATTCAACCTCCAGCGGTATTCCTGGAAATAATTATTCAAATGTGTAAGTAATTCAAAGAATTGAAATGGTAATAAAATAAAGGAACTTAGTGGGGCATTCGATAAGGTCCTAACAAGAAGAGTTCAAGATAAAGGAAAGTATTAAAATTCTCAATGCATTCGACCAAATGAACCAAGTTTTTACTGATGTTTGAGTTCGACATCGATGGAGCCGATATTCAAAGATTTTTTTAATATTAAAAGTATTTTAGCTCTTAGTTTTGATTTCAGTTACCTACTTATTTAGCTGTATGTACTCTTATTGTAGATATATTATAATAACAACAAGATGCCATACATGCCATGCTACATCAATAGCTATACAAAATGTTGCCCTTCTCCAAGAATTTCTTCTGCTGTATCGCACAGTTTTTTAAATACGCAGAATACCACTTGTAAACTAATTGGTATAATTATTTTAAATCTCGCAAGTATCCTTATTTTCCATCCAATCATGTTCTAAATCAACTTTGTACGACGTGGCCAGCGTGTAAAGAGAAATATCAAAGTGTGAACATCTCTCCCCTCTCGACCTTGCTCGGCTTATCAGCTCAAGGGCTAAAGGACTCTTGGCCCCTCAGACACCTGTTGCAAATGACTGCAGCAAAAAGATTTCACGACTAACGCTTTTCTTATCTCCTGCCAGAATTCACCTTAAATAAAGTGATCTTATTTGTTCATTCCTCTTTCCTCAGTGGATAATTTTGTATTTTTTTATCTAATTGTGTGAGCTCTGTAGAGAGTGTTAAAAGAGAAAGAATCAAGTCTCTACTGCGTTTCAAACTATGCAGGTTTCTCAAAGAGGTTTAGAATTTCTTTAAATTGAAATATTGAATACCCACAGGAATATAATTAAATTTTGTCTACACTAACACATAATAAAATATAACCTACGCGATTGAAATCCGAAAACTTCTCTGAACTTCTTTGCCACTATAACATATTTTTACAATATTTATTATCGATAGCTGCTCCATACCTTTGTTGTTAAGGTTTAAGTTAGAAAACAAGAGCACCTATTGAACTTACTTGTGATTAGGTTTGTGTTTTATTTTTACGTTGTTCTTTCAACGGGGACTACTTCTTAATAATTTAAACAGTTATAACGCAAATACTAACTATTTTACTTATTCGAAATAAATTAAATTATTGACCGGTCCCTTACCGAGTGTATGTCTATTCGCTTGTACAAAACATATATAACCCGAAAGTAGGTACACAATGGAAATAAGGCATATGAAATAGGACCTAGATCATTGCCTTGGAAAAACAGAACGACCTCTGAATATTTATTTCTACTAAGCATCACACAATCAAGAGACGGCAGAAAGAAAATCGTTAAAACTATAATGCTGGCTGAAATGAAAACAAATAATAAAATGAAATTTTATAGAGGTCCAATCTGCAACCAACAAAAATAAATTCATAATATTATTATTCCCTAGATGAAATTCAAACAGTTAATATTTCGTGGTGCACTCAAGAACAGCGGCAAAAAATCTTTTCAGGTAATCCAAGCTACTTATCTCAAACGTAGCTTAATAATATTTCGTTCTCACAAAGTAGTTTCTCATTTTTTACGGGAGTTCCATAGAAAAGCAAGGCAGCGTCGGAGTGATGTGTATAGCTGTTGTAATGCTCAACTTAATAACATCTAGGTACTGTACAGCGTCGCTGCAATTATTGCTACATCCTAAACGCCTTTAGAGATGTGCTAGATCCTCGGTGTTACTATCGATCAGTTTTATATGGCGTAATCCGTTGGCGAATCAATATTATGTTTTTTTATTTATATTATAAGGCTAGGCCTAGTTGAGTTTTATGAAATTCTGAGTGCCTGGGATCGATTCTCTTGATGAACTCGTAATATGTTACACGTACATAATATGCATATTTTTAATCATAAAAACTAAACTTCGAACGTAACAATAACAAAAGCTTTTTTACGGAAGGCACTACTAAAATTGAACTTAATGGGTACCTAATACTTACTATTAAATTGGTAAATACTATTTTGAGTATTAATAAAGAGCAGTTCGTCCTATAAAATCGAACAAAACAATCTTTTAAATCGACAGCGAACCGCTTGAACCAAAGCAACGGCCACTATCCAAAGAACTCCGTTAAAATTTACTATATCCGAGATATCGATAACCGCCTCGGGGCAAGGCGCAGCACTGTTTCCTCTGACTTATGTTCGCCTAGTGTTAATTTCACGACGTCGTCTGACAAATTCACTCGAGGCGTTGCGCGCACTCTCACACCTTTTTAATGGCTCTCCAGACCCACCCCTATACCCGCCAAAGGCTTTCTTTCTTGAGAATTAGTTCATAATAGCTGCAGCACGGTAGTTAAGTTTACTTCGCTGAGTTGTTGAGACTCTCTATTATCTCGTTATTGTAATCAGCTTATTTCTCTCTGGCTTATTTTTCTTGGAATTTGTAAATTGTCTGTATTTCTATAGCATTCATTTGTACATTAAAATACACATAATTCACTTTGTACGAATTCCACTATCTAAGTATATCTAATATTCAATGTAGTAAATTACAACTTATATTTGAAGGAAATTTAAATTCAAGTGCTACTGCCGAAACCTAATTTAAATTCAAATTCTATGTTAAGTTGAATTAATAAAAAACTTTAAGTATTATAATTGCAACATCTAATGTGGTAAATCTGTACAATTAAAAGCACTGTAATGGCTTTCTTTACCTTGGTTAGAACAGGTACTGAAGAATAAGGCTTTCTGTACCTGTAATGTATATTTTCAGAAAAACAATTGACTATATGGTAAGGTATAATATGAGGTATAGACATCCAGCAACTCAAACAAATAAAAGCTATTCTAAGATACATATGTATGTAAGGTTTACTTATAGCTAGAAGTTCAGTACTATATCACAATACTGAGCTAAACCACTCAATCTAGTAGAAAACAAACAGTTTTATTATCAGGTTCATACCAACCCGCAACAATAACTCTGCCCACTAAATCTAAATCAAAACCTTTTTAAAATATTTACTGAAACACGGTCGCATGTTTAAAGATGTTCCATAGCGAGACAGTTTGCATGAAACTTTGCGTCTTAAATATTACCTGCCGTAACACTTTGACCACCTCAAAATCTATACGCATAAGGTTCAAATTCGTCTGGCATGTTGTTAAACTTGGAACAAGTATTTTTAAAGTGAAGTTGCGTGTTCCCTGGGCGTACTAACCGTAGCACTGAATAAGTAAACGCCTGGAATAAATCAAGTTAATTGCGCTAGAGCACCTCCTCGTATGAGCCACCAGGCCTCAAGTGCAGTTTTCGATAGATAGTTATATCGCTCGTATCCGGCACCTCTCTATTTTATAGACTTATGACCGATTTACGCTCGAAAAGAAACCATTTTTTTTTTAATTCGTTAGCTGTTAGTACGGGATCCACGAACTATTTTTAAAATTGATTACTATCGAGCTAATGTTATGATTAGCTTCATTTTGACGAGTCGTCCAACTTTTTTTCTTAGTAAAACTCTCGATTGTGGTAGCTAAGGTAAGCTAACAGGGGTAGCACTAGCACATCACACTACAACTTTTGAGCGTAGATCCGGGATAACGTACCACGCAATTTGAAGGACAGTGTGGCTGTTATATTAAATAAATATGAACTAAGCTACGAGTACTGTAAAAAAATCAGCTAGCTAGAAATAATTTTTGATGACCTCGTTATCCTTCCAACATGTTCCACATAACGAGGTCATCAAAAAAATTTTTTAACAAGCTAGCTGCTTCTAACTAGTTGAGTAGCTTTTTTATTTCTCAATACAATATTATGGACGGATTGAGATTAGAAGTAGGTAATTCTTTTACGTTACCAGGGCAGCTAGCCAATTTAACGACGAGCCTATTGTGAGCTGGATGAATGGCAATAGGCTCGCCTCATATTGGGATAAGGAACTTGCGATGAGCAACAAAATGACTGAATGAATGACTGACGGCGTATAAACTTGTAATAAAGAATACCTTTGTCTACCCTTCAAGGGTTACAGGTGAGGTTATCTGTAACCTTGTGGAAGTAAAACAAAGTTATATATAGCACCCGTACTGTCTTCATTATGAGTTATTTAATATAATCGTATGCATAGAAACTCAACGCCGAAGATGGAGCAAATACTACTCTACATAGACATTATTTAAATAAGCCATAATTTTAAAGCTCATCTACTCGGCAGAATTTAATTATTTTATGCAGTTTCTTGCTTCTTACTCCTTGTATTTACAGTGATTTCAACATTCCTATACTTAAAGCTACTGGTTGGCGGAGTTTTTTTTTTTATCCTGTAACAAGATAAATTAAAAAAAAATAATGAAAACTACAAACATTTTACTTTAAAAAGTATTTTAATTTTCCACTTAGTGTGACACGGCTAAATATTGTTAGCTGAATAAATAAACATCAGTATAGTTAACAAGTTTAAATTAATTGAAAAAGTACTTAACATCCGAGCCGTTGAACAAGAAAAGGATTGCTTACTTCAGAAGCGTGATTAAAACTTTAGATTAGTCCCAACCTGAAGTTTAAATAAAAAGCGCGAACGATATTGAACTACACATTTAATTTGAGCCAGCTAAACTCACCCGAAAATGCTAAACTCGTGAAGTTGAAAACTAATAATGCAACTTGCGTAACAACTGAAGAGTGGAAGGAGGTTGGAACAAAAACTAAAGCCCGCTCGAACTACACCCGACATTCTTCTGTGCAAATATTAAATACATTGTTGGAAGATTACGGCTATTGGAATATCGGAAGTTGATTAAAACTTGTTGCTTAGTTTATGAAATTATGCTTATAATTTCTTGGAGGGCTAAGCAGAACTTTAACGACTCGATTGGTGGGTCTAGCGCTTGGATCGAACCCGAGTGGAACCAATATTTGTGCGCCCTATATAATGTTTGTTTTGTCACCGGGAGTTTGCACGTGTAAAATTCCTGTCTGTTGGTGTAATATTATGTCAAAAAAATATGCTAGTTTTGCGGATATGTTTTTTATTCAAGTTAAAAGTAAATGATAAATCTACATTATAAGAATACATACAGATGCTTGTACTTTACCTTATATCGTCTCACACAACCGGAACAAAGAACATGCCTAGGTAGAGATATTAAATAATTATTTGTACCTATTACCCATTATTATTTGTTGTTCATTATCATGTATAAAATACAAATTATCAACAAGTTAAATTCAACTGTCTGTTGTTTGAATATTGTCTCAAACATTAATTTATAGCTAATACTAAAGGTAAATACAAATGAAAAATACCTAATGACATACAATACTAAACATTAAGCTACCAAATACCACAAGCCTACGCTGTAATTAATTAACTAATCAGAAATAAACCAAAAGCTTCATTAATCGATCGTAATATAGTTATAGATGAACTTAGATTCTATAAAGTAAGCGTTGCGCACGATATCTACATTGTACTGTACGTATTAGTTTTTGTATTGATACTTTCTTTTTTATTGAATTTTTAAATGAAATATGTGCAAAAGTCAAATGTCATGGACTACCAAGTTAGTGACTTTCGCTCCGATCGTACTATTATAACGACAGCAAAATTACAACGTGTTCAATAAGAATAAGAATTAGAAGAACTATTTTAAACCAGACTTTCTTCTACTAAGAATGAATCTAAGCTGAGCTGTAGTGACATTCAGGAGAAGTCATAGCGCACATATCAAATCGGAAAGGGATCGTCACCTATCGCCTTTCACCTCGCCGGCGAGACGTAACCAAAGCGGATCAGCTGCTCCGAAACATCAACTCGGCTACGGCTAGGCGACGACGCGCTTACGGCTTGCCGGTCCCGAGGCGAGACAATTGCGTTACGAATCCGATTAGTGTGCTTTGCAGTAGGGAGTTTCATACAAAGAATACTGCACGGCTCGAGTTGATACGATTACATTCCCTTTCCGGGTTGATATATGCACTACGACTTTAAGTCTTGTCAAACCGCATTACCTGACTTGAGACTCATTCGTTCACACAAAACGAAGAATTCTTCAGTCGTATGTCGTTTGTCAGTCGTGGTAGCAATCGTCGAGCTGATATTCAATATTATTCAGCAATATCTAATAAAAAATTATGGTCTAAAATGTTTACACTCTGTATTCAGAATAAATAAAATCTTGCATATGAGAAGTAATTAACAAATACTGCGGTCACGAAGCTTTCGCAAATAACCTAGAGCGAGACGTATAAAAATAATAAAAGCCCTTTGAATAACTTCATCTGTATTTATGTAAACAAAAGCAAAATATTATGTTTATCAAATAAGAATTCCAACCAAGCGCATTTTTGCTACCAGCAAATAAAATTATGAGACGAATGAGAGCAAAACGCAAGTTGATTTTAATATATGTACGTATTCGCGAGGATCGCAATCCTGCCGTTTAAAAATGCTAGCATGCTCTCCCAAGCTGGAAATTACATTCAAAAGGAAAGCAATACATTTTTTATTCTATTATATAGGTTTGGTTTGAACTTTGGAAGTTTTGATATACAATTTAGTTACGCTAATATTTATTGTTCAAAATAGTATTTGTAAATGTTTACGCCTTGTTTTACCTAAAAACAGACATAACTAATTGTTTTATAGTTAATCAGATATTTAATTGTATAAAAACTTTTCGTAAACACGTAAATATAACGACGAATTAAAAACAAAGGTTATTTCCGTCGCATAATATAAAAACGAGATTTTATGCGTGTTTTTGTACTACGATTTAAGCTTTCCAAACAACCAGAATAATTTTATTTGCTCTCACTTCTTAAAAAAAACTATTTACAGTTTATTCAATTCTTTGACTTCAAACACAACATACTGGCAATGAAAATTGCTTAATCTGACTGCCAATAAAGGTTTCCTACAATCTCGTGTTATTTGAAACAGTAACAAATTCAGACTATAATAATGCGAACTGACCAGAGTTCGACCCCTGAACCCAACGCACAAGGACGCTATACTTATGAAAAAGGTTGTTTCCAAACCTAACGGGCAACCCTGATTTCACACTTGAGCCGTAATTTCATTTTAATTAAGAAAGGAATAAATTATGTATTAGGCTTTGTTTCATTAAACCTACTTTAAAACAAAAAGGTTAAAGGTATTTTGCAAGGTACTATATTTTAACCCCTTTAAGGTATTTTAACCTAGACGCTATGTATTTCTCTAGACAAGAGAACAGTTGTCATTTGTCATGCAAACAAATTATTATCTGCTTGTAAAGTAATAAGAGGTAATTAACAAACTCTCACTCTATAACTTTAAACGTGGAAATTTGAATATCCAACATCGTGAGATGTTCTCAGATTCGAGTAGATACTGACCAAATGTTCTTTAAATCAACATGGGCTCCAACTTTCTCGTAGATAATGCATAAAAACAAAATGAAGAAGATTTACGAAGTGTACTCGCCGAGTAACTCTGGGCAAACGGAAAATCAAAAAGCGTTCTCCCATTCTATCTTTTTCCTAATTAATGCTCGGAAGCTACGAACTGCAAAGTACACGTAATCAAATTAACTATCGTAAAACGCAATGCAACTGAATTAATAATTTAATGCGTGAAAGATAATTAGCGCAAATCAAACACAGCAACATCAATTATCGCAAAATGGCAAACAATCGTTTAATTACCCAGTGGCATGGAAACCGCTAAATTAAGCGACAACCGGCCCCATGTCGTAAATATGTTGCAGACAATAATTAACTTTACATGCACACCGTTACAATAACTATGTTTTAATAATGAATAAAAGGGTTGGTTAACCTTTGACCATCACTTTCAATACTCATGTAATATTAAAGTTACTGGGAAGCCTTAAATTCCGTGTGGATAACAGGGAATCCGGCAATTTTGAATGTCACACGACCCCGACTTGAGGGTTCAAGCCGGTGTTTTTCACGTAGAGAGGAGAAACTATTTGCTCATAAACGGTACGTTTAAATGAATATACTTACTGAGTGCTATTGAAACTGTTTTATTATGCGTATATCGCTAAAAATATGCGTGATGTTTTATGAGAAAAAATTTAAAGGGAAAGCAATCTGAAGTAAAACCGACATAATCTGAAACTTCACTTAATTACTATGGAAATTATTAATAGTTGCAGTTGTGTTGGTATTGGTTCTGGTTCCATGTAGAAAACTGGCATCTTTATTGGGTGAGACTGAAAGCCGGCCTCGACATAGTCGGGAAAAGGCCAGGCCGATGATTATTATTATGATGATGACGAGTTGTGTTATATAAGTCTACTTGCCAACAAAATCAGGCTCCGATAACAAACAGTAAAAAACTTATTTCTCTTGTGCACTCGTCTACAATGTTCAAAGACTTCGTAATATAAGTTAGAATGCCTACTGAACCAAAGAGATAGAGGAAAACTGGTGATAATGCGAACATTGTTACATGTATTATTATTTTAATTTCTTCCCAAAACGGGGGAGGTCGCGCATAGATAACAACAATACTGAACCGCGACCGCATATTCCTCTAAACAATAAGATCTGTAGACGTTAAAGCGACCCAACTCGCTATTGTTTAAGAAACTCGCTTAAACACGATGGGGCGACAATAGAATGCCATTTAAAATGTATACAATTCGACATTTTACTTAAAAATTTTGAGCAACTAGATTTTGGGTGCTTAGAATTTCTGCCTAGGCTTTAACGACAGAGACGGCCGTCTGTTTATGAATATTTTGTTTTTAAACATTCCTCGGAAATAAAGTATGTATAAACCGATAACTAGCTTATTATGAAATGAAATTATGAAATGCAAACCAGTTAGCTTGTTTGTAGCTGACTTTCTTACTTCCCAGTTAATCGGCCGTACGATGAATTCAGTATTATCACGCTTGGAGGTTTACCTTTCGTTTCCACACTAGACAATTTTACGGCACTATCATTAATTTTGCCAATATTATAAAACTATAATATTGGCAAAATGAATGAATTCACAGAACAGACCAAATCAACACACATGTTCTCGAACGAACCAAACATAGCTAACCACATGAACCTCTAACTCGAAAGTCAGCGCCGTCCAACTTGTTGTACCAAAACTTTCTGGGTGAGAAATTATGAATGGAAATGGGAAATTAATTAAAGCATGCATTAAAATTATGTGTAGATATTACATGACATGGACCAATTAACAAAGCCCCTTGGGAGTTATTTTATGGACAAGCAAAAATATTATCAGTCAAAATTAAATTTCAACTGTGTTGTAATATGAATACACAGAATATTAAAGTACATATGAATTGATTGTAAATAGGTTTGTATATGACCAAACATATTTTAAACATAATATATGCCATATTATCATTTATGGCAATAGATAGTTTTAAAATACGCGCATAACAAAACCTATAATTCATCAAAATAATTTGTTTGTGGCTACTGTAAAAGACGTTTATTATTATGTAGAAGACTGTTATTTATCTTTATGCTTAAAAAAAGTTTATGAAGTTATCTCATCGCCGGTGCATGCCGCCACGGCCACCTAACTCCCGAACAACACCCTAGGAAATAGGAGTGGCTAAAAATCAGCGCTGTTCGTGGTCATGCTCGTCCCGGTACAGCATTCGCTGTGTCCACTTCCTTGCTACTGTGTAATTGTTTTTTTATGTTTATTTTCGTACGTATCTTGATGTAGCAATAAATGTATTTATATTTAGAATATTTTGTTTTTAAACATTCCTCGGAAATAAAGTATGTACTCGTATAAACCGATAACTAGCTTATTATGAAATGATATTATGAATGACGACCTGATTGGCGCAGTGGCTAAGCGATTGGACTGCTGCGCTAGGGGTTGTGGGTTCGATTCCCGCACGGGACAAAAATTTGTGTGATCCACAGATGTTTGTCCCGAGTCTGGGTGTTTGTGTATGTGATATTTCATGTTTGTGAAACGCACCCACGATACAGGAGAAATACCTAGTGTGGGGCGACGTTTTTTTTTAAAAAAAAAAAAAAATGCAAACCAGTTAGCTTTTTTGTAGCTGACTTTCTTACTTCCCAGTTAATCGGCCGTACGATGAATTCAGTATTATCACGCTTGGAGGTTTACCTTTCGTTTCCACACTAGACAATTTTACGGCACTATCATTAATTTTGCCAATATTATAAAACTATAATATTGGCAAAATGAATGAATTCACAGAACAGACCAAATCAACACACATGTTCTCGAACGAACCAAACATAGCTAACCACATGAACCTCTAACTCGAAAGTCAGCGCCGTCCAACTTGTTGTACCAAAACTTTCTGGGTGAGAAATTATGAATGGAAATGGGAAATTAATTAAAGCATGCATTAAAATTATGTGTAGATATTACATGACATGGACCAATTAACAAAGCCCCTTGGGAGTTATTTTATGGACAAGCAAAAATATTATCAGTCAAAATTAAATTTCAACTGTGTTGTAATATGAATACACAGAATATTAAAGTACATATGAATTGATTGTAAATAGGTTTGTATATGACCAAACATATTTTAAACATAATATATGCCATATTATCATATGGCAATAGATAGTTTTAAAATACGCGCATAACAAAACCTATAATTTCATCAAAATAAATTGTTTGTGGCTACTGTAAAAGACGTTTATTATTATGTAGAAGACTGTTATTTATCTTTATGCTTAAAAAAAGTTTATGAAGTTATCTCATCGCCGGTGCATGCCGCCACGGCCACCTAACTCCCGAACAACACCCTAGGGAATAGGAGTGGCTAAAAATCAGCGCTGTTCGTGGTCATGCTCGTCCCGGTACAGCATTCGCTGTGTCCACTTCCTTGCTACTGTGTAATTGTTTTTTTATGTTTAGTTTCGTACGTATCTTGATGTAGCAATAAATGTATTTTTATTTATTATTTATTTATAATCTGAATTATTAAATTGTCCACAAGCAAAGCTACGGCCAATAACAAGTCATTCATAAACCTGTGAATTTATTGTCGTAAAAGAACAGGTGAAGTTTTCTTTTTACCTAAATGTAAATAAAGAAAATTTGCCTAATATAAAACAACTTTCCGTTCAAATGGAAGGCTCTTTCCCCTTTATCGTATTTTCCTGTTTCGCTCTATAATAAAGTTTATTTATGTTCATTTCATTATCTAGATATTCCGTAATAAAATCTTCACTCCCTAGTCTATTTGCAGAAGTGAGGGGTATCGGGAAGATGGAAGGTATAATTTACTTCTCGGTAAAAAGCCAATTAAAAATTCCAATCGTTTTATTAGCTACTTTTCAACCATGGTAACAATATACTTGGTTTTAATAATATTTTCACAGGATATATTATTTCATTAGACACGAAACTAATAAAATTACATTTTTATTAATGGTAGAGTATGAAGTAAAGTAGGTAGTAGTAGGTAAAGTAAATAATTAAGGATTTCTACTTAATCCTTCGATCTAAAGAATCTCCTAGGGGTAGATGATCGTTGCGTACTATTGTTTTTGCTTCACTAATAGTGAAACAGCATTACCTTCGTAGACTTTTCTCAACTATGTATGTTGGGGTAGGCTTCTTGTCTTACTGGATGTTATTAAGTAGGTTTTAGGAAGGAGTGACTGCCTGTGATGTAGTGTGGTGTGCTGGTCCCCCACACAAATCCGTTCCTAAGTTATACCACAATGATACCTGAATTATTACTTACTTTATTAAGACTTGTTGTCAATCTTTCAAAAGTTCCAGTAACGACGGTCGAAGATTTTTGAACAACTGGAGTCGTTAATGTGCTCTCTGGGCTGTGAGAAACTCTGCATAGCAATGAATAACGAACCAAGGAATTCGAAGCCTTAATCGATCGTCCCATGCCATTGGTCATCCACTAGAAGTGTCTAGGAGCTTGTGGTTGTTGTCTTCTAAAAAGATGTACAGGTTACAATGTATACTAACAGTAATGTATACAAAGCTACAAATGCACTAGATACTTACGGAAAGGCTAAATAAAATACAGTAAAAACTGCATCGAAATCAATAATCCAGTTTAACGATGTAATAATTCCGTCAGTTGAATTATCGAAACACCGTCTAGCGAGTCTCGATTCCGAATCCCACCAGAGTTGACTTAATCATAAGAACGGCCGCGAAATCGCTCCGGTTCAAACGAGGCCCGGGGGAGCGACCGACTATCGGCCCCTTTTTCTTCTTTTACCCGAGACGATCTAAACTTGCCAGGATTACATCGGACTCAACCCACTGACTGCTGTATGAAAAACTTAGCCGTTAAAGTGTTGTTGCATTTTTGTTGAGTTTTAAACGTTAGCTTGATTTTAAAACTAGCGCACTTAAAAAACTACGCTTTCGCTTTGAATTGAACTTTTTTTTTATTCATTTGCTTCACAAATAGTTAGTTACCTGTTCTATGTTTGATTTTTGTTGTGTTAAGTATAGTTGAATTTCACGGATAATTTCACTTTTTACAATGTAATGTAGGTAATTAAAGTACCTATGTATAAATGTACATCGGTAAAATAATAAAAAAACCTTGACCTCTCTTTAACATACGGTTCAGTTTGAAAACTGTTCAGTATAAAGCTTCATAGAAAGCAAGGTTAGGCGCCGTGCGCTTTATAGATCTCTTACATAATAAATATTGAATGAAATAATGAGATGCGGAACTGAAAGTAAGTCTGAAAATGCTAAAAGTATTCAACTTGTCAATTTACCGTTTTTGCATTTATTGATTTGAACGACCACTGGGACCTCTTCACCTAGAGTGAAAAGTGTCTCCTTTTTAATTTAAGTTGGGGGTTGTATTTGGGTACATCGTAAATTCTGTATAATGTGCTTAAGAATATTAAAAAAAGGTTTAAACACAATATATTCTCACATTACAAGAAATAAGTAAGAAAGCGGTGTAGTGAAACAAGCTGTTTTATGAGTTGAAAATTGTTTGAGGTTATAAAAAAAGCATAACCAAACCAAAGCGTATCCAGTAAATGATTGTTTCGAATCATAGATTTATTTTTACGTAAAATCAGAAGAAAAAAAATAAAGCGAAAAAACAATTGAAGTTAGTAAAATTAAAAATGGAAGCTTAAAAAAGTATTCTGTACAGGTTTAAAATATGCAGACGTTCTCCCATCATTTACTTTTCCAGTTTCAATAAGAACTTTCACCAATCTTGTTCAAAGTCTCACCGAGAAAATTATGGAGCGTCAGGTACTGATATCATATAACGTAATTTAGTTTATAGATGTCAGTCGTCATTAGTATCTCGTTACATACGACACTAAACAAATAGGTGTACACTTAATAATGATTGAAGATGCCCATAAAAGCTTAAGTACGTTTAAGACTAGCGTTCTAATGTAGACTCTATTTCCAGGGACGCAAAACGATAATTGCGTTGGAAGGTTACTTAAAATTTGATACGGTAAATAGGAGCCCCAGGACGCGCGGTATTAGAGCTGGCTTATGGCACTGTATTAATTTTGAACCGTAGTAACTTAGGTGGTGACAGAACTAAGATACCAACACATAATTCACTTTGTAACGCAAATGAAACTAACGCTTAATTTACTGTTATAATTTAGTGAATTCCTTTACAGTCCAAAGCGCAGTGAGGAACCTACCCGAGCTCGCGGTGAGACGCGGGCTTATGTTATGTGTGGAGGAATTAATACGGTATTACTATCTTGGATTACGTAATAGTTGTAGATACCTACTCTACTAGTCATTTCTGAAAAAGCAATAGTTAAGTAAATATGGCAAGTTTTTTTAATATACTTATTTATTTAAGTATATGTTTGTTACCTATCATAGTAAACAAAAAAAAAAAAACTGAGTTAAGACAAAGCAAAACTCATCGTAGTACTTGCTCTTCATGTGAAGAAGTTAGCCAATTTTTATTTTTGTTCTTCTATATATGAACAAGCAACAGCACGTGAAATTGGCAACAAAAAAGAAAAGGGAAAATCACACGGAGCGTAGCATCACGGGCCGACTCGGTTCGCGAACTACATTACAGTTTACATAAAAACATCGCGTTCAATGACAACGGGGCATCAACTTTCCCAGCGAAGACATAAGCGAAATTGAATTACACATATTGAAAAAGAAATGTGTAGCTTCTTGGTAGGCGTGGTTTTGTTCGAAGACTCCTCCTACCCAGTGATCCGCGCATGAATCGCAACGGCATCGCTCTCAAGTCGGCCGCTCGCTCCGTGTGTCGCACAAACTAAGTCAGTGCGAACCGGGCCGCGCGGTAGGGCTGTGTCGCGCCATCGCACAACTTGCCTCTCCGCACGACGAGCTTACTTCCCGTTTGTGTTTTATTACGCGAATCATTATACACAAAACTTTCGTGTTAAGCTTTCGCAAAAGATAATATAACTTTACCGAATCAACAGGAGAAGTGAAACAGAGAAAAGTAATGACCCATAACAAATATTTTGTTTATTAAACCAAAGAGGTTTAAGTGTAATTCATGTTCAGTGACTGTGGCGAGGATGACGACCGCACATTTATTTATTACAGATATGGTTTATGAACTATGACCGGTACCAGAAATACTGTTCTGATTCATTGAATGAATGCAGGTGAGTTCTCTCACACAATATTTAAAAAAAAAGACACACAACCCCAAAACTAAGTTTGATTAAATATTTACAGACACAGAACCAAATTAGACTGTTTTAAAATAATAACTAATGACTTTATGAACAGGTGTAGTAAGTAATATAATTTTAAAGGACGATAAATTATTCTGCCTATTCGGTTTAGACTACCTATAAAGTAAAACTTAAAGAAGTGGATAAATGAAGTATTTCAAACTCATTAATAATGTCTAGATGTTTGTTCTTTAAGTTCAAACCGTGAAGAAAGTTGAAGCATGACCTTACTTATAATTAAGTTTCGAAACATGATTGTTCCAATAACAAGATAAAAACGAAGGTTAGAGGTATTATGTTCTTTCAATGGGTTTTCCAGGTAAAGATAAAAAATTCACAAACAAGTATCAGGTACCTATTAGGTCTAAAGGATTTTAAATACAGCCTGTGGCGAACAAAATTGTTGTTGGCTACGCTGTTCGTGACGTCAGGCATCCACTTAGGGATTTTTCCAAATCGACCCTAAAGCGAGGCAAAAGGGATAAAGTACGTATTCACGGGCAGCGCCGCGGGCCGAGCGGGTAACAATAAATAAAGTTGCCAATTGCTCTCCTCAATGATACTCGAAACCAAAAAGGGTCGAATTAAAGATTTATACAGTTAATTGACCAGGGCAATTTCGATAAGCTAAGCATTTGAAAATATTTATTAAAAATCTGGGATTACAAATATATAATTTTATTCTTACGTTCATTAGATTTTTTAACCAAAACGATAAAAATGTGTTGTAGTCCCATCTATACTAATAGAAAAACTGCATAAAAACTGTCTTACTATAATGCATTTTAAAGTAACAAGTAGTTAAA
The DNA here is from genome assembly GCA_905340225.1 of Abrostola tripartita. Lineage (NCBI taxonomy): Eukaryota > Metazoa > Arthropoda > Insecta > Lepidoptera > Noctuidae > Abrostola > Abrostola tripartita. The sequence goes on along the minus strand of HG996487.1, from coordinate 9,057,267 downwards.
TAAATATTATTTAACAAGCTTAGCATACATGCTGTGTATTATCGATTTTACTGAGATTTTGATGGACGTCGGATACTCGACAGCGTCGCAAACGCAACGATCTGAGACCCATGTATTACAGTCACTTAAGATACATCTAGATTTTATCAGGTGTTGGTCTCAAAGTTTTTTTATGAAACACATTTTTACTAATGAAAATTTCACACAGTAGGTATATAAATAAACAAATTGTTTTTAAACAGATTATAATTCGTTCTGTTATTTTTTAAGTTCTATGTCTGTTTTAAAGCTTGCATAATAAAACATTTACAGCAACTTAGTTTTAATAAGTAATCAATTTAATTGTAATAGTAAAAAGATTTACGAACGTGTTACAATATTTATTAAAATTGAAAGTTAGTCGAACCTTTTATTAATTACCGAACAATCTCCTAGTACTGACTGCTTTTAAAATTTTTATAACAAAATAATAATTCTTTTTGACGACACCGGGATTCAAATCGGTCCTTGGCACTCAACTATCCATTTGCAATAGACAATTCATTGCAGCGATAAGATAAAATACAGCGTGTAAAAAGTAAACTAGACTGCCTCGTTGGTGGTCTGCTGAGCATGAGCTCCAGGGTTTGAATCCCGGGTCGAACAAAGTATTATTAGGTTTTTTATTAGGTAATTTTCAGTAGCACCACGGAGTCTGGTTATGTGCCTTATTTATTTATTAACAAAGGTACACCAACAGCTTCTGCATATAATATATCAAATCAACATGTATTCAGAGGCAATAGGCTCTCCACCTTATAACATAAGAACTTATAGCATAATGTGATGTGATGTATAAAAAGACAATAAGTAAAATTATTTCAAGGAATTTTTCAACCGTTTTTAACCCTAACTCTAAATCAGGCTACTGAAGCCTAGTGTATACTACATTTAAAAAAAATTCAAATACAAATTAATAGTTACTGTTTTATAACCACACGTTAGCAGAATAAATTCAGAACACCCAGTACAAAGAGTCAATAGATTTTTTTAATAAGTTGTTCATTAACTTAAAAGCTTCTTGAAAGCGTAACAAGAAGCTTCGTCAGTTTTACAAAATGCGGACCAACATAATTTAATATTCTATTCATTTTCTGTATGAGTTCCTGTGTACGAAATTTTAGAAGCTTTGATAAAAAGTGTATTTTTTTCTAACTTTGTAACACTTTATTCGCCTCATGACTTCGTCTGCGTGGAACATTTTACCGTGGACTTTCCCGGGATGAAAAGTTGTCTGTCCTTTGGTGAAAGCTATCTATATTGGTTCAGCTGTTTAGCAGTTAATATTATTAAATGGACACATTGTTAGAGAGACGAAATTATTTTAGGATATATAATATTTGTGAAGTGGCTAGAAATAATTTCGATTTAAATAGGATATACCTAAAGGAATTCTAAATAGCATCATAACATTAAACGTATTTAACTATTACAAGCGCTTATCGCATTGTTAGACGTATATCCAAGTAATAGTATTATCCACTAGAGTTATTAGCATTATGTAATCACGTAGCATAATTTTCGAAGGCTCATTCCTCTTGTATGTTTGAAACCAAGCCAACTTAAATTATAAGATCGTATCTGTGATTATGAGCTTAAATATTAATCAAGATTATCTTAATTTACCACTAATATGAGCTAAAGCTTCGCAGGCCTCGTGACTTTTTGTTTAAGATGTATAAATTTTACATTTTTTTTTTCATTAAGATTCTATCTTACTTAATTATTTATCTCATTTTACCTTAATGTTCAGTGGCTGGGTACGTGAATCCTTTTTTACATTAAAGCGATAATGCCATTATCTGTCTATCCAATTTCTAAGCTAAACCACTGAACTAATTTTGATCGAATTTTGTATAAAAAGCTTGAGCCTTGAGTACAGTTTTAAATATCCGGAAACAAATGACGAGCGAAAGCTAATATATTTGAACGAATATTTTTTAATATTGTTATGGTTTACTTTATTATTAAGATAATCTTCAATGTCTCATTACAGACAAAAAAGTAAGTCCCCCTTTTCTTGAGAAGCAGGTGAGAGAAATTACAAAGTATTTTATCGGTTAGGTACATCCAATTAATTTATATGATCAATAAATATATTCATAATAGTTTGATAATACAATAAGTATAATATATTGTATCACAAGCTTGACACGCTTTATGTGTATTTATTACGGTATGAAAGCCCTGGGCGTGTCCAAGCCAAAGGGATCGAGTTGGAGTTCGTTAAAAGGCTCGTGAATAGAGATAACTCTCCTTAGGTAACCTGGTGAAAAAATATCCTGCCCCCTTACCATGAACTCTTAAAGCAGGACAGTTTACGTTGTGAATGCGAGACGCCGCATTACACTGCACGTTGCGGCGCGGCGTCCTGCTTTCCCATCAGAAAATGTCCTGCTTTAAAAGTTCATGGTAAGTGCTTTACTATGAGCTAGCATTGCAAGACGCAAGACGCCCGATACTAACACCGCAGGGCGCAAAATAATCTCACAGAGTTTTAACCAGCCCGATACGGTTATCTGAGGCTACATAGTATACAGTCTCTATACCGTCTATATATGTACATATGCGTCTTATATCTAGACGTAAAGTAGATGGAGTTTAATTCCCATATATATTGATAAGCGATTATTCTAGGAACTTCATGGCGCCTTTTTTAACAAATAAAAATATATTTATCTTTATCCTATAATATCCACCACGGTAGGCGGAGATGTGCCTACATACCCAAATGTTTACAGAATATATTAGCCACATGGTACATAGTACCTATTGCCTTTTACTATGTACCTACCTACAATTTTATAATCATTGCTTTTTGATATTCTAAAATAACTAAAAAAGGTAAATATTTTGGTCGCCTGGATTTTAACCTGCAGCACGAGGCTTACTTACAAAAGTCCTAAAATCTCAGAGCCTCAACAAATAATGAATAATTTGCTACGTACTTGAATTTTAAGCTTCGTAGCGTTGAACGGGCATCAAGAGGGCTCAAGAGCTTGCGAAGTAAGTTTCAGACAAGTTTTGAATACGAGTCTCAATTTCGACCCGTGTACCCTACATATGATTGGATCAACCTACGCAGCACGTGTAACAATAAGAGGCAATTGAGGGGCTCGTAGCTACGTGGCTATCGCGCAGATCATTTGATTTGCGAGGTTTGGCAGTGCTCGCCGCGGTCAGTATTGTGATGGGAGACCGTTTTCATATGTCGAGACCCCTCCGTGCTTCGGAAGGCACGTTAAGCCGTTGGTCTGGCGCCTGATCTCTCTCCAGTCGTGTTGGTCTACCGTCCCATCGGACTATGTGAGTGAGGGAATAGGGAGTGCACCTGTGTTTCCGCGCATACTTGTGCACTATAATATGTCCTACGTAGTTGGAAGGTCTCAAATGAGAAAGGCCGCCGTGACCGAAATTCAGTCAGGAGAACATTATTAACAATATAACACGTCACATCATCACATCACATCAGTCTATTGCAGTCCACTGCTGGACGCAGGGTATACCGCAAGGCCCGTTGTCCTGTTTTTGCCACGCAGACAATACCAGTTACCTGGAATAGCGGCGGCCGGGACTGGGGGCCGTTGTCTTTAGCTACTCTTCAGAGAGGTCATAGTCACCACGCTGGGTAGGCAGGCTTAGTAAGGGACCAGTTGTCCTAAACACTAACCTGTTCGTTGGCTAATTGCGTTCACAAACATATTTCTTGCACGTACAAAATCACGCTTGGAACAATTAATATATGTAGGTGATAGGAATAAGGTCAATTATAATGGTATGATGCTTTGAAGACCAAATGAACTTAGGGGCTTATATGCTGAACTAGAGATCCCCACACGAGACAAATAAATGAGTGAGAGTGAGTGATCTCAAGGTATTATGCATGAGTCGAGCATTCGTGCATGTAATATTATTATATCTAAGAAACGCACTTAAGAAACGGAAGATATTTATAGTTAGATATCGTTTTAAAGATAAACATTCGTTAAATTTCATACTCTGCTTACATAGGGTCTTAAACATTTCACTTATTACAAGTACGCCAATTTTACAGACAAACTTGTTATTTCCTTACAAAAACATTTGCTTTGAAAAGTAATTACTGCTAATTTCAATCTAACCAACGAAATTTACCTCAAATAAATCAGGTAAAATCTCCTCGCCGCAACCGGATACAATTAAAATCAATTACAGCTCAAAGGGTGATTTTTATTAGAGCGGCTCTTATCTAAATAGTGTGAGAAGTACGCTTAAGTGGATTTGTAGTCACGGCTGAGGCAATGCTTCCGTAACAGTGAGTAATTTAAAGACGGCCACGGCTGATATCTGCGGGGGCATCCATTACGCTCCAACAACGGGGTAGAAGTGTGCCATAAATTATAAGGAAGAATACTTATTCGCTGATTTATATTGAGCTGTAAATTTCCTATCCTATACAGTATTTAGACACGTTTACTGCCAACGGTCTTTATAATAGCTAAGGCCGAGCACATGTGGAAGCGAGCCTCAATTACCGCAGCTGTTTGCGGTAATACTCGTTTCGTTATGGAGTGAGAAAGATACGTTACATCGTGACCAAAATGTGTGAGGGATTTTTAAATTAGGCAAATGGTGTACAGTGGTGGCGATGAGCTCGCAGAACTGTCTGTTTATCCAAGATTCCGTAATTCAAAACGTCGTATTTGAGAGTATTTGTATTGCTTTCAGTTCTCGAGTATGACTACTGGGTATTTATTTAGGCATTATAAGACACTAAAGACAATACACTGTCTCCAATTTTTTCTATCTGTATCTTCTCCAATAAAAACTCATTAAAAGTTTACATGTGCTACTTCGTAAATAAAAACACTTTTGATCTGAAATTTAACTAATTAAAACATCGTTTACGGTATATGCAATTATGCATTATACATAAACTCGTAGAATAACATGTACCTTGGTGTACATAGTGGCTAACTTGCTTCAACAAGCTACAATAAATTGGACACCTGTCAATTTGCCCTTCAAGTTTCAACAGTCTAGTCGCCTGGCAAGTATTTAACTCAATGTAAAACGAGCCGTTTATAAATAGACAAAACAAATAGCTAAGAAAACAAAGGATTGTGAAGTTGATATTATGCCAATTCGAGACGAATATTCTTTCCTCAAAGTTCTTTTAATAAATATTCATCAGTAATTACTTAAACACGGTTTAATCACCATTTAAGACAGGTAGGTGCAAATACGTATGTTTGTAACACATCACAATATAAAGATCATTTGACCACAAGATTACAATTTTAAACAATAATCCAAAGCGATAACAATTCAAAAGCATTTACCAAATGTAATGTTTCAGTGAGTGGAAATACAATAACACCGCTTATTCGAAACCCAAACATTTTTCACGCCCGTTAAATACACGGGACTAATAAAAATTAAATGCTCCTCTGAGACATTTACTGGCACTACTGTTTTTGCCTTTAGCAGTAAAAGGGCAATATTTGCTTTAGGTACTCTTAGCTACGGCCGCAGCGGCTTTCGAAACACCTACGAGTCTTGCGGCTTTTAAACACGCAAACTTAGTGATGTGAGAAATGGCAACAGTGTTCATAATATTACTTTTAAAATACTCCATGTTTAAATTTTCCTTAAGGAACTCTGTGATGCCTATCTGAAAGTAAATCTGTACTATTCCGAATACGAAAATAATACAGAAGACAATTTGTTTTAATTACTCTACGTCAATATTAGTAAAAAGTTTCAAAGTATTCATTTTTTATACTATGTTAAGATAAAGTACATTTTTGTACGTTATGTACCGAGTCCTTGGAAAAAGAAGGACATTCCTTTAAGTGAGAATTGATCATAATAATTATTGACGACCTGATTAGCGTAGTGGCTAAGCGATTAGACTGGTGCGCTAAGGGTTGCGGGTTCGATTCCCGCACGGGACAAAAATTTGTGCGATCCACAGATATTTGTCCCGAGTCTGGGTGTTTGTGTATGTGATATTTTAAGATTGTGAAACGCAGCCACGATACAGGAGAAATTCCTAGTGTGAGACGACGTTTTTTTTTTAAAATTGTAATTACTAATTACCTTCTTGCAATTTCTAAACTATTGATCGCGTACAAACGCTTCACCTTTTAGGAACAGGTCAAATGTAAAGTAACGCCTACGGTGACCACGCTAAACAAACTAATACGAAAGTTTAAGCAGTGCGTTGAAAGGCTGGGCTATTCCATATCAAAACTTGCAAGTTAGATCTCCAGGGACAAAGAATGAAATATTATCTCTTTTTGTAACGACGTTAAGTCTCAGAGGATTCATAATTTAGTCAACACTGAACTTAAAATACGTGAATGAATTCAAGTTTATTTTGTTTCATTTCATTTGTTTCTATTATTTAAATAAATTAAAAACTTTTATGTTTGAATTATTTTTAGCATGACTTAATTGATTGGAATTCAGGATAAAAATTAGTTTAAAGTTTTATGTTTACATAATTAAATTAATCCTGATACTACGTAAAAAATAGAAATATATTCTTCAATGTAAACATGAAATTGTCGCAAGAACTCTACATTTTGCTAAATATTTTTACATCAAGCCAAAGGTTATACTTCCTACCACTTTCAGGTCAAAGAGCTTGATGATGCATAATAAATTTAATACAAGCACTGCACAGCGAATTGAACTGAAAGAGTTTAATACCCAGTTCAGTTTTCCTATGGATATTTTTATATGATGCTCGTTAAAAGGTAACATAGATGTGTTTTCAACGCAGTCATTACGAGTATGTTTTAAGCTTAAAATTACGTTGTTTCTCCGTAGATAAATTTGTAGCGTTCGGTCACTGTCCGTGGGAAATCAATAACCGTCCAATATGTGCCTATCATTTTGACATCTAGAATTTCGTACGCAGCTTATGGCAACCCGGTTAAGTGACGGACAAAGTGTTAGCGGATAGCGTTAAGGTAAAGATATATGTATAACATGGTATACAACTTGTGTAAACATTTGATGCACGAAGCGTCTTATAATTGGAGTTGCAAACATTACATTCGATACAACAATTGTCTTGTCAATAGGTGTCTGCTAATCAAATTATACTTAATATTCAGGTATTTAAAATGTATCTAGCTACCTACTTAATAACGAAATCTGGCATACACAACGACTTACTAAATACATTAGCGGTAACAATCACGAAACCATTATTCTGTTTCTGCCAACTTCAAACAATTATTCTGTTTCTGCCAACTTCAAACAATTAACAGAATTATTAAGTACATAAATATTTCAAGTGCTTAATGTGAGTCGTAAAAAAGGACCCAAAGTTTAAACCAATTTGTCATTAAAATTTAAAGGCAATCTACATCTGTAGTTCTCTGCAGCCCGCTCACACGCGGCAGTACCTTATCAGCCGATATTCGCAGCGTGTAGTATGACGGGCCAGTTTTTGTGTGACACGGTACACCCGCTATTCATTAGGCCCACGCTGCTGTCCATGTCCGCATTAATTACAGGACGCCTCTGACGAATGACACGCAAATACTCAGCGGATAAGGCAATAACAGCGGCGGCCTGCGAGCCGGGGTGCACAGACCGGCAACAGTCATCAATAAATAGGTACTTTATGTTGGAAACCTTTTATGAGTCGACTAGCTTAGTACACGACGATGCTCACTTGAGAAGTATTCTTTACTATCCGAGGGGAATTAATTTACAAAGCAAGGTTAGTCAAAAAAAAGTTTTTAACAGCAATCCCTTTACAACAACGATTGTTGTAGTGTGGAAAAATAAACAGGCCATGTGTTTAAAAACAAATATAAATGGAACCTAATCTAGGACATTATAATTATTAGGACATTACTCAGAATATAAATCATTTTTACCTAAGACGTGTTAATCCTCGTATAAGCATAGCTACAATTTTTTTCTAAAAATCAACAACAACAAATTTCTACCTGTAACCATGTTATGGGAAAGTCTTAGTTCGTTAGCCGATGTAGGTACGATTCGAAGAATGAACTCTCTCTTCGAATCGTACCTACGTCACTTACTAAAAAAACATGAGTTAAAACGTGAACTCAATAAGTTGAAATCACAAAAAGTACAGTCAATACTCATTCCATCGTTATAATACCACCAATGACTTTTACACAGCAAAGAGGGCAATTACGGGCTCATATTGTTATTACATTTAAGTTTGGATATGAAAATTTAATTGCCACACAGGTTTTAAAATGCGCAATTCGCAGTGCAAAATAATCCGTAAGTAATAAGTTTCTTTTCATTGCAGTATTTTCGGATCGACAATATTATTAATCTGTCCATACATTTATACCTGAAATCATGAAATGATTAACTTCAATCAGTATTTTTTATTTTATAAATCTACGTAACCTTACATACTTAATTTGACGAGAATGTATCTACCGTATATGCAAATATTGATTTTATAATTGGACTGCGTCATAAACACATCTATTCCTACGAAAAATCGACTAATATCGTGAATTTTATAATCGACGGAATCCAATCATGAAGAATGGCGATCGCTTCAAGTTGCTTGGTGACAATTAGGGGTTCAAACCTTCGTTATATAGCTTAATTTTAAATGAGTGAAGTAAATTACGCAAATGCAATCATCCTCAAAAACTTAATTAACAAGGCAAACATAAATAAAAATAATTAAAAGACGCAATAGGAAATAAGCCAAGCCCCCTTCTGACTATCTTAATCTCCGTATAGCAATGTACGAGCTAATTTCGAGATCGATTGCCGAGATCGATTACCGAGATCGATCGATTGGCTTCATACGACTTTAATCACGAGTTGATGTAATGACAGAGTAGTGTTTATTGAAAATCCATTACTAAACATGACTGATCATTGGGATTCCGTCGAGTCATAGGTCGCGGGCGCACGCCGGCCAACCGCTGATTACTCCGGTTTATAATTGCCACCGTTACAAATGAGCTCGAACTGCCAATTCTACGAAAGCAAAATGTGTTTTCAGTAGCGTGGTCATTCATTTGAGTATATTGTGTCAACTCTCGAATTGATGATTTAAATGGAATTGCAATCGTTTTGATTTCCAGTTGTTAACAGCGCTAAGTATATCTCTGATTAATGTTTGATACATTCATTGGTTGCGTATAAAAAGAAGGCCCAAGCTTAAAAGAAGTATGTAAGCCGGATTTTTTAAAATTTTGTTGAAGATTTTTAGCCTACCATACTGCTTAAAAAGATAGTGGAGTATTAAATGAACATACTGCAAATCTACATCCTACACGCAGAATAACTACTTGAACTTTCTTGAAACGGAGCAGAAAATACTAAACACTATTAAAAGAGCCTTAACCTAAATAAATAGCTTAAATACGAGACGAACCGTCTGTACTTTGTATATAAAAAATATTAGTACACGGAGCACGTTATGCATCCTTAATTTCGATAAGAAGATGGGGAAATCATCCACACAAAACCTTAGTTCATTATAAATGCGTAATATCATACTAAAAGGAAGCAGGTGCTAATCAATAAATATTGCTCACTTCCCATATTTTCTCTTCTGTCACCATTCCATTTAGGTACACCGTTGTTTCCACAAAAACAGGCAAACAAACTTATGAGATCATATTTTATAGTCATTCACTCCAAAAAATGTTATCTTCTTTTCGTATTAAACATTTTTATTGCGTTCTTTGTTCACAAAAACTAATCAAGTGAAACAATCTTGAAGTTTGCTACTTAGAAACAATTTGAACCACTTGCGAATTGAAATAATTCACTGTGGCCCGGCGTGTAACTTTGGAGCGTAACCCACAAAATAATGTAGTAGCACATAATAGAACACAAAACACGCTTATTTACACGCAATCTGGAGACAGATGTACGTCCTATATCCATACACGTTTACAGTGAGTCTGTGGCAGAATATATCACACGAGGCAGACTCGAATACAAGCTTGAATGGAATGTTATTGCAATAAATCACAAAACAAAGGTCCCGATCGTGTCTGTCTGTTTTTACCCTGTTCTAACACATTGTGTTTCATGCCTCCGGTATTTAAAGACCACAACGAACACTCGAACAGGGAAATGGATTTGTTAGTTTCAATTCAGGATTTTTTTCTTGATAGTACGTTTTGTTGATGAAACGACTTTGCCAAATGAAGAATTTTGTGATGTTTCTGATGGGCCGTCAGATACTTAAGTCGTTGACTGCCTGCAATAGATACAATAGAAAAACTGTTGTTCGCGGCTCACCGGTCGGTCGAGTGGCGTTCAACGGTGTTAAGGACCAGAATTTCTCAAATACTCCACTTACAATAGTAGTATATTCTCACATTACTGTTCCTCTTATCGGAAATCAAAAGCGTAAGTAGTAAATTATGTGTACTTACACAACTCACTGTCATTCAACACACAGAAGGGCGTAAAGGAAACGCGTAACGTTCGCCAGCATTAATTACAACTTCCGATGGCGATCGTAGCGTTATCGCGAGTCAAACGCGGCTGCGATGCGTTCCGGCGATTTGTCATTGCCAAGCTGCGTTATCGTATGGGTTATTGCTTGGTAATACAATTTTTATATATTTCATATTTGTATCATTAGCTTTAGGTCTTTTGTATGTTTACATGAAATGTTAATGGTCTCGCCCTTTTTGATAGACTTGAAGACAGAGTCAGACGCGCAATCGTTTTCAGACGGTTCGTGATGATGATAATGAGATAATGTTATAAATATCATAGTTTTCATCATCAATCAATTTTTTTTTGGTATAATTGTATTACGTATATTATGTACCTAATGTTTTTACATTTTTGTATAGCAACTCTTTATCACTAATACTTTCGCGGGTCCGGTAAATGAAAACATGCTTTTCTTCATAAGTTACAGAAACTATTCGAGGTTAAGAATTTCCAAAGACCTTTAAAACAATTCATTGAAAATGATTCAACTCAGTATATTTTCATTAACATTCCAAGATCCAATAAAAGGGAAAAACTCGCTTTACCCACATTGTTATTTATTTGGAGAAGAACGGCAACAAACTCCATAGCTGTTGTCAAACATACCCAAATTACGCACGTGAGCAAACTCGCTTACACACACAGACATGACGCTACGTAGATATTTGGGAAGGTATTCTTTGTAACACTATCTGGCAGATTACTGGCCATCGATAAGATGTAATCGGTGTATCCTTGACATACTGTTATACTTGTTCTATGTCTTATTCTTGATACAATTATTAATCTTGCATTCAGTAAGTCAATGTTCATTGTTGATAAACTCGCTCTTTTCTCCGCTTCTCTCTCATTAAATCTTCTAGAAATATTATTATATAATAGTAAACTGTCTGATGTGGGCCCTGCTGACCTGTGGCACAAGTATTTTATAGTTATTTTGGGTACCAGCTTCTCACAGTCTTTAGTTTTTATTGTATTTGATTCACACACATCCTAAAAAAATATTCTAAATCTCAATCAGTTTTACCTAAACTTAAAATCTTAACAGTGCCTATAAAACATTGTACAAAAAGTTCTAGCTCTGTCTGTATTGAAGTTGTGCCAAAATCATAATATGCACTTAGATAAGAGGAAAATCCGCTATTCCAAAACGGCTTGTAAAAATATTCCATTAGCTAAATGTGTGACGTAATGCACATTCTATTACATAACAGAATCAGAGGTCAAAAGACACCACCGAATCCATTTTTGTGATTATATTATGTGGTTTGAGGTCATAAAGTAACTCTGGAAGGGGCAGAATTATTTTTTATATTAGAGAAATATAACCAGCTTTTTGATGGGTATATTAAAGACTTTCGATAGACACAGCTACAAGAAGATATATGAAATTTTACGGAGGATTTTTTTTAATGTGTTATGACTCTATTACGAAGATCCGTCTTTTATGGTAATTTATGAACAAATTTTATTAAAATATATATTTAAGTATAATACCGATTAGATACTTTACACTACATTGGACTTCTAACAATAAACTTAATTCTATTCTCTTGTATCTCAACATAACTGGCGAAATGTGGGTGTACTATATGTTCACCTCTGCCTACCCCTTCGGGGAATACAGGCGTGATATTATGTTTTTAGCTTGTAATGGCTCTTCCATAAGTGATCTCTAATTTCTCGTCGCGGGGCAGGCACGAGGTCCGTGTTTATGCTGCCTCGAGCGAATCTTTGATATCAAATTCTTTTAGAACCTACCGCACGTAGCTGGCCCCACATTCACTCATATTTTAGATAACGTTCGACTGTTTCTCTGGTGCTCTACCGAATGTGAATAAAAATACGAATATTTTACCGTTCCTGCGAGTTCGTGCATAGATACCGGAATTTATTGTTAGGTTAGGTTATATTTTTATTTCGCTTTTGATGAATAAAATACTGCGTTGATAGAATAGTGTTCACAGAGCGATGGAAGCCAATGAGCAAATATTTTTTAAACGCGTGTTATTGAAACTATTTTTTCTGTTAAATGCTGTGTTATTTTTAGATTTACTCTCGAATGTTGATTTTAATTGATAGACTGTTTTAGAGCATTATTAAGCTGAACTTTTAATTTATAGGAAGTCTTGACTAAGGTCATGACATAGCCAGGATCATTTTAAAGGTATAGATGACTTAATATGAATGTTAAGTAATTTGTTATTGTTTTGTTTATGTTGTTTGACTGGCCTGTTAGTCTAGTGGTTAGGTACCCTCACTGCTAAACCGGAGGTTGGGGGTTCGATTCCTACCCATCTTTGTGTGATGAGCATAATCATTTGTTCTATGTCTGGGTGTAATTTATGTATATTATATATGTATTTAGAAATATATAAGTATGTTTATCAGTTGTCTGGTTACCATAATACAGGCTCGGCCTAGTTTGGGATCAGATGACCGTGTTTTGCGCCAAGATATTATTATTATATTATTTGGTTTTAACGGGTTTTGATCTCTCTACTATGCTTTTCTCAAGTTGGCAAGGAAAATAAAAAGCGCTCTACTCAAATGTTTCAGTTAATTCCTTAGCCTTTAATATTTTTTTATTTCTTTTCCAGGAGCTACAAACCAGTCAAATGTCATAAAATGCTAGTAAACAAAATGAGAAGACTAAAGTGGGTATCGAGGTTAGATAGTGGCGGTAGATGGCAGCACCGGACAGTGACGCGCTGAGGCAGCATGGCGACGCACGCGCAGGGCGGTCCGCTCGCGCGCCTTCTAGTTTTGGCAGTTTTACATGTCAATTTTATTGGTAAGTCTTGTTTACATTTTTAGATTAGCTTTATAATAATTATGATAATCTCTAACCGATAATATCCTCCACATTAGACACTACTTATTTACTTAGACATTTTTTCATTGTTCCATTTTCTTTTCAATCAAAAACTTTTTTCTTCTCTACTTCTACTTTCATTTTTATTTTATTTTTTATTCAGATTAACATGTTCACGGAAATATTGGTATATTTAGAAATGGATTTATTTTATGAGTGAAATCATAAAATAACTATCGGTTACTATGACATTTTACTGTCAAAAATGTAGCATTGAGCTCGTTCGTTTCTCTGTCGAATTGTAAAGAATAAGGTTCGGTAAACGCAAAGTTTACGAAGCAACATTCGAGCGTTTGATTAATAAGATCAATGTTAAAACCTTATAACAACCAAAATGCCAAAATATTTATTAATTAATGTTTTCTATCACTTACGCGAATATTAGACATTTAAATAAAACTATTTTTACGGATTTTATCGCGATTAATTTTGTTTTTTAGTCCCGACGCGACGTTTCGAATCCTTTACAGCATTCATGGTCACGGGCAGACTAGTTTTATTTAAATATTTTAAACTTCCATAAACCCTTCAGATAGATACCATTTACATTTTGTTATGACATTAACGCAAAATGGAGTCACCTAATGTCCCTTTACAATGGTTCAAAAATTACAAAATCACTTTGTAGTGACAGATTGTTTGTCCACCGCCTGAAGGCACCATACCATGTTATTTTCCTCTGTTTACCCCCAGTGAAGCGTTGGGCGGTAAACAGCTGAGATACTACGTTTTGTTTTTGAATTTATTTTCATAATTGTAGACTTAACGGCAACCCTTGGCTTTACGCTGAGTCAAACCCTTAACCCTTGATTACTTATTTTGCAAGTGCAAAAATAAAAATCCTTGTTTAACATAATGCATACTTGATAAAACTGCTGAGAACCCGGTTCGCGCAGTGGCTAACTATTACACACACAAATTTTGTTCGTAGATATTTTTAGGAGAATATTAAATACAAGGAATTGCTAATTTGTGTAATAAATCCTTAATTTGTGTTTTATGACTTAATTATTAAACAAATGACGAAACAAACGCTTGTTACTTGTTTTATTACGAAAGAAGACAATCTAAAAAAAACTCCCAAAATGGTGATTTGATAAACATACGGACGGCCACAATGAAAAAATGTAGCGCCTCTATTTGGACACCCAATGCGCACGAGTGGCATTGTCTTTACTACACATAAAAGTCTTGGTATAAGTGTAAATAATGATTATTGCCAAACTTATTATCTCACATCGTATACACTGTCGTATATGGCGACCAGCCTAATGTCTACGAGCCCTAAGACAGTATTTTTTTTTATTTTTTTATTTTATTTTATCCTTTTAGGAGGACTTACAGCTAAAAAAACCATTATAAACTAACATCATACAAAATTGAGGGCCAATTAAAAGTCCCCACTGGTAAAACTATAGTTTAAACATAACTAATATAGTCGGTGAACACACTTGGTACTCGTACCTACTATATATGACACAAACAGACTGGGATTCATAATACAGTTCTCAGCAGGACCAACCGATATCCTATGTGCACCACTTTCAAGTACAAAAAGTAGTTGAATAATACGCACATACTATTCACTAATCCAATACTGTAACATATTATTGAATACTAAAATATAAGTGCACACAAAACACCAACTAATTCCGCCCAAAGAATCCTTTCGCTAACAAGTTTTTAAGTCGAGAAACACTGGTATTGAACATGTCTAAATCATATATCCATGAAAGATCATTAAAGCTTCCGCTTGCTCGTAAAAAAAATGAGTTCTGTCTATAAGTGCAGTTGGCATGAGAAATATGTAGTAAACTAGGTTTGCGCAACATCTTACTATGTGTGACAAGCCCTACACTGCTCAAAAGCTCTGGGCAGTCTACACTGCCATTTGCAATTTTAAAAAGATATACCATATCAGCAATGCGCCTACGCTCATACAGCGGTAGAATGTGAAACTTACGACACCGTTCAATGTAGTTAGAAGTATAGTTTCTTGTTTTATATTGCAAAAAACGCAGAAATCGCTTTTGGACGCGCTCAATTCTCTCAATGTAGATGTTATAATTTGGGTTCCATACTTGTGAGGCGTATTCCAAATGGCTGCGGACAAACGCACAATAAAGTATTTTAAACGTTTTAATGTTTTTAAAGTCAGCTGACATTCTCAGAATAAATCCAAGAGCCTTAGATGCTCTACTGACTATACTATCGACATGTGCATCAAAGAGTAGCTTCGAGTCAAACATTACACCCAGATCTCTGATGATATTTGTCCTATTAATGGGTATATTATGGAACTTATAATTAAAATTAATAGGACGTGGCTTACGCGTATACGTATTAACAAAACATTTGGAGACATTTAATTCTAGTTTATTAAGTAGGCAGTAAGTTTGCAGTTCATCTAAATCTTGCTGAAGGCCATGACAATCAGAAAGTTTAGTTATAGGACATAAAATTTTCATATCATCAGCATAAAGAATGATTTTAGAGTTGGTAAAGCATAAGTCAATGTCATTAATGAAGATAGTAAAAAGTAATGGCCCCAGAAGCGATCCTTGTGGAATGCCAGATGGTATTCTGACTGCTGCAGAGTGATAACCGTTCAGAACTACAGTTTGACAGCGATTTTCAATGTAAGATTTAAACCATCTAAATAAATCACCTCTTATTCCTATTGTAAGCAATTTACGTAGAAGGACAACATGATCTATACGATCAAATGCCTTGCTATAATCCGTATAGATCACGTCAACCTGAGAGGGCTCAGACATTGCAGAGGTCAAAAAGTCAGAACATACAAGAAGGTTAGAAACAGTAGATTTATTCTTTAGAAAACCATGCTGATCGCGATTGAGAGAATGTTTAATAGCGCGGTAGACCGGAGAGTATACAATTTTCTCCAAAATCTTTGCGAATAAGCAGAGCTTTGATATTGGCCTATAGTTTTCCACAATATCTTTGGGGCCTTTTTTGTGCACCGGTGTAACAAAAGCAGTCTTCCAAATGTTAGGCACTACACCTTCACATAAAGAACGCTGGAAAATTAAAGTAAGGGGTAGGGACAGACTCTGCGCACATCTGATTATAAGTATTGCAGGGATACCATCTGGTCCAGCAGACTTATTTACATCAACAGATTTAAGAAGCTTCAATACCTCGGTTTCACTGACCTCAATTGAGCTTAAATCAGAAACAGATTGATGAAAAAGGCAGTGCATACTACCATCTAACTGAGTAGTACCAGTGCTAGCGCCCTGGAGAAAATTTAATTCAAAAAAAGTACTAAACATTTCACAAATTACATCTCCTTGCCCCGATGCGCTTTGTCCAAATTTCATAACAGAAGGATACGAACATGAGGACTGTTGCTTACTTTTGACGAACGACCAAAAGGCTTTAGGTGATTTACTTATGTTATTTTCTATTAATTTTATATAACTGTCATACATTTCATTTTCCAATAATTTTGCACGATTTCGTAAAATAACAAAATGATTATGATCTGATAAATTGCCGTATTTTTTAAATTTCGAATGGTACTTGAATTTTTCTTTAAGAATTTTTATAAGAGGTGTTTTAAACCAAGGGGGGTAATTCGATTTAGATTTTATTATTTTGGTAGGAATAAAAGCTTCACATAAATTGGATAGTCTTACATACAGTAACGATAAGGCATCATCAATATTTCCTTTAACGAGATCGTTACGCCAGTCAAAACGGTCAAGCTCTTTTTTTATAGAATTAAAGTCTGCCAACTGATAGACGAATGTTTTTCGTTCTTGAGATGGGAGTGCATGGTACTCGACGAAGTCTGCAGTGATACTAAGTGCTATATGGTGAGGGTCTTCATAAACAAGAGGGACAGAGCAGTTATCTACGGTCAAATGATTATTACAAAAAACTAAGTCTAATATACGATCATTGGTATTCTTATGACTGTTATACTGGGCCAGGTCACAAATGCTTAAAATATCAAAAAAAATCTATTAGCGTAGAGCCTTGAACATTATCAGGGCGTAAGTAACAACCTTCATTAATAGGATGCCATAATAAATTTGGTAAATTAAAATCACCTAAAATAATAAAAGTATCCTTTATGTTGTTTATAATAATGTCGTTTAGCATATTATAAAAATAAACTAACTGTGCAGATTGCGAATGCCCTAAATTTTGTTTACAAAGATATATTGTACATATATGCAACTTGTAAGATATTTTAGGTTTAGAACGAGTCAGAGTTAACGTTACCCACAAGTCTTCCGCGGATGAACGCCAGTCAACGCGCTCCTCCGCAACAAACTCACGTCGGACAGCAATAAGAACTCCTCCTCCAAGAGTCTGGTTTCTTACCGAGTAATCTCGGTCACGTCTCCATACAAGATACCGGTCGTCGAATAGTTCACTATTAGAAAAACCATCCTTCAACCACGTCTCAGTGAGACATATTACATCAAAGTTACTTAGGCAAATATTTCTGAGAAAATTAGTCGTTTTTGTCCGCAAACCACGTACATTTTGATAATAAATATTAATCGGCATTGTTAATCAAAAAGTATATAGCCATAGCAGCAGTCCAGCGATAATAGATATTTAAAATAATATCAAATGTAATAGTAAGACATTTTTTGCAATACAAAAGGTAGAAACACATTTTAGTAAAGTAAGGTGATTTATAAAAAGTAAGTGTCCGACGATATAAGCAAAAATCAGCCTTACTTAAGAACATGTAAGGAGCACAATGTAAATTGACCGCAGTGAAGTAAACAAAGTGATTAGCGCAGGTAGAAAAAATGGTACCCGGGGACAGAACAATAGCGAGGTGCGACAAAGATGCTAATGAATAGAAAAATATGTACTTACCAATGTTTCTCAAACTTAACTTATGTAACATACAAATTATTATAACAAACATCAACCACAATAATAACAAGATCAACATATTTTCTTTAAATCTAGGTCTGATTTGATTGTGTAAGTAGGGGAAGTAGTATTCTTCTTCACAAGGATTTTGCAGTTTTTTACCCAAATAAAGGAAAAATTCTTCTCACTGGCCAGAATCTTCGCCTTATTAAGTAGTTGCTTACTCTCAAGTGTGAGGTGATCATTAACAAAGACTTTGCTATCGCTTTTAAGGCCTAAATCAGCGGCAGTTAATGATTTGTATTTTTTCGCCGCAGCTATAAATTCATCTCTCAAATACCGATTATGTAGTGATATTATAATGTTTTTAACATCTTTATTGTTACGTTGGGGAACACGAGTAACATAATTTATTTGATCTCTTGAGACGTCACATTTGATTATGGCCCCAATTTTAGAGACGATATTAAATAAGTTTTCCGACTCCATGAACGGGACACCTTTAATCTCAACATTATTAAACCGCAATCTCTGGTCATTTTCGCGCATATTCGACTCTAAACGCCCAAGTCGTGTCTCAAATCTGGAAATGTCCTCCTTTGTTTTCTGTAATGACTCCAATTGCTTATCAACCTCCACCAACTTGTCCGTGAGTTCTTCAACCGAACTGTGTGCGAAATTTAATGACTTCTTAATGTCAAGTATTTCATTCTTCACGGATTTGAGGTCAGCAATATCCGCTTGTATCGTCTTCACATTTTCAATCAGCAAAGGTAAAGACGCTAACTGTTCCGTCAGTTTTCGTAGCTCCTGGTGGATGTTATCCAAGTCGCCCTGTGTAGCTTTTGCAGGCTTAGCTGGAGGGGGGGGCTTACACGTACTACATTTCCAAGTAGTTTTCCTTTCCCCAAGCTTGCGGAACCCCAGTTCGGAGATACCAGCACAGGTGAAGTCGAAGCTCTTAAGGCATATGGAGCATTGCACTCCATCACTGGCTTCATTGTCACAGCGATGACAGACAAACATCATGCACAATATACGGTGATCAAAAAATTCCGTGGAAAAGAAAACTTTGAGAAGCTTAGGCGGAGCGTACAAAGACAAAATAATAGACGGGCGTGCGTGTGTTCCAAGTGTCGTCTACCGACTGATCAGCTGCATAATATCCCACGCGAGTCGTAAAAATCTATGAACAGAAAAGGTAGCTCTTTTAGTGGGCATTGAGTTGGTAACCTGTTGTAACTACATACTGCACTTAAAGTTATTTTATCTTATCTGGGCCAGATCAAAAGTGGAAAACTGGTACTTTTTTTGACACCCTTTTGCACAATTTTAGGTCATACGACTTTTATTAATACCTATTACACGGTGTTTTTAAAGCTTAATAAATTATCCAACATATTATTTAACAAACTTCAGAAAAGCTCTAAAAACTCATCATAGTTTTTGCCGAGAAACCACATTGTGTGTGCAAAATGTACTACTTAACATTTCGTCATAACGTTGACCTGAACAAACCACCAGACCATATCCTGTCTCATTTTTACGCTCGTGTAACTTGTATCTCGTAATAAAGTAAATCGCGGTGAGGGAATCTGTTTGTCTAGGACATTGTGTGGCTTGTCAAAGCCTAAACTCAGCAGCGACTGTAAGGGTGGGCTCAGACTTTTGGTCAGGTGGTATCTTCACTTTTGTACACTTCACAATATTGTTAAGTTTCTGCATCTGACAATACGGCAAGGGAAGAAAAATAAGTAAGGAATTATGAAAATATCTTCATAGCTAACAACGTTTATAAGAACTTGTTGCCTGCCTTAAAAACTTGCAGTTAGCGCGTAAGATTGCCAAAATCAACAAGTACGACTTATTAGGCTAATTAACTAGACACTCAGTTATTATTAGGTAGTAAAACTCACTGTATTTGTCATTCTCTTTTTTTATTGCGTCATGCGTATCTAGCAATTTGCCCTTTAACCAATAAGTAGATATTAACAAGTCATATTATTAAAAATATACCAAATTAAATACCGTGCGAGTTTGGCATTCAGTGTGTGCGAGTTTAACGCTCAGTGTGTGCGATCCTTTACGCGACGTTTACGACATTTGGGTCCGTGTTCACAACGCTTTGTTTTGGACTCGCTCTCATTTCACAAAGTGCAAGCTTTCGCTACGTTTGCGCGGAACGTTTTATAATAGTAAACTATTGTACTTTACACCGTTATGGTAACGAAATGAATATAGGAATTAGTGAGATGAGTATTCCAGTCCGTAAGTGTGAATTTTCATTTCAGTAAGTTACTTGCACAAAGCACATTAGACAGGCGCTAGGTTTAAGTTTAGCAAACTGTTTTTTGACTGTATCTTCTTTGTGAAACACACAAAATTGAATAAAGACATGAAGTTTTATAAATATTTGTAATAAATAAGCCAAAGTAGGCCAATTGAAAGGCACAAATCTCGCCACCTAATATACCTACATTAAAAGGGAGTGTATAGAGATTCCCAACAAACGAAAATACCTCTACCTACCTACCACTTTGGGGGTTACAGAGTATTAGTTAGTACATTGAACTTCAAGAGCGTATATTAAAGAGGTCCTTAAGGTCTAGTCTATTTGTCTAGTTAAACTGTAAAAGCTCGCAACCTCTTAAGGTTATTTTAACAAAAATCATCTTCAAAAAAAATAACTTACCGAAATGACCTGACGTCACCCTTAAGACGTAAATACTAAAAGGGAACTTGAAATTCGATGGGTGCAAGCAGCGATGGTTTAAATGATTAGAGCAGCGCATGGTACGGCGAAGGTCGCAGGTTCAAGTCCTGCTCGAGTCCATCATTTTTCAAATTTCCTCTATCAATTTAGAACTTACCTAAATGAATTTAGAACTTACGAAATGTTACAGTTTATGCTACGTTAAACATCAAAGTTTACTTAGACATCAAAGTAATTTTAATATATGAGCTAAACCTACATGTTTATTTGTTTATCTCAGGCGCTGTAATTAGAACCACAGTCTTACATACATAAAGTCACGCCTATTTCTATGAGGCGTAGGCAGAGAATAAGGATTTTCATTTGCTACGTTACTGACATATTTAATATACCAGTCTTAATGCAACCAAATTATGATGGCTCCACTAATTAGTATTGTATAGTGTTATAGAGCAATAAGTCAATATACTTCTAAAGTCATTAAGCTGCTCTTAATTGTTTCAAGTGAAGATGTTTTAAATCTACCCTCAAACTATAATTTTCAACTTTGCTTCCTTGTTCTATCGTAAAGTACTTCACACACAGTTGAGACTTATTAAGAGTTTTATAAAAAGTTTTTATTAATAAGCTAGAAAACGTTTCCACGGAAAATTTACTGCGGAAAATACACGATTTTATTTCATACTCCGTACACAGTATGATATTTAATCATACTTATTATACTTTCAACCAACTTAATATACTTTCTAACATTCCTAAATTACGTGGCTTCCTTTTCAAACCTCTATGAATTACTAAAGGAATATGCCAAGAATTTCCTTTTAGTGCAAAGGCAATATTAATTAACCGCGTCATCAAGCGGTCCCTTTATACCTTCAAAGTGCTCACAAAAAAAGAGTATTTAATGTTTGCGTACAATAAATCCAGTGAGACATTTTGCAAATGGATTTTTTGTAGTCACATTTGGAGCAATTCATTCGACGTTGATAAAAATATAAAAGCTTCGTAGAGTAGCGAGGATAACCCTTTTACAACTCAAAGCGACGGTTGGTATCCTCATTGAAAACCCGTTGAAAGGTCAGAATACAGGGAATACACGCGAAGCACATCACGTGCTGATTGCTGATACCCGCCACTTGATTCGAGGTATTCAAGTCTCTACTTATGTATGTAGTATCTCTACATAATGTTCGACTAGTCGAAATGTCTAGTCAGAAAACAGTTGTTAATGTCTCGAATATGTGCGTAAGTAGAAAATCAAACAGTACCTATTGAAAAATAATTGATATAAACAAAATTACAATTATTATAATTATCATGTAGGTATTAAACATTTTAGTCGATTCTTTGATTATCTGTTCAAAAATAATAATAAATCATTCTTTAGTATTCTTTGCGAGACTATAAAAGGAGGCATTTCTATATTACACACAATGCCCGAACTTCGTAAAAGTGTCCGCTTGTCGTACAAATCCTAGTTTTGTTTAAAGATCCAACCCAGTCCTTATAGCCTCAGCGAGTATAATAAACAAATTCTGATTTCTAAACTTAATCCTAATAGAAAACAATTAAAGTTTTCGTAATCCTTGTATACTCAGTCAAGTAAAATAAAATATAATTAAGAGTAACTTATAAAGTCCAGCGAATCGAGTGCATATTTTGTTGATTTAAATTTAAATAAATCTTCTCTATTTGTAAATTCGTCAGGATTTGTAAAATTAACTGCTTGAATTTTAATGAGTTTTGTAGTTTGCGAGTTATTTGAATCATTTGGCACTTTCATGTTTCTAGTATTTAGTTCAAGATTATTAGATATCATTTGTAGAGAGTTAAAAACTATGTTCCTAACTTAAATTCTGTTTGATTAAATAAATAAAACTGCAAACTAAAGTAACGTATACAAAGACACTGACGGAGGTCGTCCCAACAAGTACCTACTATCTAAACACCACTCGCGTCGGGATTGAATTAATCTCGTTCTAAAATTTTCACTTGCCACCTTATCTCCTGTCGTATTGTCGTTTTATTGTGCCTACCCTGGAACCATTAGCGAAAATGTCACCGCGACGGCATTGTAATCGCGCGCCCGCGGCCTGCCCACACAATGATGCGGCCGTTCGACCCCGCCCGGCTACACTCGCCTTTTACCTTTACTATGATACAAATTTGAGTTTCTATAATAAATGAGAATACCCCCAGCACTCGCATTATTTACGGAATAGAACGGCGCTGTGCCTTTCCACAATCCCGAACCGAGTTCCAGAGATAGCTCCGATCGACGTGGAAAGCTTAGCTACGGAACGTATGAATGAGTAAACACTTTTACGAATTGTGTCGTCTACATTTCACCTCTCGGATTCTTCGCATAGAGTTAGCAAATCTCGTGTGGTGATTCTCGTCACGTTGCGAGCGAGTGGCCGACAAAGGAAAGAGGGCTTGCATACCTTATTACCACCTTTTTGCCAAATCCCCACTTATGTGAAACACGACGCACTCGCGTAGGCAACTCGGAATGACAACTACGTGTTAACGCGAAATGATGTAGTCGCTATCTGTAATAATATTTTATTTAGTCTAGAAAGCTCTTTTATTTAATACTTAAGTTATTCAAAATTCATATCTCAAAGCAATTTTATGTACCTATCTAGTTAAACGTGAATCGTGTTTTCCATAAATTAATATTAAAACTAAGTGTTTACTTAGAAGTGAATTTATTTTATATCTTACCTTCTTAAGTATTTATGAGTAAAAAATAACTTGCTATAGTTTGGTATATGTACAAATCTTATGGAACATATACAAATATAAACTGTACAAACTGTAGATAGAAATAAAGAATCACAACTTCCATGCCATTAGATAATTAGGGCTTATTTATTTCTTTGCATATTTTCCCACATCGGAATGTCACCGCGGCTCTCTTTGCAATTAATCAGAAAGTCAATGAGCCGTTTTGTTTGGACACCGTCGATGAGTAATCCTTCCCTCGTGATTTAGTGACGGACCCGAAATATCCCTGAAATAACATTTACGTCAACTTAGAATTTCCACATTTATAAAAGCGAAAGCGCTTTTTAAATTTATTGAAAGGGTACGCTCTATTTATTTTGGACTGGTTATTTGTTTTTGTAAATATTTACACTTGTTAATAATTTCTAACTAGTAAAATGACAGCCTCACTGAAAAATATTAATTAAAAAGCTTGTAATAAACATGCTTTAGAAAAATAAAGGTTTTTATCCTATTAAAACGTAAATATTGCATTTTGACTATATTTGTATACAATGGAAGACTAACATAATATAACTAAAGACAACGCTAACAAACCAAGGATATCAATTTTAACTACAAATATTTATCGAATGCAAATTAAAGTATCGCAACGTTAGACAAAGGAACAAAACGCAAATGCAAAAAGCAAGGCTCATATTTATTGCTGTTATCTTATTTGCATGCAATTCTGTATATTGCTGTCCCCGCCATACACCATAAGCCGTACTGGCTTCCGACTTGTTTATAGAATATTCTCTCATAAACATGCAGATTGCGGATGAGACGCGTTTTTATGTAAAATTGGGGAAAGGGGAGCAGTTTTATTTATTACCCTCTTGACTCCGCGGCGTGTCACGAGTGACAGAACGCTTGGCTGAGAAATAGCTCGTAGTTCATATCGAGATTGAGCGAACACACACGAACATGTGCGGACTGTAAATCTTTTGACGCGCGGCTCTTTCACGAAACGTAGCTTAGTTTAATGTGTACCAGTAATCTATACCTCCTCTGTTACAGGTACCTACTTAATTTATTGTCAATAAATCTCCCTTCGTTTCCTTTGTTGGTATTTAAAGCTGGAGTCTTTGCGATACTTTGGTAGTCTTCTAGCTTTTGGTCTGCTAATACTCAATCAATAGAATCTACGCCATATCATTAATTTTAGAACCCTATTTGTTAAAAAAATTGGTATATTTTTTTTATTATTTGTATTAAAATGTTAATTAACTGCTAGTAATTTACACAATACTCACACACAGGTACACGCCTACATCAAAGTTCAGTTACCTTTAAATTTAACATCAGGTTTATAAATCATAGGTTAAAATTAAATACTTAGATGAACAAGCTTGTCTGGTAAAAAATCCCTTTAACAAACATACGCACTTGAAAAATAAGACAACAAAGCATTTCAATCTAAATAAAACAGTATTTAATTTCTATGACGTGACGGTATAAAAGTTAGAAGAAGGTATTATATTGTTGTATTTTATTTTCTCTGCTTTTTTGTATCCTAATTTGGAATAAGACATATGTATTTGTTATTGTAACCAAATTGATATCGATTGATATAAAAAATATTATCACATACCTATTTAGGTATCTGTTAGAAATTATTTTCTCTGTATCACCCTAAGGTTGACTGGTAGAAAATGCCTTTGTGCTAAAAATGTGCATTAAGTATAAATAAATAAATACCTATCATAATCAATTCGGTTCCAATAAACACGAGCACTTGTGACGAACTAATTTTAGTATTGTATTCCGTTACAATAACTTCTAAGTTCAGTAGCCTACGTATGTTCCCTGGGCACAGTTTCAAGTCTAGAACTCATTTAGTCAAACGATTATCGGCTCTGCAACAGATGAGACCAACCGTAGCCACCACACTATGTTATTATGTTTTCCTATTGCGGGGCGAACTGCTAGCTAAGCTGCACTGGATTTTATACTAAGTTATTACGTAAACAAATATTTTCGCTGTAATATTAAGTTTTTGGATGCTACAAAATGGAAATTAAGCTTGGATATTTTCAAGCAAAAAAATTTCTCGATTCGCTTCTATAACAATCCTTTTTACATCAAAATATCTTCTAGTACATTATTCAGAAAATGAACGTTAGTTAAAAGCAGTAACAAAGAATTTTTGCAAAATACTAAGCCAGAAAGCTGTGCTCATTTTGCTGTTAAAAATAACAAACAAAATAATTTATTTAGGTACACCTAATTTAAATTCTTAACAAAACAAAATATAAACGTGTAGATATTAATTGCCATTACTAAATACTGATAAGAAATCATTAATACATACACCTACACCTAATCGGTAATAATAATTTATCTATATATATCCATTTCTGTTGAATTTTTATTTTAGGTCAGGTTATCGTTACAAATAAACAAGATTTAATAAAACCAATATTATGTTCAGTTCGTTCTCTAAATAAAAATATTGGACCAACTGTCATCGTTTCTATTATCCGGTTCGTGATTTCCGTTCAAAACGAAGGATATAAGTTAACGATACATACCTTTTGTGTCCACAAAATAATTTCCTGAACAACAGACCTGTATGTAATAATACCAACTATGATCAGAACCGCAAGTAGTTACATATATTTTTCAAGATGTTACCATTATTAAGTACTTATTATAATTATATTTTGAGTTTTAGTAAGAAGTATATTTGTAACTTTTTATAACTGCGCTCATCATCAGCCGGAAGATGTCCACTGTTGAACAAGGCCTCCCCCTTAGAAGGGGGGTGGGTGCCATAATCCCCACGCTTGGCAAGCGGCTTGGGGATCGCAGTGTTGGTGGTCAAGTTACAGAAGACGCTGCTGCCCATCTTCTGGATTTTCCCTTAGTCGCCTCTTACGACACCCACGGGACGAAAGGGGGTGGTCAATTCTAAGCCGGATACCACACGGCATAACTGCGCTCGCACTTAAGTAATTCTATTAACACCATTGTGACACTTTATGTACTTACATAGAATCTATAAACATTACCTACTTCCTTTAATATACAACAAACTACGACGTAATTAATTAAACACAAGTACATAGGTACAGGTATTTTGTTTATAATATAATATTAAAGCTTAAAATAAATAAAACGAAAAAATTAATAGCGTTCATAATTTTCTCGTGATCTCACTTATTTTTAACAAGTCCCGCGCCGACATATCCCAAAAGTTGGGTGCTACACAAATTTTGTGGAAAAACCGGTAATAACGTAAAAGCAGTTTTCCGCCTCAGCGTCTCTTGTAACATAACTCACTGACTTTATTGCTCTCATTGTTACATTTGTTATCTTAAAACTTGAAGCTTTGAATTATTTGTAATACGAATTAAGTGAAACGATTTTTCTTGTAACTGTGATTTGATTATGATTAATTCAGGAAAGAAAGAAATCTATGAATGATAATTAAGATAAAATTGCAAGACAAAAATGTTAATGAACTGGAAAATCTGTTGAATACAGTTTTTAAACGGCTGGATATACAGTCATAGTAAAATATTAATGAATGAACTATTCAGTTATCGGATATTTTATTATAGAACCTATATATAGGTTGTGACTGGGTCGATACTTAGGGTAGGTTAACCAAAGACGGCTAGTTTGAAACAATATTAAAGGCACTGTAATCAGTGCTTTGTAGTCGTTGTTGTCTAAAAACATAAAGGAATAAGTCTACGGTTTTGATGGTTTATTTTAGAAAGAAGTTTATTCTACCATACTCGGGGAGTCTAATGATGTTAAAAGATAGTATCAAAATAAATAAGTGTTGTTGTCGTGAAATACTTAACGACTTATTTAAATAAATCTAGTTACTACTAACTGAGTTAACTAAAACAATGTTAAAATAACCTTTGACGCACTAACTTAAAACTGAGTTATATTTTTAACAGGCACTACCGCTTACATCTCAGTACCACTAACTGTCAATTAACTAGATTATCATTCTCACCACTTTAATTAATTCGCTTATCGAACTTACTTTCCTTAATAAAAAGACCAGCAAACATAGCTGTGATACGTAGATAAAGAAAGTTAATGCCACATGAGGGTTCGTCTTCAATATATTATGTGTTAGGCCCCAACTTATTATCATAGAAAATAGATATTCCGGCCGCCGCCGCCACACGTCCACGCAATAATTAGGCAAGCTAAAGCTCTCAATGAACAAGCGAACTCCAAGTACACAAGCCAAGCTCCCTCTGACACGTTACGGATGAGACTGGGGTAATTAAAAACGTGACCGTCATCACTTGTCGTCCGACGCCCATAAGGGTTTTATCTACTCCGCGCCACCCTCGATGCTTTGTTTATTTATTGTAACGAAACTTTCGTGTTTGATCGCTGTTATCATCAGCTGTGATTATGAGCAAAATATTACGGTAATGAATGAAATAAATGACTGTTTCCGCTACTTATAATTCCGCGCTTGTCATGGCGCTTGTTTAATTTATTAATCATTACTTAGTGCACTGTGGCGCTGGCTATCGTATTGCTAGGTTCTGCAGAAGTTTCCATTTCTTTACAAATCACTGAAATAGTTACTCTGTATATTAGGTATTATAAAATGTACTTTAAATGACAACGTGGTTTATTATTTTTAATCGTGATTAATCATCATCACCAGCCAGTTTCAGTTAATTGCAGAAGCGAAATACATAGGGAATGGTATTTCATTAAGTATTATTTTTATATTTAACACTATTGTTACTAAAAAGAAATCAAAGCTCAAAAATGAACACTGTGCGTGGACTAGGGCGGTCGGCAACAGTTACAATCATATAGATCATTTTGGGAACTGTTATCCGTCTCTCGATGCATGGCAAGACAAATTGAGCTATAAAACCAAATGTTACCCGACCAAGGGCGGAATCGGTAATTGCGCGTAAAATATTGAAGATCAAAAGACAAACGTAAACTAACCTTTGTTATAAGCCTCAGATATTTGTTCTTGGTTATGTTTGTTTGATAAACCTGTAGCATATAGGCAACTTTGTTAACAAATATAGCATCTACGAGTATCATGATCTTATATTTATCGATTATAAAATTGTTAATGCGAACGTCAGTCTAAACCAGGAACTCCTATACTAAAACACTCGGGATTATGGGAATAGTTTCGTCCATTTACAAAAAAAAGTCACAATTCAACAATCTACTTATACTAAGTAGCAGTGCGTTGTGTATTGTTTTTATAATATATAAGAATCTGTTTTAAAAAGAAGCTATTGTATACTTCTTTAAGTTATCAGCCGTCAAATCTTTTACTAATTAATATCAACTATAAAAATATATTAAATAGCTGTCCTACAAAAATCTCAATGGGTACTCTTAAATAAAAATAGCATAAACGTATTTTTTATGCACGCGTGAATTTACTTGGATACGCTTAAAGCTGCACGGGACCGCGAAATACTAACTGGTTTTGTAGCAAACTTCATTGTAAATTCACATTGAAAAATCTCTATTGACACTTATATTGCGAGCGAGGCACCGAGCTAATCCTGGTAATATTTTACTACATGTTATTTTTATAATGTTACTAAACTGGGAAATATGAGCAGGAAATGTATGCGACGTAAAAATGTTATGTGTGAGGCGATTGGGTCACGCACGGGGGACCCGTTAGACCGGCTACGATTTTTATTAACTGTTTGTATATGTTCTATCGTCGTAAAACTAAAACGGACCCTTACCAATTGGCTATATAGACAATTTTAGCGCATCCGTCTTGCCTCTCCAAATGGTTTTTGTTTAAGTATTACACTAACAGTTTTTATAACTTACAACAACAAGGATTACAATATATTTTCTATCGAACTTCCCAGATACTACCTATGAAGGTTTATTATGAAAGTCGAGGGAACCGATTATTTGTTGACTCTATATTGTTTTACAGCTTCTGCTATCTACAAGCTATAAACCAATAGAGTCATACCAAACTATGCATAAAATGTGTAACGTATTTTAAGTATGAACATTATAATAACACTAGCTGCACGGCGCTGGGAATTAAAGAACAACACAGAACACGTCAGCCGCATCACACCGCAAATTGCGTAAACCATGAAATGGGTTACCAGAGTATTTGTAAACAATAGACGATTTTTTTTTATATTTCAACGGGATGCTTTTTACAGATATATATCTGGCGCATTGCTCGAACCAACTGCCAATAAATCTAAATCTACCAGCAGTTTCAGAATGCTTAAACTGCCATGGCACACATACATTGTATAAGTATTGTGTGTAGAGGTATATACCTATTGTATATGCTTTCTGTAGATGGCGTTAAGTTTCCGTTTCGTTTTGCGAAATTATAGTAACCCTGTCCCTTCACTTCAGAACATAATAGCTATGACGGTATGACGTTTAGCTTCCAATTCATGCAATAGTTGCACATCCGCAGAGAACAATCCATGAGTATAATACTTTTTTATTATCTAGTATACAAACTGAAAAAATAATTTAATTGTATAAATATAAGCACTATCATTAGGATGTTTTGACAATGGAGTTGAAAATACAAAATCACGAAAATTAAAATAACAACACATAATTTACGATTCATTATTGTTCTAAACGAAGTACATAAACAAGTTTAAATTACGCTTTTTCGAAGCTTTGTCTAAGTTGCCACAGCTACCTATTTTACGCATGAAACTTTCTGTTGACAAAATTTATTCATGACGTGATCCCTCGTAAATACATTTGGGACTTTATTGTCGTAATGAATTTGATATGGCTTATGAAAACAGACTTATCTTTACTCTATTATGTTAGTTTGTTTTTTAATGCGCGTTTTATTGCTTTTGGTAACATTGTTTTTTGTGTGACAACATTTTGTGGCCATTCATTAAAATTATCGCTGAAAATTGATATATTTACATTCGACGTTTGATGATGCTGGAAAACATTTACAGCTTTCCATTTTCCGATTTTAGTTTATTAATTTCTGTAAATATTATCGTTTAACAAAATGTCTACTTGCTCTGATATAAACTTTTTGTCAATAGAAAACCAGGCCTAGCATTTCCAAATTAAAAATACTTAATGTACTTACTAGTCTACTAGTGTTCTGTAATCATGAAAACATTTATTAAAATCCTAAAACAAAATTCTTTTCCACACAGAGATTTTATCAGATAAATTCTGTAAAAACTGTAGGTATCTTCTTATTTTAAAATCTTTTCTATTACCTAGTGCAGTATTGCGGAGGTGAAAAGCTTGAGCTAGCACATATTTCTCCGCGCTTATTTCACCTACTGGCTTTATACAAAATTGATACAATAAATCGGAAACTAACCTACTTGGCGGCAGGCGTGCGTTCCCTACAAGTACATGCAGATATCAGCTATTCTTCTTTACATGTGGCTGCATTCTATGATCAAATTGAAAATTCCAACGGGATATCTATAGCACTTTGTGTGATTCTAGTGGATATGGTTAATGCACTATCTATATTATGTCAACTATTGACACTTGAATTATTATACGAAAACATTGAAATTAAGACTTTTGGAATTAACACAGTTGTAATTCACTGTTGAAACATGACATTAACCTAACAATATTTCGCTGCCAAAAAAACGTCAGACTTTTCGTAGTACCGATAATCGGCTGGACTTTTTCTTTTTTATTTCGGACCGACTTGGTCCTGCTTTCATATCTTTATCTGTCTTGTTTTAAGAGTTCATGGTAAGGGGGCAGTACGTTCTTTTTTCTCCTATAAAATCGGTAACCATTATATATTATCGGACGTGGGCGGGCAGCCTGAAACAAAGTTTATCACCGAATTTTAATAACTTTAAAATCGTGCGACGATGTTGAGCAAATTTGGCCTTCGAATACTCAACATTGAAAACTTTAAAATTCATTAGCAAAAATCTATTTACCCTCTACCCCAATATTCTTCCGCCGACCACAAATTGATAATAAATAAAACCGCTTAAAAACTTTTAATATGTGGAAAGAAATTTATTCACGGAGAACATGTCCTATCAAAATATCTCGGGCCACACGTTATGTCGGCACATTCTTCTCCTAAATTGAAATTCTCGAACGCTCTCCCTTCGCAAGTAGGACGGGGTCAGAGCCAAAAGACAAATACTTTGAATGTTCGATTAATGTGATCAAATATCATCTTTTCTTAACGGTTTATTTTATTAGGCCGGTTCTTGCATTTTGCGGTATATTAATAGAGCTTAGGGTTTCATCGTATACTTTGAATATCGGAAAATAGACTTGATAAATATGATTAGATAATATAAGAAATAGAAGATGTTTTCAAATAACAAAACTATGATACTGATACATCTTTTAGTTTTGTATTTGCGGATATCGATACCTATATTAAAAGGAAATCCACTTGTATTTAAAGTGCAGTATTTTCAAAACAGCTCCGTCAGCACTGTCAACAAAGTAGGTACCTACTGTGTGTAAGCCGTTAATCGTTAATATTGATTTTTATTTAAAACTAATAAGAAATTTAGAAGACATTGTGTTCATTCAAACAATTAACACAAGTTGCAAAATACAAAAAATCTTGTCCATGACTCAAAACAAAAAAAAGCTGGATTTAAGTAATTTCTAAGATTTATAACAAGGTTAAATAAGGCGGTCGTGAAGATAATAAAAGTATTTTCCTAAGTAGGCTCTTCATATGCTACTATAGGGGCTTTGTATAATAATATGAACATTGAACATAAAAAACCAATGCTACCATAAACGAGTAAGTAGTACACAGACTACGTCTCTATTATGAATACAGAGGTGACGTCAGCAGTCTCAGATTCAGCAAACAAAACAAACCATAGAGGCTTGAAGAAAAATACTCGATAAACGTCCACACGGAGGGATAAGAAAGGATGTGTTTTGTGCCAAGTGCTCATGATGGTACAGGAAAGAGGAGCTCTATACCCTTGTACATTGATCTGAGTGGGAACGTACGGCTTGTTTCGTACGAACATCCTTTGAGGCGGTCGGGCGGACGAGCCTTTGAACGGTAGCTCGGGTGCATTTTGATAGCGATATCGATTTTAACAGTGAATAGATTTTTACTTTACTTCTAGTTTGCTTGAGGGCGAATGTGAAGCTTCAGTTCAAATACCATGGCATTTGTTGCTTTTTGTTGGATGGTAGACTATGATGCAATTTATGTAATCAACTCTGCTCCCGGATGGACGAAGATGTATTGTATCACGTGCGATAAGTTTCTCTTACAGTAATCCGTTGTGATTTCTAATATCCTCCTTCGGTAGTGGCGAGCATATTTTAGAGACCTAGAGTCTACGCTTGTCATTTATTTTATCACAGCATTATTATTATAAAGGGACTGCACAAACACAAGTAAAAAATAATATTTCAGTAGTATTTATTTATAACAAAGGACACAACAAATCTCTCAGATTTACAAAACACGGTTTGTAGCTACAATGTATCACTTAAGATTATGTTATCCATAAGAAAACAGGCGTGTAATAAGATAAGTGTAAAAAACTCTTTGTAATTCGCCTAAGAGCTTAAAAGTAATCACATCGCATGAAGTCACCCTCAATCATAACTTCCTTCCTACGCAGGGATGACTATGTGTTTTACATTTTTCATCTTTGCTCTTTATTTTGAATAAAAATTACTGTACGCAAGCTAACGGAAAGCAATAAATAATAGCATAGCTTCCGTATACATTCTAGACGCGAACTTAAAAATAAAATTCGAATAAAGCGTTGAATAAATTTGCATTTATTTTTACATCCAGTCGGACAGTAAAATTTG
The DNA here is from genome assembly GCA_905340225.1 of Abrostola tripartita. Classification (NCBI taxonomy): domain Eukaryota; kingdom Metazoa; phylum Arthropoda; class Insecta; order Lepidoptera; family Noctuidae; genus Abrostola; species Abrostola tripartita. The sequence continues at coordinate 9,023,740 of HG996487.1, read as the reverse complement.
TACGAGTTATGCAATGTGACGAAGAAAACTCTCAAGTAGGAAGATGAAGCAATTATTCAGCTTAGTCATGCATTGTATTTCCGCTCATTAGGTGTATATTTATTTAATTTACAACGGCTGGGGCCGACGATAAGCTGCGGAGCGTGCGCCTCTGTGACTTCGTCGACTGAATAACAATGCAAACCGACGTCTAAAATGCTGCTTTTCTGTTATGCAAAAGAAACGTCGAAATTGGGTTATCCTGACGGTGTTGCTACATTTTAATGGCGTTAAGCTGGTTGCCAATAATAAATTGAAAAGGAATTATCGTAATATGGTTCATGGTTAGAATTTATTTTATCTTATTGAAGTGTCGGTTGGTCGTAGGTACATAAAAGAGTTCCGAGTTTCGACCGCTATATTGGTACTTTTAAAATAATCTCGATTATTTTAAAAAACGATTAGACTTATTTGTATACTTACATTCTAAAATTATTATGACAGCTACTTAAATAAATAAGTACCTACGAGTACATACCTTCAAAGCATTTCCTTCTAAGTCACATTTCACAAAAAAATTGTATACATATCTATGAAATATTACACAAAATAACAATAATCTTGGTCGAAAAGAAATGCAATCGTGCAAAAGGTTTGAAACGGTAAAATAATCTTGATCTTCTAATTGTACCTGAGTTGAAAAACAAACCCTTCGAAATCATGTTCCGTGGCAAATACAATTAACTCAAATTAAAAGAGCGTTGTTAATAAACAGAAGTATAACAACGTTAATCTGAGAAACAATGAGATTATGAGAATATTTTTCTAACAATCCAAGTGCTGTGACATTTTAGGTAGCGCGCCTATTGTGCATACTAAAACAACGCGTGAAAAGTAGGTACCTGCGTTGAAAACGTGGAATGTTCGTTTATTAAACGTTTAGTATTTTCTTTATTACAAAAAGAAACAGTTACTCAAGTAGTCAAGAGTTATTACCCAGGTTTTGTACTGCAGGACATTTAACTCGTTTGGAAACCAAACTTTTAAATTTAATATGTGTTAGTAGTAACGTGGTAAGATTTATTTTACGACCTGTAATAAAAGGAAATTTAAATATTTCCTGCGGGACGATTTCTGTGTCTTTATTAGATGACATTTTACTGAGACTCGGCGCTACAGTGTACCTTTGCCGCAGATTTATTTACAAATGCAGTTAATAATATTGCGTTTCCTTTAATCCTGGCGAAAAACGTTATCGTTTTTAATCGAAACTGCAACAAGTTTTTTTTATGGCTCTTATATCTTTAATCTCGTTTTGAATCGAGAAATGTAGCAGCTTAAGTCGCACTTCCATTCATAATTAAGTTGCCCTGTATTAGATATTTCTCCTTATATGCCTAAAGCTTATCCGTCCCTTGAGCTACAGACTGTTGAAAGCTTATAATTCAATTCCACAAAAAGTACACGAATACCCTATTAAACCAACTATGGATACAAAATTCGATTTGAATTGTGTAAACCCGTGTACAGCATGTTGAGTTGACCCACGTCATGGCGAGCGCAAAGTGCTCCGATAACCGGCGAAACCGCGGCCTATCGCTTTTTGATAGCATCACTTTGCCCAACTTTCCATCTGACGGCCATTAGGTCCGGGATATTGAAAAAGTGAGCCACCGATCGCCGCGATGTGTCCGTATTTGTGACGTAATATGTTTTAGCACTTATATCGCGATAACATGTTAGTATTTTTGGTTTCGGCGATCTATTATAGATTGCTGTCAATATTTTTTATTTTGCTTGTAATGGAAACTGTATTTTTTTATGCAACTATGTGATTTTTTTTGTGGTACCTCATATTTATTCTGAAAAATTAAATTTAAACCTCATTTGATGATTCCCAGATTTAATTTGTCATGCATAATATACCTATAAACAAGGTAATACACGATTCGATAAATTAATTGCGCAACGTTCATCGGGAATTTCATAAAACGGACTTATTATCATCATCCATCAGCCCAACTTCAGCCACTGCTAGTGAAGTTGGCCTGGAAATAAATATTTTTTCTCCAATCTCTGTGAAGGCTGGCCGGACCTTCAAAATGATACACTGAATATATTGAAATGAGTACTTCCTGTATATTTATAAATTACTATTTGTTCACTGTGTATTGAGTAATTATTTTCGGCTTTAAGGTTAAGGGTATTGTGAATTAAATAGTAATATAAGAGTTGTGGTACAATAACCACACATCCCGAAATCAATATTTGTAAATATAAATTTCAGGTCTGAGCTTGTATAAATTATTATTAATTAAATTAGTGTACCTACTTCATCATCATCAGCCTCTCTCCGTCCACTGCTGGTCATAGGCCTCTCCTATGGCTTGCCACTGAGCACGATCTTCAGCCTTCCGCCTCCAACCGCTGCCAGCCATTTTGCGTACATCATCGCCCAACCTAGCTGGTGTCGTGTAACGTAGTGTAGTCCTACACTACATTTGCTGAACCGTGGTCTCCACTCTACCTGCTACCTGCTACCTGCTACCTGCTTAACAACAATAAAATATATCATAGTAACTAGGTGTGAACTTAATTCGCGTTCATAGTAATTTTTAGAGACATATGTCCTTCATTAATTTATCAACAGATTTAATAGAATAAAACCAAGTTATAACCACGATAAAATCCGTAAAAATAGTTTTATTTCAATGTCTTATATTTGCGTAAGTGATAGAAATCATAAGATTTAATAAGACAAAACTAAAAGTCAAAAGCGACTTATTAAACAACATTCTATAAGTACTTGGAGTTCGTATCTCAACCCTTTGCCTGGCTATACACTAAATATAATTTTTGCTTGATACAAAATATTCTAATAAACCAGAAAATGTTCTACGATAGAGCAAAACCCAAAAATTCCTTCATATAGAAATTCCACAAAGTTTGGCAGCCCTACGAGCCGCTAACACAATAATAGTGGGTAAATTGGTTTGTTATCGATAAATATGTAGCTAACTCGCATCACGTGTAGTTGGGGCAACACATCATTTTCTTTGTAGGCCAATTTACTAATAATCAGAAGGGGAAGATTTATCGTCTTAAGCGATTCTGTTTATGATTAGTAGGATCTATGGAGATGGCAACGCTTTTACACGTAGTTATAAGTTACAAATATTACAACACTTTTCAGACGTTTGGAATAAAAATTATGACTGCGTATAATTTTAATTTATCCAAGTATAATTTAGATAGATTCTAACATTTATAAATGATAAAGTCACTATTTAAACAGCAGCAGGATTCTATTGAAAATCCTGTGGTGGAAACAGCAACAAATTAAATATTTTTATTAACCTCCCAAAACCAGAATAGCTATATTTATAAACATAAACAGACATATGGTTACATGTATTCGAGGAAAATATATTATTATTTCCTCTGTTAGCGCTCCCTAAGTAAAGATTTTTGGAAATTCGACCCGAAAGGATAGAAAGGTCTATAATGCGTTTTCACAGACAGTATCGCCGCCGCCGGCTTGTTTATATTTATATGAGTTTTGTTTCGGTTCACCTCATCTTACCCCATAATACGACATTTGTTTACTACCCACAATTTCTTTCCTACATATTTTGCTCAATCGTTGATCCTTTGCAACTTTTACAAAATACTTTTTGGCAATAGCTGATACACAAGGCTGGTTCAACAAGTGAGGTTAGAATTCATGGTCTTATGATCGGCATTCCGACGACTGAATCTGCTTCCAAGATTCACATAAATGTTTTAAATCAAAACCAGTTGAGTATGTAGCTTGCACTCAACTACATTTTGGTAGGTAATAGACAGGTAGGTACTATAACTAACTATGAATAATTTAAGAGCACGACTACATTTTCCCTTTTCTAGTAACATAATAGGAGCCAAGCTTGTTCTTAGACTAGAGATTTCCACTAAAGATACAGGAAATTAAATATCAGCAATCGAACTAAAACTTTTGCAAACACACGTCCCATAGAAAAACATAAAAATATTATTACATAGGTACAGTTCAACAAAACAATATCGACAATAATTCCTTACCATTTCATCTAAACAGAAAGGGAAACCTTAAAAGAAATACACTGTAAATAATAAATGACGACTAATGTAAGAAGTACAGCCACAGACATTTACATTACAGTTTTTATTTCTTCTCACTATAATTGTTATACGGTTTATCCTCCCCGGGCAGTTTCTTTTATTTATATAGAGCAGGTAATTCGTTTACCCGTGAGAATAGTTTCAACACGTGCCTGCGTCTAGACGAATTGACTGTAATGGACTTTGTGCCCGCAGTAGCCCCGTCGTATCCGTGTGTTTACACAAAGAGGGAAATATTTATCGAGAGAGGTTACTAACGTACGAATAGGTTTGCTTTTTTATATTCGTTTTTCGTTTTGTGAACACGATTTATAATGTGATTTGTTCGTAATTAGCTTAGTTCTGTGAGAAGGTTTAAGTTTGCGGATTAAAAGCTTAGATCGCACTTAATGAGCTAACATTAGCACATATTACCTATTTAGATAGACTAGGTAGCTAAAGTATCTCACAACCATCCTACAATATCGTTAAATTAAGGAACTACCTTAGGGTCAACACAATGTCTTTCAATGGAGACATTATCATTTGTGTTATAATAAAATACTTAGTATACAAAAAATCGTATTAGAATAGAAAGCTTACGATTTATTGCAATAGTTACTTCGTTTTGGGTAGGTTCCCATTTTGCTACATTTTGAACGCCTGGAAAGGTGAATCCCACTCCTTTAATAAATACTATAAATAACCTATGATTTATGTCATCAAAAAAGGCAACAAAAGAAAAGTTTACTTCCAGAATAGATGTTTGCAAAAAACATTAGGGCATAAAATACTTTATTAAATTTATCAAATTCACAATGAAGAGGAGAAATCTGTTCACATCAAAACTTGGTAGACGACCGACCTCAGCAATTAAGTCACTCGAAATATTTAATGAACAGTGCTAGTTCCGCAGCGGAAATGACACTTAATCGGCTTAACTTCGCCTCAAAACTTACCCCAGGCCATCTACCCTCCCCCACTCCCTTCACCCCCAAACCATACCTACACTGCATCAAAGAAGTTAGAGAATGTGCAATTATGAGATTGTTTTAATTTAGAAACAATGTTGTTGAAGAATTTCCTTACACCGAATGAACTCTGAAACCCCAAACCAGAATTCTTGGTTTTGTTCTACATTGTTTCAACGTTATTGCTTACTGCCGATCTTTAATTTATTTTTCTCTAGTTAACAATTTTCTTTTCTTTGGTGATGTCTGCTCACTTTGTTTGAACTGAACTGCTCGCTTGGAGCTTTATTGCTATTTATGTGAATCCGACAGTATTACTCATACTTTCGAGGATTTTTTTACAGTAATAACAAGTCTGTTGTCAACGATTCTGATAAAAACTTATTTGCCATAAACATTAGACACGTGTTATATGAAATAGGGGAAGCTTGTGAAACTGTTGCGCTGTTGAATCTTTAGATAAATTCAGTTAATTATGTTTTTAGTTATCTACATATTATTGCAAAAGTATCACAACCAACAATTTATTTCACAAATAATCAAAGAATAAACGTTAACATAGAAATAATTTATTAACTAAAGCTCACTAGGCGTATATGAATAATAAATAAACTAGACAAATGTTTGTTTCGTGCGCTACGTCTGAACCTCTCTAAATATACTTGAACAACAATAACAAGGGTACAACATCTCGGAGACTTCGACGTCCGAAATAAAGTTTGGGCCAACATTTAACTAGTTGGAGCAAACAAATCCGGAGTGCGACTCTAGTGGCGCGAATTGCACTCGGGTCGTGGACCGGCCCGTCTAACTTGTTCGTAACGACTTCAAAAACGTCTAGGAAAATATTTGTTTTGCAAATCGAGATACGACTACACAAGATCTGATGCCACGTCGGTTAAGATATATTGTTTCGTGTTATGCTGCCCGACTAGAGAAACTTTTATTGGGGCAGATGTTGTTGTAAGAATTCAGTGTAAAATGATACAATAATAAAACTTACAGTTTACCATTAAAATTTACCGTTAAGCATGTCACTGAGAAATTTTGGTACGATAGAGCACAATGCACAAAACATACAGAAATACATACTATAGGCAATATAGGTAATTCAAGTTTTATGGAAACGTAAATTGAAAATAAACTTTTAAAACTGATTTGACACCTAGTCAAAGGGATATTTTGGTTAAGTATTTTTATATACAGGTAGGTGTATAAAAACCTGTGTATAAAAATATATAACTTCAATATGTATTCTGCTGACAGTACTAATCAAGTTGTTAGATAACCTCTGATTGAGATCCGACAATACGTAAGTGGCAGGAATCGGATTCACCCTCGACGACAATAGGCGATTTACCCACTGATCCACTCAGCGATATCATAAGTCGATTTGTCTGCGGCCTCTGCTCCTACAAACATATCGTAAGTCACTGAGTATTCAAGGAAATAGCGATAATTGCTATCAATATGTTACAACGTTAATAATGTTGGCTGGTAATACTCGTTAATGATACATTTAAAAAATAACTACAAATAATGCAGCCTATTTTTAAAGCTAATGTAATGTCATGTCGCTGGCAGGCGATAAGTCGAGTTACATACAAAAAAAGACCTAAATATTTTGACAGGCTCATTGACAGGTTATAAAAATTGGCGGGATTCATATAAGTTTTTCTGATTACATGCGTGATTTATTATAATTTCATGTCAGTTCTCTTTAAAGAAAGAGTCGATAAAGGTTAAATAAAAAAGATAAGTCCACGTTCTGCCTTGCGTTAGAAATTTTTGGTATCAAGGTAAGTTATTGTTATAACAATGGTTAGTTTTTTTAATATCAAGATATTCTTATTACTTAAGTTACATTGATAACCAGGTGCTTAACAAAAGACACATATCTAAAAATACCACTATTATTTTTGACAGTTATACATGATAATTATGTGATTATGATACTACATTACAATATTACCTACTTTAAGAAGTAAATATTATTCGTAGAATATACAACATAAACCGTTTTGTATTTAAGTGAGGTAACTGAAAAGGTACTTCATGTCGAAACAAAAATAAAAACATCGCTTAAACCCAAATTAATTCGCCGAATAATGAATATAGCGACATTCAAAAAGCAATTTCTGTAAAAGGATGTCGAATATCTCTGAACAAGGTACAGTAATGCATCCTTTGCCACTGGAACAACAATAGGCATAATTCACAGGCTGGGTTCGCTCAGTATAGAGCTCCAACGAAATCACTGAACCAAATTGCAAATGAAGCGCCTGCTTCACTCCAGTAATGCCGTATATCAGATCTTGTAGCTCGTGGCTCTGTACGTGTTTGCTATCGTAAGTGATTAATATTCGACTTTATTGCTCAGTAAATCGCTTAATTGGTCTAGAGGTCACATAGTGGCCTTTTTCATCAGAAGCTGCTTTATAGCTAGTATATAACTTGAAATGATTTTAACAGATTTCCTTTATTCTACAATAATATGTTACTTTATTAGCTTACTAATCTATACCAATACAAATTTAATAGTAGATATCAAGTTTATTTTAATTATTCGTGGGTACTCAGTTGTTTTTCAAAATACTTAATAAGTGTGCGTTTGCCCACAATTCACCTGCCTGATTTTAATTCAGTTAATTGGAACATCTACTTGCAGAAAATCGTCCAATTAAGCACAGGACTTCCAGCCAAAAGTTGTTAGACTCCAAATTTCTACGAAAGTAGGAAACCCTGTTAGCAAATTGTTGTCTCACATGTTCTTGAACACCGAACCAAAATACATTACGAGGTTAATTTAACAAAATTCTAACTACACATAAGATTAAATATACAGGTGACGATACCGATACGTAGATAACAGAGACCTAACCTAACAGGGATCCTTTATGACCTGTTTCCATTGAACGCAACATCTAAATAACCATCTATTGTTTTCAGAATTTATTTCGAACGCTTTGAATGGAAAATAGGATTAGGCGCAGATTTGGATTACCACGGAATTTTCAAATATCAGTTGGTTGAGCCGGTACTTACGATTTCAGCTGGTATCGACGACCAGCATCGGTCGTTTATTGGCAGTGCGATCTCCCGACCTATACAAATCCAACTCTATTTACTTTCGAAACGTCGCTGCTACGATTCGGACATTTGATATTCACTGCGGAATCGGAGAATCATATCCACTGAGATGTACAAGGAGTTTAAAAACTTTTCCGCATTTTAAAATATACGAAATTCGAGACAAACAAAAGAACTGGAAATGCAGGGTTTAAGTGTAGTTTTCAATCTGGTTCGCTAAAGGATGAAATTATTTTTCCACTGACCGTATTTTATCATATTTTATTGCAGGATTACCGCCTACAATGGTACATTCTGGCCAACTCGCTTTTCGCAGTTAATTATATTTTAATTGCCAATGAATATTTGAAAATTTAAATGCGAAATGTTAACACGACTTCGAAGCCAGCCGACATTTTGTGTGTTCCCAATATAGAACGGGAAAGGCTTGTGTATATCGACGTCATTTAGTCTGGCGACATTTGCTCTGGTGCTTCAATTGACCCATTCCGTTTGCCACACATGGACGTGAACAAATAAGGGCCGAAATGAATTTAACTTTGCTATTGTATTGAAATTTATTGAACCTAGCAATGTATTGTTTCAGTCTGTTAATGAAAAGAAAACATTAAGCTTCGAGCTAGTTATAGTCAAATGTAGAATGCGGGTGACCATAAAGCTTGTATTTAGTTTTTATGGGCATATAATATTATAATTATTCATTTGTTCTTGCAAAATTCATAGGGTAAGAAAAATAGGTAAGTACGGCTATCGACTAATATCATAAATATTTCACTTACCCCTCCTAAGTGGATTGCAGAGCAACTTTAATCTAAATATATAATATCAGATTCTTTCGATAATAATAAATAAATATTGAAATAGTAAATTTCTAGTTGAAGTTACTTGGATACCTAAAACAAATACAGAAAAATATTTTCTCAAGTTAAACGCAAGGTCATACCTGTAAGCCTCTACCTTAACCGAAAACATCAACGGATCGAATGCACAATGTAATCCGGTTCCTGTCGCGTATGTACACGCGAATAATTCAACAGTGCGATCGCCATTCTATGAGCAAACAGATAGTCCTCACTTCCGACACATGTTTCCGTGGACGACACAAGTAACTGGTCACGTAGAATATTGACGCCTCCAGCTATCCATTCGCCGGGGACAATACCTACGGTGCTAAGGGAGACATTTTTATGCGGAACTTACGTATATCATTCTAAGCATTTGGCGAAAAATAACGCGTATTTTCTGCGTTTTAAATTCAGTGGACGAACCGTTTGTAAACCGGAGATCTACTATTACAGTCGTATGCCCAGATTTTGCGCAGACTTATTTAAAAGATACAAATAGCACTCCTATGAGACTTATAAGAGGAAAATAGAATCTATACTAATATTATAAAGCTAAAGAGTTTATTTGTTTGTTTGCTTGAGTGCGCTAATCTCAGGAACTACTGGTCCGATTTGAAAAATCTTTCAGTGTTAGATAGCCCATTTATCGAGGAAGGCTATAGGCTATAAAACATTCGAAATCAACTCGGACGAAGTCGCGGGCGAGTGCTAGTCCTATATTATAAATAAAAACACTTGGGGATAAGAAAATTGTCACTAAATATCAACCCAACTAAGTTTAAAACAATTTTGAAAACCCATTTTAATTTGTATTTATTATGACAAAAATTGTGTAGACAGGATTCGTATCTTCGCCCCAAAATTGAAGTGAAATTTTATCTTCCTATTAGCAGCATTGTACTTACTTTTAATAACATTAATCGATATTTAGAAGCATTTAATGTCAACTTTGTTTAGTCTTTCAAAATAAATTATAATAGAATTAAGCGCCTAATGCCAATGATCTAGTTACCTTTTCCAACCAACCTTTAAGTACTTTTGCAAAGAGATTAAAATGTTTAGAACAATAACAACTCAAATAGTCTATGTACGTAATATATCGTGATTAAACTCTTAGAAACCACACATTAAATGACTTAATTACAAGAATAAAGTGTGAGTAGAAATATTAAACAGTAGAATTTTACTAAACCCCTATTAGTATAGACTCTTACTCTACCATAATTAGCTAGCAAGCTTAGCAATCGTGTAAGAGCAAACACGAATTGTGGATACCAAATCCGCTATTAACCTGTCTGAAATGGATGATAATTTCGAACGGCAATACTTACGTATCTCTACTGTTTCCTGTGTTACATTGCCAAGCCGGAACACATAATCAGCTCACCGTAATTATTGTCTATAGTTAATCGTCTTAGTATTGACAGCAAACAATGCCAATCTTTTTACGATACTTACAACATAAACATCCTTTATGGAGGACTGGGCATCGACAGCCCTTGACAGAGTCGTGTGGAGGGAGAGTGGGGAGGCCTTTGCCCTGCAGTGGGACATTACAGGCTTGTAATAATAATAATACAACATAAACGCGATAAAAAAAATCGCGTGACTAAAGGGTTTGATCTTAATCAACGATGCCGTTTAATTTGAACTTTGCATTTTTAAACTCCCGGTCTTAGTTTTGGAACGTGGAGTTACAAAGTTTAGGAAGTAAATGAGCGAAGGTTCGATCTTAAAGTTGGCTCAGGTTTGTGAAACAGGAATGCTAATGCAAATAGCGGTTGCAAAAACGAAAATAATGTCATGAATTTGTTTCATTACTTTCTTCTTGGTTCATCCATTCCAGGTCATTCTACCGTCGTAATGGAAATAAATCATTTAAATGTTTATGTCCAAGACATGTATTATGACCCAGCCGAAATATTACGTAAGGCATTCTCGTTTATAAGTAATCAAGTAAAAGCACTTTTGATAGGAATTTCGTAATAGTAGTCTCGTTTAGTAAGTACCATCTACATAAATGGCAGCAGTAGATAAAATAAACATTATCAACCCAACCTACTATTTACAAACTTCTAGGATTTAATCATAATTCAGAAAACGTTGACTTATTATGAAAATTAGGTAGGTAACATTAGGCAAAGTGTAGGTGTTTAATTATACTAATTAGACTAGAGTCGTATTCACTAGACATCAATTGTATTTTTGTACTAACACTGATTTATTCATGACATAAAATGAATTTAGAAGCTCCCTTTTCATGCTATAGCTATACCCTACGTATGTTACGTTTGTGTCCAAATAAGTGTACTATAGTCTGATATGAAGGGAGAAGTGTTCTATAACAAATAATTACCCGAATCGCACATTGCGTTAACTGCTACGCGAAGGGGAGCGTGTTTGATACTTGCACGGCTAAAACAGATATGATCCACGTTAAAGTGTCTGTCACAGGATATGTGTTCGTTCTTTATTATTACTTAATCCTAGAAAAGAATAATGGTTACAGTGGACCATTCTTATAATAGATTATAACATTGTTTTCTCGTACTACGTAAGTCGTAATTACGATTCGACCAGGATTAAAAAATATATCGTAACATAAAAGCTCTTTAGTCTCTACGTTGGCACAATTTATAAAACACCTTCGAGTAAGTTTATAAATTCAAAATAATTCACGATTCACTGCTATGTTAAGTTCCACATAAAAGTAAGAATTTCGGAAATAATGTACTAGCAGAGCTCGTTGGAAAATAAACGCTGTAAATCTGAGGTTAGCTTAATCTCTGGAGAAACGGCTTGGCTGCGAATGCTTATAACTTTCTTTGCTGGGAAAACGGCATTCCTATTTGCTTTGGAACTTATGAGCTTTTACCCATGACTTCAATCTACATTTGAACTTGAATGATATTGAAACCATGATTTCATTTCAGTAGTTTTATTACTAAAAACCAAAGTAAAATTTTAACAAGTACCTATAGTACCGTGTATGGGTACTGTTAAAAATTCACTTCGTTATTTTCACAGAGCGTCAGGTAATAGAAGCGAATATTTTTTCATTATTTATTTATCAAACAAACAACTGCCTAAGTGGTGAAATATGAAAAATTATTCTAGTAATATGTTGTTGCTCTAAAGATCATTTTTAGGTTCCATATTTTTATAATGGATACAGTGTATGTATTACGTGATATGTACATATGTATATGTGGATTATGTATTATTATTGCTTTTCTTTCTTTATTATTATTTTTTATTAATAGTTTTATTATTAACTTCACTCACAGCTACTGTCTACTTACAGATTTAGGTTTTTTTATAGTAATCTGTAGAAAATGTAAGTATATTTTTAAGGAAAGAAAAACATTTATCTATCCATAATATACAGCTGTATGTTTTCCCAAGTTCAATAAATAAATAAATAACCAAACAACGCTGGTCTGTGCACAGTTTTATTTATATTTTTATTAAATTTCTCATTTGCTAACTACGCATAATATTCCTCTTTCTTAATAGCGGAAAGTATTCTTCAAACAAAGCTCTCTTTGTTGTATTTCAAGCTTCTTCAACGCCTGTACATTTTTACCTGCATAGCTACTTTGACAAATTGTTTTAAGTAATAGCAGTTATCTTTAAAGGCTGCGTCTTTACATATAATAAAACACTACTCCTTTCTTTCTTATTTCTGTATAAGGAGAATAACTTATACGATTTTCAATTTTTAAGTCAATTAAAATTATGTTCTGTGAATTTGGTCCTGCATCGTGGGTTCGGTTTTAATATTCCAGCTCCGACACCCTGCCTTTAACAAATATCAGCGAATCACACTTAGCTTTAAAGTCTCTTGGGACTAAAAGAAGCTAATCATTCCGACAACAGCTCTGTAAGTACGAGTAATTCGAAAAAGGTAGAAAAGATCGATTTCCCTCCGACGCTTTTTTGCTAATGGCAACACTAAGATATGTACTAAAACAGCAGTTTTCGGATTTTGCAATGATATGTAGAAATATTTAATAAAAATATCTGCGTATTATGTTTTTCTAATAAACATTGTTATAAATATCAAGTCGATTTCACAATCGATTTGACAGTTTTCTTAAGAGGTAAATACTCAATATCTTTTTCTTTTCAGCGTTAGGTCTGGAGCCGGACTTCCTATACCCTCTGGAGAACGTGACCATCGCGCAGGGTCGGGACGCGATGTTTACCTGCGTAGTGAATAACCTTGGTGGTTACAGGGTGAGTGGCGACTCCGCCACAGCCAGGGTGTGTATCAAACTGACTCATTACAGCTAGCCCTAGTGGAGCACCGTCACAGCACTTGTACTATGAGATCTATAATTTATATCTGTTGCAATCTTTTCATCAGTTATATGACTTTTATATCGTCTACGTAATTTTATTCTATTTTAGATGTTTTTATTAGATTTTTAAATCTGAATATTTATTAATGTAAGTTTTTTTTATTCCTACAGAGAGGATATTTTCTAAGATTACTTATATATTTTTCCTAATAGGTAATAATATATGCTCCAGCAGGTACCTAATTATGATCTGTAAATTGATTGATATTAAAGTTTTTACTTACTCATTATAATTTTTATAACAGTTAATTTAATAAAAGCTGCTAACAATATAATTTGCTTATTTTTGTATACAAAAATACTTTAAAACAGAATGAGAACAACGTTACAAAGTTTTCATATAAAATATAGATCTCAACAAATAGTATTTGCACCACAGCCACATTTCTTAGCACACTACCTTCAATGCACATTCTTCAGCTCTCTTCGTGACTCACAGCACTACTTTATAGAACCTATCTCTATCCTAGAATAGAGTTACACTGGTACTATATTTGCACAGATATACTATAAGTTTGTCCACATAGCCGTAGTTTTGGTTGAGCACAACTGCGTTAGACACATACACTTGCACATAGAAACTAAGATCCAAGAATGTGATAAAAACAGTGATTTATGCAACACCGAATGAATGTTACTATTCTTGGGTTTTAAATACCGATGCACAATTCCGTTTATTTTGGAACACGTTTTCAAGCATGCTTTTATAACAAATGCACTTTATTCCTAAATGACGTTTTATTTGGAAAATAAAATTGATAAAAGCGTTGCACGTCAAACCGTTTTACGTTTGTCCATCTTTGTCGGAACAAAAACCGCACCCCACTATGATGGGATCACTTTGTCCAAGGAATTTACGTTGCAAAACAGTCACTTTAGGAAATTAAAATAAAGCCGGGACAAACCCCCTCGGTCCCCGTTCAATCATTTCGAGAGGCGGTGCTCTCAAAACGTCCTGGGAGTTAATCTTGTACACTATCATTATGATATACGGTACTGTGTCGTATACGATATATCTTGCCTTGAATTAACTCAATGGATTTCCTGACATTTTGAATATAGAATATATAATAACAAAAAACGAAACTTTTAAATTACTTTCCACTTCATTTTCTCACTTCATCTTCTAATTCTTTTTAAAAATCATTTAATCTTTGGAAAGTTTTATGAATATTTTTGTTATCATCCTTTAAATTACAACAAATTGTCTCAGTCCAAATCAAATAATTCAATTATTTGACAAGAACAACAATATCACGATCCTTACAGTAACAAAGGATTGAGCAATAAAAACACACACAAATACTTATTCGCGAATCTTTCTGTTACGAGAAACAAGATTCGATAATAGTCTCTCTGGGGCCGTTACCTCAGGTCACTTGATTCTACACGAGACCATCGATTCGCTCGTATCGATACATTTACATTTGCTTTTCTATATCGATTCCGCGTAAGTAATTACACGGAAGACTAATATAACATCTTCGCATGTGTTTCTCAACGATTCCCACGTGAATACCGAGATGAAATCGTATCAACACGATAGTTGTATAAGGAATAAACGTCAATTAACTTGTTCCAATAAAAATAAAACATATCAAGCAAAGTTGCTTTTTCTTTCAGTAAGGCCTGGTGTACATTTATGAACATCCTTGTATTTTATATTATGAAGACCACATGCTCGCAGTGTATGAGCCATTTGCGAGCCGCATTTCTTTGAGTTTGCACCTGAGCACGTTGTCAGGTATCTACGCCCCCTTGTTCTCATTTCAAGTCAAATATTTTATTAGAAAATTAATAATTCACTTCTCTTGTTTTCATACTCTTACATAAAAATACCACAGATAATACACGTCATCACTTACCAATTTAAATGATTGTCAAAATATAATATAAGACCCATAAAACACAACTACAGTCTCAATACATAATACACAAATAATCCAAAGATCTTAAACACAATTTCGATATGCACCGCTGGTATGGATGAGTTCAAAATTTGGTAAATATATCTTATTCTTTACCCATTTATTTATATTGTAAGCGATGCAATTTCTAAAGCCTTTTGCATCTGAAATTACATCGCTCAACAGCTCTGCAATCCTTTCTTCGCTCATTTGAATAATGCAGATAAAGCATAAGCAAAGAGGGAGTGGAATGCAAGAATTGTAAGGCTGTTGTTACAAAACAATAACGTGTTTAAGCACTCCAATGTTTTAGTTACCTATATTTGTTCTGATTGTAGTTCTAGGCACCTAATTAGTGACTAATTAGAGTTGCACAGCACTATACAATTGTAGATCACTCTTTAAGTCGCACCTCTATTAGTGCACTTCTTCTTGCACTTTCTCTACTCACTTAATATGTTTCGTAATCAAATAAAAATACTGTAAGATTTTGAGAGGGACTTTCAAGTGAATAGCCATTAAATGCCTTTTTCCTGTGATTATAAAAGACATGTGTAACATATTTAATGATAAATGGGATCAATTATGCAGCAGCAATTACGAATAAAAATATCCCTCTGAGTAATATTATTTTCAATAAAGTTATAATACCGAGGACGAAGCGTGTTGTCGACAAGTATAAAATAAATGCGGTATTTCTGTTCGTATTTTTTTGTTACGCGCTATGCAGGAAATTAGCTTCTATTGCGATGTCGACGCTTTTGGTAAAGCGGATGAAACGAGGGCGTTTTCAGTGCGCCCGCAGCCCGCCTCATAGCGGCGACCAGACGAAAATGTAATTAAAAATTCCGAGAGCATTTTGCACGGCGCTCGCAACAAGATAGTGTTGCCGGCTCGAGAATCGTTGTCGTGACTGCCTCTTGGGAAGCACTCGCTTGTAATTAGACTTGTTCGTTTAAAGTCTTCATCGTTTATAAACAAAATGTCATGTTACGGATAATCGTTACAGGAATGTAGCTTTCGTGATGGTTGTTTTAATTTTTCAATGTACTTACATTGTTCTTTTCTACATGCACACTTTGGGCGTACATTTTTGCTGACGACGACACGAACGTGGACTGGTCGCGGGATAGGTCGCGTGGATCAAAGCTGATACGAAGGCGATCCTCGCTATACACGAGCACGTGATAACAAACAATGCGCGGCTGAGCGTCACACACAATGACTACAATACGTGGACGCTCAACATTAGAGGCGTAAAACGGGAGGACAGAGGACAATATATGTGCCAAGTTAACACTGACCCAATGAAAATGCAGGTAAAGTGCTACTAATTTCAAACCATTATAATGCTCACTTGCCACTTGGCACGATTTACTATGTGTTTTAGTTTTATGTGTTTGTGCGTGATACGCTGTTTCATGTAGGTATAACATTTATGAGTCACTATAACGAGAACTGTTTGGCTCTTAATAGGTGGTTCGTTAGTGTAGGCCTTATCGACACACCAGTATATTAGTGTCATTTCTCCGAAAGCAAAATTGAAGCTATAACAAGAATAACAAAGCATGCGAGTATGGAAGCATGCAATTCTTAAATCAACATAAGAGTAATTATGAAAACTGTGCCCTTGTTAGAATAAACAACCGTTTTTATTATATTGGGATTAGCAGTGGGAGGAGTATTTATTAAATCCATATTATTTACAGCATACACGTCTACCTATTCTGGTATTCACTTCTTGCTTCTCTACTAGGTTTTAGATACTACAAAAATCAAATAGACAAATAATAATATCTACCAGCCTCTGACTGTCCCAAACATTTCGAGCGAGTATATAATATTCAATTAAGGGAGGCATCACATTAAATAATTCATCTTATTACAGACAGCATTCCTGGAGGTAGTTATTCCTCCTGACATAATATATGAAGAGACGTCTGGAGACATGATGGTTCCAGAGGGTGGTTCAGCCAAGCTGGTCTGCAAAGCGAGAGGATATCCCCCTCCCAAAATTGTATGGCGCAGAGAAGACGGAGGCGACATCATTTCCAGAGGAGGACCTCAAGGAAAGACAAAAGGTATCACACTTAATATTATAAAGGTGAAAGTTTGTGAGTGTGTTTGTATGTTTGTTACCTCTTCACGCTCAAACGGCTGGACCGATTTTGCTAAAATTTGGTATGGTGGTAGCTGACACCCTGGATTAACACAAAGGCTACTTTTCATCCCGAAAAAATGTAGCGGGTAACACGGGGCGCAGCTAGTTTAATCCATACATAGATAAAATTAATATGTTTGACTTTTCTTGAACTCAAAAAAGATCTATTGTGTAAATTCGTTACCAGACTCTTCATTATAACCACAGTGTTATTTGTGTAGGCAATAGGCTATTAGTTCTAAGTTTTGTAGTAGACGAGCTATGGTATGACTATTGGTGTTCGGGTCTAAATAACCAGGTTTGCCCAATACCTTATCCAAACGATGTATGGGCCATTCTCTTAATTCCATTGCATTAATGTCAATTTATATTAATACCCTCTTATATTCTTTTGATTTTGATTCTCTGTCAAATGATAATGTATAAGACGTTTATAGACCAGCTTGACTTAGACTAAGGGTAATAGACTATTAACTCATTAACGCTAACTCTAAAGCAATCTATAAATTCAACATGTTACCGTTAAATACGGCCTAGTATATCGGCACATGTTGGTACGTACTGGAACTGTGAAGGAACTCCATGGCACAATTGAATTCAGCTATAAGGATAAGTAACTTGGCCCAGAAATCCATTTAGTCCAGTGACTTTCTAATACTGCAGTTGTTAATTTCCTTGTTTTATGTCCGACAGCAATAATCCCATACCATATTAGATATAGTAGTCTATAATATTATCTATGTTTTAGTAAAAAGATATTTTATTGTTGATAAACTGATGTGAACCGAATTTGTAATCTGGATTTAATGGTATTTGATTCAGATCACTAAATAATGTTATTAAGTCAACAAATTTGCTGTCAACACATTTGCACTAATTAGTATTCACAATCCCCGCCTAATTACCTAAATATAAATTAAACTGTCACCTCATTTGGCCGATTGTTAAGCTGTGATTGTTCTATTCCACTGTTTTGACAAGCGTAACAATTCAAACAAACATTATTAGCGAAATTATGCTAAATTTACGGTATACTAAGGTCACTAACAATGGCGTGCTAAAAGCGAATCATTTACTTCTATGAGGCAACTTAAGGGCCCTTAACACGATACCTTCGAGCTAATCTATCGTTAAACTCACACTTTGAAAATAAGCAGACGTATTTGTGTGGTTATCGACTTTATGATTGCAGTTAATTTTAATTCAATAGATAGTTTTAAATTATGTAGTAAAGTTTTATTTAAATTATTTCTAAATCAAGTATCGCATACAATAATTTGCTACCTATAAATATATGAAGATACAGGGTTTTTCTGTCTTGAACACAGCAATAAAGAGACAAGTAGAAAATGTAAATAGACGTGGGTTTATTTTCGTAGAGAGAGTATGAGGTACGAGTGTGACAAAAGTCTTTATTTCATAAAAACTGACACTACACTTGTAGGATAAACTAGAGGAGCAAAGCGATAGGCAAAAACTATGTAAATACAATAGCAGTCTCAAATAACACTTAAATACTAAAAAATAAAAAACGCTTGTAGCTCGAAAGAACCGCAAATGTTTCAGTAAAACCTGCTTTTATAAAAAATACGAATAGCTGTTACTTTATACAAAAAGTCAATTCACAGCCAAATAACCGCAACTGTTTCCAAAATAGGTACGCAAAAATAAAATATTTAAAAAGTTACTACATTCCCAACGAGCTATTTATAAAAGCAATTTCGCATGAGTTGCCTACCTATATCACGATTAAAACTATAATAATGCATGAAAATGCATGGTTCATTCAACGGTTCATATAAGTTGTACGAGGCCGACCCTCCTCAAACTGTAGAGTAGTGGAACTAGGCAGAGCTTAACCTAACCCAGTTTCAGTATTATCCACCTCTAAACTATTCCAACTCTAAATATCGCTAAGCACATTAGTTTTAGAAGCATTACTTGCAAATATGAAGACGGGAGCCAAACTTACACTTCACAGCCAAAGTTGCTAATGCAATTACCAAGTTAGACCACCTTATTCTTAAAAATGTTTCCGAATAATCTAATGTATTAAAACGGGCAAAGTTAAAGAAACAAAGGTATTATTTTCATTAGTGCTTCACAGACCAAAATAAATTTCGTATTTATATCTGCTCGTATTCTAAGAACCGCAGACTGTGTTAAAAGATTTGAACAACTTTAAGAAGCGACTAACAAATAAATCAGAGCTTAAAATATTCACTATTGAATCTTAGCAGTAAATCACACCGCAGCACCTCAGGAACTCCTATTACCATTCACACCGCCCTTCCTAATCCCGCCGGATTACAATCTCGAGACGGTCCGGGAATAATTACTTACCTACTCATCTCTGCATTCGGTCAAATAAAAGCTGGATAACGGGTTATCACTAAGCTCCCAAATTAACCGCTATATTTGAATAATGCTACATTTTGTATATAAAACAAATGCCGACGTGTCGTATTTCCCGCTTTTATTTTTGATATGGCAATAAAATTAATCGGCCGTTGCCTAAATTTCGAATGTCCATTCCATTTATGAAATTGAAAATGTAACGGCGTATTTTTGGAATTCGAGTGTCGGATAAAATATCTATTGGATTTGGCTATGGGAAAGTAAGTACAAAAATTATGCTAGCACAAGGGGAATTCGTGACGAGTGGCAATTGGAAACTGTACTGACAGGGTGATTAATCAGCAGGTCCCACTTAACCCTACCACTGTTCATACCTCCTCTTGCCATCAGTCAATTCATTAAGCTAACAAAGTACTACCGGTAATGACTTTCACAACGAACCGAGCACTTCAATACTACAGCTAAGATTAGTGCACACTTAGACCTTACCGATTCTATGCGTTTAAATTAGTATAAATTTATGCCTGCATTCAGACACTAATGAACAGCTATTTGCGAAAGCTTAGAGATACCGTATTAGGTCATAGATACCTACATAATTGATTATTCAGTTTAATAGAAATTAATAAGAGTCTGTGATCGAAATCACTTCGTAATGGATTGCATATATTATGCAAAGTTTGTTAAAAGGTAAGTATGTTATTTGTGATATTTTTAATCACAAAAGTTATTTAAAGTTATATTCTTGTGTCAAGTTAAAAAGCATAAAACATAATCGGTTCCGAGTAAACTAACAAGTAAAAAATGAGTGCTAATAAGTCAAACCGTGAGCACTCATATTTAAACGTAATTAAATAAGTAGCAAGGTGATACCCGCCTCGACCAATTTTAAATGAACTAACATCAATAACAATCATCAATTTGAGTGAAGAAGTCTAATTAAAGAAGCCGTTACAAGTTACCTCCATAAATCTGAACAGAAACAATACAGGCTATCCATTACTTAGGTCGATGTTTCTTCACGAATATTCCAATGAGGAAAGTTAGGGGCCCGGTAAAGACAAATATAGTTTTTTAATGACTAACACAGACCACTTTCCAATTTGTTATCTCTAAGTGAGGGGCAACTTCAGCCACATAAATCAAATTTAAGTGCAAGAATTTAATATTGCCTTGATATATGATATTGCTGCATCGATGTAGGTAACTAATAGCTTTGGCGTGCCGCAAGATTATGAAACCATTATTTTAAATAATTTAGTTCTTTATCTGCTGGAACACAAAAAAAATTATTATTATTATTATTCAATTCTTTGGTCAAAATACTTTCAAATTGTGATCACACTATTTGTTTACTTACAATGTCACGTAGTTTCCAGATAAAGTCTTAAATTTTTAAATTTACAATTACACATACGAATCATGTTTACATAAACCTAAGAGAAACAAAATACATTTATGGTGTGTAATAATAATTATAGCGCGGACGGAAAACAGTGTCGCCAACAATAGGGTATTATTCAAAATTTGCCCTTTATTGTTTCGCATAAAACATGTTCGTGGTGACAACGGCGTGTCGCGTGCCTATTTGTTTCATGTTCTACACCAAATTATGTAGATAAGCGAATGAATGGTAGAAACTTAGTCGTAGACTGATGCAAATTAACTCCACCATCCTTCCATTCGACGCTTTTCATCAGCTCGACAAAGTTTGAAACAGATACGACTACGTACTGCGTTATCCAGAATTGTTAATCCCAATTATCGAGTAAGTTGTTTGGCGATGATATTCGATTTCATAACAATTGTTTGCGCGTTCAGACAAAAGTTCTCCGCGTTTACACCAATTAATGGAGTCTATTAAATACTGTATTTCTGCAAATTAAATTCAAGTACTTCTCTTAGAAGGGTGTAACATCCACCCTAATAGAAATAAATAATTACCTACTGCGTACAGACCGCTTCGAATTTATAATTAAAATTATAACTTTTAAACAAGGAGTGATGAGAAAATGTTGGTTTTCCATTTTACTCAAGGACACTTTACCTAAGAACTGGACTTTTGTCGCCTTTAGGGTAGACTTCAGCGGTGACGCGATTAGTGCCAATATTGTTAGGAAACTTTTGAGATTACAACTTTGATTTATAAAGGTACTAAAGTTATAGAATTTCAATTACAGAATTAAGTAGCAATGTTTAGTAGCAAAATAAGTAGATAACTAATATGTTATGTTTTTGTAAAACAGTTTCAAATTTGGCCTCGTTTACACACATTTTGGTAGCAATTATTAGCTTTTATACTATACTATACTGTTTAAAATAAATGACTTTCATAATACTTCATCATCATCTATTATTATTTTTATATATTATAAATATATTACATATATTTATTTTTATTCATAATACTTACTTGCCCTAAAATCGCTAATAACATTACACACTGGCTGTTGGCCGCTGGCACCTAATAACATTTAAATGGTCGTTAAAACCAACAATGAATTAAAAAAAAAGAATCATAGATTTCGTATGTCTGTGGTAGAACCACTAGGGTCCGTGGGGCTCAAGCGTCACTTGACTTATGACACATCGACAGGCCAAGTTTATTCAACGGTCCGCTTCAAAGACATCACAAAAAGGAGTAGAGTAGTCTGCGGTTTACTTTATACTTTATTTTTTACTCTTTCACACAGCACTTAAAATTTAATATAATAATTGATAGTAGGCTTGTAAATGACAGACCGAATTCAAAGGCACAATTTGAGGTACAAATCTTGGAAAGTAAGATTTAGATTCGTTCTTATGAAGAATCAGTAATCGAAGAACATAAGTCTTCATTATAACTTTCGTACATGAGTGTGTAAGTGTACTTATTATTGCTTCTACTTTCGTATTTCGAAAACGTCGAAAAGTGATGGGTATCACCTCTACTCAGGCATGATTTTTAATTTTATTATACGTTATCTTAGTTTAATATTTGTAGTGATCACCTACACTAAAATATAAAAATATTTACACTACAATAACGCGGCACGGCTCAACAGCCGCCACTGTGCCGGCATTGTTTGCTAACGAAGCGTCGTCCCGCTACCGAGAGCTCTACACTTTAAACCATCAACGGTGTACAGCTCCTTCGGAAAATATTGCCCTAGCTTTTTATCCTCTTGTTTGAATAATGGCTGTAAACGTACTTGGCCGCCATTCGAGCAAGGTGTCAGGAAAACAACTCGAGTTTGAACCACTAACGGCACTTGTTTACACAACCCGTCAACTTTTGGCGGTTCACAAGTGTTTTCCAACAGTTACTGGCGGAATGTAATGTAAGCACTTCGACAGATAGTGCTCAAAACCGTTTTCGTTGGTCTTTGCTGTCGTAATTTTGGAGTGTATGTACATAGGTACGGTGGGTATTGTGGACCTAATTTTAAGTATTAGCCAAGTACTTTAGGTTTTGTACCGGCTATTTTCTCTCTTTGTTATTTTCGTAAGACTGGTTACAAAATCTTACTTGGCTAAATCAACAGTCTTGGTCGCTTAATTGTTTTCTGCCGCATTGTATAGTTAAATAAAATGACTGAGTGAAGTTAATTAATTGACCTCGTGATGAAGATATTTTTTTAAAGTAAATTCAGTGTCATACCTTATTATTAAAACAGGAACCTACATACCATTTAAACGAAGTACCTAGCAGGTGCAAACTAGTAAAAAGTGTCCACTTTACGTCTCCGTGTTAAAGTTCCTTCAATTTTCACAGATCTAAGTTTAAAAGGAACTTTAGTCAATACTTAAACCTTTTCTTGCCTCGTCTGATTTCATCCGAGAGTAAGACTCATTTATTTTCTAGTCAGGCATCTCACGTGATAGACTAAACTTAATGTTAAAAGGTCCAGATTTGTTCGTTTTTACTTCTTCAGCAGTATTCTGTTCAACACTGTACTAAACAGAGTTTTGGTAATGATCTGACTGAATACCAGTAGCGATATTTGATTAGTAGAATATATACGACATATCTTTCCAAACCTTAAAGCCTTCCCAAAGCTATGACATGTTGAAAAAATTTGCGCTGTTGTACTTTACAAAATTTTTAATTTTTTAAATACATGTGTATTTAAAAAATTAAAAATTTTGTAAAGTACAACGGACCAGAACGCATAACGAGGTTCAAGTTTAAGAAAAAATATTTACCGCTATTTGTTCACTTAATACAAGTTATGTCAAAACGTTGTCCTTTTAATTCAATAATAATTTAAAATTTTCAAAGATAAATAATATTCGCTACATAAATTTCCATTTGTTCTCAGTGATGTCACTGGAGGGTGAGATAGTGAACCTGACTAAGGTGACGCGGTCTGAGATGGGCGCGTACCTGTGCATCGCAGCGAATGGCGTCCCACCCTCCGTCAGCAAGAGAATAATGCTGCATGTACACTGTGAGTAAACATTACAGATAACAGCAACTGATACGAGAGGGGAGACAAATGGCGCTGTAATTCTGTGTTGTCAAATGAGTTATTATTATTGTTGTAATTATTGTGCTGTCGCCCCTTGCAGAGTTGAGACTCCAAACTACATTCGTGGTTTCTAGTAAGACTTTATCAATCTTATAACATTATCAACAGAGACATAATACAAGAAATAAATAAGCTCTGGCAGTCTATATTCTGTAATTAATTGTTTACAGGATTTTCGAAGTAAGAGGTAATAGACGGTCATATTATAAAATTATTGTTTCCAAATCAATGCAGAATCGATGAGTATATCACCTCAGGTACATATTGACTGAGTTAACCGATCATTTGGCTTGCTATGTATATATCAGTATGTACACCAAACGTGTAATCCCCTCAGGGAGAGGCAGGGATGTGCTTGCTATTTACAGAACACACGCATTTCGAATAACAATATTTGTCCGTTCTAAGTCTTATTAGTCGATAATATCATACGATCGGGGGAATCGAACCCACAACCCATAGCGCCGCAGTCCAATCTCTTAGTTACTGCGCCAATCAGGTCGTCGGTTTCAACTTGTAAACTAGCGCATTTGGAGCGAATACCTCTAGGCCTCTATAACTGTATAAAGCAGGAACAGATAGTTTCTACATACAACTAACAAAAGTTGTCGGAAACGTTACAAGAAAAACGGAATAATTTGCTAGCCAAACTTCCAGGTCCCAGGCCGTTACAAATTCATGACATGTATCAATTCAATCATCGATAAAGTCTCCTCACCTGCGTAAAGCATAGCAAAAAGCGTTACGTTGCGCACTCACTTATCAAACGATCGGTCCTAATTTATAACCAGGAGTTATTCAATGCTCGGTCGGTCTCGAGTTCTCAACTCCAGAACACCGGCCCCGCCGGCTCGAACACGTAAGCAATTGGGAGATTTTCGTGTTATCACGTATCATCTTCGGTGCGTGTCTTGCATCCAAATTACCTTCAACGAAAGCATCGAAAGTTACTGCCCCGTTGACTATCGGAATTTAGTTATAGTATCTACTGGTTTCAATTAGATGAAATCGTCTGATAAATTTGAGTTACAATATTTTGGCTTGTAACTAAAATTAATGATAGCTTTCAACTACAATTAAGAAAATCCAATAGATAGTGATGCTTATGATAAGACAATATTAATCTAGAATCGACACAGTTTAAGAAATAAGATGAAAGAAGTTTGGCTACAACAGCGTAGCACCTACGTTGTAGGATCTACGTCGTAGCAAACAGTTTTATTGACAATGTTGTGACTACAAGTGCTTTTATAATTTCTCAGTATTTTTTTATAAGTAGGTACTTACTACTTAGTTAGGTATATTACCAAAGATACGCTGTAACAGTCTGCACTACTTCACCACTTATTAAGTAATGATGGCGGCAACGCACCTTTATCTTTTATTTAAAAATCTAATAAATACCAATTTTCATCGTTTTATTATGAATATTACACAAAAGCCATTTGTCATATTTACAAAGAAAAAGCACGTCCAATTATAAATGTTTGAAAAGATAAAAATACTTATTTTATTTTTCCACGTGCTAAAGTTAGCCTTCACGTTAGTGTCTAACATTTACTAAGATTCTGCTAATTAAATTAACATTTTTTTAGTCTACGTTACATTTAAGGCGTGATTCGATTAATTAAGTTAAGATTCTACCACCCACATGAACAAAAGGTCACCGACTTGCCACTCAATGCACCAAGGTACTATAATTTTGAAGTCGGCTGGGTCTATAGTTATTTATTTGAAAAGTAAAATACACATTTTTTAAACAAGGTATTACATCATAGTTAATAAAATTAACAATGAAATAAAGCACGATTGGATTTTGCCAACTTGGCAACCGTCGGAATCTAAAAATAAAATTCGATATGAAAAATTAATTACGTAAAATTTTTAAGCAGTTTTGTCAATAATTATTTTGCTACCACATACATTCATACCATACCATATATGTACATACATAATTGCTGACTGAATTTAAACATAATTTTGTCTAAAAATAAAGTGAGCTAAAATTCTAAGTATTACAGTACCTAAACGTTTAGTTCTTTTTAATGAATATTGTATGTGTACCAAGAGACATTAAATACATAAACATTGATAACTATTTCTATACAATAGAATAAATAAAAAGGAAAAATCTGTATGGTTTGCTCGAGCCGGCACTCAGACAAATTAATCTCCTATCCGTCCGGATCAACCGTTCGCATTCGCACGCCGATCGCAAAATCAGTGCTGAAATTATAGTGCGCCACACAGGTGCATACGCCCATTTCCATTTGCATGGATAGTGTTATGCTACTGGGAATTGGCGCTGATCAGTTCATGAATCTGAAAACCGATGACACTGTAATCATTTTGTATTATAGTCTAGTTAGTTCAGATTTATATAAAAAGTGCGTTTTAAAACTTGAAAACCAACCCACCTTTTTTGAAAAACATTATTTTCAACGGAATAGTAAAGAGACTAAATAAATATAAGATAATTATCTATTTGTTGCCCTGTTTATAATTATTATATAAAACAAATCGATCGTTTCTCTCAATAACAAAAGTCATATTCTTTTTCACATTGATTGCCGTATTTTTCCGACGCTATTCCTTATTTTTGTATATTTTCGATTAAGTAAAAAGCAAGAATTAAGTTAAAATAAGTTTTAAATAGATCAGCCCTCTCTAATGTTATTAGAAGGCATGCAGAAGCGTTAGCCGGTAAAGTAATAACATCTTACTGCGATAACACATTCACTAGACGTGTTCATTATGGCTTTACTACCCTGAAGGAACATTCGTTTTAAATGACTACGAACCGTGCTCCTCTGTGAACAATTACGTACAGACTATTTTGATAAGACTGATATCACGAAGAGGTATACATTATCTCTGTTACTTGGAAAAATATTAATACGACGTTTATGATAAGCTTTGTTGATGCTATTCCAGTGATGGAAATCAAATCTGTTATAAGCGTAGATTTACTCATTTTCTAATAATGGAATATAAATTATTTAATCTGTTAAAATAAAAAGCTTAGGGAATCCTGATTTCTCACTTTTATTAATAATTCAAGGAAGGCCCGAATCCTAGCTCGCTGTAATTTATTTTACACAGAAAGGGTAATCCTTTTATGCAAATAAATAGTAACTGTTTACCACAAATTATAATAAAAATAAGTATATCCGTGTGATTTTCGCTCTACATACTAATAATAGCTAAATTTATGTGTTTTAATTAATGTATCTAGGTATATGTGATAAAATAATAAAACTTAACAAATATAAAACTTTATTTAAAACGATCCATCATAATTGATTAAAACGTTAATATAGGCGTTTTATTAAGCATTAGAATTATAAAACAAAGCATTCAATCACCGAACCTGTCACGCACACATTCAATACAAAATTATTATATTTTTGTTTACCTTTGGTTATATTTAATCATTTTTATTTCAATTGATACTCAGACATCCTTCATCAAGAGTATACATCCTACGATAGAGATCAGCATGTTTAAAAAGATTCCACATACACTTTTCATGTGCACATTTGGACAAATATATAATAATATATAATAATAATAATAATCTATGGAAATAAATATATTTATTACTGTATGTAAAGAAGCTCGCTAGCGAACATAAGATTGTAATAGCTACGTACTGTAATACTACTTGAAGCTCTTCTCAGCCCATAACCGTAAAAACTCGCCAAGGTAATAATAATTCCAGTTTGAGTGTCTGGTTCTCTCGCGTTTTACTTCAGTGTCCTGCCTATAAAAGTTTTTCGTACAGTTAACGGGTCAGTGGACGCTCTGACGCGTTGTCCACTACATATTTGCATTCTGTTATTGGCAGTTCCGATGTAAACACTCGTCTGATTGGATACTACATTTATACAAACGTACGTGTCAAATAAATAACTTTACAACTTATTTAGATTTCATGCCAGAGTAAAATCAAATACTTCGTATTAGGTGAGCATGTAAATAGGACCGTTTATAGCAAATAAAATATTCGTGTGACGTAATCCTAAAATCCGGCTCACATTACGCTTTTATAAATATTCGTATCAGATACTTGACATTTCATATCTCGTATCTATAAAACAAATAAAAGCCAACGTAGCCTGACGACAACCGAGAGAAATTCACTTCATAGGAAACGCAATTTCAAGCGAACAAACAAACTACTGCCGTCTGAAACCCTTCCACTCAGTTTAATTACTTCACAAAGAATGCGTCGCGTTCGCTCGATGAGGAGACAAAATTAACGCTCTCAAATATTTAATTTAAATTTCCTCCCCCCGAAAACGAATGATAACAGCGGGATGGGTGGACTTGTGGCCGCGAAGGTACATAAAAAACACTTTTTAGAAGCAGAAGTGAAGCAATTCATTTGTAGCAGTAAATGCTACGTAACGCGATGAGTTTCTTTTAGTTGATTCACTGAAGCCGGGAGACGGTAAATTGAGTTTAGAGAAAAAGAAACACGCCAAACGAAGTGAACAAATCGCGATCAATTTGCAAAGAGGATCCAGCAGTTAAGGATAATTAATTTTAGGATATATTTTCTCTTGTAGTGTTAATTCCAGAGCGCTCGCTCTGATTTATAAGTTTGTCTGCGTTCAAATAGCCTTGTGTGTGCAATATATTTTTGGGGATTATTAGGTTAAAACTGCAGTTAAGAAATTCCAAAGTCAACTAAAACAGGTAATAGCTACAAAACGCCAAGAAATCCGAAAACGGCGAAAGCGTGTGCGCCGCTCGGTTAATCAAACTGTCACTTCAAGAATTCCGCGCGGAATCCTTCCCGAGAAAACTCCCCTAACTTTTGATTGCTGCGAGAATTCCTATCTACTTATACAGTTAGAGATTGCTTAATCACGTTCTTTAAGTTTTATGCTGCTCACTAAGCACACACGTAATAACTTTACAGCATAAAATACCACCCTTTCAGCTTTAATTCTTATAAAATACAACTGAATAAAACGCAATTGCAATTAGATTAACATCTCGACGGTTCATTATTCCGCTTTATTTAATAAGCAAAAGGCTACCCTCGTTGCCCCTTGGAGTTATTAATTAGAACAAAAATTCTGATCGTTCAGATTTTGTTCGCTAAATTGGCCACTCAAACTCGTAAAAGCCGTCCAAAGGAACTTAACGACGGTCAAAGAGAATAACCGCAAATAAGCTCCGATCTAAGGTCGTGGAAGAAAATTCCGTTTTCCTTAATTCACCCTAAATAGACTTTTGGGGATGCTGGTGCGATTGTTTACATTTGTGAAATAATCCGTTCGCTTTAGAACAACTTGACGCCGTCTTACCGACATTATAGCTTCTTGGTATCTTTTCGAATCATGGCCTTTGTTGATTGCAAAACATCTTTTGATTTAATTCAAGTTAAAATTAAAGAAATAGCGCTTTAATGTTTCTTAAAAAAGGAGTTTAAGTAAGTAAAACTTTGTAAATAGGACTTATAAATAAGATCAATTTGTTTTATAAAGTACCTTATGAACATGTAATGTATTGTATAGTTATAAATTAGTGCTTATGAACCTTCAATACTGTAGTACCCTACAATAAAAATCGTATGTATCCGTAGTCTGAACGGCAGTTTAATTGCGTGCAAACATCTAGTCCTTTAAATAGTTATTGCAAACATAAGTACTGCAGCCAGCCGGGATAATATTCAATGTAAACACCTGACAGACGCAGTGGAGTTTTACCAAAGTGGCGGAGCGAGGAAAGCAAACACAGTGCGCGCGCGACGCGACGCGACGGCGACGCCGTGAGATACCAACTTACTGCGCAATGTCAACAATATCTTAAAATCTCAACTAACTGATAAATTCAGAAACAAATGTATTGTACTTATATAATTGTATGAAATATTTTTTTAATTGTTGACAGCTATTATAAAGATAAAGATTTACAAAAAATTCTAATTCAGAAACCAACCGCTAATAGTTGCAGGGTTGCTTTAAGAGTATAGACGACAGTATTTCGGCACTAATGTAATGTAACTGGTCTAGTCTTCAACAGATATTATCGTCAATAGTTGGCTACATAATTATGTCATAAAAACAACAAAATAAAATATGATCAAACTAAGTACCAACAAAATATACTCAGTTTACATCCAGTTACAATTTGATAGCCAAAACCATTACTCATTACCGAAACTGATTAGATCGCATCATGTTTAACGCTCACGTGAACGTAAAAGTTTATTTCCAACAAATGCAACTCACCGGCAATATATTAACGACAATTCATTATTAACGCGACACATTTACCGCAACTAATAACAGTAGTTTTTCAGTTGAATGTCACATATGAGTAATATTCTATGAATTTGCATGAAATTAAAATTAAAAATCTCAGAAAACAAAACGAATTAAGTAAAGTTACACGTTAACATATTTTGTATTGTTTATTTATTCCGTTTATTATACCTACAGTTTCTTAAATAAAATGCATTTAACTTTTAAGGAGAAACCTAATTAAGACTACTAATAATATTTTGCGGATAGTATGATTTTTCTGCTCAGAGTATCAACTATGTTAAGTTAAAAGTGTTGAATTAAATAGGTATACTAACGGATCAACTACACGTAGAATCAAAAATAACGAAAATCTAACTCAAAGTTCAATATTCGTTAATATGATAGAAAAACTGAATCTTTATTTATTTAGTTTAAACTTTCCTCTTCTACCAACTCGCTTAGGTCCCATCTAGATCAAACCAAATACAGAAAACGCTTAGCCGCTACGCCACAATGTTGAACAAGAAAAAAATATAGTATTCATTTAATTCGAACAATAAAAGTGCAAAATACTTTAAATATTTACAAGAACAAAAATAACCTGTATCCTAAAGCATCCTTGTTAAGTGAATGTTACATGCATGCCATGCCAAATGCTAAGCTTCGCGTGCCTATTTTAAAACGCAAGGCATACCTATAAAATAATGTAAACAAAAATGCAACTGAAACCATTCACTTGACGGTGAAGCATGTTATATCAGTTGCATTCCACTGATAATGAAGTAACAAAGGCTTAGTGTTAGAAAACCTATCTTGTAGTTTCCAGATTTCGGCGTCAAATAGTTCCAAACGATCATATAGCAGGTTGGAACATTATTTGTTATAATGTAACCTAACATATACTTACTGGTACATATTTATCATTCGTTATAAGTATTTTTTTTAAGCTATTAATAAAAATGTTATTACTAAATGTGTTACTATTTACCTTACTAAAATATTCTCCGAAAAGCAAAATAAAATCTTTTAATAGGTAGGTATAATATTAACGTTTACAACGACTTTTATATTCTTAACGAGACTACTTTGTATTTATTACGGGATATGAAAGGTAGTCTAAAATCTTTCATAATAAACTGTTTTACTTTCATAACTGGATAATAAAAATAGGTAGCTTAAATTACATTAAATCATGTTTCTTATTCTATTGATTTAAGAGCTTGTCAGAGCACCAGTTTCGACGTATTTTTGTCACATGCCTATTTCTTAACCTCCATAAAAAAAGACTTTTCACTTTTCTTCAGATAACCTGTTTGTGTAAATAATTATGTTCTTTAGCTAAACTCTGGTGAAAGTTTTTACAAGAAATGCATGTTGCAGCTAGTTTCGCTAAAGACCAGGTATGCTGTGACTATTTTTCTGCATAGCTGCAATAGACATGTATCTATGTATCGTAACATAGACCCTGGTTCGGATCAAAACGAATTTTACGATTAATTACAATACTTTGTTGATATAATATGTCATCGTTGTCCCCAGTTCATCCTTTGGTGCAAGTTCCAAATCAGCTGGTGGGTGCGCCTACGGGCACTGACGTCACACTCCAATGCCACGTCGAGGCCTCTCCAAAAGCTATCAACTACTGGACCAGAGAGAACGGTGAGAATACATTTTTTAAATTTTGAATTATCTACACAGCCTTTTGTTTACCGTCCCCTAATGTTGGAAACAGGAATTTTGGTCCTCGGTAAACATTGTGCATTTAACGCATAAGCAGGTTACTGATTTAATCCATTTCTACCTGCTAACACAAAACAATTGTTGTAATACCTATTCCATTTGTTTTTCATTTATTATCTAAATTAATAAATTAAAAATCAGTCACAGCTTACACATTTAAGACAAAAAAAACGTAACAATGTAAAGGGCAATAAAATTCTGCGTTCGACTTAACTTTATAGGTAACACAATCCTCACAATGTATACTGAAACCAAACCAATAAGATTAAATATCTAAGACAAACTTAAAGTTGTTTAAATAAATCTCATGCTGCCTAGTTTTATGGTGTCCAAACTTGGACTCTCACCAAGGAGACTTAGTACAAAGTAGTGTGGACTGTGGACTACAAAGAAGGCACTACACATTAAACATTTGTCTAGAAACTTCGTCCTGTATACGAAAGACGAGATAGGAAAATATAGTGGGTGGATTTTTTTTTTAAATTGTTGTACTTAAAAAAATTTAAGAATTCACAACTTAAATCTATTACGAAATGTAAGAAGGCATTCAGAATTGTATTTTAAAGTACATAGTCTAGCACTATAAATAATCCGTGATCACTTTAACCTTAAATTCAAAACTCTACAAGCAATTATGTTATGATACGAGTTCTATGTAATACATAAATGGTCCAACCAGCACATTGTGATGGACGAGTATTTTTCTATTCTTATATCAGAGACAGTATCAGTTAACTCAGGCTATAATTAATATAATCTCTGATTGTGTTCTAAAGATGTTTACGAGCGGCGCAACTCATAAACTCTATTAAGTAATAAGCACGAACCTCAAGAACGGAATAAGCAACTAATTTCATTATTCATAAAGCACATTGAAAGCGTTAAAGCAGTCATTAAACGGGCCGTTATTCATGTTCCTACTATCCTCTTTGACAGGCCACAGGGGCTAGTGCTTGCTTACAAGTTATTGCCTTTTTATGGACGTATTTAAAGGGAAAAAATATGCGGTTATTTCATGTCCGTTTTTCATTTCGCAAAGATTTATTTTTACTTTGATTATATGGCGCCTATGTTACGGCTTATTAACGACCTCATAATTATAGCGACGATGACAACGTAAAATATTACTGTGCCAGAAATTAATAAATTAACTTTGTTTACTGTCTAAATACGATTACAGTCCCTGTAAATTATTTTTTGTTTTCTAGAAGAGTATGAAATTCATTTGATTTTTATGATTGAACGTGTAAGTAGTACTTTTATGCCACTCCTACATTTGTTATTACCTACCTACCAACATTAAATAAATGTAACAAAACCCCTATCACAAATTCAACGTGTTAATACTTACCACAGATATAAGACTATGCAGAAACTAATTTGGACCCACACTTTTAGATAGAAACCTTTGCTGTTTGTAGAAATAACGACGCTAAAAGCCATTTCGGCAATATTAACTCAGCCGGTTAACATAAATAGCGGACCGTCAAAAGGCAAACCAAATTGGGTACTGTGAAATATAACCTGTGAAATACC
The DNA here is from genome assembly GCA_905340225.1 of Abrostola tripartita. Taxonomy (NCBI): domain Eukaryota; kingdom Metazoa; phylum Arthropoda; class Insecta; order Lepidoptera; family Noctuidae; genus Abrostola; species Abrostola tripartita. The sequence goes on along the minus strand of HG996487.1, from coordinate 8,989,899 downwards.
TATATAAAAACACGTGCTAACTAATACAAATAAGGCTCTTAACCTAACAAAACATCAGAGAGGTCGGGAACTTCATTATTTCTCATTAAAATGACACCCTCAGGATAAAAGTTGCTTATTTAGTGCTCGGGTGACAGATGGACAAAAGCACTTCTAGAGCAACGAAGGGCGATGTGCCGGAGATAAGCTCAATATTTACTGTACGTTTGTATTACGTATGTAGATGAAGGAAATAAAGATCAAATGCGAGAGATTATGTCGTGACTCTAACTAAACTGACCCAACGCTCGCACACGCCCTCGTAAATCCAAATATTCATAAAACTGACAATGCAGTGCTGGCATTTGTATAATTTTTCAATGTTTTTAAAATAGAAATGCAGTAAAACCGCATTAATAGATACAGACAGCCGAATACTGAGATCTAAAAAGCAATTTTATAATTATCCTATTTTATTGCGTTAGAGATAGGCGAATCCAGTTTGAATCGTACATGCCGAAATACGTTTCAGTGGAATCGCTAGTTTTCAAGTGGATAATGCGTTGCAACAAACACCCGGCACTGTCGGCGGACAACGGGCGGCCACTAAAGTCGAGTTAGGAATGGATTTACGGGTTACGGGCCGTCCGGTGCCGTCCAGTGCCGTTCGCAGTCGTCTGCCGCTCGCCACCGCACCGCATGCCGCGACATGTGTGAACGGTCCTCGACCAAAGCTCGACAAAACGAACAAAACTTTTTCGCAATGCGGTCTTTAAACTTATATTTTTTGTCGGTCTAATCAAACAGTTTATGCAACTCGATGCGAGTGCAGTCAAAGCTTTTTGAAAAGTTAGATGCATTCAAATATAGATTGTAGAAAAGGTTTTTGCATTAATTGACAACTTGAGCCGTACCAAAGTGTAAAAGAGGTCTGTTAAAGCAAAAGATTTTAAATAGTAGTTAGATTGATTTGACGTGTAACATTTTATAGGAATGTATTAGCGGAATAACACCGTTGGCACTCATACATTATATTCCAAACAACGATTAAAGTAGTCCTGAATCCTGGTTCCTCTTGTAGTTAGCACCCACTATAATAAATTGGCGTATTTTTAACCGCCCGGTCGTACTTCTACATTTATACGTTCCTTGCTGTGATTTCCACCATACTTGAACGTTAGGGCCGAATTGAATGTACTTTAGACTTACAATTAAATTTATGGTTTGTCTTAATATTACTGACAAATTATATAAATACTTGGCTGACTTATTTGGCAAAAAAAAACTAAGTGATGCTTAGTTACTTTCAAAAAAATACTGCGTCAGTCACTAAACTAATTAATAATAACAAATTCAGAACTACATCATAACTTTAACTAAACAAATTATACCATCAAACAAATCCCCTGACCATTGGAGTTTCAGTACTAAATAATTGGTTATATCCTAACCAGGCGGATGCATAGTGCAAGCAGATTTAGATGCAGTTACAAAGGCAACCGAGCTCGCTATTACGCGGTCCGACCGACCAACCGCGCAAAAAGCGGACCAAATTCTATTACCGCCCGATATGCAACAAAGACCGCTGGCCCGCCCGCTTCAAATTGCTTTAGGCTACAGTCACAATATTTACTCTCACGTACGTACCACAATATTCGTACAAATCTAAATTCAATTTCAAATATTACTCGACGAAATAGAAATGCCTGGATTTCCTCACTTTTACTTCTCCGTCCACAAAAAAATTCAAACACTCCGTCAAATAAATTCCGATTTTGAAAACAGAGAATAATTTATTTTTAACTACACGAATACATTTTCCAAAACATAGCTTTTTAAATTCACGCTTTAAATCTCTTGCATCGTCTCCCTAACGCATTAGCACATTTAAATATTTATTATTACATATTAATATTCATTATTTTGATTATATTCAATATTTTTGTATGCACAACGTTACAATGTGTTTTATTAGCTTTTGATGCTATTATGAACATTACAGGCTATATGTGAATATTTGCAAACTTTTTTAAGCAATTAACAATCAAATGCTCGGGTGACGTATGGCGCATATGTCTGGATCGTTACTAACAAACATAGGGGGTAGACGGCTCTTCTGCGGCCCATAAATTGCGGGGACTACAAATTAAATTAGGTAATACACGGGCGTGACGAGATGGGACAAGCGGCGTGCCGGCCGCACCGGACATGGAATGGGAGTGTCCGCCATTCGCAGCCAGGCCTCCCGACAACTTTTTGTTGTAATTTCAATCGGGTTTTATTTAAATAAAATTGCTTACTTTATTGTCATGATGTGCAAGTTATTTTTCGATAGCGCTTTTAACGAAACATTTTCGTTACCATTTAAATATCACTGTACGTTTAAATTACGCGATTACTGAGTGTGTCAACTTTTAAATGGTTGTATTGTTTGTTGAGTTAAACTTAAACACATTCTTGGTATACTCAGAAAACACTAAGGTATGCAATAATAAATAAACGAAATATTTCTGTATCAATTATGCATTAATAAAAACAGAATTATTTCTGAAAGCCAACTACGAACAAAATTATTTCGCAATTAATCTGTACTTAACTTCCTACGTACAACATCATTCAGTATCATTTATTATTGTTCGATACGCCTTCAATTGAATGCTGTAAACTGATAATTAATTAACAAAGTTGTCAACAATAAACAAAAGAGGGTGTGTCTGTGGCGGGCGCCCACCGTAGAGGTGTCAGTTGCATCAAGCCAGCCTCAGATTTGTGGTCAGCCGGGTCGAGCACCAAAGCTACGTCTCTTGACAGATCTTGATGTCTTTGGCTTGACCGCAGTTATTAATGACGCTATTGTAATCGCCATTCTATTACCAGACCGACTGCAAAATTAATTACGGTGACTTGATTGGCACCTCAGAAATTACTTTAACAACCATTGTTAAGTGTTATCGGACTAGCTGCTATTTATCAGAATGTAATTGGATAGCGTTCGTTTTTTTTCAATGCTCTAAAAATTGCTGCTTGTTGCATAGTGCTGCTTTAAGCAATGAGAACTAGTAATTGTATCTAATTTACGTTTGATACAGGATTTTGTATTGTTTTATTTAGCTATCCATCTCTAATAATACGAGACCTGTAATTTGGAAGGCGAAGAAAGGAGTATGGATCATAGTTCGTGGTACTCCGTAGTAACGGAGTACCACGAACTATGATCCATACTCCTTTAGTTATTGTTTGCATATTGCAATTTCTTGCTGAACTAAATACATGCAGAACTTAAGATTTATTCTCAATCTTAGCAGTTAAACTATGTTTCAGACAGTAGTAATAGAAACTGCTTGCTAACATTTTGCTTTGCAAGACAAATCATACTAATGCGTTGGGTTCTGAGTTGTAGAAGTATAATTAATATGTTTGACAACCACTGGCAACCAAAATATGTTATGATAAAAAGTAAAAAAACCTTATACCTAGTAAGTATATCTTTAATACGGAACCGTCAATAGATAGCTACCTCGATTGCGATGTTTAGGCTTAATTTTTAGGTAATAATTAAATCAGCGTCAATCATTAGTTTTTAGTAATTAATCATTTTAAAAGAAACACCTGCCTACCAAGGCGTAAATTTTTTTTTAAATTTCATCCAATTGCAAGTAGTAGTGATGACCTTTAAATACATAGGATGGAATTGTAGTCAACAGTTGCAATGGCGTATAAAGTTTATTTATAACTAAAGTTATGCAACTGAAGTCTCTCCCAGTAATAAATTAATGCCATTTCATGATTAGAGCGACACCTTTACTTTTCACAAGGGAATAATATATTATCATGAAGATACTTTGTTTACATTTGTTTATCTCACCGCTGTCCCATCTCATTTACAGTTGACATTTGTAGTAAACAAAAATAAATACACTGAAATGGTTAAGTGCGATCGTCAATTTTATTATTAAAGGTGTATTTAGTACTGTAAAAAGGGCATTAAGTAACAATAAATAGGTCTAGGTATCTACTAAAATATTTATGCCGTCACAACGTTGTCGGAAATATACGCTGTATCATAATTCACGAGGACAAATGCTTTAACTTTTTAAATAGATATCCTACCTATTTTATTCAGGAAATCAACTTAAAAATTTGAGCAGTGATTAAAATATTGCCAATGTCCTAAATTTAATATCCGTAAATGCAATATCTGAAACTTGCAAATCAAGCTCATCTTCTGTCAATTGAAGTAAGATCAAGCGTCTAGTGGGTTTATTAGTGTGTAATGGAGGAATGAAGACAACTGCCTTATGGCGTGATTAACGATCGCATCAACTCGGTAGCGCGACGTCGAACTTACCGTATTATCTCCATATTACTGCCAAGTCAGATGCGGAATGAATTGAATATCAAATTAGGTTTTATGATGTTAAAATGTGTAAGTATTCGAATAACCCCCTTAATAAGAAACGTTGCACAATGCTTGGTCTTTTTCTTTCGCATGTAAAAATATTGAAAACGAGAACAAAAGATAATCTATTCACCCGCTATATAAAATGTACCTGTTAGTAAGTTTGTACGTATAAGGAGAAGCTGAAGATATTACCGATTAATAGTTTTACTACTCACATTTTAATGTTTATTAAACGGGTAGTAAATAAACAGCAACTCTCAAACATATTAACACGAAATTAAATATTTAATTCAGAGTATAGTATTTAATTTTATGTTTAATGACATCGACATATTTGACATGCCACAAATAGAATTGACTTAACTTTACGAAATGTAATTTAAATATGCTACGAAATTATGTTACTGAATCGTGCGTTAGGCCCAACTAATACGAATATTAAAATTACTAGTTTTGAACTAAAATGATATATGAAAGGAGGTCATTAGCTTGTAAATAGTTTCAAAAGTATATGCTTGGTAAAAGCCCAAACTGCTTTCATAATAACAACATAATTATATGTCAAAAGTGTTTTTTCATCATAATTTCAACCCGGTATCACCTACTGCTGGATATAGTGTTTACCTATGTATAACTAACTAAAAGTAGAGCATAGAACCTCTCATTTTTGAAGTGCGTTAAAAATAGTAGATCCCGCCTGCAATTAGGCTGCATATACATTTTTTTAAAGCATATTTTCCGTGTTTTATAGTAACCTATAATTTTCCGTACGGTTTAAACTAGCTCCATATCAAGTTTCAATACGATCGATTCAATAGTTAAGTCGTGGTAGGTAAAAAATAGCTAGATAGAGTTACTTTTGCCTTTAAAATAACAAAGATTTAAAAAAGTTTATTTACCTCATCCAATAGTCATAGTTGAACATTCACAGTACAGATGTTCAGTGATAAATGTATGTTGAAGTGTAAGGACGTACGCAACATTGAGCTCGGGAAGCTAGGAGTGCGGTTACCGCTATCGTTTGTACCGACAAATGTAAACCCTTCTGCTGGGATGATGAGGTTGTGACGACATACGGCAGGAAAACCATACCATGCACCTGAACTACGTGACAGATAGTAGCGCTGTCTTTGTTCCACTGCAAGCTTAGTAAGTTTGTAACTACAAAACTTATTCATAAAATATGCAAGAATACTATTTACCTACTTTGCAAGATTGCTGGTTTTTAAACTAAAGTTCCAACTCACCACGTAAAGCCAGCTTACGTTAGCGTCTTCTTCTCCTTATCGTATGGTTGAGGAACCGTAAAAAACCTATACGATATTTCGACAAACTTGGTATAGAAGCTGGTGTGAATAAAAAAATTAAGGTTCATTTTTAAGTCATAAAAAACAGCAACCGAGTTGATTCCATAATTAAATGCCTATAACCAAAATTTCAATTTCATACCAGTAAGCCATGGTCACTGGCTGGCAATAAAAAATAAAATGCCACCCACAAAATGAAGCGAGGCAAGAAGAATGCAAGCAATTTTTAATGTAGGACGAGGCAGCGCGACCCCGCCATGGTAATAATGTAGCTAACGAAAATATTCAACGGAATCGCTGTAACCAGAATCTACTCACGCATTTTGAACGCTTTCTTTCAATAACAATGTCTTTTGCAGATGTCTGATGATAAATTTGTCATTTTTGGGTAGAATACCATTCTTTTTTGTATTTTTTCCAAACTTTTATTCATAAGTTACATTTAAAAAAATATATCTTATACAGTATGACTTGTACGTATTATGAAATGGATATAAACTTTTGTCAACACGGGTCAAACACTTAAATCATTCTATAAGGATTGAAGCAATCATGACTAAAAATTAAAGTAGAGATGTCTTTAAATTTCAAAGGTGGTGTAGGTGATATCGCTCTTAGCAATAATACTACTGCACTTTTATACTAACGATACACTTTAGTTTCCAATTATGGTGTACAACTTGTACACCAGACAAAAAAGCTTATATTCTATCGATCTACTAACTTAGAGACATAGTTCTAAAGTTTCATAGAAGTAATATAGTACCCAGTAGTGTAGAATAGTCTAAGACACTAGCGCGCAATGTATTTATTATTCAAAACGTTGACTTTGTTTAGATTCGTACGCTCGCCAATTGTTTTCCCTCAATCCAGAGATTTTCTAGGCAGCAAATCCAGGATGACTTTAATTTTTATTCAACTTCTTTTCGAATTGTATATTATTGACATCAAAAGTTTGTTTTAGTATTTATAATACTCGTATCAGCTTGTTTGTTAAATAAACATAATTATTCTTATTAATTGAATTCATACGAACCTATCACATAGTCTCCATTTATTATTATATGTATATATATTATTTGTCTGTTCTATGCCAAATATCATAATTATAACACAGTCGCATCTACATCGACCACAATAAACTCTACTGAACAAAGTAAATGAATAGCCAATATTCATAACAAGCTTCTGTGTTTTGATTGGCAAACATATCCCCAAACCATGATTCAGTAGCGACATACACGACTATTAATGGATTAACAATCGCAAAGCGGCAGTTTATCCTTGTAATTACTATTGTTTTGTGAAGCACATTAAGCTTTCCAACTGACAAATTGAACACGAACGAATAATGTTAACACTTGCCCCAAAATCAACATTTGCTTGTTGACATTGCAACATGGGATGAAATTGAATATTATTTTAACCGAATGCTGTTCTGTGAACACATACTGCAAAGTAGATTATACATTATGTGAACATGTAGTGTATTGTTCCGCACACGACATGCCGAAACAATATTTCAATTCGATATCGGGCGGACAATGGTCGGAAGTGGCCGAATATAAATGGACGGAAAGGCTTGTGCCTATCGAATAAAGGGCGATGAAACAAATGACTGTATCAACTGAAACCAAAGTCTTTGCGTTTGTAAATAACATGAATAGTTTACCGTGCAGCTGGACACTGGAATAAGACATTAATCACTGTTAATTACTCTTAGGTACTATGTTTTAGTTTTCTTGTTATCATTTCGTCACTATAATCAGTAGGCAAAATACGGTACAACGCATAATACAGTACAAGCGAATATTTGTACATATTCACCGGCTCGCACACAAAAAGGCGAAACTAATCATCTCTCTCATATTACAAAAAAATTAATCAATCTTCTTTTCCAGGTGAAATGATAATATCAAACGATAAATACCAGATGACTGAGATCAACAGCTCAGCGTACAGCGTGCAGATGCGTCTCGTTATTCGGAACATACAGAGAAGTGACCTCGGGGGCTACAAGTGCATATCTAAGAACTCTATAGGCGATGCCGAAGGCAACATTAGGTTGTACGGTAAGTGACGTCATTGACAAAGGTATCTTCATCAGTATCTTTGACCCACAAAGACGGTACAACTTCCTTTCGTCCACTTTGTGAATAAAACTTGGGACAACAAGAAGCGTCAGTGAACCATTGGCTGAGGTGCTTCTGCTTTGCTGCAATTGTTCAAATACTGGTTACTTCAATAATTGTATGTTAGTTGTTGTTTCCGAGTATTATAGTAACCATCCCAAAGTTAGAACAACATAAATTACGGTAATTAACTAAATAAGTTTACAGATCCTCTCCTTTTGAGAAATAATCATTTGAATTATATTTTGATACTAGTTGCGCGCCACGGTGTTACTCGCTACATTTTTCGGGATAAATAGCCTATATGTTAATCCAGGGTGGGCTACTTCCATTCCAAATTTTAGCAAAATCGATCCAACCGGACCGCGGTTTGAGCGTGAAGAGGTAACAAACATACAAACACACAAGCGCACAAACACACTCACAAACTTCCACCTGAATAATATTAGTGTGATCTGCTGCAACGATACTATATGCAACGACCTACTTGTTCAAGCAATCATCATTTGCTACTACGTAAGTAAATGAACTTCCTTCTGTACAGAAATGGAGTTGCCAAACCGCAAGTCGCGCGACGATGACGATCGCGACTTCCCAATCGAAGAGACGAACGACGTTCGCTCCAGTCTCCAAGGTCCGCTGCGAGAAGGAGGGCCACGGGACGAGGACGCCGGGTTCCTGGGTGGAGGAGTACCTCCCTCCGGCGCGCCGCCCTCCCTCGCCCTGCACGCAACCTTTTTAATAACAGCCTTAGTCCTCGCCACAATATGCTAAACTTTCTCCTTCAAGTCATGTGCAAAGTTAAGACTTCAAAAATTTAATTGTTCAAACTTCGAATTTTCTGTTTCGAAGTACTTCTAATCCGTGAATGCTTAATTCGTCACGTATTTATCGCGTATAAAATAATTGAACTAATTCTTTTCTGTCATTAACTTGTCTTAAAATTGTGCGTGGCTCAGCATTGTACGGCAATCAAAAGTGTCTATGTCCCAGTAATTGGACGTCAGACACTACGGTGTTTATCGTTTAGATTGAAGACTGCGGTACGTTTTATAGTTAACTGTGAATGAACGTTGAATAAGTGATTGTAACTACGTAATAGTCATTAGCATTTCATCAGATGTCAGCTTGTATTAACAATGTAAATGCTTAAAGTACGGAAATAATACCTATTAATTGAGTTGTTATAAGAAAAGTGCGAGTACTTGAGTATATTACTGCACCGATGGTATAAATTCCTTTTCGAAAATTTTATTTAAGCGTTTTTTTTTCTCTGAGCTTACTTGTATTGCTGTTGTATAATACTTTCTACTTAAATAATAATGTTTGTTTGTATGACGTCGCATACACATGTAACTACTCAGTGTCATTAAAATTATATATCTTAAATAATAAACTGTTAATGTATATGTACATAAATATAACGTAGCTATGCGGTTATAAACATTTAGATATTTTATTTGCGTTTTTAAATTATTTGTTATTTTAGATTAATAAAATTTTATAGCTGTATTTAATTAAAATGTAAATCTGAAATGCTTGAAAAAGGGGAAATTTTGTAAATTGTTAACGTTTATAATATTGTTGAATTTATGAGAAATAATTTGTAAACTGTATCTAAAATAATAAGTGGAAGTTTCGTAGTCATATTTTACGCGAATGTGTGTGTAATGACTTTTTTTTAACTGGTTAAGAATTGTGTATCTATGCAGCCAGTGTTTCTTTACTTATTGGCCTTATATGAATGTATAATATTGCCTGCGAAACAAATATAAACAAAGTAAAACTTTCTTGTTTTTTTTAAATTTTGTTTACTACTGGATTTGAGCATAACAATATTTGTATCCTAGATATAAATAAGTAAGGTGAACTAACATGACAATGGTAACTTGCATGTAAGTATTTATTACAAATTTTTAGAATCTACCTAGCCATTTTGGTATAAAAGTAACTCGGAAAGAAATTAGGATAACTAACCACGCATCAAATTATAGTCAGTTTTAGATAATAACTTAGGATATTTCTCTTGATATCTTTTCTTTAAAAGGTTCATTATATTTTAATGTCGAAAACAACAACTTAAAAATTATGGGTTGTGTCAATAAATACATAATACTATAAAATGTATCCTTACACAATAGCAGCACAATTCCCAATTTCTTACTCCATTTGTATATTCAAACTATCCTAGGGCGATACCACCTTAATATTAACACTTAGTCAAAATAACCGTAGAAGGTCTGACAATATCCCGTATGTCGACCCTCTTAATAGGAACCTCCGGGCGAAGCCTCTGTAAGTGCGATGTAGATAGGGTGTAACCACTTGCATTAGCGAAATTACCTGAGGCTTTGTTATTTTCATTGCGACAACCCTAGCGTATATGTTGAGGCAAATGGGAACTCGCCTAGTAGAAACCCAATGGTCTCGTAGTCACGTAAAACATAACTGTACAAACGATGAAATGTGCTGAGTTTACATTTAATAAATATGGTACCTAAACTAACTTCTTAATTGTGGCTCTTAGCATTAATTTCATATTTTTTACACTTGTAAATTGTCATACCTAAAGGTAACTTATCGGTGCCAAATTTATTTATTCTACGATTTTAAATAAATGATTTAATCCAGAAAATTAAGTAACTTAAACTTGGATTACTTATTCATATTATGCTAAGGCAAGACGAGACTTAAAGCATAATTATGATAATTATGAATTATAAAATATTTAATTAATTTCGGCTTGTAAGCGCAACTCGGTCGACAACTTCTACATGTTTATTAATTAACTACACATAATAAATAACAGCCTATGTATCAAAGAAACATAATCTTGTCAGTTTTACTATACTCAAGTTCAAAGGGCAAACAAACAGACTATTTTTAGCCGTGGTCATACAATAAACCCACATCAACAGTGCTGAAAAGATTAAAAGAGGATTACAGCTACATGGAAAGTCACCGAAGAATTTTATTAATGGTCCACCCTTACTGAGGTTTCCCTTTGAAGTCTTTGTCCAGGCCGTCAAAGGCACAGTTTAAGCTCAGTGATGCTATTGAGTCATATTTGTCCCGAGTACTGCGCACTAACACAATATTGGTTCGGAACATTTCTGAAACTCCCTCGGGTATCACGATTTGGATGGCAGTGTTTGCATCTTAAGTGCTGAGACACCTATATACGTATGAGAGGTATAATATATGAGAATAGGGTATTTTTGTGACGTTTTTTGTGTTTCCCACTGGGCCCGAAGTAGTTGTAGCTCGTGAATAACGCGTAAGTTACAAAGGTGTGTTATTGTTGGATCGGTTTGTTACCCCTGGATTTTTATTCAATCGAAGAAATCGAATGCCATTGAAGTATCTATTGAGCAAATAAAGGATACACGAAATACATTATAATGGAGTTACATCTACGTGTCGCTTCTTTAGTCAAGTTCACAAACGTATATCGTTAACATTAGATATAAGAATGAACTGTTCCGAAGAGTGTTGCCAAAGTCTCTGATCGAATCTGGTGAAACAAAAGATGAAATATGTAAAGACGGTTATAAGTTTTACTACCGTATGTACTTCATTCAGATTTCAGCGCCGTATAAAAAGTAGACTAGAACATACTAAAGCATTGTTAAACCCACCCTGTATATATTTTATTCTGTACTATCACCTGTAAAGTTGAAATTGAAATGAACTGGTTTTTTTAAGAAAACTTTTCCACTGTTCCAGCTCCGCAGCTTTTCACTATCGCGAAAAGTTACCTAGTTTCGCATTCAATGGAATATAGGTTACCGAGGGGACTTTCACTGCATACGAAATGTTAATGTGGTCGTTTTGACATTAAATCGTGGTGTGAACTGACTCTGAACTATTCATACGGAGTTGTTAAGTGTATGTTCAAACCCTGAAAGGCTTTGTTTATCTTCTGTCGGACGTATATGAAAGGTTGGCTATTTCATATATTTATTGACTGTAAAAAATGTAGGTATTAGATATAATAGGTATTATATTTTTGTCTGAAATTACTTGCTGTTTTCTCTATAAATTATTGGTATTATTAACCAGATAACAGGAGTATGTATCGTAAATAAACAAACTCAGATAATAGCATACGAAAACGTTTAAGTTTAAACTATTAGTACGCACAGATTAAGTTAGGTTAGGTTAGAACAACAACCACGGCCGACGAGCGCTTGAATGTCTAATAGAGGAAACTTGTACGTATTCGTGATTCATCGGCGATGTTCCTAGTGCTATCGTAAATATCTTGAAGCAAATCTTATCGTACCTGGACGAGAACTATACCCACTTCGTTTAAAAAGCAGCAACCGACTTTAATAGTGCATTGTCTATCTTACAGATATTTATCAAAACGAAACACTGTGGAATATAAATAATTCCTTTTAACTAAAAGTTTGGTAAGGTAAATGTTTACTATTGACGAATATATCGCTGAACATGCATACAAGACAAAATATAAGTACAGCCAATTTTGAAACTACTCCTTTTTTTAAGAATCCTTCCTAGCTATTTTCAAGCATTGACAGTCATATTATTGACTAATTTTTGGCTTTACTCACATGTTTATTCGGGAACACCCCATCATAGTGTGATCAGAATTTGTATTTCCTAGAACAATTACTCAATTAGTAACAAGCGGATGCGATCGATGTATTCTTGTTTGCAAACATCTCATCATATTGGAGGTTCCTGCGCCGTCCGGCGACAATCTGCATGACAATGGTGGCCATAGTTCCGCGCTCTCTAGATAGATGCTAATGCCCCTCTATTCATAATTCATGCCTTAATGAAGTGGACGAACGCTTCAGCCATAAGATGTCATGACCCTTTGTCTGGAGACTACATTTAATATTATACCATTATCGGATTTGTGTCCCTTAAATGTTATGTATTTATTTATAGCTAGCTACACAGCGAGTTCAGATTAAGATGCATCATAAACATAGTAAATAACTTCCAATGTTGATGGGTGGCGCGCACTGCAGGTGCTCCCTTTTATCTGCCATTTGGATTTTATTTATTTTCCGCAGCACGTGTTGAGTTTCTTTACAAAACGTTTTTTTACTTATTTTCAGATAAGTATTTTTGGAAGTCATTTAAGAACTTAAACATGTCACGTATTATATTTAATCATTCAGTTACTTAGCTCATTATCATCATCAGCCGGAAGATGTCCACTGATAAATAAAGACCTCCCCCTTAGAACAACACCGGTTGCCCGCAATTCTGTCGATATCGTCGGTCCACCTGGATTATGATTTATGCTCAACGTTCACAAATGTGCTGTTTCATATTTTTGTGTCCCCGTAAAGACCACAGGCCAGCTCAACGTAGAATTAAATATATAATAGCACTTATCGCCATGACACCAGGATTCCACGAAGGGGTAAAGTACACCCAATTACCAGTCGTTATATGCCCATGTAATAACGAGTCTATTGCCACTAACCGGTCACAAAGCCAGACTCCAAGCTGCTACTGAGAATTACTTAATGTTAAAACTCAATACTACTTTGCCCAACAAACGCTCAGCAGTAGCGCATTGTGACCACAGGACAAAGGTGATACCTAACCTTCAAAATAAAATAAAAAACTCGTATTTCATTCACATAGATAGATAGATGCCTTACATTATCGAAATTTAGAACTGTTTGGAGCCTTAACGGGTATTGGTTTTACCTGAGTGTACACTACTACATTGGCAAGACATTTCTCGTTCCATTGCCGCCTTTGCAGGGAACATTGAAAGCGTACTGAAGTCTATTTATCACTTTAATTACTTAGAATCTTCAAAGTTAAGTACACTGTATATATCTAATGTGGTGAAAGGTACTAAATATGTGAACTCAGTGGACCTGTCTAGGACGGTGGTACCAACGGCTTTTAGCTTATTTCGTGATCAGAACTCAGCAAGAGACAATTTGGCCTAGAATTCTATATAAAAAGTAATAATATGTTTGATGAGTGTATACTATGTTTAATGTTTTAAATATTACGCATTATTTTTTTACATGTATGGCAGCATACACCGGTTTATAACTCACACTCTGTTACGTTGGCCCCAGACTGATGTGCTTCCAATGGGTGGCAAAGTGCTCGATTACCTTTTGTTTTCCGCTCCAAGACTCTATAGGCAAAGCAACGCCGATTTCTTACAAGTTCTTGGCAAGTAGTAAAACTTAAGAGCACTGAGCTAGAAATCATTGCGCAGCTCAGCCAGTAGGTTACTTTAGAAAAAAAAAGCCTGCGATATATTGTTTTTTGTGTAGAACTTTGTGCTGAATATACTATACGGTACCTGGGAACAAATGAACGTGTACGTGCATCGCTAAATAGGTCGCTCTTCTTTTTCTCGAAACCAGAATCTTGCCTATTCTAGTATGTCGACCGTGTTCGGTATACGACAGTTCAAAAACTAAAATATTTAATGTCACTCGAAAAGCTGAAGTGAAGTGGAACTGTGCCGGACATCCGCCGCATATCAAATGACTCTTGGGTACAGCTCGCAACAGAAACGAGCCACAACATGGAAAGTGACAAGGCAGACCTATACGGAGATGGTAAGATGAAGAATTGGTTCATAATTATAATAGACAGAATTCGACAGTTCGAAAATGTAACAACCCAATTAAAACAAGTACTAAATAAAATAGAAACAAGCATATTCCTCTATCTCCAAAGGTCTTTATAAGATCTTTACCAAAATGTTCACGAGACATGCTAATAAAAAAGAATACTCTGCGCATACATAGGTACCATAACATACAGTCGAATTAAGAAGTTTTTTGAAGCTTGATATTAAAAGAAGTTTTAAACGTTTTCCCAAGCAATAATACGGGTTAATAATTGTAAATATACCAATCGGTACTGGTTGAACTCACAGGGTGTGCAAAGTTAGCAATGTCCGTGCAATGTCAACTTTGTTAAGAGCTTTTAGGAAAAGTCAGCCCGCATCGATAATAAGCAAACTTTTTGGGTATAATTTGATTCCGGCTGTTGTGGATTTTTAACCCTGCCCTTTTTATAATTGGACCGTAAGTATACTGAAGATAGATCTAATTAATGATCTACTTGTGTGATTTATAAACTTATGAGAGGTATTTTAGGACTAAAAAGAAAATACCCTAAGCAAAGTATATCTATCCGAACATAACACTGTAATATACCAAGGCTACGGCTAAAAAAAAAAATTAAAAATATGTGTTTTGCAGTAAAAAATAAATCAAAAGAGTCCTTTTTGTGGTACATTTACCTAACTCAAAACATCCAAGATGTAATCCCAGATAATATTGATCTACCAACCAGCCCGCCACAAGTACCCTAAGTAAAGTAATCCGAGACCTAATACCTAACAAGTGTCCATAGAATTCAAGAATATTCTTGTTGCTGAGTATTTCTTAAAAAAATACACAAAAAAATGGCCAACGGTTTTTGTTTTCTTTTTCTTCACCTATCCGACCCCACGATAGCATTACACAATTCAGACCTTTTCTAGTAAAAAGTGGTTTATTGTGTTCTTAAATAAAGTTATTCAGTTTACTTCGCGAGCGTATTGTATAGGCCCATTGTTAGCGGGCACAGGTGCGGCCCTTATACGTTCGCTTACAATAACGTTATGAATGTCAAAAACACGTTATTTTTATTTACCTTAAACGACGAAATTACATTGTTTTGGTCGATAAAAGGGGTTCAATGTAAACGATTTTTAATAAACAAAATATTTGTATCAAACAGAACAACAAAATATGTTTTTTTAAACACATCTTATAATACTTTGAAAGGTCAAGACGAAGATTATCCGAATTAATAATGACTCACATAAAATATATTTAAACATCAATAAATAGTTAATGAATAAAACTATGATCGTAAAATAGTAATCAATTTAAGTAGTTGTCGACGAATAAAGCGCTAGTGAAGAGCTTGTCTTCTCGTAAGTTTTAACAGACAGCTAAGGAAATGAGCGACTTTATAGAGCTGTAACCAGCTAGATAGCATTCTGTCACTACCCGCACTCAAGCGTTTTTAACTGACTAGGTACTTAATAAGAATGTCCAGGGATAAGTATCTACATGGATATTAGTATAGTTCTATGTTAGAGGTAGTATTCTCTTAACTTACTAAATTATAATGCAGAAAAACCTGAAAGGGGGCGGAGGATGTTCGTATGTATGTACTGATGCATTCACCTATCAACCTAACAAAGATTAACACGAAATTCGGTGAAAGATGAAACAGGCCTAATTTTATTTATCGTTATTAAACATATTCTAACAGAATAACGCAAACACTCTTTTGTGACTTAATTGAAAATGTATAATTATGTAGGTGATATTTTTATGATAAATACATCAAGCTACGTAGTCTGAAATTTATTGACGCACGTAAAAGCCAAAGGCTCTATTAATTAGGTTAGCTATTGCCTCCCGATTAAATATAACGCTATAGAAATTACCTTATTCTTAAAGAAAACTCTCAAGGGGCTTTAAAAACATTGATAATGACTTTTTTGGCAATGTCACGAATTCCTAAGAACAAATTAAACTTGGCTGGTCTGATGGTCTCCCTCATCTAATTAACTTCTTGAAGCGCACTTTAAATAAACAACCTGTTGGTTTCTACTTCTAATTTATAAGGTAGGCTGAAAGTAACCCGATCTCTTACTAGCTGTGGGACTTTATTTTTCAGTATTTTAATCCTATAATTTACCATACATTTTAATTAGGACTTAGTCATAACGTGAGTATATAACATCATCTATATCTACCATCCATTAAATTTATTATATTTTCTAATTATGATATGGGAACGTATAAACTTTTTTTCTCTTTCTGTGCCGTGTGGTATCCGGCCTAGAATTGTCACCCCCTTTCCTCCCGTGGGTGTCGTAAGAGGCGACTAAGGGAAAACCCAGAAGATGGGCAGCAGCGTCTTCTGTAAATTGATCACCAACACTGCGATTCCCAAGCAGCTTGCCAAGCGTAGGGCGTGTATTATGGCAGCACCCCCCTTCTAAAAGGAGGAGGCCTTCGTTCAACAGTGCACGCCTTACGGCTGATGATGATGATGAACTAAGAAAAGACTTTTATTATAATAAACTGGACCCCGCGACTGGAATCCTAGTGTGTGGTTCAGAGGAGTTGTTAAATTTGGTGCAAAATTTTACTCTTGTATCATGATGTTTTTGTAACTTGTTGTACTAGAATGTTTTTAAATAAATACATTATTGTTATTGTTAATACATAACCTCGTGGAGACCGTAGACGTTTTATATTAATCCAATAACGTAAAATTTTTTATATGTTATTAAGAATCGGCAAGAAACTCTAAAGATTTCTCTTTTAAATTATTAATTACTAGCTGACCCAGCGAACTTCGAACCGCCTTCTCACTATTTAAGTCTTTCCTGGACTTCCACAAATATTTCAAAACCAAATTAGCCAAATCAGTCCAGCCGTTATCGAGTTTTACAAACAGCAATTTATTTTTATATAAATAGATTACTTTGGAAACCATAACTTATACATTTTTATTATGTAATTATCTTCATCTTATCATATGCTTGATGAACAACCTGGTGTCAGAGTTTAAACCGCCTGTAGGCCTCTGACATGGCTTTAAACACCGTTGAAAAATCTCTTAGATGTGCCGGTTTCCTCACGATGATTTCCTTCACCGTTTTTAGCAACTGAAAACTAATTTATAGTACGCACATGAATTCGAAAAGACATTGGTGCGTGCCGAATATAATAATATGATTATATATTCGTTACACTGTGGAGATTTTTTCATAATCTCCTTCCATGAAAATAACCTTAACTTTTTAATTGACATCTACATTTCTCGCAGTCGATAATTATTCAATGATCGACGAAATAGGCTTAGATAAATTTAATAAGTAAAAAGATATTTGGTTACTGATCCGATGATAAAAACTTTGTGGATTCAATGAGCATTTTATATTTCTGAGTTTGGAGTTCGTAACTCAAATAATTCGTATTAGTTAAACGAATATGATAATAAAAGTTGCAAAAATATCTTAAGTTTTAAACAAACATAATCTCCATTTTGGGATATACCTAAGTAAGATAGTACTTGCTTTGTACCTTAAGTATGCCTTTGCACGTTGCCTCTATCTAAGTTCCCCTTCCGAAGGCAGTTCTTTTAGAAGTAATCACTGATATACTTTAGTTTTCTCGATCTTAAATTTTTAAATGTTACATAATCTATAAATCGATAAAATATTTTCCAAATGAAGTTGTCTCTTCGAACTTCTCTTACTAGCCACACTATTGAGTTAGCAAGCCTCATGCTACGAGATTGATAGGTGGAAGTAATGGTGGTGTTTCAGGTATTGCGTTTCCACAAAATACACACAAGCATACTATATTAACGGGCTTTGTATCAGAATAATGCATCAATCGCTCTGTTGGACAGGGATTAGTTAGTCGTGTAACACAATTATGATGTGCGTAGGGCGTTTGATGGGATGAGTTTCACATTAACGTCGATATTATTTTACTAACAGTCAGGTATTTGTATCTCTTAGGACATTTCACGTTTATTTATTTAATTATTTATGCTCACAATAAAAAATATAACTACAAAGGCGGACACGTTCTTGATGTTTCCCATTTATCTTTAATTAGCTGCGCCCCGCGGTGTTTCTCGCTAAATTTTTCGGGATAAAAAGTAGCCTATGTGTTGATCCAGGGTGTCACCTACCTCCATACCAAATGTTATCAAAATTTATCTAGCCAATTGAGCGTGAAGAAGTAACAAACATACAAACTCAAAAACTTTCGCCTTCATAATTATAGTACTTTCTTCTTTAGATATTTGGTGTAATAAGCAAGATGATAGTGAGGCCTACTGTAAACCTTTAGGGTGTCTGCATTCATCTTCGTCGATTTTTTTTTACTATTGCAATCTCTACATAACTGGTTGACAAGGTATTATGTGAATTTAGATAGGACTCCAGTCAAAGCAAAGATAGAGCATGGTGTTCGTCTAATTGTGGCTAGGGTTAGATTAGAAAAGGTAAAGAAGTACTGATTTCTTTACCTTTTCTAACCCAACCTTAGTCACTAGCTTGACAAAACCGTCAGCTCATCGAGGTTTTGTAGTGACAAAGGTACGTTGAGCTGATAGTTTGTCAAAGTTGCTGAAAACACCTGGGTAAGGGACACAACATAACGAGAAGTACATATAAAAAAGGAGACGTAAATTTGATTATACCCTCAGAACCATGCAGTATATTATATTGCCACATCTACCAAGAGTTAAGTTAGAGGTAAGTTCATTAAATTAGTTGAATATCTAATATCGATTTCCTATATACATATTAGCAAAGTTTGCGAGGCTACTCTAGCACTCTGGCTGCACTGTTAAAAGCAGAGCACTATAATGAGCCGTCAATTGGCCACTCAATATGACGTTTAAAAGCATTATTATCCGATGTCACGGCCTATAGCCACCAGCACATTTGTGCAATTAACCAAATATTACTTAATTTTAATAAGCGGTGTAACATGATTTTTATTGGAGAGTCTGTTAATTTATTACATTATAATAACTTGTACCATCAGGTATTGTTATGGATATGACTGAATTTAATTATTGAACATAATATGTAGTGACTTGGTAATAATGATGTAATCGGAGACCTATTGTAGGTAGATGCAGCATGTGAGACACCTGCAACGGTAATCAATTAGTTGACTTTTGTTCCTTGGTTTATTTTTAATGAATGACCGATGACATTAAAAACATTTGACAAGAATATATTAATTGTATAATAAGGATTATAAAAGCTTAAATATTTAATTAAACTCGTCCTAAATGAATTAAATTGCAGCCGACGGTTTTTACAACAAGTCCTTAGAAGTATAATTATTGAAGTAGTGAGAGATAAAAATATACGGCGACGTAAACAGGTCTTTTGTCGTTGAAATGCGTACTACATCGTTCCCATAGGTACGGCGGGCGCCGCGACGCCGCGCGGCATAGCTACCTAGCGTGCTTATAGCTTCACTTGAAAAAATCCATGCACTTAGCGCTGAAAATAAGCGCGGCTTTCGACCGCATTCACTTTTAGCGATGTAGTTTTTCTCCTTTTACACCCTCCACACCCATTCTCCCATCTAGCATCCCCCATCTCACTCCAACTCCGCATCTCTTCAACTATACTCGGTTCGCTTTAGCGTTCGTGACACAAAGCAATATGTGAGTTAACTTCAGTGTAACGGTTCTTGTTTGAGTTGCGATTTAATGCCTCCTTAAACTGAGATGGTTTACGGGTTAACCGGGTTGAAAAGGATAAAAGTATCCACAGTTGTTTACTTTTTGGATCTGCTTCGTTTCAATAAAAACTTTGAATCCTTTAAAGGCAATCGAGCACTTTGGACATGTACGCTTTATTATAGCGAGATTTAGTAGAACTTTTCACTTAGATGAAAATGGAATATTGATCCGATACATCGCTTTTTCATTTAAGTTTGTGAGGCACAAAATTAGGTATACAATACGTGTTTGTTACAGGCAAGGTTCGCTGAAGCGTTCTATGAAGAACACACTTGAACTTTTAAAGTATATATTTGACGTGAAACTTGTTGTCTCATGTGTTAAAGAGGTATGTGGGAAAACATTAATTTATAGATTAATCTTCGGCATCAGTGTCATCTGTACCTGCGTAAGAGTTACTCAGGCTACTTGACCCGAGCGACCCTGTTCCGCAATGAACCGGGCCTCCGTTCGGCTGGAAACAATTTTGTACGAGAATTGGTCAGATTAAGAGCTAATTTATATTTACTAATGAAACAAGCATCAGTTTCGGCCACAACTTGTCCAATTTACATGACGAAGGTGGCGATATCGCAAAAGAAAGTTTCCGACAACTTTTATCAGATCCCAGCCCACTGCGGCTGATGAGTTGGCACGGAACTTTATTTACTGATACGACGATTCAATTTGATGGAGACAGAAACGAGAATCATTAAACATGTTTTTAATTTAATTTTACTAACGGTAAATACACTACTAATGCTCTAAAGATCGTTGTCGTTCGCTTAAATGCTCAAACATTTTCTACACCAACAAAAAGTTCCACTAATTATAAAAATCGGCATGCCTAAACTACAAACTCACGTAACTCACATTAAATTTCAAATCTAATTAGTCAGCTTCAAAAATGTGTAAAGGCCATTAAGGCATTTGCTTAGTTGAATGTAAACGTAAATAAAGAATCCCATTCCACATTACACGAGCGCCGAGACTCGGGAACTGGCTCGGAGGGACTGGGATTAGGCACTGCCTACAGCCGAGTACGTATTAGACGAAGAGATTTAAACTGAATTAACCGTTCGATCGTAAAATTGGAATGCCACACAGATAATTACCTGACACTCACAGAAAAGGAAGTCGCTTAGAAAGGGGATTCAAATAAGCGTGTAGGACCAAGCGAGTCGGCCGCCCACAAAGATTCGGCCCGAGATCCGATCACGAGAAAAAATACTGATACCGCGCTATCAGAAAGCGATCGACTGGAACCCGATACTAGCGATACAATTGACTTAAAGTGTTTATGAATGCCAACCGAACCTTTTTTCTGAATGGGATACATAGATGTTAAATTTCAGTCAATCTAATTTAGACTTTCAGTTTCAGGTTTCAGGGTGGTGTGGATTTCTTTTTTACGATGTAAAGCTCACATAGAGGTGGTTTTATTTTATAATTTGTATGTTAATATATATTCTTTACAATCACATCTACTAAATCTAAATGTAAATCTTTGTTTCTATGTAGTCAGTCTATCACCGAACCTAGACAGAGTAGATTAAGGCCCAACTTCTTATCACATACAACACACAACTTGAAACTAAATAACGCCAACAATTTGGAATTTTACTTTCAATTTGTTAAAAAACTTTTTAAAAGGTAATCTGGATTGTTTTAATTAACCATAAAATGATATTTACAGAACCTGGACTAAATCCTGGCTTATAACCTGAATAGCTGAAATTACTACTTTAAATTTATGCTGATTTCGTGGAAGCATAGGTACCTACTCCATAGTTTAAGATAGGATTTTAATTTTGATCCTGAAGTTATTTCTATGAATTCCTAATTTAAGAGAGAGAGAAAGATTATTTATTAGATGTTTGTTAAGAAATTGTCCAAATTTCGATACAAATTGTTTACACTTCTTAAAATCATAAACGTAGTATGAATTAAGTTAAACTCAGAGGATCTAGACATTTACAGAACACTTATTTTTATTATTATTAAATCTCAAAATCTATTTATCCGATTTAAAGCAACCTTAATTTTATAGAACATAAAAATATGAATAATATACTGTTACTTCTTGGAATTGCTGAAATTTCAGCATTTTGTGCACGGAACGCAGTATCTGATAGGATTACAGGAGCTTTTGGAATGGAAGCGACGAGTTCCTGAATAAAAATGGTTTTAAGGCCTTTGACCGCGGTCCAATCCTCCTGATGACATGACATGATAGATGGCTGACGAAGATTAATCTGGAACTAAAATACTAGGCTTGGTAAACACGCATTGCACGCGTCTTCGTCTGCGTCAACCAGAGTTTACTGGGACCTATTTGTATGTCTGATGCAATGACGTGTTCAACAAATATTATTTAATTAAATTCCGATCGTGCGGGAGACAAACTCACCAATATTTACGTTTACATATTAATAGGATATCTTAGTGCGATATGTACCTAATTAGATAATGTTTCCGTAACAAGCTTTTCCAAAGAGTCTGCGGAGAAGCTAGTTTTTGCACCTTGAAAAACTCTATCACAGGTATAACGCATACATACGTTAGATGCGCGCAAAGCTTTTAAGAGAAGCCTTTCAACCAATTTTCTATTGGTATTGACGACATCTCCCTGCAATGTCGTAAAACTTCTGCAGCACTGCACACCTTTACACTGCTAAGCGTCACCCATCTAGTGATGGACGCATGCCCAAAGCAATTCATCAATATACAACACACAGGTGTACTTGAGATAGCATGACGGCCCGTATTAGTGACGTCAGCCGTCCCGATCTCTCGCGGATCTGGCAGCGACAGGCGGCTGACATGTGACGATAATTCACAACAACCAATACATTTTAAACCAGTGGTGCGAGCTGCTCGATGAATTGCGACTTTGTCGATTACAGACATAAATTGAATGAAGTTAATAGGCGTGAATTATTCACATTGCGTGTTTGATTTGACTTTGTTTGCCAAATTGTAATGTCAGACGTCGGCGGCATAGATAAGTCGAGTAAAATGAGGTGTTGTGACAATATTCTCTTTAGCTGTATTAATTTTCTTTACGACTGTGGTAAAGAGTTTAAAGTTTCTATAAGTAAGTTATTTTGACAAACAAAAACCATTTGATTACGATGGTGATTTAATTACGCTAGAAGGACTTGCATTCTGGGCTAAATGACAAATGGTGTAAAGCAGGTTCAGGCATATTATATTATATAACTAATGTTTAGTTTAGTTACTGCTGCAATTTGCTTCTTCACTCTCCCGGGGATGGAACGCTTCGCCTGTCAGATGTTGGAGCTACCACAGCTGTATTTTACGCCTGACACACTGTTCTATACTCCTGATGTTTGGAACGGTATTATATCTTTCACCGGACTAACATGCAACTTCGGCAAAACTTTCAGGTTATTCATACTGTTATTTTAATAGAAATCTTTTCGAGATCAAGACTCGAAACAAAAAAATAAATGCAGTTCTTGAAAATGTTGTGATTACACCTATATTTTTTGAAATTATAGATACCTATAAATTGGTTAAGCCCTAGTAATAATCTTGAATACAGAATTGCAATTGTCAACAAATAAAAAGGGCTAGTCAATAATTTAAGTGATTAAATATGGTAGGCTAGACCTCGCTTGTAAAGTTGTTTAGCCCTTATATAGTAGGTAGTATAAGTTTGGAAAACTCCAAAATCAAGTACCGACTAATACAAGTGAAACTCATATCAAGTAACATGTACACGAGAACATGTTAACTACGAGGTATTAAGTTATAGGCCCCGAGTACCTTTACGAACAATTAAGGTAGTTAGATCCAAGGTACTTGATTAGAAGGATGTCCGCCGTCCTCGCTTGCGGCTATTTCCGGATATTGTTTCAAACAAATGAACCACACACAGAGGGTTTAAATAAGCGAAACTTGCTAGTACACAATCAATGTAAAATAACAGAAGGTCCGCTCAGGTTCATCAATTAAGCATTCTACAATGGGCAAAAGCTTTTTAAATTGATAAAGGAAATTTGTAAAATGATGGACACGAGCGGGATTCGAACCCGCGAAATTTCCTTTATCAATTTAGATTCAAGCTTAGCATGGGCAACATGCTAAAATGGCACCAAAAGTCATACAAAAGCTTTTTAATTTTATATTTAGTCTTTAATGTTTTTTATCACTGTACTATTTCATATATAAACACAGTCAAGCCTGTCTTCCATAGAAGCCAGGGCAGCTCGAAAATCATCACTAGCTGATGCTACACAATCAATACCGTACCGACACATCGTACATATTTGTAACCAAAATATAGTGTTTCAATATTATGCTGGCAGTATTATTGTCTTGATGTATCTTCTGGATTATATATTATATATTCTAATATAATTTCATAATAATATAATGTTATAAGAACCCATAGCCACGACTGCCATATGAATTCGCCAAGACACACTCTTAGTTCAATGGGACGGCAATCCTCAATGACTGGTAGTTAAATTACTATAATATTATATATGTATATGTATATACCTAATTATCGAATATTGGCTCAGCTATATTACGATCACAGCCATTACATTCTTTCTTCTTATTATATTTATGTACTTCCTTTAATGTAGACAAGCTGCCGTAATCGCAACTCAGAGTGTGTCTGACATGTGGTATTTTTCTCAAAAAAAATTAGGCTGAAATTGAGTGGATTATTAAAAAAACAAAATATCGTGCGCCGCGAGCGAATTATTGGTAGCCAGAATTGTAAGGTTGAAGATTTAAATAACTAGTCACACTTCTCAAAGGGTAGTATACTGTATACAATGCAAGCTTATCCCTTGCAAAACATTCTCCCATATATTCACGATAGGTATTATTCCTTATCAATACTGCACTGGCTTCTCATTGACAGCTCTCCAAATTCCTGAATAGCCGTCAGGTATTCATCATCATCATCATCATCAGCCGGAAGACGTCCACTGCTGGACAAAGGCCTCCCCCTTAGAACGCCATAATGAACGACAACTTGCCGTATCAGGTATTAAGCTTACGTAATTTTAATGTACTACAATAATTATCGGAAATTTATCTCATACTTAACTTAACTTAGCTCATCAGAATTGCATCAAAAAAATAATTTCATAAAATAAACGTAAGTTGTTCCTTTTATAAAACGGTATAATATCACAAGTGATCGTTGTACAAACGCAATAAACAGCTTATATGCGAGAGCTTACCGGCTTTTGAGTTAAATTTTATTTGATTGCAGCCTCGTCACGCCGACAAGGCTGATTGATGTATGGCCGCTCGGCCTCCATGGTCAAAGATTACTTAATTGATGCATCGCGTTTGCAGATATTGATATAAGTTAGTACCTGTATGGCATTTTAGATACCGATGATTTGTGTACGTAAAAAGCACATTTTGAACGGTAATTTTAGTCTAATGTGTTGCGTTTGTGTTGGTTATTCATACTGAAAATGACTATTTTATTAAATAATATAATATATATTTGTACAATATTCAATGAATTCTCATTTTGTAAATAGTGACATGATACTTCATTAATTAACACAAAATCATATGAACCGTTCAACAAGCCAACCAAAATATAAGATATTTCCTTAATAAACCTAAACCTGTTAATATCAACAAACAAAAGACAAAACAAAAATCCACTTACAGTGATATCCCTGCTAAGAGATCAAGTCACACATAACCCCACTAATCATTACACACGGCCGACTCCCCACGACACACGAATCCGCGATTGAGATAAAGCAATAGCAGCCCCTTTCATACGACATTAGCTACGTTAGTTACGCCACATTTCCTAACAATCTGCACCGAGGCCCATTCGCGTGTGAATCCTTAGATACAGACGCTCATTTCCTCTTACGTTCGCGGGTTAAACATTGTACATGAAACACGATAGACTTTGGAGATTTATTCACTATGTGACATTAGGTATTAATAATGTAACAATACATTGTTAGGATATTAATTTGTGGTATTTGGTGTGCTATCATGTCATAGAAATGTTTGTGCCTATATGTATTGAGGTGAATTGTCGGTCAACAATCAGCGTCATTTGTACAAGGACTTGCATACTACTGCCACTATTATTGCTAGAATATATATTCAACCTCCCACCTAGTAACTGTATAGTAAAAACTAGAAAAATGTAACGGTATCAGAAACGCCTCAAAAGACTTGATTTTACCTTTTAAAACCAAATCTAAAACTGCAACAGGCTGAAACCAATGTCTTACAAAAATGTTAAAAACCACAGAAAGCGACCATTCTTCGCACATCACCTATGTTTAGATAGTCAAATGTCCTACAATATTTAATACAATTTTGGACACCTCTTTCGTGCCCTGAAATATGTGTTTATGTGGAAACCAAACATCCACTTGAGATTTAAGCACGTTGGTTTAACCCGCGTTTACTTCCACCTTACACCGTGACAATGTGTAAAATATGGTTTTATGTACATCCTTATTCGTAAGACGGTCGTAAATTCCATATATTTTGTTTCATGTACAGTGTCATATTTGGTGTCAAAGAAGTCATTTTGTAGAGCATCTTCTTCGCGCGATACGATAGTTATTGCACGAACGTTTGCACGATTGTAACGTGTGTGAATTCCGTGAAAATTTTAAAGAAAGCAATAAAATTTCATTGCTTTACTCGGTAGGAGTGACAATAAAACTGCATCTCGATTCTGATCACACTCGTTTCGATATGTAGATGCGGCAACACCTGAGACATCGCGGCCCGCTTGAAAAATGCTTATTATATTGCTTTCCTGTAAATAAGTGTACACATACGTGTTCAGTGGAGAAACGAAACGACCCAATTATTATTAATTGCCCTGTTTTGCGATACAGGCACGTTGAAACAGTTTTCTAATAAATAGTGTTCAATTTTTTTTTAGGTTATTGGTAAGTAAGTAAACTAACTTATACAATGTTTTTACGAGAGACGCTTACTAACATATGAATAACAATAATAACTTGGTATTATTTCGTTTTTATAAAATAAATAATAGTTTTATTTATTTGATTTAATAATAATAGCTAATTAATTAGAATAAAGAAGTCTTAAAAAAATGTCTTGTAAAATAAACCATTTACTACGACTACGGCTAGAATAGTATAGATTGTTAAACCATATTTTTAAAAGAGTAACTATGGAGTTTCTTGCCGGCTCTTCTCCATAGAAACGACTTTTTGGAACCGTGCAACTAGTTTGACGTTTTGTAAGTGCTCTTTTATTTATTTATTTTATTTATTTTTTATTTATTTATTTGGGATAAACAAACAGTTACACATTGTATCTAATTAATAATATAGGTAATTAAAGATATTATATAAATGTGAAACTCACACCGTTATCCACAGCATACACAATTCACATAATTTTACTAATGAACAATCTATCTGAGTGAGACAACAAAACTATTCAACTAACTATAAATCGGAATCCTTAAGTTTCTTTAACAAGGCAGAACGAAATCTATTTGCTGACACTGAAAATAAATCTAATTCAGTAGTTTCTTTTGTAGCCTATATGAAATAAAAACATTATGACTATGACTATGACTATATTCTAATGTCATGATTAATCCAGTGCAAGAGATGGTATCATAGACTTTCGTAATCACCTAGCTACCATACATTCTCACAGCAGCTCCCTTTCCAGCGAGTATATAACTTAAAACTTATTTGCAAACTAGCATCACAATATTACATTGATGAAGAGTAAAGACGAGCACTTGCAGTCTCATGCCGTAATACCGACGAAGAGAGATGGGGCTCGATACAGGAACCATGCACTTACATTAATGGTATCCGAAACGGGAGACTATTCTTGTACACCGTTTTTTGACGCCGGTGGATTAAAAATTCATGCGATCAAAATGACCGAGACATCTTTTGACTAGATTACAAAAAATATTGTTTTATTCTTCTTGAATCTCGCTGTCCCCGTAATAAGATTTTCTCGCGATTTCAGACGAGTTAAATAAGGTATCGTCGGCTCTTAAGATAATTGACAACCCGTAAGAAGAATTACTTGATGAAACTAAATCTGGCATCGGAACTAAAACAGTTTAATTTCAATCGATAGTAATACCTATATAGGTCTCACTTTTTATTAAAAATACGATTCCACAGATTTAACTTTTATTTTGTTTAATTATTATGATTTTTGATTATTTAAGTTTGAATAAAATAGTTTGGAAGGCAAAACCATAGCGCATTGAAAAAATTAATGTGCAGGAGTTACCTAACCCAATGAGTATGTTTGAACAACGGTAATTAATAAAGCGTAATCTATTTGACCGTCAAGAAAACTTGACTTCACATTATAACCGTACAGTGAATGTTTATACATAAAAATAAATAGCTCTAACAAACTATACGGAAAAACTTAGGTATGTTATTCGTCTATGTATACCCTTAATACATACTTGTTATAACGATGTCCTAATCAGCCGCAAAGTTGTCAAGTGACACAGCGCTGCTATTGACAAGGTTTTGTAGTTTTTAATCTCCTACTTTATTATGCATTCCGCACACGCCTATTCCTTGTTGGGTCGGGGTGCGTTCCACTTGACTCGGCCGCGTAAGCTGGAAGCAAAGCTCAACTTTTACAGCTGAACTTAGTTTTAGGATTTTTATTGCTTTTAAACAACGTGAGATGAAATAATATTATTTTAAATTTTAATACCCTTGGCTCGCGTTGCTGTATTATTTATATTAAAACATATTGTCCGATTCGATTTAATCCAATAACTTCCAATTTATTGTATGATTGTCCTAACAAACCAACGTAACTGAAAGTAATACACTACAATTAGTAATATGTTTTATATAAGCGATAAATCAATGCGCGAAATGTAATAAAATGTAAAAGTATAATCTTGTGGGCCAAAACGTACGTTTGCAATTTATAATAATTAGTAGACCTCTAGACTTTCTCAAAATTAAAGGGTTATAAAAAATTTATAGAATTGATTTAGTTCGTAATATATAACTGCGGTTACCGCGTGGCCGTGTGGTATGTCGTAAGAGGCGACTAAGGGAAAATTCAGAAGATGGGCAGCAGCGTCTTCTGTACCTTCACCACCAATACTGCGATCCCCAAGCCGCTTGCCAAGCGTGGGGATTATGGCAACCCCCCCCCCCCCCTCGTTAGAACGGGGAGGCCTATGTTCAACAGTGGACGCCTTTGGCTGATGATGATGATGATGAACTGCGGTTAAACATTTCCGTTTTGTTGCTAAATTTAATTTTAATTACATAAGAGTTAAGACTCGTCATTTACGCAAAGTTAAACAATATTGCAAAAATCTCGTAAACATAGGTCGGCGTCGATCTGCGTCAGAAGATCATTCGTCTCCCGCACAATCCGTCTGCTCGGGACGTGCGTCTACGTACTTTCGCTAAACATGCAAATTGTACGTCGAACTGACACCACGCCCAAGTACAGGGGTCGCTGAGAGCTGACTTAGGGACCTCCGAGGGGGGAGGCTCACAATTTTTCACCAAACCAAAATGAGCAAGACACACCCCTAGGAGTCATTGAGTACGTAGCACACTCCTTTGTCAGTGCTACATTCTGCGCGCTGATTTTAAGAAAACGAATCGAAGAACTGGTATTCTGGCATTTAAAAAATTGGTATCGAGTATTTTGCTGTTGCTTATAATGATGTTAGGCAAAAGTGTCATCATCATCATCTGCAGCCCGACTTCACGCACTGCGGGTACAGCTACAGGCCTTAATTTATTTGTGCTGGTCTCCTCGCCCCTGTGCCAGCCGTATCCAGTTTCTACCTACTATGGGTAAGAGGTCATCTGCCAATCTCGCTGCCGACCAAGTCCTTCTTCTTCAAGTCCTAAGACACCACTCGGTATATATTAAAGGGCTTATATAAATACATCAAGCCAAACAAATCATCAAGCCAAAAATTTTTTCGTCCTAAACTAACTAAGTTTATCGTCAATACATACAAGTTTTCAAGTTCATACACTCAAAGTTACACTTAGACATTACGACAGTGATACACGATCTTTAAAGTTGAAAATAAAATTGTTTTGTTCTTATTAACAACGTAATCCAGAGCACACTAGCTCTGACCATCACAAACAGATGTGCACGTGTTCCCCGTCAGTAACTGTAGTTATTATTAAACAACGCCTGCTAGTATATTTGTTCACTTATAACTTAACCACGACTTCAATTTTCCTGCGGTTTACTTTATTATTCAGCTACAGTACACCAGTGACGTAATCTAACAGCTTTTGTACAAAGCATTAAAAATTAAAACCTTTTTACTGAAATATTATTCGATATAGGTAAGTATTTTTAATATTGTGATTTTGTATTGTTGTTGTTATTTTGTTAAAATCATAAGCTATAACGTTACTATTTTCACACGCAGAATTAAAACTTGAACAGAACTAGTTATTATTTTTCCTATTATTTAATCGGTGGTGTTTTCGTACGTCGTTCTTGGTGCCATGTATTGAAAACTTTGCATTTAAAGTTATCTGGGTTATAAATATAAACATAACATCACGCCTGTATTTCCCGAAGGGGTAGGCAGTTATACCCACATTTCGCCAGTTATGATTTAGGTCCCAATGTAATAGGGAGGCGACGCGATTGATATCAACCAAGCACAGATCCAAATTCCGTTCTGCTACCGATAATTACCTTATAGAAAAACCCAGTTACCCTTTGTCCGACCCGGGATTCGAACCCAGGACCTCGTGCTCAACAGTCGCGCTTAGCGGCTACGAGACCAACGAGACAGTAACTGACTTTAAATCGTAAGTAAGTAGTAAGTATGTAACTTTTAAATAAAATTGTTATATACAAAGTCTAACACGTTTAAAATTAAGTGGCATTAGGTAGAAATATGCCTTTCACAGTTTGACCTCATTCCACACCACATTTATTTGAAATAATAAATGTGTTCAATTTGAAACAACTAAAGTTAGCATTCCTTGGCGCTACATGTTCAGTTTGAATTCTCACTAACCGTACTTTGTATTAACTGCATCATAAATCTGCATAATAAATTTTAATAGCGCTACCTAGAATAAAATGTACCGTCGTTGTAAGATATAGGTAAGTTGAATTAAAACTTGGAGTGCAATATAAACTTGGTACGAGCAAATAATAAAAGTACGTTGACTGGATTCAGTGGGTTTACATGATTAAATAGAAGTCTCTTTAGTCGATTAAGTCTACCGTGAAAGGCAGAAGGCCTCAACTTATCATTTTAGTTTGTTAGGAAGCGCCAGCAATCAGGTATTGTGAAGAAACTATACGTATGGCAAACGATACTGTCGCCAGATGTTACTAGCACGCTCATTTTGAAGACTCGGTTTTTTTATTGTTGTCCGATTTGCCATAAGACAGTTCGGAATACTTTTCTCATTCATTTTGCTAGCATATAACGTATTTATGCTTTTTGACAATATTATGTCATTAGTCGTCAGTTTAACTTAAGATCGTCTCAGTAAATAGTGTCCTTTTTATCGTTCTTAATAAATAAGATAAAATTACGCAAATGACTTTTCTATTTGATGACTATTAAATACACTAATGATTAGTCTATTTAATAGTTCTAAAGTTTACTTAGTTCACCATTCTCATTCTCACCATAGATACTACTTTCGTTTTTTTTCACAGTGTAAAATCGCAAATCTAATTAAAAAATACCAAACATCGAACCATTAACAGAAAATATTCATTAACGTAGGCACTTAATCTCAAATCCTTCCAATCTATGTATCTGAATAATCATATTATTGTATCGATGAAAAGCAATTAGTTAGCGATATTACTATCACAATTTCGTATAGAAATTTAAATGTTAATTTTCTAAGCTATTAACACATTAGGAGTGCACAACGGACGCTATCGTAAATCAGAAGTACAAACAGTGTATTAATTACAAATGCAAACAGCGAGTGTGGTCCGCCGCAGCCGTCTCTATCCTGCTAATGATTTGCAGTGTAGCTGTTGGCTCTAACGCACACACGAGAAACCAAACACTACGATACTACACACAATCATACTCTTCGGCATACTATTACTAATTCTTAATTCGATTACTTGTTCTTTTTAGAATGCCTTTATATGCCAGCTTCTCAGGTCAGCTAGGGTTACCCCAACTAAGATATATATATAATATACTCGTATTTATCAACGTATAAACAAAGCGCAAGTTTGATGATGGTCATGATTGAATTTAAAATTTAGTTAAACTGTGGAGTTTCCTACATCTTTCAAGTAGGTATTATTCAAAATTCACATACATACATACGTCGATACAAATTTACGCTTGGTCACATTTGCATTTCATGCCAGTTTTCCATTGAATTATTACCTACTGTATTGGTTGCG
This sequence comes from Abrostola tripartita, assembly GCA_905340225.1. Lineage (NCBI taxonomy): Eukaryota > Metazoa > Arthropoda > Insecta > Lepidoptera > Noctuidae > Abrostola > Abrostola tripartita. Next base: position 8,957,362 of record HG996487.1, on the reverse strand, counting down.
TTGAATGATATAATATCTTCATATAATGCAGCGTATTCAGCCTATACCACCCATTCACAAGCCCAGATTAAACGACGATCCTTCAAACGAACTAGCCTTTTCGTCATACCATTAAATTCAATTTCCGTCCTCAAAATCAACAAGCCTTCAACCAGTGCCAATTTACCTTTTGACGTTAGGATTTAAATTGATTCTGGTATGAGCATTTTATTCAATGACTTACGGCATAAATGGTTTGTTAGGCGGCTGATACGTTCCTTTTGTTTTCCGCTGAAATGAGTTTTTCACTGATTGTTGTTGTAACACAAACGTATTTTTCTCGTTTTACGTAATTTACTGAGACAATAACCTCGTTTGTTTATTGCAGCAGTGATATTATATTAGGCGAATAAGTATATAATTCGGGTTGCTGTGAATATTAGTACATTTATTTATACGTTTATTTGGGTAAGTACATATCGTATACCTAGTACGCAAATAAACGCAGCACAGTATCCAACAATACTCGCAACTTCGCATTATGTAATGGAACCTCAATAGCCCAGGCTTACCCACTTTAATCTGTCGAACATGAGAAAATATCCGCTCAGTTTACACCCAACTCCCAGCATTTAGTTACTGTTCCTTTAATCTGCATAAATTGGAGTGTTACGCCTATTTGCGGAATGAATCCCGCTCTTTAATGCAGCAGTTAAAAGTGATGAAGATGACGCTGCAGCGATTTGGAATAGAAATAAAGTGTATCTTAAGATTTTATTAATACAACTCATAATATCTGCCCGCTTAAAACAATATTATAACAGAACATTTACTTTATTATTGTTTAATTCAAGTTTTACGTTGTACCTTTGCAAAGGGTGAAGGTTTGCGTGGTTTAAATAAATAAAATAGAAATATCAGTTTACATTCAAGTGCAGTGCACTATCATAATAATTATGTTGTAGCGTTACAGATACGTACCGTATAGTACAGTATGTAGGTACCGTATAATGGTAGGAGGGGAGAGGAGAGGGAGGTAGGTATGCTTTCAGCTCCTACAAAAAAAAATAGTTTTGGCATTCACCTTTATGTCTAACTTTTTAAATGAATTGACAAATAAATGAATTATTTGTTAAGTCTACCAAATGCAAACAGTTTGTTTCTGTTATTGTATTCGCTGTACCTACTGCTTTCGGAGAATAAAGTTATCCATCTTTTTTCCGTTACTTTATACACATATGATACCCGCACATGGCATCAAAAACTATATCAATGAAATATTACATACTCAAATATACGTGGCTTTCAAGACATTAGTTCTATTTACCTTATTAGATTTACCATATCTCGAACAAGACCCAGATGACAAGTGATATGCTTGGGTATATATAAGAAACATTATGGATGTGCTCTCCAATTCCTAGATGAAAAATGCTAACATATAATAATATAATCCATCAAAGTGGAGGTAGAGTGATATCGTTATGACGATACGAACAAAACGTTCGACTAAAAGCTCCATTTTAATTTCATCACCATAACTCAGCCGTGTAAAGATACGGTTTTGCATGAAAACTGAAATAAAAAGGTGCAGGTACGACGTCGAAACAATAATGTACGATTGTAGTTGCTTTTACAATGGTAGTCGGAGACATGCGGGCGAGGTACACAGCCGACGTAAAGTGAAATCGGTCCTTTCAAAACATTTTACTGAGCGAGCTTGAAAAATAAAACGTTGAAGCACTATTCAACTACCCACAGTGGTCGTGGGTAAAGTGTCCGCGATAAAGGGCCTTACAAAAAAAACTCGCCTCTGTAAACTGGGCCGGCTCGCTCGGTAATCAACTTTATTCTAGCTTGTGTTTGGTAGGAAAAATTGAATGCTTTGTTGTGACGTCACAGCCGAACCTATCCCCGATATGTTAGATCCTTGTTGTTTGACTTGACTTCTCATTATAGGGATGGGACTCATGCCAAGATTGCCTAAACTGGTGTAAATAAAAGCTATGAACTTGATTATGACTGTTTACCATGCACATGTAACGTTGTACTTTTAATATTATTTGTCAAGAAATTTTTAGAAAAAGCCATAACTATAAAATGTTTACCACAATGAGTAACATTTCTAAAATCTTTTTATTGGAATTTTTGGTTGTAGTAGTACTTGACTGAGTTAAAATTCAAATTATTTAAAGTAAGTATTAATTTAAATTAGAACTGCGTACCTACGCAAGTTTTCGTAAAATATCATATAATCAAATCAGTATTTAGTATATAGTAAAATTTTGAGATTTTCCGCGAAGAATGAAATCAGTAGTTTATTCATCAGCTATTTGTATTAGATTTTTCAGAAGCCAAAATAGTTCCGAAGTATTCACCAGAACACTCAGTTTAAAAATACGTTCCGTCTACTTGCCTCAACTAACCTGTATAATACCCACGAATCGCCGAATTCCGAAATCGAGTTGGAAGTCTCGCAAAGGAATCAGGCTCGCATTGCCGAGACTCGCGAATATTCGATTCAATCGTCCCCACCTCACCTCGCCTTAAGTGTTAGAGAACTATTTTCGTTACGGCGTGATAGCGACACACCGGATGAAGGAGATTGGGGAAAAATAGCTTGCCTCGATTTAAATAGTAATGTTATAAGCGTATCAAGTTAGTATTGTATTATCGCTAGCTAAGGAAACGCCGCTGACTGTAGGTAAAATAACGGACAAAGCAAGTGGGACGTAGTGGGTATTCGTTATAGTAAACTATGTGGTTATTCAATTTTTATTTATCAATCCGCTACATTATAATAAAACTGTAACTATAGTTATATAATATACAATGGTAGTAAATATCTACGTGCTTTAACAGGTCTACGCAGTTATAAAAGAATTTAAATTAACTATGCCACAGCTGGGCTACGTTTATGGCTTCAAAAAGACTTCGATAGCAGATAGATAGAAGAATTTTCAAAACGGCTTTGACATCACGTCACACGTTTGAGGAAGTAGCTATTAATGGCTTAAACCTTAATATAACTAATTGGAGTACGTAATAGTTATGTGGCTATCCAAATAAGTGTTTACAAACATTAATGTGGGTGCGAATACCTCTGGAGAATCTACAAATATCTACATGAAACAAACTCGAAATCTTACGAATAGGTACATAGAGTGAATCTTATTATAAACCAATAAGCGTATTTCTTTCGGAATCCACTTAAAATGTCCAAGTGTACCGCGAACAGATAACGTAACTTGGCGACCGAAGTGGCTTTACTGTTTGGAAGCTGCATTTGATCTATTTTTATCTCGCGCATGCCACTCTGTTTATCTTTTAAATCGATGTGAGTAGCACGCCAGGGACAAATTTGATAAATTTTATGTACATTGTTTACTTTTTCGTAAGTCTCGTGTCGCTACAAGCATGGCAGACAACGAATGCATAGCTTACAAAGTACCAACGTAACAAATAAAAATCTGTGTCAATTTGTTACTTTATGATCGCACCGTTCTATATTTCACTTCACTGAAAATTCTGAATAAAAAAGTAATATTATCCTCCGACTGTATTTTAGTTGTTCAATATCATCATTTATTTTGTGTTGTCTCCTGAAAGTGTTACCAAATAATCGATCATCGCTTCCCCCGAGGGTACACAATATTGTTTCGTCCAATAACATTCAAAAACATATTGGCATAAGTGCTCGATATGAAATTGCATTTAAGCCAATAGGTGCAAGTATTCATCGTCCGTCATATTATTTGTCACAGGCCGTCAGCGGCAGGCGCCGCCGGGCGTCGAGTGCGGGCGACGCATAGCGTATATCCAATTACCCATTCGCAATATTTTCTATGCGATGACGCATGGAAAACGCAATCAATCTACAATACGAATATTGTCTAAAATGCTTGGGGAAGGGAACGTGTTATGGAAAATCGTTTCCAGGCGCCTACGTTGTATTTTTTTTCTTTGTAAATGTGAATCAGAGGAAGCAAGATAGGATTGCTGACAGTATCCTATAAAACAAAAACGCGTTTGAATAACAATAATGATATTAATCTATCCATATCGAGTGTTTTTAAATATTTGCTCGATTGCTTTTCAATTAAATCAAGTAGTGCGTTTTAATTAATTTACTATAGAGCAGGCTTTCACTTATCGAGATGGATCTGAATTTCAGTATTTTACATAAAGCTTCAGCTGATTTAATACTTTGTGAGTAATATCGGCAATGTAATATTTGGTTAGTTATTACGTAAACAGACTCTAAAAATAAATAATAACGTTTTAAATATATTTATAGTAAAAGACTTTCGTTTTATATAACTCTCTTACGAAACGTGGTAGTAGAACATTTAGTCTTAGGTAATATAAGAAGACTTTAAATCAAAACAAACCTCTTAGGCTTTACTGTTGGGTCGATAACCTCAAAACTTATTTGATACAAATACCAGAATCGAAAAGTTGAGATAAATATTATCAAAATACACAAACCTTTAACTATCAGTCTACGAATCAAACATTAGTTATGCCAAACAGATCGTAACTTCTCAGTTATAAAAATAAACATTACACTAAAATTCAGATGATCATAAAAATACATGAAAAAGCCAACATGGTACATTAAATTAAACACCCAAATAACAACAGTTCTTTGTGCCAAGCCTTAAGGAAACTTATTTTCTTCTTGGAAGCACTCCAGAGTTGGTAACAAAATGATAAATGTTATTTTTGGACTTAACGCTTTACTTAATACATGCGTAGATACGTTGTGCTTTTTGTTCGTTAGTTAAAACCGATAGTGATATGTTAGTGTGTAACATCTTCTGGTGTCATCGTTACAGTGTGTGCAAGTCTCTTTGTTTAATCATGTCACGCACACATAGCTCACGCCCCAACAGACGCTCGGAATAAATATCTGGGGTCATTCATGAAATACTTTCGTACCAGATTTACCCAGATTTATTCAGCAATACATATGAAAACTAGCGGTTGCTTAGCGCCAAATGCTGTTGTTTTTTTTACCGACAGTATAGTTTATACTTTGCGGGAAACCGGTAACCGGTAAATTACCTCAGCAATCTAATCTTTTACCACATTGCCAGTTTCCAAGTAGTATTTTAGAGGTTTAAACAAGCAAAATACTATTTATTATTAAATTATCGAATACGCATTATTTCACTATACACATTTATAAATAAATAGTAACTTAAATAACAAGCTCATTATATAAAAGGTTTCAGACTTTACACGAAGCACTGGCCGGCTGACCTCGCCATTTATTTTTTGCCGATATGATGTTACCATTTTAAAGGTGAATGCTACGGCCCATTCAACGTATCAGTTGAATGAGCAACAACATAAATATAACGCACAATATGTTACAGCTTTTATTTAAAAAAACATCTCTCTTTGTAAACTTTAGGCTAGTAATTCAACTTGAAACTACTATTTGAAATCGTCCCAAAATACCGACTCATCTAATTTGTTAGTGTTCACTTAACACGTCAAATTACAGCACATCTCATTTGCACCCAATCTCTTTCAGACCCGCTATGCACCCGAAATGCAGACTACATTATCGGGGACCCAGAGTTACAAATAGCGGCTTCGAATTCGCATAATCGTCGCAATCAGTAAGCGTATGTATTGTTTCTGTCTCGTCGGGGCACGCAACTAATGAAATCGTAAATCAACGTTCATACATCGACAGATTTTCGCAGTGCAAATATTTTGCTTTTCAACATAACTCTCGACTCGACTGACGCCTTGTTAATTAATAGAATTAAAACCAGACTTGATGAACAGCTCAACAGCGTGCCAATTAAGCGCGGCATATTTTTTCTGTCTCTTTAATCTAAGTTACAAAATAATTCGTCAGACGGAAAGAGTCAATTCTTTTTTAATAAATCGTAGTTACATCAAGGATTAAGTTCGGAAACGGATGATTTATATTCCTGCCGTATTATTTCGTGGAAATAATACAGTTTAAAGTAAGTACGACTCGAGGAAGGAATTGTCGGAAACTTTATAAGAAAACGTGTTTGGTTTACGACTTAGTGCTAGTGTACTAAGTAGTGGCACACTGCTTGCTCAACAGATACAAGTTATGGATACTGTAATAACTCGACGTCGACTTTTATGACATTCGACTACGTCGGAGAAAAAGGTAGATACCAAGTAGTTACTTACACATCTTACTATTTTCCTATAAAATTCACGTACTCATTAGAAATTATTTATTTTGACAATTCCGTTGAGATTCTGAGGTTCAATTCTAGTTTTGTTTAAAATTTACTGTATCAGTTTGGGTCTAGAAACAACGTCCGATACACGTCAATAACGTCAAAACACGTTTTAAGCATCAAGCTTACTTTTTCCGAACGCTTATAATTATTCCGCTAAATCCGCAGTGTTATATTAGAAAGTGGGTTAGTATAGCCACGCTGGTGAACCGGGACAAGCGCGGCCTCAACTCAGCCTAGTAATTTGTTCAGGTTTAAATCAACAACTAGTATGTACGATTAACGTCCTGGATTATTTATATCGGATAGCTCTCGACTCACACACAAGCCTGTCCATCGGCACTCGGCCACTACATCAAAAACGGTGCACTCAAACTAATTGCATTTGCTATTGATGTGAGCCTATAGCCGACATTGGTGAATACCTAGCCGGCGATCGCATGTCGGCTATTAGCAATATAATTTCAGGGCATCATATTTAGTTTTGGCACGGCAATATAGAGGAGGGCATTCATTTGCTTTGATACGATTTGATGCATTAATATGTGCGATGTCATTAGCAAAATGAATTAATTGATATTCTCTGCTAAATACGTTGACAGTTCAGTTGAAAGGCAAACGGAATTGGAGTGTATTAAATAACATACCGAATATAATTAACTAGTGGTATCATATTAACTTTTACTTAATGAGGACTAACTACTACTGATGGTGAAGTGCATATTAACTGTAATTGTGAGATTCATTGTATATAGATGAAAAATGACTACATGTGTTGTGTACATGATAAACGCTTTGTTTTTGCAACAAGAATCATTTTCAAGGTCCATTTACCGCTTGCAGCAAAGTTGTAAAACCTACAGTGGTTTAAAAACAGTTTTAGTTAACACACTAATTGAGAACATCGAATGAAAAAACTACCCACTTTTTTTTTTTACTGATAGCCTAAGACGTCAAGCGTCGAATTGGTCATAGATACTTTCGTTTCGGAAATGCCCGACTTCACAGTATAACCGGAATATATAACAACTTATATAAAACAATAAAACAATAGAAACTTTTAAATAAATAAATGAATAATAAAGAAAACAGCATAAAACCTAATACAAACTTCCGAGTTATAAATATAACCATCTATCATTAGTTATTCCACTGCAACTCACTGTTCCACCATTTCCCAACAGACAAAGCAGAATTCCGAACGGTGTCGGCATCGCATTGATCTTATTTGACCCGCACACTGTAATACCAAAAAAAAACTGCGTCCGTCCGACATTGATATTCTGTTACTAACTATATGCAGCTGTTTGTACTTTGTTCTGTATATTAATAACTCGAAATTACACACGGTATCGTATCCTGTTTTATATAAATATATATACGGCCTTCAAAACATTTTAAACTTAAATAAATTTAAGTAAAATGCCTCTGAATATTTGTGTTTTAGAGAAATAATACTCTAATATCTGTAAATCATTTTGTAGCACTTTAAACTAAACTACTTAAAAACATCTATTAATTTCACTTTTTTTAGTGATTGTTATAACCAGGACTTACTTATTTAGTACAGCGATAGGCCGACAATACCAAAAGTATTCTCAATGAATGTAACTATGCATACAATTTAACACACATTAATCATCACCTAACCATTCAAATGATACTTTACAGGGACTTCATATAAAAACTTATCATCGCCAACCAAAATTAATTTAATGGTTAGCTAAATAAATGTGTAAATCCATTTGTAAGTAGTTGTAATCGCACCGCGGTACACTAATATTGTTTCATATAGAAACATAAAAGGTCTGTTAAACGTGCCGCAGTCCGTACCTACCTGCCCCTCAAATTACTTAGTTAATGCTTATTCAACAACCTATAAAAACAAAGAGGCGGCCGCGACACAAGGAGGGTCAGAAACTCTATTGTATATTAATGTAAGCGACGCCATTCTCTCGCTAGTTTTGGCAAAGATGCAATTTCATTTGAATATTGTGCAAGTCGACTGTTATACTGCGTTATACTCGTAACTGGAACACTTTAAATACAAAGTGGTCATAAAAGTAGTGTCTAAGCGTTAGCTGTAGATGGCGTTAATTGATATAGGAATACTACATAAATAGAATTATACGAGTGTTCGTATTAGGCAATAGGGTGGATGTCGTACGTTCACGGTGAGACAATTAAAAGGAAATTTTAGCGCTTGCGAGGCGCACATCGCCTATATGTGTCTCATTCCGCGTGTAAGTGCGCCTCCGCTCGTCACGGTGTCTCCATGATTTATGCTCGCCGTATTACACGCCATTCGACACGTTGCCACGTTCACGTAGAGCTACGAACACTATAATGCGCGAAAATATTTTAGGAGAATAAAACATGCTTAATCGAGTGATAAGCTATTATTATACGTTATAACACACGCAAAAATATCAAATACCAGATTTATATATGTACTTAAATATATTATGAAGCATTTCTTTAAAGTTGAATTAATATTATTGAGATTTTTAGCCGTTAACAGTTCTTTGCTACGAGAGCGTAGCTGGCGTAGCGATGCCGACTACAGCGTAGACACGGCGTAGCCTCTAACCTGAAAGCGTTTTGCACTCATTGTACCACTCGGAAGCCGATTAGGATCATATATATCGACTAGATTCCCTGCACTGGCATGTAATACCAGCAGTTTGTGGGCAGGGACTCTATGTAAATGTAAGATATGAGTTGAATAGGTATTCAGTTCGAGATGTAAAAAAATATATAAATGTACCACATCCAAGTTTTGGTATTCCTTCCTCCACACCACCTCTAGGATGATTGTGCCGCTTGTCTAATTGTTTCTTGCAACGCCGCTATATTAAGCAGTGAGATGCCGCCGACTTTATGACTTCTTGAATGAGTCATTAAGTTGTCGAATCAATTCGTCTTCGGCCTCGGTATTATTTCTGCCGAGACGTGTCAGGGGAGGAAGCGTAATACCTTAGTAATTTTACCACTATCGCCGACTTTGAATTTGATACGCCTATGTAATAAATCAAGTGAATTTACGTTTTGAACTGTGTTGAATTTGCTTTTCTGAAGCAATAAATAATTAGTGCCTAACTGTGGGGTTAATTGAAACTCAATAGACGCTAAAACGCTCGTGTTTTTACTATTATCGTTGTGTCAGTGCCAGTGAAGCTTCGTTAATAATATCGGTTGTTATCAAAACGGTGTGTGTTAGTAAATTTATAGGCATATTGTGATCGATACAATATGTACCCAATATTTCTGTATAACACACTACAGCTTTAGAATCAACAAATAAAAATGTTCCCTCATTCACAACACTTGAAATTCATATGAATAAACTTTATTGGCTCTCGAATGCTCAAGAAAAACAGAGCTAAAGAAGTTGTTAATATTCAAAGTTGAGTCGGAAGAAAATTTAATTAAAATACAACATTTAAATAAATAAGATGTTACAGCTACGGCTAAGTAGTGCAGCATTCTGGCATTAAGTTATTTACTTAAACTACGCTGGACGTAGTTACAATATTTCTTAACTCCACCGTGGAATCTTATTGAACGGATTAATATTAAACTTGTGAACCTCATATGTCATAGTATTCGCAACTGTTGAGCGTTTGAGTCGTGACTTTAAGTTAACAGGACGTAGTGTACAGGAAAATGTTGATTTTAAATTGACGACGACCTGATTGTCGATACTCGACTGCTGCGCTAGGGATTGCGTGTTTGATTCCCGCACGGGACAAAAAATTGTTTGATCCGCAGATGTCCGTCCTGAGTCTGAGTGTTAGTGAAACACACCCACGATACAGAAGAGATACCTAATGTAGAGCGACATATTGTTATTAAAAATCCGGATAAATCAATTCTTTAATACAGAGACCCAAGAAAATCCGCAAAAAAACATTCTAACTAGCTACCAGACTGCATGTTAGACAAATAATATGATTTACCTTTACAAACATCTGTGGTACGAGAATAAATAAATATCCAATTATAGAATTGGATACTTGGTCGCTATAGTGTCGGGTATACCCTGTGAATCCGGGACTATTCCCAGAACCAGCGTATACCCGACACCGTAAACAATACGCAGCTAAGTAGAAATGTATCACAAATTGAATTTACCTTCATGACCCTCTTTCATGTAACAACGGTTTGGAAACCGTTTTTTCATTCAATGGGCTTTTTCGGTCATTAAGTCCGACATGTATACATGCAAATTGATTAGCTTCCAAAAGATATAATAATACAATTGGTGTAACGATGCAATAACGGGCTTTTTTATTTGTATGAATGTTATTTACTGAAATAAAGCCAGCTACAGAGCTATTTACAATCTTAATTGTAATGTAATAAGTATTTAAGCGTATTTTCTTGATAGGTCACGAGCATTTTTTGATGGAATAGTAATTTGAGTTGTATTACACAAAAAAAAACAATTATAACCTAAATTGATAAAGGAAACTTGAAAAATGATGGACACGAGCGGGATTCGAACCCGCGACCTTCGCCGATCCGTGGCGCTGCTCTAACCAACTGAGCCACCGTGTCGCTGCTCGCATCCATCGAATTTCAAGTTCCCTTTTAGTATTTACGTCTTAAGGGTGACGTCAGGTATTATCTGTTGGAATCTATGATTACCAACTCAGTGTTATACCTTTACAGCTATAAATCACTGAAACGATAATACCAACCCAAATTTATATGACTTTTGGTGCCATTTTAGCATGTTGCCCATGCTAAGCTTGAATCTAAATTGATAAAGGAAACTTGAAAAATGATGGACACGAGCGGGATTTGAACCCGCGACCTTCGCCGATCCGTGGCGCTGCTCTAACCAACTGAGCCACCGTGTCGCTGCTCGCATCCATCGAATTTCAAGTTCCCTTTTAGTATTTACGTCTTAAGGGTGACGTCAGGTATTATTTGTTGGAATCTATGATTACCAACTCAGTGTTATACCTTTACAGCTATAAATCACTGAAACGATAATACCAACCCAAATTTATATGACTTTTGGTGCCATTTTAGCATGTTGTTGTCAATTTAGATTCAAGCTTAGCATGGGCAACATGCTAAAATGGCACCAAAAGTCATATAAACAATTATAAGTTTGTAGCCGGTGGCATTCTTAATGAATTAATTTCGTACTAAGCATGGTATCTCTGTAACAAGATAATCATGTTTAAAATTAAACTACGCTACCAATATAGTCTCCTCATAAAAACAATTTACCATAACGTTGATCTAAGCCGCCAGCTCTTATAAGTACACACAAATATTCCGTCTATCTGTAAACTCTCCTATCTTCAAGTCTGGAACTGTCCATAAGTTTATTTTTATTCATTTAATACCTACTACAGAAGCCATACGTTGTACAGCCAAAGCGCACATAAGTCTGGATATAAAACGGTTTGAATTATGAAAACATTTTCTAGCTTTTATTTGGGGCCACGGAGTAGGAATTAATAAAAACAGGGCGAGGCAGTTCATAAAGAAAAATGTCACTGCATTGCAAAGTAATGCCCTCTCGTTCTAGCCTCGACTGGAGAACGCAAATTTGCAAACCCTTGTCCTTAAATATCTGAAATGAATTGAAATTCTCCCCCTTTTGCAATTAATTATGTATTTCAGAATAAGCAATGCTAATGTTTTACTTTACGCTTTAAGTATTTTGTATGTTTTATTTTTCGTCTGAGCATCTATTATTGTCTAGTAACATTGTTTAATTCTAAAATGTATTAAAATAATGCTAAGATATATTTCTCTTCTTAGCGCTGATGACAATTATTTAGTTAGTGGTTATTACCATAATTGTGTTACCTTTATTAGTGAATTATTATGACATTATTTTTAAAACTATTTACTAAAGCTCTTATGTTCGTATTAGTAGAGTATTACTTAGTATAAGATTGCTTATATCAACTAACAACGTCTCAGAATTCAGACTAGAATATCAAATGATCGCCTATCACCATTCTATAGTACCTATACTTCAGTCAAAGGTAACAAATAGTAAAATCGTATTAACGCCAACTAATTCTTTGAAAGTAGCGTTTAAAAATCGCGCCTCAACCGAGTTGGATGTCAGTATCTTGTGTACTGTTGTAGTAATGAATAAGTTACAACAAGTACCAGGAAACAGTTTCCCGCTAAATTAAAATCTCTCTCGGCGATTTAAAACTGTTAAAGTTTAAAGCGTCCTAGGCGTAGCCACTTAATGATATTAAACTGATGATTTATAAACAAGACCGGCATGAGTTACGAGCTTTGTGTTCTAGTTTCACTAGCGTTCTACTGAGAAACGAAATCTATGGTGAAAGTTCTTCGATAAATATGAACCGTATCGTTGCAGGCGTTCGCAGAATACGATCAACTGCCATGTGCTGCGACCGCAGCAGTACTATTTATTAATAGATAAAATCATACAAAAATAAAAAAGTCACTTGTTAGGATTACCTTTTAGTGGATTTTTTTATCATTAATATTAACATATTATTCCTTGTTACTTTATGTTATTAAATCTAGTATCTTTGTAACAGAAGAAACAACTCTAGCCGCAATTAAAAAGCTACCCATACATCCTACGCTTCGTTCTCTATTAAAAGTCAGATCCACTTGCTTCAAAGCTGTATGCTAAACCCTACTATCCAAATCTTACCCAACCATAGCTAAACACTACATAAATTAAGTTTTTCAGGCATCTGCTTAGTAGGTGTCGTGTGTACGCTAGTTTATAAGAGCGGCGGGGATCGGGCGGCGCGGGCCGGTCCGTGCCGTATCTATCATCTCGCCGGCGCGGCGCAAACACGCCGTTACCTCAGCTCATTTTATTAGGGGCCCGTGCCGACAAGCTGAAACCACTAACGCGATGCGCTAATAAAATTGAATCTGCCTTCTTCCACTTCGGAAACCAGAATAGTAATGGAATAAGACGGTTGAAATTTTAAGAGCGGTATTAATGTCGAGCTAGCGGATGCGGAGCGCAAATTGGATATTTCAAAATTATGAATCGCTGGCATTTATTTGGGTGCTTTAGCAACTGGAAATACATTTTTTATAATGTGTCAGTGCTTTTACAGACTTGTTTTTTATTTAACACGTTTCTTACATTTTGATTCGTACCTAACCATAAATCAATGTTTCTATATTATGTCTGAATGTAGTGGTCTGTTCGTAAAGAGAAATGTTGATATTAAACGTAAATGTGTTCAAACCCATGTAAAAACTTGATCTCAACCGTCCTGCAGTTGAACACACGTCACACTACGTAACTTGTAGTAAGACATGGCACTGCACGAGACTACAGACGAGATGTCCAATTCAACCAATAGCTACTAATCAAAGCTCAGCTTGAGTAAGTGAGCTTAGTGTAAATAGACACCCGTGGTTACAAGTCACTCAGTCTGTTGCTAAGATTAGTACTCTTACTACTTCTTGCAAATTCTTCTTTTATACTGTGCACATGTACTACACAGTACAATATTTCGTGGAAGCTGACAGAGCCGTGTAGCACATTTTTTGTATTTTTTCTTAGGCTCAAATAAATCTTATTTTTCTGTCGTCGTAAGCTCTAACCGGGGAAAGTATTAGTTAGTCGTATAGGTCGTGAATCTGACAGTTCAGGATACGCCGCGCGCCGTGCGTATTTAAATATCATAACACTTGGACGACTTTTGATGCACGTATTCCACTTTTACCAACACTGGCCACCAAATCCCTGGAATTTCGAAAACCTGTGTAAAATTTATTTTTACATAATCATTTTAGCCAGACATAAACTAAGAGACGAGTAAAATATGACGGAAATATGTGTTACAAAAATAAATAAAATAAACGTACTATATACTACTAGAGTACGGTTTCATTCGCCTCCTACGAAAAATACTAGGAAAGAGTTACTAATGTCTCCTAATGTCCAAGTTATGCTCTACCTGTGTCCTTCAACCAAATCCGTCCAGCCGTTTTAGCGTGATTGATTAGAAAGCATCAAAATTCACACACTCCCAAACCTTTACATTTATAATATTAGTATAGTAGAGGATGTAATATACGCCTACCCAAAGGTTCCGTAAAAAACTCGCACTCTTAATAAAATGAAAAATATTGGCAACTCATTGTACTTGCGTTATCCATGAAACGATTTATATTTTAGCAACGAGACATTTTTAACGACATCTTTATTTTTATCGATACTAACAGATATTTGGGTTTCATTATCGATATCACCTTGAATTTATTATTTTATAGCATATAAAAAAACAAATTCATATTATTAATATTACCAACATTTTTAAAGAGAAATTTCTTTATTTATTTCACACAATATTCACTTATTTTTTAGGAGTGTATTAATGAGACTGAAGAGCCTTGGACTAAAGACTCCTCCAGTCCTCATGCTTGTTTAGGTTTTACTAACAAAACGTAACAAACTTGTAACGCTCATACGAGTAGATAATCTAAAGTGAGTTGTACAGCTTTATTTCAACATCATTTTGTTTAATATCAACAAACCAATAAACGCTCAACATTTCTTCAGACGTATCTTTTAGTGAAGCAGCTAAAATACAAAACAAACAGTATAAACTGCAGAGCGCTCCCGGAGGAGCATCAAATCGCGATACACGACTGCAGTCGAGCCTGCACGACTGAGCTTCGTACTTCGTGGCTTCATACTCACACCCTAACCATTGCTGCCACATCTACTGCTTGGTCACATAATTTTTTGACGTATCGTCCCCTTGAGTGTACACCTTTTTTCTTTGTCTTATACTCCTCACAAATAGGGTTGCTTATTTTCTTCACTGATCTTATCAGTTCTGTCTTCTATGTTTTGTTTTTAACTGTTTCTTTGATTTAAATTACTCAAAACAAGCTACCAATAATTATATTGTTAATAATTCTAGAATAAAATAATTAACATGTTAACACTAAAATGTAGAAAAATAATAAACAAAATTTTTATAACAGCACGAAACTTCTTTAATATAAAAAGTGATCTTACAATAAATCGATATGTTTATATTGGTGTTCGCGAGGTATCTACTGATCAGCAATTATCCGACGGTTAAGTGTACACAGCTCAACCCTGCAACGGCCGATTGCGATCAAGAGCGGCTCCGTGGAAATGAGAACGGGCGGCCGGGGACCGAGCACAGATAAAAACTTTCACTTTTTCCGACAACTCTCCGCGGCGACATTCGCTGGCGACAATAACGCCGGCTGCGGCCGCCCTTATTACGTTATTGTTTGCGTAATTGTGATAAACAAGTTTCGTCATAAATGTGGAGCTGTCATTTCTTACTTATATATTTGGCCGTAAGAAATAATACAAATGAAATTACATGTAATCTCCGGATTTAATCATATACGTTAACGCTTTTTGCATGGCTGGTCTTAACGCTATACACACTAATTTCGACTGTATTGGTTTTATCAGTATTTCTGAAATAAACTAATTTTGTAACTATTACATGATCGTCCACCACTCTGCCCGAATCTCCTCAAGGTGATAAGTGGAGCCCTCGCAGCGAGCGCGGGAATTTACCGCGGTGGCAGTTTTATTTACGATCCAGAGCAATATCTGGAGACGGCAGCGTCGGGTATACTAATATCGGTCGTGTGGGCGCAACCGATAGCCGCTCGATAGAATAATATGACGGGCGCGCGACCGGCCCGCTGGCACGTAGGCAATAAGCCGCCGGCAGAGAGCCAGCGAGCCGCCCGGAAAAATAAGATTGCACCCGGACGCTTCTGACCCACCGCGCGTGCTTTCACATGCCCGACGCTGCCCCGCGCTGCCCCGCTCCACGTTAGAGCTCATAGGGTTTCCTACCTACACCAGATTCCGTGTCTTACAAACACCTGTTTTAAAATGTTCAACTATCGCCTTCCAGCATAAAGAGATGTTTCTTCAAGATTATTTTGGTCATATTGTTTTCCTATATCGAAATATCACATTATTATTATTATAAAGATGATTGTTTGTGTGTGTTTGTATGTTTGTCACATCTTCACGCTGGACTGGCTGGACTGATTTTGCAAAACTTGGTGTGGTATAGAGGTACCTGACACCCTGGATTAACACATAGGCTACTTTTTATTCCGAAAAAAAAATGTAGCGGGTGACACCGCGGGGCGCAGCTAGTCTTATACATAATTATGTTAATTTTGTATTCATAATAAAAAAAATATCTACTTGGCAATTGATCTCCATTCACTTATGGCTGTGACTCAAAACCTATACAATAAAATCCATTTCAATAACTTCAATCCGAATCTAATATCGGAAATTTATTCAGCGCCAAAAGCGCAACTGTAACACGAGAGAATGAGCCAAGTCAAACTTTCACATTTTACATCCGTACGTGGCCAATGTAAGTAACGTGTAACATATTCAAAAAGAAAACGTCCCGCCAAGGCGCGCCTTGTTTCATTTTACGATCTTATCGAAATAATCCGATCTCGCTTGTTATTTACTGCCGCCTTCCCTCGATTCCGGTTCTCATGGCAATCGTGAAAGTAGACCGCAAATAATTATCGACCTTATTCCCATAACGTTCGACGCTAAATGCGTTATCCTAATCCGACGGCGCGACGCCTTACACTCTCGACTTCAGCCAGGTAACGACGTCCCGAGTGCTCTAGACAAGTACGTACGGTGTGACTTAGTTTCTGGTAGATATAATTCATTTTGGGTAGTTCCTTCAAAGCTTATACGATCTTTTGCAATGAGAAAGGTCCACAGACATACCTCGAGAGATTGAGAGGAAAAATCTAGGTGTTTTATTTCACATGAGACTGCGGTTGTGAAGCCAAGCAAGCTATCACAATAAACACTTGGCGGTCGCGGCTGTCGTGTAAATTATTCATAGACCAAAGGTTTGTGACAAGTCTGGAAATAGATACTGCCAATAAGGACGCTACTATCTAGGCGTAGCCACGAATTGTGGAATAGAGTGCTACGGCGTTTTTATTTGAAACTTGCAATGTTACTTAAAGTTGTAGGTTCTTAAACTAAGTGTTCTTTAATAACTGAGCAGTCTTTATTAAAGTATCTGAATAGTAAGACCCTTTGTCTTACTATTCAGATACTTTCATAAAGACCGCACGCAGGTGCCAATATATTAAACAAGTAACTATACTACATAAAAAGCTATGCATATAACTATGTAGTTGAACTAAGCACTGATTAATTAATAGAAAATAACCTCATTAGCCAAGTCTTAAGTTAAGCCCGCAGAATAAAGAAAAGTACACACAACTTAATTCTATTACTCGCAAAGAGATAAACAATAATGTACTTAGGGAATAACCCTCGGGTCGGCACCAAGCTATGAAAATGCCATTATTTCTGTGTAAGCCACGACACTGCTCTACAACGTGTTGCAGCAACACCGTCTACGTGACACCGAGGTCGGTTACTTTTTAAGCTGAAACAAAAACAGAGCGCGCTGGTCTAATGCTGAGGCGAAAAATTCAATATGGCAGTTGCAAGACTCGAGTCTCTTGCCACTACACGTCTGGAAGCACCTAATAAGCGCGGACGAGAATGAAGTAAAAATTCCCGCCATTGTCATTCTAGCCGCGTACCACTGGTAATGAGCTAAGTTCGCCGTAACGCCTCGTAACTTACATACCAATCGGTGGGCTGCTTACCACCCGACCTCTATTGGTAATCATGCCACAAACATGGAAAACAGGAAACTTTCGGTCATGTTTCGTACTGGATTTGAAGGCTATTAGTTTATGAGAAAACTTTTTGTAACTTTAAATTAATGTCGGGAAAGTTTCTATGTCTACTTTAACCTTTAATATTGGGAGTCTTTTAGGCAACAGTGTGCCTATTCTAGATTTAATCAATCAATCACAGTATTGTGTAAAGGGTCACAAAACATACATTTAAGAGTAATGTTTGTATTAAAATAACTTTAGTTTTCCTGTAACTTACGAGAAATATGTCCTGTACGACGTGTATGCTAGTCACTTAAAACCATATTGTTGACTAACTTCGTAAGCCTACCGGGCACTGCACGTGTCGCGTTCTCGCCGAACTGACAGGCTCGCCGCAAATCAAATGGCGCTCACAGTGCGGTCGCTTACGTCAAGTTAGATTGCCCATACACATCGGGAACAATTCGCGTAATAATTATTAGGGCCGCTTGAAACCTTACAATGATTATGCCAGATATCAATTCGTCTCGTTTACGAGACAAATACATTTGTTGATAGGAATACGGGTTTGCCTTAGTCTGAATTTAAAATAAAGCATCAGATAATGGATGAAATCTATATATTCTCACCCTCACAAAAAACCCCTACTATGTTTTTAATTGCTTATACTTCATTTACTGTTTTAAAGCTCTTTAACTTATGATTGTTAACACATTTTTAATGTTGCTAAAGCACACATTATGAAGGAATGAAATACCTAAGGGGCCACGTAAAAAACCTTTGTTACGCCAGCTTGTTACCAATTACCGGTTACTTATATTCTAATAAATAAAAAATAAGATATTTTCCTTAAAGCTTTCCTGTCAGAGCCAAGATATTTACAATAAGCAGACCACAATCTAGGTAACTAGTCAGCTTACCAGGCAGACAGCCACCAGTTTCTTTTGACGCCTGGCCGCCGAGTTCGTAAATGGAATTTGCAAGTAATTTCGCCACCACCCCGGCCCCTCGCCCCGCGCCCTTGCCTTGCTCTCTTGTCTCCGCGTGTCGCTTCCATTACAAATTGTGTTGGAATAAAAATATGGCCAGATCTCTATAGAGTGGTTGATAGTGCGACAGAGTTCAAATTGGTCGGTTCAATTAAAGTGTCTCACCAATTAATTAATTAATCAACCCAAATAATGCGTATAATTATAAAAAGTTTAGATAAAATATGTAAAAAAGGGAAAGTATCATAAGGTGTGTGTGTGTTAATGCAGATTATAAACACTCACACACAGTTTAAATTTCAGCCAAATCCGTAAAACTATTTTTGATTGTGTGCGTGCTTGACTATAACTATAACTGGGGAAATGTTGGCGCACTCATAGATAGACCTCTGCCTACCCCTTCGGGGAACACAGGCGTGTAAAGAAAGAATGCTGTTATGTATGTTTACAAAGTTATTTTTTCTTTAGTGATCGAGGCTAAGTAATTGCAGCGTCGATTAATCAAGGTGGAGCAGTGCCTGCCGCTGTCGGGCCGTGGATTGGGAACCATCCGTTATCATACCGCGGTATTCTACGTCTCGGACGTCAGCCCTATCTAACAGACTAACAAGGATGGTGATATGGTATGCTAGTCGGAGAAGTGGAAGGCCGAAGATCGAGCTCAATGGTTAGCCATAGAAGAGGCCTATGTCCAGCAGTGGACGGAGATAGACTGATGATGATGATCCTAGTCATATAATTAATCCTCACAAATCATTATTTGTGACTATATCATCACGTTACATTAGGAACATTTACCTACCTACCTAAATCGATCTCGCAATTGTACCCGAATACATACAATGTCTGTAAGCCCCGGTGCGGTAGGCAGAGGTTGTTTTTCTCTTAAAAGGAGTCTGAAAACCCACATTCCGCCGCTCAGCATAAATCTCATATGAAATGTGGCGGCATGCCAATTGCCATTTATTGTATATCAATAGTAGTTATTGTTTACAAACTAAAAATTAGATATTAGTAGCAATGTTACTTGTATTCTTATTCGCCGTCATCTATTTAACGATAAAAAACACACAAAGTAAAAAGTGGAAAATAACATCTTCTATCACCTCACTTAACAAAGTTGAAATCGGCGCTAAATCCTATAAAATTCGGTTAAAAATCAGCCACTCTATAGAGATCCGTTTCGTTCACGGAAAGAAGTGGGCGTGTAATAGGAAATGTTCCGCATATTGACTCCGGCGACGTTCCCGAGATCTCTAAACAATGACACACGGATCCAACTTACACCATGCAACACACATTGATTCTAAATCTAAGTCAACTTACTTTCGGTTTTATTAAAACCTGTGAATTTTCGGATTGGTTTAAGATTTTAATTAGTGAAAATTATTATAGATTTCAGATAATAAGAAAAACGGGGTTTTATAAGCATAATCAAATATTAATTTTCTATTAAATAATTTAAATGAATTTGAAACGAAAATTTAAAATAAGCGGTGACATAAAAATCTTATTGTTATTTTAGTTAAACATATTAAATAGGCGCCACAGCCAATTTGAACAAACCTACAAATGGAAGTTCTGTACTCGACCTAATAAAAAGTCATCTTTGTGGACTTATCTCAGACCAACTGTCAGAGATCTAGTGTATCGATCGCCTCTATCTTTAAACTACCGACGGATTGAGAGGTTTTTTTAAAATCAGGCAGAAAGAGTTTCCTCACAAACTCACAATTTAAGTCTCTGTTGATTAAAAGTTTGATATGATTAAATTAGAAAATCTATTCTTAAGGTACGTCCCCACTTGTAACCTTTCAACGAACATTCCCCTATGATATTATGATAGTAACAAAGCGGCGTGTCTGGTCCACATTCCCGAACAATCGGTTTAACGGCAAAAAGTTATGGACAAATGTTACAAGTGTGGACGCACCTTCCTAATAATACGCAAGGAGTAACTGAAATGAATTGTCTTATGTTTATTCCCAATTGCTTCCAAATCCAAGCCTTGTTATGAATAAATCTTAGAAGTAAATTAAAAACAACTTACTTCCGCGTGGTTCCTGAACGAATTCTCGTGATTTGCATCTTTCCAGAAATGTACAATTACAATACTGAGCGCTCTCTAGAATAAACCGTTAAAACAAATTGTAGTCGTGATGTTTTATGTCGGCGTACTTGTTAAATAGATTTTGCAATTTCATGTTAAAATATTAATTTGATTCATCTCAATACAAGCAATTTACCAACTTATCATCATGATCATCTTTAAGGTGATTCACTGCTGGGCATAAGCGTCCTCCTATGAAAGACACTGTTTCCAACTTATGTAAAAATAATCCTGAATACCTTTACAAACTATTTTATCTAAAATCTATTTTTATTATGATATACAAAAAGCTTTCTTCAGTGACGATACCTAAGTAAGACGTCCTGTGGGGTCTATAATTTTTCCTTGAATTTTCATCCTCCTTAATGAAAAGCTTTGTTGACATTTTCTTTCTTTTTAACTTTTCTTAAATTTTTATTCGTTAGTTTAATTGATGCTGATATTTATTATTATCGGTTAATATTTTATATTGTGATCGTACAATTCGTACAGAATTTATAAAATTAAATGTACAGTGGATCGCTGAGAAATTACTCTAATAAATATTCTAAATGTTTGGTAAGTTAGTATAATATTAATTTTCAATTACCCGCATCGGTTCAACAAATTTAATACAGGGCCAGAATTGATCAGCACTATGTCACTGTCTGCATGTCATTTAAAGGGGCATTATTGTCAGCCACTGTAATTTTAGGATATCAATAATATAACTCTTATATAAAAGTGATTATTATATTTAAGACCTTGTTTGACCTAGGAAGTTAGACTGCAGGCGCCATCTATTTATTGATTAGCTGGCACAAAACCAAAATGGAATGTTTAGGCCAATAATGAAAATAAAAGAGAAGCGTATATGTATATGCATATTTTATGTAAGACAGTATACCCAATATGGGGCAAGATGCTAACAGAGTGACCTACTTTCGAAATCTAACCCTACAGAAATAAATAAGCAGCTACTTAATACTCCATGCCAGCATGTAAAAATAAAATGTAATATCCGTATAAAAAAAGTAAAAGTACCAACCGCTGTAGACAGAAGCTTTGAAAGATAAACAGATTTTGATGAGCCCGCCAAAGCGGGAAGATAATTCGAAAATCGCTACCGCTGCTTGGTTAAAGCAAAGTTAAAATTGGAAAACCGTCTTGATGATCCGAGAAATACCTCGGGCGAACTTTAACTTCAGACCCTTTGAAACTGTAAAGCTGATCTACACGATAGACGTTACGGGAGAGTGTTGATGGTAACCCTTATCAATATATCTTTACGAACTACTTATTGGTCTATAACAAGCATATAGAGCAACTATGAACTGCGAAAGTGAAACTTACGTACCTTTTTCTGTGGTAGTTACCTGAACGTGAAGTTTATTTCCAATATTATTATTAATCTACGTGTGGTTGTTAATAATAGTTCTTTCAAATACCTGCCTGAGGTAAACTTTCAAAGATCAGTTAGAACTTTAAAGTAAGCATACGCGATAGTTACGACTTTACTTCACAGCCAGCTAGTATAATTCCCGTAACTTTCCCAAACTTCAAAGCCTGTTTATATAAAAACCAATTCCGAGTTACCTTTTTCTATTCTCTAATACATATTCTATTCTACATTTAAAGTGCTTGTGAAAAGGATTTCCTAGGGTAAAAGTTTAAATAAGTTTAGGCGAGTTTCTCAGACCCCTTTTACGAGTGCAAAAGGGCAAAGAAGGCAAATGTTTATTCAAAGATTTTATAGATTCTGTGGAGTGAAAGGGAGACGAAACTAAAGTTCATAGATCAGTTGAGTGAGGAGCACGAGTACTTACCGGTACACACAATATGTGAATGTAGGTATAAATTACGGCTTACACGCGTAGGTATACATGAATTGTAAACCTTTGGGAAATTGTGCTAAGCAAAGTTTCTCTATATTGCTCTGATCTTTATGATCGTTGACAGGGCTAAGGAAAATTGATAACGATATTTTACTTTCATTTTCTAAATTATTTTTAACGAAACATCACTATATTAAAGGTACAAAAAGAACTTGATGCCACAATCAACATCCCAACTTTCTTGACACAAATTACGACGGGTATAATTTAATCTTCACGAACTTCGTTAATTTTATTTTTCCTTTGAATTAATTTAAAAATTCCTGCTGAGATCCTGGCAGTTATCGAACTCGGGACGTCGGAAACTTTCAACACTAGTAATATTAGCGAAGTCATTTGAGAATTTCTGACTTAAGAATCTTGAATTGCAGACGTTAATGCTCTCACACGTTGGAAATTGATATTATTTAAACGGTTTCTTAGTGTGCTAATGTACATATATCGTAGCATGCTAGTTCAGACAATTTTCATAAAAATGTAATAAAACGTTATTGTATCCGCGTTCGTAAATACGATAAGCACTTAAGTTTCGGTTATTCAATTCAGCGCTCTATTCCGCTAACGTTTTTATTCGCCGCTTTACGCAGCAGTAATGCGAAACAATATCGTAAACGTAGTGTGTCGTTGAGAATCAAAGCTATAAACTGTACGTCGGTAGCAAATCGGTGAACGTGTCGTGGAGCTGGGAGACAGTAAGAAGGCTTTAGGACAAGCGACGTGCGACAAAGTTTTTATTTCCCTGGGGACACACCGATCGTAGTGCCGCCCAGGTGCTCCCCGCACCGATGGAAACCTATATTATTTGTTTGAACGAAACTTTCTGGTCTCGCGTGAGATAAGTAAATTATGTTTGCGTCCCGAACCCCACATTGTATTCAATGTCTCACACCGTGATTTGCTTATTTAAACTAAACACATTTTCTAGTGAAAGTTCGTTGGATCAAAGTCCAAAGCTGCTAAATTAACATAACTACACAAGATCTAGTCAGCAGTGCTGACCTTTCAATGTAATGACTGGCAGTTGAAAGACTACACCAAAGAAAATGGACGAGATTTTTATCTCAAGACAGACAAAGAAGTTAATATTAAAAATTATACTCGACATTCTTTACCACATTACAACCGAAGTAAAAATGAAAAAAGTTCTCAAAGAATACGAGTAATAAAAAATTATACAAACGATCGTCATACATTACCGATATTAAGAGTTGATGAAACAGTTTTAGCGGTTCCGCGTTCTCCAGATATTTGAGAAAATATCGCTTTAATAAAATATACAGACTGCAAATTATTCCAACATAAAGAAGCTTGGGAGTTTTATGGTTATACCATCTAATCGCAATTTTAGAGTGCGATGTTAGTATAAATTTGAAATACGAAAGGAATGAGACCGCCGGGGGAGCAGGCTGGCCATCAATCAAATGGTTAAAGTGTTAATGGCGCAATGGTTTAACCTCTACAAGAATTTAACCTTCCACCGATAAAATCTAATACAACCAAAAAGCGTTCGTCTGCCTCAGCCTGATAAGTGATCATTTACATCACTTATTATATCTGTGTCTCATACGCGTTCATACTTGCAAAGCAAAATGCAAAGTAACAAAAGTTAACATCGCATTGTTCACGCGCTCGTTACGAAGTCGAATCGAATTGCTAGCTAGGAGAATGTTTCGAGCAAATGTGCCTGGAAGGCTGATGAATCTAATTTTTGTGTCGGGGCGCAGCGGCGCGTTTCTTATGAAAATTATGCCCCATTCGAACGCCCCGAAGAAGTTGAGAAGTTGAAATAAACTGTCCCGCCGTGACTCGCACACTGATCGGCAAAGCGCGCGTGCGGAACGCGGCGATTCTGACGCTTATTTAAATTTCGTTTACATTGTTACCGCGACGTGTGAACGTTCTATAGCGCCAAATTAAAAGAAGTTAAAAAGAAACTTAAAGTATTCAAAAGAAAACTAACCCTCCGTCAACATCAAAAGCTAAAATAGCTTTACGAATCGACCTACAGACTGAAATAATAATAATATTTTTCTTATTTCAGAGAATTAAAACTTTAGTGGGAATCGGAACCGTTAATTATCTTTTTTATTTTGTTGGTCGATATAGAGTAGTTTTACATTGTTTTATTTATTTGATTTACCTAAAATTGTCGTCATTAATGTTACTACACCTATTAACACTAAAATTGTGATTTCTTATTGAACCGCAACAGGCCGGGTGCAGTCGAGCAGACGGACCGCGAACCTGCCATTATCACCGAGGCGAACAAAAGGATCAAAACAGGTGGTCCCACCTGAGTGGAGTGAAGCGTGCAGCCGCTGATAACGAGATGAAAACATGCCAACTCCTTGTTACTGACGCACAATCCAATAAACATGTTAACTAACTGGTAATAATAATATTATTATATTTATTGATTTCAATCAGCTCAATATATATCTTTCTTTGATTTGCGTAGGGATGCGGTCATTCTTGAAATTCAAATCTTTGACTGGTTCGGCGATTTCGGTGGGTTGTGGAGGACAAACCATACTACCTGTTTTTCTAAATCACAGCAGTAGGGTAGCTATATAAGGCTTCTTTTTCATTCTGGCTTTAATTTAAGACCACCCCTATTCGGGTCCCTCATTTTACATATATTATATACCTCTATAGCAGAATAATATAATCCATAGTAACCGCACAGCCATGGCTTCTGCCTACGCCGCACTGTGAACATAGCGTGTGTCATTACGTAATGGTGGTCAGTGTCGGCGAATCGGCATGTTATTCACAGATAGCAGGGCGTGTTAACGCTGTGCAGACAGAGCGCGCTGTACACGAATCGACCGCAGCTAACGTGGGAAGAGTACATTTATTATGTCGAGTCACGGTACTCATTTGGGTATTAGAGATAAAATTAAAATTTACGCTTTGCCCAAAGCAATTTGTAACCGCTCGCTTTACTTCGCGCAGAAAATAGGCTTTGGTTTATCCTCACTTTACATTCATTTTCATAAGTGGCTTAAATTCAACGAATGCGGCTAAGGTCCGGTTAGTGGGAGACCGTCGCCGCGTCGACAGACCGGGGACACCCGCCTGTCCGCCTTCTCACATTACACCGCTGTTTAAGCTACTTAGGTTTTAGAAATTAAATTAATGTTCTTTGGAGGAATACTCGCAGATATTTAATTTATTATATTCTTCTGTGTGACATTATAAGAGGAAATTTAGTTTCTGATAACAGTGAGTAATGGAATATCATCTGACTGGTTTCCAAATGGCCGAATTTATTTCTGTATCTGAATCATTTTAACTGAGAAAACTACATAAAACTATTGTGGAATTGCCGTTGTAACAGATTTTTTAAACAATCAATTATTTTATCTTCATGAATTGAAGTGGATAATTTTTTTGGCTGAGTTAGGAACATACGATTAGCTGATTCAATGTTTTACAAGTTTATAAAATTATAAACGGACAATTTTAATTAATACATAGATAATATTGTATTCCTTAGGTACAAATTATCCCATTTCAGATGCTAGAATGAGGAACACTCAATCTTTTTACTTAATATAAATTGTTGGTAATATTAAGAGTTCTAGATTTCCTATGTGGGTATGTTACGTACTTACGTAAAGGGAACGTACGTAAAGGAACTTCATAGAACTATAGCGCTGTTGTCGTGGCAGGACCACATTATTTGTCCATCTCTGATATTCTATTGAAACAATACAATCTAAATACAAGCTAGTTCACGCACCGAAGTCTTAAGCGTCTATTAGTCAAAAGAAGGACCGTAGAACAAGAAATTCCAAGACAATTTGTCAATGAGAATTCATTGTTGTTTGGTTTAGTGTAACCCGCTAGTGAGACTGATAAATGTCCTTTCAGAGTGCGCCGTCAGTCAAATCGCGGTTGCCTGCCCACAAGATATATTGTGGACCCAAGGCTCGTCCTTGTGAAACCCTAGCGTTACTTTAAAATTAACCGTTTCAGTGATTATTTACTAAGTACTGCCTAAATGTCTTACAAAAGTGAATAGTGTGGTGGTGTTGTCTCCATTACCTCCGAATTGGAACTGCGCATAACATAGTTGAAAAGGTAATATTAGACCCAAGGGTGAAATAATGGTTCCTGGCAATATCTACTATTGTATGTATAAGTCATAATAAAACGAACAACGATGCTAAAACATTCAATAATTTCGAATTGACCACATAGGTACCATATAAAAACCTGATGAGGCTTGTACGGGAACCAGAAGCTTCTGACGTACCGTGGAAAACTGATCGGCCTATTGGAACGTTTTGCATATGGTGTTAAAGCATTAACATTTTGTATACAATAGTATTAGCAATAACCATCCAAAATTTTCATTTTATTACTACATTTTATTTTTATAAAAAAATTGGTTAAATGTGTACTGAGAGCTTTTTTACACGTTACATTATGTGGTATACATACATACTCATTCAGGACAAAGGCCAGAGGCTAATTGCCGATCAATCACGCAAATATCGGCGTCTGACACTTACCTCGTCAATGGTTCAAAGCTTTAATTATTTCGTTGGGAACATAAAACTATTCACTCACTTTGACGTGGGTAACGTTTAATTTGCGAATGCTAACAGTTTTGGAAGCGTTTTGGACTTAGGGCGACCGCAGCAAGCATCGCAGGCAGAACAAGAACAAACAAAGTAATTAAACACATCAAACGAGGGAAATTGAAGCTGCGACTCAAAGCGCGGGCCACTGGCGGAGAAATGGCATCGGTCACGCTTTATATTACAAGCCCTGCGGGATCACAAAGCACGTCACGATTAGGCGAATCATGAATGGCTAATAGAAAACCGTTTCTCTGCGGTACTTGGTTTCTCTACGACTATACGTGGGTATTAGTTTGGGAGGTCTTCTAAACCCGTTTATAACGGAATTCTTAAAAATGATCATCAATCAGTGTTTTTTTGAGTCGTCTCTTTATATTTAAGCAATTTAGATACACTTATTGTCAAGACGTCTATACTATATATACGAGTAATATTATAAAGCTGAAAGAGTTTGTTTGTTTGTTTGCTTGAACGCGCTAATCTCAGGGACCACTGGTCCGATTAGAAAAATAATTTCAATGTTATAGCTTATTTGTCGAGGAAGGCTTATAGGCTATAAAACTTTCGAAATCCACGAGGGCAAAGTCGCGGGTGGAAGCTAGTCTAATAGTAAAACTTGGTATTTTTATTTTGCACCACTGATGCTCATGGCTACGTGTCTAACTTCCTTTTGGGAACTTTTTCAATGTCAAAATTAAGGTACTATCTCATTATTCAGGTCACGAAATACTTGTTTACCAAACATCAAAAATCTATTTAGCCGTGAAGTCAGGTTTCAGGACATTTAAATGTAAATTTAAATTTTCAAAGTAAAAAAGTACATTTACAAAAAACACATTCCGATAAATATATCTTTATTTTCTTCTATATCTATAAAGTACCTTCCATTATTTTTCTGGAGACTTAACAATCGACTAATTTGTGTTTCCAGGTTTCAGGAACCAATTTCCTGACAACTGATCTAAAATTCCCTTAATGAAAATAAGAGTTACGATAAATTATTCAATAAATATTTATGATATAAATATATATAATTATAGCAATATTTTTCATTTTAATTATCTAACAAATTTTTGTTGCTTCCAGGATACTTACCTAATCATTTGCGTTTTATGCGAAAAGCGGCATTGTAAACCGCTAAAGACTAACCTCTTGGCCAACTACCAATAGGTATTGGACAAAATTAACAAGTTGACAATAGTCAGTCATATAGGAAACACGAACAGAACAGTATACAGTACAGTTGTTTTTTTTTTTTAAAAAAAACGTCGCCCCACACTAGGATATTTTCCTGTATCGTGAGTGCGTTTCACAAACATCAATTATCACATACATAAACACCCAGACTCGGGACAAACATCTGTGGATCGCACAATTTTTTGTCCCGTGCGGGAATCGAACTCGCTACCCTTAGCGCAGCAGTCCAATCGCTTGGCCGCTGCGCCAATCAGGTCGTCAAAATTGACACGAGTTTCTTATTTATTTTGTAGGTTTTCGACATCCAATTGGTATTTGCACCATTTGCATTGCATTTATGGCATAGGTATCTATGATATTAGATAAAGACAAACTCTCACATAACATTCGAATACTTCAGTAAAGCTGGCCATTTACGAAGATGATTTAATACCTTACGGCAAGGTATTCAATTAAATGATAAATGATTTTATTTCAGCAAATAGGTTTTAAAAAAACACTTTTACACGTCATTTTTTTATAAACTAGTTAGAATGATGGTGTTTCCTAACTGACTACCTCTGAGAAGAAACACCGAAACATACTTAGGGGTCAAGGTCTCTTTTAAAGTCCAGACAAGTTCAATAATTTATGTGAGAACAGTGTAGGTGGTCTGAAAAGAGGTCTTTTTAGGAAAGAACCACGGCGAGTTTGAGTCGACCTGTCCTTACAGACGCCCCGTCTCGTACCATCTGAAGGACATTTGGGTAGACCGCATGAAATACTCAAACCGTCAGACACGCCAATTATACCTTGCCTTCTGGATGGCAAGTCTTCTGCCAACCTCTATAAAACACAATTTCGTATATTATTATTATAGGAAAGCTGCATCTCAAACATAACTCTTTTAGCGCTGGCCCGACTTTTCACCACCCGTTGCCATACAAGTGTGGTCACGACCGGCGACCTTACAAACTTATAGTTTCAGTTCCAGAATAACATTAACCACCGCCTAACTTTATAAAATTAACTCCTACAAACACACGGTTTAAATTTAATATACAATACCACTTCTATGTGGCCCGGCCACCAATCATTGATAGATATATTTCTTACAACACTAGGGGCCTGTTTCACCATCTACAAGTAACTCACGTGTAATATAGTTACTTCTTGATAAACGCTAATCGGCAAGTAATAGTTACGAGTAACTTCTATCGTATTTTAGTTACAAGCCAGTTTATCCCCTGATTAATGTCACTCAGATATTGTGAAAATCGTATGAGTGGACGGGTGACTTTAAGTGGCAGTCACTTGACACTTTACTAGTAAATGGTGAAACAGGCCCTAAGGACAAGAATAAGAAATTAGGCTTTATACATGGCAATAGGTTCGCCAGCTATCACCTACATATTGTCGCACAGCAAGTAAGAAACTTGCCATAGGTAAGGCAACATATAGGTGATGCTGTCTAGGTGTGGAACAAAACCACTCTGCCTATATACCTACGTACAGAATCGTAATGAATGCCAATGTATTCGTTGTTTAATCACGAATCACGATTGAGCTAATGGTTGCGTTCGTAGTAATAAAGTGAGCACTTGCACTTGCACTATTAACAACTATAAGCAATTAGCATAATACTGCGATATAATTATAATGATCCGAGCATAAAGTGAATGTAGATATAAGTTCAACTGTTTCTAATTAATTTTCTCTTGCGGTAAAAATAAAAAATATTTGATTGTTAGGGTTCCGTACCTCAAAAGGAAAAACTGAACCCTTATAAGATCACTTTGTTGTCCGTCTGACTGCTTGGCTGTCGGTCTCTCAACCCTTTTTTCTCAAGAACGCGTGAAGGTATAATGCTGAAATTAATATCAAATACTTGGGTCTGCTGTCCTTGAAGCCCTGAAAAATGAACTTCTAAGTCAACGCAATCTAAAGATACGAGCAGTAGTGTTGATTATTTTTAAAATTTTCACTCTCAAAACCACTAGGTACGTACTTCAATGTATTGGGGTAGGAAGTTTGTTCATCAATCCGGTTTATCTTTTTATTAGAGCAATGTTATTATCATAATTATAAACATAATTTTAAAGTCTGTACGGAACCCTAGGTGCAACTCGCACCTTGACCGGTTTTTGAAAGCCAAGTGGTAATTTGTTTTTTAACAAAAGAAGTGACTAATTTACTAAAAATATAAGACAAACAAAATATTGATAGTCGAGAGTGGTGACCGTTAAACTGTCAAATCAAAGGTCGCAAATTCAAACCCCGGCACGCACCAATGTCTTTTCATATTCATGTGCGGACTCGTTATCAGTTTCTAAAAACAGCGAAGAAAAACATCGTGAGAGAACCGGCACACCTGTGAGATTTTTCAACTGTGTGTAATGCCATGTTAGAGGCCTACAGGCGGTTTAAACTCTGACCCCAGATTGTGCATCAAGCAAAAATCAAAGTACATAAAGAGGTGACAAAAAATCCTAAAAGTTATTAAAATGTCTTAATTTGATCATGTATAATAATTATATACTATGTTAAATGATTATCTTCTTCTATTCGCAAACCGATCGAAGTCGCAGCATGTGTTATTCTGATTGATTTCCTAATCATTACGATAGAGTATTCTATTCTATTCTGCGGTCATCGACCCGCTCGCCAGTATGGTCACTGCGGCAGATATCTGCAATAGACTGAGTTGATTGTTTGATTGATTCTATTCGTAACAGTAACCACAGAACACTGTATTGAAACAACAACTGTTCTATATTGTGAAAGCTACTAACATATTTTTTTCTGATTTAATTGTCACATAATTATATTTAGTTTGAAAATGGAAGGCCTGTTCTTAACGAAAAACGAATTAATTAAAATATTTCTACAAAATATTATTATTACCGACGGACAGCAGAATTGTTTTTTATTTAAAAAAAAAATAACAGTCCATTCTAACTTCAAAAATGAAATTTTATTAGAAAAGAATTTAACGATTTATTCTTAATTCAATAATAGTTTCTTAGTACGGCCTATGGTACGGCCAACAACGCGGATGTTGATAGACCTTCTTGGTTTGTTATGAATCCGTATCGAGTTCGTACTACGTTCACAGAGATCCTGGTCAGAAGCAATGCAAAAGCATTGTTACAGTATTTATATTTATTATAAAATAAAGAATTGGTAGCTGATTTGATATAACTATTGATTGTAATGCATTTCAATAGTTATATCTAGTAAACAGAAATGTAAACATTTTCTCATACTAATGTTGTTTAAGTTGTTTACATTATAATATTTACATAATATTTTTTGTTTGTCTTTTTTCCATTTCATGTCAATACATTTAGATATATACAACAACCTGGGCTCTCTAGCTTTATGGACTGTTATTACATGAAAATGTGCTTAAACCGTAATTTGAGCGATTGCAGGACAAATCCTCTTCCACTGACTGCATAGATTGATGTTCATCTAAATTTAATGACTAATCCCACAGCTAAACGCGAAACCGATACAAGAATCAACGGATAGTTAAAATGAAACCTTGAGCACGATATAAATAAGGTTTTATTTACAATACATACCTGGTATTTAGATACTTATAATTCCAGAATTTTTAAAGCTTCGCTAATAAAAAAAAAAACATTAAAAGATTTGCACATCGGGTAAATTTAACTAAACCTATGTACAGCTATTTCAAGTCTGTCTGAATGTTCGCGCACGTGAGCTGTATCTGTAATGTTTGCTCTATACACATGCGACCCTAGTGATAAAGCTAAACATAAGACGCTTGCATATTCAACTTTTTATTTACAGTTAGTGTGTGAATTTCTTGTAACAAAAATGACTTCCGAAATCAAAGTGTATCTTCACCATATAATTTCTTCCATTTTGTCCTCAAATTAAGAAGGACAAACAATAACACTGAAAGACATTATTTCGACCCAGACAGAGAGACACGTAGAAGAGGGTTAGAAAAAAAAGTTAGTTGATTTTTACGAGAAATGCGCTCGTACAATCCAAACTGAAAACGCTCTTCTTGACTCCCAAAAACAAACTATCAACATTATATTCTACTACCAAGGAAAACACGAAAGAAACACCAAAAACGTAATTACAAATAACGAGCGATGCGACGGGCAATAGGTATATTTTATCGGATTACATACACGTTATCACGGTCTGCCGGCGCACGCCGCCCCCTCGTCGATGGTAAATTAACACCCCTGGGTAATAACAACTATGTCGTCATCACCAGACACTTGTCTTAGGGATAAAGCCGTGAATAGTGGGGGAATACTTGCTTTTACTACTATCTTCTTACTTCAAACTTAGTGCAAATGAACCGACGATATCTGCGACGGTACCTAAGTAATAGAGTTCCTAATTTATACCGAGTAGAGTGAAGCTAACAACTTAAAAACTAAAATAATATTGCGGCTCAACTTCTCAAGAAATCCCCTTTATTACTTTGTAAAATATAACTAACGAATAGAAAAAACAGAAGATTTTCCACCTCGTTACTCGCTAAATGTTTGTGAATATAAGAAAACTGTTATTATTAGTTACCCTCTCATCTCACAATGAAGTTTGGAGCGGAGTTTTCGACATGAAAATAATAAAATCGCTCTTTATACAGTGGAGTTCAGTCGCAGGCGGTTGCTATGAGTTTTAAAAGTAAAATGTTTAGCGTTTCTCTTTCAATGCACGTCTAAGGTAACTTTAATGTAGGGTTGTTACGAATGTTACAGCAGGGGATTCTTGTCTATACTTAAAAATGGAATGTTTTTGAATTTATAATGGAACATTGTAAGTATTCTGCTTCTCTATTTTGTCTCCGTGTTTGTATGAGTCACAACTCTACTGTGTGGCAATTACAGACTGGTTATATTACAATTTCATAAGATAAATGAATCAATTGAATTTTCGGGTTGGATTATAGAGCGTCCACACGTGACGATACTCAAATGATTGCGTACTCTTAATAATCGTATACGTCCTATCTGCTAAATGGTTAATCTATGCTGAAACAATTACACGAAAAATGCAGATATTTTAATCGGAGAGGAAGTGAAGAACTAAGTGCCAGTGCTACTGTTGCGTGAATAAAAATGAAATTGTACAAAAGTGCTTTGATTAAACCTTAATACGGTAATAATATAATACCTATTCACAGTCCAGAATATTGCAAGTTGCGTGTAAGAAGTTACGTAGAGACGACTAGAATATTGCGCCTACGAATAGCAATCTAGAAATACCTTACTAGCGAGAACAACGGGTCGATCTTGCATACTTTTAGTTACTAGTATATGCTGTATATATCTCCGTGGTCTAGAAGAACCTCCGTATTGGACCTTTTAAATCAATAAGATTGTTCTACTTACCAATGTTAACAGTACGTATCTAAAAAAAATTGCCTAATACCCATATTTATTAAACAAAGTAGGTTATACCTATTATCGGTTACAATGTCTACGATCAATACAACTTGATTAAAACGTAAGATTAATCAAACTCATATAATTTTATAATAATCTGTAAGCGAAAAGCACTGTTAACATGAGTTTAATTCACGAAAGTGACCATAAAATAATATACAGTGTGATAGGAAAGTCCGTTATATTGTAAGTTTATTAATTCGATTGACAGCCCTGTTACATGTTTGGTTGACAGTCATGCGACAGCCCTATGATATAGCCCTGAGGCACCCGCTTTGTACGTCCTTTGATTGGCAGACGACAATCCAAAAATTGTTTTAAACAACAATTTTATTGACGGCGAATAAGCCTTTTTGGTTAGCCCTAGATAGTTTATTAGGGTCAATAAAATGTGTAGGTACTTGTAAACGCAAAACACAAAGATAGAGTTTAATTGCTTTTAAAAACTACAATAACTACACAGGTATTAATATGTATGTATCTGCTCAAGTATTATAATTTTATAAAGTTACAGTACCCACCTAGATAAGATAAAGCCAATAATGACC
This sequence comes from Abrostola tripartita, assembly GCA_905340225.1. Lineage (NCBI taxonomy): Eukaryota > Metazoa > Arthropoda > Insecta > Lepidoptera > Noctuidae > Abrostola > Abrostola tripartita. Next base: position 8,922,732 of record HG996487.1, on the reverse strand, counting down.
ACACGTAACTTCATATAAAGTTGTATCTGGATAAATTTACATACAGCAACACTTGCACTATTTGATGAGCATTACTGATATTTTGTTATTTTTATTACCTTCGTTTATATGACCAGCACAAAAGCATAATCTAATTGCTAAAGAAAGAAACCCTTATCATTATCTACCCTTAAAAACTCTAAGTATTTTTATTGATCGTCACCTAATCCTAATCTAACCTAATCGAAATACCTACAAATACTGCTTCATAAGCCGTTAGATAACATTCATGCATACTATTTCAGCTTATTAAATTAGAAGCACTGTTTGTTTGCATATCTACTGGGGACACAATAGAAACCGATTTAAACAACCCATAATATAAATTTAGACATGAAATCTGTTTAAAGGCAAACTATAAGTTAGGTGGAACCGCACAACCAAAGCAAGGATCTAATCAGGTAATATACGGCTGCAATATTTAACGACAATTTAAATATTGTAGGCTGTGGGTAAGCTGCGGACAGCGATGTGAGTCCGAGGCCCGGAGCCGTGTCAGCAGGGCTGTACCCTGACTAATGCGGGACATTAATATCCCCAGTAATTAATTGTTTGCATGTCCGCCGAAGAAACGTCCCGTCTCGTGAATTTTCTCGTATAATTTAAATTAACGGACTAAAGCTACACTTCACATGCTCGCCTCGCAAACAAATATGGATGATCTGCACGTGTCGTACAACAATTGTTTCAAATCCGACGTTTATGTAGAGGTATGTAACCAGTTGTTTGTTTTAAATTAAGTTCCAATTATTTTGTCGTATTTATGGTCCCTTGAATCATTATATCGAGTTCTCACTGACTTCGATAACCAAATAACATGAAGCCTTAATATTTTATTTATTAGACTATTAATTGTATGCATATTTTTGGAAATGGACCAGCATAGCTTCGTTCGTAAGCTGAACCTTAAGAAATGAACCGGTTACGAGTACTCAGTGAGGTGTTATACCCTAGATTGTTTATTTTAATGTATCATAGTGCACTATAATATTCTTGTGAAAGACCTGAAGCTGTAACACATATTATATTATTTCTTCGTAATCGACTCAAGTACAAAAACGTATGCCATGAAAGCTAAGTTAAACATTATGAATATATTTAACTGGAGTTAACAGCAATGTTCTGATGGTAAAACAAGGCGATTCAACTTGTAAAACACGATGAAGGTAATTTTGTCCACTCGATACGGATGTTCGCCCATTGCTTCAGTAGAAGTGCCCTCGAGCAGGATGGATCGTAAAATATACGACACTTCAATATGTATGGGTGAAAGCAGCCCGTTTACTGCCCACTTAGAAAAAATGTTGGCTTAATTCAGCTCGTCGTTTCCCTTCCTACTCCTACCATAAATGCGAACGATTCATGCGATTTGATGGCGGAACACTTGAGTCTGGAAAGATTCCGAAGGGGTAATTAGCTCTTACTTCTATATTTTTATTTTTTTAAACATTCCAGTTTTACAAATATCATTCGATGCGCGTTCGCGATCTCGTCAGCATATTTTCATTCATTGTAGGATGTTTGCAAAAAGGGGACTCTCATTTCTATTAACATTAGCATAATTTGAAATGAAAACGTTATTTCTTTGATACTCCCGTTTCTATGTAAATCGTATAATCTTAAAGCTTTTAGTATAAGATTAATTCTTGTATCTGCTCAGTGAACCACAGTAGCTAGAAGCAAATAACAATATATTGGCAGAAGGCCTAATAAAAATAAAATGACAGTGTGAGGCGAGGCAACGAGGCGATGTTCCTTTCAATAACACGTTATATTCGGTACACGTCATCGATTTCCTACTCGAGCGGCGATCTGGACAATGAAAGGAAGAAGTGTGGGCCCGAGGCGGAACACAAAGGCCGGGCTCATACCTGCGGGAAAAATAGTGGAGGTATGAAAGTACACGTCACGCCGCGCCGCGGAAGCGATCATACGGGCCCTTTGCTGCACCGTCTGAAAAACAGCCGACAATAGATCTCTTACTTTTATTCTCGTGTTGATATCCTAATATCTTATTGACAACTTGAGACAAGAATTGTTAATCGATAATCATAATTAGTTCTTTAACACGCTTAGTATTGTTATAAAGTTAAATGTGACTAAGTAAATCATAAGAAAAGAATATACAAACAAATCATCAGATACGATACGATAGTTAAAGATTCCCAGGTTAACGATGATAACCAAGATTTAAGAGTTCTCCTACTAAATGTTTAAGTTAATATAAATAAAAAGTATGTTAGCATGAAAGTTAGGTAACAATAGTCTATATAATTTAGGTAGTTACATATCTACAATAAATATTTATTATTTAGCACTATTTACCGTATTTTTCTTTCAGTCTTGAGTGATCGGCGTGAAAACTTAAAAGCCTCAATACAAAGGGGAACTCACATCCGGGCTCGGGACTATTGTAAAGAAATCGACCTCTCCTTACACCACGTCAAGACGGTACGACGCTTGCTTCATAACCCATCTAGTTATACAGATATTTTAAACTTTTTTCTTTTGCTCGGCTGTACAATAATATTTTTTTTACGTTCAGGGTCAATAAAGAATACAATTAACCAACAAACATTACGTAATAACCTCAATAACAGCTTACTACTGTCAAGTAATAAGTAGGTTAATTATGTACGGTTTGCAGTATTTATTTTATGACTGCGGAATCATTGGCAAACCACAAATAAAATTAATTTTGAAACTCATGGTTAACCTTCGTTATATTGACATCGACAATATTTAACTCTACCGACAAACTCTTTTAATTGCCTAAAAACACAAGTCAAACATTCGCGTGTCAATAGACGCACAACAGTAGCTCAGGCCCAAAACAAATGCAAAATAAACTCAATTAAATAAACATTACATATACTTTATGCCCATTGAACATGAACTGGCCAGCGTGTTTACAAAACTCGACCTCATATGAGTACAAATTCATTTCAAAGGAATTTCTAAACAACCGGATCCCGAGTTCCCAATGGTATTCCAACAAAGCCTGGAAGTTGTAGAGGTATTCCAAATTGTTTACAAAATTCAATCCTAAAGCTTCGAGCCAGATTAAATCTAATTTCAACTTCAAGGTAAGTCTGAAATAAGTCTTCATAAAAGCGGCACCCTTTGATTTAACCCTTCCCGAAGTTGGGTTTGCTGATTGCCCGAAAGTTAGTCCCGCTTGTATTTTGCGCTGTCTTTTTTCGTCGGAAAAAACAAATCGAAAACAAGCGAGTAAGTAATGGCTTAAAAGTGACTTCTGGGATCGAGTCCGGTGTGTCGATCCGGGGTTTAGCGGGCGGCCCGACTCGAATCGTCTTAGCGTAGCGATTACACGAAGCTACTCTTGTAATCACTTTTCCTCGTTTGCGATTCTGTAATCCTTGCGACGGAACTTGATTGATATTATCTCCGTCCGATAAACAAAATACTGTTACTGACACAATGGCAATGTCTGATTACTTTGAAACTACGCATAACTAGTAGTTATACATTATGTTATATATTCTGATTTTCAAATAAGTTTTTTTTAATTTGTAATACATAGTTAATAAGCTAGTGCTTATTAACTAACAACAAAGAGATCCAATAGACCCAAAACGAGATGAGAAGATGCCCAAAGACGTCTTAAACAAAGCGAAGTGTAGAAGAAAATTAAATAAGTTATCTTCACCACCATACGGTATTCATAACAAGAAGGCAAATGAGAGATATTAAATTTAACTACAGTAGGTAATGTCAAATGATTCAAAACCCGTTGATTTTCGTCAGCATTCGCTTTCGAAAACAACTAGGTGCCCCGCGCTCCAAATAGGACCCAAAGGGGCGTTCATTTCAGTAACGCTTCATTTGCAACAGAACTTTTAAGTAGTTGAAGCTACGCTCGCTACCTGTTCCCTCAAAACAAATACTTAGTAGGTAGGCAGCTTTCACTCTATCCGGAACTAAAATTTACCAGGAAATTTATTTAACAAACTTGTAAATAAACGTTGTTAAAATGAGTTAAACTCAATACGAAGCTAGTTAGGAGGGACTTTTCGATTCGTACCTACGATGCCTAATTCATTCGGCCACAGATAAATAACGTAAAAGAAGAAAGGTAAAAAGAATGAAATAACATCACAAAGAAAAAAATCAAAGCTTTATTTAACTCAATTTTCTATACTAATTCGGAGCGATTTGGTAATTCCATTTAAAATCGAGAGAAATAAATTCGATTCGCAAAAGATACAAAAGCAAATACATTAAATTATGCTACGAAACAAAACAAACAACATAGGACGTAAGTATTTGTTGTCCCCAAAACAATGTCCCCTATCATCGAACACATAGCACCTAATAATTCTGCAACAAAGAAAACTAGCAACATAAATATTTTTCGAGTGCGCTCGTATTTTACAGTTGAACGCCGACAATGTTCTAAGCATCGGAGTTATGAATCTAAACCGGTAGTTGACTGCTGGAAGCCCGGAACCGGAAGGGATTCAGCAATTGACGCGAGCATCCTGCTGCGAGCCTCGAGCTCTGATCACACTCGTATTTTTAAAGAGATATTGACACGCCTTTTAAATTACATGCCCAGAGCTGGCAAGAATTCTAATTTACAAAATTCTGTCAAGTTGAGTTTAAATCTCGTCAAGGTATCCGTGCATATAAATGATTGTCTATTTATGAAAATTACATTTACAGTAATCATGTTTGAAGCAGTGATCTCTAAGATAAGTTTTCTAAAAGCGTTTATTACCGAGATTATGAATCTTTATAAATACATTATTAAAAACAGACGTATCCTGTAATGAAAATAGCTTTTCTTGCTCATAGATTTGTGAAGGGACTGACTGTCTAGAATATATTATGAAACTAATTAAAAAATGTTAGCACCTGCATATAGCACGTAATGGAACTGTGACTTTAAATGTGGTGGAAGAGGCAACCTATACAATAAACTATTGGTGTTATCTATGTAGGTATTCATTGCGGTACCCTATAAACAGTAGGTACGTAAAGATATTTTCTTTTCTTAACATCGTGAGAGCAAATTGGTATGATCTTGATGTGACAGTATGTTTAGGATGTTTATAACGAAATACACTGTGGTAAATCTAAGGTACGGTACTACTGTACAGATTCAGGGCTTAATTGTATGAAACCTTTGTACTGGTACTCAATTAAGTACTAAGTAATACTCTACGTGTTTGTTAGTACTTCTAATTGTCATCGATTGAATTTAAGACATTCGTTGTAAATAACTACTTTTAACTACAGTTAACTTACGCATATGCAAGTATCGAATTGTAACAATTACAATAAAAATGTCATGTAGTGAGACCTCCATATAAGAATGCTCTGTGAAATACTATTCACTTTCGTATATAGCTAAAACTGCATATTATTAGGTATTTGTGACACCATAATAATATTATAAACTCTTACGTTGTCACTTCGATTCTTAGGCTAATAATCAAAACAAAAGTAAATGTTGTATTATGACAAGCTTATTACAATCATGTTAACACCTTTTTGATGTCCTACCCGAGGGCGAATAAGGTTACGAACGTAAAAAAGTTTGTGCAATGTTACTTTGCCTGTCTTTAGTGTTAATAACATCGTGGACAGAAAATCATAAAAATCTAGACAGTGATAACCGGTGGCCCAATTTATGATATTTTTGATAGACCTAGCTTTTGCTGCGGCTTTGCTCGTTATATAGTCTATATTTTTGGCTTTTCCCACTCTGTCGCTTAAACAGAATCTAAGAAAATACTATAAATATGCAATAAGCTATTTTTCATGTATAATATCTTTTTATGGTATCATTTTCCCTTAGTGTATAAAAAAAAAAAAAAACGACGATCGCACTGTCGCATTTATATCTAATATTAACTACAATTGTTAAACACAAATCACTTGAGAAATATATTCTTGCATAAATATCAACATACCACATCCAAATAGTGTTCGAAACAGGTGTTAACCAGTGCAGGCATTATCTTTTAAACGATACGGTATTATCCCGATATATTGTGCCCATAGAGCACGAGACATAGAACGCGTTTACACGTAGAACCATAAAGAAAGGAAAAAACATAACAATGCGGTCTCCTGGTTGGCTGTCGTATTGCTCCGTTTTACGTCGCGACGCATTTAAAATCGCTTTCAGTTTAATGTGGGCTTTACTGCAATGTGCATCGACAATAGGTAATTTTATAGCTGCCGCTTTGGAAAGGAAAGGTTTTGTCGAACAATGCTTAACTGATTCCGTCTACCACTTATTGTTATGGCTTAGAGAAACGTTGATGGCTTCCGTGTATTAATGTTTAACTTTACGTGTTGTATGTGATATTCAAAAGAGATTTTTATCATGTACGAGAAAAATACTTAAATACTTGTACTAACTTAAGCAGAAACACTCCAAAATATCGCTGAGGTTCATCTTTATTGACTACTACCAAAAGCAGCACAACTAATGTTAACGACGTCGTATTTCTGTTTTGCGCTAGCACGTTGAGTATCGTTATTTATTTTACCAAACAAAACCCCATTCGTTTTGACGTTTTTGCCGAAACGCACTTCCCATCAATAAGCGCCAATAATTTGGCTCTTATTTTATTTGCAGCCCAAAAGTCGCTGACGGATGGAACAATCAGACGACCCTGGGCGATGCTGACGCAGACTTCACACCAGGGTCTCGCTGTAACAGGGGAATTTATTTATTACATTGTAAATTCAGTCAGCATATTTACGTTAAGCTGCTACTACGTTTAAGGCTGCCCAAAATAAGAATATTTTATGGCTTTCAGAAAAAACTATTTATTCGATATTAAATATGTGTATAATTATGATACATTAAAGTTCAGTTTCAATAGTTATTCACTAGGTACCTTAGTTAGGTTTTGAATAGTTATACCACATAATAACATGCCTGTTCCTTTGATATAGCTTACAGTTAACCTTTTCTTTTTGTTGATCAAATTGAACTAAATAATATTTTTGAAAAATAGTATCAATCCTGAAAATCACATAATTGGAAATTCTGAGGATCAAACCCATAAAAATACATAGAAAGCCATTGAAAATAAAACCATACAAAATAGTCTGTCTAAAATCACGTATCGAGGCACTAATCTTTATTCAGCAGCAAATCAAATGAAGGGAGAGTGATCGTCGCACGTGTGGGGGTGACGATTGCCTTACCTGTCCCCGACAAGCTGATTTAAAGCCACGACTGCTAATAAAATAAGCTGCCTAATAAGAGTACCTGATAGCATCCGGCTAGAGCTTTCTAGTGCCGTTTACGATAAACTCACATTTGCTTTGATCATGGAAAATTAGTAGCAAATTCGTTATAGGATCTAGATAATTTAATAAATAAACATATAAGTAATGCTGTTTTTAGTTAAAATTCAAAGTAAATTCCAATACCAAAGGTCAACTATTTCTGATAACCAATTTTAAAGACCTAAATGACACTAGAAATATGAAGCTTAAAACCAAAGCTTTAGAAGGCACTTGAAAGGATGTTGAAAATAAAAAAGTTAAAACCATCAACGACGACAAAAGATAGACCTCCACCTGAGAAGGTAACATTGATGCTTGTTTTGTGTAAAATAATCAAAAGGAAAAACCTAAGTATGTACTCCAAGCAATCAGTTTAAAAACTTACAATAACTTAAGTACACCTACGAGTACGGTATACACTTAAACCCAAAACATGTTCCTCAAGTCGTAGATATCGACATCGACACGGCTCGTCACTCGCGATCCCGAGCGGGATCAGACGCACGTCGACAGTTTTCACCCCATTTGGGGCGGTTTTTACGGCGCCCACTCATCCGGGAGGGCCTTCCACAACAAACAGTGCGATCAAACGTTTTCGTCTGAACTGCGATACTCCCGCCGATGGCTGTCGTATAGATCAGTGGGATCTTGTATTATAAGGAAACTGTTAAGGAATCGCATTTTATGGTGTTATTTTATTCACAGCTATTGCTTATTAATTGTTTTATAAGATTAACTAGTTTTTGCTCGAACGACATATTCGACAAGTTTCGCACTGGAATGGACCTTTATTCATGAATGCTCATGAAAGTTATAATATATTATAAAAAAATTAACTTTAGACATTATAAATAATGAATGTTATATGAATATGATTTTGTCGAAAATATCCACTTTTATAATTTAAGCTGTATAGCAGTCAAATCTAAATTATTCAACTACTTTGATAGTCGTCATTTGAATGTATAAATTATCACATTTCTGTTTATTGCAAATAAATCAGAAACTCAACACAAAAAATAAATTAATTGACTTTTCGGAAAAAAATATTACTTTCGGGTAGTAATCAAGCCCGAAAACTACAGGGGTCGAATTGTGAACTACGCAACCACTTTTCGTTCGTTAATTATAATAAACTAGCGGCCCGCTCCGGCTTCGCACGGGTATAAAATATATAAGTATTTCTCCACTATTTTATGGATGTTATTATACATATAAACCTTCGTCTTCAATCACTCTATCTATTAAAAAAACCGCATCAAAATCCGTTGCGTAGTTTTAAAGATTAAAGCATACATAGGGATATAGGGACAGAGAAAGCGACTTTGTTTTATACTATGTAGTGAAGCTATTTTATAATTATGTGTTACATTAAAATTTATCAATATACAAAACACATTAAAACCTCGGTGGGGACAAAATATGTTAACTTAAGTAATTAATTGTAGGCCACACGTATCGGAAATAGCGTATTATTGTTATGGTGGTACAGCTTTGTGGCGAGTCACTCGATCCTCGGAATTCATAATTGACGATAGAGAGGTACACGAGCCACGACATACAATCACGCCTGTAATGCCCGAAGGGGTGTGCAGAGCTCAGCAGAAATGATCTCCTGAAGCCTACACCCAGATGCAGACATTTAACATTAATAAATAATTATGGACGGACAAGTTTAAATAGTGTTTTGAATGTACGGGGGGCATTTAAAGAGCCTCAACGATACCCAATTGATCGTGCTACAGCGCACCCTAGGTAGCCAGCCCCGCCGTTTCTTGGCGTTTTATTATTTACAAATCGATTAAAAAACGCTGCATCCGAGTCGCAGAAAGTCCCATTATTATAATATTATGACTAGGTGTGCCCCGCGGTTTCAGCCGCGTTATATTTGACATGTGGCGCCATCTAGCGGCCAAAAGCAATTGTGACCGTCGAATGATATTGTTATTTCCCTCGAGAACAGTATTTTTTCCGGATAAAAGTAACCTTATGTCCTTTTGTGTACTCCTGACAACGTATATGCAAAATTTCATGATGATCGGTTCAGTGGTTTAGGCGTGAAAAACAAACTAACTTACTTTCGGATTTAGAATACCTATTAGTAAGAAAAGAAGTAAGATTACATAAATTAATTCGAAACATTTTCATGTATCCTCTGACAAGCTCTAAATAATTTGTATTATTATTTCTACCCAACAAAAATAAACATAAAATAATATGTTGTAAGTTTGTATCATACACGCATTTTCGTTGCCAAACGAAAGATTTAATAGGTTTCCCCGATCCGATTAAATTGAGCACCGCAATCACCAGATAGAATTTGCCGAATGTTATTTCGAACTAAGCCAACCAATACCTATATATTTAGGTAGTACATTGTACATTTTATAGCGTGCGGCTTTCATTGACCGCGGAACTTATAAATAAATAGCAAATGCATCAACAAACCAATATTTGTAAAGTAACTAACCAGTTTACTGATGTAATGGTACCTAAAATATTTATAGAAGATTAAAAAATGGAATCATTATTATTTATCTTTTGTAATACTATTAGAAATTAGGAAGGAAAATTATAGTTTTTGAATTCAGATCTTTGTTAATTACGAACAGATTTGGATGTTATTTGCCACATCCAAAGATGATATAACCTGGATTAGGATATAGAATACTTTTTATCCGGGTACAGAGCTTAGTTCGGTGTAGCCTGGGTGGACAACCTCGTTATCATTTTAGTTGACTTGCCAGTTTCTGGGAAGAGAACTAACGCATGCTAAAAATCAAAAATAAGTTCCTAACGTAGGATATGAGTGAACCGTGGACGGCAAGCTACGTTATTATTCATTTTCCATTATTATTTCATCAATAATTAAAACAATGTTAATAGTTTGAAAACAACATTTTGAGAAGACCACTTACCTGTTCAATGTTCACCGCTCACCTCGCCGTGTGAGAAAGCAGAAGAAAAGCCTAATATTATATTTCTTGGGAAGTAATACAGTTCAGATACAGGACATGTAAATCCATCATCATTCAGAGAGTAAACTACATTTTATGTAACAAAAGCACTAAATACATGATTATATTGATGACATTTATTTCCAATATATTTAACATACGTTTTGTCACGCGGAAAACGTACGAACTTTTGAATACTAATTAATAGGACTCATTAAAGGGATATATTTACGAGTACGTAATTATTATATAGGTATAATACGTTAAATCCACAAATGCAATAATACAATTCAAAATCGCATTTTAAAGCAAAATACAAAATTATTTTCGACGTAAGTACACAAATTGTCATCAACTCATCGGTAACGCACTTCACATAACTACTATCTTTTAAATTAATGATTATTCAAACTATAAAGAAGTATACCATCGCAGCAGTACCTATTTCTCGAAGGGGCAGGGGGAGAGGCTATTTTAAGTCTTATTTTGAAGCTATCAACATTTACTGAGGACGATTGCAAACTCCAGAAATGAGATGCCTAAGAATTTTGACACGGAAAAACCCGAAGACATATTAACTGGCCTGAAAATTATACATAGACTTCGAAAGCAGTGTTTGCCAGTTCAAGACAAACAAAGCTGATGACTAAATTAGTTAATTGTAGCTGTATCTGTTATTATGTAGGAACTACTTAGTATTTAAAATCTATGGTTATTATTCAAACTCAGAAGGTAGCCTGTTATTATTAAGACGAGTCAAAAAACTGACAGATATCAATCATGATACTCAATTAAAAACTATTTTCAAATATCGAATGACTACATATTGATCAAACATAGGCAGTTAAAGATACGTTGTAGGTTACATTGCGATTGAATTTGCAAATGGAAATGAAAGAATATCGTAAAATATCGTCGCTAACGTAAATGCTGTTGGCTGCGTTATTTATACGTCGTTTTTGAACGCTGCCCCTTTTAACGGCAGTATTAAGTGCTACCCATGGCCCGGCGGGATCGGTGATCGCAGTAAGTGACCTGCTATAAGCGAGGATACAGACAATGGTGATTTGCATAAACCAACGTAGGTGGGAACGAATGTGTTGTGCTGACGTGATTTATTTGTGAGTTTGTAATTTTGAAGCATGAGGAAGAGTTATATCCTAAGGCTACTCACGCAGTCAACACACAAAAGCGGACTATGCATCGTAAATTAAAAAATTGCATTAGAATCCTGTTATTAAAATGCACTCGGATCATTTATAAATAGTCTAACACATCTGAAGATAATCGCAAATAGTAATCATCATTATCCTAATAAAATAATTCTCATGGACTTCTAAAATATTTAAGTAAGTCAGTAGATACAACTTCTAGAATATTTTCAATATTGTTAAAGTATAGTTGCCCTGCAGAATTAACTTACTAGATAATAATTAGATGTCATTATTAGGTAACTATTCGCCAAAGTTTATAATTTGAACCAGCTTGTCTGTTTCAATGAAAAATGTGGTGCCTACGAGTACCAGTAACGTTGTATTATAATTTTGTCGATTTTATAATAACCCCTTAGTGAACCGACACACGATGAATTAAATAAAGTGATTTTATTAAAACAGTTATATACAACAAAATATAATATACAGATATATCTATTATAGAGGGAAATCTGCCTCGTTGGTTAAGTGGTTGCAAAGGGCTGAATGTAAGTCCTGGTTTCCTCGGTTGTGCAATGTGATTTGGGTTTTCTACGAGATATGTTTCATGTTATTAATGGCAATAGGCTCGCCCCTATTACATTGGGACCTACAACATAACCGGCGAAATGTATGGATGTACTACACACCTCCTACCCCTTCGCCTTTGTTGGGTTATGTTTTCTATAGTCGCTACCATTAGGTATATTTAGACATTTTTTGGCTCCGAAATACCAATATGTATAATTGTATATCATGTATGCGCCTGTGACGTTTGCAAAGGCTTCCCTTCTGTCTTTTCAATGACCTTAATCTATGGCAATGAATGGCTAATCCTAATATTCAATTACAGTATCTAATATCTGTACCAAAATATTGGTCCGATATAAGATAATATAGCTTACAGAGTGTAACATATGTGGGTGTGAAGTCTCGTCGAGTCTCCGACGGTGGCGGCACTTCTGCTCGCACTTCCAGCCGTGTCCGACAAACTCGTTAAAAGTTGGCGAAACAACGGAAGCACCGTTACTTGGAGACACCGAGACACTTGCGACTCGACGTTAAGTAGAAAAGTATAACACGACAATAATATGAAACATTTTGTTGCCAGACAAAACTAACGCCGGGATATTTAAGCTGATATCTACAGTTCAAGAAGTTTGCAGCTTTATATTTTTCATTTCATTGTTTGTTCGGTTAGATGTCTGGTGACTCTGATGAGACAGCTTTCCACTTGCTTCATTTAGTTTCTCTATTCGTCGTAGATATAAATATAGAACTCGATGCTCATGCACCGTTAAAGCTAAGTAGATCTGGGTAAAAACCAAAATTTATGAACCTTAAAAATGTGCGTATTCTGACAGTAATCTAAAAGACAATAGCGGTTCAGTGTGGTCGTTATTAAAATTATAAATACCCCAGCTCACTAACTGCCCCTGTATTCCGTTAAGAGGATTCCCAAAGCTGTAAATTGCGTGCACGAAATATTTACGAGACAGGCTTTCGCGGCATTACAACGACTATGTGCATACATTGCGCCGCGCGCTTGTTGCAAAAATGCAGTAACATGGACCGGCTATTGCATTAACAATCCGCTACCAACTAGATAACTGCGCCGGTTATTGGCCATGACGCTTTAAGTACGAGTTTGCAACAATTGGTGCTTACCTTTACGGTACACTGTGTTAGGTAATTAATAGTTCAGAAATTACGTAGCATCAAAAAGAAATTATTATCAGTATGGCATTTTTTACCGTGTGGTATCCGGCCTAGAATTGACCACCCCCTTTCCTCCCGTGGGTGTCGTAAGAGGCGACTAAGGGAAAATCCAGAAGATGGGCAGCAGCGTCTTCTGTAACTTGACCACCAACACTGCGATCCCCTTATGGGGATTCCCCGATGGGGATTATGGCACCCCCCCCCCCCCTTCAAAGGGGGAGGCCTTGTTCAACAGTGGACGTCTTCCGGCTGATAATGATGAAAAAATGATGATGGCATTTTTTCCATTCAGTGTAGGGGTAGGTACATTAAACTAATATTATTATGAAATTATTACAAATTCCTGCTAATAAAAGTAAATATCATCTGCATACGCTATTACCAACACACGAACTCGTGAAAGCTTGCAAAAAGAAAATGGTTTTAAATAAAAAAACGTTCAGATTTTTCTGTTTTTACACTAGTCTCGCTGCAGCAGGAGTACGGTCAGTGAAAAAAGGGGAAACAAAAACGATTCGGCTAACCGCCAAGCGTTAATAAATTCTTCGAATTTGCGGAGAGAGCGCTGTGGAAAACGCTGTGTCCGAGCACGGACCGGCTGTCCGCCAGGCGCCAACACGACATAGCACAGTGCATCACGCTACTAACACAAACAGTTCAAAAATTGATGTCTAGCACTTTTCTGACTAAATATATTCACCAGACTGACAACTTTACGACCTTTTGTAGTTCTGCGCAAACTTATAATAAAAATAATTTCTTGTTAGTCATTTTCTTTTTTTTCTTATGTGACCGAGTTAGCACCACTGAAGGCAAAGCCATAATAAGTTACGGTAAACGAAGACGTAACTAGGTGTGGAGGAAAGAGCTTCACTCCAACAAACGTCTTACTAATTCTTAACACCACATCTTGACCGCGGTTGCTAAATGCTAAAAATGTAAAAACAAATTCAGTTTCAATTACACAAAATGATTACTAAGATAATTGTAATTTCAGTGTACCTCAGTTAATTTATATTTACTTATTGTAAAACTTGTCTTCTCCATGCTATTAGATCTGTACATTACTCGGTAGGTACCATCAGAGTTATCTAACCCTCACACTTCACCACTTCACAGTATATTTTCGACTGTAATCATACCATGTTGGTAGTTGAACCATTCGTCACGAATGCCACTAAAGCTACTGGGTTGACAGCAATTTGTAAACAAAATGGGCTCCATGTTTTAGGATAGTTCATAAATACCTACCTACCTTCTCGTAGTTGGGCCTATATTTACTTTAATCAATCAATCTTAGGTGGAATTGCGAATCCCGTGTATCCATCACGTCAAAACATTCAAATTAAGCAAGTCTAAAATGAACAAGCGAAATACAAGAAAAAACGCGTTAGTATAATTTACCAACAAGATCTTAGCATAGTTCAAAGCTTTCCAACGAGTGTTTAATTAGTGCTATAAACAGCTATTATAAATCTTTAAGTGTCGAAGTAATCATCTTTAATATCTTCTACTTTACCATTAGAAACTGTCCAACTTTAATGAGACCTGTCAATTTCGTTCCTTTGCCACGGCGTCAAAAGATCACAGATTAAGCTCAGGAAATCTTTGCTCTCATTTCCTATTAAATCAGGGCATCGATTAAGTTTATAAATTTAAATCGTCTCGTAAGTTGCTAGCTGAGAATGGGACAAAAATAATTTGAATGGAGAACGAACTCTTATTAGAGGTAATATAATAGCCGAGCTTGAGGGTAGGTAATATTGATCACTTATCATCTACTCTTTAAACAATTGGGGATTCCATGACGAAATGAGACAAAACTGTCGAGTTTCTAAAATAAGTGGATGAGGATAATGATTTTGACTTTTGTGACGAAGATGATACGCAGGCAACACCTAGACCGAAGTTAAGTTAGTTTAGCTCCGGTATGCAACTATGTACCGCATCTTTTTATAACTTTACTCATTTGACACAGGCGTGAACAGGTAGATATAGGCATTGAATAAGCTGAGGCTGACCTTTGTGTTTCGACGACCTGATTGGCGTAGTGGCTATGCGATAGGACTGCTACGCTAAGGTTTTCGGGATCGATTACCGCACGAGACAAATCCGTTGCGAACCGCAGATATTTGTCCCAAAACTGAGTGTTGGCGATCTTTTGTTTGTGAAACTCAGCTACGATATAGGAGAAATCCCTAATTTATGAAGACGTTTAAAAAAAATTAATACATTGATGGCGTTTCGACTCGCAGTGAGATTGATTGAGTGATTAAAATATCACTCAGTATGAAAACATTCCGAATGAACCTGGACAAGACGAAGGTAATGTCGAATGATCCCGTTGCTCCGGAATCAGTAATCGTCGATGACACGCCTCTCGAAGTTGTCAAGGAGTATGTCTATCTCGGGCAACTAATGCAGTTGGGTAGATACAACTTCGAAAAGGAAGCCGATAGGAGGATTCAGTTGGGCTGGGCAGCGTTCAGGAAGTTGTACCACATATTTTCGTCGGATATACCACAGAGCCTGAAGACAAAAGTGTTCAACCAGTGCGTCCTCCCTGTAATGACGTACGGAGCTGAGACGTGGACACTGACTGTGGGGCTAATCCATAAGCTCAAAGTCGCTCAACGTGCTATGGAAAGAGCTATGCTCGGAGTCTCTCTGAAGGACAAAATTCGTAACGAAGTGATCCGTCAGAGATCTAGAGTGACCGACATAGCTCTGAAAGTTAGTAGGTTGAAGTGGCAATGGGCTGGCCACATATGTCGCAGAACCGATAACCGCTGGAGTAAGCGTGTTCTGGAGTGGAGACCGCGTCTTGGTAAACGTAGCGTGGGTCGCCCTCTGGCCAGAGGGCGGGATGACTTTCATAAGAGGGCAGGCAACGACTGGATGCATAAAGCAGCAGACCGGGCTTTGTGGCGTACATTGGGAGAGGCCTATGTCCAGCAGTGGACTGCAACGGGCTGATGATGATGATGATGAAAACATTTCAGGATCGAAGATAAAATACATAAGTCCAGTAAACTCGCATAGAACCGGGAACTTAAACGTAAAGCATTTTTTAGGCTAGTGGAAATATCTTCACTCTTTAGTCGCCCTGGTTAGCTAGGTAATAGGTATATAACCGTCCTCGAAACCGGGCGCAGCGTATCGGACGTATGACGCACAGCTAAGGAGCTAGAACCATTGCGTTACTAGGGGAGAGCAAAGACTAGGTTAAAGCTAAATTAGATATATTATTAGATATATCAATTCCAATCCACACAATAATTAAAATAATAATTCATGCTTAGAAATTGGAGAATAGCAATAAAAATCAATTTATTTTAAACATCGATTTATTATCAACAATTACATCATATATTCTAATCACAGGATTATCAAATTACATTCAATCAAAATATTCTATCAATCACAATACAATAATAGAAACTTATCTTAAAAACATTAAATACAAGTCGCATTAGAAGTCAGCCAAACGTTAGTTCTACATAAGTGTCAACATTACGAAAATACAAGTATCATACTCTTGTTGCCTGTGAATAATTAGAATATGTTATTCTAGTATCTTTAACAGATTAAAATATGGCGATTCATTTGAATATTTTTACGTTACTTCAATAATTTATTACACATTATCAATAATAATGTTTACTCGTTTCATAAATGAAACAAGATACACTATTTTTAAGTATGTCATAAATCACCAAGATTTTCAGTAATCCCTAGTAAATTGACGAGATTTCAAAAATCTCAATAAATTAATTAAAAGTCAGAATAAAATAAATCTACATCCTGTTTTTCTTCATGTAACACAAATTCATCGGTGACGTTACAAAGTACAAACTGTATTCATAAATATAAATCAAAAACAAGATCAATGTTCAAAGATATTGGGAAACATTACATAAATACACATTAATATTACCTTGTCAATAACATTTATTTAGTCTCATTGATACAAAATTATGTCTAAAAATTAAACTATTTCTAAATTAAAACTAGCAAACAAACCAGGTACCTAAAACAAACCTTATATCAAACTCAGTCCATTGTCAGAGTACACCTATAAAACATTGTCATAACTATGTGTCACATGACTTAACATACTTTTCACACTAGCACACACTACTTATTTTGTCAACCTAGGAACTTGATGGGATCTTGGCTAACTCATAGATAGTTTCGCCTCTAAGTTGAGGCAGGTTTGATACTTTGGCTAAGGTTGTGTCTAAATATTTGTTGTATACTGCTTTATATTTGGAGTTTTCTACATTGATGACAATCTTTGCCAGCTTCCTGATGATGGGATCGATGTGGTCTAACGAATATCCCGAGTAGTAAGATAACGTAGGTGTCCATACCTCTTCAAGTCTCTTACTAGAGAGCAGGTGTAAGGAAAGGCAGATAGCCGCGGCGGCTAACTCAGAAGGCCGGTAGTGCGCCATCGTATACTCCACAAGGCTAAGATCTACGAGGTATTTGGCTAAGTGGTGATTCTTTGAAGTTCCATGAGCTGCCTTCACAAACCTTAAACAAAATATTTTTGCATTATGTATTACACCAGGTTAGGTATATAAGAAAACGCGGTTTTTAGAGTAGCAACTTGGATGTATTAAACAACAATAGCCTCTGGAAATAAGGAAATTCTAGTAAAATTATAACTACCTTCTCAAGAAGCTGAGCGGAATCGGTCTAGCAAGACAGAAACCAAGTTTAGACATTATATCCCTTTCGCACTGGAACACGTCGGCTTTGGAGTAAGCGTTGTCAGTCACATACACGAAGTCACCGACGTCTGGCGCGTAGATCTCTTCATACTTGCTCGCTATGAACATTGCTGTCACACCGACCAGCTGCAGTTGATTCCGTTGCACATTTGGTACCGCCTGCAATCATTACTTGCATATGTAATACAACTGTTAAGTAAAATCTACTTATTAGACTAATAAAGTTTCGAATACATATTTAGCTTTAATTTTTATTAATGGCTGCATAAGTATGCCATCATGCATAACATAAACATACTATCATTTTCAGCCATGTCACAAATGTATACGTTTCAACCCTAAATCATCATCATCATCTTTTATGTGACCCACAGCTGGGCATAAGCCTTCTCCCTTGAACACCACTTTTTTAAACCTAAACAGGAGTATTTTTTTTAAATAAATACCTGTAAATATCTGTCAATTATTCCAACAGTAAGATGGAATGTCTCCAGTACTAAGGAGAATTGTCTTTGCACTTCCACAAGCCAATCTATAAGAGTAGCCCTCATTTTGCCAGTAATAACAGTCTGAAAAGTAATAAATCTATTATAGTCTACACATAATAATTGATAATATAGCTGTGTTGTTTACAAACATATTAAAAAATATCTTACAAAATCCTTCATAACAACACAATGCTGTGATAAATTTTATTGTTTAGAACCAAAATAATGAGAGGAGCATCTGGGTACATAAATATTATGTATTAACTAGGCTCTAGGATTATAAGGATGTAAATTCTACAACTATTGAATTTTATCTGGTATGTTTACTCCAGTGGGTAGTGATAATTAAACTTTGAATATCAAATGAACTATACAAACCTGTTTCCTCAAATGTTCAGGTTCAATAGGATACTTCTCTTCTAATTCAGTCAAATATTTATAGATATCCTTAATGTAGATGGACATAAGAAGTGGACTGTTGTTGTCTCCAGCATCAATATCCTCAATGTCATTTGGTAACAAGGGAGTAGCGCTCAGATCAGCATTCAGTAAAGCTGCATAAGTCTCTAACTTTTTCTTGTCAATTATTGATGTTTGTTCATAATGATCACCAATTTTTAGCTTCCCAAATGATTCTGTTGATTCCTTGAGGATAGGTTTTAATGATTTGGTTTCCTTATTTTCTTTAAGAGTTGGCAGTTTGGATGTCTTCTTTGTTTCTTTCTTTGTCTGGACGTATATGTTTAGAGATTCTTTCAATTCTGTTGGCTTATTCTGAGCATCTTTCAGGATAGCCTAAAAAAGTATTACCTTAGCTAATATACTAGGGAATCAAACATTAAGTCACCCATGCATGGGCCCATATCTAAGATAACACAAGACCAGTAATGCAGCATCACCAAAGATATTCATTTATTAATTTTTTTTGGCTATCAGTAAATTACCATTACCTCATTTTGGTTATTAGATAATTAAAGTTTATGATATTTGAATTTCAGACATGTTCCAACCTGTTATATTTATATAATAGTAACTTGTTATAATTAATAAAAATAATAAATAAGTTAATTTATTTTATTAACTACTATTGTACCCTCTACTTAAATGATATTGTAAATAAGTTAAGATCTATCTATCTACCATGCAGCAGACAATAGAACAACTATTGACATCACCGGTAACTGCCATGGTAACACCTAAGAGTACTTTTGGATAAATTGAAGAGAAGTGCCTAGTTAGTGTCTTAAAACCATTTATTCCTAGTAAACTATATACATTCAAAGGAAAAAAAGTAACACAAACATAGAAGACTCAATCAGCTGATGCACCATTAATAAGAATTTATTTAATATATTATTTAAACTTCTAAATATTATACTGTCTGTTCATCAATATAATCAAGGTGGAAGTGCACATAAAATTTTAAAAGACTTACCCTATTGCGGGCCGCCGCTCTAGCTGCAAGCCCAGCTGTGCTTTCCTCACGCCGCAGAGGAGGCCTCGACGTTGGCTGCACAACAGCTCTGGCAGCAAGACCAGTGTCCACTTTTGATTGAACATGGCTGTAATTGCTGTAGTGAGAATTTATGTTTTAACATCTACCTACATGATACAAAAGTAAGTGAAAACTGAACATAAATGAGCAAAATACAAATAAAATAGTGGGAAAATTCGCTGTACGGTTAGTAGAAAGCACATATACTACCACTGATGGCACGAATGATACATAACAACGAACTTCAAAGATACCAAATAACATATTAAAAATGTAGGTATTTTCATGTTGCTCACCGAACAGCTGCACGATTTAGAGTTGCTTTCTTCTCAAACTCTGCAGCAGCAACAGCCACTTTCCCCACAATCTCACGCTGCGTTTGCACATTCGTGTTAATATCCCCTAGCGCTCCACGGACAGCCAGACCTTGCTTTTTCGTCGGAACAGCTAGGTTGGCTTTACCTTTAATAGCATAAATGTTTTCCTGGTCCTGGATCTGCGCCTAAAGAGAAACATATATAAGTAATTGATCTTTAAACCAACAATGATCAGAAAATCCAAACACTAAATAGTTACCGGTCGGTGTCTCCTGAGTTGGATCTCCATTTGAATGTTGTATCGTTTAGCCCGTATTTTAATATGCAAACAGTTTTAGGGCTGATCCTTGCGTCAAATGCAAAATTGGTAAATTACATCCAGCTGTGCTTCCGCCGTCCTGATTCGTGTGTAAATTTTTGCTTCGCTTGCCTGACTCCGATCCGCTCAAAGGTAACGGAAAAAGTTTGAATCAGTGTATTCTGGACCCTACGATTGGCCAAAAATCTCTCAGTTCTGATTGGTCAATAGCTGGACCTAGGAAATTACGTATAGTCAAACTATTACTATTAAAATTTTAAAATGGTTAACTTTTATTTTAGTTTAATAAATAACAAAGAAAAATTATTAAGCATATAAACATTTGTAATAATATAATTAACGGCAGTTATAATGTAGTTTTTATTAAATATTACATTACTTGACTTTACATTCCATAGAGAAATTTGCAAGTCAATAATAATTATATTGATGTTTATGCGTTATTACTGATACTCTCGGCAACTTCACTGAAATTACTATCACCATCATCATCATCAGCCGGAAGACGTCCACGGCTGGACAAAGGTCTTCATAGAACGCCACAATGAACGACAACTTGCCATTACGATCATAATTATAAATACATAAAATAGATAGTACGGATTAAAAAGTAGAATAGATAATAGACTAATAATTTAAATTTACATAATTATTTATTATAGTTGCTATTCACAATCGTAGCAATATTAGCATAGGTTTTAAAATTTCGGTCGACGCGTTTTGATTTTGACAACATGTTAATATGTTCTTTAATCAGTATTAATACCAATGTACCAAACTCAGTATTTATGCTCTGCTCAGACGTTTGTTCTGTCTGTATTCTGAGGCTCAGACGATAAGATTGTAATGTTATCTAGCTGATTTCTGACGTTGTAATTCAATGTTTTCTTTAAATGCATTTATTTCGAGACAGAGTAAGTTTTTTCTTATTTTAATATGTATTCTGAATTCCGAGACTAAATAATTCAGAGGTGGTATAAACTTGGTATAAAATATAGTAGCGAATTTCAAAATAAACTCCGTTACGTTGAGACTTCTTAGACAATCCCATACCCTCGGAATGCACTTTAGTTAATATCCTGAGCCAACACCAAGAAATTAATTAAATATTACGTCAATAAATAATTATATCTTGGGACAACTTTCACATACGATCATCTGATCCCAAACTAGGTAGAGCAGATTATGGTAACCAGACAACTGATAAACATATATTAATTATATTTATAAAAATACATATTATTATATATAAATTACACCCAGACACGGAACAAATAATTAAGCTAAGCTCAAAATTCAATGGGATTTCTTATTATAAATCTACCAGTCTTCTACCAGTTTGTAAAACAGCCCAACTTGCCTTTTCTTCTGACAAATTGACAATATTTATCTGTGATTCTGATAACTGAACTAGAGCTGGGTTATAACAGGTAAAACATGATATCTGTTATTCCTGTTCTTGTTACGCAATAATAACAGATGTCATTATCTGTTATTAAATAACAGCCTGTTATTTTCCTACTATGGTTTGTCAAAGTATAAAACCGTATAACGTCACCTTTGTCCGTATGGCAATAAAAGTCGTAGTTACGTCGAGCAATAAACTATAATATGTTGTAATTTTAGAAACAATCATTTCGATTTTACTTGTTGATATTTTAATGAATATTTTACAATTTTATACATATTACATGCCCAAATAAAGTAATACTTCACTATTTTAAAATATTTATGTAGTAATGTTAGCATTATTCTAGCAGTGTTTCCAAATAGATATTTACGAATATAGTGGCAAAACGCTTGACGAATATAAATCGAATAGAATGGAAAATGTATGAGTTTGACATATTATTTCATCGATAACATAGTCGAAACAGTATGTCATCCCCATACATTTATCATTCTATTCGTCAAGCGTTTTGCCACTTGTCTAGGGGGTCAGATCACAAATAATACGACTAGAAATAGTTGTCACTTTTTAAGGATGATTGCTTCATAGTTGACTACAATTTGTATTTTGCGGATAATAATACTAGATGCGTCTCGTTTTAGCAAGAGTCTATGAAACGGGTGTAAGCGAGAACAATGAATAAATACGATAAAAAATAACAGATAACACGATCTAATTTTAGACTTATTGAGTCATTAACTAATTATACAAAGATGTTTTCTTTTTCTTTCTAAAAACTGAAACAGACAATAAAAATAGCTGTTCTATTTTTTTATTGCCCGTTATTTCAGGTTGTTATTTTTATTACGCTGCAGTTGTTATTGAGTACTGACAGCATAGATTGTGATTGGGTATTGTGAATTCAGAATGATATTTTTAACAGGTATATGATATCACAGGAAGAACTGTTATCTGTTATTTATGGATACTTGTGATTTTTATCTGTTAAGATAAATATGCCTCGCTCCTAAACTGAGCTGTGATCTGACAACTTGTCAGTGACAAGTGACAGCAGGATAGAACAGACCTCAGCTATTTTATTCTGTGGACTATAGAGGGTACACTGTACTAGTGTGTCTGTGTGGAGTGTGTGGATAAGATACTACACTACAGTCACTCATCGTGCTTTAATTCAATAGCTATCACGAATTAAATAAAAATTGCGCATTCCTACATTATTAAATTATAAGTTGTAGTCTGCACTGAAAGTACTATTCGCGTACCAAGTGTTATTGGCAATTTCCACAACGCATTTAGTAAAGGGTAATATATATTTCTAAGAAATTCAAATTCTTTCAACTTTAACCTATGCGGCATTTTAACGTTATTTAATTGTTTATAGTATTTACAAGAATGGTGCAGAAAGGCCCTCGTCCCTTGGTACTGTGCGGACCTTCGGGTTCAGGCAAGAGCACGTTGTTAAAGCGCCTTCTGAAAGAATTCCCAGATAAATTTGGCTTCAGTGTGTCCCACACTACAAGGGCTCCGCGTCAAGGAGAGATGAATGGTGTGCACTACCACTTTACTAACAAAGATGACATGTCCGCGTCTGTAGCGAGAGGAGAGTTTATAGAATCCGCAATTTTCAATGGGAATATGTATGGAACTAGGTAAGTCTATTTAGTTTGTTTAGTGAAGAATCTCTTGGCCATGTGCTTGTTGTTTTGGGCGCATTGGCCCGTTGCCAATAATGAGGTGTTCTTATTCATAAAGTCATTGTGTTGTTAACCACAATTATTCAGATTTTTTACTTGTTGTGTATAAAGTAAAATCAATCTTCATACTAAGATAAATTTTATAAGTTGTATGTTAAATTTTCTGTTTCTGTCTTAGTATGTATGACCTAGTAATAAAAGTTTATTTCAAACTTTCAGTAAACAATCAGTTGATGATGTCCGTTGCACTGGCAGGATTTGTGTGCTCGATATTGATGTTGAAGGAGTCAAACAAGTTAAGGGGACTGATTTCAATCCCTTGCTGGTGTTCGTAATGCCACCTTCTCTGGAGGAGTTAGAGAGGCGACTACGTGTACGCAATACTGAACAGGAGGATGCTTTGAGTGCAAGACTGGAAATTGCTCGTAAAGAAATCTCATTTGGTAAATGATGCATTTTAAGTTTTATTAAAAATGGCATTTGCACTAAATGATTATAACTTGTATGAGGCAAAAGTTCTATTTAAATC
This sequence comes from Abrostola tripartita, assembly GCA_905340225.1. Lineage (NCBI taxonomy): Eukaryota > Metazoa > Arthropoda > Insecta > Lepidoptera > Noctuidae > Abrostola > Abrostola tripartita. The sequence continues at coordinate 8,898,557 of HG996487.1, read as the reverse complement.
CATAGTTATAGTGCTAATCTTACTTAAAAACTTGTTATGTTTATTATTTTTGTAGTAATTATCATGGAACAAATATCATAACATAGTAAAATATTTATTTATTTGTTAACCAACTTATACTAACACACATATACACATATAAGTTATAGGTTAAGATATTATATAGTAATATAATAAATTATAAATAGTAATTAACAATAATACACAGGGTATTATGCTAAGTTTCCTGTTTGTTTACTAATGTTGAAAATGTAATTACATGAACTTTAAACTTATTTCCAACAGGTGATACAAATATATTTGGCAATAAACTAATCACTGTTGTATAAATTTAATATAAATTTATGCATTATCATTATCTATGCTAAAAGGTCCGTTCTTTGCCCCCTTGCTTCATGACAGTAGAACAAAAACACTAACATTTTGTGGTGTGGTACTGTTGTTTTCATTTAGATTTCCTTTACAATAATATTTGTGATGCTGATGCAAGTATTGTTATTATCAATTTTGAATAATGATGTTTATAAAGATGTTAAAAATATAACAAGATTGATGCTATGATTTCAGGTCAGGAGCCAGGAAACTTTCATATCACAATTCTGAATGATAATCTGGAAAAGGCATATGCAGAGCTGCGCGAGTTTGTTTTTCAGAATGTAGGGGAAAAAGAGAGAGGTATGTTTACTTTTCATACTGCATGGTGTTCTTGTGAGAGGTAGATTGGCATTGATGTGTGTATTTTTAAGAGTGTGCAAAAGCAGTGTTTTTCAATCGTATCTATAATAGTCATAGCATCTATACCATATATAATAAATAAATTTATATTTTTAATATCACAAGAAGGTAGAAATCAGCAATGAATAACTGTAATAAAAAAATATAATATATAGAATAGAAAATGTATTATTCTATTTTTATTTAAAATGATTGTTGGTCTAGCGGTCACATGGCGCGATTGCTAAGCGTGAGGACCTTGGTTCGATTCCAGGTTGTATCATGGCAATAGACTCAGGTGTGATGTTATCTTTTTAAAACAAAGTTATTTAGAAATGTTTTAAGTGGTTACATAACACAATTAATAATATTAAGCAAGACAATAGTTAAATATGTTGATAATGAGTTTGACTATTGATAAAACGCACTTAGGTAACATTATCAAACAATTAGATAACTATATTTTTTTTTTAAATGGCCTTCGATGGAACATGATGATGAACATCTAAAGATTTTGTAATTTTACATGTAAATGAATTTTACTTCATTTTTCTAATAATTTATTGATCTGTTTTCCGATCTTATTTTTGGACACAGACATTCTTGTTTATGTCCGAGGTCGCCCACGACTTTATTGTGAATTATTTGCGACGCTTTCCCGGAATAAAAAGTGTCAATGCACTCATACGCGCCCCTTTTTACCCAAATGATTACTTTTGCTTTGCAATAGTAGAGTAGATGCAAACTGATTACATAACTGTAATGGCGTTTTTAATTGATATTGCGTGTTTATTAACCCTACTAACGTTACCCTCTACAGATAACATGAACCAGAAAAATGAAGGAGACAAGTGAAAAACCTTTGCATGGAGCATGATCTGGTCAATAGGATACAATTATGATAATCCTACTGTTTTGAATTTTTTAAACTGGTGTTAATTATTTGAATAACACTGTTCTGTGGCCCCAATAAGCTTAAATATATGTAACACGGTTTTAAACAAATCTATGAGAAAACTACCTCCTATTAAATGTTTAAGTACACAGTATTGTAAAACCATGAAATGGTAAACTTAATGGCATTTAAATGTATATTAGCTGTTTAGAGATTGCCTATATTAATTGTTGTTCAAAGATTAGACGTTATAAATGTTAGAACACAAGTATAACAATCAGTGTATTAGAAAATTGACATTTATTTAAATTTTATTGATGTTTAGAAGACATAATATTCATACAAGCACTTAGCTAAACCTTATGCATGATTTAAGTACTGTACAATAGAATTGTGACATAATAAAGTACCTGTGTATTTTACAATTTACATTAGTACACAATATTCATAATTGCTCACTACAGAATACAAACAAGGGGTCAAGGTCATGTTTTATCAAGACCTGTAATATTATAAAGATAAAAACGTGAATATATCGCAAGTTGACACTTGAAAAAGCTTAAGGTAAATACGTGTATAGATTTTAATTCAGTACTCGGTTATAATTTAATAAAACAAAAAATTGACTATTGATTACTTAGTTGAAGGCCTCATGGCTGTCACCAGCCACGATGGTTAAGCATTTAATGCAAATATTGGTTTAGTATTTAGGACAATTATTTCCCTAACTCACTACAATTCCTGCTGACCCTAGTAACATGGTACCATAACCAAATTTAAACTAGAATCTCATACCAAAACATACTTGCCATAATACAGAATGATTAAACATTCCATATTCACATTGGTGCATGTGTTAAATTAAGTAAAACAAATAAAGCAATCATTGATCACCAGATAAATTATTTTATTTAAGTTATTAAGAAAATGTCTTACTTTAGCATTTTGTTTTGAACGTTAATTCACATAGGGAGACCTACCTTTTTGTGTGCCAAATTTTATACTTTTTCAGCTAACAATCAAAAGATATGACTAGCAAGCAGTGTGCAATTTTACATTAGATGTACAATAATACTAATTGTGTAGTTTAGTAGAAATATTAATGTGTCTATTATGAAGATTGTGCTTGTTTTTATTTGATGAATAAATATGTATATTTAGAACTTAATATTTAATTCAACAGCTTTTAAATCTAGCAAGTAATTCGGCTTTTCTTTATCTAAATGTGTACTTATTTCCTACTTACTTTCCTCCTTCCTTGTATGACTATGTTTTACTTTTTCTAAGGTGTAAAAAATGCATTGATATATTTTATAAAAGTATCATAAACATACTTACAATAATTGTGATGTGATTGTCAGATATTAATATGCTATTTTTTATAGCTTCTGCGTTCTTCGAGGATTCCGAGGCAAAATTACGCAGGAAGATCCGTCTCAATTAAAAACTTATTTATAAATATTAGCATTATCTCCAATGATATACTTAATTGTCCGTTTATGTATCATCTAGATAAGGTGTTATAATTATGCTTCTAATATTATGTATAACTCAGCTTGGCGACACATTTCGCTGCATTAGTACTGAACTTTCACCTTGTTGTATAGTCACTGGTGGCATAATCTACCGTTGATGATCTTAAGTTTGCCTTTACAAAGTATGGTACTTATACTAAACTTGTGTTACACGGCTTATTTTTGTATACTTACTAATTATATCATCTCTATTTTGGTGTTCAATATAAAATCATTCCAAGAAGCTAAAAACGCTGTGCATGTAATGAAATTTATTGTGATTTGCATAATTTTAATTTACTTATACTATTTATAACTACTGAATGTTGCGTTTTCAAAATACATTTTACGCAAATGTAATATGTGATGTGTTATAAGTGTTGTCAAAATATAAATTATTAAAACAAATACGTTCTTTTCGTTGGAAATAATTTTTCCACCAGAACCTTTTAACTATTGCCTATCTAGAAGTACCTAATACCTAAATTATTACCAATGTACGCATTAGCAGCAGCGCAAATGTATTGGCCAAGGTCAATACAAAGGCCTTAGACTTATTTAATAGTCTAAGACAAAGGGTAAACTACTTTCATCTACGACAAAGTAGAAGTAATGAAATCGGCGTTTTATGGTATTTAGGTAATTTTGTATAAAACTAACATTGTATCTAATTACCTCGATTTAAAGGAAACAATGTTTGCATCTACTCTAGATTCTAATTTACACATACCCAAAATATAAATCTAGGCTAGATTTAAGTGGCTAGAAAGCAGTAATAGCCGAGTGGTATGACCGTTGGACTGCCCAGTCAAAGGTCGCATTTTCAAACCCCGGCACGCGCCAATACCAATGACTTTGAATTCATGTGCATAATAAAAATTAGATATCAGTTTCTCAGAACGGTGAAGAAATACATCGTGATGAAACCGGCTACCTTAGAGATTTTTCAACGGTGTGTCAAGCTATGTCACAGCCAGAGGCGTATTAAAGAGCGGTTTGAACTAACTGCCACCAGCTTTTTATCAACCATGCGATAGGAAGGAAGTGGATAGAAGTGGCCTGTTGTGATTGTAAAATAGTTATGTTACAGATCAGAATTATGCAAGACCTGATTGGCGCAGTGGCTAAGCGATCAGACGACTGCGCTAGGGGTTGCGAGTTCGATTTCCGCATGTGTGATCCGCAGATGCTTGTCCTGAGTCTAGGTGTTTGTGATATTTCATGCAAAACGCACCCACGATACAGAGGGACCATTCTAGTGCAGCGCCGTTCTTTTTTAGTTGACTAGTACTAATAACTTGACTCCCTTCCAAGCAATGTAAGTAGGGCACCACAACTAAGCATAATGCAGACTTTCTAAATTACGACGGCCTATTACATTGGCACAGGACCGCGGCAGATGGCTTTGTTTAAAGAGAGGCTTATACCCAGCAGTGGGATATTGAAGGCTGTGGAGGATGATGATGATGATTACATTGGAGTCTTATGATGCGTGGCAAAATGCGAGTGTGTAAACAACGTTTCAGCCACTACAGGCGTGGTTAAATATTTAAAATAAGTACATAGGTAACGATTGTTCCCGTAGTGTGTAGGTTCGATTCCCGCACACGACAAATACTTATGGACCTGCGTCACAGGAATCAGAATAGTAGAAAGTAGTACCTACCTACTTGTCCCTGCTATGATACTTCCTAAGTGTAATTTTATGTAAACGATGGAAAAAGGTTCTGATTAGGAATAATTAAATAAAGCAAACACATTTCCTAAAAATATTTATTTCAAGTCTATAATTACGATTATTGCTAGGAAAAGGTTAACAATACAAGTTATGTTTGTTTTAAGGTCAAGAAGTACCTATTGTAGACACTAGTTGCTAATTTATTTCAAACAATAAAGCATGATAACAGTTCGCGAAAATTAATATGAGCAAATCCAAATGTCACGATAAACATAATAGTAAATATAAAACAATTTTCACATGTGAATACTCCACAGCATACTTGCTGGTTATATGAATAACTCAAAGTACAATGCTGGTATCCTTGTCCCATCTGTCACGGTGTGAATGAGGAGGAGTGTTCTCACAATCCCCCACTATTGTGGCAGCTTTAGAAATATTTTTTAAAGAAACACTACTGCCAGCAGGCATTATGTTAGATTGCTTTGATAAGCATTTCAGTCTTGGAATATGTGACACCCTTTTTGGAATTTTCGATAGAGCATTTTTCTGATTTTTAGGGTCATATATTGTATTAGCAGATTTGGATCTAGTGTGCCCAGCATCTGCTTTGTTCTTCATACAGGACAGAGGTGTTCTAGAGCCGCTGTTACTTGCAGATTTAGACTTCTTTGGTGTGTCATTCAGAGAAGTAGATTCATCTTCATAAATGAGCAGCCCATCAACATTTTTATCTGTTTTATTGCCATTTTGGCGAAGCTCAGCATTTGTGTTCTGTAAAACTTGGATTAAAGTATCGTCAGACATATTTTCAACAGTAGCTTCACTTGAGTCTTCATCTATTTTAGCTACAACTATTGGTGTTCTTTCAATACCAATGGACGGTGACCGAGGATCGTCATTCAGAAGCTGAAATACTGGGATGTCATTTACATCATCTTCTATCGGTTTTTCAGCATCTTCAGTACTAGTAATATTTTCTTCGCTGTCTTCAAATTTGTCATTGTCACTTTCAACAATGTAGTCAAAATTAGTTTCCAAAAACTTGGGTCCTTCTTCATCTTTTGACATGTTATTTTCTATAGCTTCATGTGAAGCTGTAGACGATCCTAGAGGCTCCTCCGGTTCTTTAAGAGTATCATCTAAAGTTATATTATAGAATCCCTCGCATAAATTACGGGATACTACTAAGTCTGGACTCTTTTCACAAGCCTCCGTGCAACTATCACAGCTGTCTTCATTATCAGCTTTCAATACAGGACTTGCACAGTTATCACTTTGAGTTCTCAACATTTTCTTATCATTAGCCATTTCATCCATCTTTGTTGCAATAACAATAGGAGTTCGCTCAAAGTCCTGTGTAGGAGAGCGGGGATCGAATGACTGCAAGTGATTCTTAATAACGGCCGAAAGTATCGGATTGTTATGAATGAGCTTTTCTTCGCCGTTAGCATTCTCGAATGTTTTTCTTAGGTCAACGTTTTTGGTGATATTATGTTTGGAGCTGGACTTGTTCTGAAACAAGAGATATCATAGTGTTACATATAAAAAAGAACATGTCCGAGGCCAGACATTTCGCATTCTACAAAAAAAAATGGAGGGAATTCAGTAGTGCGTATGTCATTCAGTAATGCAGAAATAAGTTGAGGTGAAATAGTTTAACCTACCTGTAATGGAGTCCGTGAAATCTCAGGAGTAGGAGATCGGGGATCAGAATTATTGCATACATCCAATTCATTCTTAAGTACAGCAACAGCTGTCTCGTTCGTGGGTTTACTTGTGTTGCTTCCCATTGTTGTGTATTTATAGATATGGTAAGGTATTGAATAAAATACGATACTACTTTAACGTAACAAAATAATCATTTTAAGCTAAAAGCTACAATATTTAACTAAATTATTGTTTTTTGCTTTTTTAACAATCCGGTTGGCGAACAAATCTCAAAACATATAACGGCCGTAAATGTCACACTGGATTCTATTTTTAAATACATTTCGTTTGGAAATTAATACTTGTACAGTCTGAATTCTTCATGATCTAAGTTTCCGCATTAGTGTTATTTAAGGTTTTTTACAAAAAATACCCAGTATAAAATGTCAATCAATTTATGAATTTTTATTCATACTTTACAGATATAAATGATTGAATAAATATTTTTCGAAAGTGACCCGGTATATATTTCTAAACGAATAGAGTTATTGCCACAGCAAAAATACATACAAAATATAAATTCAATGATAAAAACAGAACTTGAATTGATAGGACCTACCTTTGATACTACATAATTATTTGGTACCATCATTTGTTACCATCATCTGTTGTAAAAGTGGTTCTGTATTTCCGTTAAATTAGTGTGGTGTCTGCGAGTTTTCATGTTTGTGAAGATGTACGAGGGCGATAGCGTTAAGTATCTTGATAAAAACGTAATTCACTGCAATAATTAGAGTTATTACTTATTAGTACCTATTACAAATACATTATCCATCTATGCTTTAGATACATAAACTAACTATCTTATCCTTATCCATATATTCTCGTTAGTCTATGTCCATACTAATATTATTTGTCTGTCTATCTGTCTGTTACACTTTCACGACTGAACTGCTGGACGGATTCTGCTGTAAGTAACTTGGCATGTAGAAAGTTTAAGACCCAAGAAAGGACATAGGCATAGGCTACTTTTTTTATAATGCAACCCTCTAAGCGGTATAAATAAGGTTTAACGTGGGCGAAGCCGCGGGTAAAAGCTAGAAAACTATAAAAAAAAACCATCTGAGTTAGAATTTGGTCAACAGTCATTAACGTAAAACGTTCTGTTTTTAAGAAATATTTTGCAATCCCAATCTTTAACTTTGTTTGTAGAAATTATACTTTTTACTACAGTTTCATAAATGGGTTACAGGACGATGCTAACGGCCACTTAATTCGGAACAATGCTAAGGGTATGGGGGTTAGGATGCTTGCAAAAACTATGTGAAATGAAGCGTAGATCGCATAGAGTAGGTACCTATTCTAAGACAAAAAAACAAGATTTGTTTTAATATGTATTTAAGTATCACAATTAACTTAGGCACCTAGATTAGGTAATACATAGGTAATTATTGATATATTATAGGTAGGTAAGATGATTAGCATATTTATAACTCAAATTCATAGTTTATTATAATATCATAATTTATGCATTCGAAATTATTTCTTAATCTTTTTTTGGCGAATTATATAGTAGATATAATCTTTACAATAGGTTAGTAGTTAGGTATAATAATAATAATGTCCTCATGACAAAACAGATGCACTCCCTGCAAAAACAGGTGCACTCCCTATTCCCTCACTATCATAGTCCTATGGGACGGTAGACCGACACGTCCGGAAAGAGATCAGGCGCAGGACCAACGACTTAACGTGCCTTCCGAAACTCGGAGGGATCTCGACATGTGAAAATGGTCACCCATCACAAGACTGACCGCGGTGAGCACGGCTTAACCTCGCAGATCGACTGATCTGCGCGGTAACCATGTTACTACGAGCCCCTCAGATACCTATAGGTATCTAAGGTAGGTATACTAGGTAATCAACATTATGTTTATTTACAATTATTTTCTTAATTCGAGCGATTTATGAAACCTATCCTTATTATAGGTAGACTAATCTACGTGGTGCGTTTTGGCAGACAGGTCAGGTCGTAGGTCCACGCGCCTCTCCGACACACGGCGATTGAGCGGGCGCTCCACCGCCAGCCACGCGCACACCTCACGCGGCAGCTGGATCCTTCATTCAGCCCCCAGCCATTTGATGACGTCACACCTTTGCAGCTAATCCTGCCATGCTCAGGGGGCGCGGGGGGCCGGCACCACGTTCGCGCTGCGAAATGATAGAAGATACTTAATTTATAATAATTGTTGATTATATATATAGTCCTCCTTGTCGATTTCGAAATGGTTGATTACTGACGTTAGGATTGTAGTCTTATTTGATATACTAATGCTCAATTTAAAAAGGATCGTTTTAAGGAATTTTATTTTAGACGTCTAATATAACGAAGATATTGGTACTAATGCTAACACCCTTTACCATATACCTACGTTCCCAAATCCTTCATAGCGTTATTGCTAGATAAAAGATGCAGCATAATTATATCTTTCGCCAGTTTGAAAAGATTAATGACAATGTTTATGTCCGTGGCACAGAACACTGTACAGTCCTTGCAGCTCGCACACAGGGAAGAAAGAAGATTTGACAATGACATATTTTATACGGGGAAATCAGTTTACTTTAGCAATTATTTTTAAATGTGCACGCATTATGACTCGGGATGACGAAAATGCGAATATTTAAGTACCTAGCCTAAATATCTTTTGACCTTGCTGTGACTCACGTGTAGCGGTGGATATTTTTCTAGTTGATACGATAGTGCATTATGGTCTAAATACATTACTGTTCTAATGTACTTATACCTTAGCTCCTTAATAATTATGTTAAAATATCTTACCAGTACAAACAGGTAAATGACCGGACCACCTCATGTCATCACCGCATGTCAGTGTCCTTAGACCTCGTAATTCGGTTTTAGGGTCCCGACATGTAAATTTGCATGTTTTATTTTGGCTACAATGTGATACCAAATGTTTTGGTATGGAACACGACTGCAGCAACACATGTATCTGCATTTTGCATGTTTGGAGAATCTGGAATGTAAAATATTTTCGTTTAAGGATGCGAAAATGTAAAACGATTAACACCTACAGAAATAAACTCACTTTGTCTTCATGCGTTAAACGACCGACGACTAAGTGAGAACCCTCTTTCAGTAAAGAACCGAATTTAGGCCCATACATGTGGATGAACCGCACGTTTCTGGGAGCTTTTCGCCCTGAACATGACAATATCCGAGGATATTGCAACATCGCACGATCAACTCCAGCCTTGGTTATTAATGTTCTGTCGTGGGGGCATCGCACGCAAATATCTAGAATCATTTTGAAAACGTTCATAATGGAACCTTGAAATGTCAAGTAATTAGTTATGTAAATGTATTTCTAATTGCACTAACCTTCATCGATACTGTTAAACTCATTATCTCCTAAACGAATTGGCAACGATCTGCGACTTTGTTCATTGGCACGGACTACTCCACGTCCTATGTAAATGGACGCCACTTCATTGTTTAAGTTCTTCCTATTAGTTTCTTTAAGATATGCATCAGATTGATAGAAGAGACGTGGGTCTTCTCTTGGTTGGTAGACGTTGCCCGTCTTCGCTTCGGTAAGTGATGGGGTATCGTACTTATAGTGCAGCGGCGGCCGTAGCTTGGTGAGCCAGCTGCTATGATGGTCATAATCATTACTTCGGATGTGATCAGTTATTATCGAGCGGCGACTGTGATAATTTGATGGTCGTGTGTGAAATCTTTCCTTTGGTATTAATTTTATTCTGAAAATAAGCAAAATACTTGTTAACACTGACGCTAAAAATGTGTTTCCTAATGTTGAAAGTTAAGAAAAAGTGTAAATGGATCTAGTTCTTTCCTCACTAAATTGTAAATATTTGTACGTTTAGATTCGATTGTTTTCGGAACAAGAAAACTAGAGCTTGCAATATGTTTAGTACCTATGTTCTGCTAGGTGAGTTTTGTGCTATAGGAATAGAATTGACGTATGATTGCTATTTCAGAATTTCCCAGCCATTATTTGTGCTTTTCACAATATAAAAGTTTGACGGACACTAAGACTTATCTGTTCGTATCATGTTTTGATGTTATGTTATTTATGATCGCATTTATCCGTACCTACTAGGAAGTACAATTTATGAGTAAAGGTACTGGTCAGACAGCATGAAGAAAACAAAATTAGAGAAATAATGTTGGTTAGGAAAATTATACTTAAGTAAAGTTATGATTACTGCTTAATATAGGTATAAATACTAACCTGTTGATGTCTATATCAGCCTGGCGAGCTTGCAGTGTTCCTAAGAAAAGTGCGCATTTTTATAAGTATCAAAAACAAGTAAGTTAATAGGCAGTTATTTATAAAAATAAAACCATTCTAATAATGTTATGTTATGTTAGTATACCTATAGTAGTAGTAGTAGGTATTCATGCCTATATTAAACTTAAACGCAATGTGATTTTTAAATAAGTATTATTATTTTTACACCAGGTAGGCCATATACTTCTACCTACATCTGAAACAAACTACAGCAGCAGTCGCGGGTTACTTTCAGCACAAAGCACTTTTCATCAGTGATCAACGAGTGTAGTACTTAGATGTACGTAGCTTTTGGCGTCAGTGCCAACTGCCAACATTCCGATGCATTTGCAGGTAGGTATTTGATTGGTGTTAGATACTGGAATGGAATGACGTGTCCACTGGAATCAGCTTCGAGTAAACCATTGCATTATTACCATTGAGTTTCTTATGCCGTGACAAAGGAATTTTAAAAAGTATCGATAAGTCATACATGCTTATAAAAATTACAACCTCAGTTCCACACTGTTATATTATGCAAACATCTTTGATTCAGAGATCGACCCTGCATCACACCCGTCACCCGTGCTAAATTACTGGCGCCAATCGGGTCCGAGTTTTCGATGTTCCCAGGCCAACGCGGCTACGTTCAGAACAGCTGAGAACAAGTGCTTGCTGATATGGTGTGAAGTGTGAATGACATCAGACACATGCGCCATGCCGCAAAATTATCAGAGACAAGACACTGCACACATTGTAAAGTGCACTGAGCGCTGCATGCGATAAATTACCCGTCACACTTTTAGACCACCCGTATAATATAATTTGTAAATAGGTACTTTGAAGGGGATTTTCGTTGAGAAGTATTTATGTGATTTTATTTGGCAAGGGAGGGCGTGGTGGGTTGTGATACACACAGGATTATAATTATTATCATTGCAACAGGAATATTATTTAACATAATAACTTATAATACCTAAGGGATTATAAACACATTTTATGAGACACTGTCGTTTTGAACTTTGATAAGTAGCATTTTTAGAGGATAGGGATATAATAATAATATATTATGCTATTAGTATGTACGATAGTCTTTAGATATTTTTTTAGTGTAACAAATCAAACCACACATATAAAATAATTTTATCGATCGTAAATTTTTACCATAGTAGATAGTTAAGTCATGAAAAAAAAGCTATAGGTACTTAAATAACTTTATGAAATCCCAGTGTTGAATTTTGATATTAGAAAGCTCATTACACCCTTATTCCGGACCAATTTTTTCGGCAGCATAAACTACATTCTTTGTCACTAATAAAAAACTATTTCAAGACAGTGAGTCAATAAGAAGGAAGCTTTTATTAGAGGAAGTTGGCAAAAGAAGCTCGTTTAGAAATATTTTTATGTATAAATGGCCATAAAGGACAAAGACTAAAAGGGCTTTTAAGTGTTATGAATAATAATTACCTACAGTTAATTATACTGGACGATTTTATATGTAGACGTGGACATGAGACAGGATAATTTATTAAGTCTGACTAATGCTATCAGTGTGATGCAAAAGCTTATTTTTAAAGAAGCTAATTGCACTCCTGTAAACTGTACCTACACTGTCAACTGTTTGTGTTCTTGTTTCTTTGATGGGTAGCCTTTTTGAGCATATTCCATGTTTTAGTTAAACATTTTGTAGGGCAACAAAGATTTTTGGCATCGTAAATACATCTATATTTGGTGTTGCAAATAACGTTGATACCAGAGTTCCTTATATAGGAATAATGCAAGATATTGCCCATAAAGAAACTACTAAATTTACATTAATCAAAAGAAGCGGCTGACAATCGACACGAGTAACAGCTATTGAGATATTAAAATAATAACCAACGCACGCAGTTGCATGCAAATTGTTTACAAATGATCTTTAAGTACATTTACTTTTGCTTTTAAATCGTAATACGAATGCTTATAATGTGTCTTTTATGCTTCATCTCTACGATGATGTCATACGATGAAATAATAGTTGTGATCTAAAAGTATGATTCTGTGATCGTTGTTTGTTTTGCGCTTTATATTAATCAATTACTGTATATCTACTTTAGTCACTAGTGGCACATCGTGTCAGCTTGTTTTATGATTTATTATAAGTAGATGATATTATAGTCGGTATAAAAACGTTCGTACATATCTATGCAGAACTGATTATCAAAACATAACCAGTCCATAACAGGCCGACGAGTCGGTGAATTAGTCAGCTGTTTTTTATAGCACATAATAATTGTACTCCGTATACACATTGGAGTCCTATTTAATTGTGGACTTGGCATACAAAATTATAAAGTTATAATTGATGAATAACATTTCGCAATATACTGAACTGAGGAAAAGATTTATTTACATAAATGTTACCGAAATTTCACTTAGATCATTATATGCAGTTTGATAGCCTATTAAAGTCAAATAGGTATGGACAGTTATGAGACAGATATTGCCGACTTGCCGTTTTATGATAAATCTAGGAACTTATGTTGTTTAAATGGTGTCTTCTGACTATTTATATTTTAGTTGGTAACGTAACGTAACTAGCCAACGACAACTTAATTGTATGTGAGATCAAACTAATAATTATTATAAATGGCACCAAAATTTTTTTATTAGATAATTATAATTTAAAAGAGGGATTAAGCCTAAGCAAGGTTATTCAGTGCATTGTCAATTTATTATATTAATGCTAAATGAATAAATTATTTCATCACTAAACTTGACCGGTTGGGAATGCTGGTATATGAAGGCGGTATCTAATTTAAAATGTATGTGTGACACTCACTAGGTTGGTGGGTTAGTTGTTTTATGTTTTTCCTGTGAGATGAGGAATACTGACGTGTTCTTAGATCGAAAGAGCAGTAAACTGTTGTATTCTAAATATACAGTAAAAAGCAATATTTTCGCTCGTTTCCTTGATTAATATGCACGTTTAGTTGATATACTGTTGACTCATTATTTGATAGCTTCAAGCTCTGATGTATTTACGGTCATGACTCCTAATTTATGAACAAAGACGCGCATTATGTTATTTAAATATAGAACTAACTTATTATTTTCAAAAAAGTATTATTATAATAAACATTTGTATAATCAGCCAGTGCTGTTAAATCTCGCACAAAATTTAATTAAAGTTTTTACTAATGTACGGTTCCAAGATTTAAATAGAAATCAAAGATTACTTTGATTTGTATTGAAATCTTCTATTTAAATCCATAGAAAACCACTGTTGACATTAGTCACAGTTAATCTCATTATAATTAATGAGATGATATTACTTATTATTGCATGTTATATTTATATGATTTACAGATTAAAATTATATAACGTAACCTATGTAGTGTAACTTTGTCTAAGTACTAGATTTTTGGATTAACCTGTAATATTGATAAATCCTTAAAAAACACTTACCAATAATACAAAAAATCAGAAGTGTAAACACGACTGACATCTTGAGGCGAACATTCGTGATTTGATACGTTAAATTGCACAAGGATTTAAATAAAAACGATATTTATTAAAATTATGCGTAATTTTTGCGCACTGAAAGCAAAACGAAGAGCACTGGGCACTAGCCAAACCCGACAAAGGCAAGCGATCGCGAAAAGCGCGCGAAAAACACTAGTGTCGGAAGTTCAGCGTGTTGTGGAGACGTGGGAGGAATGCTCGTATGCCAGAATAGCATAGAATGTGTATAAACTGGTTATTGTAGTAGTAAATTACAATTTGCATACTCAGTGAATTGATATCAATGTCACTGCCACATATTTCAGTGTTTTATACAACCAAACACCTGGCCTTTTACTATGAGCTCTAAAGCAAGATGTTTTCTGATGTGGAAGCGAGACGTCGCACTACTGCACGTAGCGGCTTCTCGCTTCTACTTACTACTTTTAGCAAAGAAAAGGTCGTCTTTCATATTTCGTATTCCTAAATTGTACCTATTTTAGCATTAATTAAACTTATCTCTTTATTATATCTGTGTATGCAAGTATATATAACAATATCTCATCAGCTTTATTGTCTGTGAAAACATAGATTGTTAGTGATGATACGCGACGATAAAACTACATTTACGAACGTGCAGCTCTTGATCATGTGTGATAGTGATACCACTTCCAGATGCACCAAAAACTAAAAAAGCACTGCACATAAGAGTTTAGCGTTTATTAGCCAGACACCTGTATATCACCTAATAATTGCATTGAAACATATATTCAACGCTTGTATTCCCTAACGGGGTAGGCAGATGTGTACACTCACGTTTGACTAGATATGTTAAAATAAAGGCCCTAAAGCAATAGGGGGCGAGCCTATTGCCAGCAACAGGGCACAAATCCAGATTCCATGCTGCTACTGAGAATTACCTAATGGAAAAACGTAATAACACTGACCCGACCCGGGATGCGTCCCTAGGACGTGATGCTCAACGTTAGAGCTTAGCAACCGCTAGACCAATGAGGCAGTCAACACGTGAAATAACACGTTGAGATATAAATTACCTAGAGTTTGCTACTTTTGTTGGAAATATTTATTTTTATTATATTATATTAATATTTGGAACAAGAAAGTAGAGTTCGCTTGAATAGTTGTGAAGAAAAAAACATACTATTAATGCCATTTATTGGACAATACAGTTTACGATTCACAAACACGTCACTATCTACCAAGCAAACACAAACAATAATTGTTTTCTAAAAACTCTCCGAAACAACTTTTATATTAAATATAAGTACTCGTTGCTGTAAACTCACCAAACCTTATTCCTTGGTTTCAAAGGCTTTAAAACAAGGATTTTAAGAATGAAGCGTTATTCATAATACTGCCATTTTGATAAAAAACAAACGAATTCGAAAATAACACTACGAACATACGCTTAAAAATTGTTCCTTATTTTAAGACTTTGAAACCATTAACAAAGTTAATAAAGTTACTTTCAAGTTTTTAAACTTTAGACGAGTTTGTTGCAAGTGTGGTAGCAACAAGGGTGGTACGGCGGGTTGGGGCACGTGAAGGCTTGGCAGGGCGGCACACAAGGGCAGCACTCACCAGGGTACCACACCGTGCGCGCGTACCGGCCGCTAGGCCTCGTGCAGGCACCGTGGTTGAAGCAGTGCGCTTTGCACGGGTAGTCGTAGCAGCAAGGTCTAAACACATAATTTGGTTACAATTACCAGATTTCCTTGTAAACTACACTTTACGAGCGTGCGTAGATCTCATTTCAAACGCAGAAAGTTCAATACTGTTTTATTTAATTAAGGGTTGGCTGGTTATTTCAAACTTGCAACACCAACTTGTGAAGTGCTACTGCTTGCAGCATTACTGTACCTATTAAAATAATCTTAAACGGGTCATAACAATAACGCTGAAGTAAAGTTGTTATGGTTCGTTTTAACATTAGGCATGCCCGTAAATCTTTGATGGTCTATTACAAATGTTTCAATGGGTTAAATGGCACACCTGTCTAATATTGTAGCAGCCATTCTAAAACGATGTCCAGAATATTCGTGTTACAAGAATTCTCTTTAATGTCACAATTGTGGACGTTTGACCGTGCGGTAATGGCTGAACGGATTTAGATAAGTTTTGTTACACCCGAAAAATGTATCTTGGTTTGCATTTGACACGATTTGTTTCAACTCGGAATAGGTTTAAAGTTTAAAATAGATTGGTGGATCGCAATGGTTGGTGTATGTATCCACTATCCATATTAAGTATTATAGTTTACCTCTCTACAGGCGCGTTACTGGGGCAACCCCAGTAGTAGCATGCAGCTTCCCTCTGGAAAGGTTGAGGCCGGGGTTGACCACAACGTGGCCTCTTGTAGTAGATGCTGTACTCTCCTCGAACACAGCCGTACCTGGGAGGGGCGCGGCAGCATTCATACCCTCGGGGCAATACTGACATGTTCGTGAATCGTAACCCGGTAATTTGTTTTGGATTATCTGAGAATAAAGAAACCAAGTTAACTTTCTCTTACTGAATGCTAATAACGAGACTAATCCTTCATCCAGGTAAGTGTGTTACGGTGTGTAGACTTTCGAGGATTTAAAAGGATTACAAAATCTTTGTACACCTACTAGATTTGTTACATACCTATGTTTGAGCAAGGATAACACTGGTCGTTTGTTTAGGATTTTTTTTGTTGGTAACGAAAGCGGTCAATGTGACTGTGTCGGGAGCTGATAAGTCCATTATGTTCTTCTTTGAGATTTAATGAAATGTAATAAAGTTAAGCTGCTTTGGTTTATAGCTGGCTTACTTGTAGAGCAAAAGAAGTCGGTCAGTGTGTTCCTTTAAGTATAGGTACTTATTTTTATCTGAAACCGCAGACTTCTACCAGTTCAAAAGTTTGCGCTACTTGTCTCAATAAAACTACACACCACTTAATTCAACGCCTACTTAAAATGTGCAAAGATAAAAATGCGGTCAGTAGTTCTAGATTACATGGACTGTATCTACTTCGAGATTTGATTGTTGTAACAGATAGCAAACCGATGGTGTCGGGCAAAGTGTCGTGTATATAGTATACGGTGAAAATAACAAATAAAGTAACTTACTGCTTTTTTTATGGTTCAGTATTATAATTTTTTGTAATTTTTTCACGTTTTCACAATTTTTATAATTTTTTGTAATTTAGACGATTTTCATACAAAGGATGTTATGTCATTAATGAATGACAGGCATTTTTGAATGAAGAACTATGGGTTTGCTTTCTTTATTCTGTATGCCAGCCATTTCCCAAGTAGTTTTATTTAAGAACTTAGGCGGGAGGATTACTTTACTTTAATCTGTAAAAAAGAAACAATTATGTACTATTATCACAATTTACATATAGGCTAAATAGTTTTAAATTAATTGTGTATAATATTGCAGTCGCTTTATGTCTAAGGATGTCTACTCTAGAAGAGGAGAACATAGAGTTTGATGGTGTAAAGACCCCGTGGATCTAGGGCATCTCGTCACGAAAGAAGAACGCTGACCGTTACCTTAATTTTTTGAATTCTAGTCTATTCCAAAGTGTTACGGAACTAGTAAAGTACCTATAAAGATTCTACAATAAAACAATTACACTAAGGGCCTGACAATCACCACCTACAAGTAAAGTGTCAAGTAGACCCGCCACTTAAAGTCATCCGTAACTACTCATACGAATTTCACAATATCTGAGTAGCATTAATCAGGGGATAAACTGATAATCGTAAAGTTTACTTGCCGATAAGCGTTAATCAAGAAGTAACTATTCAACGCTTTACTTGTAGATGGTACAACAGTATTTATACCAATAGTCTAGTATCAGAGAAAGCGACGATATCCCAGTGCAAACACAGTCGCTGACAGTCGCTCAGCGTTCTTTTGACGTGACGGGAACTATAACTTTCGTGACAATCTGTATGTTTGAGGATCATGAATGTGGGCTAGGTTGCCTAGAGCACGAAGATTAAGTATAATCATCATCATCACAGCCTTCAATATCCCACTGCTGGATATAAGCCTCCCTTAAACAAAGCCATCCGCCGCGGTCCTGTGCCAAAGTATAATAAAACAGTTAATTTGCCTTAAACTTACCGAGAATATCTTAAGCCTATCGCTCTATTATGACAGACATGGGGCTTCATATGATTAGTGAACCGCCTTAAGAAGATTGATACTAATTCATTATTGGGTAAGAAAGAAAGATAACGCATTTATTTGCAGGGATATAAAAAAAGACGCCAAATAAGAAATACAAAACGCAAAAACATCATTTATGAAGGGACAATATGCGTCACCTCCGCGCAATACAGCTATCGCTCAGCATAATGTTGTGCTCATGCACGGAGGAGCATGTATACAGCGCTGGTCAACGAAAGCCGGTGATGACAATATGACGCCTATCGGTGCGGATGTAGGGTACTGCAGTGCCAAGATCTACAGAATGATATGCCTAGTAATATGGAGCCTGGTGCACTACGGACAGTTAGCTATTCACTTGCTAGATAGTCAATGGTAAATAAAAATTGCTTATGATAACATAAAGCATGATATCATTGCCTCAGTTCTTCGATTTAGCGAGCAGGGATTAGAATTATACTTTTACTACATCCTCGAAGTTAAAATGAAACGAAAGTTTAGTAGAAATTTGTATTCTTACGCAACAAAGACAACCTACTCAGTTTTTTATCACTCCACTACCAAACGGGCATGCATGGTCCGCAGCAACCACAGCAGACAGGTACTCCTGGGTAGCTGCATCGTTTAGGACAGCACACCCCCGGCTCCGTGCAGCAGTAGCAAGGACACGGTTTGCAGCGGTTCGGGCGACAGCAAGGGATCGCCACCGTGTCGCATAGACAGCAAGGTTTCGGCACACAAGTTCGTGGCTAGAAATAATAAATATTTATTCAGGTCTAGAAATAATATTGGATATATGAAAGTAAACACATTTTGTCACAGTGCCAAAAATATAACTGTGCATCCGAATAGGAAAAGATTGAATAAAGTCACAACTCAAGGTTATTTAGCAAAAAACTATGATATGAGATTCAGGGGATTGTTAATGCACGATGAATTATACCTTATCACATGGTGGACAAGGCGGCAGACATGGAAGGACAGGACATGGTGGGCATGGTTCTGGGCACGGTCGAACAGGCGCTGGGCACGGAGAGCACCCGCCGCCTGGGCAAACCGAACACGGTCTCAAGTCGTTGCACGATGCGACACACGGTTTCGTGGTGTACGGGTAGCAAGCCCCGCAAGGCCTTCCCGAACACACGCAGGGGTCATAACTATAGAACGGAGCACTCATTTTAATTTTACACTTTTTATGTTTATTAAAATTATATTTTAGTAAAAAATAACTCAAAATTTCATGAAAAATCTGTCATATAACTAATTTGACAAAAATGGTATTTTGTTTTAATATTTTCTAAAATGTCGGAATGACGCCGTCATAATTCTGGCAGCACAGAAAACTAAACTTCACTGGCCGATTGGCGTTGTGAAAGTTATTTATAAAAAAATATTTCTCTCAACAAAAAGCATAAAAATTTGACAAGTCCCAAAAAATGCACTAAAATAGAAAATTACAAAAAGGGAAAATTTAAAAGTGTTAATATAAAATCTTAAAAAATGTGCTCAATGTGTTTTTGCCCAACCTGTCCACCGATTTTGCCATGCGGCACGGGTCCTTGTAGGTACTCGTGTCCCCCGCCGTGCCCTTGCTGCCAGCCATGCTGTCCGCCGCCAGTGCCGTGCACGCCGTGCCCACCGTGCAAATGTTGTCCAGTATTTAGGCAATGCCCAGCGCCCGTAATCCCTGACTGCGTGCCGCCAATCGTCCCCATATTGCCGCCCTGTAGACCGCGGCGCTGCCCTCCCCCGGAGCCCCCCCCACCGTGTCCGCCGCCGCCTGTTTGTTGCCCACCAGTACTACCATGCTGCCCACCACCACCACCTTGTGACCCACCACCGGTAATGTTCCGATTCTTAGTAAAGGCGATAGCGAAAATTTGTATGTATACAGTATGCAAAATATAGCATAGCAAAAAAAAATATTAAAGGTACTGACAGACAATTTACAGTAAACGAACAAAGTTTTCGTTCAAAATATTTTTTAACATAATTAGTAACGGCATTCTAAACTAACACCACCGAAAAAAAAAGAATAGGTACTAATGACGAATATTATTAGGTAAATATTAATGGCATACAGCGATAATTATAAATTGTATGGACTTACAGGTCTGCCCATGTCCGGAACCAACACCTTGTTACCAGCCAGTACTGCCGTGTTGCAACCCGCAGTGCCCGCCGCCTATCTTACCTAAACAACGGCCTATCTGCCCTCGGGCTCCTCCTGCACCATACCCGTGTCTACCTTTATGCTGTAGCTGTTGCCCGCACTGTGAACTTGATCCGGTAACACGACGTCGGCCATTAATAGTACACGACAGCGTGTTCCAATGCAGAAAGACGGGATTGCCTGGCGAATGCTTCACAAGGACCCAACCTAACGTGCGGTATCAAGTTGAAAACTATGTGAGACAGGTACGGATGTGGCTTACTATACTGTTTTTTTTAAGTGAAAAATTAATTAAAAATACCGAATCTATTTTTTTCTTTTATAGGGCCCTCAAGCTTGTTGTTGGCGACCAGTCCCAGTTCCTTTGCGGTAGCAAATATTTTGTATGATTTATTTCTGTAAAGATTGTAGCACGTGTTATATTGTAGCGGTTTTAAATTTAGCAGTGATGTTGGTGATTATATTTAAATAAAAATTATGTTGTTAAAGCATGTTGTTTCTTTTACTCAAATGTTTATAACCTATGTTCTTAGCTATCGTTTTAATTTTAACCAATAATTGCATAAGTAATTATAACATCTCTACTGGTTCATAATCTTAAGTTTATCATTTTTTCTTCATTTTGACCATTTATTTGGTTTCCAATCAAGCACAATTATCTCATGCAAGCCCAACAAACTGCCACGACTTGAAATGCATCAAATAAAAGTTCGAAACTGTAGTCTAACTGTATTTATTTTGTTCACATCACTATTAACACTATGAAAGTTTCTCGGTTTTTACTTAACTTTACATAATTTGAGTGTTGCAGCTGTATATGTTTATACAAGGATTTACTGCGTAGCATCGCGGCATCGGCGGGCACTTAGTCTCGCACACCATGGGTCCACAGGGTCCACAGAAGTTAGGAGGGCAACAAGCCGGGGAAGGTCCACAGTTCGGCATTTTCCTTTTTTTTCTTTTTACTTGAAAATTTATGATCAATGATGTCTTGGTAATCCAAATGAAAGCCGCGATCGAAGTGCACTCCTATTTATAAACATCACCAGACCTACGAGATGTTAGGCAATTAATAGATTTTTTATAAAAATCTAGTCGGTTGAAGAAGCCGTACACTGGTGTTCAAAAAAGTTATCTCTTTTATTGTGTTGTTATAATTGGTCAAATTAATGCAGTCTCAGTGACGGGATTTACTTATTTGTAAATCTGCTGTTCTTAAGTTAGCTACGAAAAACACCATTTAATTTGGAATTATACGGAACCAAACGGCGTCTATCCGCGCCTCTTAGCTAGCTTATAAAATTTTCGAGATCCGGCAGTTATAATATTGTTTACCTAACCTCTGCCATGGCTTATAATATTTCGCAGAAGTTAAATTTGGTCTTCTTCTTTTTATCGTTTGGTTGATAAACAACCTGATGTCAGAATTTAAGCCGCTTATAGGCCTTTGACATGGCTTTACACACTATTGAAAAATCTCTCAGGTGTGCTGGTTTCCTCACGATGTTTTCCTTCACCGTTTTTAGCAACTGATAGCTATGCTGATAGTAACTAAAAAACATGGAACTACAGTTCCTTAAATTAAATGGAGGTAGAGGCACGGAGAAAGCTTGGTTTGGATTTTAGGGAATGTAATGGCCGCAAAATATCGTTACTTTGGTAAGTGGTTTGGTAATACACCCCAACCTACCCAATACCAAAATAATAATTCATGAATCGTCAAGGAGAAAGCGCAGTAATTTATTGTTTTGCATTTTTGTTATTTATTAAGGAATCATTGCTAATGTCAACAGCGATGAGGAGAACTTATCGCTGTTGTTACTGGTAAGGTGCCCAGGGCTCATGAGACTCCCAGATTTAAAAAAATCATTGACTATACATACAGCTTTGCCATTTGTCCCGTTGTGTGACAGACATCCCTGTGATCTAGTGAAGTCTACCAATCGTGCGAAAGCCTATGGTACCTACATTTCGCCAGTTATGTTATAGGTCCCAAAGTATTATGTGATAGGGGGTGAGCCTATTGTCATGAACCGGGCAGAATCCAGACTCCACAAATTAGAGAATTACTAAGAGAATTACTTAATGGAGAAACCCAAACTGCTAAAATCTATTTTAAGAGGTGTACTGAATATAATGGGTACCAAGAATGGGTTAAGTTAACATTATTACAAAGATAAATAAAACCAAATCTAAATATAACAATTTTTATTAACACTTTTACGTAATACAACCAGTATAAATCACCACATGACGAGACAGTACTTTGCCTATACGCATAGACTGAGCGTACTTTGCCTATACGCATAGACTGAGCAATGAAGTTTGAAATCCAATTGCAGTTAAAACCAAGGCTTCAATGATGGCCGATAGCTATGACAGCTTTGTCAAACGCTGCTACTGGCTTTGGCGGCTGACCCACCGCTAGCACAGCATCTGTTGAAATATACGATTATAAGTACAGAGACACGATGAGACGTTAACTGGATAGGTATGTTAGTTGTTATAGATACAAAAAATTGATGCAAAATGTAAAACCAGGATTCGTGACCAAGATAACATTAGGAAAGGTGTCACTAATAGTCTGCTTGATAAGATTACTTAAAATTCAGCAAGCTAGTTGAGAGAAATAATCGCGTGCGCCGCAATGGGCGCGTCACTGGATGTTTGCTACTTGACTGTATACTGTGACGAGTGAGCCGCTGCCACCGCAGCAAGGTGGGCAGCATGGTCGTCGGCAGCAAGGAGCTGGACAGCCGCCACAGCCTCTGCAACAAATCAATACCGCTGTATATAATATATTATGACTTATTTGCCGCGGTACTCTTCTCTGTTCTCTACGGCACTGTTTTTTTTTGGTTGGCTTTTGGTGTCGCACATGATAAGCAATTTTTATGTTGCAAAACTAGATGGCGTCAGTATTTCCTTATTCCTCTGAGAAGAAAAGCCAAAACAAAGCGGTCAAGATCTCTTTTAAAGTCCAAACAGTGTAACAAATAGTGTAGGTTGTCTGCGATGGTCTTTTGATAAAAGAACCAAAGCAGATTTGAGTCCTGTCTTGACAGACGCCCCGTCTCGTACTATCTGCAGGACGTTTGGGTAGGCTTGTACTGAAACCGCCAGACAAGAGACTGTACGAAATAGAGAAATCCTTCTTATCGATACATGTGAGTGTCGTGCTGTATATATTAGGGACCTTGATGCTCAATGTAAAATTATGTCATTATGGGTAATTTTAGTAGGATAAAATATTCAAAGGGCCAGACATACAAATTGATGGATACTCATAACTATCTGACTTGCAGTACACTGAATAATCACGCCTGTAGTTAACCTTAACCTTCAAAACGATTTAGGTAAGATGAATGATGGTAGATCACAGGAATGAAAATATGTGTTAATGCTGTGAGAAAATAAGTCTGTGATAAAACCTGTATATATCTTAAGTAGTTTAAAATATAAGCAAGTATAGAGAACAAAAGACTGTAAGGGGATGATATAGTTTAGGCTAGACATAAAAGGGAACCAGTTATTAGAAAAGGTTGTGAATACTCTCACAGAACAAGGAATGCAAAAAGACGCGTCGAATTAAAAAATCTTACCTAATTGCGGACATAACAGTTTGCAGTTGACCAATAACACCCATTCGATCACACATTTTTGTATATTTTAGGAAATTATTTGTATTTAAATTTTAACTGACAATTTTGCCTTTCCAAAAGTTTGAACAATAGTGAACTGTCACTGCATTGACCCAATCTTGGCCGATGACAGTTCTATTTTCAAAACAAATGTCATCTGATTTAATGCCAATTATTTTTTTCAAAAAGTTTTAATACCTCGAGTTTTCTAGACAAATTAGTTACTTCTTTTGATGTGCTTGATATGGCAAAATATGAGTCTTATAAATATTATCTGATCAAAGTTGGTAGCTTGGTACTATGAGAGGAACCAATGGAGTAACTACAACACCATGGTGCAGGACAGGACAATAATTGTCATTATTACAAAATGAATTTTCATTAAAAGCCATATTCAAGATCTCAAAATCTCCTTTTTCTGACACCTTGGCTACTTGTCTCGCCTCATTCACCCATGGGCTATCCCAAACATATCTTTGACCTGAGCAGAGTAAACTCGTCAAGGTCTTATACTTTTCATCTATTTTCTGAACATTCGTCTCATACAGTTGTTTAGTTATTTTTTTTCTGCATGCCTATATCGATAGATCACCTACATCTATAAATTTTATTTCCGCGTTTGTTTACCTGGCAGGCTGGTATCTTTTGTGTATCTGTCAAAATCTTTCACTGGGTAATAGCATAATACTAAACATTTTTGTTCAAAATCTTAACTTTAGTCTCACCTACATAAACTATTATTGCTTTCTGCTCAATAGCTCTATACATGATTATTACCATCTTCTCTTACACATTAGTAGATTAGGAGGAGATTCATGATTTTATAATCATTATCATCATCAACCGGAAGACGTCCACTGTTGAATAAAGGGGGAGGCCCTTAGAGCGCCACTAGTAATTTAAATAATTATTTCAAATAACTATACATAAATAATATACAATCTAGCACTTATACTACGTAAAAATAGTATTTATTTCTTATATTTACCTGTTTACTTAACAAGTGTTGTAGGAAGGTGAGCACGTCGGATAGTGCGATTGAACCTGAAAATAGACATATTTACAACGTTAAATTATTTTTTCTTTAGTTAAGTGTTGATTAATAAAATGCTGTTGTGTATTTGACCCTGAAAGGTGTTGAAAGAAATAGGCCAGCTACATAAAACAGGCTGGAATTTAGACTTCATTTCATGCGCCTATAGAAATAACATTGAAACCGCACAATTTGTAAAAGTAAAGCAGAAGGCCCGAATTCGGTGTACCTGCGTATTATCAACATTAATCAACTAAGGCGCTCCGCACACAGAGCAACTTTAATCTTTGAGCTGCAATAACTGGCAACGTGCAACTAGTTATTTAAAACGATTATCATATCATCTACAGTAACTGCGCAAACCTAGCAACTCACTCTTCCAAATTGCCGCAACTAACAAGGTAGTACCAGTTATGTCAAATGTTGGTTTCCGCAATCAGTAAACGTAACGCATTGAGCAAAGTTTTTTAAATTTCCATATGAAGGTTACCTAAAAATTGCATCTACTGTAAATTGGAATCACTTTTGCTGTACTGTTGATAAGAGATCTTTAGAAGTTTACAGTTGCCTCAACTGAAGGCTCCGTCTGCGAAGCACCTTACGACTTATCATATAATCAGATCTTGATAATCACTACAAATCTTACTAGTATGCCTGTGGTTTCACTTGCTTTTTCAGTTATTACTTTTAAGGTATACAAGCTACGAACGGGTACTGAGTAAATAAACTTTTTTAGATCTGGTTTGTGTAGTAGTAGATGGGATTGAAGGTTGATTACAAAATGGTGACTATTGAAATAGATTTAAGATTTCATTATCGTACCGGTCGTTCGTAATTAATGAGTTGATAGCGCACTTTCTTGTCTTGGTTGTTAAGCACCATGCCAGGCCAGCTAGTTGGTCTGTAGTCAAAGGTGCTGTCATGAACAATGAGGGGTCGACGCACCGTCACATTGTCCATACCGCACGGCAAACATGGTGGCCCCTGGAAGGGAATAAACTCTGTACAGTCCACATCTCATATCCGTCCGTGATTTCCACCTACCTCTAGGAAACAAGCGTGACTAATAGACTGTATGAACTTTATATATAAGTGGTGGCGTTTGTTAATTCGTGATAATCGTTAAAATTATTTTATGCTTCTAATAATACCTTTGACTGTATTCTGAAGACCAACTTAATACTTTTCGTCCCTGGGACTTATGAGCGCTAATATTTCTTTTTCTAAACATGCTATTATTACTGTATTTTATAGTAATAGGCTGCTTTCACAGCTGGTCGGGAGACCCGTACGGGCCGTCGGTACACGGTAGGGGTCTCCTGTACACACGGTTGCTAGGAGGCGGGTAGCGTTCTACAGGAGCGGGTCGCGGACGGTCCAATTCGCGTCGCTGTGAAACAATGTTCTAGCGCCTCATATATTGTGTCTTCGTTCCAGTACGGGTCTGCCAGACAGCTGTGAAACCAGCCTGGACATATTATAACAACTTACCCTGACTGGGATACAGGGAATGTAAGTTGGCGGCTCTTTGTAACTTGGTAAGCATTGGACTGGGCTGCACATTTTGTAGAGTGATAAAATACTTATTTTTACTAAAATTTCGTAAAATATATTTAGTTAGCTTTTTGGATTAAATTTTCATGATTTTCACATCAAATTTGTTTTTGAAATATGTCATAATTATTTTCCTGCGGAAATAGATCTTTCAAAAACAAAGATTCTGCTAGACCGCCTTCTTGTTTTAGGTATATAAAATCAGAGATCCTTATGATATTTAAGGCGGACCAAACAAATTATTTTTCTTGCGGTAGTCATGTGGTATAGCAGATGTTGTATAGTTTATTTCAAAATGTATACTGACCATTTCCTGTCTCTTCCCAGGGGAGAGGTTCCAAAGGAAATAGTCAGTGTACATTTTTACAAGGGATAGACATTTTTGTTGTTTAAATCCTCTGACTGACGCTGAGGATGAGCATTAATGTTTACTACATCGGGGTGCTTCCGGTCACTAGACTACCTTTTTGTAAAAGTCGAATCTGCAATGTTTTGGTTTTATGCAGCGATGAAGCACTCTACAGATGCTCCAACAATAAAAGCGCTAGGGCTATTTGATTCCAGCTCATTAGTCTATGATTCCAGTAATTTTTAAGTCAGTCGAAGGTCTTACGCATGAAAACGTTAGAGGAGTCAAGACTATATTTTATGGAATATCGAAAAAACATACCAGCTTTTTTACTCTTAGACTGTTAGAAGAATATTTATTAAATTAGACAGGATGCTTATATCTACATTACTCCTGTCTATTACAAACCATTCAGATGTTAACAAAACATTGGCAATAATTTCACGAAGAAAACGTTTCTGTCTACAGGTTTTCAGTTGTGCAAAGAACATGCGCTGGATTAAAAAGTAGGTCGCCAATTAGGTTTCAATGAAATTTATATAGAGTAGCTACCTATTCAGATTATTTCTGTTACAAACTACACTGGTTTGAATATAATGTAAACGGGACTATCGTAATCTGCAGATCATTACTATAAAAAAAACGATTCGTACTTGGCAATTTATTATAAAATACTGGTCGAAAAAATTATTCAAATTAGCATTCTAGAATATACAAAAAAGTCAAAGAGGGTTGTGAAAATCAAAATACAGTCAGTTTTTATAAATCAATCGTGTAATAAACATAAAAATTAAGTAAAAAAATTATAAAATACGTAAAGTCTTTTAAAAACAGTACTTAGATCTTTTAAGATAAAATTGATCGAATCTTTTCTTAGGATAAAATACTTAATTTCTATCCTATTAAATCTTAAATATCTATTGAACGAATATTGTTCATCTTTGATAAAGCTAAAGATTTTTGCTATTGCAATAGATTTTAATAAATAATTATTACAAAATGTAAGTTCTGCTTATGGTTAAAGTGATAGATTGTGTTTGTGCAGGCTCTTAAGCTGTGTATCACATATATGTTCATTTTGACAGGTGTGGCGGATGCGGTGGATGCGGTGGTTGCGGCGGGTGTAATCCCTGCTGCGGCGGCTGCGGAGGATGCGGCGGCTGCGGCGGTTGCGGCGGCTGCGGAGGTTGCGGCGGCTGTGGTGGAGGCTGCGGATGCTGCTGTCCTAAGATAACAATCTACACGTGCTGTACGAAGATATGTTGATTGTTGGGACATTACAGGAGCTGCATGCGACAGCGCCCCGGAAATGCTGCGTCATGACGTCTATTCGCAGCAAGCCCGGGGTGCCGTAACCAGTAGCGTCCTAGTGGCGTTTACACATTGTGCTGTAACTCAGTGGCGTTTTATTAAAGTTATGAAGCGTTTTCAATTTTGTTTTTATTTACGCCAGAAGCTATCTAGTTATAGTAAGGCTTTCCGTATTTCCACCACACTTGCAGTTAGGACTTATGGCCGAGAAAATTAGAAAAAGTTAGCAAGCCCCATCATCACTCAACCGGTTCTCTGTCCAAGGCGTCCCGTGTAGGTAGTAGGTAACGTGTTATCTTAGGTGAACAGGCGTGTCCACACAGAGTGAGCAGCCTCGCTAGGCATTTGCCGCGCCAGGAAACTATCCCCGAACGAGCGCGGCAGCCTTGGTATCATCGCGAGGCTGCCGCGCGCGGCAAGCCCGAGCCATGTTCGTTCGTTCGAAATACGCGATAAAAATGGAAATTCGCGGGATGCAGCTTCTCAGTTCTTAGCGACGGGTGAACGGATTTTGACGGGACTTTCACTGGCAAATAGCTGATGGTAGGGTCATTTAGGGCTTCTTTTAAGTTTGAATATATTTAGGGTTCCGCTGGAAAAAATGAAAACCCAAAACTTAATTCAGATTCAAACAGGTAAATCTGTTTAATGGCTGCTACGTACAGGTAATTTTAATTGAAATCCACGGGGGTGAAGTCCCGGTTAAAAGCTAGTCCGAGATTGTTGATCGAAGGACACAAGACACAAAAGTGTCCTCGTTTGCGCACTTCCTATAGGTCATAGCACACATAACACAGAAAGGAATCGTGACCGATCGACTCGAGCCGTGAAGAAAAGCCGGCTATTAGGCAACATTTTGTTAATAATGTCCGTACGGATTGAGGAGCCACTTCAGATTTCTAAATAATAATTTCGCTGCTTTATTAGTACTTTAGATAATGCAATACAACAACCACTTGTTATTTTCGCGTCACGTCACTTACCCACTCGGACCCTCCGCTACCCTCTCACAGCCACTCGGACCCTCCGCTACCCTCTCACAGCCACTCGGACCCTCCGCTACCCTCTCACAGCCACTCGGACCCTCCGCTACCCTCTCACAGCCACTCGGACGCTCCGCTACCCTCTCACAGCCACTCGGACGCTCCGCTACCCTCTCACAGCCACTCGGACGCTCCGCTACCCTCCAACAGCCACTCGGACCCTCCGCTACCCTCCAACAGCCACTCGGACCCTCCGCTACCCTCTCACAGCCACTCGGACCCTCCGCTACCCTCTCACAGCCACTCGGACCCTCCGCTACCCTCTCACAGCCACTCGGACCCTCCGCTACCCTCTCACAGCCACTCGGACCCTCCGCTACCCTCTCACAGCCACTCGGACCCTCCGCTACCCTCTCACAGCCACTCGGACCCTCCGCTACCCTCTCACAGCCACTCGGACCCTCCGCTACCCTCTCACAGCCACTCGGACCCTCCGCTACCCTCTCACAGCCACTCGGACCCTCCGCTACCCTCTCACAGCCACTCGGACCCTCCGCTACCCTCTCACAGCCACTCGGACCCTCCGCTACCCTCTCACAGCCACTCGGACCCTCCGCTACCCTCTCACAGCCACTCGGACCCTCCGCTACCCTCTCACAGCCACTCGGACCCTCCGCTACCCTCTCACAGCCACTCGGACCCTCCGCTACCCTCTCACAGCCACTCGGACCCTCCGCTACCCTCTCACAGCCACTCGGACCCTCCGCTACCCTCTCACAGCCACTCGGACCCTCCGCTACCCTCTCACAGCCACTCGGACCCTCCGCTACCCTCTCACAGCCACTCGGACCCTCCGCTACCCTCTCACAGCCACTCGGACCCTCCGCTACCCTCTCACAGCCACTCGGACCCTCCGCTACCCTCTCACAGCCACTCGGACCCTCCGCTACCCTCTCACAGCCACTCGGACCCTCCGCTACCCTCTCACAGCCACTCGGACCCTCCGCTACCCTCTCACAGCCACTCGGACCCTCCGCTACCCTCTCACAGCCACTCGGACCCTCCGCTACCCTCTCACAGCCACTCGGACCCTCCGCTACCCTCTCACAGCCACTCGGACCCTCCGCTACCCTCTCACAGCCACTCGGACCCTCCGCTACCCTCTCACAGCCACTCGGACCCTCCGCTACCCTCTCACAGCCACTCGGACCCTCCGCTACCCTCTCACAGCCACTCGGACCCTCCGCTACCCTCTCACAGCCACTCGGACCCTCCGCTACCCTCTCACAGCCACTCGGACCCTCCGCTACCCTCTCACAGCCACTCGGACCCTCCGCTACCCTCTCACAGCCACTCGGACCCTCCGCTACCCTCTCACAGCCACTCGGACCCTCCGCTACCCTCTCACAGCCACTCGGACCCTCCGCTACCCTCTCACAGCCACTCGGACCCTCCGCTACCCTCTCACAGCCACTCGGACCCTCCGCTACCCTCTCACAGCCACTCGGACCCTCCGCTACCCTCTCACAGCCACTCGGACCCTCCGCTACCCTCTCACAGCCACTCGGACCCTCCGCTACCCTCTCACAGCCACTCGGACCCTCCGCTACCCTCTCACAGCCACTCGGACCCTCCGCTACCCTCTCACAGCCACTCGGACCCTCCGCTACCCTCTCACAGCCACTCGGACCCTCCGCTACCCTCTCACAGCCACTCGGACCCTCCGCTACCCTCTCACAGCCACTCGGACCCTCCGCTACCCTCTCACAGCCACTCGGACCCTCCGCTACCCTCTCACAGCCACTCGGACCCTCCGCTACCCTCTCACAGCCACTCGGACCCTCCGCTACCCTCTCACAGCCACTCGGACCCTCCGCTACCCTCTCACAGCCACTCGGACCCTCCGCTACCCTCTCACAGCCACTCGGACCCTCCGCTACCCTCTCACAGCCACTCGGACCCTCCGCTACCCTCTCACAGCCACTCGGACCCTCCGCTACCCTCTCACAGCCACTCGGACCCTCCGCTACCCTCTCACAGCCACTCGGACCCTCCGCTACCCTCTCACAGCCACTCGGACCCTCCGCTACCCTCTCACAGCCACTCGGACCCTCCGCTACCCTCTCACAGCCACTCGGACCCTCCGCTACCCTCTCACAGCCACTCGGACCCTCCGCTACCCTCTCACAGCCACTCGGACCCTCCGCTACCCTCTCACAGCCACTCGGACCCTCCGCTACCCTCTCACAGCCACTCGGACCCTCCGCTACCCTCTCACAGCCACTCGGACCCTCCGCTACCCTCTCACAGCCACTCGGACCCTCCGCTACCCTCACAGCCACTCGGACCCTCCGCTACCCTCACAGCCACTCGGACCCTCCGCTACCCTCACAGCCACTCGGACCCTCCGCTACCCTCACAGCCACTCGGACCCTCCGCTACCCTCACCACGACCCTCAAGTATTTGACAGTTAATTTTGGGCTAATCACTAGTTTAGTATACCATGCGTAAATAAAAATAAAACTAGTTATATACGCTTATTTATAGTAGTTTATTTCCACAAAACGGCACGGAGTATACTTCGAGAGAAGACATAACATCGAAGGCGCCGGGGCGCCATGTCCAACGTAGACACCATGGCTTGTCTGCGCGGACGGGCGCCACTCGTGCCACTAGCAAATCTTGGTGCAGCAAGTGTAGATTGTGATGCACGGGCAACAGCATCCACCGCATCCACCACCGCAGCAACCACCGCCGCAGCAGCCTCCACAAGGTCCGCAACACCTGAAATTGGAAACAAGAGGTTTTTTTTAAGTTTCGAGCACTTGGCTGATGGAAAGAGAGCTGAGAGAAGATACTTACATTTTTGCAAAGAGTTGTGTAAAGAGTACTTTAAAAATAGCCGAAAACGGTCAATATAGACCAATCGTCGTGTAAAAAATATTTTTTAAGATTTTAAAGAGATTTAAGTTTTTTTGGGTCTTTTTTTATAATAGTATATGTATCACGCAAGCGATTTGATTGAGTACTGACCTTACTTAGAAAATTCATTCTTTAAAACACCTCGCATTGCGTTTGAATTGAGAAGAAACAATCATCACATTTCTCATTTCGTTTTAATTATAAACTTTTTTGAGTATTACGTTGCCATACCTTTTAGAATGCAAATCAAAAAGGTTACAAGTATTTATTTAAAAAATTAAAATAATTAACCATCTAGGTGGTCGTGAATTCTTGATATCATTCCTAAATCAGTTTGCATAATTATATCCGATTTACATAACATTACTGTTTTCTGTAAATTAGGAAACAATGTAGTCAGTTACCTCTCTTAAAATTAAAAGTATATAAACATATTTTTTTACCCACAAGCTTAATGAATTAACTAAATAAACTTGCCTTAAAATCAAATAAATAAGACAAATGAAGTTAAATTTTTGTGAGGACAGCAAGCAATCAAAACCATCGGTTGTATGTATAGAGCACGACGGTGAAGTTTCGTGTTTTGAGTTAGGAGATTTGCCACCGCCACCTAAAGACCCTAAAAGTCTTGGTATAGTATTTCCATGTTGCATAAATAAGAAGCTTAACAGCAATAAACATACTAAAATTAAACTAGAAGACGAGGGCACCAAACAAGATAGAAAGGATTTTTGTTACAGGCGTGCCAAGCCTGCAAAGCGTGTGAGTTCTAAGGAACATCAATTGCCATCATTGATTGACAGTTTTAAAAACACAAGTATAGTTTACGTTTTTGACAAAAATGGTTTCAACAAGTTAATTAGTTATACCAAAGCAAATATTGATTGTGCAGATTCAGTAAATCCAAAAGTAAACGATTTTTTTGGCCAACATAAAAGTCTAGAAAAGAAATCTAACTCTAATCAACAAAAGCGAATTTTAAATACGTTTACAAATATGGGTAAATCTCTGCGAGCATGTAAAAGTCGGGAATTAAGAGGCGGCGTTCTCTCCACTGATTGTTTTTGTCTTCGAAGGAATGGCTTGCAGTACGACTGTCGAAGAAGTGGTTGTCAAAATAGTCCAGAATGCTCGGTTTTGCCTGGTCCTGTATGCGAACCAGCTCGTGTTGCTTGCATTACTCATTGTGCCAATCCACACGCCGAAGCTTTAAGCGAAATTTGCAAGATGCGCCCTTGGTAGAATATTATGAACCCTAGAATTCACGATTAGTTAACTTAGTCTGGATAATTCCTATAAAGCTGGCTTCCCACAGTACGTGACGGACGGATGCGGATCAGCCCGCACCGACTCTTCATGGAAAAAGTAACGACCGTAGTACGGCGATTCGGTAACTTCAAGAGTGCGGTATGAGGTCGTCCGCACAAACACACATAAGCATATAAAAAAAATACCACAGGAGCCGCAGCTGCAGCGATATGCATCACTAAGCAATTTCAAATGAAAAAATTGCTTCGAATCTCAAGACCCACACAGACCTGCACCGTTGGAAGAGCCCAGTATGCAGTGCCGCCGGTGCGAGACTGTACGTGGTCGTCGGCTGGTGTGTTAATACGCAGAATCATGCTCCGTGGGAAGCCAGCTCAAAATAATTATGTAGATAAATAATATCAAATGAGATTTGCTTCTTTCTAATAGCATTGGCTGAATTGAAAAAATATATCCTGGCACATGCAGAGTATTTGAAATAAGAAAAAAAATACACTATCACGACTAAAGAAAAAAATATGACAGAAGAAATTTTCACTTCGCCTAGTTTAGATGTACTTTTTATAACAAAAATTTTGTAAATTTTTATAAATAAATACTATATAAATTTTCTGTGATATTTCTCATGTAACAATTTTTCAATCTCAAAAATAATAACTAAAAATATAAAAAAATCCATCCTCCTCTGCTTTTCCAAATCAAAGGGACTTTAATCTCATAAAATGTAAGTTTTGCAGAGTTTTTTCAGTTTTTCAGTCAGTACTGAGGTAAATGCTCACTGTGTCTCATATTAAGTATTTAAAGCATCTGTTCCACTACTTGTCTGTAGAAAAATCATGTTTAGGTATCCATACACGGTTAGGTGTGCCTGCACAGTTAGTTAGGTGAATTTGAGCCGAGTAGAAGACATACACGTAGTGGTAAACCTGTACAAACTCTGTTTAAACCATGGCACCCTCGGCAACGGCGCTAGATCTTGGCGCAATAGCGCTCATAGGTTATTAGTTTTATTTAAGAAACACACACACACATGCATGCACACATGCTGTTATGCACAGGCAAAAAACATATAAATATTCATATTTTTTCCGACTGCCTGTGCACTTGGTTAAACCTGCACAAGTGAGCAGCATACATACTCCGGTTCAACTGTACAGGTAGGACAGTCCGTTACACCCTAACGTGTATGGCTACTTTAATTCAATTAATAGTATACAAAATCTAAAGATCGTGCGGTTTATGAGTCATTATGAAGATTTTCCAGAAGATCCAATCTTCATCACTGTCAAAAAGTAAGGATTGGCGTCTGCCATGACTTAATTTGAAGTACTGTCATCTTTGTTCAATGGTTCTAAAATAATGTTTCCGCTTTTAGGTGTTCTCCGTGTGGTCCTATGGTATGCTACAAATATGAAGACTGTGGTCCCCCGGTAAGTTGAGCTGTGCTGAAAATAAACATGACGTAGGTATGTTTGCTAATAACGAATCTAATGGTCGTGTCGATGTTTAGCTACAGTGTCTACCGCGATCTGCGTTCAAGCGCAATGGACTGCAAGATTGCCAGTTCTTCCAGCAGGGCTCGATACGGTACCTGTGCCGAGCAGACTGTTGCTGCCCCAGGCCGTGTCCGCCGTCCTGTCCGCCGTGCTGTGTGCGACGCCCTCCACCCGGCAAGACCTACGTAACGCGCTTCAGCGACTTCGACCTAGTATCGCAGTGGTAGAAGGTTTTTTCGCGTCGGCCTCTTGCCTCTAAAATTTTGGTAAATTTCTATTCAATCACTCACGGCGGGCAGAATAGTCTTACTTGGCACTTAAAATATTAAAGAATTTATTTTTCAGAAAGGTAAGTCCTCTGATAGAGGCGCTAGAGTGGAGGAGGACGGCGAAGAAAAAAAGGACGAAAAGGAAAATCAGTTGAAGCGAACTAAGAGTCGCGAGTTACGTGGCGGCATCATGTATTACAGCTGCCATTGTATCAAGCGAAATGGACTCCAGCATGACTGTCGCCGTACTGGATGCGGCGGCGAGCCCGCGTGCCTAGTCTTGCCAGATCCCTTGTGTGCGCCTAGTCAGTTAGCGCGCGCTCGCGGTCTGGCAGATCCTGCTGCACTGGCAGCTCACACACGTGCTCAAGGTGGTGCTGGCTCTGGCGGACCAGCAGTTACAGGTTCCGGTAGCGGAAAAAGATTTATCGTCTGCGAACTGAAGGGTATTCTGCCCGACGTCGCGGTGGACAGGGGCGGAAAATGCTGTAAGTGTCCAGCTACATTTGTTGTACCGCCTACACAAGGTCCTAGTAGTGGTGGCTCCAAACCCCATGCATGCATCTGCACCGGGGGCACGGTTCCAAAGAAAACTTTACCAAATACTCCAGTTTCCCACACGTGCTCGTGCAATTGCGGCCATGGCTCTGGCTCACCAAATATGCAACCTTCCGTAATTCAATTTGACGAAAAAACTATCGAGAAAATACTTAGAAGTTTTGAAACTAAAGAGTTGGCATCCAGCGCAAAGGTTGCAGGCCCAAGC
This sequence comes from Abrostola tripartita, assembly GCA_905340225.1. Lineage (NCBI taxonomy): Eukaryota > Metazoa > Arthropoda > Insecta > Lepidoptera > Noctuidae > Abrostola > Abrostola tripartita. Next base: position 8,862,376 of record HG996487.1, on the reverse strand, counting down.
GGTCGTTCACGTGAGCCAACTAAACCTGTTGCTAAAGAAGAACCTTGTACTAGGCAAGGTTGCATACACTGGCAGCCACCGCCGCCCTGCGTATGGGATGCTCCGTGTAAAGCGGACTGTTTTGAAACTCCGGTGTCAGTCCAGCCGGGCCGCAACCCGCTAACGCGTGGCGGCGGTGCCTTCCTTAGCTTAGGGGAGTCATCTGGACGTAACGTGGTATCGAAGGCAGCTCAACAACCACGCGAGCGATTGAAACTGTTGATGCCTGAATGTTGTACAGGTTGTTCTGCGCCGAGTGACGGCGGCGCAATGGCGAGCGGCGGCCCGGCGGCTGGCCTGCCCTTGTTGGTGATGAAGCTTTGCTGACCGCGTTATTTTACTAAGCTCACTGATTTCCTAAAAGCTTAAGAAAAAGTGAAAAATAAGCCGAAAACATTAAATGTTTATAATTGTATTATTTAATTGGTTTTATTTGTTAAAGAATCATCAGCTTTTTCTGGTAGGAACCTACTATCATCATCATCAGCCGGAAGACGTCGATTTTTGAATAAAGGCGTCCCCTTTAGAACGCTATAATGAAAGTCATCTTTCCATTTGCATTTAAACCTTTTTTAGTTAGGTTAGGTTCACATACAAACTAACCTAAGTTTTTTACTCAATGCATACTTATGATAAATACACATAACAAAAATGCAATATTAAAAATATTGTCTCGTCTGTTTGTTCCGGCTTATGTCCAAACCGGCTGGACCGATTTTAACCGGACTCGCCCTGTTTCCACCAAGGCAGAGACGAGAGATGTTTGAATAAATTATTCAGATTTCGTTATTTCCACATCTCTTCTCCGCTTACGGAATCTGATGTTTGAATTCAAACACATCTCCTCTTGTCACCTCTCTACTTTGATGGAATCCAGGCTTCACTGGCGAGATAGCTGATGATGAACCAGGGTTTAATAAAGGTTACTTTGAATTTCTAAAATGTTCAGGTTACCGCAGGAAAAAAGAAAAAACACGGGAAATTCGAAGGTTACAGCTACTCCGCGGCAGCTTGACGGATATTGACGACACTTTCTTTGGCAGATAGCTGATGTTATAAGGTCTAATCAGGACACATCTCTGGGTCTAATATTTAACATCAATAGACCCACAAAAATGTCTAACGACAAACGTTGAAGTCTTCTCGAATCTGGCAGAATAGTTGGAAGCCCGACTCAATTGCCACAAAAAGAAAAAAATAACATAATTTCAAAAATATCAAGGTTTCTGCCTAAAATAAATCCCCAAAATTGTTAACAAAGTCAGATTCTACAGTGCGGCCTCTGAGAGAATGCGTTCCTGACGACTGTCATTAGGTCAATACTTGTGACGGGCAATAAATAACACCGAGAACGAGGACGAAGTCACGGGTAGTAGCAAGCTAGTATTAATAAAAACAATTGTCATCAATGCCATCAATTGTTTTGGACGTCGATACTTCAATAGTTGCTATTTATTGGTAATGGGTAGGTATGGTTTTTAAATAGGTACCTTCCGTGTGAAAACGCTCTTGCCCATCTGGTAACTGCGTCAAGGATCTATCCCAACTCGTCCCTCTTAGCTAACCTCTCAGACCTTTGAGGTTACCTCGTTCAGATAAGAGGTTAAAAACTTAAAACGTAGTGATTATATTCTCTTTGGTTAAAGGGCCCTAGTCTACAATGAAGTAAATCGTTTGCGATGTTGACACATTTACATAATTATATGTGTGCGATCCGTCCATAGTAATGATCCGTCGTTACGATCGGTCTGATGCGACGGATTGTAACGTACCTTTATGGAGCCTATAACACGTTATTTACTAATTTGTCAGTTGGTAAGTAGGTAGTTGTGGTTTCAACAATTTGGAATTTAAATCCGTGTAAATCATTTAAGTATACTATCCTCTTCTGTGACACGCTGGCAGACAATTTTGAGATAAGATGATGATTTTTGCCAGCAACGTCAGACGGGTCTTAAATCTGAAAGATGTCATCAGTAGCTTCACATTAAAATATAATTTTATCCAATCAAATATCAAAAATAACCAAATAAAATGTCAATTAAACAAGCATAATCTAAATTAGCTCAAAACCCATGCAATAATGTATTATTAGTCAAAGTACCGATAAAAATGCAGTAAATTGAACAAGTACGCCTGAACGAAAACTTATAGCAATGGCATCGATGACTAAATTTGTTCGCTCTGCGATTTGTCCTCATGTTAAATCAACGTTTTGTATGCTTCGTTGTGACCCGAGGTCTTCCTATACTCGTCACTTTGGAGCGCATTGTAGCGGATGCAAAGACGGTTCAGGTAAAAATAGGAACATACAAGATATACCATGCATACTGTGTCCAATATCCGGGGACACCAATAATCCAAGTAAACCCACTATTTATGAAGTAAGTTCATAAAATGATTCTTTTACAATATTTATTGTGATTTTTAGTAAGTTGAAAGTTTTTAAAGTTTATTTTAGTACTTAATTGAGATATAAATGTTAACTCCTTTTTTGAGAAGAATTAACGTTAATATAAAATGAGATAAGATTTTTTACTAACTGGCAATGTATAAAATCTTCGGAATCCAGAATCAGCGTAGATATATAATTGTACGCCGATTCTGGATTCCGAAAATTTTATATATTGCATTATTTTGTTTGTCAGTTTTCTCCATTAATGCTATGGCTAAAATTTCCTTCCGGATTTCATTTTCCAAAAAATTAAGTTTGGTAATTTTTTGGGTAATTTGCTACAAAAATTACCCAAAAACCCAACATTAGGTATAAAGAATTATAAGATGAGAATGCCAAAACAGACTGCATCCATTTCTCTGTTATCTATATATTTAACACTAATATTTATTTTCCTTGAACACAATAAATCACACTACACTAAAGTCTATTTTTAACCCCCGACGGAAAAAGAGGGGCGATATAAGTTTGACCGCTATGTGTGTCTGTCTGTCTGTGGCACCGTAGCTCTGAAACGGGTGAACCGATTTGGATGCGTTTTTTTTGTAGAGCTTGTTTTTAATTGCTAGAATAGCCTTTGACAGTTTTTATGGCAAAGCTGTGAACACAACATTATGTATACCACTGATAAATAGTGTCTAATTTTTGAAAATCCAGTTCTTAGCTTTTAATTATTATTCCAGTCACGAAAATATGGTCACAATCTTTCTACGGACAGTGTGATACCTTGTTTTGAGACACTACCGGATTTCCCCACTGGTGTTTTCCGGTGCACAACGGGAGAGGTAAACTAAGCCTACGTTTAGAACTTATTTAAATAGTTTTCACTCATGAAAATGGCTTTGTAGATTAATTTTATCATAAACGCCTTTATTCAAACAAACAAAGAGCGACGGCTGAAAATTTGATCTATTGAGCACCTATCTACTAAGTGTCAGGCTGAAACAGTATAATTACAGGTTACCTATGTTATGATGTAGGTTAAGTATGTTGTGTAATTGGTTAAATTAGACGTTTAACATCTCTGTCTGCCCGTGACCATGAATGCTAGATAAAGGATTCGGAACATCGGGACCAAAAAACTAAAAAAAACCGCGATAAAATCCGATTTATATTCATGTTGTATGGACTAATAATTACTTGGGTGTATGTCATTAGCAAAGTCATTGTAGTCCATAATCCTTTTTATTGTATTGTTTTTGTACAACTTCCAGGTCCTCGGTCGCGGAGCTGGAAAGTGCACATACTATCAGAATCCAGAATATTTCTCCTTCCATCACATGAGCTTCTACGATTTCAATTTAAGCCTAAGACAGTACCGTAAACGATGTCCTAATACAGGAAGGAAACCAGTTTAGGTAATACTGATGTAAATATTACATTAACAGTGAAGTAAAAATCGCCTTATAAAGGAATCATTATAAAGAAAATTTTTAGAGTACCTATATCATATTTTGATAAAAGCTTTTACTAATTGTTACTTAGTCAGGAATTGTACCATTATATTGCTGACGAATATAATATTTACTATGATATCTACAACGCTATGGGATAATGACCTGCTACTACTATACCACAGTTACGACGTTCTATGTTACATTTTTAATGGCAATATATTCAAAATTAAGATGATTTTGTTTTGAAACAATATTACGATACGAAACGTTATCTTTAAATTATTATAGTTGCCAATTATTGTCGCTCAAAAGTAAATAGATTAAGGATCGAGTATTCCGCCTCGTTTGGTTTTTTAAATGATAAACCCTAAAATATTAATAAATAAGGGCATTCAACTACTCTGTTTGGATGCTAACAGACATTCCGGTAAACTTTATTCATTAGAACCTGTATCGGGTTCGTATAGAATTCAACCGTGGCTAAATGGTTTGATTTGGTTCCTTTAAGTCTGTAGTTAAAAATTTAAAGTCAATACCTGAGTTCAAAATATATTTGTATTTAAATATTGAAACAACGGTTGAAGTCTTTAATAACCTCGGACTCTTTACAGGAACATCTTTAGCTATTTACCTGGTGGTACTTAATATAATATAGACATAAGTCCTGTATTAGATTATTGATCAAATGTAATGATAAACGTATCGACAACTAAACGAAAGATTATAATTACATTTTAAAAAGTGAAATTACAAGATTTATAATCTGTTTATCCGTTTTGTTTTTAATTTATTTTAATTTTTAATAATTCTTAAAATATACGGAGCCTGTCCAATTTCTAGTGCCATAACAAATACTGCCTCAATTTAGGGTTTTATGGAGCCAGTGTTCTCCTTATTTCTTCTAAGGCGAGAGAGTTCAACGGACGTGCTAATACATACTATTACAGTCCTTAATATGAAGTAGTTTGTACTATTAGGTCTATTATTTTGGATACAGCTTTCTTTAGTAATTATGCGTCCGGTGAGTAAATAAGTCATCATAAATGAATCATAAAATCATCATAAAAGAATCATAAAATCATCATAAAATAATCCATCTTATTTCTAAACCTTAATTAAGGTTTCATTAGTGATTGCGTCGCGTTGTAATTTGTCTTACAATTTGCTTATATAGAAAAACTTCCTAATAGTTAGAATGATTTATGCGTGGTTTGTGTTTAATAAGCATGCTGGTGCAAATTATTGCGCGTTCCATTCCGTTAGTATCACAGCACAGCTGACAGGCTCCGGCAAAGTTTTGAAAACTGCCCCCTTAGGACAGTTTAACATGTGGAAACGAGACGCCGCTACATGCTGTGTAATGCGGCGTCTCGCTTCCACATCTTAAACTGTCCTACTTTAAGAGTTCATGGTAAGGGGGCTGTAGTAGTCTTCCTTCATGCATCATTAAGCAGCTGTGATTGTATCTTGGATAGAAAACGTTATGGTTTTCGTAACAGGTGACTTTTAATTCATTCAAAGCAAAAACTGCTCAATAAGTTCAAATTTTTCTAAATTATTATTTATTCATTGTTATGGAGCGAATGAAGCGTTATAATACATAGTTAGTATATTACATAGATACATACTACCTTTCATCACGGAAACCACGAACTTCTTCGCATAAAACTCATTAAATAACAATTATTGAACTTTCTAATTGCTTTGTCGCATATACAGTGTGTATTTAATGACACTCATTCGGGTTCTTATGTGACAATCAAACGACTCCATTGTACTCCCAACGTCTTATACGTTTGTTTTATTGTTTTTTATATGATATCAAAGAGAGCTTGAAGTAAATACACTGATTGCTTACCTATTGTTTAAAATGTAATTTTTTTTCTGTTATTTTTCTGTTTGAGCCTAATTGGGTATAATCTTAGTAGGTATCAGTTAAAATAGATTTTATTAAAGGAATCAGAATCCTTTTACAATGTTTATAATAAAGACATCTAGGAGTGTAAAGCGGTAGCGTCCAATGCCACGTTTGCCTAAATAAAACCAGACTTGTGCCTCTCTTTAATTTCAAGCGGGCCCGATAGATGGCGGGCTAACCAATGAGGCAGGAGGGGGTCGCCAATACGTAGTTTCGCTTCTGTTATTTTTCATTGATTCTTTGACACCTAATGTTACAAGAAAGACCCAGAAAGATGATAAATCGATATAATTACAGGAATCTAGATTTAAAATTGGAAAATTAAAGGTTCTTTAAAGTATTTTAAAGCCGCCAGACTGCACAGATTTTAAACTTTACCGTGTCTATTATGAAAATATCTCAGGTAAAAAAAGCAATTCAATGTCAATAGGATGCAAAAGAGCACACGTCCGAACTAAAGACCTGGATTCAAAAGGCTCACAGGCCACAGTAGCGTTCAAGGGAGGAGGCTCATGCACAGCAGTCGGTCAACTTAAAAGCTGATGATGATGATGATGCAGTGTAGGTATATTTATAACATATAGTGTGTATGTAATATGACGTATACATGATTATACATGTTGGCCATTTCCGAGGATACATGACATTGTTTATGTTCTGTACAGAGAAGAGTGTTTTAGTATTACCATACAAGTGTTGCGCATATTGTAGCCATCTTGTTGACAAGGGAAACCTGTGATCTATAGGTGTTCGTGCCGGCTACGTCGTCGCCAGTCGTCTGTCTGGTTCAATTATATTATTTACTAGAGGCCCGCTCCGGCTTCGCACGGGTATAAAATATTTCTCCACTATTTAATGGATGTTATTATACATATAAACCTTCCTCTTCAATCACTCTATCTATTAAAAAAAGCCGCATCAAAATCCGTTGCGTAGTTTTAAAGATTTAAGCGTACATAGGGATATAGGGACAGAGAAAGCGACTTTGTTTTATACTATGTAGTGATTGGTGTCTATAGAGACATCTTTATTCCCTTTTCAATCATCATCATGTTTGATCCCAAGACCGTCATATGATTGGTCAGATGGTCAGAATGATTACCTACTTGTATTAATATATAATAATTTAAAGTTCTTGGTAAATTGGACATCGTATAACAACACATTTTCCGAGTAAAACGACTAAAAACGTAACAACATTTATATTTAATTTGCATATTCACATTAATCACTTAAATATATCTATTTATCTTTTTACTTTTAATACCTATAAATTTGGATTATAAATGATATAAGTATTGTAATTTGTAGCGCTCCTTAACAAATTACCGAAGGATAAAAAAAAAAAATTGACATTATCATGCAGAGATGCAATATGATAATCTTATCCAAAAATAAATAAATCACATTAAATGCTAATACTTAGTTATAAAAAAAACATAAAATTGTTTTGTGCTAATATTATATCTCTAAGCTTAGTATTTTCGGCTCATGATACGATAAACTAACCATATCGGTAGAGCCATAGCAAGGTGGTACATTAAATAATTATTTTACAAAAAAAACGTGACCGCTTATTATAATCTTTATTTCGGACAAGTATCATAATTATGACCTAATTAGCTGCAAATGTGCTGTACTTTAACCCATGGTAGAGGAATTATTATCGTATTTCCTATTACCTTGTAAGTACATATACAAACAGTTTTTGGTCATTTATTCGACAGGTACGACAGTGCAACAACACACAGTCACACGTCATTGACGTTTTCTTTTTAATTCTGTCTTTCGCTACGAGATTAAAGACCACTCAACTAGATGAGATCTGCGGATGAGACGGCCACACTGTTAATGTTATAAGGGTAAGCTTACTCAGGGCTCATGAATAAATTTATTGTATCGTTAGAAAAGCCTTAAGCCGGTATGTTAGAAACTTGAAACTTTTTTATAATTATAGTTAAAATAGAAAGTTGAAGGTTGGACAGGTGGATTACATGATGATCTACCTACCGACCAGTTTAGAGATACCAACATAAATTAATTTAAGAAGTTAAAATCTGATAGTATCATAAAACACACCCTTTTGAGAATGATGTAATTTGAAAAGGCTCACTCATCAAATAACTTATATTTGCATAATATGCATACATAATATTTTTTATTGAAATATTTGGTACACAAGATTTCTGTGGCCTGTGGTAGGGAGAACATTCCTCTTAGGTAATGATGAAGGGCTAGCACATAGGTTAGTCTTAGAAATCTCTGAGCATATTGAAAAACAGCATTAAGTTTTATACACGAACATTTGTATATTTCAGTGGCCAGCGCAATCAATTTATGATTGGAAATCTGTATATAGAGGTATAGTTGTGCAGACTTGCAGAGTTTTCTTGTTTGAAGATGATGTCATTTTGTATCGTAAACAAAATTATAGTATGTATTCTTCGTTATTTCCTTTTTTATTTTAATTTGTTTTATTATTAAGTCAAGTTCATTATTTAATATTCGATTCGATTAATTACATTAATTTTGTTTATTTTCTGCACTGCCAGTCAGTGCAGAAAATAAACAAAATCAGTGCTACTTTTATATACTTAGGTAATTTATAAACTATTGCAGAATATAAGGTGCAAGATTTATTTACAGTTCGTGCTGTTACCTTCTAAAATCAATTCTTGCTCCATGAATAAACATTGCTTGCGTTATGCATAATCGCATGTCGTCGCTACATAAACATAAAGTTTTTCCGCACATGGTACGCTAATATGTGAAACAAGGCGAAAGCTATACATATAATTAACAGTAACGATAAAATGTATGTAGGCTTGACATGTACTTATCAAACAGATCAAAATGCAGAGGAAACTGTGAAGAAGCTAATTGCACTCAACAATAGCCTGTTTAGCAGCTCCGGCAAGAACATCTTTACATTATGGGTGTAAAAACATTAAATCATCGCCTATACTTGTTTTTGAGTCACTCTCATTAATGTCAGGTCGAATCTGTTACGCAGCAATTAAACCAGTACATTTTGCGCTCCTTATGGCGCTCAAAGTTTGCCTGGCTATAAATTATAGCTGTCGATAGTTACCGGGTTTCAAGTATTACGATATTCCAAACCAGATGCATGCTTACCATAAAGTACTGTTCCCATTAATATGCAACATGTGGGTGTAACTCATTTGTTAAGTAACCACGCAAGTGCGTAAGGGTGTAATTCGATTGATTTACGAGAAGTATTTTTTTTATGTTTTTAATATACAATAGCTGTACCTACCTTATTAAGCTTTACGTGTGTTGTGTTTGTGTGTGCTTCGTGTGTCGCGTATCGTGTGAGGTACTGTGTCTTATTTGTTTTGCAAGAAATTCAAAATCTTTAATGGAAGCTAAAATGGATTTAGGAAAAATAAATCGACTACACTTGCAGTATATAAGTACATACAGGAGGCATTAAATATATTAAATACAAAAAAATACGCTGGGAATTCTACTAGACATGAGCAAAGCGTACGATCGTGTCTCATATAAAATATTGTTAGACAAATTATACCAAAATAGGCGTCAGAGGAATCGCTCACGAGTGGTTCTGTTCTTATCTGAAAAAATCGTACACAATAACACGTAGAACATCACTTCCAGGCGGGATCCATAGTCCAAGTGCAATTTTTAATCTACATAAATGATTTGCCATCAGTCATAAATGCTCATAGTTTACTATTCGCTGATGATATTTCCATGTGACGATAGTGTCAACCTAAATCTAGTCCTTGATGATAAATTGCTAAAAATCAATAACTGGTTAAAAACTCATAATTTAGAATACAAAAACAAAGTTAATGCATTACAGACCATATCAAAAACGCCAATTAAATATTAACTACACGTACAAGAATATTCACGTCCAATGCATAGATGAGTTCACACTATTAGGCTTAACTAACTTAACTAACATAAACTGGAAAGCACACATTCAAACAATAGCCACAAAACTGTCTAAGTTCACATATGTCTTAAGAGAACTAAAAAGAGCCACTGACTTAAAAACAGCTATGTCTGCTTACTATGCGTACGCATATTCATGGTTAAACTATGGCATTGTGCTATGGGGTAGTTGTGTTGATGTAGCGAGATTATTTATATTACAAAAAAAGTGCGTTAGAATCCTGGCAAATATAACAGACCGCATGGAGAGTTGCAGACCATCTTTCATTAAATTTAGACTTCTCACACTACCTAGCATTTATATCTTAGAGACTTGTAAATTTGTAAAATACCATTTATCACCCTTTAGCTAAAGATCAGCGCCCAACACAACGCAACTTACGTTACCATAATAATCTGGCCATACCAACTTCAAAATTAGCTTTATTTCACTCAGGACCACTTGCAATGTGCGTAAAAATATATAATAAAATTCCCAACAGGATAAAATCAATATCTACATTATGAAAATAAATTTGTAAACGAACTACATAAATAATTAAGATTAAAATGATATTATAGTTTAAAAGAATTCTTGGCTGAAAAATTAACATAACAATAAATAAAATATTTACGTATATATTTTAAGTATATGTATGTAAAAATACTATAAATTGTTTGCAGTGCCCTAACAGGGTTCATGTTTGTTACCATACTCTGTTTGTTATACTTACCATCTTTTTACAACATGTTGCAATGAATAAATAAATATGAATATTAACTTACTCCTCATAAAATGCGTGTGGTCCTCCTTCACCATTCAATGATGTCTTTATGACTTCTAAAGCGTCACAGATTGTCCCGGTTTACATGATAACTGAAGTGTTGTCCTTACTCTAGAACTTTAACTAAGGACTATAATTTGACCTACTAAACAAATATCAATAAAGTAAAAATTTAGTTTTATCTTCATACGTTTATCGTGATCTTCAAAGGTTATCTTCTAATCGTTAACTTGACAAACCCAATTCATGAGCAAATCTTATTGAATTGCCTGTTCGTGATCTATTGGCCAGCTACATCAGCAGATTTCTTAATTCAAAGTAATGTATCTCTAGCATTTTTATTTCCTAACCTCATGGATAAAACCTTGAACTATTAGGTTACAGACTTATAGATAGGTACCTAGTTTACTTGATATCGCTCGTATAGGCCGACGTCATATCACAATTTTTGTACACCACTTGTTAAGCTTGCACTCTCGTATCACATCAATGAAGTTGGTAATGAGTTCCTAAATATTAATATGGGAATACATTGACAGGGGTTTGGAACCTTAGTCATTACGACCTACCCAGATAGAACAATAGTTGGTTCAGTCACGCATCTCTCTGTCGTTTCCAATTTCCCACAGCCCCGCGAGGATAGCGGGTACAAGAGAACTTATCTTATAGCTAGTACTTGTTCAACAACAGTTCATAACGTGTTTATTACTTAATAATGTTCTACTTAAAGAATGATTAACACCTTGCTGATTAAAGTTGTTTCAATGCGTATTTTATCTTCATCGGATTACTGAATGTCTTGTAAAACGATTATGAGGATAACTTATCATACATTGTTCAGGTATCATATTTGGTCGATCATACAAAAAATTTACATAATTTTTGGCTCTTATCGACTTCTCTTTAATTTATAAAATATATTTACTTCAACTATTCGCTTTTATTTATTCTGCCTAAAGCATTACATAACAATATTAAACATTGTTTCTGACTTCACCAAATCCAAAATAAGAGGTCTATTAGGTTCTACAAAAGACATTAATTTCGAAATCTTTTCTGAATAATATTTTAATTAATGGAATTATTTCATCTTTATATGGAGGTTACGGTTTTTTCATTAGCGACGGTTAAAGCTGTGGCTTATCCATCATTGTGCAGCTTCAGTTGTTGAACGATGGTACACGGGATATTGTGTTGCCAGTCCCTACGCAACGCATATTGTTTACATTCTATTATTAACGGTTATGCGTTCTTTATAATGTTTGTATTAAAATTAACGAAATGGTGTGTCTGTTCGACATCACCATCTATAAGGTTATATTGTTCACAATTTACTTTTTTGTAATGAAGCTTTAGCTACAATCAGAACATAAAATAACATGTTACGCCTGTCTTCCGCCAAGGCACGACCTGCACATTATAGTATACCCAATTACCCACATTTCACAAGTCCCAATGTAATAGGGAGCGAGCCTATTGCCATTACCCGGGCACAAATCCAGACTCCGTGGTGCTACTGAGTATTACCTAATGGAAAAACCCAGTAACAATTTGCCTGACCCGGGATTCGAACCCAGGACCTCATGCTCAGCAGTCGCGCTTAGCAATCACTAGCCCACGAGGCACCTACAATCAACAGTTCTTAATGTTTTATAATGAAAGTTTCCTCCGTACGCTACGATAAAAATACTAAGTAAATAGATAATAATCGAAATCAACATTAGTACTAATTGTTGAATATAAAAAAATAGTTCATAGTTTCAGTAACGTATGATAAGTATGTCTTTCTCTACAGGAGTAGGGAGTGGGACTGGGATGGATGAAGGTTCGTGTTATTCGTGCAGAACTTTCGTAATAATATATGTATACGTTGAGAGTAAGTGGATACAGTATTCGTATTTTCGGTACTTAAGTGTGTAGTTTAGAAACAATTAGTATATAGATAGTTACACACAGGTCTGCTGGCATGTACTATGCAGCAAAATATTCACACGCCTCGCTCAGTGCTAGTTATGCAACATTGTCATACAATGTAAATTATATACTTATGTATGTTTTGAGAACGTCGTGATCCTCCGAGGTTTCAGTTCCATTCACTAGAGACAATGTTCAAGACTGTCTGGTTACATATCAAATGTCAACAATTCAATTATTAAAGATTCAACTTTTTCTAGTAGGAATTAATATTACCTATATTTAGTTATGTACAGATATTTTGTAATTATAAATTGTCTTTATTTTGCAGTTCTATCATCATGTTATTAAAACACTTACATAACCAACGTAAGTACTTTGGTTGCCATATTATAACATCACACTTATATTCCCCGAAGGGGTAGGCAGAGGTGCACATATACTACACCCATATTTCGCCAGTTATGTTATAGGTCCCATTGTAATAGGGGGCCTATTGCCATCAACCGGGCACAAATCCAGACTTCGTGCTGCTACTGACAATAACCTAATCGAAAAACCCAGTAACACTTTGCCCGATCAGGAATTGAAACCCTGTATGTCTTGCTCAGCAGTCGCGCTTAGCGACCACAAGACCAACGAGGCAATCTAACATAATCTTGGTAACCTGCAACAACTTTAGTTACCAAAAGAATATAATTATGTATATCTATACTATAATATCGAAGCAGTTTTATCAACATATTTTAGTACCTAGGTGTATAATAGATCCCAAATCAAATAGAGAGTATAGCTGAGGACGTGACCTTTGTACTGAAACTTTAAAGGCTAAGGTTATTGCCAGCCGTGTCATATCAGTGACCTTCACGCGTTGTGGTATTCAGGCAGACAAGTTGTTTTAATATTTCGTCAACTGTAAACGTCGAATCTCCATCGCTTAAAAAGATGTTTCTTAGATACGGGATTAGATATTCCATCTAAAAATAAATATGGAGTAATTTGACCCCGAAATTACACGTTAATTCCTGCTTATACAACACCTATTTCATGATTTTTCAACATAACAATATTCACAAATTAGCCCATCCTGGTGATACTCACCTGATAAAAAAAATTATCTCTTATTGCATTGCTATGCACTGCAGAGTACTAAAATAAAGACATTTCCTGCAACAAGAGAATACGGAATCGTGCATTGCACTTGAACAATGATATAATCGTAGAGAAATTCGCTCACTGACAGCCGTGTGTGACAAATGATGGTGATTTGTTTTGTGACCACAAATAGCTGTTTATGGCTAACGCAGCGTATTTTTAATGGTACTATTACTTTATGAGGCTAGCGACAGTACTTAGAAACATGTACCGTACTTTGGCACGTACTTAGGATATTTCCTTGCCATTCACTTTCAATGAGAAACTTTTCGCCAACGTGTGGTAGATTATGACACTAGTTTGAAGTAGGTGTGATTAATTATTATTTTTTCAATTGTTTTACACTATAATGTGTTTTAGCTGCTATGCTGTCTGTTAACAATGCGACACAGCAATCTTTAGAAAAGGATGTTGCAATTTAAACATACTCAAGTATCTGCACATTCACCCTTCAATAGTCATTTCATGACATTTTAATCATCGTGGCCACCAAGCTTAAACCATCTTAAACTATTTCTTGCACGATTAATTTCGAAAGAAAATATTTCCCTCACGCAATACCACTCAACTTATGATTAAACGTGTAATTGATATTGATTACTTTTTTACCGGCGACATGAACCACTTTATTAATGGTCTCTTGCTTAAAGCCAGAATAGGGACTTTGAACGTTATTAGCTATAACTTTCATTGTAATTTTACTTAAATATGTAGTTTACCGTGATTGACCAACTTCAGGCCTAGGCAAGACGAGAAGCAAGGAGTTTTCTGCTCTGCTGCTATTAAATTGTGCCTGTAAATCAGAAAAAAATAATAGACTCGACCTCTTCCCATGGGATGGTACCTTCAGCGCTAACAGCGCCATATGAGCTCTTTATTAGCTTAGACTTCTGCTAATTTATTTTAAAAACACAGTCGCGGTGCTGAAAGTGTTATATAAATATTGATTCTTATTTATAGAAATTGTTTTCTATCGATAGTTTAATGGATTATCGGCGAAGCAAATAAATTTTAGTAGAACTTACATACAGAGTCAAAGGTTAAGGCGCTGCCGATGGTCAAGTGGGAATCAAATCTAGTTTAGCTGGACCGTAGACAATTTATTTTTTCTAAATAGTTTGTTTTAAGGCTTCAACATTAAGTATGTAACTGATGCTGTTCATATGATATTTATTTATTTAGTATTTTGTAAAGTTAAGTAAAACAGTACTTCGCACTTTTCCCTGCAAAGGTGCTTGGCATCTTCAGTATCTAATGGCGAAAGCGATCCGTTCCTTGAGCACCTAATGAGACGATACATCGGCATTATAATTAAACATTAAGTATATTTTGTTTAAGCATATGAGGTACCATCGTCTTTATCAATGTGAAATGTAAACGAGAGTTGAATATCAATTAGTTTATTATGCTACATTCTAACCGCTAGGTATTCCAAACAACGATCGTCTGTCTACAAACTTCATCTGTATCGAATAAACATCTAGAAATGAACAAATGTTTGTCTTTTTGTTTGTTTCTTTATACAAACGGTCTACACTATATTTCTCCAGCATCGTGAGTAAGTTGTACGGGCATGGATATAAAACTTGCACAAACGGCACAGACCAGAAAAACTTGGAAGAGACAAAGACGACAATATCTCATATGGTAGGTTAACGAATTTACTGATGGCGTAGCATGCATTAATTCATACTCTATATTGTAGAATATACACAAATACAAAGGTAATTTAGAAATGCAAGCGTACAATGGGCAGCCTTATCGCTCAAAGCGATTATGCTAAATTGTTGTTTTTTGCATGTTGCATGGTTACATAAATCTGTATTATTTGGTCTATCTGCCCTCTTATGCAATATATGGCTAAAATTAACCTTTACCAACTATTATGCAGTCTTATTTAGACTTCTCTTTAACCATCTTACTTTGTTCGATGGAGACAGAAACTGGTCTAGCTGTTTTAAGGTCAAGCATGTAGCTCTAATATATAGTTTGTAAATGGATTTCGAGCACTCTTACCGATGCAACCTTGGTCTTTGACCTTTAATCTTCGTTTACCTTGACTACTTGTGACACCTCCTGAGACTGAATTCTTATGATGTCCAAGTTTGGCCCTTAGCCAATAAGGACTACTGCGATAAACGTTATGTTAAAATTTAAACTCAAGTTTCAAGTTCTATTGCCCTGTTTGTTTTAACACACTTTCCAACTCCGATTCTTGGAGGTCTGAAGATTTCGATGTCTATAAAAAAAAATATTATTTAGTTATCAGTTTCATAATTAGGTGTGCTTAAACAACTTATAACAGATCACAAATGCTCTAGCTAAAGGTCATACTCCATACGTTCACTTTATAATAAAAACACTTCTAATCAGTCAGCAACAACGGTATTTAAGTGACAACAATTGTTTCTATAAAATACAAAGCAGTTCAATAATGCCTAACGGGCTATCTTTAGCCTGTCGTGCAGATAAAATAAGTTGTTTGCGGTGAAAATTGAACACGGATATTTGCGTCTAGTTTCTAGTTCAATTTCTATAAAATTGTTACCTACAGCTCAATTTTCATTGGAATAGAGGTACATTATGCCCTAGAAATGCCATAGCGAGTGGTGTGAAATCGATATTGACAGTGTTTTGTTGCGAAAATGGCAATTATTATTGTACATGTAGACTATTGCAACGTAGTCAACGATTTTTAATGACTTTTTATACAATATCATAGCCACAAAATATATTAAGTGGAGGGCCATGACTTGTTTATTATATGATCCAAGGTTTAGGCCAAAATAATCAATAGCGGTACGTTTTTATGAGTAAAAAGGCTCGTACACACTCGTGAACAGAAACGAGAAGGCGCTGGAGGTCAAGCTGCGTGTTCTGTAGTTTCGTGCAAAGATCAAGGTGACTGCTCAGATAACATCGCCGCGGCCCGCGGGCGACGCAACAAAAACCTTTTAGTACTCTTTGTGCGCAGGCTGCAGAAAAACTTAACACACCCGTGAGATTCAGATATAAATTCACAAAGAATTATGCAAACGAGTTCAGTCGGTACGTTTTTGTAATGAAAACGAGATTATAATAAAATTCCGACTAAATGATTCACGCCCCAGCGGCAAAATACTTAAAATGATGTCATTAGTGATGTAAATGAGTTGGTCGTGTATTGCAACACTTCCAGTTGGTGCTCAAAGTGAAAAACATAATTCAGCACATTTATTGTAACAACATTCTAATGGAATGCGGTTGTTTGTTTCTTAGGACAAGAGAAATTTAATTTACTTAGGTATTAGCCGGTAGTACTACTTTTCTTTAGTTGCATGGTTGTTGCAACTCGCAACCTATACAATTGATTGACTATCTACTTAAGTCACACTGGCTTGGTAAACACTCCCGCCATAACGCCAGATGTTCTTTAAAAGTTCTCATTACGTGAACAAGCTACGTCCATCGTCCATGTTCCGTTGGTACATGACACGTCGGTACATGATTTCACTATGCGAGCCAATTATAGTCAAAAGAGGTACTTAGATAGGTTATACGTTAACGTTAAAACAAAGTTAATTAGCTTATCTTATTTTTCCTCTCGATGTACAATATGCCGTACGACTTCCACTTTTTATCTAAATTTGAATATCATAAAAAAAAAAATTAAACCTTCGTGGCTTAAATTTTACCTTCTAATTACACCTACTTTATTGGTACCTGGTTCAAAAATCCAAAGCGTGCCATTAATTTATTTTATTTAACGCCATATACATCATAGTACCATTTTAATCCAACAAAAATGAATTCTGCTCGGGTATTAAGCTGATTGATCCCTATATAGAGTACGTTGGTTCCAGGCTACGTTGCACGTGTCCCACAAATCCTCCTGACATTTGGCTCACGACTAAGTTTACTCAAGGCACGATAATATCAAAGTGCCACCGATATTGCGCAGATATAAGTAGGTAGATATGTATTTAGTCCGTTGAAACGTGCTGCTTTCAAATACTGATCTGGTAGGTACATATAGGTACGATTTAGCCACTTCATACACCTTCTTTTGACCTCATATTCTAAACACGAAATAAAGACAAGGACGTTTCTTAAAGAAACAAGTAAAAAAACTTATTTTATTCAAGAAAAAGAAAAAAGGTTATGTTAATATTAATCAGGACATACGTAATATATTCTTTGATATACAATCTATATGTACAATTAAGATTAGGTACCTATATACTTATTATGAACCTATACTGTCCCACCGCAGGCCAAACACGTCCTTACTCTCTTTTCATAAATCTCTGTCAAGGGCTGCTAATATCCAGTCCTTCATAAAGAAGTTGCAAGAAGCAGCACTGATAGCCGAGTGGTATGACCATTGGACTGCCAAGTCAAAGGTCGCAAGTTCAAACCCATATAAGTTGCTAAAAACGGCGAAGGACAACATCGTGAGGAAACCGGCACACCTGGAAGATTTTTCAACGGTCTGTAAAGCCATGTCAGACGCCTACAGTCGGTTTAAACTCTGACACCAGGTTGTTTATCAACTATACGAAAAGAAGAAGATAAAGAAGTCAAGTTTATCTCGCCATTTCCGTTTGGGAAAGACACCCTAATAACTTTAAAAAAAAGCTTTGTCCTAAACATGTTCTCCTGTCTCCAGTGTTTTTTTGTCTGTCCGCAAAAACTGATAAACACTATTACCAGCGTTATTTAGTTCATCCCATATTATATTAGTATTTCCATAAAACATTCAACAGTGTAGTCGATGCAGTTTCATAACGCAACATTTCAACATGATCATAAACTTGAATCACGCAGTATTCAAACAATTTGTCTAAGCCTGTTGCAGCTAACGATCAGCTATTATTTAATCAAGCGCTGAATCGATTTGTTACTAGTAATTGGAATCAAGAAGACCAGACGATCTTGACAATAGTCGGTGAGCGGCATGCCTGCTATATTTGGGTATCCTTGGAAAGTTCTAAGCTTATTTTATATCGACATACCTACTAGTGTTCTTGTAAGTATTACTTGTAAATGTTAACACTCCCACAATGCAGAAACAATTGTAAATCAATAAGTAAGTTGCACGTTTCCCATTTACCCAACAATCCCTTCGGTGATGAGTAAATAGAAACTTGTAATATCCTGGTTAACTAAAAACTGCTGGGAATACCCCGTATATCTAAACTGAAGGCTCTATGGCAATTTAATTTTTAATATTTTTATGCACTAACTTTCATGTTTAGAGAACGTACGACGTAAGTAAAGTAAGCAAGAAAAAGTTCAGGGGTTACCAACTATGTATATAAGTTACTTTCATTGGCAAAAAGAGAAGTTTTGTAAAGAGCACGTACGTTTGCAGCAGCCGGCCTTATTGAGTAATAAATAAAATTGCAAAAAGATTAAGTACTGGTAGTCGAGTCGCTACTAAAATAAATTCTTTACATAAGTTTTAAGTTTTACTTGGCCGCGCTAAACCCTGCGGGGGCCTAGTGCTGTGACTCTCGCGACAAAATATATTTCAACTTGTTTTCGCAATAGTCTGCGAGCATTGCAATCAAAATGCTTTCTGTATTTAAATGAATACATTTAAATCCTTATGGCCTTTCTAGAGAAAGTAAAACATTCTGTGAATAAAATAGTTTTGTTTCTTACTACCTACACTAATACTAAGTAAACTCTTGCACTTATAGAACGCCATCTTGAAGATGCACCAATATGTTTAGATTTTTAAAAATAAGTTGTGGTAATCACTAAAACGAATATAATTATAAAACAACATACTAAAGTGGACTAGCAGCTCTTATGTAAAGCAATTATTATATAAAATGAGTATTTGAGACATTAATATAACGGTTTAAAGCTATAAAACTAAAAAAACTAGGTCCTATATGATCTTGTAATATTGATGGGAAATAAATAAACATAATTAGTAATGCGATGTAATCGTATCTGTTATTTAAGTAAAATGCGTAATCTATTAATAAAATCCCGTAGCTGTAATGCAGTTTTGACACAAGGAGCTATATTAAGTTGTATTTAAATACTAATAAGCAATAGTTTATGATACATGCATAATGAATAAATTTAGCTGTTTTTAGCTTGCGGTGTACAATTTCCGAACAGGGAAAGTTCGTGACAATAAGTGTTAAGAAACTCTAAGCTATAATTTTATTTTCCCTGTGGACTCACAACAACAATAATTAGTAATAGTAATTTAACACGGAAACATCGTGCTCATGTATTATGGGAGACGATAATAAGTTATATTTTATAACAGTGTCGTTTGCGCTAAAATATAATTAGCAGAATGAGCGAACGTACATAATATCTAAAAGCGCTGCGTTAAATTTGATTATAATATAAAACATATAATATAGTATGCTATTTTTATAACATATCAGATATGTTATCGATATGAATGAACCTTTTCACTCAGCAGAATATTATCATTTCGAAATCGAATCAGGTACTTAACACGATTCTTTTTTTCTATCAGAACTGATAGTTATATCAAATCCTTTTGCGATATGGCCGCGTCAATGTTTCCCACGCATGTCATGTGCAATTTCGTACAGTACCAAGTTAATCCGTAAATAAACATGCGATTATCTTATCTGCCGCTTATCTGTAGAATGCGGCAGGTTTGGGGCGAGGGGGGCGGTGGGGGGCGTTCCGTTACCCGCGACCAAGCCACAGCTGATTTCACATGTGTCTAACCGCGGCACCGCGCGCCCGCTGTGCGTTTCTCTCCCGTGAAAATGCCGGCAACTTAATACATCGTACAATAAAGTTATAAATAATTGCGAAAGTGAATGTGTTATTGATACCTTTGCATGGACCAATAATTAACAACATAAGGATACTAACGGAGCCGCTGTGGCAATTTTTTTTCTTGCGGGTAAGTTTAGTTTATTGGTTTGAATAATTTATAAAATGTAGTTTTATTGATTTAAGGAAAATTTATTTGTTATACCTAATCAATGAAATGGGATTCGCTTTGTTACATTTTAGTGATTTCTGATAAAGCTGATTAGTTTATCTTATGCATAAATAAATTATTATTATACTTGCTCAAAGGTTTATTGTGATACTGATTAAATAAACATTACAGGACTTAGTTTTCCTTTCAAGTGATCAGACTGAACTGAACTGACTTTATATCTATTAATTAATATTATATTCGATTCGAAAATCTTTATGTAAATTATAAAAGCCGTCAAACAGGTTATTCATGAGATTATGTATAAAAAATTGAAAGTCGTAACACTCTATGGTTATCAACATATCAATAATATTTACGTGTTGCCATAAAGTGAAATTAAAATAGTAGTTATCAAACGTCTAAATCAACAATTTTCTATAATATTAAAATCTTTACAATTCATAATTATAATATTATTATAATTGAGTCATAAAATATGATATTTGCAATAGGAGTTTTTAGGAGCACTGACTACCGCTCTAAGTCTAACCCTACATCAGTCGGGTGTTTTTTCAGTAAATAAACTAAGCCTGAAGCAGAAATCGAGCTTATCAAGACTTTAAACTTCATGTTCCTGTTGAATGATTACAGGTCCTATCTGTGTACGTCGGTATAATTTTTTTTATGTCAAGAGTGCGCATATATTTAGTGCGTGTAATTTTCTTTAGCTCCACTCCTTTCCGAGATTTTTCACAGCTTATATTAGGACAAACATGATAGTTCGAATCTAATCGATTCAGAACATTTTGTGGCTTTACCTTGAAAATACTCATGAATAAACTGTCACTCCAATCTACGTTGAATAGATTTGTTTCTTTTGTAACCTACACGATACCTACTTGTTAATATGGATCTCATAGTCACGAACGCGACTGCCTTAGGTTTAATAGCTAGGTTTGCAGTCTAGCCCCCTATTGAATAAGACTGCACAGAACATACTTACATTCCGTCAAAGATCGGGTTCTATTACTTCTGCAAACTCTTTCAGGAATTACTTACTTGATGGAAAATATATCTACAGGAACAAACAGTATAATTATGCTGTTTTTTTTTGGGGACAAGCCCACCTTGCTAATTGGGCTGATACTTGGCAATATCGGGCTTATAGCTACGTGCCTACTGCGTAGATTAGTCGATCTGCGAGGTTAAGCTGCGCTCGCCGCGGTCTGTCTCGTGATGGGTAACCATTTTCACATATCGAGACCCCCTCCGTGCTTTGGTCCTGCGCTCGATCTCTCTCCAGTCGTGTCGGTCTACCGTCCCATCGGACTATGAGAGTGAGGGAATAGGGAGTGCACCTGTGTTTGCGCGTACTTGTGCAGTATAATATCTCCCACGTAGTTGGCTAGTCATCGCTCGGAGATAGGCCGCCGTGACCGAAATTCGTTCAGGAGAACATAATTATTACTTGCCAATCCGTGTATCTTCTCTAAGCCAAGATCTACAACGAGAAGTTCCGGAGAAATGATTTGATTGTCTTGGAGAACGCGCAATTAAAGAAATAAGAAACGAAAAAAGGAGCATAAAAATTTCATTTCCACTTCCTTCCATGGCAAGCAAAAGAACGGATTTACTACATATTATACAGTCACGATAAATTGTTTACTATACGAGTATTGTTGAAAGTGATTGTTCGTTACTTGGTTGACAACGTGGAAACTTATAAAACAATTAAAGATTTTAATAACAGTATTAACACGTCTTGTGCCAAAAGTTACTGAAGTATGACCGCCCAGAAATTACAACATAGAAGACCATTAGACATGAAGAATAATAGACATTAATTACGGGTGATACTGTGTACTCAAGATTCGGTGATGTTCTAATTATGCGGTAAAGTGATTTTTTAGCATAAGTAACACGTTTAGCGTTTAATGTGGTACTTACATCTGTTAATTAATATGAGTTAGGTGAGGTTTTAAATACATTAGATAACGATTTGTATTGCTGAATTTGCATAATTAGGTTTTACGATTTTGTTTTTTTTTATAGGTAGGTTTTATACACCATAAAAAACAATTTTGGGCCATAAAATAGACCTTTTACGAGATGGTGAAAGAGATATTATAATTTAGAGATTATTATTTAGGTATATTAGGTACAAATCTAAAAAACATAATGAATAAAATTAAGGAACAAATCGGACTTTCTGTACACGTCAATCAATAATTTCTAGTATTGTATTAATGCATTTATGTATAGAATAAAATTAAATCACAAGACGATATTAATCAAGTACAGAAATGTTAGTTTATTGATTTATGAATTACGCTACGCCACAATATAAGTGGTTTTTGTAAAAATATTAATATTTAAGTAGATATTTTGTAATGATAATGAAAAAAACGTATAAATTCTACACTTATGTGCACTTAAGACTTTTTACGTGGAAAACATTCATTTGAACAAAGTGAAAATCAACAAAACAGAAGTAGGATAGGACGTAACTAAACTAAACAAAGGAAAATTCATCTTATTGCATTTTAGAAAATAACCTTTTATTACATAAGGAATAATAGGTACCTACGAATTGTTGATTGTGCCAATGTATCTGCATAACATAATTGGTATAATCGACGCATGTACGAAAATTACAATACACCCAATCATTTCACTTCAATCACAATCACGTACAAACGGCAATTAATTTGAGTGTGTATGGAAGTGTTCAACACATAGACGACCTTGACTTGGGTAATAAATAAGAGATAAGTATAATTTACAGGCTGTTCGACGTTAACACGTATGAGTTGCGTAAACAAATAATTGCCGTTATAAGAGCCGCATCGAAGTGTAGCAGTAACAGGGTTGCCGATCAAAATTCCTTTAACATATTATTTGCAACATCAATGCTTATCTTAATCTTCCAAAGTAAACACCTCGCAATCTTAATTCGCTTGCTAAGTAAGATGCACATTTGGGGTGTTGTTCATAAAAAGTTTGCCCGTTGGCTGTCAACGATTAATATTTATGTAATAATACGAATTCGTACTTTAAAAGTAGTTTACATTATATAGTCGTAAGCAAGAGTACGTATAAACATATAAAATCTATGGGTTTCGCCATAAATTAATAATGTACTGGTAATATTTGATCTCTTCACATCCCTAGCCTCGCAATCACTAGATTTTTCTACGTACATCGCGTTCAAGAGATCACTAAACTCGAACAAACCGATACAATTGAATGCTCATCCCACTTTTTACTATTATAATGTGTGCGCGTTACCATACGTGGGAGTGTTTTGTATAATAAATCATTGTGCCGTTTTCGCATGATTTCATATAAAACAAGTACGGTATTGTTCGATCAACTGGTACATTTGTGCCGGAAATGTAACGAGAGCATTTCATTTGTTTACTATGCCAAGAGTTATTACCTTAAATATAATTATTTAAACTAAGTAGGCGTGAATTTGGAAGTTAATAGTCTCTTACTAGATAGTTTATTTACTAAGATTTGAACGTAGTTTTTTTTTTTATAACGCTTAGGTAATAGTCAGCAGAGTGAGTTCTAAGCAATTAAAGTGCTGTTATTCACCAAGGAAAAGCTTTTATTTAAACATTTTTCGTCAATTTGCTAAACAATGCAGCGGCGAGCATTAGTGACGGCTCGTGGTAAAACGCAGGTGAGATTCTTCCGGATCTAATTGTGAAATGGCGACATCGGCCAACGCTCGCTACGTGTTCACACTCAATGGGAAACATTTCAATTTGTTTCATTTTTCACTCGGTATAGTCAAGTTATTAATTCGAGTATTGGTCGCGGTCGGAAAGTGTGACGCCGTCGATACGTCACGGCGGTTGTCAATCAGAACGGTCGGAGTGATGCGCTTACAATTGCATGATATCGACCTGGTTATCGGCAGATTTCACTACGGCCTCAGCAGATTAAAGCAACAGCTCAATTCGTTCAGTGTCGAAACCCATGTTGCGCGCGGTATACTTAGGCCTTATGTTACAAGTTCCGTGCTACCAGCAAATAAATTCTTGTAATTGTTTTACGAGTGAGGTGTTTTTAGTATTGGACATGAATAGGCTTTTAAGGTACTAAGGCTTTCTTTGAAAGCAGAATTACAATTTGGAAAGCCGAGTTAAAAATGAATCCTTCCTTTTTCATAGCTAAACGAACCAAAATAAAGACTAAAATTTTCTTTGTAACCACTACACACAATTGTTAAAGAATGCAGTTTGCAGAATGTTGAAAATACATGCAGCCTCAAATTCTGCTGAAGCGAATCATTAGTTCTTAATCTTTAGAAAATAGCTCCACAAAAAGTAACAGGTAGTAGATACATTTTGTATAAATTAAGGTCATTGTACAGTTTCACGTATGACTAATGCAAATGAATAATTGATGATTGTTGCTTTCTTCTTATTTATGTCGTCTGCAATATCCTATTTATTTAGTTTACAGTTACACTATAAACTGGCTTCTAACTACACTAAGCCATAGTATTTTAAATTAGTAATAAACAGTCTCAGTACAAGAGTAATAATAAGATATTCTTAATCATAAAGCATGGCGATAAAAGATATTGCTTTCATGCAGAAATCGCATATTTAAATTGAAAATTTTCAATGCTGCACTAACAAGCATATTAAGTTCAATCATATGACCAACACGGAATATCGTGTCAAGCAATTGTGCACTGAATGTTATTGTCACATCGTTACACCCTCCATTTCACAGTAGTACTCTTCGGGGACAAGTCTCATGTTTATATCGTCCATACTGTTTCAGAGTTATTACTACTATGTAGGTGTCAAATTGCACAATAATATAGCGAATCAAACAATTAATTCTAAACAATTACAGAGGGAATTAACAGGCATTAAATTCACCAGTTGTTAGACAATTGAATTTGATTGCTGATGATTTACAACTAGTCAATAACATTTTTATGTTGGCCACAGCATCGCAATTGCTATGGTTTCTAATTTATGGAAATGACCCGCTGCCCTATTGTTGTGAACTGCTTTGTGCAAATCCTGATTTAACTCATGATGGACTAGATATCATCTGAAATTACACAACGCGAACCAAAACATAACAGACACATACTTATTTAATTTTTGTAACACTATACTATTGTATTTACTATATGCTGTAGCCTGTTTTAGTTTGAAGGTGAAATAACGGTGTGTAACATCCAAAAATTTTTTTTGCCAGGAAAAGTCCTACCCATGTAACTAAGAGAAAAACTTATTTATCTTAAATTGTTTTCCGACTGTGTTGTATACCTAATTAACTATTGAGATTCCTAGCCGAGGTGCAGGGTGCTCTCACCCACATAGGTACCTCATACTGCTACGGCATGAAGCCATAAACATTGTCGTAATGAAATAAGTTTTAAACGTTGCAGTGGAGCATACACAGAGATTGTAGCTATTCGTTGACCTGGTGCGAGCACATAAAGCCAGTCATCTATATCACACCAAAATTAGCAGTCGTAATGTATTTTTTCTTTTCACTCCATATTACTTGAAATCTCAATGGTAGAAACTCAATTCATGCGTGAATTGAACGTTATATTTTATGATCGCGTAACGGACCTACGTGATATTTTATGATTGTGTAACGGATACAAAAATTGAAGAGGAGTTTAAACTGATACTAGTTGCAGACACAAGACTTTACAATCTTTCACTGATGAATTATCGTTTATAACAAACATCTCCAGCTCTTATTGCAATTAGACATCCGTATGTTTGATCTCTCGTGATTTCAGATGATCATCACTTTTAATAATGAGATTTGCTATGATTTTGCACATAGGTATACATCTACACATTACGTAGACCTAACATATTTTTTTGCCGAAGATACAATTTATTTAGAGGCAGCTGGCATGAAGTGGCATGTTTATGTTTTAGTGTGAACGTGAGAGTTGTGATCATTAGCAAGACATGAAATTTATTTTGTTCTAATATGGTCAATGGCTACTGTTCACTGTGATATAAGTCTGGGTTGCCGCGGACCCCTATGGTTCTCAACCTATCCTAGAGGTTCGCAAAGCATTTTTAGTTTTCGGAGTCCGCTAGTCAGGTGGCACTTAGAGCCCGTTAAAATACCCTGATTACTTTATTTACTTACTGAAACAACTTTGGAAAACAATGCGCTTACTTTATCAGGTTCTTTTACAAAATCAATAGGCTCTTATCTAGGCAGAGCTTTCAGTATTATCTAGTCAAGCTATTATAATGTGTTTTGTAGTAAGTAATCTCTAATAACATTATATTTTACGGACGAGCTGAGTTGTATATTATTACTATTTCACTTTTATACTTGCGCAGGATTTATCTTATTTGAATGACGTAATGCAATGACTTTTAATATTGCAACGCATCATAATTATTTAACAAACGCGATACTATATCTTATCTGTAATTTTTGGAAGATCGTATCACATACATTACATATAATATACACATCGCAAAAATATGCAAATGACATTAATGTATTCATAAATAGTCTTGACCCTCAACATAATTATGTAGGTATACCAAATCGGTAAACGTATTGCAAATCTGTAAGGCAAATCTTTAATAGTTATATAACAAGAGCATAGCTATATAACTATGAAATCGCACTCTCAATGCCTTTTGCATCATATAAATTACCATTTTGTATGCAATATAGTCTTAATACATAATTAATATGTGCCTATTCATACGTATACATTAGTACGATATTCAATAGTTGTGCCAAATATTCATAAAATAAGTGACTACTCAGCCGTGGGTATTGAAGAAATTAACACAGACTAAGTCTTCAAACTAGCGTGCAAGCTGGCAACGGTAGTAATAGTATCGTATTCGTAATTTATCGACAAGGTCCGTATACAACTAAGGGTGGATTGCACCAATCATTTGTTATGATTAAGTCCGTACGTCAACGTTAAGTTAGTAGGAAATTTTCATACAAGCGGCCATATTTAACGCTAACCAATATGTCAAAGTTGTTGGTGCAACTCACATTAAGTAAGCCCTGTTAAGATTTTTTATTGGTCCGGAATAAGTACCAATGCTCTGATTATATAGCGAGTGAATCTCTGCCGTTCTCTAAGCTATCTACGTAATGTTAAATGAAGTTTCCAATGGTATTAGGTCTATTTCACATCTGCATCTAATCAGAGAGCCGACTATTAGCACCCAGAAGCAATCGTCTAGCGGTTGCGTTAACTATGAGGAAACGTGTATAACGAATTTTTGATACATTTCCTTTCTAAAGTTATTTAGTTAATTGAAAAACAAGACCTTTTTCAATTTTAGCAACGGTAAGTAATTGTGCGAGTTGTACAAACAATTTGTTCTTATCGGTGCTGTAATGTATTTCAAACTGAGTCAAATTGGTCTTATTAAAGTGTGTTTTCGTTTGAAGATTTTTTTTTGGTTAAACTTAAAGGAGATGTTTCATTTTTATATGGGACTCCGGCCATAACATGTTCCTTTTAGCGAAGTTGGGAAACTAACCGCTTTTTCATAACATCTAATGTTTTTGTGCGAATAAAAAATATAAAAAATGTTTGACGTTTGTCATGAGTTATGTCTTGTCTCAGATAATTTCTATTTTCAGAACACGTTTAACTAAAGCTTTATTTTTCCAAAAACAGATCACCAGGTAGATAACGTATAACATAATGAGGTGAAAGATCATCATAATATTGTTAATGTAAGGCCTAAATAGACTGCGTAGACATTAAGTGTTCAACACGCTTCGATTAAAAATGTGCGCATGGTTTATTTCTCACTAGTTCACCCTAGATTCAGTTATAACAACTTGTACACCTACCAATGTATGGTTGAGTGGTATACATGCACTGAATACTTTGGACACAGAACAATAACGAGACAAAAATCGAGCGTTGGGAATTGTCATTGAGGCAAAGCGTGCAAGTACGAATCCGGCTAGGGGAACGTGTGTCATTGTCTACGGCTCAAGTTGGAGTGAAGTTTTGTATACATCAACTAAGAGCATATATTTTACACAAATATTGTATCCAACATCGGTTGTTTTGGAAATAAAAGAGACTGAGCCAGCTGCGTATCCTCATTAGTAAGTCATTAAATTCGTTTCAGCGAAATGGGTTATTCTGACGCTCGGAAGCGAGACGGTAGCTATCAACTACGACTCCGAATAACTTTTTTCAACTATGAGATCCATTTACGTGCGTTACTTACTCTTTAGTGATGGTAAATTGTTCAATCTATCGTGCAACATCACCGCATGCTTATCTAGCCGTGTCACTTTACTTATCATTAAAAACAAATGATTATATTTAAAGTCAACTCAAGATCGTGATTTACTTGCATGACATAAGGTCAACAACCTATCCTACACACCGCAAAACCTCACAATGAATTAGCTAATACTTAAGTTGACATCAATATACATAATGTTATCCGCTGTCGTTAAAATTAGTAGCTAAGCCCTATAAAATGCGGAGATTTAAATAATGTAATTTAATTTATGTTTAAAGCGTAAAACTTGACTAATTTGTCAATCACATGCGTAATAGCGTGAGGATAATACTTATATCATTGACTTGGACTTGATTATACGATATTGCAAAGTTTGATTACATTCCGTCTGGGACAATGTCATAAAATCTGTGTTTTTAGCTTTGGTCGAGTTCTAAAATAGTTTGATGTATATTAATTGTTATATTATTTAAATAAACAGAGAATTAACATAATATATTTTTATTTTCGAAAAGCGGATTTAGCAAATACCAGGTTTTATGATACTATTACCCAATCAGCCTAGAATACTAGAAGTCGTTTTAGTCTATAAAACTGTCTAATTCTCGTCACAGCGTGACTGATAATTTTTACTTTATTAATTAAGATTGAAGTTCTTATAAATATAAATGACCTGCAGCAAACTAATTAATTGGATTGCGTAATTTTGTTTTGAATAAAATATTTATTCCGAACTAAATCATTATACAGTCGATGAAGTAATTTATTAATTAGAAAGCTTTTGAAAGCAATGCAGTGAAATTATCATTTCTCTTTTAAATAATGCATGCATTTTTAAGAAAAAAGAATTGCTCATATAATGTAAGGAAAATATCCTAACACAATAAGATAACTGCACAGTTTAGTTTTCTTACTCTACTTCTTGGCCTTTGTAATCCATATAAATAATTTATTTTGCCACATACAATAAACACATAACATTACATATAATATAGGTACATAATATGACATTATTGTCCGACACTATGGATAAAAATTACAATTTATTTATTTATTTATTAAACTTAGTACAGCGTTTAGCCACTTACACTAAATTACTTACTAATTACTTGGAAATAAATCTAGATGTATAAAACAAAGAATATAAAATGAGAGAAAAAGAAAAAAATTATAATAATAATAATACAATTGTTAGGCCCAAAAAAAAATGACTGCAAATATGCATTAATTAAATAGTGCCTATCACTCAGTCTTCTCACAAAATCGCAAACATTCTAACATTATCGTCTTCCATTCATCAGCAAACAGATCCAAACCAAACAATAACCTTGTCCTGTACAAACTACAAATCAAAGGCAACATTTTATTTATGTATTACATACAACAACGTTAATCGTTCTACTTATATAATAACGTGCAAGGTGTTCACAAAATACTGAGTGAAACTTTTTCCTTCCTAGAAATTATAAGCATATAAGTTGAGCCTCATTCATCCTCATATTAGGAAGATAAATTCATCACAGCATTATCATGAATGACACATCAGGTTCAAGCTACGTTCTACGACATCGTAGCCCACTGACAGTCATGTGTTTGAATTTGGATCCTAATTGATTTAATGACGATATTTTAGATTTACAATAGTCATCTAACAGTACAGCCATATCTTATCTTTCACTTTTTATGCATTTCTACAGTACACACACATCATGTAACAAACTAATGAAATGAAATCAAACTGGAGAAGGATGTGAAGGTTATTAGGAGCATCAGGACATTTATTACACTAAAATATTACTAGTTTCGCATAGCTACATTCCAAATTTTAAAATATCAAAGCTAATGTAACATTTATGTTTTCAGTAACGATCTTCTTTTTTTACAAGGATTTATTTAGTGATTCTGTACAGATGTAAAGATAATAGGTTTTGCCGTCCATGACATACATAGTTTGCACGATTAGACCTAAGATGAACACCGGCCAATTAAAGATGACGAAACTCATTTGTGTGGGAGTTGGTAATAAACTTGACAAGACAATATTTGATTTCAATATATGTACAATCACTGATATGCATACATAAAAGGTAGGCAGAGTAATAAGAATAAGTCATTAGGGGTCTAAACACGTGTCTTTTTTCGCTGATTAATAGTCCAATAGGTAGAGAGCCTATTGCTATTCCTTTGGCTCACAATCTGATCATCTCTCGCAACTCGCTTTCCGGCGTTGGAAGGAAATTGTCTATTTAATAAATCCCCCTGCGAGTATTGATTCAATAAGGTTTAAAAATAGTTGTGTAAACAACTTGACATGCACTTCCTAAAGTGAAAGACGTTGAAGTACAACTCGTTCTCCCGCAATTTAAGAATTAAGCGACAGATCATATAAAGAGCGTATTTGTTGTAAATATGAGGAAAATATATGTTTTGATCTATCCTCACGCAATACTAGACATGCTCAAAATATGTAGGTACATATATGTTAAAACATGATAAATAATAGGTATGTGACTTGTGAGTAATTCCTACACAGAGTAAACAAGCGACATTACGAGACTCGAATAAAGTTTTTGCTTAACACAGGTAGGCACTCTTTTAAAAATGACAACTTTAATGCTCCAAGAAATAGAAATGTTAATGTAATTTATAAACGACATTTATGTGTCACTTTGATCTATCTTCGGATTTAATGCGAACGAAGATTTTCATCGAATCAGAGACGGTAAGTTGTTTGATAATCTAGCTGTCTGTTAGAACTGGGCATGTCTGTGCTTCTGTAGTGAACCTATCCAAGTGAGTATTAAGCCACACCTTAAAATATGGCAAACAATGTACATTATCAATCACGCCTGTAATATCTGAAAGGATGGGGCGAAGCTGCCTTTTATTGCCAATATTTTGCTGCTCATCGTTTTCCCCATGTCCAGTAGGTGGCCAGTCACATGTAATATTGCCAATATAAGGCATTAGCAAGTGATACACGCAATACTGTTATGGTTTCCACGTGTTACTATTCAAGGTATCGACGGGGATTAGCGTCGCTCGTGACATTGCAGACCCTCAAGGCCGTCACGTGAAGATAAATACACAGACAGATCTAATTAGGAAACCTTTTTAGTGCACAAAACATTCCGCGAAAAAGTAAGATTTCTGAGGCCCTCAATAGTGTAAACAGTCTTCTAATTGTATTACATAGTACAAGCTTGCTCACACTTTGATTTAATCTTGAATAATAGGATTATTTTTATAGACATAAAAACGTGCCTTTTCAAGGATGTTTCTACGGGTAAGGATGATCCTGTCTTCCGAATGGATCCAGGGCAGTGCCAAATGCAGAAATTCAATCACTTGGCCTCAGCACCAAATGATTTAGATTAAAATAATGATAGGCTGTATATTAGTTACTTTATTTTTTACTCTATCATCAAAAAGGTGGTATTATCAAGTGAGTCGAAGTGCACTAAAGATAAGAATCTAACTGTTATGTGAACAAAATACAACATAATTTCCTGGCCTTGTGCAGATATTTTTTGTGCGTTCAGCAATGAATACAATTCGTGACAGGTGGTTACCGCTCGCCTATCAACGTACACATTCTACCAAAATCCCTATTAAAATGACATTAGGGTCACTTTATTTCGAAAGCTTGTGACTTAGAAATCTATGACATTTGATCCCCTTTTAGTTCTTGCTAAAACAGAAATCGTCGCGTTAGTCTGTGTCGTCGAATTAGATGTGGTCTGACATTTCACAAAGGGACGGACAAATTAAACTGTAAAACGTTTTTGCGGTTCGATTTTCTGACTTTAACAGCAGCAGCACTAATGAAATTGGTTATTACTATCGACTTAGGAGATATCTAAATGCTAGTTAGTAAGTTTGTATAAACATTTATCTAACTATGTACTGAAATTATTTTTATCTAGGCACAAAATAATAATTTAATCGATGGTTGGAATGAAACAATAATAATCACAAGCAATTGTAAAAAAACATTTTAAATAAAACATTCAATGCTCAAGGCATTTTTTGCAAAATATTCATATACGATTCGTTCGATCATTCGCCCAAACATCAGATCCGAAGGCATCGCAATAAATTCAAGTGATTCGACCTACTTTAATTTATTCCTAATGCTATCTACTTTAATGTTATCCTACGCTCTATTGAGTGGTTCCCGATACAGTTTAATTATCAGAGCACGGTGCAATAGGAAGTGCGGCTCAATGACCAGTATTGTCCACGTAATGTTTGTAAATGGTCAATCACACGGTCCATATGACGAATGACTGTGACTGTGCCATTGATGCGTAATTTAGTTTTTGTATCAAACGATCAACAAGTGCCCGCATTATTATACTGTTATTGAATGCACTATTATATGCTATCTTGTTCATATTTTGCATCTCTGTTATTCATGGTTAGAGTAAGATTGATGTGATCTCGATATCTAGGAAGTAGTTAGTTTCAGTCACTTTGTCGTACCCAAACATATCCTCCGAATAGACTAGCGTGTATTCTAAATTGTTCCAGATTGTCTAGTTCAAACCAAAATAACAAGCATTTTCAGAAGCCATTGAATTCGTACAAAAACGAGAAGACTAAATAGTGTTCCTTCCGATAACTAGAGATTCATAATTACGAATCGATCGTAAATAATTATTATTATAATTTATTTTTCGTATTGCCTGTTAAATATTATCAATCTTCTTCTTATTGATAAAATATCATTACTTAATTGTTATGCTCTCAGAAAGGAAGTGGCTCCGCTGTAGGTATGTTGAGATCGAATAAAATAACATTAACGAGAAGTAGTTTATCATAATTAAACAATTCAAATTTTGTTCATTGTATTGATAAAACCGGATCTCATGTAATTTTATTTGGTTTTTACTTATATAGGTGCTAAAATTAACTATCCCGGAAACAAAGGTGGCATATTTACTATAAAAAGTTTAGGTGATTTGGAATAGATTTAGATTATTAAGAATTAAGGATATAGGTAATATAATTAAGGGGATAATTTAAAACATCTAGGTACAACACTTTTTTTACCAATTTATAACTTGGTGACAAAGAGTAAAACAATTAGGTCTATAAATCCGTCCAGATCATTAAAATATTAAACCCTATTTAAATAAGTGCAAGACTCGAGTGACGAAAGTCGAAACAATTGATCGTACGGCGCACCGTTGTGTAAGTACTTGACCCTCGCTACCAACCTGCTGAGTGCTGACTGAATATATTTATGTACAGCATAACCCATTGTGTAGCCCATGTCGGGAATATGGTCATGCCTGGAGAAGATTTTTATTGTACTTGTGGTAGCTATTTAAATATATTTTTTCGATAAAAACCTTGAAAGCCACATTTGTAACAAAGGTATATCAACAAGTAACAGATTGTTTTCGAGAAGGTTACATATTTAATAAATCTAAAATATTGAAATAATCCACGTGTCAATGTCAATGAGCTTATTAAAATGATACTTCCTAAATGTAATATGTTATTATCATTTTCATTCAAATATTTCAAAAACATGGATTTTCGACTTTATTTGCATTGCAAAAATTGTTTACATAGTTACAAAAAATACTATGATACTATACTACATAATATTATATCAATGCAATGAAAACGTTTGGTTTCAGAATTTTGTAAATAAAATAACTTGATAGCTACATTAAATATCATAATTAAAAACTTCGATTGATTTTGATCGATATGCCTACTTTATCGATACTTTTGTGATTTACCATATTTATAATAATTATCTTGCTTATGCATGACAACAATCGATTTAAAAAAAGCTATTATTACCTGGTTTTGTTCTATTGTTGCTTATTATAACTAGAACCTTTAAATAAAATAGTTAGAGTCGGTGAAATTTAGATTTAATTTAATTTTAAACCTACTCGTTTTATATGATTACTTACATAATTTAGTGAAACGTGGCCCTAGTAATGTTGAGAATATGTGTCTACCAGTAGTTTTATCGCATGTTAA
The DNA here is from genome assembly GCA_905340225.1 of Abrostola tripartita. NCBI lineage: Eukaryota > Metazoa > Arthropoda > Insecta > Lepidoptera > Noctuidae > Abrostola > Abrostola tripartita. The sequence goes on along the minus strand of HG996487.1, from coordinate 8,827,606 downwards.
TGGCAGTATCGGCCAGTCCGTGACACCGCGCACCGTTACTAATGATCGATGCACAACCGCCACGCTTTAATAATATTAAGCGTTACTACGCGATTTTATCAACACGATAAGATAAAATGACTGAATTAAAATACCAGAGTAGCACTTAAAATGATGGGTACTATCTACAACTTCAGTTAAATACTTTCAGAACAAAACGGTAGCTAGACATTACTCACGCGTTTGTCTTTATGCCGCATCAAACGCTAGTGAAGGGTCCATTGCGAATTGACGACATTCGTTGAGGCAATAATCGTCTACATAAAGTCTAGCAGTTACGTGTTTACTGCTAAACGTGTAACAGTTTGTGAAACTTCGTAATGATTTATGTTGACTTCTTTAGAAGATCCACTTGATGCGCAAGTCTCATCAACGGTACTTTTTATGTCAACTCTCATGTTTATAAGTAGGTGATTCTGGTTAATGACAATCCGTAAAATATTGTGTACTTACGGTAACGTGCCTGCTCGCTGACGAAGCGACAGTTTGATTACATTTTTTTTTTTAATAATGACTAAGATTATGAGACCAATTCAGTTCAAAATAATACCCTTGTAGGCTTGATGCCAGCTGTAGATGGCCTAAAATAATGTGTAATAAAAATTGCTTTTTTTATACATAGAGATTTATTTTATTTAAATTTAAGAAGATGGCCAGTTATAATACTACCTAAACGCACTAAAAATAAGTCTGTAAACAATACACATGTTGAGTATCGAACCGGTTTGTCATAATGTGAAATCGCGGTGGCTAACTACTTCGTTTACTTATTAAATTTGAAATCCGGAAACAGAGCTTAAATTGAAGTATCACAATTAACTGACCACGACAAAATTGTGACAAAAATAAATAAACAATGTCATAACATAGTCATTAGCAAGAATGGAACCAAAATGTTTTAATTCCGAATTATTTTTCCATGTTAAAAATGGTTGTTGTTTATTATACTGTCTGCAAGCATTCATAACTTATGATACGTAGAAGCTGATTACAATTAACATTATGTAATAAAACCCATATTTGCTAATAATTAAGTCTTTAGTTGAGATACAGTTCGTTTTATTTTTTTAACACACGATTGTTAAATGAATCAAAAGCTATTATTTACTCTTGATTATGACTAGAAAGCGTCGCTTTCTCGTCATGGCTACAATAATATAATTTCAGTATCACGTTTATCGAAGACGCCTGACTTGTCTCTTCACATCGGTAGTCACGCCCAAAGTTCTTTTTGATTTTATTTTTCAAACCATAAAAAGATTTATTGACTTCTTATATTACTTTTTCTTGCAAGTTATATAAACTTTCACGTAATTGTAAAGTGTTGTCTGTTTTAATATAGTGTCAAAGATCCCATAGACTTGATTAATTGATAAATTTGATTAAGATTTGCAGAAAATAATTGCATGTATAACAGAAATGTGCCAAGCTCCTAGTATTTTGTACTAAAAGAAGTAGAAGAACTCGTAGTTCTTATGCGCTTACATATTTCTTTTAGCTTCTATTTTTAGGAGCCGGTACCATTTGTAAAATATATCAAACGCGATAAACCATTATTCAAGTTAACGCTGACTCATTATACCGCATATAAAAAGATAAAGAGTCACTGTTTAAATTCATAATTGGTTTGTCTTTGCCATCAGCTGCCGACCTATAAGAAGTGCTCGTTCGTCTTCATTATTTCAAGTACCATTAATTGTACTTTTGATCTCTGCTCTGCGGTATTGTCTTCGGCTATTGATTGAGTATTTATTTGTTGGTCTAGATTATTGTAGGTGAGATCTGGTTGCTTTTTGTGCTCCATTGTTATTTAAGCCTGTCTTTCACTGCTTACGATACAATGGTAGTGCTTAGTTGCGTATTTATTGCCACTTAGCAACTCGCGCCTAAATTCATGTTTTTACTTTATTATAGATAAATTAGTTCATTATATTTTTACAACTTGGTTTAGCACAAGCTGTATGATTGTACGTTAAGTTATAAAAACAGTTTCATCCCAATATCACACTAAAATCCATGTTATTTGTTTCGATGTAACTCACGAAAACGATATATTCCGTGTATTATTTCCTTCTTGTTGAGTAACTGATATTATACGGTAAATTGTAAGTGTACCTACTGATATATGAACTCCATGCATCATATTACCGACACGATTGTCAAACGAGGAAGTTTGGTAACTTGGTGTCTATATTGCACGTTACACGAAGTAAGTATCAATGGTCTCAATTTTGTAAGTTTTCCGTGTGAATTGTCGAAAACATGGTATTATTGTACTTTAAAAACACGTTACTTTGGCAATATTAAGTGTAACTTTATGTGTAATGTGGAAGCCGAAAAAATGGAAATTCTTGGGAAAGTTACGCAAAAGCAAAAGACATTAATGTTTGAGCTCTCATTACATCGATCCTAATCATACTTAATGTAGCAATATAGGTAAGGAAAATCAAGTTTTTAGAAGAAGTGTTACAAATTTACAATATTTACTCATTTAATAAAATGACTAGAGTACCTCGTTGGTCTAATAGTCGACAAGCGCGACTGTTAACATGAGGTCCTGGGCTCGAATCCCGGGTCGGGAAAAGTGTCATTGGGTTTTCAATTAGGTAATTTTCAGTAGCTCGGAGTCTACATTTGTGTCCAGGTAATGGCAAAAGGCTCGCCTCCCATTACATGGGACCTATAACATAACTGGTGAGTTTCAATAGTTAGTTATTACCATGTAGCGTGATCTTTGTCACCTCACATTTTGCACGTGCGAGCACTTTGCAGGCTTGAATTCCTGCGTGTGTGCGTATTACCTTCCCTCGAACGACCGGGCGGGCGCGTCGCCGACGGCCGTGGTCGAGCATTATGCGGTTCACTATAATGCCATGAAAGGATTGCATTATGCACCACTATGGCTTCGGTGTACTACAATATTGAATCAACAAAGCATCTAAATCCATTGTCTTACATTTTGTAAGCTCGAAAGGTCAGGTCGTCTGAATAATGTGATTAGATCCGTGGATTATCGTGCTAAAACTAATACATACTCGTAATCGTTGGTGCCAAATATTATGTGACGTGTCTTCTTACGTTTATTGGAAAGCCTTGAATTGCATGACGATTTCGAAGTGGCTAAGATTTCCCAAGAGCAGTTATCTAAGAATTGTTGAAAACATTTATTATTCGCGATGCCACGAAACCACCATTAGACGCAATACAATCTGCACAAACAAAATATTAACAAATTTTCTTTAACGCTTTCGCTGCGATTATGGGTATAAAATTGATTACCCTACACTATAAAAGAAATGTCGGTTCACGGCAATGGACTTCACTATCTCGCTTATTGGAGGTAATATTTCAAATTGCCTATCGGCTTACATCGGCCGTCGGACCAAAACTTAATGCTCTTATTCTCCGCAACAAAATAGCGGTCGTTATTGGCCCGGCACGTCATTATTTTAAACACCTCTTTCACATGCTCGGCTTTAGAAAAGTATTTGTTTAATACTTACTTCTCGCATAGTGAATTACTGATATCTAGAAATAATGTTGTGCTATTTACGCCAGCACTACCTATAGCTTATTTATTGCTCATGCTTAATAGTTGGAACTGAATACATATGTTTAATTTTTGCAAGTTATCTTGCATTGACACATAATATTTAATAAAATACCTATATTACCTAAACGCACTTTTATCCTGTTGACTTCATTGTTAATGTCTTGTTTAACCTTATTGATATTTATGGCTTTCCACCTAATGATTTTTGTACCTTCAATTACGTCTATATCTCACAATCTCCGAAAAACCACAGTTTGCTTCAGACCAGTTTTTTATGTAAGAAGGTACTATATAATTCCAAGTTATTTAATTTAACTAGTATGCAAATCTTTGTGTCAGGAAACACATAGCTACAACTACTATGTTCTAACTATAACAGTAAAAAAAAAAGTTTACTGGAAGATAATTCCTATTGGCATATTGTCCGCCCATAAACAAATTGTGCTAAGTAGGTAATAAATAAAATAAATATACATACAGCATTTTAAAAATTAAATAAATTAGCTATTAAAATAGAAAGTGCTAAGCTAAACCAGGAAATTACAAATGCTATTATTAAAATACAATACCCACTATTGAACCTGAGAACGCTGTGTCTAAAATAGTCATGTGAAGCACATTGCCCTCTCATGACTTGAGATCGTTCAACATATTATACTGAAATTCCTTCTTATTAATTAATGCTTGTATAAGTTGCAATTAAAATGGACCAGATTTAGAAGAGATTGGTAATAATGTTATTCTTCACATGCAGGACCAACGCCAAACAATGCCTTCAAACACGCGCGACGCGGTCCCCATTCTAGAGCGTAGGTAATAAGAAACTCAGAAAACGATTTTGTTATTTTCCTATTTATTGAATAACATACATATGCAACTACTCCAATATGACTTCTAATTGTGTTTACACTCACGGAAATGTAAGAATCGCAGAAATTGCGAGAAACCTTTTTTGTTTGTTCGAGTCTACTCGCTATAAAGACTGTTACATTTATTTTACTTTTAAAGTGAATTTTATTGCGTGATAGCGCTGTATAGTTTATTTTATTTTCTAATACAATGAAACCCAGTTTCGTTTTTGTAGTGTTCTAGCAACATCTTATCACGCTTACTATCCTAATATAGGTACTGACTATAATACATTGTACAGAAATGAAATGATTTAACTACGACGTTGCTGAAACGAGTAAAACATTGCTAGTGTAGTAATTAAGAAAATGAGCTCGTCAGGCAAGCCGTCGTAACATTATCTTCGTGACAAAAACAATCAGTGAAAGTGTCGCAGTCTCGGCCGTCAGCCACACTGAGACCCCTTTTACATGAAAACATTTTAATGTTCATATTTATGATGTGTTGTGTTGACTAATTGCAGACGTTACGCAGTTTACGCTGGATTAGGATCAACGGTTGATACGATCGTATCATGCTAAAAATCAATTACTTACTGTGATTTTTTGTACAGGCCACCGCACTGGCCACGCATCGATAACTTTGCCGTTGCTTTTTCTATGTCGATGTCGACGTACCCATATCGGTATTTCTATGTTGGTATCGGTGCATCGCGAGGTACCATTTGCAACGGATGACGGCCATACAGATATCGAAGAACGTCATAATAATGTTAGTTATCTTTGTTTGTTAGACTGCCTCGTTGGTCTAGTGGTCGCTAAGCGCGACTGCTGAACAAGAGGTCCTGGGTTCAAATCCCGGGTCGGGCAAGTGTTACTGAGTTTTCCATTAGGTAATTCTCAGTAGCAGCACGGAGTCTGGATTTGTGCCCGGTTGATGGCAATAGGCTCGCCACCTATTACATTGGGACTTCAATATAACTGGCGAAATGTGGGTGTACTATATGTACACCTCTGCCTACCCCTTCGGGGAATACAGGCGTGATGTTATGTTATGTTAGCTTTGTTTTTCGTACATTGTACCTATGTTGTAACCAGCATAAGTCCTAATTTTCGAGGAAAATGTTACCATAATATGTCGATCGTCGTGTTTAGGTTCTCCTAACCACTAACGTGGGCCATGCAAACATATTTTAACGAATAATACCTAAGTTACCTAAGTAGGTATTACTATTGGTTATTCTGTAGCATAACATAAACATTTTTAACATATAAATGTTTTTTCCTGAACCTTTACATTTTATTTAGTATTTAAAATTCAATACAAGATAATTATGTATAGTAATATAGGTATCATTACCGTCGACGGTAAAATAACATTTCAAGATACGTTCGTAATATTGATTTCCTTAGTATGTTGTCGAGACAGACAGTATTGATAAAAATCTAGGCCAAATGCTGTTTAAAAGTTGAATGATTTATTTTTGTATTTTGCAGTCAATCAATTACAGTATTGATAGCTAGTTTTGTATTACGTACTGGGTCAACTATCTCGTAATCTTCACATATTACATAGCAATACAATATCGAGGTTACATCTCAATATTCAGTGACGTCATTCGCGCATGACACCAAGGCCCATGGAAGACAATCGCTCGTTTAGTTCCCGTCTCCTATGTGTACTGTAGATTAAGTTATATAATACCTAACCTAAATTACTTTTGTGTACAAGTGTAACAGCAAGTATATTCTCAATTCTAAAGTGACATTACCCAATACGTATAGTATCATACTGCTAAGTCACTTTACAAATTAGCTTGAACGTAAACGTTTGTGTGGGCTCTATACAAATACTGTCGACTCATACAGGTAATTACCACATCAGTGATTCCGATAGGGTGACACCAATTTGACACTTCACTTGTGTAAAAAAAGTACTTAATTACAAGTGCGTTCTTGTTACACCATCATAATGTAACCAATATTTTGTAACAGTAAATATCGAATGCTCTCAATATTATTTGCGAATTTTGCGTAAATCAATATGATAAAAGGTTTGTCTCGAGGAAGTCTTATCTTAATAATTCATTATTCTTGGATTTATACCAAAGAGCTTGGGGGATATCATGTGTTGCGAAGTTACTGATTAAAATATCCTATTAATGTCGAAACAATTTTGATTCCGCTCTCCTCATATATAACTACATAACATTCCTAATAACAAGCTTTAGTTTTGATTGTTTATTAGTTTTTGGGTGTATATGGCATTTCACCAAACATCTACCTAACACTTTTAAATAGTACGAGCTATTCTAGAACTCCTTTAAAATATAAAAGAATAAAAAAATTTATAAGCGCAGCTACGTGTATTATAAGTTTATTTTCTACCAAAAAGTATGAACGAGCAACGAAACATGTCGCAGGCTATACATGGCTGCCAATAGACCGTTACAATGCCGGCCATTAGGAGGTCCATGTTCAGAGAACGTTTATAGGCTGATGTCATGATTTGCATACATGGAACTGGGTCGTCCTTTCCTTCCCTTTTCGTTTCGTACCAAAATAACAGGTTATTGAATAATTATTTATATTAGTCGTAATAATTTTACGTTACGTCAGCCTCTTGAACACCAATATTTTGGATGTTTTTCTCCGTTGATTTGTTTCGTATTGTTTTCAATTAGGCAGTTTCTATATACATTCCTACGCTATTTTTAACACAAATTTTAGGATTTTGAATATCCAAAATTTTTGTTCAACAATCATTTACATTATAAACATCACAAGTAAATGATGATTTCAATAGCTAATTTTCCATTTGTATCCAAGTAGTTGAGACACTTGTATCGATACATACAACAATCAGGCCACGTTCATCATAGGCACGCCATAAAAGTATTGTTACTAGGTGTGTTTGTAAGTTTATTGACAACTGCACACTGCGCGATTTAAGCACGCATGCCGAAGCCACGCAATCGCACATGCAACGACATATTTCATTGTTACATGCAGTTTTAAGAACCATATCCAAATGTGATGGAGGAAAAATAATATAAATCTGTTGTTTGCTTTAATTGAATTCGTTATATCTTTGAAAGAGACTAAGTATACGGATATCTCCAACGCTCTCAATGATAAAGAAGACACTAATTGTCAGCTATTCACCCTATATCGTCTAACAAGCATCTTAATGTTATCATAATCATTTTTAAAGGAATACTTTTGGAATACGGGAATACTTTTCATGAATAAATTACAATTTTGCGGAAAAGCTAATTGTTTACTGTTGGAAACATTGAAACCAATTAACTCTTAAAAGAGATCCAACATAATTGTTATTTCAATTGTTTATATTTGATTTATTAGAAATCAATAAACTTCCGTGGATGCGTTCAGTTTGGCCGCGGTACAGTTATTTCTTGCCGGATGTTTCAACTGTTTCACGTGCTAATTACTGTATTTTTTTTATCATTACCCGATTCAATTAGTGCTACTAATGTGACTTATTAATGTCCTTCTCTATGGTCTCAAAATATCATAAAATGTAGAAATGTTATATTTTTGACATAAATATCCCTCCATAATCAAAACGAAACTCTTTAATGTATAAACTGTAACATACCATTATACGTTGCGTTGAATCTCTACTATTGCATTATTAGAATTGATAAATCAATAGTTTCATTATCATTCGTGCATATCAGAGTTAATATAGTAAGTAAGTAGTAGTGATGTTGAAACGTTTTTCTAATTATTATCGTTCAGATAATATCAAAAAAGTACTGTACCGTGGATATGAGTAGGCACATGACCACACGAGGCTATCAGACAGGATATTAATGCAAATTATCTTTGCGATACTAATACATTGTTTTGCCTCATCAACTTACTAATTATTGCTAAAGAACAGCCGTTTTTTTTTTAAACATAGCTGAATACTAATACATTGTTTAACATTAAAGCTGTTCATAGTAAACAATTTGAGCGCAAATTGTCTCAACTATACATGGCATTTTGTAATAATTCAGCTTATTCCTTATTTCCAGATGGTGGCTCAATGTGAGTACTAAGCCATGCGCAGCGACGTGGCATACCGCGGGCTCTCGCAGCACGTGGAGTTGGATCGGGCCGCCGACCCTCGCGACCGGTTTACTCTGCAGGAACTCATCGGAGAGGGCACTTATGGAGAGGTGTACTGCGCCAGGGACAAGAAGACCGGCAGACGGGTCGCGGTCAAGGTTAGTTCATTCACTCTTCAGGCTTTTATCAAAACTGGCCTGCTACTGGATCTTGTTTAAATTGACCCGTTCGGCTGACCGGTTTAAGAGCTCTCTGGAGCAATGTATGGCGTAGGCCTACCTCAATGCTGACATCGTTTTGGACACCAACGATTGACTTGGAACCATCATTTCCTTTAATACGGCCGTAGTTTTAATTGGCATAGATTTACCAATGGAAACTCATTACTTATTAACATTGTCCTAACCTTTTCGCGCCCTATAAAATCTATATGACATTATAAGATTATACCTGTATTATGAGTCATCTAGTTTGTTTGGACGGCTGCATAAGATTTTTGTTTGCGGATGTACAAAACCGGCTTCAGTCATTAGTCATAATAAAAGTTGTTCACCTTAGGTCTTAACACTTGCGTTGACGTCATTTATAAGCTATGGTTCAGGAATAGCGCGGCACTTAGGATTATTTCCACATGTTATTTGAGTACGAGCACGACTAAGGTCAACAACATTTATAGGGCATACACTCGTAAACTGCGGGTGAAATCCGAGAGAAACTTCGCCAAGCAGTCACACCAGCCCTACGAGTTTAGTTTATTAACTATTCAATGTAATGGTTTCCCTGTTAAGGCGTAGTCGTTAAATACTTTAGCTTGAATAAAGATTAAGGTCATTACTGATATGTAATTGCTGAGAATTGCACCTCTTTAAATTGAGCAGGTAATTGCGGCAATTTAGAGCTTTTAAGAGCAAACATGTTTTTGCGAGAACATATCCGAATTTTCATACATACAAGGTATTATATGAGAATGTTTTGTTAAAAGAATAAGTCGATGAATTTTTATGGGGGTATTGTTAGCATGCCGCATGTAATTGATTGCATAGATGTTATCTCAAAATGTAATATTGATGTCAAGGCCGCTAAACAATACATGGCATGACGTTGCCGCCTCTTGTTTGGAGCATAATAACTTAACTCTATACAGATGTATGGCTACAATACTAGCGAATCTCTTTCAAAGCGGTTTATATCTTAATTTCAGATTCTAGAAAATATAACCGAAAATATAGAAGAAATAGAAGAGGAATTCCTTGTTTTTCGTGATTTATCCGGTCATCCTAATATTCCGGAATTTTTTGGACTGTTTTTGAAACGCGGCGTGTGCTCGGATGACGACCAAATATGGTTCGTGATGGAGGTTGGTTTACGTTTATTTTTGGTTCACTCGCTGTATGCGAATGGCATAAATCTACATGACCTTTGTATTTGCAGCTCTGTACCGGCGGTTCGGTGACTGATTTATGCGCGGGAATGCGGGCCCGCGGTAGCAATCTCACCGAACCACAACTTGCGTATGTACTGCGAGGAACCGTACGAGCCTTGACACATCTACACGCTCACCGGTGTATGCATCGTGACGTCAAAGGGCATAATATTCTCCTTACCGAAGATGCTGAGGTCAAACTTGTTGATTTTGGAGTATCATCGCACTTGGCTGCTACAGCTGCAAGAAGAAATACATCAGTGGGCACGCCCTACTGGATGGCTCCAGAGGTTCGATCGACTTAAACAAATATTCACAATTGTATTGCTAACATATACTTGTGATAATCTAGTTGTCCTACTTATTAAGAACATTATTCGTGACCCCGAATACAATACTTGTACAGTGACGTTTTGAAAGTGGCTTAAATTATCTTGTAGTATTAGACCTTTTTAAGGTCAACATGAATTGTTTTCGTTTACAGGTCATAGCGTGTGAACAACAACTGGACGAATCTTATGACTGCCGTTGTGATGTGTGGTCAGTGGGTATCACGGCTATAGAGTTAGCTGAAGGAGAACCTCCTTTATCGGGACTGCATCCAATGAGAGCTCTCTTCCAAATTCCTCGAAACCCACCGCCTTGTTTGTCCCATCCTGAAATGTTCTCACCACAACTCGTAGATTTGATTGCAGACTGCTTAATCAAAGACATGAATCAGAGGCCGTTTGCGAGGGAGCTTTTGGAACATCCTCTACTACTCGCTGTCAGTAGCTTTGAGGATAAGGTAATGTACTGGTTAATAAGACTATTCACTTAACAACTCTTTCTCATTTCATATGGTAACTATTGCATTTATTAATTTATAGATCCGAAAAGAACTTCAAGCTGAGATTAAACGACAGAGGGCCGAAGGGCGAGGCTCTCGCGCACCTGAAGCCACGACTAAAAGAGGCAAACTCAAATCGCATCGAAAAGCAAGACCTGAGAAAATGTACACAGACGACCTGGCGACATTGGAAGTCCTAACCGAAGATGCTATCGTCGAACAGTTGCAGAAAAGATACACGCAAAACCAGATCTATACCTACATCGGAGACATACTGGTCGCTGTAAACCCATTTACAGATGTGGGAATTTATACCACAAAGGTAATTAATATGACGCTTAAAATAAAACCACATTTTTCTCTTTTGGGCCGAGCGAAGGTGTTTAATTAATTCGTACTCACGCATTCGGACTTAATTATTAATGTGTGGGTAACTTTAAAAGGTTTTGCTTTAATGTTTATAGAAAAAAAAGTATGAACCCAGTTACTTCAGGATATACTCAATTTTGTTACTAACTACATACTTCTTATATTTATGGTTATTATCGTTAATTGTGAAAGGAATCATCTCCATTTTCACCTACTATTACACTATTAGACGTATTATAATTGTTCTAGATTCAACAGATATACCAAGGCCGGTGTCGCTCAGACAACCCGCCGCACATCTACGCCGTGGCGGACGCAGCTCACCAGGCGCTCATGCATCAGAAACTGCATCAAGCTATAGTCATATCTGGAGAGAGTGGCGCCGGCAAGACTGAGTCTGCCAACCTCTTGTTGAAACAACTCGTGTTTTTATCAAAGGTAGTTTAATTGTTGATATGATCTGCTTAAATAATAAATGTTTTAAAACTTTATACCTACTTATTTAAATGTTTACTCTACTTTGATAAAGTCACACCTATGTCCCAAACGGGTTGGCCGAGACTACTGATCCTGGCATATCCCTTGCGCCTCATTCACGCTCATCACATGTGTCCATTTACGTGTAGAGATACTTACATTTTGTCATCAATCGTTATTCTTATTACCAAAAGCTGGAGCTGACAACTGATTCATTTTCAGACTCAAAATCGTAATTTAGAAGAAAAGATATTACAAGTGAATCCAATAATGGAGGCCTTTGGTAACGCTCGCACCGGGATCAACGCAAACAGTTCTCGTTTCGGCAAATATCTAGATTTATCTATGATGAGAGTTGGGCGGATATCCGGCGCTCGTATGTCTGTGTACCTTCTGGAACAGTCAAGAGTGGTTCACCAAGCTTTGTAAGTTAAAGGTTTTATATCATTTTACATTTTAAGTGCACTTTCTATATTGACCTCCAAAAATACGTGCCGGGTAAATGGCAAGATTACATTTCTTTTTTATTTGAGCTGAAATGACTAATATAACAGTACCAATGTAGGAGCGTCGGCGAAACTTTTTGTTGTGACCGTTTAAGTTATATGCATACATACAAATTTAGTGCAATCTGCATAAGTTCATATTAAAATACCGACTGGGAACTCAAAAATTTACTTTCCTGCAAACAAATTTTTAATAGTCCGCTAGGTAGGGTGACACACGAAACTGAACTAAAATGTGATTGTATACCTATGTCACACACATCGACTATAGAGAAGATCGCTTCTCAAAAATCTATATATGAATATATCATTTTGATCTTCTGAACAAAAACCGTTTCAGGGGAGAAAGCAACTTCCACGTGTTTTACTATCTGTACGACGGCCTGGAGAGCGAGGGACGCTGGAGGAAGTTCTACCTGGACGAGCAACTCAAGTCCCGGCATCGCTACCTGCAGCCGCTCGCCGTCACGCACAGGGAGCACAACGTGCATCGCTGGAGACAACTTAATCAAGCTTTTAAGGTAATCCCTTTTCCAAGGTTGTGCTAAATCCAAATAGGTGAATTTCAACAGGTCCAATATAATCTTCATTTCCGTGGATTTTTTATTCTTCAACTTTAGAACAAGAAAAAATAGTGTTTACTCAAGTTTTTGATAATATATGTATTCTTGCTTAATATCTAGCACATAGCTTAAAAAACTAACGAGATATACAAGATTAAAAATTTCGTGCCACGGCGATGAAACATGCGTGCACGGCAATGAAACATGCGTCCACGGCAATGAAAGAACTGTGCCACGGGAATGATAGAATCAATCCACGGTAATGAAAAAATCCAATAACACATGATATTTTTTATATAATATACTTACCTGAAATAGATACATCCCTGTCTCTGAGAGAGAAAAGCATACACAACACACACATACACTCTTTTTACTCTCTTCTCAATAACCTTCTTGCATCGGAGTAAAATTAAACAAAAAGTTAATAGAATCAAAGCAACACAATCATTTATTTTAAGTTCTTTTACACAAAAATTTACAGAATAGAAATTAACAAATAATAAGATACTATTCTAAAGTATGCAACAGCTATTGCTAACAATATATACTTAACACAATATAGTTTTACTATTTGCGCATAAACAATAGGTAACATTTATAAAAATCTATCAACGTTATATTTTTTATCAACAGTATATCTGTCATTAAACGTTTCTGTTTCTTTGTTCCATTTCTTGTTACTACGTCATTTTTTCCTGGACACATGCTCGAATTTTCATCATCTTCATAGAATTTTAAAACAATTTGGCGGATTCGTGTTTGTTTTTGGTCACTTGTATCGCTCTCTTATCATTTAAATCTATCGCTGACTGTTTTTCTTTTCTTTTATTGGTAGCTCCATCTTTTCCTTTCTGAATAAGTCTTTCGAACCGTGTATTAGTATATTATATAAGTTCCTATCGCGGACAACTAGAGCCATTTTTTTTTGTAACGCAATGAGTTGGGAGTGTTTAGATTTTTGGTATCTACGGATTTTTTGTTGCAAATCACGTTGAAATTGCAAAATGGCAATAGAAAAGTTTGATGCTGGACTATCAGGACGTAATGTAGAATCTATACTGACATTTGGGGCTAGTTGCGGTGATCCTAGGGGTGTGTGTTATGGTCTTCTGGTGGCCAAAAAATTTGAGCTACTTACTCCAATCCGCAAATTGTTACAGTGATTCCAGTTTAGTTTTAAAGATTTCTGAACCGAGCTACGTCTTGTTGGAAGTGTCATCGGTATGTTATCATTGGAAGCTACTTGAGATAACCCAAAAGTGGTTTCAGTTGGCTCCGTCGTTGGTGTTTCAGCATATTCAACATCATAGGTAACATTTGGACGTGTGTTCTTACTTGCTTGTTGCTTTTTTTTTTTATAAGAAGCAAGTGCACTCACCAAGTTTTTCTTGCGAAGACCCCGAAGCTTTTGAGAAGTCATTGCACTTCGAGGAACAACTACTCCTGCAGCCTTCTTTTTTAAATACCTTTCTCTTTCTTTTCTTAAATACTCCTCTCGTAAAACAGGGTCGCTTCTTAATTTTTCACGTCGCTTTTGTTCGGCCAATCTTTTTCTTTCCTTTCTCTCCTCTTCCGATAGTTTCGGTTTAGGCATCTTGGCTTTCTAAAAATAAACAATCCATTATTATGTTTAAAATTAGACTGTAGTATATGTGAGTGAGTGCGTGTGATTGTGTTGTGTGTGTATGTGTGTGTGTGCGTGTGTGTGTGAGTCTGTGTGCTTGTGTGTGTTTGTAGGTGAGTCTGTGTGAGTGTGTGCATATGTTTGAATGTCTATCGTGTGATGGACTACCAAATGTAATAATTTTGTAAGGTTAACGTGGAAATATCTTTTTGTAGTTGACTTTACAGTACAGGGGGCTTACCATGAACTTTCAAAATAATTGCCAAGTTCCAGGCAGTTTAACTTTGATGAATAGCCTGACAGGTTTTCTATTTGTACCATGATCATTTCTATCAGAGCTGCAATGCATCGATTTCACATCTGCTGTATTGTCTCTGATCAGTAAAGTCTAATATCTTCATAATATAAACAAACGTTCGGAAATACTTATCCGCAACGTTACCGGTTTTACGGTTAAAATAAATCGTATTAAAGTATTTGAATAACATTTTTTATTACGATGATAATAATTAAAACAATATGTTTTATTACTGAACATCGCATTAGACATGATTAAGATGCTAGAAACCTTTTCAACACTTAAAACAGATAATTTAGACACTTGATAAAACGATTACTATTTTTGAACGATGACAAGTACGTCAGTTGGTATTGTTTAAGAAATGGAACTCAACTACCACAAATTGAGGTGTTTAAATAAGAAACATGTTGATTTGTTTCTTAGAATCATAAGATAGCAATAAAAATCACCAATCCATCATCTCGTTTATAGCGATTGTCATATTATGGCTATTAAGGGTATAAAACCTGAATAGTACGTACACTATTCAATAATATAGCTGATAGAAGTATACCATTTAATAAATAATAATATTCTGGTCGTGTGGGGTAAAAATAAACACGTAGCATAATGTCACTAGATTTATTTTCGTAATCAACATCTTAATATAACAAATACTAAAGTTTTATTTAATGCCTCAAGATATATGTAATTATGTTTTCTTGATACCAAGCCCAACATTATAAACCACACTACAGCCATCACTACCCATACACCAGCCGATAGTTCTTCTGCCGATCCTCTACAGTAATAGTCACAATAAACGATCTAGTTAGAGCACTGCTATCGTCCAAGAAAATGACGATAGGTTGTTTTCAACTCGTTTAATATATTTGGTTCAGATCGGTAGCTGATACGACCGTAGGCATGTCATGTACAAATTTCGTAGAAATCTTACAGCACAATGGACACCATGGCTTAGTCGAGTACTTGCTAATAACTTTAAGCAAAATACATTAATTATTATTTAGAAATCCACAACTATTGTCAAAAAGATTGTCAGTTTCAAACTGACATTATTTTCTCATTCCGTTTTACAGTAATTATAACCATGAAGTATGAACTTATGTTTCATTCTTAGATAAAGGAGGTTTTATTAACATGAAGATCTTCAAAATAAACGTAATATTATGTAATTTCATCGTTACACTTTTGTATAATATGCTAGTAGTACTTATATATGAAAAAACATGTATTTTATTTAAAATTTACCAAAACAGGTCAATAAAAGTTAGTTTTTCACACCGGTTTAATCTGACAGCAAAGTAGTTCAATTCTCGATGTTTGTATGTCAAAAATTACTTCATGGTACGGATATTTGCAGGCCAACTACTGTCACGTGATCGCTCGCCGGCTTAGATCACGTGACCGCTGGCTCGCCTGTTGTTTTAAGTGATCATGGTACAAAATAACAGGACAGTTCATTTTTCGTCGAAAACAGTCCTGCTATAAGGGTTCATGGTAAGGCCCCAGATTGTTTTTTCTCCTAGTCATGCCGTGGCGATGAAAACATAAGTCACGGAAATGAAACAACTGATCATAGCAATGAAACTAAATTGTTTTAAAAGGCATGGCAATAAAATGTTGTTTCATCGCCGTGTCCTTTTTTCATTGCCATAGCAAATTTTGCCCACGGAAACCACGGCAATGAGAGCACGGCGATGAAAATCAAGGCAAAAACATCAAGAAACCAAAAATTCACAGTAATTAACACGTCACAAATAAACATAAGATAAATGGCATTCTATCGAATGCTTAATCAAGAGGCCAACTTATTCATATAGAAGTTAGACCTATTCACGGCGATGAAAGAAAAAATGCCCAGTAATATAAAAATGAAATACTTACATTTATAGCACGAAAAGGCAGGCACGTATACACGTCGTTCCACGTCGAGCACCAAGCGACACTATTATGCAACGTTTAGCGCACAGGGGTGGGGGACGTAAGTCCTTAGATAAAACAATATTCTTAAATATATTTAGGACACGGCGATGAAAAGTAGTTCTAGGACAAATGCATTTTTATTAACTATTCGCTGTATACTTTAACTATTCACGTATCAAATAAAACTAGGTTTTAATATAAATAACCAATACATTTTTATCAATGACGTATAATACACACTAGATGTGCCCGCGACTCCGTCCGCGTGGAAATTCGGAAACAGCAAAAGTTTTTTTAAATTGTTTTTAATATATTAGCATTAGCTAAGATTGAGCGAATTCGATTTAGTAGTTTTTACGCCATGCCGTACTATTTTATTACATGTATAGCTGTTGCCCGCGACTTCGTCCGCGTGTATTTCGGATAAAACACCAGTAGTAAATTGAACTTTTAACAGAAAAGAATACCTACCAGGCAGGCTTTTTTAAGTAGGTTAAAAATCTTTAAACCACTTATTTAACTAAGAATACTTTCCGGTATTTAAAAAAAAACCGCAAAAATTGAACGGTAATTACGGAAGTTAGAGAAAGTCTATTGAAAATAATATATAACTGAAGAAGAGAACATAAATAAATCCGTTTTGTGCGTTTCTGAGTTCCTGTACATTGAAACTACTGTAGAAAAAAAAATACCAAGGATAAAAGACAACCGTGACGACCTGATTGGCGCAGTGGCTAAGAGATTGGTTGTGGGTTCGATTCCCGCAAAAAAGTGTGATCCGTAGATGTTTGTCCCGAGTCTGGGTGTTTGTGTAAGTGAAATTTCAAGTTTGTGAAACGCACCAGGAGGAAACGCAACGATACAGGAGAAATTCCTAGTGTGGGGCGACGTTTTAGAAACCTATACAATACAACCCATTTCTATTATTTTGGATATTTTGTCTGTGTGTCGGTTTATTCGTAATTAAGTTAAAATAGAGAATCATTGCAGTTGACTCTTATAAAAAATATTGTTATAAAACATACGACAACGACACGCTTGTATTGCGCGAAGGCGTAGGCAGAGGTGCACATATTGTACCTACTCCCACAATTTCGCTAGGTTTGGTGTAGATCCCAATGTATCAGTATCTCAACAGACAAAATGTATAGAGAACTCGTGACCTAAGAGTAAGCGTCGTACGATTGTGTGTGCGTGTAAGAAGCAACTAAGTATTCGTAAGATTAAAGGCTACTTTAAGACTGCGTGAGTCAATGGTAATGGTTGATGTTGATGGTCATGGCGAAGCATAAGGCTGTACACTCAGCCGAAATCGTTATACACAGGATAGAAAATCTATCTTGCTGCTAGAATGTCCCCCTCAATGATGTTACAGCTGAAGGATGCCTTTTAGCTAGAAGTCGTTAAATTACTTTGACAGAAATAAGTTCCGGAGAACCGTATGTGTTACTTGCTGCGAGAATTACAATTGTCTATGACGTAATGAGAAAAAATCTATCCATCTATATATATCTATCCATATAATAAAATCGTAAACGACCCGTGTCTGTACATTCAATTTTAAAAAAGAAACACCATTTATGCCGCCGTACCCATACTGGCGCGGCGAGATTTGGAAGTTTTATTTCATCTACATATATCATAAATACCGTTTTTTTTTTTTTTTTATAAAATAGATATTAAAGTGTACTTTTTGGATATTGGAGTTTGATAACGATATATCTATGTGAAATACAATATATTTATATATTTTATTAATACACTTGAAGAAGTGCCTAACGATTAAACACGTTGTTGTGGCTAATTTATAAAAGATAGATATATACTATTGAGGACTTTTTTGTAGATCTTTTAGAGACCATTATTTTTGTAATACATACTTTTGGTGTATGATCGACGTATGCGAGGATAAGAGCTCGAAAGCGCATTTTCATCCGACTTGCTTCAAATTTATCGTAACTGCTCAGCTCCTATGTGTTTTAGCGTTATGTTATATAGCCTATAACCTGCCCAGGCGTATGGACTACAATCGTACCAAGTTTGGTTAAAATCCCTTCAGTGGTTTTTGACCCATGCGTGCACATACAGACAGACAGACAGACAGACAGACAGACAGACCGACAAAAAATTTACTAATTGCATTTTTGGCATCAGTATCGATCACCAGTCATCCTCCAATAATAATTTTGAATATATATTCAATGTACAGAATTGACCTCTCTACAGTTTTATTATAAGTATAGATATAGGTGATGTGTGGACAAACACGGCAATAAAGATTTCGAGGTTGTTTTTTTTTTTGGAGTATCTATTAATCCTTTTTAATTAAATATTTTGTGCTACACATAGATTACTATTTTACCTAACCAGAAAAAAACGATGATCATTATAACTATGTTTTTAACCGACTTCAAAAAAAGGAGGAGGTTCTGAATTCGTCGGGATCTTTTTTTTATAGTACCGATTTCATTGATGCCACGTAATTTTTGTTTCCGGGAAATTCACCCAAATACTTTATTTGAATTTAAAATATTTACTCAATTATGGTATTAGACATACACATTTATTTTGTCCAACGTGCTTAACAGGTACTACTTCTAACAAGTGCTACTACTTCTCTGAAAAATAAGCTTTTTCCATCTTGTAAATACAAGTTCTAAAACAGTATGCAAAGATATAACGATTAAAATTAAAAGACTTGTATGCGACCAAAGTTTTATTGTGCTAGTTACAGCAGTTAAAATATTTACAGGTGGTCGGTTTCCAAGAAGAAGAAGTTCTAATCATATACAAGATGTTAGCAGCTATACTCCACCTCGGTGACATAGAGTTCGGCGAGACAGCTGGCGAAGATAACACCGATAATAAAGCCACCATCATTGACACCGCACCGTTGCACAGAGGTACGTTACCTTAGAGTTGAATAACACATTGTGACGTGACGTCAGTCCAAAGCGGTGTGGTTACATTAAGGTCTAAATTTGAAATTCTGTTTCATTGGACATTATACATACCTACAGTCTATATAAGTCTTATCCTTGTTTGATTACCATATAAACTACCAATACACACCAATATAAACACTGGTGCTAGAATAAACAAAACACTAGCGATCCATTATCCATATTTATTAGGTGCATGGCATCAGATTAGAATATTCTACTATTTGAATTTTTAATTTTGTCAAATTAACAAATGTCATAATATACTCAGCGTCGTGTCTCCTCGGCGTGGAGACAGTGGACCTCCGCGAGTGCCTCACAAGCAGCAGCGTTGTCGCTCGAGGTGAGACCATCGCCCGACACAGCTCCCCCACTGAAGCTGCAGTGGCAAGAGACGCTACTGCGCGGGGACTGTACGCCAGAGCCTTCGATAGAATCGTTGAAAGAATCAATGCACTTCTATGTCAGAACAGACCTAATATGTGAGTAATTTTGTTATTATGTGAACACTAAAATCTAGCAAAGATTGTACCGATACTTGAGGTAAGCAAACGATCATACTTAAATAATTTCAAAAAACACTAACAACTGTCAGGCTGGAATTAAACTTACATTTAAATAACATTGCATTATTCTATTGTAGTTATTAAATTTATTTCCATTTACAGGAACGAGCAGCTCTCCATCGGCATACTGGATATCTTTGGATTTGAGAACTTCAACAATAACTCTTTTGAGCAGCTATGCATAAATATCGCGAACGAACAAATCCAGTATTATTTTAATCAGCACATATTTACTTGGGAGCAACAGGAGTATATGGCGGAAGGTGTTCCGGTAGACCTGGTAGAGTTCTCTGATAACAGACCAGTTCTGGACATGCTATTGTCAAGGCCCATGGGCATGCTAGCATTGCTGGATGAAGAAAGTCGATTCCCCCGTTCGACTGACAGAACTTTAATCGGTAATTTTATGTTTACCTGTAGCTTAAAAAAACTTTCAAATCATTTGTAGTTCTACATATTTGTCACATTTCAAATCCATTTGATGTAACATACATTTTTCTTACAGAAAAATTCCACAATAATATCAAAAGCAAATACTATGTCCGCCCGAAGTCCGACGCGATTTGCTTTGCCGTCCACCATTTCGCTGGTCGCGTAGTATATCAAGCAGACGGTTTCTTGGAAAAGAATCGCAACTTCCTACCTCCAGAAGTAGTTCAGTTGATGCGGCAGAGTCAGTACGACATAATTAGATTCCTGTTCCAATGCCCCATCACAAAGACAGGCAACTTGTATTCGCCACTTCAAGGAGATATGGATTCACGTAGCTTGGAGAGTCCAACATCCTGTGATATAAGGGTAATTATAATTATTCGTTGCTTGATTTTACATTTAACTGCAAAGTTTTAGTTAAATTCGGTTTACAATTCCCGACATAATTAGTCGACGAAACAAAGCGACATTACGAGTCGCAGTGCTAATTAGTTATTTAAAATGAGACAACTTTGATTGTGTTGCAGCACAACGAGTCCTTTTGCGTCGCTCATAATTGACCCAAATTCAAAAATAAATACTTGAACAGCGTTATGTAGCGAACTAAATAAATAATCGTATTTCAGGATCGTTTCAACAGTCGAGGACTCGCTTCCCAATCCCGAGCACAACAGACAGTATCCACTTACTTTAGATACTCGCTAATGGAACTACTTCAGAAAATGGTGAGCGGTACCCCTCAGTTCGTGAGGTGTCTCAAACCGAACGACTCACGCTCCCCAAAACATTTCGATTCGGCTAAAATATTGAAACAACTTCGCTACACTGGAGTCTTAGAAACTATTAGAATAAGGCAAAATGGATTTTCCCACCGACTTACGTTTGAAGATTTTTTGAAGAGGCAAGTATTTTTGTAAATCGAATATCATATTTATTTCCTTACCCTTGCTGTAGTTCAAGGATACTTATATAAGTAGTACAAGTGGGTTATACAGTAGTAGACTTTTCTTTAACGAGAGTTTTTTGCAGGTATGGTTTCCTGGCATTTAGTTATGATGAGGTGATGAAACCTAACCGTGACACAAGTCGGCTGCTACTATTAAGGTTAAAGATGGACGGTTGGGCGCTTGGCAAGTCCAAAGTGTTTCTCAAGTACTACCACGTTGAAGTGCTAGCCAGAATTTATGAAGAACAGGTAAAATATGCTCTTGGAATTATAATATAGTTTAAATCTTCTATACATATTTTAAGTTCTCTAAGTTCAAAATCCAGGAAACTTAGTGGCTGAAAGATGTTTAGTTTTTAATTTCTCTTTTATAAGCGACCAAAAACGTTTAATTATTCGGTTGCATAATAATCATTATTAAACTAAACTTAATTTATTTTGCTTAGATAAGAAAAGTGGTGCTAGTCCAAGCCTGCGTCCGCGGTTGGTTGGCACGTCGCCATTATCAGAGGTTAAAGGCACAGATGGCGATATCTGTCCTCACGCTGCAAAGACATGTTCGTGGTTGGCTCACCCGCCGGCGACTTCAAGAGAGACAGAGACAGCTAGCAAGAGAGTTCCAGATGGAGCAGGACAGCCAGAGGAAACAACATAAATCTGGTGCGATTTTTACATCAAGGCTAATTTTCGCTAATGGTTATGGAGCACTTAGAGCATTTTGGTAATTCTTGAGTGGGTAAATTCTTAATAAATAACAGAAAATCGCGTAACGATAATAAATCTTACAGGTGTCCCAAACAAGAATAAAGCTATGATGAAGGTAAAGGTTTTGAGGCGTATGACGTCACAGGACAGCGACACCGATGACCCGGGTCCCGGTAACAAAGAAAACATAGACACCACAAGGGCAGCAGTTGTTATACAAAGCCGTGAGTGTTCGTTACGTTTATTAAAATGTACTGTAATGATTTGAATTGAAAGACAAGAAAAACACACCTTATAATATAAGTTGGGTAGAGCGTATTTTAATAATGAAGTATTGTACAATTACATAGCCAGTTGCTCTTATTAGCCCGCCTACTATGTTATTAAACTTTAACATAATCAAATAAAGTTATAAAGTAGACTTACATAGTACAATTAATTACGGGATAATCAATTCGGATTATCTGTTCGTGGTTCTAAGTTTTGTGGCTTTGTACAGACTTTCGCGGCTATACGGCGCGCCGCAAGTGGGCGAAGGGACGCGCTCCCCCACCGCCCGCCATGGCTGCACCCACCACGCCACAGCAGCTCATGCAGCACTACTCCGTGCAGGAGAGAGCCTCGCAGCTCCACACCTTTGCTGACCAGGTAAGCGATACGTTGTGCAGACTGAAAACTGGTAACTATCAATCAACATAAAAAAACCAACGTAAAGTTTGGCCACGAGTCAAGACAAGACAAGACGAGGTCAAAGGTTAGGTAGTCTATCTTTTGGAAGTAGAAGTTTCAACCTTCTCAAGTTTGAGCATGTAATATAATAAATTATGTTACTAGGTTCACGACAAGAATCAGGAGATACACAAAAACTTGCGTCGCAACAAACCGGGGATTAGGCTGCAGGAAGTGCAACGTGCAGACGAGTACCGACAGCCGCCGGGCTTCACGCTCGTGCCCGCCATCGTGCGCGGACAGCCCACGCAACTAGAGCGAGACGCCAGCAGACTCTCCAGGTAAACACGACAACCAATATCCTCCTGTTTTTACTCCAACCAAAAATATGACAGTAACTAGGTAGAGTGTACTTTTTAACTAACATTATAATGGAATTATTCATGCTGCCTCTAATGGGATTGATGCAGTCCGTCGCCGGAATTCCTCGAGAGTCCCGCTAGACCTTGGGACGAACCGTTGATCTGTAAGAAAGATATTGAGATCAGACCCACCAGGTTTGTATACAGCAGATTATGGTACTATCCTTTGCTAGTGTCTCGCAACCCGTTGTCCATAAAGTTGTTTTCGAAGTTAGTAGATAATTTAATTATTTAATATATTATCGTATTCAACTCGCCTAAGAATATCCTATGTATTTAAAAAGTAACATGAAATACCATGTATTTTGATAGTGCATACCGTGAAAACATAAGTTTTAGTGTTTTTAAATGCTAATCTGGAAGGCATTTCATATATTTAAACGTCATTTACAGATACCAACCGACGAGCAACGGTCACGACTATAGAGACGACAGGCACCTACAGGCGAATCATAACTGGCAGAACCTGCCGTGCAGCCGGCAGTGCGGAGGACTAGTCAGGTACGACCGCCACGACCGTCACAACCGACACGACAGAGACCTCGATGAGACTAGCTTCTGGCCCTAAAAGAACTAACCTCTCTCATTCTGTCACATGCGTTACTTACTCGTGGAACTTACTTACCTGGATAGCAGAGACGATGGGTATGGATTTGTGCCTGTTGAACAGACTGTTCCTCGCAGCTAATGCTAGCATGTATTGGTATTCCTTCTAGCTATATTATAGAATACACAGACGTAGCACTACTAGTCTATTTCATTATTTTTCGTCCGACGTTTCCATAAACACACATATTCTGAATAGATGTGCCCGCGACTCCGTCCGCGTGGAAATTCGGAAACAGCAAAAGTATTTTTAAATTGTTTTTAATATATTAGCTAAGTTTGAGCGAATTCGATTTAGTAGTTTTTACGCCATGCCGTACTATTTTATTACATGTATAGCTGTTGCCAGCGACTTCGTCCGCGTGTAATTCGGATAAAACACCAGTAGTAAATTGAACTTTTAACAGAAAAAAATACCTACCAGGCAGGCTTTTTTAAGGTTAAAAATCTTTAAACCACTTATTTAACTAAGAATACTTTGCGGTATTTAAAAAAACCGCAAAAATTGAACGGTAATTACGGAAGTTACAAAAAGTCTATTGAAAATAATATATAACTGAAGAAGAGAACATAAATAAATCCGTTTTGTGCGTTTCTGAGTTCTTGTACATTGAAACTACTGTAGAAAAAAAAAATGCCAAAGATAAAAGACAACCGTGACGGCCTGATTGGCGCAGTAGCTAAGCGATTGGACTGCTGTGCTAGGGGTTGTGGGTTCGATTCCCGCAAAAAAATTGTGTGATCCGTAGATGTTTGTCCTGAGTCTGGGTGTTCGTGTATGTGATATATTAAGTTTGTGAAATGCACCGATGCCAAAATTCCTAGTGTGGGGCGACGTTTTATTTAAGAAAAAAGAAACCTATACAATACAATACAACCCATTTTTATTATTTTGGATGTTTTGTCTGTTTGTCGGTTTATTCGAATAGTAAACCATTGCAGTTAACTCTTATAAAAAAAATATTGTTATAAAACATATCATAACGACACGCCTGTATTCCGCGAAGGCGTAGGCAGAGGTGCACATATTGTACCTACTCCCACTTTATCGCTATATATTTCGCTAGGTTTGGTGTAGATCCCAATGTAATAGGGGGCGAGCCTATTGCCATGAATCCGGCACAGTATCTCAACAGACAAAATGTATAGAGAACTCGTGACCTAAGAGTAAGCGTCGTACGATTGTGTGTGCGTGTAAGAAGCAGCTAAGTATTCATAATATTAAAGGCTGCTTTAAGGCTGCGTGAGTCAATGGTAATGGTTGATTTTGAATGTCATGGCGAAGGCGAATAAGTCTGTACAGTGTACACTCAGCCGAATTACACAGGATAAAAAACTATCTTGCTGCTAGAATGTCAATATATGACGCTGCCTTTTAAAAATCTATTTAAGACCGTAATTTTTGTTCTGCATCGTGAGGAAACCGGCACGCCTGAGATATTTTTCAACGGTGTGTAAAGCCATGTCAGAGGCCTACAGGCGGTTTAAACTCTGACACCAGGTTATTCATCAACCATACGATACGAAGAAGATCCAAAGAGTCAATAAGAACCACGTCCGTTCGCATTAGCAGTGACAATGTGAGTAAAGGTGGCGCGAGAACGCCCCCACCCTTTTTAAAAATGCAGCGTACATGCGTAAAGCCGTACCCATACTGGCGCGGCGTGATTTGGAAGTTTTACTTCATCTATATCTTATAAACCGATTTCTTAATTTTTTTTATATAAAATAGGTATTAAAATGTACTTTTTAAATATTGGAGTTTGATAATAGTTTATATATAAGTTTATATTATAGTATATAGTTATAAGTTTGTATATCTATGTGAAATACAATATATTTACATATTTTATTAATACACTTAAAGAAGTGCCTAACGATTAAACACGTTATTGTGGCTAATTTATAAAAGATAGATATATACTATTAGGACTTTTTTGTAGATCTTTTAGAGACCATCATTTTTGTAATACATACTTTTGGTGTATGATCGACGTATGCGAGGATAAGAGCTCGAAAGCGCATTTTCATCCGACTTGCTTCAAATTTATCGTTACTGCTCAGCTCCTATGTGTTTTAGCGTTATGTTATATAGCCTATAACCTGCCCAGGCGTATGGACTACAATCGTACCAAGTTTGGTTAAAATCCCTTCAGTAGTTTTTGACCCATGCGTGCACATACAGACAGACAGACAGACAGACAGACAGACCGACAAAAAATTTACTAATTGCATTTTTGGCATCAGTATCGATCACCAGTTATCCTCCAATAATAATTTTGAAAATATATTCAATGTACAGAATTGACCTCTCTACAGTTTTATTATAAGTATAGATGAAATGTTACAAAAATTTCAAAATTGTTGCAGTCGTCTTATATCGTTTTTCGTTAGCGAAAATCTCATAAACCAATGCAATAATATATCCAGTATATAGTTCATTGGAAGCATGTTCCATTTACTTTATAACGATGAATTAAAACTTGATTATTGTTATCTAGGTATAGAATCCTGTCATGATATTCAAGTAAAAAAAAAATCATTTCGGAGATTTTTATTATGTAGGTATATCATCCATTTAAACATAAAGGTTGACATTACTGGTAGATTTTTATTTCTAATTATATTTAATTTTTTCATATAAGATCGCTAATTTAAATTTCTTAATTATCTTTCACTGATGTTCATAACAACAATTGGTTTATCGGTATTATTTGGATTAATAACATTTTATTTTCTTTTAACAGCAATAAAATCCACGAACTGGTCCGCAAATCTCAGAAGTCCGATCCACCACCACGACCAGCATACAACCCCACCTACGACCCCGAGTCTGATTTGAGGAAAATACTGCGCAACTCGCCTGAAATACTCGCCACACCCATTTTCAGCTCAGATGACGACTACACAGAGGGACCCTTCAGGTTCAAACAGTTGCTGAGACCTACACTAGGTCCTACCGAAAGTTTACGCAAAAGGAAAGTCCGAAACTCGTCAGGGCAAAGTCCCTGGATGAGCGACAGCTCTCAAGACAGCACTAGTTCTAAGCAAGCCTTGTGTAAACGTCGCCCGCAGATCAGCATGGGCGTCTTTTACAACTGAAAAGCGAGTAGATGGCGAGTTCCCAAGTTAGAAGCAAGCGGGTTGCACCACTATCTCTAAGCGATAAGACTTCCCAACTTCCTAGATAGTTTGATTGCCATAACTGCAGTCTACAAACTTTTCCATTGCCTGTTAGAAATATTCAGACGTGTTTAACATAGTTTATTACATTTCAGAATACGTGTCCGAAGTTGGAATAATTGTTATATAACAATAAGACATTAGTAATGCAACTATGTTAAACATGTTGTGAGCATTCTGACTTCAGTTTCACGAATATAGGACCTAATATTAATTGTGGTGTATTAAATACATTGTGGTTAAACGATGCTGATTGTGCTTGCCTCACAGCCATAATTAACTAATATTTAAGAGCACTTATTGTTGTAGCCTATAACTTAAAATTGTTGTAATATTGTAATCGTAATCAAACATTGTTAGAACCATTTAAATAGGTCAGGGTAAATTATTCCAAGGATAATAATACCTTCTGCGTTTACAATTTATTAGAGAACGTAGAAAATATTATATTCATTTGTAAATGCTCTTTTGACTGAAAAAGGAATTGTAAAGCATGCCATCTAGCTTCTGATTCGTAATGTTTTTAAGTTATTGGAATTTTACTATAAATAATATTTTGAATCCCCCGAAATTAGGAAAGGTTTAGTTTCTGAAATAATTAATTTCAGTCTAGTTCGATATTTATCAATGTACAGTATCGGCCTACAGGCGGTTTAAACTCTGACACTAGGTTGTTCATCAACCATACGATAAGAAGAAGAAAAATGTACACTTGTACAGTATGTATTTGTTATATCGATGCTGTTATCAATTAAACACGATAAGGCAGCTGTATTCTAATGTACCCTAAGCCTATACACGTGCTCTATGTTTCAGTGCGCTAGAAAAATTCACAATTTATGCAATTACCAAAGCCTAACACTTAAAATTTAGTTAATAGGAAAAGATCATATTATGACTCTGCTACATTAATTTAATATAAATGTATAAAATAATTATTGTTTTAACCATACTTGTCTTGTAATATTTATCAGTATTATTTCCTATATCATATTATATACTTGTGTTTACAATATGTAT
Organism: Abrostola tripartita; assembly: GCA_905340225.1. Taxonomy (NCBI): domain Eukaryota; kingdom Metazoa; phylum Arthropoda; class Insecta; order Lepidoptera; family Noctuidae; genus Abrostola; species Abrostola tripartita. The sequence goes on along the minus strand of HG996487.1, from coordinate 8,799,574 downwards.
ATATATCGAAAGTAGGATCTCACCGGAGTAGTAATATTGATTAAAAATTACTCATTATTGCCATCACAGTTAAAGAGAGTAAATCTATTAATATGTTAACGTATATCATATGTAAAACTATAAATCATTGACAACCTATGTGATAATGTGCCAATGATTATTGATAAGTGTATTAGTTGTGTATTTAGGTGGTCAAAGATAAGATAATAAAGTTTGTGCAACAGTAAAAGTTTTTATTTACATCCTGGAATGTTTTAATACGTAGGTACGTAAACTCAAAGCTCTAAAACTCAGTCGAGAAGTATTCGCAGGCCGACACGCACGATAGCAAATAAAATGTAGGTAAATCGTGCACGTGGACGTGTACATATAATTGGCGCTCGAAATCAAAACAAAGTAAAGCACGTAAAGCTATAGTTTTTAAAGCCCGCAAGACTATGTGTTAAAACTAAACACGCAATCGCGTGTTTACGGCGGGCGGGCGGCGGGCGCGTGTAGTGGGGGGCGCCACGTGACTGGCCGTGCTCCGCCAATGGTGGCCTGGACGCGGCATGCGCGCGCACACGCGCAGTCGCGCCCGCGCCAGCCATGGCGGCCGCCGGCCTGCCTGACGTCGACTTCTCACAGATAAAAACGCGCTCCATCGAGAGAACCCTGCTCCCCCTCATAAAGCAGGTACGCCAAACACCAGCGCTGCGGCTCCTGGGCCTAGCCGCTGGAGCCACAACGCCAGCACTCAACACGCGACAGGCTCGTGACGACAACGTTGACCGAACGGATTGCGTCGACGGCGCCCCTCTGACGTCGTCGGAATGATCGACGATAATTTCGCTTTTACGTACGCGACTAAAACCGTACTTTTATTTTCGTAGCAGCTGTAATTTCGGATGCGGCATCAAACCGTATCATTCGCGATTAGAATTTCCCGCCCACGACGGCAATCTGTTGCGCCTCGGCTCGCGCAGCCGCGGCAAAGCATTGACATCGGCACGAGTCATGGCGGCACTTTTGAATGAAATTGTTTTGGAACCGAATCAAAAGTATCTATAAGATAACGACTTCAGTGTGTAGCTCTTTTTCGACTTACCCTTCGTAAGTTTTATTATAAAGCATGTTAAAAATAGATAAACTTGAGCCTCGGCTAATTTGCACCAAAAGTTTGTGGAGGCATAGTAAGCACGCGGGGCGGGCGGCCACGTGGACTCGTAGCGGGTGGAGCGCCGTGGGGCGGGCGGGTAGGCACGATCGATGCGCGCTGGGTCCGTCAGTGCCGCGGCGAACGCGGGCGGAGCGGCGCGGTGCCGCAGCGACACGCCAGCGCCACGGAGCACGTGCGCGCGCCCGCGGACTGCGCGCCGTCGAGCGCGCGCCCACCGCCCGCGCGCCACGCGCACCAAGACATGGACGCTCTCTCCGATGACGATGAATACGCGCGCCGGGAGCCTCAGGTACGTTGCTGACAGCCCAGCGCGCTCAGATCTCGACGCTGTACCGGCTCCCGCACGACCAGCTCTGCTCGTAACGATGCAGATATGTGAAGCGCAACAAGTAGTATGAGCGCGGGGTGGCAAAGAAGCTTGCGTGCAAGAACGACCTTGATCGGGAGCTCGCGCCGCGCGGTCTCGCCCCGCGTCCCGGCCAACGACGTGCAGGCCACCTTCTAAACAATATTTATTGAATCTCTTAAATTAGTCCCAAATTGCAACACAAATTAACGTATTTAGATATATTTATTTGGTAGCTGGTGTTAACATGTTGTATGAAAGACTGATTTTTTTAATAAAACAGTTTTCATATAAGACATTTACACATACATTAATAAATTTACATAATAAACAAAGCATAAAAATAAATTTAAATATAACCAACTAATGCTAAAGTTATAGACATAATAAAAGTTTTGCAAACTGGTGCATAAAACTTTTAATTAATCCGCAAAAGCCTCATCAGACTTTTTCATTATGACTTAACTTATCTCATGCCAACGTTTTCAGTCTGATCTGTGGAACTAGTGTAATTAATATTACTGTACATATAAAAATTACATTTTATTAGAACTCCGTCTTTGGTAAATTTAAAATCCGTTCAGGTCTGATCCGATTAACCTTGGCGGGTGACATCCGCAGCGGGTACACATTGATTTAAATTAAGTTTTCACAGTTGCTTACGTAACGCACGAACTAAGTTTGACATTGTACCTGTTTGACGTAGCTTGTAGTTAGTCAACTCGCAAACAAAGACTTAGCTGCAATTCTACGTAACTCAGTAATCCTCTTTGCAAGCCAAGGATATAAGAAAACATTATGCATTTAATAATAACGGTTACAAATTAAAGTCCTACTTGTGGTTTCGGAAAAAGTGAAACCTGTCATCAGCTTTGCTTCATTGTTTGGTACGTGTAAAAATGGGTTAAACACCGTGAATATTTGAAGGAAACGTAGTTTTTCTCTTTTAAAACTTATGTCAGTAAGTTTGTTTAAAAAAAAGCGTTGGTCCCATTTGCTTTGCTAACTTCCTTGGTTAAAATAAATAAGCACAAGAAATATAGACTAGTGATTTCTGGGTCCCGCCATTAAGGACGTTGGGTACGATTACTCCAAGCTCTGTATAATGTTCTACGCAAGTTTTAAGGGACTACTTAGACATTAGCCAGCCGGTTATGAGACTATCGGGGATAGAATAAACCTGTGCGTACATATTATCCACTGTGATAACACTGATGACCAATCCGCTTATCAATGGTGGTGATTACGGTTATATCCCGGCTTTATATAATAGCCTGCGGGGAAATGTTTAGTGGTGGATTATGAACAGAACTACACGAGCTACATAAATAAAAAAGGGGAAATCAAGGTAGTAAAATTCCCGCACATTGTTTGCAGATGACCACAAGTTAGGCAAGCGGAAAAATTGTTGGCTCTCTATTAGGTATACACTATACAGGCATTATATTATATTTATATACCCTGAGAGCTTACTGCCGCACTCCGGTTGCGGCGACGCGTAGCAAATCAAGAAGTTGCGTAGTTACTTTTCCTTATTCAATATGTATCCGACTTTTTGTTGTTTCCCCTCATTATAGCTACTTATTTTGGGAACATACAATACATCGAAGTATAAAAGTGTGCCTACTCCGTTCTTAAATAATATAAAAGTTGATATGTATAATGTAATATGTAGCAACGATGTTAGTTTATACATAATACACGGGCTACTTTGTAATTATTGGATGGTTTATAGAGCAATCGTCTTATGAGGGGAATAAAAATGTAGAGCACTCAGAATGGGAAGGAATGTGTTGATTTGAGATAATATCGTAGCCTTCTTGTAGACAACTGTATGTCTATAAAACTATACGTCCCAACGTATAGTTTAGACTTAGACTTTAGGTATATTTCTATGCTATATTTTTGAAAAGCACTGCATGTTTATTTTCTGCGTACCTATAAAATTCAATTTTCATTAGGTAAATCCAACGAACTTTTCTACATACTTTTCTGGTTTTTCTTCTATAAATTTCTACGTTTCAAAAATGTTAAGAACCCATATTTACCAACATGTAGCAATCAATAAAATTTTGCTTCATAATGGTTCACATTGTTAGATAAACAAAATATTACGTCGTCGGCCAGTTTAGCTTTCCCAACGTAATTCTTGTGGCTTCGAGCGATGCCAACACAATATCGATATCATTCGGAAGACTTATGAAGGAAAATGATCGAGGCAAATATAGTTAATAAATGAACGAGGCAAATATAATTAATAATAGTTCTATATAATAACCTCTTGAAGTTAGCAATTGATCTTGAAATGAATGCAACTAAAACGATTTAATGATTGGAAAGCTATCGTTTTAGTTCACAACAAAACGTTTCTATAGGTTCGTTACGGACTGATATTTTAAAGTGATTTTCTCTTCATCGATTACCAAATTGACTCGACCATAACAAACATGGAGTATAACAATCAGCATACTATAATCACTTATATGGAATACTTTTTAGCTGCATTTGATTAGACTAGAAGCCGCCCTCAACATAGTTAGAAAAGATTAGGTATTGTCTAAGTTCGTAGTAAGCCGTGTGGATAATGATGCGTCATCGTCACAGATCAGCAGTCTGGTGGCGTCCCGCGGCGAGGCGGCGGGCGGCGCGGCCGTTCAGCGCGTCGGCGCTGCAGTCTGCTGCGCCGTCGAACGGTTCGTCGCTGTCGGGGAGACCATCGCTGACGACAACCCCGATGTGCGCCACAGCATGGTGCTCGCCTGCAAGGAGGCGCGAGCCGCAGGTTAGTCTCAAACAGTATAAAGACTCATGTAGTACCAGAAATAAGAACGTTGTAAGACCAAAAATATGAACGTCGCTAGCTCCAGGAGATCTACTGCCAAAATCAGTATACATCGTTTAGAATGATCCTTATGATCAATACCTTTGAATTCTACGTCCATAAAGCTTTTATACATTCACATACCTACATACATTTAAATTAGAGAAGCATTACGTAATATTAACGTAAACCTATATTAATTAAGCAAATGCCGTATGGTAAGGCTATTATAAAATTAAATCGTTCTTTCGTTTTATTAACTTCGAAAGAGAACACATAAATTTTCATGAAAATTGAACAACTTTCGGGATAGTTCGCTTTCGCCTGTGCCATTTCACCTAAATAGTTTCTTAGCTATTTAATTAAAGCTAAGTCGTTTAATAATAACGTCACCCTACGACAACGATAAACTTAACTTAGATATACATTAAAGTTGCTAATGTGTTTAAGCCAAGCAAACACCACAACTAAACTTCAGGCTTCAAATTACTTAGCTATGCAATACACAATGCTTAGGATAAACGCTACTTAACTGTATTAATTGCTTCTGCAAATATGTCAAAAATATCATGTGAAAATCCCAAGAGCTTTAGAAAGCTGCGGAAAATGTATAATTGCAATTATTAATTTAATAACGTAAAATATACAAATGGAAAGCGGTGGGATTAAATTCACCCTCGCATATAACCATTCAGAGGGGTTTTAATCAAGGCTTGCGTGACCTATAAATCTCTCCGATATCTCTATTGTGTATTTAAGGGGCTGCCATATATATATCCGACTAGAAGGTTATGCACAGTTAAATGTTAAGAATACGAACTGTTCGTATAAGGTACGGAATTGAAATCAAGCTGCCACAAAAACTGGATTTATGTCTGCTCGCGATTGGCTCTTTAATTTAAAGTTTTACTGCTACATTTCACTCGGGTTGGGACCCTCCTATTGTCGCTAACAACGGGGACGCGGGAATTATTCCTGAATAATGCATCTATCGGAACGCTACGATTTATTTTAATCATATGTACACATTTCCTTCGCCCATATTCAAGTTGTATGTCACCATGTGTACTACGGAAAATTGATCAGTTCCTTACATTCATAGGTACCTATAAAGTTAAAAATCGTTATATTTTTAATTACTACCAATGATACAACAATACAAACTTATTTTCAAATCTCTGTATGAAATGTGATACAGAAAATCAAGGCTACCCTTTCTAATAGCCCTCATAAATTTGTGTCAACAACCTGACCCGAATTTTAATGCTTGAACGTTATTACCGGATCCAGCATACCAACAAAAGATGCAAACAATGGCCGTCCCAGTCCCTGTGCCCTTCAGCCCACAGGAACACCGATCAATTTCATGTTACCGTATTGGTATAAAATAAGCTTGTATCCAGTCCTATGGTAACCGGGTTCAATGCTTCTTAGGCGCATTTTTCTAGTGCTTCCATAGTATGGTTTATTACCACAAATTAAATTCATTGTGCCTTCTTACATTGTTTTCTTTTTTTTTCAAGCACTTTCTAACTTATTCTGCAAGAGCTAGTATTAGAGCAGCATGTATACCTTCCACATACCTTTATATTAAGATATCAAGTGAGCGCTGAACTTGTTACAGCACTCAGGTGGCCCGCGCACTAACTTGATATGTAACAATCGCCGTAACTTTTATATAAATCACTTTTCTTTTATTCCACTTTTTATGGGGTCACTTTTACGACTTATAAATTATTTATACGATACTAAAACCTCATTTTGTAAGTGTATCAAAATGCCATGGATGTGTTTTGTCAAACTATCTTATCAACAGTAGGCGAATCCGCTTGGAGCGTCGACTACTTTATAAAGAAACTACATTTTGATGATAAAGAAGGAAAAGCTTTAACCTACCACTTAAAGACTGTGTAAAGCATAAATAACTTTACTTCTTAAGTTTCATGTTTAACACCTTTTGGGCCAGTCGGATGGTTTGACACCTCGTTTGTTAAAATTGTTTTAGTGGTGTTAAAGACGAGGGTGCAGACCACTTAACCGCATAACCTTCCTACACCGCGGGCTACAAAACATACAGTGGAACTGCCTCTGAATAATGGCTTACGAAATCCACATCAACCATTCTAATTTCCCCCGTTACCCGAACAGTGGATATTGTTTTCAATTTAAATTGATATCACTAAAGTCATCAATCATGAATGCCATTGTAATTCAATCTACCCTTATCATATCCGTTAAATTCCTTAGTGATTTGTTTTAGGTGTCAGTTGATATCAGATTATTAGGTTCTGCCATTAATTTTGTAAGTTAATCGTTTAACAATGTTAGTAGCTTTTTATTGGCAATTTCACGTCTTTAGATTTCGTGTCATATCGTATGTTCTTCCAAATAAAACGTAACGAGACATTCTGACATTGTTCTTTACAATGATTATTTAATTCCTCTTGAGCTGTAAGTTATAAAATGTTACTGGAATTACATAATATCAGGCACCCTGAAGCGTTACAGATGAACGGTCATGTAATTACTTACCATTAAGAGCGCCATCAAAATTGTAATGGCCCTCCCCTAAACATTTTTTACAAACCGAAAATATTTTTGTTCGCTCATTGATTCTGTCAAGGGCGAGCGCAGTGGGTCAGCAGTAACGAGATTATCCGGGATCGAAACAAATCTAATAAATAACAGGTGTCGACTGCGACCTTCGCCGGACACTCCCACACTTCTAAGCTAATGGATAGCAGTCCTAATGCTGTTCTTACTCGCTATTGTTTACCGAATTGGCTCACAAATGTAAGTTATTTACGGATCCATCGGCAAAATTAGTAGAGTAACTATTCATCAACGATTAAAGATAGTCTAGCCGTATGTATTTTATTTATTGGATTAATTTATCTACTAGATTGATTATATTTAAAAGTTCAAAGGTTCTTTATAACTAATTTACGGTACCTACCTATACTTTATTAAAGGTATCCCCTTAAATAATATGGCACAAATATTCATTCTCATAATACATTAGATGATATCGCAGTCGGCTTTAAGATAGTCCGGGTCCATACCAATTTCGGCGGCAAATTTGTCGTCGGGTGGCGCAGCTGATCCGTAGCTGGGGACTGCCACGAAAAGTGTTCTCCCTAACTCGTATCTCACCTTGTTTACGACTTGATAGAGATGAGAACGCTTGAGAGTAAAATAAAATTGAATTCACTAGGTAAATTGAAAATGGGCGCTTGTAAAAGTTTAAGATCCTCTAGGCATTTTTCAGGAATAGGCGCTTTAGATGTGCCAATATTCCATATTATTATCTTTCTAAATGTTAGGTAGATATATATAAGAGTCCTAGCTTAATATTTTCCCAGATGATACACGTACCTACCTACGTTCAACACTTACATAACTGTATGTACAAGTCGTTTGACGAAGTACAAAAAAAAATCTCAACAATACGTACATATGAATCGTTTATTCCAACGATAGCGCAGAGATTTCCCAAAACCTGTCCCGTTTAGATAAAAATAAGCTGAAAGTGATGCGGCTATAAACGTTGACGGGAGTACATACTTAACGAGTATTAAAATAAATATTTACGATGTGTCCGGAACACTGCGTGGTGTCGCTTCACTAAATAGTGTTATTAAACACGTTTCTGCTAGTGTACACAATCCGTCACGGATACGGACTGGGAGCTCAGGCTCAGCTTCTATTTATCCCGTCCCCTCCGGTGACGTATGATACGACATTATTAGTTCGTTCTTTTAGGTAGGAACGCGATAACAAAGGCAATGTTGTCCTACGAAAACTACTCCCAAAATATTTGTTTGCTACAACATGATATTTACTGCAATAAGTTTGTTAAATTAACCTCGTAGGTACTCATAAAATCCACTCTTAAATACTTTGGATGCACTCACATACTTGGCTTTCGCTATTGCTTTCGGGAACTCAGTGTATACTTTATTTATAGCAATATCTCCACTAAAATCTTGCAACAGCACAAAAGTCTCCAAATCCAATAAGCGCCCGTCTGAAGTAATTTCAAAGATAATATTTTTCACTTGCAGCTCTCTAGTCGTATATTCATAGCTGGAACACACTGAGGCCATACATTTTAAAACAATTGCAATAGCTTTACCATGAATAGTAGAAACGTGAGGATTGTCTGTAGACGAGTAAGTGGGTATATGCGTATAAGTATTGCCAGTTTACGTTTATATTTTTCGTTCTGGTACGGTTTCAATTGCAATATTCAATGTAGCCGCTGTGTACACGTAATTTCCCACAAAATATGGTAACGGCAACAATTACGAAGCTACCACCAACTTTTACTGTTACCCTAAACTAACACGCGACGCTCGTAAAATCATCCCGCAGAAATTTCAGTTTTATCCCTTTATTCATGGAGGTTGCTGGTATCAAACATTAATGATGTCCTTAAATTTCTTATCACGTCAGGCTTTTTAATGAAAGTTTGTATAAACTGCGACCTTCACTCGTTCCTAAAATAGGTTTGACCGAGTTTGGTATGGCAATCGTTCATTATAGTAAACCCAAGTTATACATAAGCGTAAAAGTCTAGGGTATTTACCCTGAGGAACACCTGTTTTAAGCTTAGCTGTTTTGTAACGCAGTGTGGAGGAAAGTGTAGAAGCTATGGAAAATCCGATACACATAATACTTATAGAGTAACTCCATATACGTAGCACCGACGGGTCGTACAAATCGTACAAGCACCCTTATAATAAGCGTAAGGAAAACGTTAAACATACTCTTTTTATGCAACCTTTTCATGGCAGATAAAAGGAATAGAAATTTACCTTTCGTATTTTTTCAATACAGTTAAGCTGACTGTAAATTTAAATTGGTACCTTTTGTTCATTAAAGACCATTTTACTTATTCATTTCATTGAATTATTACTGTTTCTAAATAATTTTACATTTATTTCATTTTTGGACAAAAAAAAATTGCCAGCTTTCCATTAACACATTATAAATTGAAGTTTAGTTACATTTAAGAACTGCCCTTAATCTCCTATTACTGAGAAAATATAAAATTACTACATTTTGATTACACTACTTATATGCTACCATTTAACCAGAAACGGTTTTCAGTAAATTATTTATTTACGACGATACAACGACCAGCCAGTTACCGTTAGGTAATATCTATTGAAACAACTAAAGACGCTGTTAAATGAGTAAAGTGGGCTCCAAGAAAAGCTTACTGGATAATAAGCTCTATGAACCAATGTCCTCGTCCAATAACTACGGCTTCGATTATTCTAAAATAAATTCATCGCTGGACGTAACGTGGCCAAAAAATAAAACGAATATTCAGGACTCGAAATAGTCCCACCCCTCTTCCCCTGCAAAGTTCACAAAATAACTCTTCGAGAACCCACGAGTTGACCAACTGTATAACGTTACATATACCTCTACACTGTGGCAGAAATCTAACATAAAGTAGTCCAAAAAGAAACAAAGTACGACATCCAGAAGAATATTCAAAGGCTCCTCAAGTTTTGAGATGACAGGTACGAGTGAAGCCTTTGAAAACAGAACTCTTAGGATAATCCTTATTCTAGTGGAATGTATAAAACGTATGTTGTTTTGATTGTTATAGAATAACGATAAAATTATGACATTAACCAGAAAGTTATGTTTGTCAGGGTATGTACACTGAGCGAATCTGAATCTAATAGAATCTGGCGAAACATGAAAAAGGCACGGAAACGGAACGAAATAGATTACTTTTTGTTTCGGGTCACAGGTTGAATTTAGTAATACATATATTAAAAAAATATTTAGCGCCCCATCGAGACGTTTTTGACGTTTTTACAATAGCAGAGCGGCTGTAACGATTAAGGTATATAACTGTGCAATCCCAGATGAATCGTAAAAAAGGAAGTTGTGAAAGCTTTATTGGATAACGGCCCTGCTTACAACACTTTTAACTTCGGCCAGCTAACTTGGCCGAGAAAAGTTTTATATCGCGCTTAACATCTCTCTTCCTTCCATTCTTGCTTAGATTCTATTTTTTACTGGAGGGTGACATAATGCCTGTGAGATTTTTTTCATTCGACAGCTTTTAATATTTCCTTAAGTTGATGCTACTTTTGAACTTTACATTAAGTTGAAGTAACGAAGACTTTAATTTGGTCTTTGATACATTTTCTTCATCAGTCATAAACAAGCGAAACAGAATATTATGGGCCTATAAAGTAGAAGCTCTTATGCTTCGACCTCAGTGCTCGTTTCCCCAAGTGTCAAGCGAGTCACTGAACTAAAGTGCGACGGAGCCAACGACGCGTGACTCTCTGATAGAGACGCCCCTGAGACATAACTTTCGCTCTTTTGAAACGCTTGAAACGATCTTAACCCTAAAGCAAAAAACACAAAAGATGACTTACTTGCTAGTTAAAACTTGAATAGATGACCGCGCTATTGTTTTTGACATATAAGGTTAAATGGGGTTCACACGATGCCCTTTTGACAAGGCATTATGTTAGCTAGTGAGCTGAGCGCTCATATAAATATTTTTATACGATTAAAAGGGCGCAAAAGGTGGCTTAGCATTGTTTTTTTCCAATGTCTCTATTGTCATTGACAGATTAGTAACCATTTTTCACAAGGGAATAGATTAAGGTGGCCAACTAAAAAGTCTTTTAAGTCGCAACGAGACATTAAAAGATACTCGAGTGAATTTCCAGAATTGCGAGGAAATTTTTAATAAGCTTGAGTTTAACAAGAATTTTGAGACATTTTTTTACATTAAGTAGCAATTTTAGCCTTTACACATTACTTTTCGAATGATTGAAAACTGTTTTGGTAAGAAGTGTAGTTTGATATTACGAGAAATAGAAGTAAAACTAACAAATAAAAGTTTTAAATCATGGATCACCTTTACTTGCTGCCGTTATAATAAATTAAAAACCAAGTGGGTTGTACGTTGTATTGAGGTTAGCTGAGGACACTAGACAACCGTAGCGAGACTTTAATAAAAGCCACTTCAGAAAGACGATTATTGGCATAAATCCGCCATAAATGTGACGTCACGAAGGCGTTGAGAACTCAGACACGCATCAGCATAATACCGTGATAATGCGCCCCTTGAGTGCGGCCTAGATCCCGTACCCTGTGGACAGGTGGCCAGGGGCTCCACGCCCAAATAAGATCTTTTATGCTTGCCTGGCTATCTTTTGTGAGAAATTGTAATTCCACTGTATTTTATAAGTACAAATGAATATTCATAGAAAAGCTGACAGTCAGAGCCTAAGACTTGTTGGATGATTGCGATTAGATATGTCTTTTGTCATCGTGGCATGTATAAAATGGCATTAAAGCGCTTTAGCGGCAGCTTGGACTAGTTCAACAAGCATAAGTGCATTAATACTGTAATATAAAATGGTTCGTAGAGATTTTACATAATCTACGTGCACAAAAATGTGTATAAAATTCGAGTATTATAAGAGAGCAGTTATATTTTCCAGCCACCGAGCAATGGAGCATGTTGTAAAATGTTAAACATCAGGAACATTCAATTGTTTAAGTTCATGTTAATTAAACTCTCGCTCGTAGAATGACCGAAATAATAATATAATTCGTTGACTATCGTTACAGATGAATTGGGTTTATTAAATAGTCAAATATTATTTTATCAATATTCAGCAAAAATTACATTTCCATTTCACTCAGGCCTGTCAATTCCATAGCGTAATTTACAATTTAATTTCAAGTTGTTACGTAGCATTTATGTTCTGGAAAGGTCTTTGTGCAACGCTCTCGTGCATGCGGCAAACAATTTGACGGCTCATTTAGATAAATTACTGCAAAATAATTAACATTGAGAAAGGTGCAGTAGAAGATTGGGGGATGTAGAAAAGTTGGCTTAAAAAGAGTGATAATGCAAATATATGAAGCGAGTCAATAGATTAGCTGGAAGATAAAGACATTGGTAAAGATATTTTGACTAAATCGGTGATTTTCTTGAGAAAGACCAGGCGTACCTACCGTACACTGACACGCTTGTATGAAGAATGCGATGAGAGTAAACAACGCGAAATGGAAATCTTACCCCTCTAGGAACCATGCGTGACTTTATATTTTTAAGTACATAACATGTTTAAAATTATATAATCAAAACCTAGGTTATCGAATTCTAATCCGCATCCATCGTCTTGTCCATAATTTTTCAAGCTTCTTTTAACAAATTTGAATTTTTGCTTAGCATGGGCATGTCTACAACCATTTAACCTGGGTAAAAAGATATCAAAAATTATGAAAACCTGGGTTGCTATTATTTGCAACAAAATTTTAATTTATACAACAACGAAGTTTACAGAACCGTGTAAATGTAGAGCAGTAAGGCGCGTTCAAAAATTTATGACCACATTTGGCTCTGGTTTGTTAAATATCTTTCCTATTTGCGTTTCAATGCCAACTGTCGACCTTTGTGGACCCGCCAGCGACTTCCGGTTAGCTTTATGACGAATACTTATTCATTTCGAACTTTGCCGAAGGGCTAACTTCAAAAGGAATTGGTGTTTATCGAGTTTACGTCACGAATAAAGCGAGCCGTTAAATTGTTGACAGCACGGAATACGATGTTTTGTCTTCTTAAGCGAGCGTCTACTAAATACTTATCGGGGGAGTCATTAATTTTCGTAATGTCCGCCGTTTCCGCGGGCTAGTGTCTTTTATATGTAGTATAATACCTGCTGAAAAACTCATTTCAATTACCTACTTACAAGAGTATTATGATCATGATAAAGCTTTTACCTTATTTTTAGTATCATCATCATCAGTCCATTAATAAGTTTAGTTTATGTTTCTAATATAACAACGTGCGTAGTTTTATCTGTGGTCAAATCATTATCACAGCCGAATGCCAATGCACCATTTAAATGAAATCGAAGTATAAAACAAGTATGTACCGTACTATTCTTTTCATAAATGTAGTGGTCTTTTAAATCACGTAGAACATCTAGCGGACTATCAGAGACACACATCAGACCCTGGCCACGCACGGAACTACTTAATTCTGGCAGGACCGTGTTTACGACAAATTGCCCCGACTTAGATAAGCTCGTCTTTGACCCTCCAGTAATTTGCATTGAGTCTCTTTTAAATGTGTTACTTATATAAACTTATTAGCATATAAGGGTGTATTTATCATATTAGGGGTATGTTGCTTTTTGTACCAAATAAATATACAAGTTTACCCACTTCGTGGAATAGTTATTGTAACAATAATTTATCTTCAAACTATCTGAGTATTTCCGTATGACTAGTCACGTATGTTACATCTTTAATCATACTTACGATATCGAAGGAATATCTCACGTCAGTTACAATAATTGTATCATCATTATTCCTTTTGGATGCTCATCACCATAATGTAATGGCATTATATTTGAAAAATGACACGACAATGCCTCCTCGACTAAGCATTCTCCATTTATAAGGAGGACGGTAGACGAGTGGAGGAAATAAGGAGTTTATCCTCCAGACGAACATAGCCCGTCACCGTTCAGTGTTATTTATTACACCACGTTACAATTTATTTTTATTTTTAAATGAATTTTTATTTACCAATTAATTTGCAAGCCTTTTTTCTGACTTATCAATTTACTTAGTTGGTCTTGCTAGGGAACTAAGTCTTAGGCAAAAATATTAGATTGGGTTTAGGTTAATTAATATTGTAATTAGGTAATAGGTATGTAAAAAAATTCATGAGCCTGATGTGTGGCTTTGGCTAATATTATTGGAAATGTTAAATCTCTCCTCTACCCTACTTGTAATCTGAAAAACGCTTTCCACTTGCTGTGATGACATTGACAAATCATTAAGACGCAGATACGTGTCGAAATAACTAAGTAGGTATTTGATGACTACAGCTATAAAGATGATTCTGGTTGAAATATTCTACATGTAAATAATATTATAAAAATACTTTTGTAAAAGCTCTTCAGGTCAGCTGAATTTATCTACCGGTGTCATGTAACAGTGACCGCTACCTTAACTACATATAGTAGAGCGGCCGCGAAGGGAAAGCCTTATTTTAATTCAACTTATTGGGGAGGCTCCGTTAACGGTTTAAGCTATAAATGAACTTGTTACTTGACATTAAGAACCCTTCAGTCACTTTGAGACACTCTGCTAAGTAACCGTTTTCTTAACCACAGATTATAATTATATAACTTATTACTTCAGTGAAGAAGGGTCTTGCGATAGTACTGCCATACTCAATATGAAGCAGCAAATAAAGTACATCATATTTAAATATAATTCAATATAATTTTGATTATTTGTTTTATATACCTAACGATGTTTAAGTATTTGGTTAATTTTAATGTAGATTGTATATGTTATATTTGTTGTTGTCCCTATATATACGTATGTAAGGTGTTGTAAACTAAATTTGTATGATAGCTTTTTATACACCTGTCTACATCATACTACCCCTACGTTGGCCTAAGCCAAATCATAATAATATCGGCAAAACTAAGCAATGGCTTACAAATACTTGTACCGCTTTTTGCTGAATCGTGATTAGAGAAACCTATATTTAAAACGCAGAACTCAATACTGAAAACTCAAACGAAATAAAACGTGCCAAAGCGAGAAACAAATCAGTGTGGGTTTGTGTGCCGCACGGGATATTGCAAAAACCTAAAGGGGCACAACACATAAATCTTGACAGACAAGGCCGAGAATAGAAAATCCGGCATTCGCTTCAGTTCCGAGCTATATTAAAGTGCACCTCCCGTTTTCTGGGTCGCAGGGGGCTGAAAACAGAACCAACACGCACTCATTACGAAAATGTATCGTACATTTTTGCGGGACGCTATTATCCCGGAGCGCGGCGCGCAATAGAAATCGCTTAAGTATTTACGTATGGCTGTGTAGGTACATATATACAGTTGCAGCGTGACGTCTGCTGACAGTGTCATGAATATTGGTTAATATGAAACAAGTACGTAAAACGTAAGTTGTCTCATCACAGGTTAGCGTGTAGCGATGAGCAGGACGCAAAGCTTAACTTTAATAAGAATACAAAGCCACAAACATACCTACATTAGGTATTAAAAGTATTCGATGAGAGCACGGCGTCATGCGCGGAGGAGTATCAAAAGCAGGACGCAACAGGCCTAAGCCAGGGATTACCGCCCTCAGGGGCTTCACGCTGCAAATTGAATGAACGCAAACATTCCCTTCGTATAGATACTAAACACACAAAATAAATGCAATTACTTCAAGACGAAGTTGAAGGAAGCCGGTCGCTGCTGCGTAATAGTGTCGACACCATGTTATCTATGGCCCTACCTGCGGGAGCTGCCGTTTTAATGCTATTTCTTGGGATTTAAGTACCAACCCAGGCACCGTTGAAATTTTACGACTCTGTTTGTGCAAAACATTTATATATATAGGACTTACTAAGTTAGAACGCTGATTACCGACGTTTTATTGCTAAAGTCGGTACGTTACACGTATAATATCGGTAACATTTCAGCCAACTTACCAGTCGTAACTTACCAGAGTCAACAAAACCTACTAGTAGCTATCGGCCGACGAAATACGAAGGATTCAGAAGCGTAATAAATATTAAAATAAATTTGTTGTGTAACATGTTCATAATATAATGGCAACTAGCTTTCACGCGAAATTGATGATACCTGTTTTATTGAGCGAATAAAAAGTGGCGTGTTGACATGTTTACTGCGCCAAACCAAAGGAAGTTTTCAAAACAAATAAGTTATTGCTATTACTATCGTAAATACATTCAAACAAGTTCATAACACATTTTGAACACTTATTTTTAGAGAATATGATACAAGACATAGACTTTATTTATGTAAATCTGAAAGTTTACAAAAAATTCACACTTGCGCAACCAATACCAATGTACCTATTAAGAGTTACGAAAGTTAATAACGCAAAGTTATCAAAAACGCGGGTCAGGTGACAATATTTGTACCAAGAAAACTGTCTTAGAACGTCACGTTTTCATCATACTACAGATTTTAGTTCATCGCATTAATTCCAGAGGGCATGTGCTCATTAGCAAGTCTGATGTGGTAACAACTCTTAGCAGACACACATACGTGCATTTATCTATCGTAACCAGAACAATACCTCGTATTTTTTAATTGATACGTTACAATTGTGTCTAGAGTTTTCTCGGTTACTGTTTTTGAACAAAATCCAATTAGGGTATCCGTAGCTGTAAACAAAGGCTTTACTTATGGGCTTCAAACACAGATGTATTAATATTTTAACAATGTTTTACACAGAATTTTCGTTTTACATAACGTAACATCACGCCTGTATTCTCCGAAGGGGTAGGCAGAGGTGCGCACATAGTGCACCCACATTTCGCTAGTTATAGTACTAGGGGGCGAGCCTATTATTTTACATATTTAGTATATCTATATGGTAAATCTGTCGTCAATAAATCGTGTGATGAATAAATAATTAAAATGACCTAGAGAAAACGTAGGTACTTAACGTTAAAGTAACCCAAAAAAATTGTTAGAAAAATATCGTAACCAGAATAAATATTCCATACGAATTAATCGGTGCGATAAAACGAAAGCACTCTTTTTAATAAAAGTTACAGGCCTCAATCCATACCGATGTCAAAACGTCGTATAAGAAGAAATATTCATCGCCATCATTTATTCTTAACAAGGTAGGCCGTGAATACGCTCGGTTAAAATAATCGGTCGCTCGGCAAAATATTCTTCGTGTTCAAGAATTCAAACTACCATCCTATTCTGCAATAAGATTCTAACAAGATTTATCCAACCGGTCAGTCGTTACGCGAGGAACGACGATCTGCTCACCCAGCATCAAAACTTACATATTTATAACACTTGAGAGATTGGCGAAATATATTGAACCGTTCACGAAGGTCACACTACAACACATACGATCACTTCGTCATTTTCAGGAAATGTGGAGCCGGCCGCCGGAAATTCATCGGAGCCTCGCGAAATTGGGAGTCCCGTTTGAAAATTTCCCAGGAAACTAGCTCGTGCTACCTATCCTAGTCGAATTGCCTTTTATTGGACCAACTAGTTGACGTACTTTTGTTCTGCAATATAAAGCAGACGCAATCAAAATACTAATCAGTTTACGCGAATTAGACCATCCAATTTCATGCAATGTCCAAACTGTTTCAAGATCCGCTCGCAAAAGTTAATTTTCAAATAATACCTACCTTTTTCAGGCGCTAGTTTTATCGCATTTAATCTGCGCTCAATGTTTTATTCATAAAAGCGAGAAGGTATTTACTTGGCAAATATTTGAGTTAAATCTTGAGAATTCAAGACCTCGTTTATAGGCCTCTCGTATAATGATTTGGCAGTAGTTTGGATTAGAAGAAACTACAAACGTAGAAACATAATATTTTAGTCGAGAACACGAAACATTTTAATGACGGTTTCAGGCGACAGGCAAAAAGTCAGATCAAATTAAAATGTTATTTTTTTGGATTGCTTTTTTTGACCGTCAGTAACTTTTAGTGTAATGAATTATTTAAACGCATGAAATAGAAAAAAATACAGCCATTAGCACTAGCAGTTAAGTTAATAAAGCATACAGCCAGTGTATTTAAAAGGAAAGAATCGTCGATGTATACGCTAAATAGTGTATACGTCTACTTTGAAAAAGACATGAGGTGCGCATAACGATCGCAGTCAATTAAGCAGATACATCAGTAAGTTGCTTACTCATTTAACTCGTTAGTGTAATGGCGGCTCCACTATACCTAACAATTACGTATACCCTGTATCTAAACTTTACTGCGATATTCACGGAAACGTAATTATACTATTTTACAGTGATTGCTGTGAACTTTTTTTAGGTCAAATGACAATAAATATATGTAGTTTATCGCGATAACCTACTTCCAATGGCGTAATATTTATTCGTAAATTACTGAAAGTTTTAACTCGCTCTTTCATAATATGAAAACTTACAGCTACTGCGCTAGTTTTTAAAACAATACCTTTGTTGTGACAGTGTTCGCATAATTTATTACCCATCCGGTTATAGAATATCTCCGCTATAAAAATGATAGTTCGGTTCACATTTTGTTACCGAACTTGCTCTGGAGTCGCATTAATCTATGTCTCCGGTAACAAAAGCGAGCGGTCACAAAAGAATCACAGGCCACTTTGTCCCCCCTTACAAAATATTATGCGGTTTCCGTGACTTCACACCATAATGACGTTAGCCTAATTGTTGTGCCCACACACCGACACACGTACACCTCACACACACGAACTTTATGCTCGTATAACTTGATTTCAACAAAGTTGCCACAACACAGTTATAATTTATTTAAGTAGCTCGGTGGTTGTTTATGAGGGCTACTTATAATATTCATGACAATTTTCACGTTACACCGCATTCTTGGCAATAGCGAAATAGAACTTTAAAAAACCATATTTTATTGTATTTCAGTGTTTGATTTTTATTTAAAGTTCGACTTAATAATTTTGAAAATTATCAGTTAAAATTAAAGCAGTGCAGTGGAAGGATGTATACTGTGAGTTTTGTCATAATTACTTATCCTCTGTTTTAATTAACGCAATGACTTTTATTAAACATTCTCTCTTCTTGGGTTTACAAAATATAAGTACCTACACTTAACATATAGGAACCTACCTAATACAAAAAGATTTTGAAATTAGTAAGTTAAAAAATCTAAGGAAGACCTAAACAAATAAATAAAATGAATTGATAAAACATCACTCCTGGGATTAAAGATATTTGCTATGACGTCATTTAAATAACATTAGCAAGTTACGGGAAGTTTGTATCCGATCAGTAAGCCGGCAGAAAGTCGACGTGGTCATCACTTAGCCCCGATATCGATCGGTCCAGCCGCCGAGCCGCTTCATTCATGCGGAGTCACACGCTGATGCAGCCCTATACATTTAAAACTAATAATATATTCTACCTTAATTCTCTTTCAAAACATTTTTTGTTAAATCACTTAAGTCGAAGTATAAAACAAACGACCAAACACAGTCACAGACAGTTTTTTTCTCTATTATAGTAAGTTATTGTAAATACTTGTGTCTACTTTCTGTACAATATTTGCAACATAAATTATTCCCACCCATGTTTTACAACTGACCATTTGATCATATTTTTCCATGTCTTCATATTTATTATTCTCTCTTTATCTCTGCTACCTACTGTAAAAATAAAGAGTAGCCACTCAATTAAATTTGTACGTTAAATAGTGCGACCTTTTTTAAATTAATGCACCTGACCTGATTGGCGTAATGGCTAAGCGATTAGACTGCTGCGCTAAGGGTTGCGGGTTCGATTCCCGCACGGGGCAAAAATTTGTGCGATCCACATTTGTTTGTCCCGAGTCTGGGTGTTTGTATGTGTATGTGATATTTCATGTTTGTGAAACGCACCCACGATACAGGAGAAATTCCTAGTGTGGGGCGACGTTTTATTTAACAAGTAACAAGAAAGGAGTTTACAAGTTACAATATTTAAATGATAGTTCACTGGGCAGTCACCCCTCTTCAGAACTACCGTATCGTTAATCTTTTCCCATAGCATGAGCTTTTCATAGATTCCGTCGATTTAAGATCATCAATATACTTAACCATTTTTTCTAAGGTTCGGCTTTTTATTTGTTTACCTTTATAGTTATGACACTTTTATTTTTCTATCTCTCCTGCAAAAGTTGTAGTAAAAAAAACGCATGATTTGCGGATATGAAAAATGTTTACACCACCTCTGTGTGGACGTTGATTTGGGACAACATGGAAATTTGCACGACAGAAAACGTCAATAATTTCCCGAGAGGCGCCAAACCAACCGACGGAAAAGCGCGATTTATAGCGCGGATCCGACTTCAATTACCTACTATTTTTAGAGGCTATATTGTGTACAGAAAGTTTAATAACAGGATGCTATAGATTACTACATGCAATACTAGTTTACAAGTAGCCGCAAGCCCGCAATCCGCCCACGTTAAATACGACATTTGTTATCTAAGCCTCAGAATCAGCAATGAGAATACCTAGAATCATAATTCACAGCATGAATAAATTATTTTACACTAACGGCACATGTGATTACTATTCCTTGATGCTTTGCGCAACAAAGTTACTGTCTCCATTTCACGTACATTAGTAAATTACAAATAGTTACGTCACATATGTACATGAGTTAGTAGCGCAATTAATTCTTGGAGTCATCTTGAATCGACATCTGACTGCTATTGATTAATTACCGCGCAATTTCCACCAACGCTTCCTCACGTCATTAGCAATGATTAAAAGATACTCTTTTATGCTTTTCTAAAGTCTTTCGAGTCTCGCGTAACAACTAATTAACTCATTTTAATCTTGTTTTCATGAAGTCTTTTAAAATTTAACGAACGCCCGCTGTTTAAACAATTCCTGGAATTGGAAATAAAAAGGATTTTCTTTATAACTCCTGAGACGGCCATAAAAGCAAAGAATGGACGAGAACGATTTACATTTATCTACGAAAAGTCTGTTAGATTAAAGTAGCTAGTTTACGGTTCGCTGAATAGTATTTGGGCCACGGACAAGAACTTCTCGATAAGAGACATTAAACAACATTACACTTTACTATTAGTCTCAAGTAAAACAGATTAACGTGTTACGTCAGGAGCCATACAAGTTCAGTATTTATATTTAAGCCATATTTATCAACAAAATAAGTCGGGGTACACGCAAACACGGCTTTACCGTGCGATCGAGACAAAGAATTATATGGGAAGTCACCGCACACAAATGGCTCGGAAAGTTTAACTGGATAAGTTTATCTTACATTACTCCCGCCAGGAGCGTCTCCAGCCGGTGTTTATATTTATAGTACTTTCTCTCTCACTTGACAATAAGCAAGTTATACTGTCCGTAGAGAAATCGGAACTGTTAAAGGGAACGCTGCAGGACTTACACAGTAATTGAAGGCTCGACCAGTTATGTAAATCACTTTTTGCTTACCAATAATTCACATATTATTATTATTTTGTTCTTTAAATGATTGTACTATTGATATTTTTATCCTAAACATATTATCCTACTACAGATATTCATCATCATCATCAGCCTATCTTAGTCCACTGCTGGACATAGGTCTCTCCTATGGCACGCTACTGAGCTCGAAGTCCGGCCTTCCGCTTCCAACCAACAACAAAAATAAAATGCTTCATAAGTCGAAATTGTATCTCGTTCTATTTTGGTACATTCGTTAGTCTGTGATTGCAATCATTCTTTTTACTTTTATAGCTAAGCCAAAGCGTCTATTGCAGCTGTAATCCGATATTGCTACAATAAAACTGCAAAGCTGTGTCACACTAGTGAAATAATTGGGAGCTACGAATTTAGGTGAAACTGTGACAACATATAAACAATATAGTAGGTGTTAAAAATAAAAAAAGATTCCGACGAATTGAAAACCACCTCCTTTTTTTTAAGTCGGTTAATAAAATACCTGAGGGCTTTACCAAAATTCAAACACGAAGTTATGATGACAGATCCTTTGTTATAAACGTCAAAATCCGACAGCCGAAACATCGTATTTGCTTTTTAGGAGTAGCCTCCTGTCTTCTTCTTTAGGTAGATACCTACCTGTCAGCATGATCCATTTTAATACATAGAAATAGCTCTATGAGTGGTGGTATTGATAAGCCCTTATATTTTTCCTTTTATTTGACCCACAGCTATCTCTAGGGGAGGTTTGATTGCTTATGCGGACTCAATAAAAAGGTCTTACGCTAGGCGAGAGAGATCAGTAAATCAGCATTCCGTGTGATCATAATTTTATACATTGAAGTAAACAATTTTAATTGACCAATTACTAGTTAAGCACTACTACTTATTATTATTATAAACCACAGCTTAATTGAAAGACATTCCATTATAATTATGGGGCTTGCTCCGTATTCATTTATTTATTCCACACAGATTTAAAACTGTTTGGTAACTTATTGTGTAGTTGTTTATTTTGTAAAAGAAAATGTAGAACGTTTTACTTTTAACATCAACGGCGATCTGGAACGGAAAACATCATATTATATGTATAAAATCCCTATTTGCGAAGCTTTAACCGATAGCGAATGGGCAAACGAGTTGTCGAGTGGAGTTTACTGAACAACGCAGATGTAGCGATGACCTGAAGATACGCCTTTTCCGATTGAACCTACTTTTTTAACTTACACACGTGAGACCGAATAAGCCGTATTATTAAAAGTACCTATATATTAACGTGTGTATTGAAACAAACTCACTTTACACATTGAAAACTGTAAACACACTCCAAATTGAATAAAACGATGTGTCATTCATGTGGCGTTCGCTATAGTCAGCTATCGGAAATCACTTAATGCCAATATTAATTGCTATTTGAAACCATTCTACCTTTTTAATAACATTGATTATTAAAATAAACACTATTTTCGGTAATTACTTTTTAAATGTCGCTTTGTTATTTGATTTTGATCCTAGTGGCTATTTAATGATATCGTTGCTAGGTATGATTCGTGGTTTCACAAACATATGTACCTACGTAATTTTATAAACGCATTTTATAAACCCCGACTATAACCCCTGAAGGAGAGGATTTTTTTTTGTGCGAAAGTTAGCAACGTAATCCCATAAAATGATATATCTTACTTATAATTCAATTGCTGAAAGTGTAGTACATATCACATCTTAACCGAGTCCTCGGACTCTTGGTAGGTACTGTGTTACATTAAGATATGACAGTGAGCCGGGTTATGACTAGATACGTACTTGCCGTATTTACAAGTGAAACCTACTCTTGTCTTTTTATTCACGTGGTAAACAGAACATTTTTTTATAAAAAGTGGGTTGCCTTAGCACTGGAGTGACTTTAATATGATTAGGTAATCGAATATCATTTTAATTAAAATAGTACATTAATAAATTTTACCTACCTTTTTAAAAACCTGTATAATGGTACCTTACCTTAAAATTTAAGACGCATGATATATTTCCAATTATTACAAAATCGTGACCTTCCAGCCCGTCCAACGTCAAGCTTTTACCTTTTATCATTCGCAAATATCATAAATGTTTGTTCCGCGGACTTCAAAATATGTACACATACATAATAAATCAGACGTCGGAAGGTTGTGGCCCCCGAACCACACCCCGTCACCACAACACCTGAAATAATGGCTAAACTGTAACCGGCTACAAATCACCAACACACATGTGCATACCATTCTCCCCATGGCCGTTTATTCCAATGTGTACGAAACTATGTATAAATGACTTCTATTTTCTCTTGGCATAATTAAGCCTCAGAATTATGTTGCAAATAATTTCTAAAATGTATAAAGCTTTCTAGAAGCAAAAGTAGATTCTCCAAAACGGATTAAACGGCTTTTACCTTGTCTTACTGTTAAGTTAAGTAATACCCTAAAGTTGTAAAATAGCCTAACTATTCACCCCGCGGCGCTCATTACCGCTCACCTTTACGTTCTTATCTATACTTATAATAAAACTGTAGAGAGGTCAATTCTGTACATTGAATATATATTCAAAATTAATATTGGAGGATGACTGGTGATCGATACTGATGCCAAAAATGCAATCAGTAAATTTTTTGTCTGTCTGTCTGTCTGTCCGTCTGTCTGTCTGTCTGTCTGTCTGTCTGTCTGTCTGTATGTGCACGCATGGGTCAAAAACTACTGAAGGGATTTTAACCAAACTTGGTACGATTGTAGTCCATACTCCTGGGCAGGTTATAGGCTATATAACATAACGCTAAAACACATAGGAGCTGAGCAGTAATGATAAATTTAAAGCAAGTCGGATGAAAATGCGCTTTCGAGCTCTTATCCTCGCATTCGTTGATCATACATCAAAAGTATGTATTACAAAGATGATGGTCTCCAAAAGATCTACAAAAAAGTCTTGAATAGTATATATCTATCTTTTATAAATTAGCCACAATAACGTGTTTGATCGTTAGGCATTTCTTCAAAGTGTCTCAACACACGACAACCCGGAGCGTGCATGGAGGGTAGTTTGACAAGATTTCTATAAGCAGCATTGGTTGCACCCGCTATATGTAATATTATAGTAAGCACATGACTTCGAAAAGACATTAGCGTGTGCCGGGATTTGAACTTGCGACATCTGACTTAACAGTCTAACGGTCATACCACTCGGCTATCAGTGCATTAAGTTCCTTGGAATAAGCGCACTTTAGATTTTAAAAATACAGATACGTAGTTTTTAGATATAAGTTTAAAGTAGGTATTATTAAATAATAATAATAATTAGTTTGTTTAGGTTTTTTTGGACAAACATCTACGGATCACACTTTTTTTGCGGGAATCGAACCCACAACCAATCGCTCGCGCTCAAAAAAAATGCCAAGGATAAAAGACAACCGTGACGACCTGATTGGCGCAGTGGCTACACTGCGCCAATCAGGTCGTCACGGTTGTCTTTTATCCTTGGCATTTTTTTTTCTACAGTAGTTTCAATGTACAGAAACTCAGAAACGCACAAAACGAATTTATTTATGTTCTCTTCTTCAGTTATATATTATTTCCAATAGACTTTCTGTAACTTCCGTAATTACCGTTCAATTTTTGCGGTTTTTTTTAAATACCGGAAAGTATTCTTAGTTAAATAAGTGGTTTAAAGATTTTTAACCTACTTAAAAAAGCCTGCCTGGTAGGTATTTTTTTCTGTTAAAAGTTCAATTTACTACTGGTCTTTTATCCGAAATACACGCGGACGAAGTCGCGGGCAACAGCTATCCTTGAAATAAAGCCCTGTTTTACTTAACGAACAGCATAGTACGTTAAGTACTAGTGACGGACTCAGGGTAGCTAAATACCTTGTCTAGGTACTCTTAAAGATAAAATATTTTTTTAAGTAGAAATGCACTCCAAACTATAATGGACGTCTTTGATGAATTTCATAAATTAAGCATATTTTTTTACTTTAAACCTTAATGACAATTTAGAGATAACGCCAATTCAATTGGTATTTAGTAGGTATACTGAGCAGAATGCCCCTGACCGTCACGCGCAATTGAGCAGCAAAAGGTAGAAGAATATTTTGTATCTCCGGATTCAAAATGTAGGTAAGATATAGTCGCCAGGTGGTCCGATCTCTCCGAGACGTTCCCTATTTCAGATGATTTATAGTGGGAGAAAATGTTCCATCTATATAATGGAAGAAGATGTTTCATCGGCTTTTTAAGCAAGATAGAATAGAATTTGAGATTTTTATCCTGTTAATCTAAAATATTCAGTTCATTTGAAGATATAACTATTGAAATGTGTTTAGTAACATACTAAGCTTTCCCAAATGCTTTTACAAAGCCTTTCGTTATTATAAGTGGTGATCTTAAAATGTGTCATCCCGAAACTAGAGGCACTAGAGGGCTGGCTTGTTGACGAGCTGCCGCGACAATATGGCGACAAGGCTCACAAACACAGCCTTCAAAAACAACTAACACCCGGTTTTATTCTTCGCGAAAACATTCGTTTCAAATAAATTCAGAGCCCGAAGCAGTAAACCTGTTTGTTCGTTGTCTGTTACAATACATACTCCTGTTTATCACGAAAGGTGTTTTTGTAATACCTAACAGTTTCGCTAAACGTTTTCCATTGCTCGGTCATAAACATGTTATTATTTAGTACGTACTATCATTGTGTCCTCCTTAATAATCGTCTTGGTTATCAATCGCTGTATCGTAACTACCTTGTTTAATTTGACCCCGTAGGTATTAAATGCCATGATATTAGTTCCGACTAAGCGTTGAGATATGTCATGGCTGTTTAAAAATTCGTAGAAAAGATTTTATATAAATTTTATCATATTCAGTATTTTATTTTGTTTTCATAGTAGTTATAAGGCAACTTTTTATGGGACATACATGTTCGTATGAATAAAACTCGATGTATTAGTATATACTTATTATTATTGTTATTCTTTTATTAGATTTAAACATAATTTTGTCACCTTCTTCTGTTCCATTCTGGACCAGCAAATTACAATTAAAACTTAGGTAATAGAATCTCCAAACTCAGTTGTAGTTTATAATTTGAATGAAAGAGATTAGAGCGAATTTAAAAAGGAATGGATGTAGCTCGTTTCGCCCAACTTACAGAACTCTCGGGGTTTATTGTTTCGTATACCCGAAGACAATGCCGCGCTGCTGCCTTAGGATACCATTATAAAGAAAAACACACTCATTGGAAAACAAAAGTAGGCTGTGCTTTTCCTTTCAACAAAATTCAGACACTTACTAAAGCAGAAAGTACGTAATATCGTCCTAACTAGGGACCGATTCAGAACAAAAGAATATTACAATGGACGTTATTAGTTGTTTACTTAATAACCTTGAATAACAATATTTCAATTAAACAACGGAGAAAATTTCGTAAAAATATATGCAAATAATGCTATTTACATAAACCTTGTTTATCTAAAGTGGGAAATTATATAATTTACGAGAATTTTAGTCGTGGCAGTGTCCTACTTTACAAGTAAATTATGAAAGTAATTCAAAGTCGGAAAGATATGGACGTAAAAGAAAAGAAGTAAAAATCTCGCCTTATATTTAGGTACTCGTATTATTTAAATTCAGAGTTCTGTGAAGCAGGACAAATATTTTATTAGCTGCTATGTACTATTCTTATATATTTTTTCCAAGAACTTTTATGGGAGTTCGAATCGACAAAAAGTATGTAACTCTACTTTTTATCGATTACAACTTCTATAAAAGTAATAGGTATCCCTCAAAAGATTCATGCATTAACGTGTGTTCAATATTCGTAATAATCCAAAGAATGCCCTAAGGAATTCCAATTTCCATATAAAAATATATCGGGCCCAATAAAGCTAAATTGCAAATTATATAAGCCTTATTCCAAGTTTATATAGGCACTTTACATACGAGCTGCAAGCGGTTATATGCTAGAAAAATAGACACATTTGAATATCGAACCGGTATACATTTTTATACCCAGTTTATGTCTAAATCGCGTTTCGAATAATCTTACGGCTCGCGATGTGTACTGGAGGCAAATTTAGCGTTCTAAAATGGAAATGTTTTGTATTGAATGTGCTTTTGCGTTCACAAAAACCCTCAGGTGACGGCGAGTGAGCTCGATTGCAGAAATGTTTGTATAGGTACTTTAAAAAAGCGGTTTTTTAGCTTCCATTCAAATAATTAAAGTGTTTGCTTTTAACGAGACACGTACGAGTATTTACAATTAAGTTATTGACTACGTTACTATCATTGATAAACTGACGCGAATCGAGAAATCCAGACACATTACAATCATGTTTTTTTGTGCAAAGCACGAGAAAAGAATTCGGTTCTTGCTAAAAATTATATAACACTAAGAAAGTTGCATGGACAAATAAATATTAAACACGCTACGATTCGTGCTACGGCGTAGTACGTGCGTATCACCATTGACGTTCTTATTTTCACCAAACAATAAATGTTAATGTTATTAAATGTAACAAAATTAGCTTAATATGTAACTTGTAGCATGTAAGTGCGGGCCAGCTCAGCATGGCCGGAGGCTCATTACCGCCACGCTGCGCTCTGCCTCTACCTCATTAGCATAAGGTATATTGCCCCACACTAACGAGAATCTACGTTCACTAACAACCTAGATGCTCTTTTGCACTGCAACCCACCGGATAATTAATGCAGTTCGTATTTTTATCTATTGTTGATGTTGATTTTCCCGTTGGCACAGCAATTTGTGCCGTCGGATGCCCTCCGCTGACAATGTCGATCGTCATCAATACACAAAAGTATTCCGATTCCTTTGGGTTTCCGATATCATTTTTTTCCTTGTTGTTTCTGTATTCCGGTGACACAAACAAGCGGATGTGATAAAAGGCAAGACATGTATCATGTGGACACTTACAATAATACAAATTTTGCATGTTTAGGCTTTTCGAAGATTAAGACGAAGATATTATAAAAATTTAATTTTATCTACTTATTTATTGTATTTATACACCATAATACCTTCCTTTATGTATATTAATAACTTATTAAGTTCAGTGGATTATTAAATTCAATAAGCAATATACGTTTAAGTAGATACGTAAGAGACGGGGAGCTATAAAGAGATTTTTAAACAGAACACGTACACGCGAGCACATTATCGTCGTCTTACGAACTCTCGGGTAATACGCGCTCAGTTCACATAAAACCTTCTTGAACACCTCAGCTAAATGCCTCTCCGGACCCCGCTTTTCTTTTGAATAACGTCAACGTGTTCATTGAGCCTCTTTAAGACTCGAAAAGGTATTTAGGAGTAGTTTCTCAGAATGTTTAAACTTCCGACGTGTGTTCAGTGTAGCACAACACACGACGTCTTAGTTTGGGAACATACCGTGTTTATAATGTAACTTGTGCTAAGGCTCATGTTAAACGCAGTGTACCTGCAGAGTTACTGCAGTCGCATTAGGTATATGTACCGGACACCGCTATTGTAACACGAAACACAGACCTGCTAATGATAAGCGCATTTCTAACTTAGCTGGTTACTTTATCTACGAATTGTTATGATCTAACAACTGAGTTTTTAAGTTTAAATTTAAAAGTATGTGACTAATTTCATCTGTTACTGTTATTGATACGGATACTTCTAACTGCATGACTACCGAAGCCTTTTATTATTAACATGTATCAAAGCATTGTTTACATAAATATTTCCATAGTGAATACAAATATGTTTTCGAAGCAGGTTTGTTTTTCTTCGCGTGTAATATAATCTTGTTGTTGTTGCCTGTCGATAATGATATTTTTCCTATGTGAATAAAATCTAGCTGTTACAATACTCGGACAGATGTAATTTGTAGGATACCTACTATATCCTAAAATTTGAGGCGGCGAGCGTGCTAGCGACTCGTCGCGTGCTCTCGACCGCCCGCCGCGAACAAAAGAATGAATACATACACAGGTGCTTGCAAAGCGCTTTTTTCCTTTTCATACCTCCGTCGAAAATGGCATTCACCGCCTCTCAGACACATCTAGTGGATGAATGCAGGTCTCTTAAAAGCCGCAACGTATACATTTCGAACTTGATCATCAGCCTACATTCTCAATGTAAGATACTCACATCTATTTTAATGAAATGTATACATGAATGCCTTACTGAAAACTTTCACGCTCGCAAACTTATAGTTTGTAATTATCTGTTAATATATCATCGCGAGGGTCGAGTAATGACTGTTTCGCACGGAAGGAAAGTTAAAACTATATTAAATAAATTCACATTTACCTCAACTTTATTAATCGCACACGCGACTGCTAAGTGGAGTCTACAAGATACTGATACCTAGGTACATTTTAGCCCAGAGCACATTGGAGTAATTTATACGTAAGGGCATGAAGTTAATCACGCTTTTGTTTCTAATTTGGTGCAAGTATTACGTTCTTAACGAAGACTTGTTAAAGACAAATTAAAAACTCAGCCACTCTTAGCACGAATGCCGCATAATTAAAAAAAGGGTTGAGCGTCGTTAATCTTGGAGCAGTGAGAACAAAATGCGGCTATTATTAATGACGGTTTTCTGACAGTTTTCATCCGCTCATTCACGTCATTCTCTTTATCAATATCTTTAATCTCTTTATAACAACACTGTTTACATTGTATGATCATCCACATTGACGTGGAAATCCTATTGAAATAAATATGTATTCGTTTGTTTATCTAGTATCAATGTAAAAACATGTAAGCAAACACAACCCACCGACACTCGACAATGCATTTTTACACGACTGCCCAAAAAAAGGAGTGTAATGTTTTCAGAGTTCATTAACTTACCTAAACAAGAATTCTTCAATAATTTTGTAATAAGTATGGATATTCCAAAGTCAGTACCTATTTAATAATTCATTTTTTATTTAAACTTGTATAATTTACGACCATAATAAAATGTTAATGTAAACCTTTGTCATTTAAAATTAACTGCAAAATTATTATGACCGGCGAAGGGTCAGGCTGTCTTTTGTAATCTCCTTTGTTTTGTCTTGTGTAATTCGCCCTCTGCGGTCACCTACGAAAGGAGTGCCAATGGTAATATCAAGGTGTTTCCTTGTTTATCGTGCTTACAAAAGATCTTTTTGGTAATAAGTATTTTTATAATCATCATCTGTAGTTTTTTGTGTTTACGAAAGGTTTCTCTAACCCAATTTTCAGTGTTAACAAGTTACGATAGCTTGTTCTATTATACCATTACCAATTGTATAAATGTAGAATGTAAATAAATACATGTACCTACTCCATTAGGCGTGAACTAGCAAATCACATACACGATCATTTCAGCTTTGATATTAAGCCGTACAACACAAATCGATGAGAGACGTTTGAGATTCCGCTAAGTGCGTCTAATCCAACACTCGAACGGAGTCTCAAATACGCTAAGATTAATCACAAGGATGTTCGTAAGCCGTACCTGTGCCGTAGCCGGGTTAAGGCGCCCCGAGAGCATGGCCTTGTCCCACTATGGCGGTCGTCTATTTTTAGCTCCCTCCCCCCGCGCAGCAGCGTCCCGCCGCCAACACCCGTCAATGGTGCTATTTAGAGCGAAAGTGCCTCGACGCGGGATAAGTTAAATAATTGTACTGAAAGGTAACGGAAGTCATATGTATCTAGGTCAATGGACGTAACAAAAATATTATTCGATGTAGCAATAATCGATGAGTCTTCTCTGGATTCTGAATTTCAGTTATCTTTTCTTGTTTCTCTCTTTTCGGTTATCATTTATGTACATTACTTATAAAACATGTAGGTTCTAAGATTAGCTGTTCCAAATGGATGTTTATATTGTATTCATAAATAGATTAAAGGTCTGTTTAGGTTTTATTTAAAGGCAGAATGGCGCGGTATGAAATTAAAAGGTGCGTTCATTCTGCGCTCAGAAAGAGCTTAACGAACACGCGCTACCGCTGAAGAGTCAATCATGGCGCATTAGCGTTTTAATTATAAAGGAAACGATATGTTCTGGTATAGGTTTAAGCCTGGTGCTTGGATTTCCTTTCGATGAAAATACGGCAAACGCTGCTAATGCTGCCTGTTTTTCAACAAACAACGTTTACTCGTATTTCGTCGCATGTTCAATGGAAGCTTCATTAACAACTTTAAGTAACAAACAGAATTTTTGCACAGCGTAGAAAAGACTAATTGTGACATTTTGATGAGTGGTTTTTATTTAAGACTTCTATGTAGGAAAGGGCTCTAATAAATGATTTGATAATAGTTTAGTTAAGTAAAGCTTTTTTGACGACCCAATTGGCGCAGTGGCTAAGCGATTGGACTGCTGCGCTAAGGGTTGCGGGTTCGATTCCCGCACGGGACAAAAATTTCTGCGATCCACAAATATTTGTCCCGAGTCTGGATGTTTGTGTATGTGATATTACATGTTTGTGAAACGCACCCACGAGACAGGAGAAATTCCTAGTGTGGGGCGACGTTTTAAAAAAAAAAAAAAAAGCACAAGGTAATCGTAGTAAACTAATTGGCAGCATCGTCTTACATTGAAGTCACAAGTCACATTATTCCAATGAAATATTTCCTTTGGCTCCTGAATATAATGCATACTAAAACAAACTATTGTCTTTTATCCAGGCTACCAATTTGTAGCTGTAACGACGTCGAATTTCACTGCACTTATTATACAGACTAAAACAGTACCTGACTACATTAAGGCTGAGTGTATTTTCTGCTTCATACAGACACACTTACCTTAAGGAGGCTAAGATATACTAACTAACTAAGCTTTAGTTGTTCTATCATGTCGTTGTGCCTTGGTAAAAGGTAAACGAGTCAGCAGGTTGGATGCGAGGCTTACTGTCCAGGATAAATTAATTAGGTGTCTTACGGGTCACTCCTAGAGGCTCTTAAAATGCACCCTAACCTATTTATCTATGATTTTACTGATAAGGCCAAACAAAAAACCGCGGACGGGACTATTTTGGCGATACTATATTTTAATATTTGTTGGCTGCAATTCTTGCAATAAATGGCCATAAACGTCGACAAGCAAAGGATTCAAGATTAAAAACAAAGTTAGTTTAGTATAGTTTACCTAAAGAGAAAATAAATCAATTAAAATGTAGGATGTAAAATACTCTAATACTTGGCAAAGACGATACAAGTAGGCACAAGAAACTATTTGTAAACTCACGTGGTAAGAAATAAATGACTCTAGTAAGCGTACTAACAAAATTGTGGTAACTACGTTAAGGTTGCCATGCTACGAATTTTTTGCGAGCCGACAACGCGCGACCCCAGCAAAAAGAACGTGCTGTCAACTTAATGCTATTAGAACCTGATAAACTGAAAACGTGATAATCTATTCGCCTGGTGAAATGCATCACCCAAAATGCCAATATTTTAATCAGTGCAGTCATACACACACGTAGATAAGTGTATGTGGGTCAGTGCAATTTAATCGCCAATGAGACTATGGACCATGGTCAAATCTAAGGAGTGTGCCAGCAAGCCAAAAACAAACCAAAAAGTCATGGCCGATACAACAGGTTATATGCGAAATTGAGAACTGCAACTTTGTAGAAATACTAGTCCAGTTTTGGCAAACGTACGTGTCTTGAGAAATTCTTAAAAGATATTCGGCTGATTTATTGCCCAAGTAAAATTAGATAATACTTATCTACCTACACTATAACCTAAGCATAATTATTATGGTTGCCCATTACAAGTAAAGGTTTAGTCTATTGTCACCCACGACTAAGTAGCAATTGATCTTATTAGAGTATTAATACATTTCTGAACTTAAAATCTTCCTTTTTTAACAAACTTCCAGACTGCTTGACTAGTTCAGCAGCCGCTAATAAATACTCTGATCAACAATATCAAAAGCTTGTTTATTTCACTATCCACATTTCTAACAACGGATTAGTTAGGTATAGAGTAAGGTTATTTACGAAGTTGTTACTACTGCCCATTTTGCCTCTTACAAACCCTTATTTATTACCTCTACATTAAAAAATAAATATCAAAATGTATCCGTGTATTAGGATATGGTTCCACAAGAGAACACAGCAACGACCCTAACGGGCGGGTAACTTCGGCAAATTATTGTTCAAGCCAATGGCCGCCATCCCACTCACACAAATATAGGAATACTTACCCACAACTACTACCTACAACTATAGCGGTATATGTGTGTGAAATCCCCACAATCAGAACTTTTGCACTTCATTATAAATACGAAAGCTAATCGCTGCGGACAATTGGCTATTTGCATGGGCTTTGGTCCCCGCAAATGGCATTTAGTTGGAGTTATTGTCTCATTAAACTTTTACTATCAGATCGCATAGGTAGTCGTGGCTCAGATGTAACGTTATTTTATTAAATAATAACATGTTTTGTTTTGAATGCTTTTCATTGCTTCGTCTCCATATACCGATTATACCGCCTTATTTGTAGCATGCTGACCACGCACAACTCACACCGTGAATAATAACAATGAAATTGATAAACAAAAGACTACCTAATAAATCATGTTAAATGTTAAGAAAGTTTACTAATCATGTAAGTTATTATGTTATCACAAAATTAACAAGCTCTATCAGTCACCTAAACCCAACGAAAACTATTAGAATGACCGGACAAATAACAGTGGTTGAAAAGCGGCAAGTGCACGTAAAATGCCAATACATCGGTATGGTGAACAATATTCACCGGCTCAATGACGACTGTGAGACAGCCAACTGAACCGAAACGACCGCACATCAGGACATTAGCTGCTCACCGTTGATACCCCGAATTGACTGAAGATATGATACACATCTTCATCTCTAGGTACGTAGCAAATATGTAGGCGGAGTACGTACATTTTGTTTCATGCTTAAATGAGTCAATACGATCAGTGCCTTTGATATGCCAAAAGCCCATGTGAAATTTTAAACGCTATCGCCGGCGTCCGTGACCCTCTCCTGGCCTGAACGTCACTCCGACGTTCGATGTATCCCGAACTTTACGTCTTCCTTCCCTTTGTACACGTGCTAACTTGTAGCGGATGTTGTACCTCACCTGTCTTCCTCGCAACGCTCGACCGATCTTCATAAAGTATTCTTGATGCTTTTACACCCACCCTCGTAGCCGTAGCTTCTTAATAATTGAGAATCTTGTAAAACCGTAAAAATCGACACTGTCTGTGTTTATATGTGTTAAAGGAAATGAATGGAGAAATGCTGCTTTGAAAATAAAAAATAACATTATATTTAATAGTATTGGTCTTTGTTCACAATTTTACTGGCTAATTATCCAAATAATAAAGTACACTCGCGTGTGATGAATATAGGCTCTCGTTAAAAGGGGTTAAAAGTAGGCACTTGGCTGTCAGCCTGTTATTTTATTACACCAATAAAAACAATTTAGTTATTTGGCAACAAATTTTCCGAGCCTCTTTTGCAAGAGAGATTTTCCAACATTACGTAATCGGATACTCAAGTCTCTTGTAATCGGTATTAGTTTGTTGCATTCATTGCCAAAACATATTCCTAGTCAAAGATGCAAATTTCAAAATATCTACAGATAATATTTATTGTTCTTAAAGTTACATTTTCTCAACCAAATTGATATCGTAATAAAAGCTGGTAGTCCATTACCGAGTGTCGTCGAGGTAATTCGTTGTAACTCACCTTTCGCGATGTCTTTCCTGAGAGCTAGCTACTCATAATTAAATTAAGTCTTGCTCTTTTCTTGCGACTCGACTGATTCCGGGTTTAATTTGTTCTTGTAATGCAGTTTAACTGTAAATTGAGCAAAAACGTTTCTGTAATATAAAATGATGAAAATATAGTTTAACCCAACCCAAAGTGTGCAAATTTATCATTGTAATCATATTATATATTGTTTGTCACGTCTTCGAGTAGCCTGTTAAATTTTGTATGGTACTCGGGACCCTACATAAATAACACATGTCCCACTTTCCTGTATGCCGAATACAAATGAAATAAATCCAGAGAATTGTCCTGGCTCAACTGGCTTAACCGTGATGGATATTCAATGTACATAATGTAAGCTAACTTGCAAGCATCTTACTAAATAATCAATCATATTTTCAATCCTGTAAAGGTTTGTTAACCAATTCTAACTTTTAATACAAAGGTTCTATGTTATATCACTTATCAAGACAAAAGATAGAGTTATTTAGCTAAATATAAATTAGACGTGTGTATTGTGCTTCTAAAAGCGTTATTTACAAATCTTATAAAGTAAAAAAAACAAAAATAAAGTCGATATCGTTACGGGGGACGACTTACGTAACTCTCATTTGAGCAGTTGTGTAGTCATACACAATTACATATACATAAATAAGTAACTACAGTGGTATGGCTTTTAACAAAATAATGCTCTCATTATTCAAAATCATTTTAGGATATGATGGCTGCATCAAATCCTGAATAGCAGTTCCGAATTTGGTTGATTTAAACTGCTTATAGCTTCCCAAATTTCAGCTTCAGCTCCTCCCATCAAATACAGTGTGCACAATTCGTGGTTTTGGTATTCCTGCCTCGTGAATTTGTCAGCCACGTAACAGAGTGGCTTGTGTATGCACGCCTGAACTCGAAGTAACGCGACACAATCACTTAAGGTACTCAACTACTGGGATGTGATGTCGCGCTATTTGCATTTAGGATTACATAAACAATATAATGTTAATGCTGTTTCCTTTGCATGATAGTGTATATAGTTACCAAAAAAGCTAAATGCAGAGCGAACGCACTATGTAAGCTTTCTATAGTACGAATTCTTAACTTAATTCTCAATTCAAAGTATAGTGCCATATCACTATACGGTTCATCAAGGCATTTTCTCTCTACAGCATTAATTGCAATTGTGTATAAATGGAGGCCTATATTTACCGTCTAACAATCTTAGAGATTCTCAAGAAAGACACATTCTTCTTTTCGGGTAAAGTACACTACATTATTTAAGACTTGCGGTTGTAGGCTGTTAAGCAAAAGTTGGCTTTGAGCCACCCTCTTTTACTCATCATTTTAGAAAGAGCCTTTCTTTACGTAGTTTAATACAAAATTATTTTATATTAAAACAAAATGTATATCATTAGCTATTATCACAGTAGAAATAATATTTTGTTAACCTACGTGTCGTTAAAGACTAATTTAAAATATAAATAACTATCATCGTTTTGCTCTCAGAATATGAGAATGTTTTACGCTATTGGAGCTTCATACAAACATTGCACGCCATGAAAACTATTAATATTGAAAGTGCATGTGCTGCGCAACAGGCATGAGATCTCATGTCAGTATCTCATGTCTCGAACTCTAGATATTGTAAAGATTCTCTTTTATTATCGATAATTAAAACACTGAATTATTTATCTTACGCTTTCACGTAAGTGTCACAGTCAAATATAAAATCTTTATGTTGTGTAACTATAAAATATGTTGTCTTCTTCTTACGAATGTTAAATAACTGATGTGAGAAATAGATATTAATTGATGTGTCTCATCCGCTGTTATAAAGTATATCAGTGAAGCAGTTTTTCATTGAATTTTTATTCTAAATATTGTTGTATGTCATGTATGTTGAACCATGTCTTTGATGAACAAAGTCAAGTTTGGTGATAAAGAGAATATGAAAGATCATTTGGATCATCACCGTTGAAGCAACACTGTCAACGTGTAATGCATATCCTTGTCATAGTATATGATATACATAGATGGGTAGGTATATGTATTTCGTTATCATATACACTAGTGTCAAGCTGTCGAGGTACGACATAGTTACAAGGAAGGTAGGTCCCATGACATGATTTATGTTTCACAGCCATGATTTGCATGTATGACGGCTGGCTCGAATGTGGCTACAGGAAATTGAAAGCTATACATTAAGGCAGTTTCATCATATTCGTGTAATCGGATTGTATCTCTAGCTAGCCTTGTATTGACCTACACAAAATGGAATATCTAACGTAGTTGTAAGAACTACATTAGTGAAGCTGAAACTTTTACAGCGCACGGCGTGCACGAAGTAGTTTTTGAAGTAGTATGTCTATATAAATATTGCAATAAACTAGTATTTGGAATATTTGAACTGTTTTTTGAATTTCGCATTTCAACAGACGTCGTACACAATTTTGCACGATTAAGGTAGGCATTTATTTAGTGCTGCGCTCCGCCGTAAATTTAGTCTCTAGTAGCCGACACCCAGCGTCGTAAAATATTCAATTTATTGTCAAAGCCGGTAACCAGCATGTACCCAGGCATTCCGTGTTAACTGCAATGATAGGAACTACCTTACAAAAGCCTTTAACAAATAAATTAGATATTCATTACTAACCTAAATGTAACATTCTAGGGATTATTTCCATACATATTAAAGTTCATAAATGTTTGATTTACATTTTACTAATATGCTCTACCGTATCCCTGTGGAAATGCCGGAATATATTCATTAATATTTAAGGAAATTTGGCTTATATGGTGGCGACCTCCTTTGCTCTATATTTTAGTAGTTTTAAATAGATGTTTTGTCGAAGGAATCAGCTATAACATCAAAACCTCGCAGAGGTGATGAGAAAAGCAGTAGGAGCCGTAACTTCTCTGCGCTGTAACTAATAATATATTAACCATCTAGTTCACAAATTCACAATACATTCTGTAAACTTGCAGTAGTCATCAACAGTACAAGAGCGGACATGACAGCGACGGATAAATCGATCTAAGCTGCGAACTGTGACTATTGAAAGTCTGATACAACATTCCAGGCCATATTGCTAGCTAGCGTGAACAAAGTAAAGGCAACTGCGGCCATTTTTTCGTATAGAATGAATTTTGAATATACAAAGAATTGTATATTCAAAAGATCTCACAGGTAATGAGGTGTCGTTATTGGTTAGATAACGTAAGAATAATGTACAGTGTGTGCTACGCTCCGCAGAAAATTTGATGTGAAAATGTAAAGTGTTACCTCCCCACGCGAGAGTAACGTGAAACTTCGCGATTCTAATAAAGATCACGTTTCCTCCCACACCACTGCGTCACTTACAAGTACAAAACTGCGCTATTCAAGTCATGTCAACTTCTGCTTTTCTCGTAACGATAAGTAAATAGATAAATACAACGGGTTCGTGACTTGTTTCATTGTTTCTTGATTTCATTGCAAATATAATTTAATTTAGAGAACATTTTGATTTCTTATGTTTTTAGCAACCTTCCTAGAACATAATTTTTGTAAATTTTACTAATCTCTTACCCAACTGTCATGGTCCAGTGAGTACGAATGGATGTTACCAGTACATATACATACATACCAGCTGTTTTACTTCTAAACTTGTAGTAACAATTTTGAATATATATAAACTTTCGAATCCTAATATTGCGCCTAATACTTGGTATCAGGTTACGAAGAATATAAGCTAGATATACACTTACAGGCCGACGCCGAGCATCGCCCCTCGCTCGGTCAACAAGACTCTTGTTGGGTGTTACAAGTCGGATTAGAAATGCGAATAGCATGGCAGGCCGAGTTCCATGATACTGGTTTATCGTAAGATGAAACGACTCTATATAAAGTACTTTTAACCGCCGATAAGCGATATCATATCCGTATCTTTACGGATTTTAACGTTAGCTGTGGATAAACTTAGCATAGACGATAATTTAATTTAATTAATGTGAGTTTGTAAGCTTAACATGTTCAAAAGATCATACACATATGACTTTAATATTATGATTTAAATTTCTCTCTA
Organism: Abrostola tripartita; assembly: GCA_905340225.1. Lineage (NCBI taxonomy): Eukaryota > Metazoa > Arthropoda > Insecta > Lepidoptera > Noctuidae > Abrostola > Abrostola tripartita. The sequence goes on along the minus strand of HG996487.1, from coordinate 8,760,461 downwards.
CATAGTCTCACTTCTCGTCTTAAAACAGTATTTTTCACATTCACCATTTATTATTGACAGCTATCCGGGAGTTTGCCAGAAACGTATCCGTCGACTAAGTGACGTCTTTTTACAGACGTGTCATTTTCAATTGCAATTACTCAGGCGTCTAACAAAAAATAACAGCGTATCTATCACTTCAAAAACGCTTTTAGAGGCGATGAAAAAATATTAAATTCCACTTACAAGTTTGTGACACGACTGCGAACTTCGTTGTGTGACGTGATAGCATGCAGGCGGGTACTATAGTGTGTACTGGACAGATGTGTACTATAACTGAAAGTTTTGTAGAGTAATGTTAGTATGTATTTTGTGATTCTTGAGTTATTTTATCTATGTATGATTGTATATCACCAGGCAGATTTGTCATGTGCATCGAATATTTCGCCAGACACAAGAAATGGATTTGAAGCCCTATCGAGTTTATGTATCTAATTCCAATGTGTAAGAAGAATAATGCACGGAGTAGACGTTTAGTATACCAGTTTTTGTTGCTCGTGATTTGCAGAAGCTACCCCCGCTTACCTTCGATCATGTAGACGTAACTAACTTATTAAAAAAGATACTCATACTACAATCGGAAGTTACGAGCATTAAAGATAGCTACGCAACTACAAGCTATGTGGAAGAACTACTTAATAGAAAAAGTGAGTCTCAAAATCTAGAAGACTCATGTATTGAAAGTTCGGAGACAAATATCAATAGACAGAGAGGTGCATTCATACTGGACGAGAGCACTCACATTGATCTATCAGATAACGAACGTAATAAGTCTAGCAATAACTTGCAGAATAAGGAAACAATTACAAGTATCGGCCTAAATGCACAAAAAAGTGGGTCATTACGTACAAGGTCAACGACCGTAACCCGTCCTACAGCTGTTATCGCCAAGCAAGATGCGTCGTCGCGTTCGTCACTGGATGCTCTCACTCGCACTACCAGCGCATGCGCGCCCCTCTCTCTCACACATAAGAAAGCGTGTGCGCAACACGTGGAGGCCTCGATAGGAACTGCGGTTCCGACAGTGCATAATGAGGTGAATGAGGACTACGTACACATGCAGCATCGAGAGGAACAGACATGGTCAAACGTTGTAAAGGATGGAGACTGGAAAAAAGTAGAATACCGGAAAACCAATAAATCAGTATATCGATTTATTGGAAACAAGGGGAAGGGTGCCATTATTCCCGACAGTAATTTCAAAGCTGCGGACATAAAGATCCCTTTTTACATTTACAATGTAGATATGGGAGCTACCACCAAAGACATAGCGGATTACGTGTTAAATAAGACACAAGTATTAATATCACCTGAGAAAATAAATATGAAGAAACGCAAAGGTTATGAGGCCTACAAATTTTTGATACCAAAGTTGAAACTACAGGTTTTCATGGATGAAAATTTGTGGCCGGAAGGCGTGTCTTACCGGCAATTTGTTGTATTTAAAAATAAAACCGTAAATGGATAAGACTGTTAAACTAACGACCTTTAATTGTAAAGGCGTTATGACGTCGGTTGATTGTATCAGACGACTGTGTGACACTGCCGACGTTATAGCACTACAGGAGACGTGGTTATTGCCTCATGACCTGGATTTTCTGGGAAACATACACGATGACTTCGCATTTACGGGAAACTCTGCAGTGAATACGGCGGCAGGTGTGCTTCGTGGTCGCCCATATGGAGGTGTAGCACTTCTGTGGCGGAAGAGCCTGTTCTCGATGGTCAATGTTATTCAGTGCAATAGTGTTCGTATCGCGGCGGTAAAAGTGAAATTGTGGGATAGGGATATGCTAGTTTTCTCTGTATACATGCCTACTAATTCCAGTGACAATCTTACGGAGTTTACTGACTGTTTGAGTGAAATTACAGCTATAATAGACAGTAATAATATACAAACTGTATTTATGTTGGGTGACTATAATGCTCATACTGGTGAACTATTCCATAATGAGTTACTTAAAATCTGTGAAGAACAACAATGGTCATGTGCGGATATTGAGTGCATGCCGAGTGACTCATACACGTTTGTGAGTGACGCGCACGGGTGTAAGCGCTGGCTTGACCACTGTATTATGACAGAGGCCGCGCGAAGGACACTTGTTAATGTTAAGGTACTGTATGATGTATATTTGTCGGATCATATGCCTATTGAGGTTGAATGTAACTTAAAATTAATTATACCAAATATATTATTATCTAAACCTAACTGTAATAACATTGTTTGGGGGAAACGTGATAAATGCCAAATAAATGCATATGAGGAGATGTGTAATACGGGTTTGCGGGAAATAGATTTTCCGATTGAGTTTAGTCGCTGCGCAGACACTCGTTGTAAGAATGTAAACCACAATATTGTGCTGGATAAACTGTATAACAACATAATATGTATTCTCCAACGGTCTGCTGTGTGTAATGCGACGGCTAATAAGCCCCGAGCATATAAACCTGTAACTGGCTGGAATAAACATATTAAAAAAGCTTATAAGGAGGCTCGACTGGCTTTTCAATGTTGGCAACTCTGCGGTAAGCCAGATACGGGTACTGAATTTAATAAAATGCGTGATAAGCGAAGAACTTTCAAAAGTAAATTAAAATTGTGTCGTCGTAATGAAAAACAAATTAAATTAGATTTAATAGCTGAAAATCATAAGGCAAAGGATTTTGGTAATTTTTGGAAAAACATAAACAAGTTGAACCCTAGGTCGAGTCTCCCCGTAAGTGTTGGTGGTAAAAATGACCCCACGCAGATTGCAAATATGTTTGTTAACCAATTTAAAATAAAACCCTTGGCAAACCCCATAGCCGATAGCAGTGCGCAGATAGCGACTGTCACTGACATGAACATCAAGCTGGGTATGTTTTTCTCGGCTAAAGATGTATCGAAAGTGATTAAAAATATGGTTAGAGGTAAGTCCCCAGGACATGACCATCTCAGTGTCGAGCATCTTAGATACGCAGGTATACATTTGCCAAGAGTATTGGCCATGTTTTTCAATCTGTGCATAAGTCATTCTTATCTACCTAGTGAACTTATGAGAACTATAGTTGTACCTGTCATAAAAAATAAAACCGGTGACACTGCAGATCCATCCAATTATAGACCTATATCGCTAGCTACCATCGTAGCCAAGGTACTGGACAGTATGCTGGACACATATATGGCCCCTAGGATTAGTCTGCATGAAGCACAGTTTGGTTTCAGACCTGGGCTATCTACAGAAAGCGCCATCATGTGTTTAAAGCAGACAGTCCGGTACTATACCGATAGGAAAACAGCTGTAAATGCGTGCTTCTTAGATTTGTCCAGGGCGTTCGACCTCGTGTCTTACGACCTGCTTTGGGACAAGCTAATAAATGAGAAAAAAGTAGAAAATGAAGCAATCTCTTTACTAAAATTCTGGTATGAAAACCAAATTAATAATGTCAGGTGGGCAGGGACTCTGTCTACAGAATATAGATTGGAATGTGGAGTGAGGCAAGGGGGAATCACCTCCCCTCGACTATTCAATTTGTATATTAACCGGCTGATTGTTGAGCTTAGCAATACTGGCGTTGGCTGTCATGTTGATGGAGTCTGTATGAACAACATCAGTTATGCGGACGACATGGTGTTGCTGAGCCCATCAATCAGTGCGTTGAGACGACTGTTGAAGATGTGTGAGGACTACGCGGTGACTCATGGGCTCATGTATAATGTTGCAAAAAGTGAGCTGCTTGTTTTCAAAGATGGCGCTAAAAGTGATCTAAATGTGCCGTGCATCTCGCTAGCAAGAACACCCTTGAAGCGAGTATCTAAATTCAAGTACCTGGGTCACTGGGTCACCGAGGATCTATGTGACGACTTAGATATAGAGAGGGAGCGCAGGGCGCTGTCTGTCCGAAGTAATATGCTGGCCCGGAGGTTTGCAAGGTGTACACACGAGATAAAAATGACGCTTTTTCGAGCCTATTGTCAGACTTTCTACACCTGCAGCCTCTGGGTCAGGTATACGCAGAGGGCATACAGCGCTCTGCGTGTGCAATACAACAATGCCTTCAGAATGCTTGTGGGGCTGCCACGGTTTTGTAGCGCTTCGGGTATGTTTGCAGATGCGAGGGTAAATGACTTCCATGCCATAATTCGAAAGCGAAGCGCTTCTCTCCGACAAAGAGCATGCGCAAGTACCCATAGCATGCTGAAGGCGTTGAGTGGTCGGTGGGACTGCCCAATGCTTGGTCGGTGGGTGAGACTACACTCACAGGCCGGCAATAAATAAATAGACCTACCGGCTTTATTTTAGTATACATTTTAATTATGTCATTGTTATTGTATATGTATTTGTGTTACTAACAATAGTTAATAAGTATATTAATGTAAATACTAACACTTTGGACTTTAAGGTCTGCAAATAAATATATTATTATTATTATTATTATTAGTAAACTATTACGCTATTAAACACATTCTACTTGGTCCTTCTGTAAAGTCATCGTCTACAAAGAATTATTATTTCGGGCATGTTGCTCATTATAAGCCTGGAAAAATAAGAATGTCGTACAAAGTCTTAAAATTTGGCCAGTACTGCCTGCAGACAACATTTCAACTTGTTTACTGTTCCCAGAAATTAATAGAGCTCGTTAAATTGTACCACCCTATGGCACAGTATATAACCTAAATTGCTGTATAAAAGAAAGTCAGAGAAACTACACGAAAAGGTAAGGCAAATTTGCTACTAAAAGAATGAATAAGCAGGCCGGCAATGAAAATGGCGGTTTCAAAAACAGATCGGCATGTAAGGAGAGGACACTGATAATGTATGAGTTCGTGAATTTGTTTATATGATAATCAAACAAGCCTTGAAAGGAAAACAAAATTTTTACTACTATATATGACAAATTTGGCAGTCTTATTTAAATATAAATAAGATACTTCAAAGTGCTTCTAATCTGGTTACATGGGATAGATTCCGTAGGCTGCGTGTGAAACCATAGGCAATTGCTAGGTTCTATTAATACGTTAAATCACTAACAAAACCCGTTGCCGAAGTTCAGTTATAGTGAGTAGTAGTCTATCATCATCTGCCAATTAAATAAGAATATCTAAGCTTGCCCCTGGCAACCACTACCTACCAATCGAGGTAATACAGCGTCAACAGGATTTTTTTTGTAAATAGGATTTAACAAACATTAGTCGGGAAATAAAAAAATCAAAACATGTATTCTGGTATTAACTTTCAAATATATACGTTACTTATAAGCCGGAAAATTAATCTTTTCACTCGAGCGTAGCCGCGAGCCAGTCTTGGTCAAGTTACTTCAAGTTCTTTTTTACAATTAAACTTTAAACATTGCGTATCGCAAGAATTTGAATAACATGAAACATTAAGAAAATGATTTATTGGCTTGATTTATTTTTGCTGTCTAGTTTTAGAATTACTAACTCTTCTTACACAGTTATTGGTACACACTCAAGCTTGATAGCTTGGAATAACATTGATAAAAAAACAGATACCTTTAACCTCCTGATAATAGCTGTCTGATTCTAAAAATCCGTACATTACGATACACGGCTAACAAAAAGCGAGTACAACATAATGGCTCCACGTAAATAACGTAAACGCACGGCAATAAATACTGGCGCGTGGGAATACCGCATAAACGTGTTAAATATTTTTTTATCAGAGAATATATGAAGACAGCGGCACGTCATTACTTTCCGTCCACACTCCACACGTTTCGCAATTCTGCGTCGGTCCACAAATGCGGATTTGCTCACTCGGAGCGTCCGCAGCGGCCGCAGATGCGGACAAACGGCCCGACCGACTGCGCCGCGGACGGTATTAGAGAATGCTGGCTTTTGCAGAATATCCTATTACATCTGTAATGCCTTCTCAAGGATTCAATGAAAGCAATGACAATGTTTTTTATAGGTTAGTTTTAACAATAACTTTGTTTTTTACCGATTGATAAACATGACCAGGTTTTTAATAGCCTAGATATAGGTAACATATAATTGTTACATTAATCATTTATGTGTACAGTATGCATATTATTTTATTTGTAGGTACAATAAACTTATAAATTAGGCACAAACAATGCATATCTGCTGAGTGTCTTTTTTCACGGAGGCTAAAAATGCCGCTTTTGTATCATCATCATTACTAATATAATACTAAATACGAATTATATAAAGTACTTTGCGTAAGTTCATTCGTTTTACCAAATATGAATCTGTTAAGTAAGTAATAATTTGAGTAGGAATCAGCTTTTAAATGTTTTATGAATATTCGAAGCATTGAAGAAGAAGAAAGAAGTTTAAAGACAGATTATTTATTGCATACCGCAAACAAAAGTTAATCATATGTATTTATTTGCCACCAAGGCACTGTACGTCGATCCCATTCGTCGATCAAATCACCCATTCACATTTGTCAAAATGTCCGAATTCGTCCAATGACTCCGGAGACCAATGACAGCCTTGACAACCGGAACTGATAGACAAACTGACAGATTAATGTCCCCCTGAGTACGGGACCAAATAGGTCACATAACTAATAAAAACTATTTGACGGTTTTGCTCTAAAAACTAGCTTTGATACTTGTATGAATAGGACATTATAAACTCTATATCAAAAATCACTTTTATTTAAGTGCAGTAACCGAAATATGTAAGCAATTATATTTTAAGAATTAATATCTATGAAATAACCACAAAATCCTTCTGCATTTCTGCGTCAATATCGTCTCCGCGTAAATTAACTGACCTTTGTTGATATTATTGGCATTAAAATACTTAAAACAGTCCTTAAGGACTGTTGACTTTGACTTCTTTAAGGAGAAACGACTCCGAAACTATGTACTTGCATATTTTAAAATATGCAAGTACATAGTTTCGGAGTCGTTTCTCCTTAAAGAAACTCAAATACTGCGGGAATCGAACGTTGCTAAGGGATAACCGCTCCCAACGGCAATTTAAAGATCAAAGATTCGCGAGATTTGCTGCAAGAAATACTTGGTGTTAAGACTGAGGACGCTGACGCTTTATCCCTATGTTACGAGCCCCGATCACATACTTAACTGTTTTTTTTTAAGTTTTGTCCAGTTGGACTCAGTATTTATAATGTTATGCTTAAAAAATTTAAAGGTACACGAACGAAGAGTTATATTATTAATGTATCAGTTTGCTTCAACTCCAATAGGCCAGGCGCGGTACTGTTTAAGTCTGAAGAGATTAACGTTTTACGAGCAAATTTATGTTTATGGCTTCTTCGGCTTCGGTTTATAAACACGAGACTTCTGTAACCACTGAAACTAAATGTAACCAAGGAATATATGGAAGTAGACATTTCTATAACAACTATGTATGCAACATTGTTGTGCTCCATAAAAAATAATAGAAGACATTTTGGAAGAGTTTATTTACAGTTCGGTCAACCGTTATTAATTACTATTGCATTGGCGACATGGCAAATGATAGGTGCAGTAAACAGTTGAAGGAAGTTCATGTTCGTGTATACAAAAAAGAATTTAAAATTGACTCAATAAATAGCCGAAGTGCCGATAGGTTTTTTTATCTATGTTATACCATCATCATCAACATCATTGGCCTGTACGTCTATACCTCAGAACAAATAGTAGGAACTACTTGGTATGCTAAATCTATTGTCTCACATTACTATAGATGGTCTGTAGATCTATGGTAATGTCTGCCTGGCATCTTTTCGCCTAAAACCCTTTTTTTTATTTCATCTGAGCTTATAACATACGTCCCATATAAAGTAGGCGTTTTAATCTTCACTGCACGATCACTTTGGTTTAATTCCAAACACAATTAACGACAATTAGTAACTTAATAACTTCCAAGCGCAGATTAACAAAGAGGTTAATGAAGTTTTAGACTATATAAGGTACCTACGCCTTCGCCGTGTGGTATCCGGCCTAGAATTGACCACCCCCTTTCCTCCCGTGGGTGTCGTAAGAGGCGACTAAGGGAAAAATAAATCCAGAAGATGGGCAGCAGCGTCTTCTGTAACTTGACCACCAGTACTGCGATCCCCAAGCCGCTTGCCAAGCGTGGGGATTATGGCAACCCCTCCCTACTAAGGGGGAGGCCTTTGTCCAACAGTGGACTTTTCCGGCTGATGATGAAGGTACCTACATAAGCTTCCAACATGGTCACTTTGTTTTCTAACAGAATGCTCGCCTAAGCTTCAGTTTAAAGTTGTGCTGAATTAGTTAGGAAACATCCACATTATTATAACACCTATAAACAATATATTATGTATTTTCAGCCACGACACTGTCGACACAATTTTCCCGATAGCTTCCTGTCCCAAGAATTCTCGGGTTTTTCATAAGTGTTAGGATGATTTAACGACTTGTCTCCATTTTCCTTAACCTCAATACGAGGGCAACATGCCAAACAGTCATAAAAGCATATGTAATGGTTACACGATTGTCCTTAGTTATAACATACTCTGCACCAGATGACGGTTCAACGAAAGAAAGTCACAAAGCATTTTATGACTGATGTAAAAGTACAATAGGTTTTTTATGTGGGTACATAAATAAATAATGATAAATTATTATATTATAAAATAATAAAATTCATCATTATAATATAAATAATGTTTGGGAATACCTCTAGTGTAAAGTACCACAAGCACTAACACCCAAACTAAAGGTACAAATATTGTATCAAATATTTGTACCAGATTCTCAAACAACTAAGCAACGCAAAAAAATGAATGTTCTTAGAACGTATAGACCCCACGATAATATGGGAATATTAAACATATGTGCGATATTAACTTAATTAGATTTCAAGTCACGAACTCATAATTCGTTAGGCGGATAAACTCGGGACGGCTACCGTGCATCCTAATTAGAACAATTCTAATCCCACTATCAGCCGCCATTGACAGGATTAATTTTGATTTAACGTTCGGTGGCTGCTCAGTGGGTTTAACTCTGAATGGCAATCAAATAAAATACAGTACAATGTCATTTATCGTTGATTCACAAGCATTTTAATTACTTACTCAACCAATCGTGAAATGTATGAACGACGAACGTGTACATCGTGAAGTAATGTTTAAATTAACACGAAAGAACGCAATAAAACGTTAAAGTTAATTTTATTTCCATAGGTAGTTACCGTAGACAGTTTTATCGCCATAATTTTGTATTTATATCGTTAAGATCTTCGAGATACAATATATTATGATAGTTACACTGCGAACTCATAGAATACAACCATAATATGTGTAACAAATTATTATTAATACACACCACTGACTCGCATCTATTTCAACTAATCAAATTAACGAATGGCCTAGTTTATACCTAAGTTGCTGGGTGAAACAAATATAGTCCGACCTTAGCAGTCCTCGTTAAGGTCAAATCGAGAATTAACTTGAAGCATCCGTCCACTGCAGCGCAAATAAATCTTAGTCGTTCGGCGCCAATTAACTGACTGATGAGGAATATTATAGAGGCGATGTTTCTACCAATCACAGCTTATGTACGGCCACCAATAATCCACCCTGTTACGACTAGTTTCGTAGTAGATGCTTACTGAGTGGTAAACTTATTTATTACTACTTAGATATCTACTCAAAGACAATACTATAGGTTAAAGCGTGCACATACATCAGCATTACCCAATGATAACATGAAACACAACAGTTAATGTAACTTAGGAATCAAACAGAAATTTATAAACAAAAATTGCACCACACCTGTATTCCCTGAAGTGGTAGGCAGAAATAACCACATAGCCATTTATATTATAGGTCTCAATGAAATAGGGAGCGAGTTCATTAATATCAACCGGTCACAAATCCAGACTCCGTGCTGCTACTCAGAATTACCTAATGGAAAAACCTAATAACACTTTGCCCGACCTCGGATTCGAACCTTCGAACCGAACCTCATGCTCAGCAGTTTCGTTTAGCGATCACTAGACTAACAAGGAAAACTCATTTATGTAACAAAGAACAAAAAAAATCTTCCATGAAGTCCAAACTCCAATTACTATATATACTTGATAAGAATCTCGGTATATCTGTATCTATAAATAACGTTTACTGCAGCGTAGCCTATGTTAAACATTCGAAGAAACATAATTCCATTGTTTCGTGAAGTACCAGTAATCGATATTGTCGTATCGATTGATTTAATCAATAAGCATTGGCGGCCGCCGGTAATAAATAAATGAATCCAATGCTGTTACACTGCAAGACAATTAGACGCCCGTTGATATGAAACAATTGATTCGAATACTGCAGTATCTACGTAAGTTAATAATTATAGTATTATAATATATATATGTATATATATAGTAAATAGAGTAGTAGTTGGAGTATTAATAAAAGTCCTGTAAGTGGTTTCAAACAAGAAAGTTAGTCTTACTTGAGAGAATGCTACAGTCTAGTCATGGATGTAAAAAAGCGTAGCGCTTTGCCTACGGTGCATGTGTAGCGTCTAATTTCTGACATGAACTATTGCAACAAGTAGGGATCGGCATCGTACTGTATTGTTGAATTTATGTTCTACCTATGTAAGTATCTAACTAAAAGAATTTTGTGTCTAATAAAATAGTATTTTTCTAATAAAATAAGTGTGATAATTGTATATTACAAATTAAAATATTAAAGAAAAGTCAGTAACTGTTGCCTTAATGTGCTGTAGATATATTTATCGTTATTTCTTACGCTATATGTTTACAAGATTGTATATTTATCATTCAATAACAGTAACAACTCTATTGGGACAATAAATAAGCACTTAAAATCATAGTCGTCCTCAAACGATACAAAACCTATAAAGCTATCGTGTTAATAGTTATACTCAGGAGAGTTATCAGTTAACCCACTCATGCCAGGTAGCGGTCAATTTAACAATAAGCGGCATGTTGACACGCAATTAAGTCTGCACCCGTTTGGTCAAACCTTGCGTGCCAATGTAGCACAGTATACACGCAAAAAATCACAACCAACGTTTTGTTTTGACTGCCAACCAACGGACGAAATTACAACAGTATTTTAGTGTTAAAGCTCCGCCAACATTTTACATGTTCAGATTCCACACGGATTTTTACTTTACAAAATAGAGCTCTATTTAAATTATGATTCTCACAGCTTTAAATGGTATACACAGAGTTCATCGAAAGTTATTTTCTAAAATTAAAGCTTTATTCAAAATTCAAGATACCTATCGCTATCTATCATTGTCATAGCTTAAATAAAAGGGTTATACATGCTCTTCGTGTATCGAAAATTGTAAAACTAAGTTAAAAGTAGGTTTGCTTCTTCGGTTTGTGACTTTGCACTCAGGCTACGAGCTACCAACCTATTATTACTTGTACATTACAATATGTTGTTGCCGCAACTATTTATTCAAAATGTGGACCATGTATACGTTATTATGTTACAATCTATAGTCATTACATAAGTACATTTATTTTTCGCATATAAACCACATATTTTTACTAATCTAATAAATATTGTTAATTTACGTACCTATTGTTTGTACTATAATTATTGGAAAGGCCGAGAGTTGTATCCGCTTAATTAGTCTTTCAGTAAAACCTAATTGCGGGCTTCCAAGAATTAATTCAGAGTAGTTTTATTTCAATGTTCTAGAATTCTGCGAGTTTAATTTATATAAACATGTCATGTTTGTTAACTCTAACTGTAACATGTTAACTCTTTCGGTTTGTATGTAATTACTGCTGTTTAAGTTTGGCACCAGCGGTAATTGTTTAACTACTATTACTAAACTATTAAACTCGATATTGTTACCCAGAGCACTGTAGTCAAGGCTTTTAAAGGGTTAACTGTTTGGTCACTAATTGACAACATGCTGCTACTCGCTCCTACCTCTAAACAATATGATGTACACATAATTTACTAAGCACACAATATAGTTAGGTATGTTCATAATTTTACACATTACATGAATAAATCCAATAAGTATAAAATAACACAAATAGCGTGTTCACATTGCAATTTCCGAACAACGTACAATTTAGAATGTTGATTACAAATCAAATTCTCCTCCAAACAAAGCCGGCTACCAATTGAATTAACTGCCATCTAACTCATAAAAGTAAAAAGGTCGTTTAAAATGAGGCTATTTTTATTGCAGTTATAATATATTTAAGTTACCTAAATTCAAAAGTAACAGCCTTCACAATAATAAAATGAACACAGGTAAAAATTAAACGCAAAAATGTTAACGATATAATAAGTTATAGAACGTAGGTGAATAATGTCGCGGAGCCACATTTTGAGCTTCTATATTAATCTTATTTTAGCTCGATTGCCGCTCCAATCGACCATGAGCGATTTCTAGAGGATTTGCGAATTTTGAACGAGTTTCGTTCTCTAACCAGTTTTTCTGCAAATGTTAATGTCTTCATTTAGGTGGATATCGTTTTCCAATACCGGTCGACCACTCACGTTATTGCGTCGTCCCCAGAATCATTTACTTGGTTGTTTTTCCTAACAGAAATAATAGAACTGTAATTAAAAAGTTTATCTTATAGAAATTACGTAGGTATTTCAAAAATACATAAAGGAAAAAATATTACACGTACCTAGGTAAAATCGAATGTTAGTACATTTTGGAGAGAGAATACTATGGTACTTATGTGCAATTCGGGATAGTCGCTATTTAAATAAAAATAATCTGGAATCATTGCCTACATATACTGAATCAATACAGTAATATCCAAAAGCTTTCGGGACGCATTTCCTAAATAAGCTCCTAACACAGCTGTAATAATAGGGGGAGGTTCAGGACCGGGTGTAAACTTTTTGAATAATCCAGTAGATTGTAGCAACCCTTATTATCTGTCAGTCGGCACGGTCCGGCCGGGCAGGCTTCCCTAGCACGGTCATAACATGCACGCTACACGTCCGTCGCACCAAAACACGTAGACGTTTGATTGCGCTGTAATAAACCCTATCTTCTTCCTCTGTGAATTATGTAAAGATCTTTATCCAGATCCCTTTTCGTAAAAACTTTATATCGCCCACATTCACTATGTAACTAGTTGCTCTTCATATTCATAAAAACTTCAGTATCATTAGATATACTTATCCAAGTTGGTAGTTTAGTTTCTTACAGAGCACATCACCATTTTATTTTCGAGGCAAAACGGTTATTTATGCACCCGTGGTAACAGCGGAGCTAAATTACTACACTGAAAGCACTAAATAATAATATTAAGCAAATTGCTCATTAAAAACAATAATGGAGCACCTGCGTTTCGTGACTTTATACAAATAGAAGCAGTCTGGTAAGTAATACAAGAACGCTACTAATTAGTGCGCAACTGCTTTATCAAACGAACCCGCCCGCATTTTGAAATCTAAATACTATTTAAAGTTATTATATACTAAATATCTATCAAATAGTATATGTATATGAATGTTCAAACGACCTTCTATTTCGAAACAAGAGCTGAAACGAATTCGAGCACATCAAGAAAATATATTGTTAGGAAATCACCAATTCCTGCAAAGCTGTGAAAATACATGAACACGCAACAGTTAATTGTGATGGTATCGCACGTATTTTGATCAAAACTGTATATTTCACACGCAACGTAAAATACTATTCATTAGCAGTCACAAATGAGGAATACTGTCTATATCATAGTCTATTCGTCATTGATGTATATCAGTACTTAGGTATAATAACGATAATAGACCTATTCTGAAACTTATATGTGTAAGCCTAGCCCTTATGTATATTTTTTGCTAAAAACTAAACAAGAATCTTTTTTATTTCACCGCTAGACGAAACTTTGGAAGGGTACTTTTTTATAAATGGACATTTGCCAAGCCATTTCCTTTTGTAAAGTATTTTTGAAGGCTAGAAAATTTGCAACGGTGCACACTGCACGGTGTCTCGTTTCGATGACTCGATGGTGTCGTCAAAAGCTCGTTAGTCGGGTGGTTGCACTGCCCGCATCCTATGATCGTTATCTAGAGGTATATTTTATATGTAGGTACTATTTACATTATGACACCACCTTAGTGGCTTTACCCATAATGTACCACTAATAAGCAAGACCGGGAATTTAATACCTTCCTACCGCCTACCCGTCTTTGTTGCCAAGACGTTGCTATTACAAATTACCTTAACGTAATAAATTGATAACTGTAGCGAACGAGTATAAGCTTTCCAATTAATTTTATATGGAAATGATTTCGTTGTTTTCAGAAATACCTATGGAAACAAATTGATGTTATTATTATTAATAACTTTCTTGGTAGTTTTGTGATTTTTGGGTATTCATACATATATCTCATCTAAACATTAAAAACTCGTCTTTTATATTAACAAATTGTCCGTTTTGATGCAGGTCGTGCGATCGAGCGTGTGTGCGCGGGCGCAGACGGCGCAGGCATGGTGTCGGCGGCGCGCGCGCTGCTGGCGGCCGTCACTAGGGTGCTACTGCTCGCGGACATGGTCGTCGTACGACAGCTGCTGCTCGCTAAAGACAAAGTATTTTATTTGTACAATACTGACAATACCCTTAGTTTGTATGAAACAAAACATGCACAAATTAATACTACTACAAATTGACTTCTAAAATGCACCGAGGTCACAGATCCTTATCTACAAACCTCACGAAGAGCCACAATCATTCTTTCCGAAAACGACCGACGTTATATTCGGACGTTCATTCCATATAATGGACAAATTTAGATACAATGGCGAACCGACTTAAATTAGATACTCTTTAACAGGCGACTTACCTACTTTCATGTGTAAGAAAGGTCTTTATGTAAATGGTTACCAAACAATAAAACTGTATGTATGTAGAGGTGTTACTATCACATCTCATATAAAACCGTCCTGAAATTCAGCTCGCGTCGTAAGTTCGTAGGATAACTTGTTGCTTTGTCCCATTTGTCTGTTATATAACGTGTGCCGAACACGTGTGATAGGTGGCACGTTCACTGGACCGTTTGGAGTCGGTGTCGAACTTCGCGGAGTTTGTGCGCGCCTTCACGGAGTTTGGCGGAGGCATGGTGGAGCTAGCACGACTGACGGCGGAGAGGCGCGCCGACCTCCGCGACGAACGAAGAAGAGCACAAGTAGCAGCCGCCAGAAACGTCCTCGAACGCTCCACTCTTATGCTTCTAACTTCGTCAAAAGTAAGCCTACTTTAATTTTATTATCATACTGTGAATATTATAATTTAAACAACATTGCTCATTAACGAGAACTCGTTAGCAACTCGCGTAAAAAGGTCGAGGCAAACACAAAGTATTCTCAATATAAATGCAACATCCAGTAAAGTGGTAACATTTTTTTTTAATTAAAACCTGGGTGAATCGAACATCTACTTACATTTGATACCCAAACTTATACAACTTCGTAACATCTCACAAGCATATTTTTTCATATTTGCATCTTACGCAAGTGCCGTCACTGCAGACATAGAAAACCTGCATTTCCATTTGTTCCGATGCTGGCAAACCCAATAAACTTAATGAAACACCTATAAGAACTAAGATGATATTAATGACACCAATGGGTAGTATTTCATTTTCATTGAAACTGTTCGGAGTTCCTCATTGCTCGCGTATATTTGGCGTCACTTCAACGCCGCTCGTCCTATCCATTATGTACGTTTCCAACCCAATTCGGAACCACAATGCATTGTTTGTGACATCAGGGTTTATAGCCGTCCATTCCTCATACAATTTTACAGGCAAAACTGTTCAAGACAATACCAATAATAAGCTCTAGATCATTGTTAAATTATGGCTAGGCTTTGTCAGCAGTCCGTAACCACATACTATTAGGAAAGCGAAAATAATGCCTTCCTAACTACTTTCTATTAATCATCTCACATTAAATTACTTAATTACACTTTGAAACATGTATGATATGATAAGTAGCTAACGTTTATTGTTATAAAATGATAAAGCTTTTAGATTTACTCGAAAGCAATGTACAGACGCAAGTAGTATGTGAATGCATTTATAAAGACAACTATGATTTAAACGATTTAGATGTGAGAAATATATTTAGCAGCAGGTGTAAAAGTTAGTTTAAGAGCTACATTTTGTAGCGGCTGTCGGGTCTAAGTGCCAAACTGAGCAAAAACTCTTAACGCGTCCGCTATTATCTAGTTAATGGCCTCATTTATTGTGTAAAGTGAGCTTACCCTCGAGATCTATATCTAGCAGGCCAACACCTTTCTTACCAACATTTAGATTCAAGCCTTAAATCCTCAATAGAGTTGGCAGAGGTGATTAACGTTTACTTACGTTTTACTGCTTATCAAGTCATCACATTGCCATCAAGGTGGCGAGTTTTTTTTCAATCGAAGTACGCAGCTGAATTTTTTAAAGATATTTTCAACTCTCCTAGTGTCAAGTATGGCAAGAGAAGGGTGAGTGAACAGTCGCAGTCAGCTGTGTGATGGCATATCTAGCAATTTGTCAGCGCTTCCCGGAGAGCGTGCCGCACGCCGCGCCGCCGCGCCGCGCGCCGTGTCTCCCCCAGCTATTCACATGACATATTTTACCAGACTTTTCATATACCACCGCCACCACCGCTCTATATTAGATGGGAGACATTGATAAAATTCTCGTCATTAAACTATTTTCTTTTATACCCTGTTAGGTACCTTCTTTCTAAGGCCTTTTATACATTTATTTACGTTAAGTGTTACTTGGTTTTTCCAGTAATTCTCACTAGTAGCATGCACTCTGGATTTGTGCCCGGATGATGGCAATAGGGTCGCCTCCTATTACATTGGCGTTATTTTTTGTTTTAATTCTGTTTAATTTTCTATATTAAACGAAATTGCCATTATAATAAATAGCATGGAACTATTTAATGTCCGTTACTACGCTACCTATATCGCAGTTTCCGACGCCCACACTAACTACGACTGTGAGATAGAAGTATGCACAAACTTCGTGCAAAGCGATCATATATGTAGGTAGCTAGTCTGTCGTCTATATTGAGCACGAAGTTGAAACTATTCTGTCAAATGCATATCCACGTATTGTTATATAGTGTAACGTGTATAACCAATATAATTCGCACAAAATTCACTTCGAAAATATAGGCAATTGTGACTGACAGCTCGCTATTATACGGTTAACGATGGCGAACATGCAAATTCAGCTGCGATATCCCAATTGTTAAAACCACAACATATACGAGCGCGGCATGGGTTAATTAAAATACACAAAGGGTATTTTTCATAAACTGCATAAAGTATCTACATGTAATTTTAGTTGTCCCGCTATTAAATAGCAAATACGTACAATAAACTCATACTTACTTTTATTTAGAACAGTTTAAAATTCATATGAATATGTCTTGATACCTTTTGCACCGCGTCCCACGTATTCACAGCCACACCGCGATGCTCGCCGCAAGGTGTCGTCTTGAGGCTAGCTAAATATTTGTTGTTGGCAGACGTGCATGAGGCACCCCAGCAGCGCGTCGGCGCGGGAGAACCGCGACACCGTGTTCTGTCAGATGCGAAGAGCCATGGACCTGATACACTACGTCGTGAGAGACGGCCTGCCAGGACACGACGAGCAATCGCATGAGGTTTGATGTCACACTCCTTTGTTGTCTATAATTACTACTCTGCTACTAACATTAATTTTAAGATTAAGGGCCACCTAAAATACTAATATAATTCAATTTACTAACAGCATGAATTAAGGATAAACCTCAATATTCTTATGAAAGTCTATCCACAGTACTATATTCACTTCTTTAAAACAAATGCAATTTGTTTGAATATGTTTAATTTTTCTATACGGAATAACACATTATTTTATTATGTTACTTTATGACTCACTCCTCGACTCATTCTCGGAGCTACTACCGTATATTATATGTAGGGTATAAATCGTGAAGCACAGGCTAACAACAATAGAGGCAGTAAATAATGTCCACAATGCGTGACTACAAACACCATTTTGTCGGCATCATGTATTCCTACGGGCGTGATCCGTATTCGCGAATGTGTTCAGGTTAGGATTAAATGTAGATACTTGCAGAATGCACACCTATGGTGATCAATAGATAAATAAATAATTACTTCAAACGTCGGTCATCATCTCTTTTCACCGTAAATACTGTTTCCATTGTTCCAGCCGTTGCTATTTGCTGTTTTGGTGCTAATATTATAACCCGCAATCGATTTTTAGTCTTGATATGACAAATTTCAACAAAGATTTTACTGCCTGAGTATTACATTGCGTCTCCCGACTTTTCTTATGAAAACTGCTAGTTAGTAGCAAGTTATACCTCTTGTTTAATCCCTTATTTTCAGAGCCATAAATACGCCTAGATATTCGTTTCGATTCTACTGTTATCGTATAGCACTGAATATCCAACACGTCTTTGTTTTGTCGACAATAAGCTGCTGCACGTATAGTGATAACTTACATGAGTTACGACGGTGCGGGACCATGTAAGATATCTGTCTTACATGTTCCTTCACTATATAACTCTAAACTATAGGTACTGTTTACAAATATACACAGTAAATCGTTATAAATACTTACCTAGTTCCTTCTTGTTGCATTGTAAAGAACGTCTCAGTCACCAGCATAGCATTTGCGTTTGAAAGGAAATAATATTCCGTTTCATATCCCAGAGGAATTCCCTACCCAGCCGAGAAAAGTAGCCCATATCCTTTTCCGAGACATACCTAAGCTTCCTTTATGCAAAGTTTTTACGTCATTCGTAAAAATAGATGGACAGTTTTACTATTGGACCAAAAAAACCATTTTACTTAGGTAATTATACCCTTCTTATATTTTTACTTTTAAAGTGAATCAGAATTATTTAGAAGCTTCTGTTTTATAAATGCTGAATTTAAATTAAGACAAAAAGTAATATAAAAAAGTGTATTGTTTTGATAAGCGCTTTATAAAATATACAATTGACAAGTTTAGGACATCAAAATACGACCACTCAAATAACGCTGTGTTGGAAATGTTCGCAAAAAATGACAGATTTCACAATTTCAGCGAACAGAAAAAGCTTTAGGAGAAAATCATATCTAGATTATATTCCAGCAAGGAACGTTATATAGGTAGTAGGTTTTTTCATTTAAACGTTTAATGCGTAAGCTAGACGTTTAGGTAAGTAAGACTCTAGTGTAAATATTTACTGAAGAGATAGTACATATCTACAAGTTCAGCGGGTGACGCTTTGCCGTGCGGCAAAGTGCGCTCACATTCGATTACATCAGAAATTTTGTCTCACGCCATACATGTCATTTATAGACGAAATAAAAAAATCGTGTGCATATTAAGAATCAAGAAAAAACTAAAATACAAATAAGGTAGTCGGAGCTATGACATACTTAATACTATTAGACATCACTACAAATAATATTCACCTAAGTGAGATCCAGATATAATATTTGTTCGAGTTTGATACATACTACAAGAGGCATTAGACAGGTTTCCGCGAAACACGAGTCTACGACCCAAACCGGACGTACAGATATGTACATTCGTACAGACCCAACAGGAAAAGTGTGAACGAACTTCAGGCAGCTGATTACAGATGTAAATATCCCGCAGTATAGTCAAATTCAGACATTGTATAAGGTATTCTAACAGCATACCCTAAGTGACAACTCCAAGTAGTTACCTTACTTGGAGTTAACACTTGGACGAGTTGTTGTGAAAATGCAAAATTATTATCGGTGGCGAAACTAATTTTACTATTATTTCTCTTCTATTCTGCAGACTGTTAATATAAAGTAAAATCTATAAAATGCACCTAAGATGATTTTAAAGGATGTAAGCTTTAGAAATAAGGTCACCGGCACTCTGAATGTATCTACAGTTCCTACAGCTTAGCTACCCAGTTATTGAACAGAAAAGCTTTACAGCGGGTCCATTAGTGGTTCATCACAGTCTATCTGGGTTTTAAATTCCTTCAATTGTTAACTTAACTTTAATTCCCAGCGTTGACTCTTTGTGAAGTCCCGTGGTATGTCCCCCAAACAGACCTAATCAATAACATCCAAGTTAGTTCCGATCTACGTCCATGTGGCCATTACAGTCGTACTCACAACATACGGACGTAAGGAGACCAAATAGAAACGTAATATAAAAATGATACCATCGATGTATCGGGCAGGGTTCGGGCTGCATCTACTGATTAAGATCAATGCGCTATCGCGATGGGCAGTCTTCTCATCTTCAGATACGGAACACTTATGTATTTGTAACAACTTCTTAAGGAATGCAGACCAGTGTGTGTTACTTTATTATATTATATAACTACTATTTATTTATTATAAGCCTCTGTACTATTCCTCTGAAGGTTGAGGATCTGCTTCATTTAATTTCAATTGCGTATGGATGATAAATATGTGTTATGATACTCGAGACTATTAACAACTATCTCTTCTACTGATTGCAATGTCTCTCTCAGTTACTCTGTGACCCTTTATGATTCGTATTCTTGGAGCATAAACACTATTTTATTTCTTTTCTTGTAGATGAAACCTTTCTCGGATAGTCATGAACAGGTATAAATTTATTGACACCAGTTAGTCCGTGCATTCAATTTTATGTAAGAAATTATTGATGTATATAATAAGCACAACCTAGATTTACTTTTAAACGCTTTATTTAAAAATTTTTATTTGTTAAGTACATGTACAAGTATGTATGATTAGTGTGCAATTTGCTTCCTCATTTTTTATTTTCCTTTAACTTACTTATTAAAATCTTAAAAGAGATGTTAAATAATTCAATTTTTCTTTTAATCTTATGTTGTTAAATTAAAAAAAAACAGTATTATTCGGATTCTCGAATAACGTCTTCGTGTGGTAGAAAATAGTTTTCTTACAGGACTTTTTTAACTTGAGGAAGCATTCTGATTATTAATTAGTACTAAGTAAAGAGCACATGAATTTATTTTCTGTAGTTTTAGTTTATAAAGATTTAAATATAAGATTATTTAAAACTTGTCACAAAAGTATGCTACCACGCTCGAAACAGCTTAGCAAAAAAGGCCTGGCTAAGCTTCCTGCTACAGAACTCAGATTATTGGTACGTACTACAATACTTTTTGCGTTTAGGTAGATTCACAAGCTACATAATGTATCTAATGGTGAGTAAAATTGTCTAAATGCAATAAATCCTATAGTATTTAATGTAGATTTCAGATGTGATAGTAATTATCGCTTCATAGAAAACGTAGTACTTACTAATTGATTTTATTTAAATCTCCTAAACTTCTTTTTCACCTTTATTCAATGCTAAAAGACACGTATTTTTTTTGTGATTTACCTAGGTATCTACTTAGTTGTCCTGTTTTAAAGTGCAAGGTAGGACTGCTACTAAGAATTATGGTGAGGATAAATTGTACAAATTCTTACAAAATTTATACGTTTAGGCGGCGCAATGGGAGGCGGGTACGGCGTTGGGCGCGCTGCGGGGCCTAACAGGGCAGGTGCGCACGGCGCGAGCCCGCGGCGGCGCAGACGTCACGCGAAGACGCTCGCTCGCCTCCACACTGCGTGCTCTCGTAGAACGCACCCACGACTTTACTGACTCTGCGTACACGTCGCACGAACATCGGCAACGAATACTCGCACTCGCCGAAAGGATAGCTTACGAATTAGAAAGATTAGTCGCCGTGGCTGTGTCGCTGGTAAGGTACCTTTATTTATTGGTAATAATATCATAATACAATAGACATTGTGATAATTACATTTAACTATTTCAGGAGGAGCAAGGTGCCAGCGGTAGTGCCACGGCTCTGGAGAGTGCGTGCACGGGTGCCACCAGCGCTGCCTCCGAGCTTGAACGCGCGCTAGTCGCTGCAGCGCGCGATCAGGCGCGAGATCTGGCCCCCCTCGCTGATGAGGCGAAGAGGCTTGCTTCCGACCTCGCATATATAGGTAAACAAGCAGGTATATAATATTGTACTAACAATCATTATTCGTAAGGGTTGCATGCGTGGATACATTCTTCATGGATTATTATTCACAAAAACCTGTGCGTGAGTACCTGGTCTGTAAAATTCCCAGATGCTACACGTCTAATACTCTGAATTAAATTTCCAAACAAATCAATTATGTACACTAGTAGGGCAGGGAAAAGTTATTATTGTTGATAGTAGCTAAACTTAAAGTCTTTATTATTTTAATCAAAAATGACCCAAAATCAGTTCAATACTAATAATAAATGTTCTACAGCTAGTTCCTGTGGTGAGAGAGAATCAGAGAGACTGCACAATATAGCCAGCCGGCTCCATGAACAATTAGATCACATAATAGAGGTAATCGCAAAAATAATATTGTAACGTGATAATTCTTAGAATTGACCTACATGTTCAAGGGTATAATTTGACCAACAGGTTTGCAAATTACTCAGGCATATAGCCATGTCTGAGACTCTACAAGTGAGTGCAAAGTTTGCAGAAATAAATCTTAGGATATACGGACCGCAAGTGGTGACGGCGGCTCGGACGCTGGCGGCGCACCCGGGCAGCACGGCCGCGCGGGAGAACCTGGACGTGTTCGTGGACATGTGGGCGTGGCTGCTGGCGGACGCGGCGCGCCTGGCCCGCGAGCTGCTCGACCTCACCGACGACAGGCCCGACAAGCAGCAGTACAGCAGCTTACCGAGGCCTGGGGTATGTTTCCCCTTCTCTTCATAAACACCATGTACCTGGTGACTCTGTTTACTTGTGTAACTACTTATCTTCTAGCATTTTATTATCTTTAAAGACTTTCTAGTGCACCTTAACAGTGGATTAGCAATGCGAATAAGTCGTTTAGGCAACACCTAATATGGTAAAAAATATAGTAAAATCTAACACACTTTGAGACAATACTCTTATCTATACAGTTAAGTATCCACGTTCCTTTCAAAATTTAACATAATGATTGTAATCTATTTATAGAAACATGGTACGACAAGTAAACCTTTGAAAGCGGTACGGCTAGATTCCGACGAGCAAGCGAAGATCGCGAAATCTGGGCTAGAAATGAAAATGATGTCCTCGGAAATGGACGCCGAGACTGAAAAATGGCAAGGCGCAGCTGCCGACGAAAACAACGACATTGTGAAGAGGTACAAAATAAAATATATATGTTCATTAATCTTCTTCTATATCTTCTTCTATACTTATAATAAAACTGTAGAGAGGTCAATTCTGTACATTGAATATATATTCAAAATTATTATTGGAGGATGACTGGTGATCGATACTGATGCCAAAAATGCAATCAGTAAATTTTTTGTCTGTCTGTCTGTCTGTCCGTCTGTCTGTCTGTCTGTCTGTCTGTCTGTCTGTCTGTCTGTATGTGCACGCATGGGTCAAAAACTACTGAAGGGATTTTAACCAAACTTGGTACGATTGTAGTCCATACTCCTGGGCAGGTTATAGGCTATATAACATAACGCTAAAACACATAGGAGCTGAGCAGTAATGATAAATTTGAAGCAAGTCGGATGAAAATGCGCTTTCGAGCTCTTATCCTCGCATTCGTTGATCATACACCAAAAGTATGTATTACAAAGATGATGGTCTCCAAAAGATCTACAAAAACGTCTTCAATAGTATATATCTATCTTTTATAAATTAGCCACAATAACGTGTTTGATCGTTAGGCATTTCTTCAAAGTGTCTCAACACACGACAACCCGGAGCGTGCATGGAGGGTAGTTTGACAAGATTTCTATAAGCGGCATTGGTTGCACCCGCTATATGTAATATTATAGTAAGCACATGTCTTCGAAAAGACATTAGTGTGTGCCGGGATTTGAACTTGCGACATCTGACTTAACAGTCTAACGGTCATACCACTCGGCTATCAGTGCATTAAGTTCCTTGGAATAAGCGCACTTTACATTTTAAAAATACAGATACGTAGTTTTTAGATATAAGTTTAAAGTAGGTATTATTAAATAATAATAATAATTAGTTTGTTTAGTTTTTTTTTGACAAACATCTACGGATCACACTTTTTTTGCGGGAATCGAACCCACAACCAATCGCTCGCGCTCAAAAAAAATGCCAAGGATAAAAGACAACTGTGACGACCTGATTGGCGCAGTGGCTACACTGCGCCAATCAGGTCGTCACGGTTGTCTTTTATCCTTGGCATTTTTTTTTTACAGTAGTTTCAATGTACAGAAACTCAGAAACGCACAAAACGGATTTATTTATGTTCTCTTCTTCAGTTATATATTATTATTTTCAATAGACTTTCTGTAACTTCCGTAATTACCGTTCAATTTTTGCGGTTTTTTTTTAAATACCGGAAAGTATTCTTAGTTAAATAAGTGGTTTAAAGATTTTTAACCTACTTAAAAAAGCCTGCCTGGTAGGTATTTTTTTCTGTTAAAAGTTCAATTTACTACTGGTCTTTTATCCGAAATACACGCGGACGAAGTCGCGGGCAACAGCTATACATGTAATAAAATATTACGGCATGGCGTAAAAACTACTAAATCGAATTCGCTCAAACTTAGCTAATATATTGAAAACAATTTAAAAATACTTTTGCTGTTTCCGAATTTCCACGCGGACGGAGTCGCGGGCACATCTAGTATAAAATAAAGTTACATAAATAGGTATATATCTACCTAACAGTACCACTTATATTATAAATGTATCCCGATCGTTCTTTCTAAAATTTCAGGGCAAAAAATATGTCTTCCATGGCCTTCGCTATGTACCAATTCACAAAGGGTGAAGGCCGTCTAAACACTACTCAAGACCTCTTCACACAAGCGGAATATTTTGCAGAGGAGGCCAACAGACTTTATAAAATCGTGCGCCAGTTTTCTTATCAGGTAAACTCTTTATGGCAAATGAGTCATAGATTAATTAAACTATATGTGTATGTATCTACAATATAAATATATTTTAAGGTACCCGCGGGCGCAACAAAAAAAGAGCTACTTGAGCATCTAGATAAGGTTCCCACGTATGTGCAACAGCTACAATTCACGGTGAAAGAGCCAACGGTTGGGCGGGCAGCCACGTTCAGCAAAGTAGACAACGTTATACAGGAAACTAAACATCTTATGAACGTCATTAGTAAAGTCGTCACTACATGTTTCGATTGCGCGAACAAGGTGACCGCTCATTCCATTCATTTATTCTACTATACAATTATATTTTTAAATTTCTTTTTCGAGCAACACATCGCACATTTTGACAGTTTAGTAAATTTTCTAGGAATTATAAAGATTTTAGTGCATTGGAACGTAATGTTCCTTAGGTACCTTTGCCGTGGGAGGCCCGTGTGGGAGTGGTTAAAAGGCACCAGAGTGTTGCACCTGTTAAGTACTTTAAAGATTATATTTCATTCGTGATTGTTAGACTTTCGGGAAAACGGTGGAGCAGTGTGATTACAATTAAGAGTTTTATTCTTGATTTCAATTAACTCAATATCTTATTACCTATCAATCCTGAAATAAATGACTTTCAATGAAGTACATCAAGAATAAATCTCATTAGTTAATTAGAACATAGTTTGATACGTTATAGTAATAGAACAGTTTATTAACAAGAATCCTACTTTTATTTAATGTTTATTGTTGTATTCTTTTTTATTTATATGTTTTTCCTTCCTCCATGCACCGGGTGGTTCCGTCCACTCCAGGGTCTTATTCCGCTGGACAAAGCGATAAACAAATCCTCAGCCCAGACGAGGGACGACTCGGTCTGTCTCTAATTCGCACCACATATTATCACATCACCATTCTCACCTATCTTTATGTGTACCTGTGTATTCGTAGTTAAAATTAGCATGTGGGCATGCCCATTTTAAACCATAGAAGAAACATCCCACAGTCATTAATTCTACTTAACTCTTCATCTACTACAAGAATATACTGCTATATCCTATCCCGTTTAATGTGGTGATTGCTATAACCATTCTCAAGTAAAAGAATCCGTGGTACAGGCGTTTTTCAATATAAACCAATCTTGTTCTCCTAAATCCTGACTATCCGTACCATTCTTTTATTTATGCTTTTTTCATAACTCATTTTCATTTTTTAAGTGTTATTTTGTTATAATTATTTTCAGTATTCCCTATGTATGCCTGAGAGAGTTCCTATGCATTGGAAGCCAAATTTGCAAAAAGCATCCACGTATAAGAGTGAAAATAGTGTACTGAATGGTTGAAGTAGGTATTTATGTGGATTCAGACTTGTGGTTTTTTCTAACAGATCAGTTTGTACCCAATGCAAATTATTAACAAACTGGCAATTTACTAATACCGTGGATTTAGTGTAGCATTGATTGATGTACCTATAGCTATTCTTAATGTTGTTGGTGTGACGTTGCAAGTAATAACTTATATTACTTAGATTAGTATATGTGTGGTATTTAATTAAACATTCACTTTAAGTTTATTAATCGAATTTAAACTTTAAGTGAATAAGTTTTTTTCTCTTATAAGTAATTTTGCCACAATTTATCTGATGTCAATTAAAACCTACTTACTCGTTCTGTAATAAAACGACTACTATTAATAAAACTTATTTGACCTTAATAAGTTAATGTTTCACTTTAAACCTACATGGATAAGTAGGTATGTAACTTTAGCTACTACATAATATGAACACAAAATTGGTTTGTGAGCAATGAGCATGGTGTTTCTTGTCATTTTGAGAATTGTGTTTGCATTGATTTGTGTAACCGTGAATATAAATTATACAAGATCTGGCATATTATTTGAAATAAAAGTTTTATAGTTAAAAAAATACGTAAAAATATTAACCTTAAACCTAAAAAGAAGAGTTTTTATATTCGGAAATGTGTCTTTTCCACGTTTCTAACATGTATAAAATAATAGGATGTATTTTCTAACTTATACATTGTGGCGTACAGTACAACCTTGACTTCACGGGGCTGACGGCGGGCGGAGCGAGCGCAGGCGGGCGCGGCACGGCGCGGGACGAGGACGCGGGCGGCGGCGGCGGCGGCGACGCCAAGCCCGGCGGCAGCAGCTCCGACACGGCCATGTGACAGTACGGCATGGGCCGGCGCGGCAAGGGCGACGCGCGCCGGACCAGGGTCAGCTTCCTCTTGTTTTAAAGACTTAAACGTCTTGAAACAACTCGTCGCCTGAGGTCGGAAGAACCGACACTGCGCTGGTTTACATAAAACTGTAATCGATGCCTATAATATAATGAATGGGGTGGACTTAAGGAATAAGCTTGCGACTAATGATTGACAAGTTTTCTATTTTTCGATGAGGTTACCGATCAGACAGGCTTTTTGCTGCAAATATAGTGAAAATTCTGAGGACAGATAAAAGATGAAGATCACAAACCTGAAAGATTAGAGATAAAATGAGGTGTATACACAACGAATGGCATCCTATACAGCTTTATGAACTCCTAGTTCGGTACCGGTACTATGGACCCCATGCAATAATGTCTAACTGTAAACAAATGCCTACAATTACATAGTTAGACGTTAGGGCGTGTGGTACTACAACTCCGACAACCCTTGCTGTCAAATGATTATAATTCGCAGTAAAAAGCGTTTATCGAATCTTTTGCAGCATTTTAGTTATATAAGATGGACAGTACGATATACAAAGTAAGTTTCTGCAAAGCACTTGCGACACACAAAGCGTCTTTTCAACTCAACTCTTAGTATTTTTACTCTTAGTGCTAGATAGCAAGCGTACGAATGCGACGCATTTGGCTGTGGATCTACAGTAATAGAGTGTAATGTAATTATTACTTAAACCGACGCCTTTAACGTTAACACCACAATATTTAACATAGTACATTTTCTCAAAAATAGTTTTCAGTAACATATCTATTAATAGAGTCGAAAGCGCATTTACGGACAGTAAGTATTTCAGCCATATTTAATAATAAAATGCCTCGAATAGAACAATTTGTGATCAATAATTAAGAAGAGTGAAATCGTACAATAAATATAATACTTGTTACACTTTCATAATGTTACACATTGTTACAATCTTATTAATACGTAAAATACACAGAGACGCCAATTTTTTTAAGTTTCCCTCTCTTAAGCCTGTTACGATAAGTATTTTAATCCTACTATCTCTTATCTATTATGTACTCAACTATACTTTAATCGTCCTTCCTATTGTTTAAACCTAAGGTACCTACTTCTCTACGCACCCGCTGCACATTCCGTGCTCCTGTTGCACATTATTTTGCGTTATGCACGATCGCTTCCTCACTTTCATTTGGCATTGATGGCGGTTTATTTTGAGAACATGCTACTTTACCACATTATACTTCAGAACTACACAGTGTTACTCTTGCATTCGATGTTATCGCATTATTAGTAATTTCTCCTTCAGCGAGTTCGTGTACATACATTAGAATACGGTCATATTGACATTAATTAATGCAAACTGCGCGTGCGGCGTATAAACATTGCATGATTGTGGATCGGAACAAATAGATGTGTGTTGCATGTGTGTACCGTGGTTAAAGTAATGGATGTCGTACGTCATCTTTCTGACGGGAGGATGTTTAATGTTAAGATGAGGGAAATTGACTCTGGTGGTTGCCACAGCAGCTCCCACGTCGCCCAGAAAAGCAGTGTTATATAGACCTACGGCTATGCACGCCGACGCCGGTGCAGAATGCGGGCACTCGTTGACCTCGCCCATGCATGCTGCAATATGACTGTTGTCGGCTGACATTGCATGTAGTCGCGCATCGCCGGCATGCTGCAACATCGCTGAACGGCTGCTACACTCATGAGTTACAGCAATAATGAACATATCAGTTTGTAGGTTTATAGTTCCAACTGCCTACAGGCGAACGACTAAGTCGTTATTTAGTGTGTAAGAGCTTTGTTGTTAATATATAAATGAGCGTGCCTAAATACCGTCAGTTCATAGGTTATATTTATTTACACAATGGAAGTATATTGTAATAGTAGGTGCAGATGAGAAGCGTGTAAAATAATTAAATATACCTATTCGTCTAGCTAAAACCAGCAGTACTTAATTGCAACAAAATGGGTTAAATGCAACGTGTGCTACTCTGACAAAGGTAGGTATGTGTACAATTGTACATGGAGTATAGAGTAGCTCCCTACTACAAATATTTTAGAACGGGGTCGACTATTACTCGATACGTATGGATAATTATCGCATTTAAATACGTATGTAAGTAGTTTTTAAGTCAACCGCAATTCGTAATATGTTTCACAGTAGGTAACTAGTAGTGTACCTAATGCTTAGCCACCGCTACGACAGCGCCACCCACTCTGTCTATCGCCGGAACCACGATGCCTGTTTTCTGTGCTCGAGCTCACCTTATATCGGTCTATATAACACTTCGCTTGTTTCATGCATACTTTTAGCATTTACTCTTCCTAAATACGTGAACAATGTTGGCTTTCATATTATAGTTATATATCTAACGAAATTGTTAACTAATATGATACTGACTACTTTAACTAATCTTTAATCTTGTTTATTGCCTTCTTAGTTATTTTATAATACCTAATGTATTAATCTAGATACTAATGTACCTATAAGTCAGTTTCAATTGTATTACGAAATGATTAGATTAGTTAATCACAATATTTATTATAACTAATGTAAAGAGCTTGATGAAGCTTTATAATGAAGAGTTGTGAATCGAACTTGTGGCCACGTAACGATAGAAACAAAGATTAGCATAAACTGCTTTGACTGTTAATAACAATTAAGTTTATTAAGGTTTTTCACTAATTTTAGTGGAGTGACAATGTTTATCGATCATGCGAGATATTGCTTTCACCTAAGATATTCAAGATTGCGAATGCTCTAGACTAGGCTGCTAGGATACTCATAATAAAGCTTATTTACTTAAAGCTAAATGATGTTGCTGAATGCTGTCAGCATAGGTTTTGTATTTTCATTAGAGAATTGTGCCAAACAATTCTGTATGTAGCATTGTTTTGGATATGCAAGTGTTCATCGAACTTGACATTAGGTATTGAATCAAGAAGCCCAGGCAAATGTGATTAAAAATAAGGAGATTGTTTCTTAATGGCAGTGCAATTAAAAGTACTGCATTCATCATGGTCATTTCATGGTATAAAGTTAACGAATACATGGTATAATTTATGAATCGCTTATAGTATCATCGGAATACATACGTATATTATTAGGTCGTGAATACAATAGCTGAGCCATTGTGCCTCCTCGCGTAGACTAGCATACCAGCAGGTAGCAACGGCGGTTAGCGTTACAAACAAATTACACGCGAATTGTCTCATTTTTCATACAATATTAGTGAATTACACAATAATTACCTATCATCACATTAACGATATCATAATTTATCGACTAGTTTATAAGTAGAGTTTAGCGATACAGTGATTTGTGATATTACAAGATACTTATCGAGATTTAGTACAACGTCCTTTAATTTCAACGTTTTTTATAGTAATTAACTTTAGTAACACGAATGAACACCAAAATAGTTAAGATATAATATAGACAAGGTATGTAGTTCGGAACATTGGCCGAAAGGAAATTAGTAAGAGGTTCTTCTATTTAATTAGATTAGTAGGCAACATCCGCTAAAACCGAAAATGCCTATATGCGAACGATTACTTAGCAGACGTCATTGGTTTAGCGCAGATCAATTAGTAAGTAAACAAGATGGCCTGTGGAATAAATGTATGACCTACCTCGACGCTGAGCAATCTAACGCAATGATACAATTTAGTTATAAGAAAACTTATTATAATATGACAGATTTCTTTGCACTTCTCATATGGTAGATACATTTTTCGTACTGATAGCTGGTTTTTTATTTTCAAATAAGTAATCAAATAAAACCTAATAAAAAGTGAGCTTCCGAAAGTTGAATGCCTAATAGACAATTCTTTATCACGCGTTAATAATCGTACGACGCGAACACAATTGCAATATATAAAGAATAACATTTAATATTATATATATTAATCCTACATAATAAGTCTTATTACACACATAAAATGATGTGCAGAAGATATTAACTACATATATTTTCTATTATACTCTTACATGTAATGTGTAAATTGATTAACCTGAAGGAGTAAAACCCCGATAAATTAATAGATATTGTAAATTAATTAATTTTGATAGAATTTAATTCAGTGAAGATGTCTTAGTTAAATCACGTATCGTCGAGTACTATAAATCAACTTAATGTTACTTTGTGTATAAAGATTTTATTGTCGATAAACTGTTGTGATTGTTATAATATATTTGAAGTTGCATTTTCATTATTATAAGTAGAAGTATATTTTCCATAGTGCTGCCAAAGATATTTAATAAATATATCTAGATGTAGTAACGTTGTTTACATAACAGAATATTTTGAGGTTGTTCGTGAATTTATGGATTGTATTTTGATGTGGTCGACGAATGTAATAACACTGTGTACGTGATCTATTACATCACCAAATAAAAGGAGAATTCATACGAGAAAAGTTTGTTTCTTTTAAGTACACATAATTATATACATATTCTTTCCAGAAGGTATGAATGTATAAAATAAAACGATCTACTCCTATATATTACGTATTTATTTATATTTATTTAAAGGTACAATATATTACATCGTCTGAACTTCCTTCGTCTCCCAACACACATTCCAAGTTCATCGTAATGACTAAGCAAATGGTCTGTATGGTAGTGGGCCGTAACCCTACACAAAATACAAAATTAAGCATAATCTTATCACCTAAAGTTCTAAATTTAACGCGGAAGTCAATACTGTAGTGGAGAAAATAATACAAAATTATTTTAACATGGCATGCTGATTAAATAAAGATTATGCATGTCTCATAAATTACGTGTCATCTAGTGTCATTACCTGATAAATGATAATATATATTTTATTAGTATGATAGCAATGACTAAACAAAATATTTACATAACCTAATATAGACTGATAAGCGATATATTGCTGAATATAAGACTTAAGAAGATATTAAAACAACAGTAACTTTATAGCATGTATTGAAGCCGTTCAAAGAATTATATGAAGTTTGACAACATAATGAATAGGTATAGACTTTGTGTACAATACAAGACTGCTCCATGCGTTCGCCAATATGTTGTTGTTGGTGAGAGATCCTTACATCATTCCCTTACACGTTACGAAGATTAAAGAAACGCTAACAACCAGCTAGAGCTAGATTCTATTTCACAACTGAACTATGAGCATATGTTATATCACTAAGCACAATATAACTTTGTATAGTTATAACAAACGCTGTACGAATCGAACCCCTGACAAGGTTAATGAATGCATCGATTAAGCCGAAACCGTATTACATTTTGGTATCATATAAAGTAAAAAAAAAAACATATTTAATTTACTTTAAAATTTAGAATAGTGTATTATCTAACGCGAACTTTTCGAATAGCTACAGTATTCTGTCTCTACCTATAAATATAACAAAAAATAAAAGCAATAATTTAATATTGTAATTTTATGCTATATTTATCAGTAAAAGTTTAGTGCCTATGTTTAATTTTACCCAGATTTTGAGCTGAATCTATCACGTAACTAGATTTAGTTGTTTATCTAGTGTAACAACATAATAATATAAATACAATACAAAGAACGAGACATTCGTCTTCGATTAAAGTATACCATTATTACAAGCTATTTGGCATCTTTATGGACGTAAATGTCTAGTACTAAGCTGAAATATTGTTTGTGCTACATCCAATGCTGCTAACAGCTAAAACAGTTTCAAATAATAAATAATCATATAAAATATGTTTTACAAAATCCTTTGGAAACACAAGAAGTATAAAATTAGGCCTCACTTATCATAATAAATGCTTTGTCATGGAAAAATCTTATAAATAAAATACATACAAAAGTAATCTCATACAATGTAGACTCGTTAAATTTTGTATTGACATCCTCAACGTACGTCAGTTACAATGTTATTATCCTGTAGTCTTCATTAATCGTTGTTTCATTATGCTACGCTCATACAACTATAAGTTACTAATTAGTTAAGTGCGCCGTGTGTGGACTACGGTCCCCATTATATTACTATTCCAGTTGCAACACTCTTAAAAGACCAATCTGCAAATGACGTAAAAAGTCTCAATATGTGAAGTAGAGTTACGAGAATATAGTAAAAATACAATATTTTTGGCATACATCAAAAATTTCTTGTGAAACGTTTGGGTTCAGTAACATACCCTTTTAATCATTGCAATTATTTTCTTAGTGGTGGGGAAATAAGATTTTAAAATTCTTGGTATAATAACAAATAATTTTATGAAGTAAAAGGGAAATGCACTATTACCCTATTTACACAGAAATACTAACAAAACATTCACCAAAACAGTGATTTAGACACAGAGACACTTCAATATACAAAAGTACAAGTTTGAAGTACAGTAAATAGTGAAACTAACAATTAATGTGAACACACATTGCTGGACAGAAGACAAAAAGCATATTTTCTCGATAAACATTGGTGTTGACGACAGCTAAGTGACTCGTCACAACACTGAAAATGGCACTTTATAACCCAGGTTGAGGTTAACAAATAGAAATAGCCGAAGTGGTGTTAATTTTGGTGTTATCTGTTAATTTTTAAATACAAATGTTAATCATTAAATTATTGTTTTTCAAACAGTTTAGATCACGATATGTACGGTCGCATAAACTAATTGTTTGTCAATTCTAGAAGATTTAGAATTTATTAACTATTATATAAGGTGAATAGTGTTAAAATACATTATACAGGTATTATGTTGGAAAAGTCACAGTAAACATAGACATTAAAAATAATTTCATCGAGTATGATTCGTTATCAAATAGATGACCACCGT
This sequence comes from Abrostola tripartita, assembly GCA_905340225.1. NCBI lineage: Eukaryota > Metazoa > Arthropoda > Insecta > Lepidoptera > Noctuidae > Abrostola > Abrostola tripartita. Next base: position 8,726,587 of record HG996487.1, on the reverse strand, counting down.
AAGAATGCGGTCTAAATCTCATTTAGCAATATAGTTATGCACTAGAAAATCATCGATCGAAGCTACTCAGATAATTCGGTTTTGCCGAATAAAAAGGCTACACGCCTAGGCATGTTTTTTTCCGTAATTTTAAAATTTTAAACGCTATTCTAGGAATCAAACCTCTTTGTACTCGGACCTCCTTTCAATGATACCAAAATTTCGATATTATCGTAAGCACACAGTGTCGACCGTGACAACCGACACTCGATCGATGATCTGGCGGCGACCGCGCCGCGAGGTTAGTCACGTGAGTAACGGTGGGTGCGAGGCCGACGAGACTGTATTCGAGTTTAAAACAAACCTTTCTTTTTCTTGTCCTTCTTTTCTTTGCCGTCGACAGTCCTGGAATCACAATAATAACAATTAGGTATTTTAACATACAAAATTAAAACCAAATGCCCTTACTAAGGTTTTTGTTAACTAAACATACAACATGGACAGTTGGACAGACTGCCTATATAATATTAAACGTATTAAAAGTCCGCTGTTCTGTGACTGAAACGCACGGTTAACCGCTTAAATAGCAAATAACGAACCCTTTTACCCACGCCAAGTGTTAGTTGTGGTGGCGACCCTCTCGGCGTGGAGCGCGCGCTGTGTCTAATACATAGCAGGTGTAGAGTACGTACTCCTTGCTGTTGGCCTCGAGCGAGCGCCGACGCAGGTCGTCGAGCGACAGTCCGGTCTCGCGCTCCCAGGCGACCCTCTCGGCGTGGAGCGCGCGCTGTGTCTATAAGATACATAGCAGGTGTAGAGTACGTACTCCTTGCTGTTGGCCTCGAGCGAGCGCCGACGCAGGTCGTCGAGCGACAGTCCGGTCTCGCGCTCCCAGGCGACCCTCTCGGCGTGGAGCGCGCGCTGTGTCTATAAGATACATAGCAGGTGTAGAGTACGTACTCCTTGCTGTTGGCCTCGAGCGAGCGCCGACGCAGGTCGTCGAGCGACAGTCCGGTCTCGCGCTCCCAGGCGACCCTCTCGGCGTGGAGCGCGCGCTGTGTCTATAAGATACATAGCAGGTGTAGAGTACGTACTCCTTGCTGTTGGCCTCGAGCGAGCGCCGACGCAGGTCGTCGAGCGACAGTCCGGTCTCGCGCTCCCAGGCGACCCTCTCGGCGTGGAGCGCGCGCTGTGTCTATAAGATACATAGCAGGTGTAGAGTACGTACTCCTTGCTGTTGGCCTCGAGCGAGCGCCGACGCAGGTCGTCGAGCGACAGTCCGGTCTCGCGCTCCCAGGCGACCCTCTCGGCGTGGAGCGCGCGCTGTGTCTATAAGATACATAGCAGGTGTAGAGTACGTACTCCTTGCTGTTGGCCTCGAGCGAGCGCCGACGCAGGTCGTCGAGCGACAGTCCGGTCTCGCGCTCCCAGGCGACCCTCTCGGCGTGGAGCGCGCGCTGTGTCTATAAGATACATAGCAGGTGTAGAGTACGTACTCCTTGCTGTTGGCCTCGAGCGAGCGCCGACGCAGGTCGTCGAGCGACAGTCCGGTCTCGCGCTCCCAGGCGACCCTCTCGGCGTGGAGCGCGCGCTGTGTCTATAAGATACATAGCAGGTGTAGAGTACGTACTCCTTGCTGTTGGCCTCGAGCGAGCGCCGACGCAGGTCGTCGAGCGACAGTCCGGTCTCGCGCTCCCAGGCGACCCTCTCGGCGTGGAGCGCGCGCTGTGTCTATAAGATACATAGCAGGTGTAGAGTACGTACTCCTTGCTGTTGGCCTCGAGCGAGCGCCGACGCAGGTCGTCGAGCGACAGTCCGGTCTCGCGCTCCCAGGCGACCCTCTCGGCGTGGAGCGCGCGCTGTGTCTATAAGATACATAGCAGGTGTAGAGTACGTACTCCTTGCTGTTGGCCTCGAGCGAGCGCCGACGCAGGTCGTCGAGCGACAGTCCGGTCTCGCGCTCCCAGGCGACCCTCTCGGCGTGGAGCGCGCGCTGTGTCTATAAGATACATAGCAGGTGTAGAGTACGTACTCCTTGCTGTTGGCCTCGAGCGAGCGCCGACGCAGGTCGTCGAGCGACAGTCCGGTCTCGCGCTCCCAGGCGACCCTCTCGGCGTGGAGCGCGCGCTGTGTCTATAAGATACATAGCAGGTGTAGAGTACGTACTCCTTGCTGTTGGCCTCGAGCGAGCGCCGACGCAGGTCGTCGAGCGACAGTCCGGTCTCGCGCTCCCAGGCGACCCTCTCGGCGTGGAGCGCGCGCTGACGTTCGTCCAGTTCACGCGCCTGCGCCTCGAGCGCTCGCCTCGTCGCTTCGTGCCGCCGGGCCAATTCTGCTTCGGACTCTTTCAGCTTGGCACGCTTCTCACGAACCTTCATCTCGAAGACCTGGTGACAATACATACAACGTTAACTGCTAACATACAACTTATTCAAAATATACACAACAGGTAATAATAATTAAAACAAAATACAATCTGACATGATTACTCTTCGCCACTGACAAGCCAGAAGTTTCAGAATAAAAACCTTTTATAAGTTTTTTTTATGTTCAAGTTACAAGTTAAGCTAACCGGTCTGCACAATAGCTATGTAGCCCCTTAGTGGATATACATATAAACTACATGGATATTCATATAAACTACATACTAATAAAGGACAAAACTTGGACCAATCTCTTTGGTAATGTGGGCGTGATTGTAAGTATGCATTTTGTCTAAGAGAATTTTCTTGTCAACTCACACGTGACTTTAATTATTTTTTTCATTTGAATGAAAAATGTCCTTAAACTATAGTAGAAAAAGGCAGGATTAAAAATATCATTTATTCACTGACCTGTTCCATTTCACTTTCCATTTTCTTCATCTTAAGATCGTGTTCCCGCTTTTCTTCCTCCATCTGAGCCAAAGGATTCCTGTGAACAAATACCGATCTATAAATAACTAATAGTTTGCAATAATATTAAAAACTATCCTGTATATAAAACAAAACTTTTTAAGGAAATAAATACCACATCAAATCATGCAAAAAATAAGTGCCGACATAGGCACAAAATTAGCAATAATTCATTCTCTCTCGTTAAACATAATCGCATTACAAGACTCACGATATATAATGTAAGTACTTCTAAAGACAAAAGAGGGCAAAGCATAATGTAAATTGTGGGACACAGTTTACAAGTCACTTTTGAACGACGGGCAATTTGCCTAGTCCAATTTGTCAATTGAGTATAGTTGACGAGCAATTTCTTCATTTCTAGATCAGGAAAAAGATATTTTACATGCCAGACAGTATTACGTTACACATATTAATATACAAAGAATGAAATTTTAACATATAAAGCGAAAACATAAAAGCCAGCATGCATACATTCAAACCTAAATCTACATAGTACATACATAAGCTACATGTTCGGAAATAGTATAAAGGCTGAAAGCTTTAACTTTGTTTTAAATATAAATCAAAGAATTGAATTATTAACCTGTAAAGACTACTCCAGTTAAATGGTAAAAAAATACAATATATATTATTTTAATATTAAAGTTACAGCTTGCAGGAAACATATCAGAGAAATGAGAGAATTTATTGGTATTCCGATCTCAAATCCATCAAAATCTGAATTTCAAGGTCTAAAATAGTTCACAACAATAAACACCGTGCTATGTGTACAAGCTGCAGTTATGAAAATACATCGATCGGGACGGGACTTACCAAACGGTCATGAAACTGTTCATCAATCCTTGCGGGCACAAACTGAACACCAACACAACCAGAGTTAACGACACGTGGCTGTGCCCCGCAAACACTTTACAGTGGCATCAGTAACAAGTAGTAAGCGAAAATGCGACCTAACAAATAATGTAGCTTTCTAATATCCCGGTTGTCTTATTTCAAAATTCACACATGTTTGGCGTGTTGCAATTCTGCACGTAAAATTCATGTCTGAAAACGCACACACAACGTGGTATAAATCTTAGTTATAAGTATTTTTTAGTGAAGAAACATTTCGGTATTCCTAATTTAAGAGACAGATGTTAAACTACATTATAGAGGTTACAGAGTGCCAAATCACTTTCAGTATTAATATTCAGGATTTTTGTACAATGGAGCTGCCTTCATATATTACTAGTTATTTTTCAGCATATAATTTACTTCTATGTATTTGCTTTTTAAAAAGAGACACCCAGTTTAGGAATAAAAAAAAAATTTAACATACTTATATGCAACAACGCAATCCTGTGTTACGGAAAGAAACTGACCTGCTTTTTTGTGTTTGCGATTTACCTTTATTACAGTTAAAAGACAGTTTATTATACATACATGTACTTATTACACAAATTTATGCTGGGAAATCCGCGTGCAACCAAGTGTAACACACGCAAATTAGTTTTCATTATTTCACTAGTCATCACTATTTGAACACACGATATAATTAAGAATAAATTGTTATTAATGCCACTGTGTAAGCGCGTGTACTGCAAGTTATTATGATTTATGATTTTATCATGGATATTTTTAAAGTTAGAATTACTTCTAGTAACAAATTTCAAATAGTTATTTTTAAAATAATCCATGAAACATAAAGTATATAATGATAAACATTAACAATTAATATTTCATTTCTGCATGCCCAAGCACAGAACGTTCAATAATCACAGATGATGCAGAGCTATTTAATAAAATGTATCTAAATAATACAAATAAAATAAAATCTCTGTAGCACACAACTGCGACAGTATTAAGAGAAAAGAATTCATGTTAAAGGTGACCAGACATGCAGTAATGAAAAGACAACCAAATAAATAGCTTAATTTGTTTCATTGTTAATTAATTTTTGTATATTCTCCATGAAATTCCAAAGATAGGTCTGGTCACCTTAAATGCGGTGACAGCAGTAATAAAATAAACAAATGTTAGAATATTATTAAATATAAATATGTTTCAGCAACCCTGTCTACTTAGGTTGTTGGATCTAATCATGCCTGTTTCAAATAACTTTATTAAGATTATTTCAAGATCTACAGAGACCAAAGAAACAGGTAAACATTTAGTTGTTTTAATTCTTGTTAGAGCACAAATAAATAGTTGCTACTATGAGCGTTAGAAGACAAAAAGGTTAATAATTCAGGTTCATCTTACTTGTTGGAGTTGATCCTGTGAGGCTTCCCGTCGTGCGAGAGGCCGGCAAGCTTGCGGCACCGGTAGTTCTCGTAATGTACGGAGCTCGTCACATCCTTCAGATCCTGAAGGTGCGTCCGTATCACCATATTGCGTAATGCCAGGAAGTCGCAGTGCTCCAAGTTCTCAACTATCAACATAAAGGTACACGTAAAGGTTATATAAGTATAACATACAAGGGTTCTACTCACCTATATAACTTTTGACAACAAACTCTTAATGTTTTAGGATCCTACTGCCGCACTCAAGAGACGTTAATGGTTACTTTAACTAACACTAAGTAAAGATTTAAAAAGAAAACTTTTACTTAGTGTTATTTTAAGTAATCATTCAATGCCCCTGATTGCGGGGGTATGATTCAAAAAACCCACTAGACCACGAGTAATGAACCACCCAAGCATTCATAGATGACCAAAGTGTGACAATAGTAACGTTGACGTTAGAAAGAATTTACATTTTACTAGCAAGGAAAAGACGTTATAAACAAAAACTTCTAAAATGTATATTACGTCACAAGGCTTATGTGACGCGCATGATGATAGCTAGTATCGTCGTGGTATTAGAACCATGCCCCCATGCATGTGGAGTGTGGCAGCGGCGCATTACCCTCAGCGATGCCCCAGGGGTACTTGCGGCCGCGCACGCGCTTGCCGTCGGTCTCGATGACGGTGTTGGCCCCCACCACGGCGAAGGGCACGCGCGTGCGCAGCGTCCGCGCCGCGTCCGCCACCTCGCCCTCCTCACCCGTGCTCTCCGGAAAGTCGTAAATCTTGATTTTGTGTTGACTTATTTCTTTCATTATCTGGAAAAGAATTGAAAATAATAATTTATTGATTGTGAACTTTCTTGTTTTGCATTATTTTATGGTGGTGATTTCCGGTCGTACCTGTTCTTTAAAGTCTTTGCACTCTTCCGGTGTCATAGTGTCCGCTTTAGCGATGACTGGTATTATGTTGACTTTGTCGCCGAGTCGCTGCATGAACTCAACGTCAAGCGGCTTGAGCCCGTGTCCGCTGGGTGCGATGAAGTACAAGCAGCAGTGCACGCGCGTGTCGGGCGGGGCCGCCTTGCGAGTCACACGGGACTCTGCGTTTAGGAACTCTTCATACTTCGACTCAACGAAGTCGATGATAGGTTGCCAACTAAAATTTTTAAAATATTATTTATTTAATTATGTTTGTAAAATCTAGCTTCCCATTAAAAGTAAGGCAGCCTACAAAGTTTGTTTGTTCTGTTTTGGCCAATATTTTGCCCAACAAGTTCAAGGAAAAATTGACACATGCTGGAGTAAATGTACCTGTAACCCAACATGCAAGCTATTATAACAATTACAGACAAGCGAATGTCGTGAATCGCCAATTATTTTGGTGTTGGGTGTAAATTTACGACAATATTATTGCAAGTTACGTAGCAGAGAGGATGTTTTGAATTGCGCACCAATTGCTGTTGTCGACTGCATCACCGAAGCCGGGTGTGTCGACGATCGTTAGTGTGAGGTTGACTCCGTTCTCCTTGAGGATCACCACGCTGGTCTCCACACCAACCGTCTTCTTCACACGTAGCGAAGGGCCCGGGTGTTTATCTCGGTCGTACACGTCCGTCAGAAACAATGAATTTATCAACGTTGACTTGCCTAATCCTGTTTCACCTATAAGTAAATAAACGAGATATAAATTAGACGATATTAATACAGCATATGCTGCATATTAAAATAAACAGACTGGAGGTTGAGTAAACTACAATTATTATAGTAACATATTACTTAATTGCCAGAGATCAGCAGTTAACAGGTTTATAAAAGAATGTATGTCAAATGTTCCTTTCATATCCTTACCTACAACCATTAATGTGAATTCAAATCCTTTTTTTACTGCCTTTCGGTATACTTGGTTTGGCAGGTTTGCAAATCCAACGTATCCATCTAATTCTTTGGTTTTTGGCTTTTCTAATTTAGGTAATTCCGGTTTTGGTGCGACTGGAGGGTGATCAGGTTTCTGAAATTTTAAGGAAGTTCATGTATCATCAACATACCGTACAAGATCACTATCATAAAATAAAAATACGCAAACTTTTTAACCGCATTGTTTAAATATCGTCGAACGAATACAAACACTGTTATTGTTCAGAGTACCCGCTTATAATGAGCACTGTTATGAGATAATGATCGTCGTGATTGTATGCAATTTATTATTAGCGTGGCGAAATAGGTAAGCGCTCCTTTATGATCTACGTATGCACGTGATGGAAAACTAGGAATTCTATATTTGAAAGTACAGTACTCAACTCTTATTTTCTTACAATACAGCAACTATACGTATTCTTAATCAGTGTTTATCAGTAGAATAATAAATCTGACATGTGCTTCACGGTCATTAAGATTGCCAATAACAACTTTTGCATTAGTTCTCATGAAGTTTGTAACAAGTATTGCCCGAGTGTGAGGCGGTAATACCTTGATAATGTTTTCTGTACTCCTGAGCGGTGCCGGTGCGGGGGGGGCTGACGTAGGCACGGGCGGCGCTGGGGTCGGCGGTGGTGCTGAGTTGGGTGGCTTCGACGTGTCAACTGACACGCTGTTGCTAAGCTTGTTGACTGTGCCATTTGACTCATGGTGGTTGTTCTCGAGCTGGTCAGGCAGCGTGGTTGCGCGCTTGGCGAGTGCGTCCTTAAGCACCGAAGGCGGCGCGGGCGGCGCTCCTATCGGCGGACCCGTCGCACTCACGCCGCCACCACTCACCGAGTCCGACTTGAAGAACAATTCGCGTTTACTTTGTAACTGAAAACAAACATAACAAAGCCTTAAAAAATATACGTAACGTAACTTATTCATTACAAAGAACAATTCAAATAGCATATAATAATAACAAACGATAACAGTAAATAGTAGTTGTTTTGATCGTTTGGTGCCTATAGTTTAGTGAATACATGTAGTTAAGTAAGGAAAATTGGTCCATAATAAGTACATACGGCACATGTAGGTACTCCTTGTGTTAACGTTATCAACATGTGTCACATGTTTCCCTTAAACTAGGCAAGAATCTCATCAAATAGTCTCTCATCAAATAGAATCTCATCTAACGAGACTCCCGCTGCGGAGAGATAAATTGGCTCTCAAATAATGAAGATAGTTGTATGTATCACAAGAGCCTAACGCAGTTAATACAGACATGTAATAGCGCTATACGAGTAAGTCTAGCCGGCTCCATGCGAGCGTCAGATGACTCACCGATTCCAAGGTAACGTTACTGGACAATGTAGCAAAAATATAGCTATAAGGCATCATTAAGTAAGTAAGTATAGGAGGTGATACATCGGATGAATGTAAGACCAACAGCATACTAATACGCGAGTAGGTTCGGTTAATATGTTACAATACGTCAATTTCAAAACCTACATACATAAAAAAGTATAATTTTGAAAAAGTGTATCTTGCAGACAATTTCGTTTCACTTTAATATACAACGAATACGTGCATAAACCGAGCACGCATCGTTGCGCCGATCAAGTAAACCTCGTTGTACCAATAACTGCTAATTATGAAGGTGCGAAGAGCGAAAGCGGTGACTCACACGGTGATTGGTACTATTGACTTTACTGCAGAGCAGTAACATTTCAACGCCTTTTTGGCGTTAAATGTTATCAGCTAAATAACATTATTATGATAATAAATCTGGTTGAGTGAACTATGAACTTCGAAGGGTACATTAAACACAAGCACAGTTCTAATGTTTTAAGGACTATTCAACGACTACATACTCAGTTTCGCCAAAATTCCAGAATATTTGTAATTAAGTATTTTTTATATTTCTCAATTTAATAAAAATGGCAACAATCTTCACAGAAATATAATTTAAATATTACACGTTAGCTCCTGTAATATTTATATTATATTTCTCGCAAAATCATTAATTATTATATAATTATAACCATTAAACGTGCACAAGTTCACCATTAAGTTTTATAAACTCGCATGCACGTTTAGGCGTATGAAAGTGAATATGCAAACACGTATGCAGTTTTGTGAAGTGCGACGACCGTAATGCGTCTGTGACGGTTGATTCTAATAATATCTACAAACGATGTTTCAGGCAGCACGCTAACTATCGCCGTTAACCTTAAACTTACAGTGATGTCGTAGAAGTACTTGCTTTATTTTATACTGTGAAGTAATTTATAAGAGTAGGACACAACAACTAGACTTAAAATTTAGATAAAGTAAATAACCATTTTCTTCGGTACGGTAAACCAGATGGGAGAATACAGAGATGTGTCCGTCTCCGTCAGCTGACAATTACATTCGCGTAACAGTTGCAACATCGACACACGGCGCATCACGCATAGAATACATTTCACCATTTCACATGACAGCACACGAAATCTCGCTCTTTATTGTTAATTACAACATCAATGACACTTGACTACACAATGACTACTTCTCCATGAACTAAGTACATGATGACAGAGTACCAAAGGCTCACTGAAAGTGCCTTCTACGCCACGGCATTGCCATCCGGCGAGTGTTTACCAGAGCACGGACATTGTACTGTAACGTAAATAATCAAACGGACTCAACATCGAAAAGGAATTTGTTTGTTTGTAGAGCAAGCACGTATAAACAACCTATATCAAAGTTGGAAACAAGAATACTCAATTGTGAAGTCAATTCAATTACAGAAGCCGTTGAATAAGTTACAGTCACACTATTAATATCTACTTTGTTACTTACATTTTCACTAGCTCTGTCTTTACTTGACTTGTTATTTTTATTTCTTTTTAGGCTCAACCTTTTTATAAACACATTAAACATTATTACTCATCTAATTGGCCCGAATATTATTTATCAAACTATGACTACAAAAAACGATTTTTATTTTCATCAACTAACAAACTTATTCACATATTATGTAGATGTTTTAAATGATAAACTTTTAATCATTGCACATTTTTATGGAACAGAACACAACAAAGCATCCCAACAGGGATAAATTACTTCAGATATTTTATTTTTATATGCGGTAACTAGGAAAATAACCAGACAAGCTCTACGGTCGACGTTTACTCAACTGAGACAAACATAGTATAAATTACAATTTATTGTTTGCGCGAGGTAGTCACGCTGACACACTGTAGCTGAAACGTCGCTGACTAATATCCAATATTAACTAAAGATTAGGAAGAGGTGTTGTTTACGAGTTATAACTCCACTTAATTGAGCAATATCAGATCTCTACCTATCTATGAAATATTAAAGCATTTCACACATATTTTAGTTTAATAGAGCAATAAATAAAGTACAATATAATAGAAAGAGATAGTAGGTGATTACACGAGTGATTGGACAGCAACAATACTGTATTGTCCTTTGTCCAAATTATCAAGCGTCAATAACCGAAATATTGCTAAGTACACAAAGGTGTATTCATTTGTAACTATCCGTATTATGTTATCTTAATTAATGTGTAATGTTTAACATCCAACAACAATTTTCCATTCGTTGTAATAATTATCTTCTTTATTTTCTAGGCATGTAACGCACTTTGTAAGCAAGTCAGACGGTACAAAAACACTAATAAACATACAAACGGTATCTTTAAAATCGCGTGTAGAATAACAAGCAGTTTCATCTGGCGACTCCGAGAACCGATAGCCGGTGTTTGTCCTCGGCCTATAAAAAATGTCGCTCCTAACCACCAAGTATAATTTCGCAATACTTTGCCCGCGGCGCCAGGCGGTGGAGCCATGGCATGACTTGCTCGTCACTAAGAAATTCGCGGTGACTCTTCCTGTCTTTTCTGACTCATCAGGCCGTGGTTTGCATTAACAAAAAATAAGTCATGTGAAGAAAAATAGAGGTTGTAAATTGATAAGAGTTTAGGTCTTTATGTATACCACATTGTATTGAAAGTTTACATATTATTCACGTTTTGTTGCTACTGTTTGCTAAGCTCAATATCATAAATGCCATGCTAATTCGTCCAATTAACGAACAAACCGCGCCTAAGCCTTTGAGAATACTTGTTGATAGACTAACTTATACCGCGCTTGCGTTTATCTTTTGTTCAGTTGTCTGAACAAATGAAGAACTGCTCTAAAGTACAGCAAGTACTTAGGTACAATTGCTTAGTAAATAATAGATGGCGATTGATAGTTGTCCATCCGACCCCAACATGAAAGTAGTCAAACTCAATTCATCTTGCTAGCAATTTATTTTGTTTTTTGAAAACGTTAGTAGTACCTATGTAAGTTATTGCATTTTGAATCAAAAATGAAAACAAGGCCATAATCATACATACATACATAAAGTCACGCCTATTCTAGTCCTAGTCCACGAGGGGTAGGCAGAGACCACGGATAATCATATTGGGTCAATGTACGAAATACTTGCCTATCCATACTTCCATACTAATATTATAAATGTGAAAGTAACTCTGCCTGTCTGTATATCTGTCTGTTACACGTTCATGACTAAACCGCTGGACGGATTTTGATGAAATTTGGCATGTAAGTTTAAGACCCAAGAAAGGACATTGGCTAGTTTTTTTTAATACAACCCTGTAATAGGTCTAAGTAGGAGTTAACGCGGGCGAAGCCGCGGGTAAAAGCTAGTCGGAATAAAAATGGGCATAACATAATTAATGATACATATGTACGTAAGTACAAAATGCTTTACTTAGTCACATTTTAGTTGCGTTGCGGTTAGTGTACACAGGTGCGTTCACGACGGTGCATGTAACGCACTAAACCGCCGGATATTGCCTATAAAACATCATAAACTATTTTTAAGTAATATAAATTTTTTTAAATAAAAATTAAAACCTTCGAAAAGTAAACAAAATAAAAATAAAAATTATAAAAACCCCCACCGCAAAAAAAAGCGGTCATTTAAAAAGTCAAAAATAACAATTATCATTGAGCCATCAAATCTGATCCGAGTAACACCTATTTTGTTGCAAATCTGAGTGTTGAATTGATAAGTTATTGGAGCAAACACGTAGCGGTACCCCGCCGCAACATTGTCTTAAATAGGTGTTACTCAGATCGGATTTGATGGCTCAATGATAATTGTTATTTTTGACTTTTTAAATGACCGTTTTTTTTGCGTTGGGGTTTTTTAAATTTTTAATTTAAATTTATTTTATAAATTTTTAATTTAGTTTTGTTTTCGTAATGTACACGCCATGCCCTTTCATTTGATACCCCACTTTGGTATCATCATCATCATCATCAGCCAAAAGACGTCCACTGTTGAACATAGGCCTCCTCGTTTAAGCGGGGGGTGTTGTCATAATCCCCACGCTTGGCAAGCGGCTCGGGGATCGCAGTATTGGTGGTGGAGTTACAGAAGACGCTGCTGCCCATCTACTGAACTACTTTGGTATATATGAAAATATTCCATTTGTCTGCCTCGATATCTTTTAAACGGCTGAACCGATGTTGATTTAACAATTTTTTTTGTAATGATGAATGAAAAATTTCACGATTTTTAGTGGTGACTAGAATTCATCCGCCACAGACTTTTGTGAGACTAGTATTTGAAATCCTTTCACACACAAAACAAAAAGCCCTTTTAAACGATACCTCACACGATATATTTAATCCAGGAAAGTAATAGGAGGAGGGTCAACGCACCCACACTACCTCGTGGGACTAGTAGTCGATAACTAACCACTAACAAGGAAGACCTTGTTAGTGTTCAGTTATCGCCTACTACTTAAGCAATATCATCATCATATCATCAAGTTACGGGCGTATTGTTGTGATCCTAGAGGAGTTCCGTTCCATATCTTCGAAGTTCATTATCAGGTAATGACAAAATTATCGCTTAAAATGGCTTACTCACGCTGGTGCCAACCAGTGTGCTGTCAGAAAGCTGCAGCTGCTTAAAGCAGCTGGATATCTACTATCTAGCGACTGACATTAGATGCCGTTTATCAGACAGCACTCTCAAAACCCGTTGTTTCTAAAAGTTATTTCCAAACGCGGGGTGCGTTTGGACTTTTGTCATTTGACTGACTAATTATTTTCTAAAAAATACGGATAATTATTGTAATAATAAATTAATCTAAAGAAAAAACGCTTTTTTAAATTAATGTTGCATCTTACTTAAACTCATAATCACAAACAAGCAGTTTTCAGAAAACTACCCGAGATCTTGAAAAAGAGATTGTAATTTCTAATCTCGCGAGATCTCGAATTTGGTGTTTCACCTTGAGATTCACTGTCACGCTGCTTTTTCGGACAGGACGATGTCTGCCGGGACCGTTAATTGCAATTGGAATAAAGGGCAATGGCAGGCATGTATGGGATTTTTGTACCGCCTTTGAAACCTCATGGTAGAGATTATTTATATATTTACTTGGTAGGTAATGTAATGTACAATCGCAGTTTTAGTTATCAGATTTTTATCACTTTGCGTTTAAAAGATATTTCAGTTTGTAGTATACATAAAATGCCTTTATTGAAGTCTATACTCATGACAGCTGGCTGTCACAGACACATTGTTGTCAACAAACTATTCACGTAGAATCGTACTTAAATCTTATTTACACAATACTTTTATCTTTGATAACCTTTCTCCTGTCAACGTTTGTAATAGCGAGGATTGAGTTAAAGTTAGTAGAAACGCTCCGATGTCGCACACGCAACAGTCCAAAGCAATTGCAAAGACACCATTGACAGGCCTGAGACTAGTCTTGTGTAGTTCGCGAACGAACTAGTTCGTAAGACCGCTCCCACAGACGAACTACGCGAACTAGTTCTCAGATCTCTAGCTCTTATACTCTTTAGTTCGTTTGATGCGCGTCAAAGGTAAAGGTAAAAATATAAAATGTAACAAAGATCGAACGACTGAGCGAGTGATCTGCCTTCCTCTAATCCCAGCTGGGAGCTAACGAACTAGAAGAGCGAACTAGTTCGTTTAATAGCGGTGAACTAGACTGACTGATCTCAGTCGCGAACTACTATGCGCAAGATTTCCTGACACCATAATATTTTCGATTTTCTTGTTCCATCAATAAATCAAATGTTGCCCTGTGAAATCAGTTGAATTAGTTTTTTACATAATATTCTCGATTAATTTAATCGATTTTGACATTTTTTTTTTTTTTTTAAAAACACCTCGCCCCACACTAGGAATTTCTCCTGTATCGTGGGTGCGTTTCACAAACATGTAATATCACATACACAAACACCCAGACTCGGGACAAATATCTGTGGATCGCACAAATTTTTTGTCCCGTGCGGGAATCGAACCCGCAACCCTTAGCGCAGCAGTCCAATCGCTTAGCCACTGCGCCAATCGGGTCGTCAACATTGACAAATTTTTGTTTTATTTTATTATTAATTATTACTCGAAAATTAACTGTAATAATATAAAGTGTCCAGTTCATTCCTTTATTGATCTGCTAAGGAGCTTAATCAGTCTGGTCACAATTCTTAGTACTTCTTTATAAAAAAATATGTTTGTATTTTATTGCTAAATACGTGATTAGGAACAGGGCAGGGAGATGATAATGATAACGTCACGGCTACGTAATTAGTAAATATCGATAAATCTAAATTTATGCAATTTCTATTTTATGCATGGCAAGTTTAAAAAGCGTTTAAGTACTACGTTTTTTTATCACCACTTGAACGTTTAGTTATTGAACTTGTAACAATTTTTTAAGGCCGATTTTCAAACTTTTGGCGGAGTTCTAAAAATATGATAATTACATTAAATTTGTAAGGATTATCCACTTTACAAACAGTACAAATCTCATAACCATCCATCATATATTACTAGATGTACAGGATTTGCCGTTCTTCTTTGCTAGAGAAATAATAATGTGCATTAACGTGTAAGTAATTCATTCTATGGCTAATATTTATGATTGGGGTCATCGACCTAACCATACGCTGATTCAAAGCAAATCGATTCAATGACAAGTGACACCGTGTGAATAGAGAGTACAATCACATATGTACGTGAATTAGTTTCGCAATAATATAGATCGGTTGCAAACCTACGCATCGAAGGAATTACGAATTTGTGATTCTTCTGATGCAGTATGTAGATGTAGTTTTAGTGGGTGGAGAATCCTCTCGCGTAGGCAGACTGGAGTTTAGATCGCGGGAAACGAAGCAAGATCATATAGACAACTCATACGGAAAATGCATATCAATACCTGGAAATAAATTATCAAACTATTGTAAGTACTTAATAAACACAATATACATATACGAAATAAAGTTATAACGTAATATTGTATGATTCCATAAATAGCTACTAGTAACTTTCTGAATATAAACTTATAAAGAGAGTTGACACAGAGAATCATAAATAAAAAAACGATGAGAACGAAACTCTGTAAGTAGGTCTGCGGATAACAAAGAGTCATGCACGTCTATCGTTCCACACGGAGAAGCAATACGTGCTATCAATAAATTGTAGGTTCTATACATGTTATCACGAACAAATTATAAAGAAAGTTAAATACATGATCATGGATGAACGTCATCTCAATAGCAAGATGCTTCAGATTTATTAAACCACTAAACTTATAAGCCTTTTTTTCTGGAATAAATATAATGCATTCTTGGTTACTACTGAATTATTCATGTGGTGTGAAGACGAGGACAAGCCCGACAAGTATTATCTTGATATAGTTGTGTTTGTATTGTTCTTTATGCCATATTGTATGTGACGTAGCGTGTAAAAAGACTTTTCTGTACCAAACTACCTCCAGAAGTTAAAACATTAAATAATATCTTTTAACATCTCTATCATTTCAAAATGACGGACTTGGTCGTAGAAAAATTTCCTTATTCTTCAAATGTCGCTATGTAGAGATGATATACAATATTTTCATGTTTTATGTGAATTTATAAATACTATGCGGGGAGGCGGTAAATGAAAAAAAAAGATAAACTAACACATCATTACAGTTATTAAGAATCCGTGCACGGTAACAATTAGGAAGAACTAGGTAACTGTAATTAAAAGAAGAAATGGAGCATTAAGCAACGTGTAACTAAAAGAAATTCAATCGCATACATACATATGTAAGTACATTAGATCACAGAATAAAAACATTGTAGCCCTCGTTACTAATATGAATAGTCCAAACACAATGCGTGTATTTTGTATTCTGCAGTAAATTTTATATGTGCCTAGAAAACATTAGGACCGGAGTAATTATATAATAGGTTTTATTCCGCTCGATACCATTTTGATAGGACACAGGGTACATCGCGGCTTACTTTTAAATAGCATATCATGCAAGTCGAAATGTCACTTCTTCAGAGACGTGTGTTTGAAGAAATGAAATGAATAAGGCAATGATCAATATATCACCCCTTTTGGTAACATAAGATACTCTGTGTATGTAGCATTTATTGACATATTTAATTAGCTAAACAAATGTTACAATTAATTTTATATCAACCTTCTTAATAGTATACTTATTAGCTTGCATGAAAGGACTTAAATTTGAGTTGTAGTTTTGCAGCAGTGCCATTTCATTAGTTATCTAGATAGGTAACTAATTAAATGTCACTGCTGCAAAAATCGAGAAGTACTGAAATGAACAGTACTTCTCCGTTGAGGTAGACGATCACTGTGTTTTGGTCTCATTAAGCAATATGCCGCTGGCCATGAATTTTTAATTGGGGTCAAATTAATTGTCACTTGAATTAACACTGTGAACTTGCACATATTCACATAAATTATATTTATGCATAAGTAGACCATGAACAGTAATTCCCTAATTAGGTGCCAGGATTTCCGTTAAAACGTTATAGAAATTGTTTTTGGTTTTTTGCTCAGTCACGCAAAACGGCCTTTGCTTTTCGAATAGATTTAATATCCACCTAGAAAATTGATTTTCACTAGATAAGAGATACTATACAAATAGGATTATTTTAATGCACCAATAACAATGACTAGGAACTTTATGTACGAATATAATATCATAACTTCACAACTATTTTTGTTTATATCAAGAATTACTAATGAACCCATGAGGTGTATAAATAGTTCAGCTACACAGGCTAGAAATGAAAACATTAGTGATAAAAGTGGCATCTGACGGTGTCAGTCGACGAACAACTATTTTCGTGGTAGATATTTAAAATGTAAGACTTTATGAATGTTTTTCACGTACTTCAAGTGTGGTTGGTTCGCCTTAATTACAACAAAAAAATACTATTGGACTTGACGATTTTATGAAATGATAATTTTTTTTTTTTCGCATCTTTTGACATCGGTACGTTCAAAATATGCACGTTACACGTTAGTTGACTCTTTAGAGATTTTGAATCGTATTGTTTATCGGACATTATTTAGTTATCATCACAATATTTGAGCCCAGAAGAACCGACCAAATTCTGCCCGAAGTGGAAGTCGGCTCAGAATAAGTACTGGTCAGTGTTTAGTGGACTAGTGATGGTGTAATGTACTAAAGCTTCCTATGTTCTGGCCAGACAATTACGATAAGTGTGCATTGTCAACAATAATTGGAAACCATGGTGGAAAAGCTAGCTAGGCTCGTCAACTCCCCTAACCCATTGCTGCTACAAAAAACCTTAGACGACACTTTACGACAGACTGAGGCATTGCGATTAGAATGTCTCCGACACATAATCCCCGACCTTGTTCTAACAGATCAAACATTTTTTCTAGTATTTGGACCACTTTTTGCTAGGAAAAAATACCAATTCCGAAGAGGCAGTCCAATCCGCCTTGATTTTATTGACCCTAACTCCCGTACTTTCTTCAGAACAGGACTCAATGAACTACCTATGAAATGGCGAAATTGATAGCAATGGTAGGTACTCACACTTACACACTGCACTACATAATTTCATAAACACCAATTTCGTATGTAATAACCTAATATATCCTCAAGCCACACTAGCAAAGTTGTAATGTGCTTATTAAAAGGTCAAACTTTTCTGCAATAACAAAAAGTCTGCTTTATTGAGTACATTTAATTAATAAATACGCGAGGTTAAAACTTCGTCGCGCTTATTGAGTTTTAGATAGTGTCATCGACCCGGGAACCGAGGATTAGGGCAAGGCATCTTGGTTCCCTTTGTCATGCATAAAAACTGAGTTTAAAACTGGGTATACTAGCATAAGACTGCCATACAAACTGTATGTTGTTCCAAAGGTTCAATTAAGTGGCTCCCTTATCATGCAGTTTATTTATACTTAGACGGCAATGCAACAAGGTTTTAATTGATGGCGACAAGAATGTCAGTAGGTACTAAGAGATAGCGCCAGCTCTAAAGGCATGTTTATAAGTTATTGCTAATCATTCTCGGAATTTCTGGAAGTGAAATTATTAAGTATTCAATGTTTTGTTCACCTCAGCTTTCCTGCGCAATGATAAGTTCCGCCAGATATCGCGGGGACTCGTCCATCCAACTTTTGCTTTATCAGTACCACTGTCTCCTACGCTGCTGGAACATCTAGTTAATTTTGTAGGATGCCCATTTCCGTTAGCAAGTGCCCGGTTTTCCATTTCAAACACATTCGAGTACTCCTTGGCGGTTGATGATCGCAAAAAACACAAACGACGCTACACGTCTTTGGTAATGTCGATACACTCACAAAATGTGTGCTCAGTCACGTACATAAAATAATTAACTTATTGAACATTTTACGTTAACATTTTTGAAAACTGTCCGTTCACATTCACACAAAGTACATTCTGTTTTATTATATGCTCGTGTATACTTGTGTTGATGCACTGGCCGTAACGATTTAACACTGTTGTTTTTATGTTGCCATATAAACATTGACTGGACAAAACTTATTGCAAAAGCAAAACAATGAAATTTATAAATTAATTATCACAATTTAAACGTCTGTGCGTAAGATTTGAACACAAATAAACTGTTGTAATATGAAGCACCGTTCACGACTGTGTCAGTTTGAGGTTAAGTTACAAGCGATACCGGCTGCCGGTTGGCGCGGCACACAAGCGCACGGTTTAAAGCCGGTCCCACACGGGGTGATTAATAACACAAAATATTTTTATCTACACCCTTAACTGATAGAATTACTGTTATCAAACAACATCACATAGTTATCTGGTTACAAATAAAATGATTTGTCATCAACGTGAAATAATACTGCACATCTTACGTAATTCTAATTTGATAACGAATTTTAAAATACTTATGATAATTGGTAAGTACCATAATGCTTCTTCTCTAACAAGTTAATTTTGGTAAAAGGTTATAAGTTAATATTATTAGTTACCTATGCGTGTTTTTTTATTATTATTCAAGATATTGTTAATTAGAGTTCCGTCTAACATGACATGTATTAGAATCTATATCATAATAATATTATGTGCCAATGTCATAATAATATTTAAAATAAAACACCACGTGTGAAAGGCCTCCTTAAACTCAGGTACCGCTGAGTTAATTATGACTATACATATCTATATAGACGCAAAAGGATCCAGCCCGTCACACTTATGCCCACCAGACACACAAAAGCAACGAGCAATCGTTTCCAGAGGGCAAAATAAACAACTGATAAAAGGCAAAATGGATCTTAATAATACCGTATCTAAGTTGAAAACGTATTGTGATTCCATGGTGGTTAGCTTTTTATGGGTTAAACTTAATAATGCAAGTGAAGAACGTGCCCTAACCGCATTTGCCGGTTGGTGAAAAACTTGAGACCAAATTCGTATTGTAAAACAATGTCTTGTAATAATTAAAATAATCCTGGTAATATAAAACCGTATGAATGCAACAAGTAAATGCTTCGAGGAATGACTAAAATAGGACAATTGAGTAATTTTATGTCAGTTCTGGATGCAGTCGTGATAGTGCCCGACCGATAACAATAATTCTTAGAAATTTGACTTTAGTAAACAGGGCGATAAAGGAAACTTTACAAATATCCTGTACGTATATATCAGTTATCAGTTCCTCTCATACTTTTTACACTGTTTAATGAACAACACTTAAAAAACATAATATTGAAGGTTCTGTACAAAACAAAGAAATTTAGCATATGAAACTATGAACCACTTGATAACATGTATTGTAAAACTATTTATGTTGCTTATTTCTGAGTGCATTGTCGCAAGCTTATTCTTTGTCAAACTTAAGATTATGAACTGATGATGACCCATTGAAAAGCAAAGAAACCAATGATTTTTTACATTTTTATTCGCAATCTACCTGAATACTAAATTTACTCGCATATAAATAATATTTTGTCTTAGCCAGTGGGCTTATTTAATTTCGTACCATGCAATCTTATTACTAACTTGTACGTGAAGTCATATTATGATATTACCTATTTATTAAGTTTGAAATTATAAGCGACAGAAAAAGAAAATGAAATGATTGTTCTCCAAGTGTTCGAGAATTTAATGTTCCAAGAATTATCAGGTCAGGGTGCGACCATGAAACAGTTAATGTCTGTTTAGTGAATTCGACACATGCGAGCAGAATGAATGTCCGCCACTGCACGAAGTTATTTTTAACCCTGTAGACACGGGGTCAGTCACCCGCTCACCCTTCGCGCTCACCGAACCAGTCCTATCACATGAGGAACTGCGTGGGAATACGATGGGCTGCCAGCATGTCCTTAGGACTCAGGAAAGAATATTGGACCCGCCGAAAAAATAATCATACGTTCGGTGGTTACAACCTGCGAGATTTAAAAAAAAACCACAACACTCATTAAAACGTTAATATCATATAATAAAACCGAAATGACTATGATATGATGCGCCCTTTCATTCCGCACAATTTCAATAAATAGTAGTAGTAATAATTAGTTGTTTCGGCATTTGTCCCAAAAGTTGAAGGCAGTACCTATACTAGGTCTCCGTATAGTTTAGTAAGTTATGGTATAGAGTTTCTCAAAGTATAATAATATGAGCTCTTTTAATTAATTACAATAACATTTTGCGCTTATCAAGTTCTTAATTATTGAGGGGATCATATTTTAGGTCGTATTCTAAAACAAACAATTTACTGCTAACACAGTATAGTTACGATACATTAAATGATCGGGAGTGGACTTGCTGTACATAGCTTTAATATACAATACAAGATGCATCAGGTGGCAAAACATTGCCATATAACCACTAAAAAGCAAGGCTGCCAACCCTCCAGTGAAGTTGATACAGGAGTGTTTTATGTAACACAACACCTGACACGGTTAGGTAGCTACCTATGTGGTTATGGTATTGATATTACTCAATGTAAACAAACTAGTTTTAAGCCTAGCACGTTACTTAACTTGCATCATTTTATTACCAAATTGGTTCTTGGAGACTAACTTTTAAGAAACAAGCTATTAATTAATCATAAAAATACTAATTTTCAGTATCATTTCCTCGTTAATTATAGAATCCAAGATATAGCAACATTAAAAAGCGTATGAGAGGGTTGGATAAACTAAAATAACAACACTTCCCTTTTTGGGGAGCGCTAACTAGGATTAGGGGAAACGTCGAGGGTGCACATGAAAAACGGCTAGGGGTTCTGGGACTCACCGTTGCCGTATCTGTAAGGGTGACGGTTGCTGAGGTGGGCCCGCCATTTGGTGTTGCATTGAGTGTCGATCCAGTTGACACCTGATTATTAGCACTTTGTTCAATAATACGTTGACGTAGTGCTAATCTTTCCAGACTTGCCAGACGGTGTGAGCCGCCTGCACCTTCCCTGTCGCGTTCTCTGAGGCCTGTGGTACTGCCAGCGCTAAAGGAACCACTATATTTAGGTAATGTAGGTGGTGGCACGGGCCTAGCCGTACCACTGCGACCTAGCAGATTTCCGCTGGAGGTATATGCATAACTGCTGGGAGTTCCAAGTGTAGCAGTACGCGGCGCGGCGCCAATTCCATTTAGGGCACCAGTAGTCCCATTGACAGCCCCAACATTCACCGTCGTCGTACTGCCGTTCATCTCCTTAACGTATTTTCCGTCATGCGAGAATTACAAAATCACACACTGAGTCACTGACTGCGTACAACTCTACGATCGCGAAATAGTGCGGCGTTGTGCCGGTGCGTTCAAGCCGTATGCCCGACGGAGGCGGTTTGACAGCTCGAGCAGTGCAGACGAGGCGCGCGGGCGGGTACGGCGCCCCGCACTCGACGCCTCCGTCGTCGCTTGCCAACACTGCCGACCCTACTACATCTCAGGATTATTGCCACACAACCGCCAGACCAGAGGGTTGAAAATGCATTGTTGTCCGCTTTGTCAAGGTTACCACATATTCTAAGTGTGTAGTCTGTTTAGGCTACGCAATTTCCGCGCAGTTTGATTGGAAATTGGTTGTCGCTCCATTGCCATAAATATTAATAAAGGTCTTATATATTTAGTAGATATTATTATTATCAATTTTTAAATCTATGATATCTATCAGTCTTCAATTAAGCGATTTGAAAGAAAAGTACATTCAACACCGGAATATACATTTATACAATCTAGATAACTTGTAATAATATTAATTTATAATAATAATTATTAAAAAATGACACAACTACTTTTCTATTCAGGTCTCTTACTGAAGTTGAAACTGACGAGAAAGAAAATAAAAGTAAGTACCTAAGTACTCTCTCTTCCAACGGGACCAGAGCGAAATGTCACTTTCAACAAGAATGCATCTACTCAACAAAATACTTACACAGTTTAAGTACAGACAGATTTTATAAGCTATACGATTGTGTCAGTATAAATCTAACAAGAAAGGAAATGACACTGTCTAGTTCATCGGCCTGAATCCAAGAAGCATTGAGGCGACAACTACCGGAAGTACATTTAAGGTACAAAGAATAGACGTGTTATGCAGGTTCGGTATAGTTATTCGTAAGAAATACAGACTCACTACATATTAAATGCTATGTGTTTAATTTTAATCTAAACTTAATACAAAGAAAAATAATTATGTGTTGTACACATGGAATCAACAATTTACTCATGAGTACAGAACACGTGTTAGTCCCATGTGTCAGAGAAGTCCAGCGATCGACCGAGGCACCGTACCGCGCATGCGCGTCCTCACCCCAATCCTGCGACCGTCTATCAGCTTGCACAACCCTCGGGTGCACGGTACACCGACGTGCTTCCCAGTATGCTTAATGAATGCCAATGATTCTGTTACACTAGGTAATTATATTCAACGAATGCACATATTGTCAGATTTTTCACATCCACATGAATATACAAAGCATTGCTTGGTTTCCTTGGTTAGTAGATAAACCAACTGGTTATATTTTATACGATAAATCAAATATATAAGTGCTAACAATGGAAATTTTGAAAAATTCATAAGAAGTGTGCTAAACTGGACCAGTCTGTCATGGGCCTAATAAACTATGAGCCTGATTATTATCGGACTAGACAGTTACACAGCTAGACGAGACAAATTCAAATAATAAACGAATGGAATGGTCTTCACTAACTCTGGATAACTTCCATTATATGAGCTGGCCATAAGAGAATCCTTTACATCTTATTGCATTACAGGTAAATGATCTCTAGTATTATGCAGACTAACCTAATTTTAGCACATTCGAACCTTATTGAAACTTTATTGTAAACAAACAGGCGCCATCTAACGGATGTTGATGTTGTATTTAAAGTCACGCAGTAGCACTGCACACACATGGCCGTAATGTTATTACAGGCTTAAACGCCAGGTGGCGTTAGCTAACGCATAACGTATTACCTTTATTGGTAAATTAAATTACATACATATCTACAATGAGGTTGAGGTATAAAATGATAGGCAGTAAGCAGTAACTCGAAGATAAGAAAAAAATATGGTTAACAGATAGATAAACATTATTTTTGGGTGTATTATGCCATACTCCTAAGTTTAAATAATTATGGAAATTCACAAAGATCCACCTCATCAACAGACGGAAATTAGAAACTTGATCAAAGCCTTTCCTAGAAGATGCAACTAGAAGATCACATTTAGCTCGGTTAAAAACAAACGTAAATATAAATTATGTTGATTATATGGATATGATATGGATGAAACAACGTACTGCAGTGATCTATAGAAACTGTATATATTAGACATCAGAAAATGAGCGAAGAGAGCGTGGCTGCAGACAACTATACAATACAAACAATCGGTTTCTCACTAAGACCCCGTCTCTGGCTGTCTATGAAAAGTATATTGAACCGTAAACATGTTGAAAGATATTGTAAAGATGGTCCGGCCAAGTAAAAAAAGCTATGTTGAAACAAATTAAAACATACATGTTATGAAACTAGTGATGATTTCAACAAACTTATAAACTTTATAAATAAATGAACCAGTGTTTATTCAAAACCTTATTCACAATAACTTTTGCTTACAGCCACTGATGTAGAGCAATGATCCAATGCGCACTTATACGTTGTGGTCTGAATTGATGCCGTCTGTTTAGTAACGAACCTACAGCTAAATCAAAACATATGACGATGGACTCAGCAAGCTGTTGCCACGATTCATTAAGTAATTTATGTGGAAATACACTGATGATTGTGCTTCCAAACAATTCAACTACATTGTTACTCATATCATTGTATCTGGATGGATTGAAAGAAACAACACAGTTATTTGTACGTAAAGCATCACTGTGATTTCAATGGCCTATAGATTTACCATTTTTAAGAAACATTTCTTATATACGTTATACGTACATATATCATTTTCTAAAGCATTAGCTTCCACCTGGGACTTCCACACGCCGCGATGAAATTTAACCGCGTCTTTTCTTCTCTAGGGTGCAAAGTTATCCTCCATTATTAAAATTTAATTACGATCTTTTCAGTACATAGTTCATTCAATAAGTAGTTAAAACAGAGCTGATACATAAAGTAACGAATAACTTTCGCCCGCATAGTTTGATTTTTACCACAGAATAAATAAAGAAGAACAAAGACAAAGCTTCATACAACCGCGCTATGACAGGTACACTCTGGGTACACTACTATAAGCTTTTTAATTTATTTTGTAAAGGTATTAGCACATTTCAATTTAAAAAGTTAAATAACGGTTCAAATATTTATAGTTAGCTTCTGGGTTTATGAACATTAATAGATAGAAAGAATATTGATAGGAACTTATATAATTTTCATTTTTTTATATTAGGTATCGTGGTGGCCTGTTTAATAAAGCTGACAATATGTCGAGTTTTATATATTATTAATAATTTTGACATATTATGTCAAAAAACCACAGTCAAAATATTTCTGACAATTGTCGGATTGTCGTGACAATTAGGTATGTCGTTTTTTCAGTTATTCAGTTTTACATACCCGAAATTTTTCTTTAAAGCAGAAATCTGTAATTGAGAAGTAGAAATTAATTCTGCTTTTAAATGATCGTCGTTGCCTCCTCGTTTGTATTTGTTTCAAGTATTCATCATCACTACTCTCACTGCTCGATGTAAGTACTATTTTTGTAATAAAACTTTTAAACACACTTTCTTAGACCTTCAAAATTCAAAATAATTATGATATCGCGACAGAGGGTAACGCTCCTGTCAGAATTGTCGGACAATTCTACAAATATGTCAATATGTCATGACAATTTTCTGTTTAATAAAGCAGATTTGACAAGTTTTTCACGACAAATTGTCCCTGTCACCTGTCGCTTAATTTTTTTTATTAAACAGAAAAATGTCGAATTGTCACGACAACCCGACATATTTGTTAATTTTCTACCATGACAATTTTGTTGCCTGTAAGTTTTATTAAACAGTAAAATTGTCGAATTGTCACTTTTTGACATAATATGTCGGACTTGTCGGATTGTCAGCTTTATAAAACAGGGCCCTGGTGTTCGACAGACATAAGGGTGTAGGTTCAAAGTTAAAACCCAGATAAGTATCAATGTGACTTTTTCAATGTCATTAATACTTAGTTCTAAGTTAGTCTTTGTCCTTTCTAAGGTTTGAGCCGTATACATAGTGCTTTGTTCAGTGGGTTTGTCTTTGTTGTAATGAGGCAACAAACAGGCGGTGTTATTTTCGCGGTTATAATAATCAAGAAAGATAAAAAAAGTTTGTCTTTAAACGCGAATCTAAAACCAGTGTTTAATACATTTATTTAATTGTTTAGGCGCCAAAATATATAAACACAGAGACATTAATAGTACATCATTTACAAATACAATAGCATTGCATGTATCAAATTAAAGGTAAATCAAAGTAATATCGATCTTTTATACTTATTATCAAACTGTTTATTTGGAAACGCAGGAAAATCACGGGAACATCGCCGGATACAGCAACTCCGCGACGGCTTGACGGATTTCGACTGGACTTTCACTGGCAGATAGCTGATGTTATAAGGTCTAATAAATAAATCTACTTTGAATTACAAAAATATTTAGGGTCCTGCGGAAAAATTAGAAAATCGCGGGAAATTCGGGGGTTACTGTTTCTCCGCGATGGCTGGACGATGGACGTATTTTGACAGTACTTTCACTGACAAATAGCTGATGTAGTAAGAAGTAATTTGGACTACTTTTAACTTTGAAAACATTTAGGGTTTCCCAGGTGTAAAAAAAAATATTATAAAATTGTTAACTAAGTCAGATTCAAATGGTAAATCTGTGTACTGTTGCTACATACTGCTGTTACTTAGATGATATGGATTGATCTTAGAGATCTGTTCTACCTATTTGGATGAAGTTTGACAGTGGCACTCAGGTGGACCACGATCTGGTTTCGGACTCAAGACTCATACATTTCTATTCGGGTAGGTAGGTACCTATGTATATGAAGTAGTTTTCGAAGGATGCAAGTGAAACAGCGGAAAACAGTTAGTTATTATAAGGTATTTGCTTAAATTTGTTAATATTTCTTAGATATGCATTTCCATTGCATCTTAGTCATAAGAATAACTCGCTACTCGCTAGGGAATTCTTTTACCTGAATGACACTAGCAAGAACAATAGGGAATATGCACGTAATATAATTATTTTTTCATACGATACCTTATTTCGTGAAATAATTGTAAAAAAAAACAGCGGCGAATAACACTAACTTTTTTTCATATCATCCTAATCCTAATATATCACTTTAAACGCCCGTCATTTTGGCGCGCTCGGCGTGACGTAAAATTCTCAGTATCAAACAAAACAACACGTAAGTACATGTGAAATACTGTGCTCTGTAATTTATCAATGTTTTGTATTTTATAACTATTATAACATGAAAAATAACATAAAACTTATATAAAACTCACAAACTGTCTCTGTCTTTAAGAGAAGAGTAAAAGATCATTACCTTTCCTCACAATGATATAGTATATATATATTTGTATTTATGTATGTATTATAGTTTTATTTTATTTTTTTAGAATTTATTTTATTTTCTTGCACTCATATTCCTTCTATTTTTCCTACACACTATCGTCTTAATATCTAATGTATTTCTCCTTTCGCAGGTCTGCTGGAAGAGATTTCTTAATGAAATAAGCAGTACCTTTGTACTATATTACTTTAATGTTCTTTCTTTTTCTATGTTTCTTTCTTGTGTGTACATAAATTATAAATAAATAAATAAAAGTACTGTATTAAAGTACAGAAGTGTAAAATACACTTTTGATATCTAGTACTTCATAACTCATGTTTGGTACCTCATAACTCCATCATGTATGAACCGATTTGAAAAGGATATACTTTCCGATTGATTCCATATAAATATTGTCATTATCTGATAAATTAACTTCGGGAGTTATGAAACGGAACTCCTTATAAGATCATAGCAGAACGAGGGAGAGGGATGCGTCGACCCCCCCCCCCCCCCTACCACTTTCCAAGAATATAATCATGTGAGGTATCGTCTGAAAAGGTTTTTTGTAAAATATTCAAATATTAGCCTTACAAAAGTCTGGGGGGGGGTGAAACCAAAGCACCACTAAAAATCGTGCAAAAAACCTAAAAACAATCCCGCCTTCAAAAAAAGGCTATCTGAGAGACTTTCCAGAAAACGTGTCTCATGTCTCTGTACGATTGCACGGGAAGGCAAGGTGCGATCCAAGATTTTTCGAGAAGAATGCCCTGATTCTTAGCGTGACGTCTATCCTAATCTAACTACACATATGGGATAGATATCCCGAATATAATATAAACGATTTATTTTTTTATTTTTCAATACTGTACTTTTTATAATAATATCGTCGTTTCATTTCGCTCAAGCCAAGCAAGAGCACAAAAAAGTACGCAAGTTATTTAACATACAATACAAGTATTAACCTAAATACCCAAATGACCTTCTAGTTTTTCATTCGACTGACATTTTTGTATGACTGGTTGCGTAACAGGTACTTAGCCCTATAGATAAGAAGTCTCACAAGTTAGATAGTAAGACTTGTAGACATTAGGCACGCATGATAACAACTATTGAGGATGGTAATTACCAGATGAGTGTGCTTGACCATAATTAGTTACAGTGGGTAACAATCATTTATGGTCTCATACCACACGGGGAAAATGATGCTTAAAAACACTATTTACCCTATTTGCCCATTGTGAAATATTTGTTTGCTAAGAAAATTAAAAAACTGTGTAATTGTCAAAAATTTACTGTACAACTACTTTTACAATGGTATTGCTTTCAATGTATTTAACTCGGCAAGACATTCATATACTTACATATTCGTGATTAATCACCCGTTACAAATAATGTACATCACCGAGCGTGCCGCTAAGTTAAACAGGCACGTGCGTTCGGACTAACAGGTAATGTTTCTAAAACAAACCCCAATACACAAAGCACGATAACTACTTAAACAATTCGGCGAAGTCACGCTGATACAGAAATAGAACAAACCATAGAAACACATGACTCTACAACTGTTCAATGACCAACCTATTTTGAGAACGGGCATTTGATCAGGATCAGTTTTGCTGAAGACGCATTGCTAGAATGCACTTGACTTATTTAACAACCAACTAATCACTTCCCACAGGCCATAATCATACAATAATATTAAGCACATCAATGATATATTACCTCCGTATATCCTACGCAAATAAACACCCGTCCCACGATAGCAAATAGATAGGCAACAACAAAATATCAACTTTAAACGATTTATCAATATCAAAGGTTGTATTCAACAAAGGCTGTGGCAATGAAAGATAATAGTGTTTAAATTTTACTATAATATTAATTTTACCACAATTTAGTGGTACAGTTTAAGTTAGCAATTAGGAATACCTTACAAATAATGCTAATTATAATTACACTATACATGTGTGATATGGTAATGGGTCAGTAACCTTTTGGAATTTACATACCCAGACAAGAAAAACCATTAAATATAATATATTGCAACAGATAGTGTAGAAGGCAAGTTTATGAAACAAATAAATGTTACTTATAATGAGAGAAGTGCGTACTTTTCAGTTATCAACAATATTTATAGAAAAGATAGAGACATTAACGACTACATAGTTAAGTACTTTATGGTTCGCAGATGAGATAGATTAAAATGATATTAAATTATTTGTAGTAGAGAAACCTACTATTTTTTAATAATAATAACGTTATTTCGGGTGGCATAGGCCCATAGAAACCTTAACCAAGTAAAATCAATCCTTACACTGGAATCTTACTATAAAATCATAATGCTAACGAGGTGACGACGACGATAAATAACATAAAATTCTAATTTTAAATCAATTCAATGTGGAATGTTCTTATTTATTACAGGAAATTGTACACTAATAATTATGTCACCTATACAATAACTATTTTCTTACCTGATCTGTATATCCACCATTGGGTTTGTAACGAGCCAAGACTGGTCTAGTTCTTGATCTATTCAGAGGGGAATCCGACACAGACGTCATTGTTAATGGCTTATGTTTATAACACTCACAATTTTTATTTATATTATTTTAATATAAATAATGCACATCCATGTTCTGTTCAAGAGGAAAACATACTGTTATAATTACAGCAAATAATGTTCCACTACTCACACGGACAAACGCGATACCACATTTTTTCGTCGACAAATCACATCCGGAGAATAGTCGAGTGATGAACGTGTGGGTGATTCAAGTGATTACGCCAGACACTTGTCTAGAACTAACACTGATAAACTTTAATGTTGGTTTAACAATAAACACACCCCATGACTCAGATAATTATCCACACATGCTAAAACTCAAATTATAGAAACGGTCAAAATACTATAATAAACGGTGGCTAAACAAAGCAACATTAATACGTGTTATCATTTACTGCCCCTTAAAAAATAGTCGCAATGTTACACTGGATTTTTTAGTAACCTACCTATGTAAATATAATCTACAAATTAGAAACACTACATACTTATTATAAATGCAGTTTTTAATCTGATATGCTTATTTTACATTATTTATTAATTAACAGACTTGATAATTTCCCTAATAAAAGCACAATGCAACGACCGCTCCACGATTTCAAATTCGCTTACTGAAACAATAAAACAATATGCGTGTCGTGGATAGTGAACGGGTTCGTCACTGCAATCAGCACCGATGTGTGTATGTAGACCGACCGACCAAAGTGCCACAGAGCCTTACTTGAACCGTTGACGGTCACCATAGGGACTTTAGTATCGGTGTCATGGTGCTTGCTGCACCCGATAATGGACGCCTGAGGGCCGAATAGCGGTCGCGAATTCCTACTCGTAATTCAAATGACGCACGCAAGGCATACGTGCGCAGCGGACAACGGTCCTGGCGACCTAATAATTTCCGATGCGATATCACTTCATTGTTAACGATACTATCAACGGAATGTATGTATATAAATAATTTTATTTAATCGGCCATGTAAAACTTATCGTGATGAAAAATAATAATAAAAATCCTTACTAATTATTTTCGTTTAAATAACTCAGTCCGCTTGTTACCTCATCATGGTTGAATTGATCGTCTCGTGAAAATTAGCTTGTCTATTACCCTGAGTAGGAAGATTATACTTATAAGTACTTCTAAACCCGGAAAGACTAAACTTAAGGAAATAATCCACGTGATGGTCGGAAGCTAGTAAAATAATAAAATTTAAAAACTTATAAGTTTCATTAAATACTCACCGCTAATTTTGTATCGTTGTTGATGCAGCACATGAAACAATAAAGATTTTATTAAGTTTACATTATTTGCTGCCAAAGAATTAAAAATCAAATGAAGATTAAAAGTTTGTATTGGTAATTACAATTGTTCACTGGGTATTCTAGTCGTAATAAACTTATTTTTATAAACTTTAATTCTACAACATACCTAGACAAGGAAGACAACATGTACCTACGTCCTCAAGACTTTCTGTGCTCATGAAATCAACGTCCATTAACGAAGTTATCACTTATTTTTGTTATATTTTATAAACAAAAAATTATTATTAAAGGTGCCAAATAACACGCAACTATGTGT
This sequence comes from Abrostola tripartita, assembly GCA_905340225.1. Lineage (NCBI taxonomy): Eukaryota > Metazoa > Arthropoda > Insecta > Lepidoptera > Noctuidae > Abrostola > Abrostola tripartita. The sequence continues at coordinate 8,695,028 of HG996487.1, read as the reverse complement.
GGCAAAGCGAGACATACTACTTACTCTGTATAGCAAAAGTCAACGCACGATTCAGTGAATCACTAGACCTGTATGCTAGCATTGTTTTTGAATCCCGATTGTTTTCACGTCGTCATTGATGAACATATTAAACATATGACGCGACCTATTAAATATTAAAATCAATAACAAATGGATTTTTCTTCACTTTCATCTAGCATTGTCACATTGTTACTGTTTCACTTATCAAGCTCAACAATGAAAAACACACGTGAATTATATTGAACTCCGAAACAAAATTGTTGGTGATGGATGTCGTAGAAAAATGTGGGTGAACTTAGCATAAATGGTTCAGATAATATCATTTAAGGGTAATACCTATCCTACATAGTTACAACTACCACTTCAATTCTACATACTAAATTATTATACTTATCTAAAATGTATACCATGAAAATCTACTGTTCTTACGAAAAGTAATGAAATCGTCTAAATTATATTTTATTAGGTATCTAGAATACACTAATCAGGTCACCTAAAGACCTAAACACCATCAATACTTCGAATAAGGAAAGAAGTAATTAAAAATTAAGTGCCTATTAAGAAAATCTACAATTTTATTGCAATTACATAGGAATCTTCATTTTGAAAAATATAAGTAATAAAGATATCTTACACGACAAACATGACGTCTCCATGCTTTATTGAAGTAAATACTTTTCTTGCTGTCTTCTAAATAAATATTGCATCCGAAATGAGATTATTCATTGTTCCTTTAAGAATACATTCATCCTAATTTAAATGAAATGTATCACTACACTTTTCGATGCTTACAATGAACTAACTGTCCGTAAACTCGATTATTAACAAATATTGACAATGTGTCAAAGTTTAGTGTTAGCTTTGTATATAAGAATATTTGACAGAGACGTGACTAGATGTTTACGTAAGGGAGATAAGTATGCGTTTCACGGCGGTAACGAAGAGCAGGCGGTGTGCGCGCTCGTCAGCGGGGACTGAGCTGGCAAACGCGATATTGTACAGCGCGTGTAATTGCTCTACAAGCTATTTCAATACATACAGGGAATTCGCGAGTCGGCGGATTCCAGCCCAAGTCGTGGAGTTCGCGTGCCCCGTAAGGTCAATCTGCTTATAGCAGCCGAGTCTATGTTGGGGTGCTGTTATTATACCTTTTTTGTATTGCAAAATGGTGAAGACTGTTCGGTCGGGCCAAAATATTGTTAAGAAAACGAATAGTTCATTTATATGTACCTAGTACTATAATAGTTATATTATAATCCATAGGTAATTAAGTCCTTCGAGTAATTTGATATAAAGTACAAAAACTGCTAAGTACCCTGTATAGTGTACAAGTTAAACATGTATGCGTGTAACACGTTTTAACATCAATTTATCTAGCTTAAAATCCTTCAAAGCACGCAAAGGATTACTAACAACCCACCCACCAGGTGATTTCAAAAGTGTTTTCTTTTTCATTTTGTTGTCAAGCACGTATTTCGATTTAACTAACTGCAATCATGATAATAAGAGTGAAGAACTAAACCGACGTGAGATTTTACAAGTTTCAAAAAAACATAACATTGGCTCACGCCTGTATTCTTGGAAGGGGTAGTCAAAGGTGCGTACTTGTGTAGTACACCCACATTTTGCCAGTTACGTTATAGGTCCCAACTCCCAATGTAATAAGCGAGACTATTGCCAACAATCAGAAACAAATCCAGACTCCGGGCTGCTACTCATAATTACCTAATGGAAATTACCAAGTAACACTGTCCGACCGGGGGGATTCGAACCCCGGACATCATGCTCCGCAGTCGCGCTTACCTACCACTAGAGACTAGAGCAACATTGCAGACACTAGTTTTAAACTGTGTTTTTGTTACTGTGAGTTAAAAGGTTTATGGCTAATGGACAGATCAATATTAATACGTAATAAAATCAACATTTTACAGCAAAAACTTAAAAGCGAAGGCCTTTTAATTTTTGATGATACTGCGGCGTGAAGTTTAATAACAAACGAGGACTTTGATCATTACTTATAATGTGTATATTAAGTTAAAACATTAATCAATAATGAACGCATGTCAGTAATCTAATTGAACTCACCTTATCGCAAAATAAGTTTATTGAAATAATAAGGCCCTTGGGTAGTAAATACATAAATTAAAATACAAGTTGACATTGTGTACTCACACTGTAAAGCGATATCAAGTACGCCGCGCCAAATCCGTAAAAAATGAATTTCTATAATTCGGGTATTTTTCACAACTTCAATAAAATATTGATGCCATCAAAAGCATATCTGTAAAAAAACCAAGTCGCGCAACTCAGTTTTTCTACCGTAAAAAGTTGTGAGATCCATATAATACCAAGTCGATTGCTTTATTAAGTCCCTACTTCAGGGACCTTCTGTCTTAAGTTATTACGTAAATAGCTAAACGAACAACATCTTATATTAACCATATTAATATTAAGAATCTTTAATGTTTTAAATAAAATAGAATGACTTGGCAATCGCATTAAACAATTTTATTTAATAGATTAAGTTATACTTGTGAGATACATTGTGTTTTCATGCGATGTTTGCCATCGCATGAAAACACTGATTATTTATGCAGTTGGCGTATCTAGAAAACTGGACCGAAATTACAAAATATTTTAGTTTTCCCTTGATTTATACACTAAACACTAATTGTATTTCAAATTTGAAGCTTCTATGTCTGCTAGAAGGTCCTTAACATTTTGATGATCGGTCAGTCAGTCAGTCAGTCAGTAAGTGACAAAATTACGAACTTTGACTTGTTATAATTCTTAAACTACTGGTTCAAATTGAATGAAATTTGAAATATACCGTGTTTATACAATGCCTAATTGGTTACTGAAAATTCAGGCTTCTAGATTTATTCACAACGAAGTTATAGGGGGTCTAAAATGGCTTGAAGTGCTTCGAGAAAAGGATGGTACGGCCGTGACGCTTTTTTGCTCGACTTGGCGGGGGCACTGGCGTGCCCCCAGATATTGTCCAAATGTGATATCTTAATATTACAATAAATATTACGTACATATTGTACATAAACACAACTTAAAGGTCCAGTAAAGTGGAGATAATTGAGAACTGCAGACGTCATCAATACACTAATAAATAAAATTACATTTTTTTTCCAGCTTATCTCCGAAACAGCAGGACCAATTTTGACGGGACTTGCTGATGGCACAAGGTCTTATAATATAATTTATAACTTTGAATTTTGAAAATCTTCTGTAAAAAGTTCTGACGCAAAAAGAAAAACGCGAAAATATGCTGGTTACAGCTTCTCCGCGGCCACTTGACGGATTTTGACGGGACTTTCACTGCCTGATAGCCGATATAGGTCTGATAAAGGTTACTTTGAATTATTATTTTTTTGTGAGCCGCTGGACAACCATAAACACTCATAAAATTGTTTATAGAATCAGATTCCAATAGGTTAATCTGCTTACTGCTGCGTACTACGTACCTACATGTTTTTAATCTTACATTACGGGGACAAAGTCGCGGGCATAAGCTAGTCTTAGAATACAACATTTTCCTACTTCTACTACTATCACCGTTTAAATCTTCTATTTCTATCGCAAAATAAATTTCTTGTGTGCGTTGGGTTATTATTTTATTTTTATTAACATGGCCATACTATTAGATTCACTGGTAAATAAAAGCCGAGTTCCATACCCTGGTATATTCTTTCAGTGCAGGTAATTGTGTAGGCTTGTAAATAATTGTAATGTAATGTGCATTTAAGCATAAAGGACATGGCTAGGATTTCATGTGCTAAAACCCAGAATCGACAGCAATGAAATGAATACCAATGAGTCGTACCAGTCGCCTCTGAAATCCGTGGGGTATAGGAGTTATATCATATTTACTAGCTGTGCCCGCGACTCCGTCCGCGTGGAAATTCGGAAACAGCAAAATTGTTTTAAAATTGCTTTTAATTTATTGGCTAAGTTTGAACGGATTCTATTTAGTAGTTTTTACGCCAAGCCGTACTGTTTTAATACATGTATGTAAAGATTAACGTAACTTTTTTGTTTCTGAACCGATTTAAATGAAACAAACACTAAATGTTATGGGAAGCCACAATACATCAGTGAAAACAAATCGGTTCAATCGTTTCTAGGATTAGCGCATTCAAACGCACAGACAAAAAGACTAATATTTTAAAAACTATATTTTTGGCTTCGGTAACATAAATACAGACTGTTCTTCTTTCTTAATATTGAATTAGACACGGGTCGTTTACGATTATTATATGTAATAAGATAGATAAATAATAATTAATCAATAAGTTTATTTTGAATTGATGTTGTAACTGTTAATTATTCTGTTATTTCGTTTCTGCTATGGGTTTATTGCAGGTAGATAATTATGTAAAAACATAAACGTAGGCGAAGGTGTATAGTGTAGTTTAAACCCACATTTCGCCAGTTATAGGTCCCAATGAAATAGGGGGCGAGCCTATTGCCTCCCTGCACATATCCTGAATTCTCGACTCCTGTATTAAGTACCTAAAATATCTAAAGTAGACTAAAATATCGATTAAGTAACTGAAATTTTTATTTGATGGTCTGCAAATTCTGCATTTACCAACACGCAATGAGCTTACCTAGTGGTAAATGCTTGCTCTTTCTACTTGAACAGATGCTTTTACAGGGCAGTGGAACCAGTTATAAAATACTTATATAACTATTGATTTAGCAATAACTATTTTACACGGTTTATAATATAGGTAATTAAGATATTAATTATTATTATATAATAAAGTGGCAATATGCTTGACAGCAACGAGTGAAACAATGTCATTTATTTTTTATACTTCTGAAACTACTAATTGACGTCCGTAAGTTTTCTACGCGCCTGGATTTCAGATAAAATAGCGATGCCTAAGTAGGCGTCTGTAAAATGTAAGTTTGCATCTTTTAATTATTTGTGTGTCTAAAGTGTTTGCAAAAAAATATGATTGAATCCTACCTATATAAAATCTGGTCGAAAGACTGACGGTAAAGTAGCTTATCTTTTTAGTGTGGAACTGACAGTCAAGAGGGCCAAGTACCACGTCCGTGCGGAAAGGTGTGGATTACAGCGAGGGCGACATAGTGGTCAGTTTCCGCGTGAAGGCGCACATCCTGGGATGAGGTCACACGCTCTGTGAGCACGACACAATACATTTATCTAATGAGAACTTACACTACACGGTCAAGCACAGGGCGACAGCGTAACATACTTATATCAATGAACTTCCATAATTGCATGTTTACGAGCTGAAAACCATACTTTATGTAGCTTGACCCCTTGTCTAAACACCAAAAAGACACAATAGTTAAACACCTTTCTTGTACCATATAATATATGGTACAATTATAAAAAAATTAAAAATTATATACCTATATATTATATAGGTATAGGTATATAATATGTAGGTGACACAATAAGTACAGGTTAAACAAGTGTTAAATGTTATTTGAATCACTCAAAATTAATTATAATTATTGGTCAAGCTAGTTTGTGCAACTTTCTTGTCAATTACTAACAGTAATTGTGATTATATTTCTTCTATTTCTATTCTTGACTATGACAACTTTGCAAGGGATAAGCAGGTACACATAACATAACATCACGCCTGTATTCCTCGAAGGGGTAGGCAGAGGTGTAATATAGTACACCCACATTTCGCCAGTTATGTTGTAAGTCCCAATGTAATAGGGGGCGAGCCTATTGCCATCAACCGGGCACAAATCCAGACTCCGTGCTGCTACTGAGAATTTTTATGTTATTATTTTATTACTTAATGGAAAACTCAGTAACACTTTGCCCGACGCGGGATTTGAACCCAGGACCTCTTGCTCAGCAGTCGCGCTTAGCAACCACTAGACCAACGAGGCAGTTGTGGATGGAGTGGATAAGCAGGTAATTTTTTATAAATATATATGATATATTATAAATGTGGAACTGAATATCTGTTTGTGAAATCTAACTACTAAACCACTTAACTGATCATAATAAAATTCGATATAGAGATGAAACTGAGTACTGACCCTAAAAATTGGGTTGTGCTTACATTTAAAACAATATTATTTAGATAAGTTGATGGTACAAATTATTTATATTGAATAAATATATATAAGTTCAAGTATAAGTATGTATTTTAGTATATATGTCAATTCATAATTATTGTTCAAAAACAAGAATGAAAGGTAAATGAAACACTCCCTGACACTTACAACACAAGAGGAAAACAATATGAAGCAAAATACAACAATAATGTATATTCTGGATGGAAAAGGGATTAATAATTATAATAGATATTCTGTTTTTTTTTAAATCATAACAGTCATGTGTTCATTTCCTGATATAAAGTGCCTAATTATTTTTATCATAAATTATTAATTAATGATAAGAAACTTATAAAATACATGTATTTTGTCAACCAAAGCTCTCTGTACTAAATTTAAATGATATATTTATGTTTCGTTTTGAAATAAGTAGCAATATTTGTAAGAATAAAATACATAGTGTGAAGTGCCAACTAACTTCTAACTTTGAACGATTTAACACATATAATGTATAAAGTGCCATGTGTTTAGTAATTTTATCAATATTGTCTACCTTGTGATAGTATTAACAGGAACTTCAATACTTGGAATTCTCATTGTAATAATAATTGTCTATGTATTAGGTGAAATACAGAAATATATTAATGTATCCGAACAAGTTACACAATGAAATTTTAGTAATAATACCATAACATTAAATGATAATACAGGTTTGTGGCGTAAAACATAATAACTTGCTTATTTAGCAACTGATTTTTACCCAAGATTACCCAGGTTTCAGTTTATGAACATAAGCATGGAGCTTTTAGGGTTATAATATAAATGATTATAAACTGTAATATACACGTATTCACCTTATGATAGTTTTTTTTAATGCTTTCCAGACCTCAGATGATGATTGATGATATAAAAAACTATGGATAACTTATATGATTACATTCTATTTGTATTAAAATACTCATTTCTAGATAGTACGTGTACAAAAATCAACAACAATAAATTCTATTAACTATATATTTACGTACTTGTAGACTACGTAATAAAACGATAGGCTCTGCAGATATTACACGGTTGATATAGTCTAACAAGAACATTCACTAATCTTTTATAATAAGCTAAATATCTTGTGCGAAACAATAAAATAATAAAATTGTTGATAAATAATCTCAATTAGTATGGTATTATCTACAAACATATAAAATTATGTAGTACGGACCGTTTGGACTACAATTTTTATATGAAATTGGCGCGAATTGCTCGTAATCACACAGTTGTAATCTGAAAAATCGATTAGAGATATTGTAAGCTTTGCATTACCTGATCTCTGCATAATGATAATGCTACTAGTCCAATATTCAAGCTAAAAACATTTCTTGAAACACCAATTCAACACACTCTTCAGCGAACTGTCAACAATCTCACCCGCCCATGGACCGCGTAGAAATTGATTTTTGAAAATTGTTACCAACTACAAAAAAAATAGCATGGCATTTTGATTCTCAGCCCGCGGTCTCATGTCGTGTCGTCGCCATTCTAAACAAGGCCACGACTGATATGGCTATATAATTTAATAGATAAGTTTACATATAACTTTAATTTTTATTAAATTGATTAAATTTCTTTAAAAAATTACTGGAATCACTGGAATCAAAAATAAAGTTCTTGTACCATAGATCTCAGTTTATAGATGGTACCTAGCCTCTGACAAAATCAACAAAATGATAACAACAGTAATTATGATATTATGACGTTTAATTATTATTGTCAATAATAACAAAGAAAGATGTGTCGGTAACGGTATTGACGAGCCAAACAATTTGTATTATTGCTTATATTAAAATAAATTGTTTAGTTTGGTACACAGAGAGACGGTAATCCAACCAGTTCATATTTTATCACTCGAATCTGGTTGGACAGGTCGCCATTCTCCTTTAAAAACTTGAACACGAATAATTATCATTCTAGTTATTATCGTAACTTAATGCAGATTAATTTAACACACAACAATAACATGAGTACTATTTATAAACTCAACCCCGTAACGTATTATAAGCTCGCTCAAACAGTCTATACCTGCAGTAAAATCAACGTGAAGATTAGTGCTAAAAAAGTCATTGCACAGGTAAATCTCAATTGTGTAGGTTTGTACTTATTACTGTAGGGTAATCAGGAATTAAATAGTGATGAATAATTTAGATAGTTAATTCATTTCTGCGTATCAATCTTTTTTTCGGTTTTCAGAGTGTGACTCTCCCTAGAGATATATTTGTACTATCTACTGCCTTAGCATTTATATTATGGCCTGTGAAAAGCAAAAATGTTGGTGATAAACTACCAACAGACCAGACTGCTTCTGTTTTGGAAGATGCAGATAGATTATTTGAAAATGGTCATTATGAGGAGTGCTACAATTTACTCACAGATAGTGAAGTAAGTATTCTGTATAAGGAGTATATAATCAGTAAGACAATTAAAAGTTTGTCAATTGTAAATAAACATAATTTTGTAAAGTAAACAATTTACTGGAAACCCTAACAAAGTCTGAACTACTGCCCCCTTAGGCAAAACATTTGACGATTAGTAATCTAATAGAATGATAAATGTATGGGGATGACAATGTTTCAACTATATTATAGTATGTTATCAATGATATAGGTTACACATACATATGTTACCCATACACATTTTTCATTCTATTCCATTTCTATTTGCAAGCCTTTTGCCACTTGTCTAGGGGGGCAGGGGTGATTTAGATTGATGTGGTACTAAATAAATGTATTAATATTATTTGTATAATACTGCACATACCACAACACAATTATACTAACCACAAATAAATAAGTATGTGTTTCTATAAATATTCAGGATAGTCAATAACCAAATTGTACACTGAGTACATAGGTTGTCTTGCAAGTATATATTTTTAGCCTTGGTGTTATTATTACAACTATCAATATGGTAAGAATATACCAATTTCATGTATAGTTCTTTTCATTTTTCAGTGCCGGGATAATGTAGAAATTCAATGGCGAATATGTCGAACTTTATACAATATGTCAAAAGAATCAAAATATGATAAACAGTACAAAAAAAATCTTGTTCTTCAAGCATACGAAATAATTGTAAAATTACTAGATAGTACTAAGGATCATTATGCTGTACATAAGTGGTATGCCTTGCTGTTAGATGCAAAAAGTTCTTATAGTGGAACCAAAGAAAGAATAAAACAATTGGAAAATGTAAAGAAGCATATGGATGTAAGTATTATATTAACCTTACATTTTTACAGATGTTCTTGCAAAATATGGAAAGATTTTCCATTGTTTGTATTTTTTAGTTAGCAGTGACATTAAATCCAAATGATGCTACAATTTTACACATGCTTGGAGAATGGTGCTACCAAATCACTGAGCTGCCATGGCACCAAAGGAAAATAGCTGAGGTTTTATTTGCTGCCCCACCATATTCTAGTTATGAAGAAGCTCTGGAATATTTCTTGAAAGCAGAATCTGTTCAACCCAGATTTTACAGCCTTAACTTGTTAAGACTGGGTAACTGCTACTTGAAATTGCAAAAAGAGGACCAAGCTAAATATTATCTGCAGTTAGCAGCAAGTTATCCAGCTAAATCAAATGATGATCACCGAGCAAATACGGAAGCTGCTGAGTTGTTAAAAAAAATTAAATGAATTCAGAATACTTTGTACCTGTACTGTATTTATAAATTAATGCTATTCTGTATGTTCTGGTGCTAATTTATAAAGTTATAATTTGTATATGTGTTAATATATTACAAGCAATTGTATTACATATTTTTTGAGAAATATTAATGTGGTAATTTATTATTTTTCACAACTTTATACATTTGTGCATTTTGTTTTGAAAAGCTATTATAATATAGTCTAAGATCCGGTCTAAAAAATATATACCCTCATCTGTTATTTAATTAAATTATATAGTTTATGCTTGATAATGTATACATTGATACATCTCAACATCGCAGATAGGTTGCCTAGCTAAATTAGGTGCTGATAATGATTCCCCATTGGTTATTTATGAAAATCTAGCATCTGAGTAGCTGAGAAAGTATACCCCAAGTAATTGGAAAGTTTGCTTACTTCCTCTCTGTGCAACTATCGTATGTTATTTATTCGAATTACATATCAAATGAAAGCTTATTTTATTCCCGATCCAACCATTTAAGAGAGAGAAAGTTTGTTGAAACAATGTTATTGTACTCGCCAGTTAGCGCCACTGTCAAGTAAGGTGCTGAAGTGTTATCATCATCATCATCAGCCCGTTGCAGTCCACTGCTGGACATAGGCCTCTCCCAATGTACGCCACAAAGCCCGGTCTGCTGCTTTATGCATCCAGTCGTTGCCTGCCCCCTTATGAAAGTCATCCCGCCATCTGGCCAGAGGGCGACCCACGCTACGTTTACCAAGACGCGGTCTCCACTCCAGAACACGCTTACTCCAGCGGTTATCGGTTCTGCGACATATGTGGCCAGCCCATTGCCACTTCAACCTACTAACTTTCAGAGCTATGTCGGTCACTCTAGTTCTCTGACGGATCACTTCGTTACGAATTTTGTCCTTCAGAGAGACTCCGAGCATAGCTCTTTCCATAGCACGTTGAGCGACTTTGAGCTTATGGATTAGCCCCACAGTCAGTGTCCATGTCTCAGCTCCGTACGTCATTACAGGGAGGACGCACTGGTTAAACACTTTTGTCTTCAGGCTCTGTGGTATATCCGACGAAAATATGTGGTACAACTTCCTGAACGCTGCCCAGCCCAACTGAATCCTCCTATCGGCTTCCTTTTCGAAGTTGTATCTACCCAACTGCATTAGTTGCCCGAGATAGACGTACTCCTTGACAACTTCGAGAGGCGTGCCATCGACGATTACTGATTCCGGAGCGACGAGATCATTAGACATGACCTTCGTCTTGTCCAGGTTCATCCGGAGACCAATTCGTTGGGAGGCTTCATTTAGGCTATGCAGCATCTCTTGAACTTCCTGCAGCGATTCTGCCATGACTACGATATCATCGGCAAACCTTAGGTGCGAGATGTATTCGCCGTTTATATTGATGCCCCGCCCGTTCCAGTTGAGAGTCTTGAAAACGTCTTCTAGTGCATTTGTAAACAGTTTCGGGGATATCACATCCCCCTGTCTTACTCCTCGATGCAATAAAATCGGTTTTGTTTGACTGTTCTGTACTTGGACGGACATAGTTGCAGCGTCATACAGGCTTCTCAGCACCTTGATGTATCGAAAATCAGCTTGGCACCGCTGCAGGGAGTCCAGAACAGACCAGGTCTCGACGGAGTCAAAGGCCTTCTCATAGTCCAAGAAGCATAGAAAGTACCACCATAGAAAGCAAGACACAGAGGCTGATTATATTCATGGGTCTTCTGTATAATCTGCCTCACAGTGTGTATGTGGTCTATGGTGCCAAATCCTCCTCGAAACCCGGCCTGCTCCGGTGGCTGGAAGTCGTCCAACCGTCGCGTCAGCCTATTTGTGAGGACCCTCGAAAACAATTTGTAGACGTGGCTCAGGAGTGATATAGGGCGGTAGTTCTTAAGAAGGGTCTTGTCTCCCTTCTTGAAAAATAAAACTGCCATGCTCCTGCTCCACGCTTTTGGAGTTCTCCCTTCGTGGAGAACGGAGTTGAAAATACGCTGCAGCTGCTTAAGGATAGGAGTTCCTCCTGCCCTTAAGAGCTCAGTTGTTACTCCGTCCTCACCCGGGGCTTTTCCATTTTTTAATTGTTTGAGGGCCAACTCGATTTCGTCAATGCTGACGTCGGGAAGTTCGTCGGTATAATGTCGGACTAAAGCAGCTCGGGGATCGCAGGGGACGGGTTCAGGTAGCGGAGATTGCGAGGCATACAACTGGCCATAGAAGTCTTCCACCTCCGAGAGGATCTCTGGCTTAGAGGAGACGACCCGACCATCGGCGGTAGTCAGCTTATTCATATGGCTCCTCCCGAGTTGTTTCACGAATACTTTGGAACCTCGGTTTTGTTCTATTGCCTCTTTAATAAGGCGTGTGTTGGAACACCGAAGATCCCGCCGTACCGCTTTTCGAATATGTTTCGTGAGTGCTTGCTGGTCTGCCACCGTGGCCTGTGTATTTGCTCGTCTCTCTCTCATGAGTTCCAGAGTCTCTTCTGAAAGTTTGGACTTCCTGCCCGCATGCCTATTCCGATAGAACCTGTTACCCACATCCCTCACGACTTCCACTACTCTGCTTAAGTCCTCGTCAACGTCACGCTCGGTTTCCAGCACATCGAATCAGTTTTGAAGTTCCATTTGGAATCTTTCAGAACCAGCAATGGTTTGGAACAGGGTAGGCCGAAGCGTGGACTTTATCAGACGGGTGCGTTCTAGCTTGAAGTTTATATTCAGAGTGCCTCGTACAAGTCGGTGATCACTTCCGGTGTTAAACCTGTTGATCACTGAGACATCTCTGAATATACGCCTCTTGTCCGTCATGATAAAGTCAATCTCATTTTTGGTCACGTTATCGGGGCTCTGCCAGGTCCACTTCCTCTGGGGTTTCTTCTTGAAGAACGAATTCATCAAGAATAGCCCCTCTCGCTCTAAGAAGTTGACCAGCATCTGCCCCCTGTGATTCCTTGACAGTGCTGAAGTGTAGCTAATAATAATATAATTATTTATTATGATAACGCTTTCGTATTTTTAGTGTGGAATTGTCTTTTAAAAGGAAACAAATTATTTTGTGTACATGTCACTAGAACCACATAGAAAGGGTTATAATAATATAATGATGAATGAATACATCATCATATTATACTTTGCATTAAATTACCACTTACTTTTTAGAGGGTTACAACCTTAGAGTATGTAACCCTCTTAAAAGTAAGTGGTAATTTCATGCAAAATAATTCACAATTATATTCTGTCTAGATAAAAACCCGCGTTACCGACCCACAAACAGTGACATTTGGAGACCACGCTACAATAGCGCCTCTAGCGGCGAATCCAAACGCAATAGCCCTCATTTATTCAGTTTCTGCACGAGCAGCGAGATGCAGCCAGTTCTTTTTAAAGATTTCCGATGGTGAAACAACAATATCATTCTTTTTTCATTCACCCATCTATTAATTTATCAGCCATATTACAATAAATAATGAAATAGCAAGTTATAAAATTTTGAAATAATAAGATTTTCGTTCAAAATGTGCGTCTGTCAAAAAGAGATTTTGTCGATCGTGTAGGCGCAATTTGATATCGGTGAATACTATTATAACGACAGTAAAATAGGTACAAATTACTGTCGTCATCATTTTTATACGGACCTATGATTTATACATAAAAAGAGGAGGGACGTACTGGTCCCACGTCACGTACGCAACGCATTATGATTATGTATGACGTTGATTATTTATATGAAAATCTATGCAATACACAAACTTGTTCGATGCAACGTTGCTTATTTCACGTGTTCTATTTAGGTTTTATTTTACCACTTTGTTTCTAGAGCATGGTTCTAGTTTCTACCATTATTCTTTGGTCATACTCTTTTAACTCGTTATTACCATCAAAAAGAATATAATCACTACGTTTAGAAAATCTCACTGATAAACAAATATCAACAAGAGAAAGTAAGTCAGTGGGTAGCATTAATTTGCTACAGCGCAGCGCAGCGTGGCGATGTCACTTAAATCGCAGCATAGAGAAAATAAGTATTTAGTCTATGATCGTAGCATCCGCGTGATTACCTCAGACAAAGGAATATATGGACCGGTTATACCTACAAGAAACAGGTGCCTACCTACTGTCTCCTAGGACGCAAAACATGGCGGAAATCATAATAGATGCCAAGATAGAATGGTCAAAGATGATCGATATCAATATTTTTTTTAAATCGATTTTATGTTATGTACTGACTTTTGCAAAGGAAGTTCCATGTTGGTTAACATATTTTTAGGGATCCGTACCTGTAAAAAATATAACTTCTAAGTCAACGAAATCAAAAGATACTTCTACGTAAGAAAATTTCGGCAAAATGAAACAAGTTGAAATATTTATTAAACCAGTTTTTTTTGCGGAGCTCGTTATGAAGTCAAAGCCACACAGATCGACCGCTATTCATTACCTTCTATCAGTATCCTACAGTTTTTAATGTTATAGCTTATCACGGCTGGTCTGTGAATAGGCGCGCACGTGAAACGCGTCTGATGGCAGTCTCCCTAAGTCCCTACCTAAAATACTCATGTTTAGCCAAATTTGGTTAGACTGGAGAGCGACAAAAGTAAGTTGTGACAAGGGCTCCATATCAAAAAGGCAAAGACTTTGTATAGTTAGGTATTATACCTACTAGGTTTAATCATTGCCCTTACGTATAAACAAGTACCTAAGTTGTGGTAACAAAACAACTTTAATCATTATTCATAGAAATGAATAATGTTAAGGAAAGAAAACTTCGGTGCGACACTTTATCGTTTATTTTCTTTCCATGGTACCTGAACCTTAAATCTAGATAAGTTTTTATAACACTTTTAATGAGCAATAATCATCGATTTATATTATGTTCGACATTATTTTTAGTATAAAATAGATATCATTGTAATCAAATTCAACGAGAAATTGTAATTATGTATAAATAATAATGCTTTGGTACGTTTGTTGTAATTAAAGAGGACTGATAATTTTTTCTGAATGTATTAAATTATATTTCGGACACCATGAGATGCGAAAACTAGGCCGCCTCTTGATTTCAAAAAAATAATTAGCATTATATACTTGTCTTATGAAGTCGTAAGCTTTCGGCAAGAGAAAGTGCGATGTCAAGGCGAATTTCCAGATTTTTTTCTGAATATTTTTGTTGCAAAGGTAATCCTCTGGTCATAGCGATTTGCCTGCTCAAGCAACAGAGATTGTTCATTATGAAATCCATTTTTTTTCTTTAATTCGCCAAAAACGTTTTTTAATAAAGTGATATTTCCTTACTCTGCGTCTAAAATAAAAATTGTTTAACAAATTAATCAAGATTTAGGCATAATCGTAGAATTAATTAGGGTAGAATATTTCAAACTAGATTAATGTGTATAAATTGATAAAGGAAATTTGAAAAATTATGGACCGAGTGGGATTTAAACCCCTCTGGGAAATAGGCGTGACTTCATGTATGTATGTATGTAAATTATATTAATTGACATTATCTATAAAAGCAAAGTGGCACTCGCGTCACTATTGTTTGTTTACATATTAACATGTCAACAAACAATACTAGCAGAACCAAAGAAACCGAATTTCAAGCTAAACGTAACTAATATTACTTAATGACCAGTGATGATATGATATGAGTATATAGTGATAAATATAATTAGTCATTTGTAATTATTTTACCAAATAATTCATGAAAACGAACACTAACCTGTAAAATGATATTGGAGGCCGATTTTCGTTCTTACGAGAGCTACACTGTATTATACTACACTGAGGGATTCTGGAATTCAAGCCCAGATTTCAAAAAGGAGCTTAGATTCAGCTCTTAGTCTTTAAATTTAATAAAAATCACAAAAACGGTACGATACGATAACGCAATCACTTGACAGCCAATATACCACAAATCGATCACAAAACATGGCGGAATCGGCACCCAAACACATTATCGTGACGTTACCGCTCAAATGTTTCCAGTAGTCTTGTGCCTGCTCGGTCTTTTTTAAGATCGCTCCGAACTAGTTCATATTTTCGGACAGTGAACTAGTTCATTCTATTAGTTCTAATAGCTTCGTTAATATTACAAGCCAGAACTATTTTACGAAAAAAAGTCGTATACATATAGTTTTCTTAAATAGCCAGATTAGTAGATCATTGAGGTTTTTGTTATTGGGTCTTCGCTCTCGGTCAGCATTTTCAAACAGCACAGCGCGAACCACAAAGAAAATAGTCAAATACGCTCTCAACTAAGTACTAACAAAGACATTGTAATTTATCACTACGTTTAGGAACTAGACATCTACATAATATTATGTATAAAATAACCGAGATAGTTGCTATTGTATTAATTTTACATAAGTATAATATTTGATTTTCCTTCATATTTGAACATGCTTAGGACTGTCATTCTGGTCGATCGCTTATAAAAAATGGTAACACAGACTACTTAGAGATATCTCGTTCTCGTTCGCACAATATGATCGCGCGGTTTACAATGTACGAGAACGAAAAGAACTATTTGACCTATTAGACCGATTACAAAAAAGCGTTCGGAAACGTTTCTTCTAGTTCAGTGCGAAGATACGGTTCCTATTCGTTCATCGTTCGCGAACTACACAAGACTAGTTTCCAGAATTAGCAAAAACAATCTACATGTCATTCGCTTTCCATATGTGTTGTACTTAGGGAAAGCGAAGTGACATGTAGATTGTTCATGGTTTATGTTCGCTGGTTAGAAAGAGACAAACAGTAATTTGTTGTTACTATGTCGATTCCCTTGATAAAAGTTTATATAGAAGATTAGGGCGCCTTCATAGATATACCTCAATGTCGACACTTCGACAGTTGCCATCGATCGACGAACAAAGACAAACTGTCAACAAGTTTGACATTTTTGACAACATTCAAATGGCATTTGAAAGAAGTTCGTTATGTGTTATTTTCAATGTGTAAAATATTATTTGATTATTACTGCAGTTATTTCCTTTAGTATTGTTTATTTTATTAGAAATCGTATTCTTGGTATTGCTAAAATTATGGCTTTATACAGTAAGGATATAGACGAACCGTTGAGTGACGATGAAGTATATTTCGGCAAGCTCACACTTAAAGAATTGAAAAAACATATTTTGTGGGATAAACAACCAAAAACGTAAGAAAAATAATTTTAAATGTACATATTAGCGATTATAAATCGGTGTATTGCAGCGCACCTGCCAACGCCTCAGATAAACTAGCGTCCTGGTCACAATGGAATGATTTTTGATTTGTGTGATGAGCATAATGATTTGTTCTGTCTGGGTGTAATTTATCTATATTATGTATGTATTTAAAAATATTTAAGTATGTTTATCAGTTGTCCGGTTGCCATAATACAGGCTCTGCCTAGTTTGGGATCAGATGACCGTGTGTGAGTTGTCCCAAGATATTATTATTATATTATTATTTATAAAGATACTTTTATTAATGTAATTGGTGGCTGACGTGTTTAATAAATACATAGTAAACGTAACATATGTCGTCATTAACTGCAAAGCCATACCTGTGCATGCCACACAAATTATGTACTAACCTGGTATTTTTTAAATATATACATATGTAACTTGTATTACTGAATTAGTATGCAAAGGTGTAACACACCCTAATTTCGAACAATAATTCCAATCTCTGAGAGAGTCAGTATTGCTGTTAGATGGGGCTAGTTTCCAACCCTGGGCATATACTAAACATGTTAGAATTTCCTATTAACTCTGGGTCTTTTCTTAATTCTAAATGAAATTCAACATAATTAAAAAAAAAATTATGTTATAATACTTATATAATAACTTTATGATAAAAATAAATTATTTTTTACAGAAATTGTGCAATGAGTGCTCTGAACAGTCCCAAAGATTCTGGAGATGCCAATCAAAGCTTGCAAATCTTACAAGCACACTCACAACCTAACTTACTATCTGACAGAGATAACTCTTATTCAAATTCTTCAGAGCTTAAAAGTCCTGGGTGGGACATGAAAGCAGATGATAGTTTTATTAAAATGGAAAATATGGTTGCTCAATTATGTGTTTCACCAAGAAACAATGACAAGACTGAAGAACTAAACAATACATTAGAAGTAATTGAATACATTTTAAATAATCCACCTAGTAGTGCTGCTAAAGGTAACCTTGTAGCTGAAGTGAATAATATTAAACTGGAAAATAATAGTCCCAAGTCAAAAGCTGATGGAGATGTTTACCAGTCTCCACCAAAACAATTAACTAGAAAGAAAAATAAAGCTGCAAATAATTCCCCACTGCCTCCTCTGAATACACCAGTTAAAACTACCAATAAAGCAGAAGGATACTTTACACCTATGGATGTAAAACATAAACCTATTTTCAAAACACCTGCTCAGCCTCTTTCATCAAAAAAACCCTCTGCAACATCTTTGAAGAAGACCCCAAGTAGATCAAATGCATATCAACACATTAGTAGTCCAGTGGCTTCATACATAAAGAATTGTCCAATAGCACCTCTAGTGAAAGATGTACACCCTAAAAAACCATTGCCAGGTCCTTCATCAATTCCGAAATTTGTTAAAAACCCTCCAGCAGCCAAACCGAGCAATAAAGAAAATGTCAACTTACCATCTGTGGCATACAAAAGTGCTAAAAAAACTAAAGTTGTAAGTGTATGAAAAATACTTTTTCGTTAATAGACTCCCAGATGTTACAAATTTCTTATACATATATAATAATGCTAAGCATACTGCAATTCTACAGGCAATGAAAAGAACATGCTTTGGTTTGCATTGCGATTGCAACCTTTTGCCTATGATAACAGTGTTTTATAAATCCTCAGAAACAAAATCAACAAAAATGGTAATAAAAAAACTGTTAGAATAGAAAAGTATAATTAACTTTTTTGATTACAGATTGATATGCCAGATGAGCACAAACTTCCACAGAGTCATTGGACAAAGAAAATAATGACATCTTTGCCAAAACCTATGGTTATGAAACATGATCACAGGGAACTAAACTTTGCTAAGAAAAAGCTATTGCCACAACAAGAAGACAGCTTTGCTGATTTATCATATCATCAAGCTGAAGTATCTGTGTGTACACAGAAATCTGCATACAAGTCTAAAAAGAATTTTTAATTTTTGCCTTTTACACAATTTAATCTTTGATTATGGATTGATCTTTCAAAATACACAGTGACATTTTGACTGAGTACAACCATATTTTATTTTCCTTATTACTTTTTACAAGTAGTCTGTCTGCTGGCCACACTATTTCCGTTTGGTTGATCAACGATCGCATAGGAATCGAATATACTATAAATTATTGGCCAGCGATCTTTAATTTTGTTTCGATCGTTGGCATAGGTGAATTATTTCTATCGCTGAAACGCAAATGTATTAAATGCAAAATTTAAAACATTGTCCTGTACATGTACAAGACAAACATTGAGCCATATTAGTTCAGCCCCCTTAGACAAGTGGCAAAACGTATGGGATTGACAGTCATCGATTACATAGTCGAAACATTATGTCATCCCCATACATTTATCATTCTATTCGGTTTCTATTCGTCAAGTGTTTTGCCACTTGTCTAAGGGGGCAGACGTATTGCCGAGATATTATGCATTTCTTTTTTGTAATGGCCGACATATTGTAGGATACATATTTCATGTAGGTAGGTAGCAGATAAATTTATAGACGAGGTGTACGTGCTATCAATACGCTACGCTAATGTATGATACATGAGACTTTTAAAATTCAAATAGGGAAAGGATGTGATCACTTAGTCCACACATACATAATATTATTGTCTGCAGTCCGTTCAGACAGACAATACAACCTAACTGTTCCATCAAACTGCTCACAGTGGTATTAGTTGAGGTGGACCTAGGGCCACTAAGGAGAACTGGCCACAAATACTTACAATCCTTGCGAGCAAGTTTTACGAAATTGTTTGCTCTAATGAATCTAGAACGATGAATATATTTTTGTGATTAATTTTAATTTAGCGTGTAAGTTATTGTACTAATTTTAACATAGGATAATTGCAAAATGCACGATTATTTCCAATAACACGTTTATTGTATAAATGGTATTACTAAAAATTACATAATATCAAAACTTCCACGCCTTTATTAAAATAGGCTGCCATTATTTTAATAATACCGTCAGATGCAAATATAATTATTAAATAATCATAACAACTAATCAATAGCTTTTGTGCAATTAAAATATTTTCCATTTGTAATTTACGTTTAAATGCGTTTGTAACGATATATTAAGAGTAGTACTACAATAATAATAAGAATACAGCAGCTTCATAGTTGTATAGGTATCGGCGAAAGTAAATACATTTCCATAATAATATCATGCATACTTAAATACAACGTCTACCAATAATAACGATTAAAATGTTTTTGGCCAATCATTACTTTAGATCGGAGATACATGTATAATTGTACACAATAGAGATAAATCCTGCATCAAGTTACTATAATACACTATGCACAGACATGAATTATTGACTAATATATTGTAGGCTTATAATAAATAGAGCACCTATTTTTTTATTTAGTACCTGTTTAAGCATAAATTAGGCCACAGGTATATACTTTCATAAGATAATGTCGAAAATGAACTGCCTTGTTTAACATACGACAGTTTATTTAAAAATTAGTGCACTACGGTATATCTTATTAAGAAACTTCACTTTCTTTAGGTACGCTTAGAATAAAACGTTTACAATTCGAGAGTTATAAGTAAATAACTTACGTCTGAAAACCTGCATTAATATGCCATTCGTTTAATTGAATTCCTAACCATAATATCCTATAGTATTATATAATATAGCAAAACAAGCCACGATACGTAACGCAGAGGAATACAAATATAGCTGAATAATATTTAATACCGAAGACTAGATTAATATATGTATGTTGACTTTACAAATAAATAGGAATCACATTTATTATCATTAAAAGAAATGCTTAAAAATGTCTTTGAATATTCACCACAAATACGTAAAGCCTTGTTTCAACTGTAATCTTGTACTTACGATAGAACACTTTTAATTAAGTTTGTAGGTATTTAATTAAAAAATAATCAGTAAATAAAATATACGTCTAACAGTTGTAATTAGCACCACAAAAATATGAAATAACAATATTATATTACGAATATAAAAAGCTGACTTATATGTCTACTTAATAAAAGTGTGCCAGTGTAGGTTTTATTTTATAACAATATAGTAGCGTTAAATAGTTAAATCTATCAAATATTAGAATACATGTATTGTTTATTCATAAATCTGTTACACCATGCCTAAACACCACTATTTTTATATCCAATGGAGCCGTTATGCGTAGCCACAAATATGATTCTAACATTGTTTATTTAAAAGAGCATTTAAATCCCTTGAACTATGTAAATCAATATAACATGGTAAACTTTTAAAATAATTTAGTGCTATAATAGGTATTATCAAAAATCTTTTCCTACGCATTTGTACGCTTATAGTAAGGTCAATGGTGACAACTTTGTTGACTATATAATTATGTCTTTCGCCACCACTGATATTCAAGTCAATTAGTAAAAAATAACCAAGTAAGAGATTCTAGAACTAAACATAAAAATATAACAAATCATTAAAAAGTATACGTATCCAAAAATAAAAACATTAAATAGTAATATCAAAAGTGCTAATTAATAACACTGGCAAACAAAAGTGCCAACACCCACTCATATTTAAAGCATGCCAGGACGGTCGGACTCTTGATTTCCAGATTTCTCGAAGAACATAAAGTCCTGTAAAAATCATCAAATAATTATGTTATTATCAAAGATTATAAAGCATGTTTAGTATACATAGGTGTATAAACCAATAATGTCAAATAACCATCAACCAAAACGTGATAGTGTTAGGCCTTGCTATGCCATGGGGGGTTCTTAGGTCTTGGTTTTTGTCTGCACGCCGCAATTATATAAACCGAAAGTCGGCCATTTCACTTGCAAAGTGACATGATGCTAGACTAAGTAAATTAAGCCATTAGCCACCTTGTTACCTGCTTAACCTTTTGAGCGCCCCAGACATGTATAGAAGACAAATGTTTCCGTGCCTTTATTAGAAGAAAACACCTAATCGTAACCTTTATTAATGAAATTACAGCAAAATAATGCTTAGTTTTATTTTGTGCGTATTTTTACTACTGCCTTCAACTCTTAAACTTACATTTATATTTCAATAGGTTGTAGTTGTAGGCCTTGGTTTATTTTAAATTCAACAAAATTATAGTAGCTAAGAATAAGTAACTGCCCCAGACGCCACAGGGCATCATAAAAATACGACTAGTGATGTGGTCCCGTAATAAGTTTCTAAGGAATCGATAAACTCTAACGTTTAAATAAAACATATTTACTGCGAAAGTAAATTAGAAAAAAATACAGTTCATGAAAATTATATTTAATTTATATACGTTTTTACACAAAACTTTAAACACAAAAAGAACTGTAGTTTGGTTTGTATTGATATCGATATTGTAACTCGGCCGTCTCTACAAAACTGATAGAAATCAGTGCCTCGGGCGCTACGGACATTAAAAGAATGGTACCGAGCAGATACACGTGTGACGTCACAGGCGCAAGCGAATCAAGGCTAGTGGAAAATAGTGCAGGATGTGAATGGGTATGGTATTTTAACCGACTTCAAAAAAAGAGGTTCTTAGTTCGTCAGAATATTTTTTTCTCATGATTCCGATGATGAACATAATAAATTGATTTGGAAAATTCTTTTTTAATCTAAAAGTATATACTTCCCGATTTGTCTTCCTATCAATGGAAGGAACTACCATCTAAGACACAGGCTCGGCCTTTGATATTTGTATACGTACCCATTTGAGAATCTCCTCTTCTTTTAAAGTCAGTAAAAACAAAGTTTAACGGATATTTTCCGCAGTTTAAGTAGATTATAATATACAGTACCAACGTTTTCAGTCCTTTCCAGGAACCACAATTAATAAATACATACCATTTTTTATTTTCCTTTCCCTTCTTTAATAAAAATTGAATTTGACGTGCTACGAGCGCCATAGGCATAGGCATGTTATGAAGACGACGAGATTACGTCATCAGAAAATAAGGATGTACCCAATTTTTTTATCGCAAAGGCCATTTAATGTCAGTTTTGTCATTGTTTACATTGTATTCTGCTTTTTCTTATTACTGTTGTTGTAAATAAGACAAATGATTTCTAAATACGTCATTATCTTTATTTATCTGGTATATTTAAATAACAAAATAACACGTAAATAACAGTTATCGATGAATAATTAACCTCATCGCTACTTTTTACTTTAATTATATTCGTTATACATTTATAGCTTGGCGCTGGAGGACACATCGCGTTCGGCATAGGTTGGCGCTCAAAAGTTTAATTTCATATGTTTCATGTTGATGATCTAAGATGAAGGTAAACATATTACCTTGTTGATTTGAAGAATTCTATTTAAAACATGACTTATCAAGACGTATAGCTTTTTTTTTCAAAATATGTCTATTTTATCTAAATAGTGTAGACAATAAGGAATATGCATGTGATTCAAATATGAGCCAAATATTTTTCTTAATTATCTCTTTTCTAAATTTCGAATTATTCATATAACATTTTTTTTTTATATACTTTAATACAGTACTTATACGTAGGTTTTGTTATTTTTTGTTTTAATAGTTTTTAAAAACAAAACGTAGATACATTACAGGGCATAATCATTTTACAGCTATTTAATAGTTGTTTGATACGTAGACTTCTAGGTACGTCACGCCAAGCGCGCCGAAATGGCGGGCGTTAAAAGTGCTAGGTTTAAAGTATTAGGATTCTATTTATAACATTTTATTTCTCCGTAATTATCGTGAAGTGGCGCTTTTTTACAATTATTTAACGATGTAAGGTCACGTATGAAAAAAAATTGCATGCATATTCCCTATTATGAAAATAAGTAAATACAAGTGGACGTTAAAAGAAAAAGAAATACGTACAATTAGGAAACATGCTCCGAGAAGAACTGCTTTTATTTTCACGTCTAAGTCCATGGGAAATGTAATTCCGAAGTAATCAGAATCAGTAAATGCTTCGCGTGCCAATCCCGACCATTGCTTTGTTATTTTACCAACTTTGGTATCGCCATCCTTAGAGTAGACCTGAAATTAAGTTTTAACAATTATTTACCTACACTTTATATAAAACTTTACGAAGATTTAAACGAGACAGGGCTACAGCTTCTAATACCATGTTCTCTGATCTTTTCAGAAGTGCCATGTTTTAGCACGCAAGGTATGTTTACATGCTTTATATAAATGTACTCCAATCCAGATGTGGAAAGAAACTTACATGGAATTCGACATCTCCACAAATAGAGAAAGTGCAAACCGGTCCCTTAATTCGAAGAACCACGTCACCAACTGCATTTTTGATAACGTAGCAAGGCTTGCAGATAGACCATTCCTGCTCAATCGAGCCAATAACAGTGCCAGGTGGGGACGACACCTCCATGCTTTGCAACCAGCATGGACACCAGCACGAGTCACAAGCCAAAGGACGATGCAGGTGGATCACCTGAAATGATAAAAATATGCACTCATATAAGCTAACCCAGTGGAAGAAATTACCAGGTTGATAAAGAGTAGCCCTCTTTTTCTTATAGATATTTTATTAGTGGAGTTTCGCGACATAATAATGCCGTTTTTAAGGATTAGAAACTAGGAACATACACCCACATTTTGGCCAGTTTGTTATAGGTCCCAAAGTAATAGGGGGCGAGCCTATTGCCAATAACTGAGTACAAATCTGGGATCCATGCTGCTACTAAGAATTACCTAATGCCAAAACCTACTAACACTTGACCTGAGATTCGAACACAGGACCTCATGCTCAGCAGTCACGTTTAGCGACCACTAGATCAACGAGGCAGTCCACACACGAGGTATTTTTTACTGACGTCAAAATCCAAGTAGGATCATTTCAGGATTCCGACCTAGTACACATCGCCGTGACTAAAACTGCAAATTGTGTCAAATTCAAATTATTATAATAAATGATTGCACAAAAATGTTATGATGCGCAAGACTGTTGGAACTTCCGAATTGAAATAGAGACGCTAGCAGGGTCATACCAGTTCTAGGTAGAACTAATTAAACTACTAAAGTGACGGTGGGATACACGTATTGTTTCATATACAACATAAGATTTGCCAGCCGGCCAGCAAGAGCGCTTGCGCACTATATCTGTATTTCGTATTAAAAAAAACATACTAGATTAATAATATAAGTAATAATAATTTCAATGTACTTCGTTTCTATAGTTGTCCATAATTTTCATGTCAAATGGTCGCATGGGCCCACAGCAGTTTCGTGTGCAACAATCATTGTCTTCAACAGCATAATATACTTTTTGGCCAATACTATTTTTTATAGTGTACTTGTTGTTTGTTTCGAATCCTACGAATGCCTCCAACAGTTCCACTTTCTGATGCACAAGAAGCTGGTCAATCATAGATAGGTATTCCAATCCGGGTGGACAGTTCCTGAGCCCTTGTGGAATACTCATCCATCCACCTGAAAAAAAAAACATAATTAGCTATGTTATTAACATAAACTATGTGTTATTAACATATAAACACATGAACAATACTCACATAACATAAATATTATGTAGTGAGATTAAAGTAAATATGAATCTATAATTAAACTAACTAAAATATCAAATACAAAATATGTAAGATGTTAAGTATAGATAGATGTTATATGTTTAGTAAACACCCTCCACCACACTATGATCGATATCAAAATGCAACCTTTTTTCTTCATCTGACAAAAACTTTTCATAACCACAGGAGCGAGATTTAAAGATTTGTTTATAAATCCTATTAAGGCTTCTCTTTACACTAGTAATGCTTAATGTTTCAATGTAAACGCGCTTTTCTCGCACATCAGCAATAGCAACACACTTTTTTTTGTGAACATAACACTTTAAACTATACCACTTAATAACTTTTTTACTCTTCTTATCAGGAATATCTGAGAAGAGGTCTATAGTAGTTTTTGTATTACTTAACATTCTGTATAAGTTACAATAAATACACCGAAATATAATTCAAAAGGTTGTTATTGCTTGCACTGTAGAATATCACTGAACATAATGTCCTTAATGACAACATAGTATCAATACTCGCAAAGCTAGCCTATCATTGCACAAACAATAAACACCCTTATCTGGATAGGTGTCAACAACTCATGTTTAAAGATCATATAAGACAAAGACTTACAGCAATGAGCTTTGTTTTACTATTATATAATTAAATTAGAAAAAAGTATGCGTAGAGATTAAATTTTATTTCACGTTTTGACTTCTTCCTTATCATACATGCGACTGTAACACATTCCACACTACACAATGTTATTTTCTTACAAATATTTAAAAAATTAAGAAAATTCCGTACTGGAATGGAGATATTATATTGATGACTAGCTGCCCGGGGTTTTACTTTTATCAAGCGTATTAATATCAATAATTGTACCCTACAGGAACAACTTCAGTAGAAAACAAAAAGTATATGTCCTAATAATGTTCCCGTGACCGAATGCCACGGCGCGGCGGCCTGTCTCAGCTAACAGTATGCAGGAGATATTTTAGTGTACAAGTATGCGCGCTAATACAGGTGCTGCACTCCTAACTTTATTGCATTGCATGCATACTCCCTATTCCCTCACTCTCATAGTTCAACAGGACAATAGACTAACACGATTAGAGAGAGATCATAGGACCAAAGGCTTCAAGTGCCTTCCGGGTGCTCAGAGGGGTCTCGACTTGTGAAAACGGTCACCCATCACAAGACTGATCGCAGTGAGCAAGGCTAAAACTAGCCGAAGTTTAAAAAAAAAATCGTTGCCCCATACTAAGAATTTCTCCTGTATCGCGGGTTTGTTTCACGAACATGAAATATCACATACACAAATACCCACTTGGGATAAATATCTGCGGATTGCACAAATTTTTGTCCCGTATGGGAATCGAACCAGCAACCCTTAGCGCAGCAGTCCAATTGCTTAGCCACTGCACTAAAGAGGTTGTCTATCGAAGAATCAAAGATCGACTGAGCTGCACCGTAGCTATGTATGTTCTATTGTATGTATAATCTGGGTGGTGGAGGTCATGTCAAAAGTTGAATAAATTTCATTCAAACCCATCATCGTCATCAGCCAGAAGACATCCACTGTTGGACAAAGGCCTCCCCCTTAAACGCCACAATGAACGACAACATGAAATAGTCAATCTCCACCTTGAAAGTGATTACAAATTTTCAAATCAAAAACTCGAATTTAAAATATTACTAGTACTCGCCATTAGGAACTATCAAAATGTTTGAGTAATACGGCAGAATGAGTGTGTGTCTTGGTGATTTGTGTAGAATTTAACATTTAATAGTATAAATAAAAAACCTGTCTTGGCCACTCAAAGTAATGTAAATAGCAGTTTGCAAATACATAATAAAAATAAAAATGTTGTCTAATGAAATCTTTTTAATAATCCCAGATAGGTATTAGCAGCGTTTTTATAAGAATCTGAGTAATTATGTATTCAAATAGATAAAACAATTCCAAATGATACTGATAAATTTATTTGTTTAAGTATTACCTTACAACACTTCTCTGCACCATTCTTAACAATAATAGTTGACACATTATTATTACAATTATTAGTAAAAGCTCATACCTGGTGGGCCCTGAGGCCCAGGCTGCTGAACTACAGGGCCATAGCCTGGTTGTGGGTAGCCTGGCTGTGCATACCCTTGTGGATTCGGATAGCCAGACTGTGGGTTTGGGTAACCAGGCTGGTACCCAGGCTGATAACCAGGCTGGAACCCAGGCTGGAAACCAGGCTGAAATCCAGGCTGGAAACCAGACTGCATTCCTGGTAATGGTTGAGCTCCAGGAGGAAGTTGTGGCCCAGACGGAGGCATTGGGCCTGGTGGAGGGCCAGGATAACCACCTTGAGGATTCATTGGATAGCTTTCACCTTTACCATTATCTGGTGGAGGAGCATATCCTTGACTTTGAGGAAAATTTGGAGAATATGGTAAGGGTTTGTGCGACATGTTGATCTGTAAATTAAATATGAACATAAATTAACAGAAAAAAAGGTTTTATCACTATTTATATTATATATAAACATCTATTTATGTATTTACATATCTTCTGCTTAAAATATACTTAAGATAATGATCTCATCTGTTCTTTTAATAAACTTATATAGCTATATAGTGTTTAACCTATTTTTTAAGCGGTGGATTCTGGATGAACGTTCCGAAACCGCGCCTTATCACGATAACTAAATAATAATTTGTTATTATGTACTGCATTAAAACTTTTATTGATAATACTCTTTCTGAAAAAGCTATAGCAACTGATATTAATAGCGAATCGTATATCTATTTATATGAATAGCCAATCAATAGATAGAACGGCCAAAGCAAAAAGCATCTACAGTGAAAAGAAATTTAAGACCGCTTCAACTATGTACTCGTTAAAATGTATTATATCACCACTTACATTAAGTAAAATCAATGTTGTAAGTTTGGTTTAGTTAACCATATTATTATATAAATGTTTATTATTTAATTCAGTATCGAAATTAAAATATATTACAGCCTTTGTCTACTTTATTTCTGATTTGACTAGTTTTTCGTAAATTGCCTTTTGCCAAAGCTCATAGACAATGAGCAATGGTGATTTTAAATACAAGGTTTTTAAGCAGCAGGAAAACATCGCATATTATTATTTATAGTCTCTAAGACGATCTCACGATCATAATAAAATTAGAATTAGAATTATGTTTATTGTTTGTCACAGGTAAAGAAAATATAACATTTAGATGGTTTAAAAAGCAAACATTGGTATCGCTGTAAAAAATAAAAATAATAATAAAATTTATTTACAGCAATATCTGACTAGAAAGATAATAATTATTATTATTTACGGCACAATTATCAAAATAGGATGTATTTCTAAACCTTCGGATTTATTTCTGAACGAAACCAGTAGTGACAACCGTTACATAAAATCTGTTTCCGGTAAAATGTTGCCTATTTTTACTTAAAACTACTAAGTAGTAATTTCAGAAGTAGAAATATACTAACCATTTTTACGTGGAAGTTTTATTGACCTCGTACTATAAATATATATAATATACTCGACCTATCGACCTATACAAAGATTGTAGGTAGGTACTTGATGGACTATAAAGGCTTTTAATAATGAGGCAAATGAACAAATATCTGTTATTTACCAATTATATTCATCTTCCTCAGACATTTAGGATCATTATAATTTAAAAATTTCCTTTAATGATCTTTAAAACACCAACCGATAAATTATTTAACAATATTATTTATATATTTTGGTAGAATTTATTACATTTTAAGGGTAACACTAATTTCCGTTTGGTAGTATTTTGCATTCACCAATCAAACCATTGCAATAAGGTGCATTGACCAACCTGCTGCTGCTGCTGAATCTAGCCAGCAGTGAACAAGTCAGTTGGTAGATGTTTGCTTCCGCGTTTGTATCTTTGAAGTAACCACCATCGCGATGCAGCTTAAGTTGTTTTGCCACTCATCTAACTAAAATGGCGTCGCTGTTTATCAATTAGCTTGCTTTATGTGTACATTACTCAGTGATCGTATCCGAGTGAGTCATAAACCAACATAGCAATGACATTTTTATAGCACATAGTGAGAATACGTTTCTAAAACGTTGTGTAGACTGGCAAGTGCGATTTGAGGAACACAATAATGCGCGAATTCAAAGTGGTCGTGTTGGGCTCGGGTGGGGTCGGGAAAAGTGCTTTGACTGTGCAGTTTGTATCAGGATGTTTCATGGAGAAATATGACCCCACAATAGAAGACTTCTATAGGAAAGAAATAGAAGTGGACAATTCACCATGTGTTTTAGAAATATTGGATACCGCCGGCACGGAACAATTCGCTTCTATGCGAGATCTGTACATTAAAAATGGTCAAGGATTCGTCGTAGTATATTCATTAACGAATCATCAAACGTTTCAAGATATCAAGCCAATGAAGGAATTGATAACGCGCGTCAAAGGTTCAGAGCGCGTACCTATTTTGTTGGTAGGCAACAAAGCCGATCTGGAGCACCAGCGTGAGGTGTCGCACGCTGAAGGCTCCGCTCTGGCGCAGATGTGGGGTTGCCCCTTTGTAGAGGCCTCTGCCAAGAGCCGCACCAACGTCAACGAGATGTTCGCCGAAATCGTGCGTGAAATGAACGTTAGCCCCGAAAATAAAAAGCCAACTTATTGTTGTTGTACAGTGCTTTAATATTTAGAGTGTAATGTGGCATTTATTTCTCGTAAGACTGCAAAGGCGAGGCGGGATTATGCCTGCCTCCGCTCGACGGCCGGTCGTCTCCAGTGGGGAGCACGGCGACGGCGCGCCGGCCCCGGCCGCTGGGGCTCCGGCGCTCGCGACGCGCGTCATATCACATTGTTAATATCGTTGATACATACCATTGTCCAATCAAGGTGCTTTACTTATATTTTCATACTTTATTACTGGTAGATACTCCCGCAATAATGGTTATAATGTGAACAAATATCCTTATTGGAGCATGAATAGCTACTCAATTGCAATAAAAAACAAGCTTGATTTTGTTCATCAAATGTAAGTAGACACTTACAACAACTAACTGTGTCTAAGCAGAAACATGTATTGTAAAATAATATTAGTCAACTTTGTATATAATTTCATGAGATTAATGATGTTGAAGGGCAAGGACAATTTAGAAAATTAAAAAGCCATCCAATATGCAATAAACTAATGATTGTGTAGAGTGGTGTGCGATGATGAGTAAGAACTTACACCTAAGTGATGTTGCAGATTATATTTTATTGTGTAAATTATGTTTATATGAAAAATCAGTAATCAAGGAAA
This sequence comes from Abrostola tripartita, assembly GCA_905340225.1. Lineage (NCBI taxonomy): Eukaryota > Metazoa > Arthropoda > Insecta > Lepidoptera > Noctuidae > Abrostola > Abrostola tripartita. The sequence continues at coordinate 8,664,233 of HG996487.1, read as the reverse complement.
AGCAGAATGTTTTGTCAGTTGCGTGATTGTGTTTTAAAGTCTACCAGGATTTGTGATAATACATATAACAAAATACCTATAATAAAAGTTTTAAGTGGGAGATTGAAAAGTGAAGTTTTATTCTTCAGTAAATAAGGTAACCAATCCATTTTGATATTACACAATTTACACGATATATTTTAATACAAACTGTAGAATACACTTCTATTTACATTCTAGAGATAACAAATAAGTTGGGACTTAGAAAACTTTATTTTTACTATTCATTTCAAGGATAAATTGTCATTTCATTGTAATATAAAGCTAAATGTTGTGTTGGTAGCATTTTGTATATTATGCATAGGTACTAGGTATTTAAATTTAAACTAATTATACCAATACATTTGTGATATTCTATAGAAAGTAAATAAAAAAAATTAAACATAAATTTAGTCATTTTAACTCCGCCAATGTGAGTTTGGCTGTAATAATCCCAGGCTTTGTTCTGCATCAATATTGATTTATGTATCGTGATATCACACCATTGATGATCTTAAGTTATTCCTCATTTCAAATATTTTATACTATAATTCTCTATTACTACTTCTTTACAATTACTTACATCAAATATTTTGAGTAGGTAATAACCATTTTATTGTTGGCAATAATTTACATGACCTAAGAATTTTGCAAGTTGTCAAGGTCAGTTATTATAATATTATTAGCAATTATAACAATACAATTATGTGAAAGTCTCTTATTCACTCAAACAAGTATAAAAGGCCATATGCACAAGCCAATGCATAATAATTGATTGATATGTAATTTAAACTAAAGTTAATATGTACCAAGAATAGTTGGACATTATAACCACCCTAATATACACAATATTTTTGACTAAACATTGTTTTTCCTAAAACATGACTCATACATTAAATTTTACTCGACAAAAAATTTATTTATCTAATATAGAATACATTTTAATGAATAATTATAGGTTACAAGTTTTCACAATGAGCAAATGGTAGTCAGTTTAATTTGTACTTCACTAATCTTTTCTCTTTTGTGTAATAATTTTCTGCTTATTTAATTTAGTTGGCAAAACAGTTATTGGCCATTAATTGCCTAGTGCATACCAAGTGGGCACTCAACTGTGCAGATCATATCATCCACAATATGGATTGAATTGCATGATGAGCAACTGGTATGGCATTGAGCTGCTGATTGCTGACAGTGCAACAATTTAAACTGATATGCAGCTGCAGCGTTTACATAATGTAATCTAGCTTTTTGAGTAGGTCATCCAATATGTTGAAACCAGTGCAGTAATATTTACAGCAAAGACGTATTTAAGTCTATTGTGCATGGTACAGGTTTCTCCTAAACACAACGTATGGACTATGTAGAATTTTATAATAATGTAAAACATGTACTTAACAATATTATTGAAGGTGTATAGAATATAGTATACCTATATCTAACAGGGTCAACTATTTAGGTATTTACACATCTGAATGCAATAAATTTTTCCTTGTGGAAATCACCAAGTGGCACGGGTAAACGACTGGGGCCCGTGGCGCGTGCTGTTCAACGGTAACCAGCTGTTGGACCGTGACGTACGGTGAGCGCAATCATCCTAGTTTCTGCAATACTCATACACTACTAAGTTACTTACTGCTATAACACTGTACCTAACACATTATATTCTCTTTGCAGGCCTTAAAACTGAAATAATCCTTCTATATATTATAATTGTATGCACAATTTTTATTATTCTTATATTCGATTATATATGTTATAATAGGTTCTGAATCATACCTGCATGAATAAGAACTTGATTATCTCTGACGATACATGAAAACATTCGTGACATGGTCCGCCGTATGACCTCTAGTGAACAAATGTAAGCATCGACTTATCCAACAATCTCTGCCGTGAAGTTTTACCCACGAAATTAAGGTTGCGAAGGCTACTCTCATTAACGTACATTCCGAATACAACTTAGGGATTAACAGAAGACTAAAAAGTGTGTGTAATAATGAGCCCAAATTAATTACGTCACTAAAGTAAACTATTGCCTTGGTGCAGACCGTCACAACCTGCGGCTCAAGTGGCACGTTATCGAGTTTAAGGCCATGCCTCGATTGCTTTAGTCTTTTCGTGCGCTACTACTGCTTAGGTGCCGTTACTGGCCCAGATAGCAGCTAAATTGCCCGGACATTGACGGGAGGGTGTTGTAATATCATGTTTACTTCCTTGTGTTTCGATTAGTCACGAGCTACTGAGTACATCTCCACTGGCATATCCTTAGCAGGGAATGAAATTTTACTTTTGCACATTTTCATTTACGCATTAGACGTTGCGATTTTGTAGGCTTCTTTGTTATAGTTTTAATTGTAACTTTATAAGCGCGGTTAACAGGTAGTGAAAATTGGATTTTCCCTAATACATAATTTGACTGAGCTATTTACATGATAGGTTTATTGTTTTTTTTCCTTGATTGATTGTGTCACATTCAACATGGTAATGTTGTTATGACTTCATTGTCTGGTATTAAATGCATTGTTATTTTTAAACAGATATTAATATTTGGAGAATTCTTGAGAACTGGGTTAATTAATGGTATGACAACATCATTTATAGTTAGTGACTATAAAGGTGAGGTTCTTAAATGCGAACAAAATATAATTAAGGGTTTTCACTGATGAGATTTGGAATTTAAGTAATACTTATTCCACGGCTTCACGGGAATGAAGAGCCTTTGTTCTCCCCGGGATTCAAGCTATTTCTATACTATACAAAACTAGTTCCGTTCAGCCGTGAAAGCTTTAGCATACAACCACACAGGGACGACAAGAAGATACTATTGCATTTATGTAGAATAGAATAATTATGGTTGTATGGGCAAGTAAACTGCAGTTGTAGGGTATAGTTCATCGTCACATGAGAACGTGATTCAAGTAATTTTGATGCTGCGAGAAAACACGTAGGTGCCGTTGACTCTATATTTTATTATCGTTTAACGACTCCCTAGCCGTGTGACAGACTTGTTCGTTAGGGATTATTGTAAACTCTACAGTAGTATACAATATTTATAAAAAATAATTTTATGCCAAAAAGCGAAAGTAACTGTGTCTTTGCTCATCACGAATTCACGACAAAAAAATTGAACCGTTAATAATAAAATAGTTTGTGGTTTCAACCCTAGGGTAGGACGATAGACAGACAGAAGTTAGTAATAACTATTGCTTCAGAAAATTAATAATTACATTACCAACGGGTTTTCCTTATAGAATATAAAATAATGATATTTTAAACACCTACTTGTTTGCACGTAGCATGGCAGGGTTGAGTTTTATTTTCCTAAAACCGCTGGCATACCAGTATTATGCACTGGTTTTCGCACCAGAATATTGATTATAGACCTAATTCGCCTGCGAGGAAAATCTATATATATATTTTCTGGTATTGAAGTAACCTGTGTCCACCCTAAAAGTCCTTCCTAAATATTCGTCGTAAGTTTTCGAAATCGGATAGATAGTTTCAAACAATACATCCTTCTAAGTCCAACTAGGTAAATATTCCCGAATATACATGTAAGTAAAAGCGGCATATACATTATAGTATAAAATTAAAATAATAGATCCTTACATACAAACAAGCAAACTTTACCGTATATGATAGAAGTGTAGGTATGACTTCTTCACATAGTTTGGTCATTGGTGTCTCTTAGGTCTTAGACTAAGAGATATAAAGATTATATTTTTTAAGTAGTCTCCAAAATCGATGGACTGCCTCGTTTGTCTAGTGGTCGGTGCAACTGCTGAACATGAGGTCTTGGGTCGATTCCCGGGTCGGGCAAAGTGATACTGTGTTTTTACATATAGGTCATTCTCAGTTGCAGCACGGAGTCTGGATTATCGCCCGCTTGATGTTGGATATCTATACATAGGGACCTATAATATATTTAACTTACGAAATGTGGGTGTACTATAGTGTGAGACAACACCGAAATAACGATTATGACCATCCAAGTTTGGATAATTTCATCTGTTATTGCAATGTTTTTCTAGATATCTTTTGCGTCCCACTAACTACACACACTTGCAACGTTTTGTTAGTGTGCGTAGTTATATATACAGTTTTGGTTATACTGCCAGACGAGTGGCAAGGGCCGCGGGCTGCGTTATTGATTACATTACACAAAGGGAAATACAGTTTCCCCCTGTCTAGTTTACATACCTACAACTGAATATTCATTTAAATCATGCGAGTATTACACGCTTGGCATTTCAATTTTTTTTTCTAAAATACGATGAGAATTTTCACACCTAGTAATGAGAATCTGAATCAAAAAAATGAAAAATGCAGGTATTACGAGGTACGAGATAGTCACTAATTAAAATGTAAGTGTACAGACGTCACTGTTTCAGATAAACAATTTGATTTGCAATTTTTTATACGATACTGATAGACGAGCTCATGATTTCAGGCGCTCAGCTTTCTTTATAATTGAAACATTTGAATGGATGTTTTTGGCCTTCGCCACCAAAGCAATGAAAGGAATATTGTGGGGCGGACAGACTAATATGCATAATAATGTAGTGCACTTGAAGCTGCTACCTGTTAATTCATTCAACTATAATAATCAAGTTACTTATTATCTATATATATGAATGACCAAACTAATATTTTAATGTCAGTAGACATTTGTCCCGTGGCATTATGGGCCAAGAAATGGCCACGTGTATAATGTAATAATAGGTTTTAGGCGCCAATAACAACATACGTGCTAAGATGTTCAATTAGTTTCTTGATGTAAGTTGTATGTAGGTATCACACATGCATACCCGGACATTTAAGAAGCGAGCCTATTGCCATTTGGAGCACAATTATCAGTCATAAATTATGACACCGGTTATTCCGTAAACCTCGGAGCCAGCACGACTATTTGGCAATCTTGGTGTATCCATATAACTTTTTCATTGTATTGATTTAGGTATAAGCCTGTTTTTAATGGAAGACGAAACGATGGTTAAAAAGGGCAACTACAGATGAACCGTAAGTAGGCATTGCAGGTTTCGCTGATTATGCATTAGTTTTGCCAGTATTTCGAAACGACCGCGACGGTGGAAACTTGAAAAACGAATGACATTACCAAAGGATACGCCATGTTAATGGTCTTAAGATTGATTTCGGTAAGCATGCAAGGTCTTGCTTGGAATAGATGCGTCCCGTCGAGTCTCCCGCGCACCTCGCGCGTTGCTGCTGCGTGTGGGGCGGCTATAAATACTCTACATAACATACGCTACGTCCGTTCAATAAAAATTATAACGTTGAGTAATATAATTCAAGTGCTGCAAAAATATTAATACAAGTATGTTTCCGCTTTAACACAAATCAAACCTCACCAAATCTGCGTAACAATGCTAGAATATTGTTAACATTGGGTACAGTATGCAGTTTAAATTATAAACCCGTTGTTTACTTACACAGTTTGTACTTACAAGCCACAGAATGGCGAGGTGCTCTCTGTTCTCATGGCTTGAATGTTCTCATGGAAACAATCATTGCGGGTGCGGGGGTATTATTACAATAAATACTTTTAATTTAACATCAAATAAGTGCTTTTATGACATAAATAGAATTTAATGTACCTATGCGTATTTACAATTAAGGCTGAATTTTTGTAAAAAACAACGATTCAACGTATTTCTTTGATTATTTCGTGGAACGGTTTGAAGTCGACAGATTCTGGGCGTACAAGTTGCGCAACAAGCGTAGGCAGAAACTACCTTGGCTGAGCTCCTAACATGGTTGGACTTATGCTATCATGCGGGCTGCTCCCAGACTCTATGGCGCAAGTCGTGTCGTTTATTCACCTATAGTATTATGAATTTTACGTGTACCTACTTATAAATTAGCTTTTTAGTTTGAAACAATACCGATTGCAATACATAAAGTTAACTTTTTTCTTCAATTCTAACTTGCTCACATGTGGGCAGGTACATTGTTTTGGCTTTAAGTAAGAACCTTTTTCAGTGCGGGTAGGGAAGTAGATATAACTCAATCTGGCTGCCGCTGAGTCTAATATTTCGTGTAATATGAAGGTACTTTGCTGTCATCGATTATGCTTCAACGACCACGTAGTCCTTGATAAGTTGTGCAAGCATACCTTGGCAAGCATTTCTTTGATAGGTACTTATTGCATTTTTCATGTAACATTATCTTCTTAATCCTAGTATTTACCAGCCTAAGTTCTAGTATTTTGGAAGCTAGGCCCTAGAGTATATAAGACAAATATTTCATCAAACATTTAGCTGCTACTGTGAGTCATGCTTTTTCTTATATTTGTCCTAAATTTTGTTTTACAATTAGGTACAACTTATATTTGAATTCTGTCGACATTATGTCCAGGCGAAGGCGACTTGGAATTACTTTGACCGCAGTGGAAACAGAAATGGATTTTACGATGCAGTCAATAAGATAGCGTTTAGTGTAAAATTATTGGTGTTGAGATGTACAACACGTGCTCAGCTTCCAAACCGTCGCAATAACAAAGTGAGAGACGTCCATTGTCTGGTGGCCCTTCGCCCGAAATGTAACCACGTGTTGAACAGGTTTTAATATCCTACAACTTCCGTTTAACATTGCATCCTTTGTTAATATAATCTGTTAAAATTACACCCGGTAGGGTATCATAATGGCTTCTTAGTAATTACTAATGAGTTCGTTGTTATCAGTCACTTACATACAAGAGCTCGATATAGGTACGTAATTATATCTTGTATTAAAGATACTGATAACAATCGACAGTCCTTTTAAAAGTCTTTGAAGAAATACACAGTCTATAATAATTACTGTTCATAAAGATATAAAGACATACTAGCTTAGTAAGTAGTTAATACAGTATACCTGCCTAGTCTTCATGTAAGCAACAATATGTCATGAGAAATTGCAACGGCAACGTAGATAGTTGCATTTTATGGAAGTGGTAAATTGAGGAATTTCCATAATGATACATGATAGGTTTTTACCTAAAAATAAGGTTGTTAAATTTCTATAGTAAATGGAAACCGGGGTTAATCTAGTAATTTATAGGTATCTTGTTCATTACCTAATTGAAAATGAGCTGATGATATGAATAATGCGAAATAAAATGCCAAGATCGTAAGTAGTAAATGGTTGTAGTTATGTAAGCAGGTGATAGAAATAACTAATAATATGTTACTTTAGGAAGGTAACGACTTAAATAAGTAGTTAGCAGGATGTAAGTATTTGTTAAAGCATAAGGTAAGTCAAATACTTATACTTACTTACTTTCAAGGATTCAAGTTTACTTGCACATCACTACTAAGTTAAATAACACAATTAAGTCATCTGAGACAGTAGCCTCGTCATATAAAAAGTTGTTGACAAACTCCTAAGTAATACTAGCTCGAATAATGAACGAATCTCGATTTCATAGCTGGTGGTCTGTATAATGGATTTAGCAATATTAATATTATTTTCAAAACTGCTTCAATGGCTAGGTGTTAAATAACGCATAAATCGTTCTGTCTCAAATAGTTAAAAAACGTAAAAAACTATTGTTGTTTTAGCAATAAGTAAATAGTTGCAATAGGAAAGTATTGCAGAGTGCGTTATCTTTAGACAGAAGTACTCATCAGAAGTGAAACCATATCGAATTGAATATCACGAGCTGGCGTTTGGTACGTGTCTAGTTATTACACGACTTCGCGTGCGTGAATTAGTGGCACTATTGTAACATGCAATGTCGATACAAATAACTACCAAATAAGCTAAGGCACAGTGTTGTAAAAAAAGTGAAACTAGGTATGATTTATCTGTCTTTGAATGGTAAGAGTACACAAGTTTAAGACAAGTGTTATTCAGTAGTTGACTGGTATTTTTGTAATCTCGACTGTCGTAGATTTATAAGGCCAGATATATTTTCTTCTTTTATAAGTGCCACTCTAATTAAAATAGGTCGGCTACCAGGTACCAGCTGTTGGAATTTATCTCTATCTTTGGCGAGGCGGAACAGTTCAGATGCACTCGCGATCCCCGTCCACTCCCGGATGTATTGTGTGATGATAGATACATTTTATTAGCTATCATTTACATTTGATTTTTTTATGACACTTTTAACACAAAGCTTTGTTAACCTGTGCTTTGATATCTTCGTACGGAGTCTACCTATTGAATATCAAGTTGTTTCTGGCGGTTAAGGCTCGGATTCTGGTTGGATAGAATTTTAGGATCTTGTAAAGAAACTAACGATTATAGGGTTAATTTGGGCACATTAACTTTCTAAAATATACTCTCAATTAATGATTATTGTACCTCAGAAGTAGGTTCTTGATTTTTAAATAAACACAGGATTGCAAGTGTGTAATTAATTTCTTAACATTTTTTTTATTTGTATCCCTTTTTTAAAAACTTGGACACAGACTTAGGACTAAGACTTATTTGGATCGTATGGAAAAGTATATTTTAGATAGTTGCTAGAGCCACAACTCATTTAGTGGGTCAAATTTAACCATTGCTAACTCGGGACAGTGTATTGTTCTTTCCATACAATTGTGTTGAGTCATACACATTAACATTAGATAAGGCATCAGACTGATTACCATTTTATATTTATTGGTTCGTTGTAATACTTACATATTAAATAATAACAAGTCTTTTAAGCTAATCTTACTTGCGGTTCATTTTAATGTGTAACTTACGTTTGTTGTTACGCATTAAAATGAACCGCACTTCGTACTTTTATGATAATTGACATTTATGTAGGTAAGTTCTATTAGGATTTTTTAAATTATAAGTAATTAAAGTATTCATTAATTACTCAGTATTGACTGCGTCATAATTATTTCATCACGTAAAATCTTAAACCATATTTTAAGTTTTAACCATTTTCATCACACAAAGTTCGTCCTCATCGATATTCTGTAACGAGTGTTTTTTATAATAACCTTTCTGTTCTGCTTCGGAAGTAACGAAGGGAAGTTGCAGAAATTGCTAAGCTCATTCATAAAACATGTAGAGGGACGCACGTGGCTCATGGGGTGAGGGTCGCATTGTCGCCGTTTCTTTACACTTTCTATAGGTACTCCTCGGCACACAATTATGATCGTATTACATTTTTCACTCTAAACTTCACTATTGTAAGAATTCACACATAAGAAAATAATCAAAAGCTTTGCTCCTCCACGACTTGGTTTTGGCATTTGGTCCTGTGCCAATTTCCTTGTGCAGACGCTACAAAGTTCAATGTCGACCTGAATGTGCGAAGGAAACCTTTTGTTATTTTGTACAAATACATTTGTGTACTCCTAAGTGTTGGATGTTTGAGGTACGATGCCTTATTTTCATCTCTGAAACATTTCACAAGAACGGTTCATTGCGGCTGACAGACAGACCAATGTTTTCTAGTAAGTAGCTGTTGTAACAAAGGTCATTGGGAAGTGGGACAACTGTTTTTGCTGTTCTTTATCTGCCGTCGGATCGAGCGAAAGGTATCATCACAACGTTGTGTTTCCCGGTGAAATCGTGTGTATTCTCACACGAGACTGGCAAAAAATCGCTAGTAGCAACTACAAGTCGTTAATTGTATTGAAATATGCGAAGCGCGTCTCACAACCGCCCGTCATAGTCAAGAATCGGGTGTGTTTATATGGTTGAGTCACGGTTACTGCGATGGCAAGCCGCCAATGCTCCCGACACCAACACGAAGTAGAGAAGGAATAAACTGCGATTAATGAAAATAATCGATGTTAAACCATGGTCTGCCCTAAATTGTTTAATTATTCTCGGAAACAAACAAGAATGACATAAATGAAACTAATGGAGATCGATGCTAACTATTGTTTTAACTAGATGAACATTCACTTAATTTAACACTTGGTATCTAGACACGAAGGCTGCAGTTGCACTGTTATGTTAAAAAAATATGTTGCAATTAAAATAGTAAGAACAGTCTTTAAATATCACCATTTCTCAATGATAGCCTAGTAGAAAGTGAACGTGGGAGCAGCACTGCCTGCGCTGCAACTACGACGCGGCGCGGGCGCAGACAACGCCACCGGTGCTGTGTGACGTCACCAACCTCCCCACCGCAGGCGCTCCCCCGCGGTCATCAATAACTCTGCTGCCTGATATAACCTTGATTCATGATTGATGAGTCACGTTGTCGTCCAACTACCCTATTTTTATAAGATTACGGAAGAATCTGATACCTACACGCTGTTGCGTACTATAATATGTATAATGTAGATCTATACGTACCTATTTTATATACTTTGATTATTCTCATTTATGACGACCTGATTGGCGCAGTGGCTAAGCGATTAGACTTCTGCGCAAAGGGTTGTGGGTTCGATTCTCGCACGGGGCAAAAATTTGTGCGATCCACATTTGACCGATTGTCCTGAGTCTGGGTGTTTGTGTGTGTGATATTTCATGTTTGTGAAACGTACCCACGATACAGGAGAAATTCCTAGTGTGGGGCGACGCTTAAAAAAAAAATGTTTATCACATCTGTACTCTAATGACAATGTTTATGTTCAGTAAACAAACATATCTTTACCGTTGGAATTGTAGAAATATTTAGATCCTTTTTTAGTAAAAATAAACAAGGCCAAGTTGGATGTAGTGCACTAAATAAACAACAAGGAAACCAGCCAATGATCCGTAGAACAGGTCATTAATAGTATTTTGTCATCTAGTGCAAGTCGGGGGCAATTGGTCGGCAAAGCGTTAAAACGCGGAAGAATAGCGATTTGGATCACAATTATAATTGATATCAATGCGGGCAGATATAAATTACGATCATGCAGCACGGGATGTAATAATCATGGACAAAGTCGCCATTTGTTGTAAGTATAGATATTGCGCTGTTAATAACAATAGTATAGTTTTGTTATGTGGGTCACATAGAATGTACGTCGGACTTTAATCTGGACGCATGTGCGCCTGTGGTGGCTGTGGTACGCATGTCCAACATCATCCTTATTGGTTTTATAAACTATCGAGTATCGTCATACGTTACACATGTGTTAGGTAGACCGATATAAGATAAATGTGTTATGGCTAAGTACATCACATACCTGATTATAAGGTTCGTTAAAACGCTACGTCATGCCAGTACCAGGCCAACGTTTTCCATCATTATTGTGTTTACAGTAATTAATTAATTGAATGACTGTTGACATCAGCCATCGGTTCTTTGTTCCAATGTCATAGCACAAACGTCCGCGTCGCGTCGGTATTATTCATCGGTGCGGAGTGCGGACTACGGATGCAGCTCAAGCAGTCCGTTATTGTGAAGGCAAGGTAAGGTGTAAAAGTACTTTAACATTCAACAATTTACGTAAGTAAAGGTCCGCTTATCACAGCAGCGACGACGTGACGCCACGTAGAAAGCGATTTCAAGAACATTTACGCAATACTGGGACGAAATGGTTCCATTTGATTAACAAAACTTAAAATAAGAATGTTATTGAAAACAGCTACTGGTAGCACTTACCTGCTTAGTTGGCAGTTTAAATCTGCAATGAGCACGGTCTCCCCTATTTTTATGTATTTAATTTCAAGGCAGCAATTTTATGTAGTGCATAAAACAATAGAGCGTGAGAAATCGCTAATTGGTTTTCACCCAATTAACTGCGGTTTTAAATGACCTTTCGTCTCAATACTTCGTTCGTTGATTTCCAATTAATTCGACGAATAATTAAATACATGTTGACTGTTAATCCATGGCCGGGGTTGATAATAATTTGTCACTTTATTGGTATAAAACATTTGCGGGCAAAATTAAATAATATAAAATCATGAAGGTACCTAACTGATAAAATATGGGCTGATTGCAAATACCTCGTCAAAGCAGTCAAGTGTGAATATGTAGATAAATTCTGTATTATTGATTGATGCTCATTTTGTTATCAACTTGATTTAAACGATGATGCTATGATAAAGAATTTATGACCAAACCAATATCTTATATGTACTTTCGCACACACTTTTTTATATCAAGCTTTGTAACGCATTCAAGTAAGTAAGTATTGGCTATAAATATATCTATGTAAATTAATGTCGTAAATTGAAACTAGTTTGTTATCTGTGTAAATTTTAGAAATCACTTTGATAGGGCAAGTGCAGGGCTCTATCAGGATCAATGAAACAATAGCGCTTGTTTTATAAAACGGGACATGCAACATTCAGTTTGATTCAGCTCATAAACAGTACAAAGTCATTGCAAGGAGTATGTTGGTGTATGGTCAAGTAAAGTGATGTTATTCAGACAAGTTATTACATACACTTATACACGGAGGATTACAGTGGTCGCGCGTCACAACATTTAATACAAACAAGATAGCAGTCAGCCCATCGTTCGTATTCCGACTTCACGTTCCGCTACGTTTATCGTTGCCTACCATAATTGTTAAGTGTGAGTGAGAAAACAGTTCTAGTCTGCACACAGGGCTGCTAGCTTGTTAAGTTCCGAATTAAAGTGAAGGATGAATTTTCTAGGTCTTGTAAAATGACGTTCTATAATATTGATTAGTTTTACGAGTGCGTACGTTTTGAATGAGTTTTGAAAGAGAACAATCGCCTCCATGTATGTGCTCAGTATCGCCCTATATGAGAGATTATTATCTGGTAGCCCTACAGTCATCCACACATAATACGGGTTGGTGTCGTCGCTCGTCGTACGGGTCGGGAGCGCAAGCGCAACTCTTGCCTGTATGCGTGTGACTCATTTTGCGCTGATTGGTTCATCCGGTTCTCTGTAGACGTTTTAACTCTTTAACTAGACATGTTTTATTTTTTACTTACCGTTGTGTGGTCGATATGATAAGTTGGAAAGTAATTTGATGCATGGCTAATCTGAAATTGTTTAATTATACGGTAATGGTCGGTATAATTAGAAGAACTGATGTTAAAAATTCAATTAATTGTTTGATAATTTAATAATTTTAGCAAGGTTAAGTTAGTTCGGTGTAAACAGCTTGAAGGGCGCATTGATCTGAGGGCGTGCGCGGGCGCATCTCAAGTGGCGGCTGCGGGCTCACTAATGCTCCTCTTATTTATTTTTATGTTTTTTGTTCTACGCATCCCTGCTCTGTGCAGATACGTTTTTATACACTTGACTGGCTATTTATTGAAGTACCATTATTCTGCGCTTCTGGGAAAAGTAGTAAATGAAACAAGTCAAACATGGGACCGACGCACGCAGATGTAGTCGTCGTACTTGTATACAATTATCTACTGTTCAGTGATACATTCTGTAAAACTATATCTTTACATTTATGTTTATGTTATGTACCCATACTTATATTATTATTAAAGAGCAATTACAGACCTAATCAACTAACGACTTGCCTTGAAATTGTGCATTTCCATTAAATAACTAATGGTCTTAACTAATTAAGATAAAATAAGCCAGCAAAAATTCCGTTTACTTGCTTCTTAAATACAAAGAAAGTAGAAGACTTGAAATTGACACTCATGCTATTTAGTGAATGTACAAAGATGAACGGTATCGGATATCGTTGCGTAACTCGGTGTGTCGGAGCTCGGGACATAGCTCAGGTAGCTGATGCTTGCGATATTAATAAGAAAGTATTGCGCCAAGGTGGATTTTCGCCGATCAGCCTACGTGTTTGGATCAGTAAGTGAGTAAGGTGAGTGGTTGACCTGCAGTTGCACCCAGCAGTCAAACCAGTTGGTCCGGGAGGCGGCCGGTCGTGCCGCGGGGAGCTCGCGTCTCCCGCCCCCCGCCCCCTTCATCGATACACATCCAACAAAACAATCAACAGTCTCTTTACCTAATTGACTGGTATAATCCTACTAGTAAGAAGAAGCTAGTGATGCTAGAATATTCTTATCACTTATAGAAACGACATGGATGATGTATCAATTTATTTGATTCTTTTATGATTTAGGTAAGTTTTATAATTGTGTGTTCTGGTTGGATATAATAAATTATAGTCAATCTATTTGGAGTATGGATTCAACGAAATTTGATCAAACCTCCTTAAATATCTGTTTCATAATAATAGGTTCGTTGGGGACACCGTGGCGTGCGACTCATTGGATTGGAAACAAGCTGATAAAGATGGAGGGATTGAGACATTCATGTTTACAGTATCTTAATTCATTATCTAATACTAACTTTACTAATGTACAGACAAATCTGTTTCGATAACCAAGCAACCAAAGGGAAATCACATAGAGATGACAGATTCTGCAGTTCGTGTCTCATGCTGTTATGGTATGGCTTCCTTCATGACTTTAGAGCAACTTTGGTTTGACTGAAGTTGTAAGTAAACGAGCTCTACGACATAAACAGGATACATAAGTATATCGCCAGCATATATGTATGTCATGCGGATAGCATCGTTGTAAGACAGGGTTAACATATATTTTTCAATATACAGTGGTTATCTATTCTCCTTCCCGTTTTATCTCAATAGATTCATAGAAACCTATTTACGGAGCTACCGATAAAGCGTTACTGCTGATTATTCTTATCTGTTTAGGACATGTTGTCCAGACGATAGTTAGTCAATTTCCTAGTCAACATTTCAATGTCCGCAACTCCCTAGATAACTACGATTGATGGAGCCGCCTCGTTACCACTATTTATACTAAGTACCTAATCGTTGATGTGTATGATTTTCTCAGTTAATTACAGATATTATCTGTGTTCCGTTAGTGTCGCCTAAGATATCTGGCCGGGGCAGGAGAGGCGTAGCAATTATCCTGGAGCGTGGTCGCTGCGCCGGCGCAGGCGCACCGCGCACGCAGCCACATGATGCACGACACGAATAATAAACCAAGCCACTTCCTGCCCAGCGATAAGCGCTTCATACATACATCACACATCACATCACACAATACTACGCACGCACACATTGACAAAGCCGTATACCCATTATATGGCTACCTAACTACATACATTAGTTGTGACAAATACATAGATACGTTATATGTCAGTATGTATTTATGTTCTTTGTGTTCAACACATTATTGCTTTGTTCACCACATGTCCACATTTAAAACATTCCAACACTTTGCTAGGTGCGTATCATGTCATCATGCTCTCCTATAAAATATTTGTAGGTATAATTATAAAATACATAAAATAATAGACACGTGGATTTCTGCTTAAAAAGAATATAAGAATCGAATTAATCACGACGAACACACTGATTGCATCCAAATAAAGATTTGATGTTAACTGAAAAGCTTTAAATAAATTTCTGATTAGCGAATAAATATTTGTGGTCGACGCGAAGTTTACATTTACACAAAAAGTAGATAAATAGTTGATTAGGGAAAGTTTTGTTTATTTATTTTTTAGGGATGTAGGTAAAACGGCTCACACTGCTGATATGAGACCTTCACCATCACACATTGTTGGCATAACGATTAGATTGCCATACACTATAGTACACACACCCGATATCTGGTTGAATATATCCTAGTGGACATTAGCTATTAATAAACATTATAAATTTGGAATTTCGTCGTCAAATATATATCCTTTCACATGACTCACTTGAATATTTTATATAATTGTAAGAGACTACTGAAATTGCCAATATGAAATGGCAGTGCAAGAGGAAACATACTGATTAGATAACACTCGCATGACTCAGCTTAGCTCGAAGACCTTGTTTACGTAGTATCTGCATGTTTCTATAGAAGGATGTGATTGTAGAAGACATGGGGAGTGAATACACAGGGTAACCATAGATCCCCAAGCTTCGCCAAAATTCTCATGTTCTCGACAAGCTTCTATGCATACTAAGTAGTAACAAGTTGTTGGCAGCGTGTAATTCCTATGCTGATTTGATCTGATTGGAATGAATGGATGAATGAATAGTACGTTGTAACTTATTAACTCGAGTATATTGCATGATTCAGTGGGATGTCGATTACGAGATGAATTGCCGATTTGTCACTGGTGCCAGTATATGCTCTATCGACGTTTTAAGTTCGTTTGACGTCATGATGAGTTTTTATGGTTTTGCCTGATGGTTTTGCTTATCTTTCAAGGAAAAAAGTTAAAAAACAAATGATAAATTTGTAATAAATTGTAACACAACATTCAACAAATCTCTATGTATTGGATTTTTCTATTTTATCCTTATGAAGTTAATATGTGACATTTTGATTTAGAATATTCTGGTAACTAGCTAGCACGCAATTATTCATTGTTATTGTTGTGACTTTAAGTTACACGTCCGGGTGATAATTAATTTTTATCTTTAGAAAGTGACGACAGACGGTAACTGGTACGTGCGTTGTTCTTTCGATACATCGGTGCGAGGCCTAATCACCCTGTCTATTTACCTTGGAACTCGTTGGAAGTCCAGCGTCTTTAACGTCATTAACGTTGAGTCATAGCCTGTCATTTGTGCACTTCAGTAAATAAACAAATGACATATTTCTTGGAAGGGTCACCGAGAAAATGACGTCGGTTTATACTACGTCTTATTGTGCTAGAGCCATTGATTTGGAAACATTTTTAATTCCTTTATTATTGTCTGTTTTGTATGACCTAATGGGTACTATTGTTTCTTTTAAGTAGTTAACAATTAGAGTTTTTAAGAAAACCTAATAGGTAGTAATGGCTAATGCATCATTTTCGTTTCTTCAAGTTAAGTTGGTATGGTTTACTGAATATCAGTTTTAAGGCTGACTTAGTTATAATGCAGCACATTAAACATTTCTTAATTACCTTTGAACCATATCGTTAGGTCAAGAACGTATAAAAAGCTTAGCATAACACGAATAATTTATGTTTAGTATAAATAGGATTGAGCTAATGAATTTTGATAAATGTCCTCGATTTAGAATCAGTAAAAACGGCTCCACATACTTTGATTCCGTGTTATTTTTGTAGGCACATTATCTTATCGCCAGTGATTACATATCTTTAGAATTGATTGTTGAGCACTAAGAATTTCTAGAACGTAGCGCTAACAAGATAAAGATTTAGTTGGGCAACGAGGCAGTGAGTAATATGAAAAGTATTGTCGTCATGTTCGCGGTACGGGTCAAACGTAACTAACTGTAAAATCCGAGTGTTCCAACTTGTAGGATATTATAGCGGGGAGTTTCGATTTCCGCTGCTGCGTTTATGTGGAACCGGCTTCGGATATCGGCTAATAGAACGAAAGTATTATGCGAAGAGTACAAGCACCTAGCATTATGCATATTCTTCAAAAGTCCTACTTCTTTGATTGTGTTTTATTAATTTTCTGTATGTAAAGAAGACCAAATGTAAAGAAGGTCGAATACACGACAAATTATATTTTTGTTTTTTGCCTTTTAATGTTCAAGCTAGAATAGGGTTGTAGCCGAATATGAGTGATTACATTAGGCGGTAGTCTCACCGTTAATTCTACGTTAACAATAGTAGGTGCCGTTGAGTTGGCACGAGCTCCCACGTCTGCATCTGCTCCGTGTCCGGCTCGCCTCTGGAAACAGATGATACATACATCTGTCGCTAAATAGACCAGCTCTGTAATCATACATTATTTTAGTTACACTGTGTGGCAATCTTTTAAGCTTAATAACGACGAATTCGTAATTATAGAACAAGACCATATCATATAAATTGTAGGTTTGCATCCATTTTTATAATTATGCTCTATGTATAACTCAACCTACTGTGTTTATACAGAGACATCTTTGTACTGAAATAGAAATGTCTTATTCAAGTTCAAGGTGAAATCAATGCCAGTGCAGTTAACTTAAAATGTAGTTTACTGGAAATTTCCATTCGCTGACAATGGCATGCTGCTTAAGTTGGCTTATCACATTGGTAGGCAGTGATATATTGTCATGCAGGAATATTCTGAGCTGCGAATTTGGTAATTGTACCATAGCATCATCATATAATAAGGGTATAAGTGCAAGAACAGGTTTGGCGGCAGAGTGCTCGCGGCCGTAACGAGGACGCGATGACACATGTCTAACGGTAATTCGATTTTTACACGGGTTGAGCGCGTGCGCACGTGATATTTAAAAGGAAAACCATAAACAAATGCTGGAAATGATCAGGTATTTGTACAGAGTATCGATCACGAGGAAGTTGCCAAGGGCGTGTTGAACATTAACGCTGTATATCTAGCAATACGTGACACAATTATGGAAAAAACTTAACCATACAAGAATTTTTTCGAAGCAACTGGCCTAAGTGTGACACATTCATTAACAAGTTTATGAATGAATTTCGGAAATAAACAAGAGGTTGCATATTCAAATCAAGTGTGGCTACTGCCTCCAACTGGTATTCGTTTTGGAACGATTATACAACATTTTCAATACCAGCAACTTGGTGTGGTATTATGCAAATCGTCAACATATAAAACGGTGTAAGTTATTTATTTTGATTATTAATCCACAACATTTCCAGTAGTTTAGATATTTCTTTGATTGTTGAATTAACTTGTTGTGTTTTGTGATCTAGGTTTTGTAGAGGGAGTATGGAGTAGTATATAATGATGATTATGAATGATACAGTGTAGCGGGTAAGTGAAACGGGTTAGGGTCAGGTTGCACGGCGCGGGCGTCTGGTGGCGGCTGACAAACTGTCATGTAACAGACTCGTCGCGAGTGTTGCAAGGCACATTGAGCTGTACAATAACATTATACATGCGGCGAGGGGCGAGGGCTTTCAATTGATATATTTTCGAAACCGGTCTTCGTTTTCATAACATGCTCCGTAAGATTCGATCTCGAACCTCCTCTGTTAAGTAAGCATAAATGAGCAAATCACATACAGATTAAGTACATACATAAGTACTTAGAACACTTATTCGGGCTAGAGCCGTGTCTGTCATGGTGATTGCACTGTGGTTACTGTCTTTACGAAATGAATAACTCTATAATGCAAAAATGTCACTTAGCTTCAACTGTATTAGAGTTTTTTTTTAAATTACAGGATATTCGTAAGATAGCTTTTTTTTAGAATTTTTGAGGCTTTACTTTCTAGGTTATACTCAAAAGTATGTAAATAGGGAAAATGTATTATTTCTCGACGCAATTAACACGTCTTAAGATAATAATTAAGTGTACATAATACGTAAAAGTACTTCACAATCGCAAGATAACAGCATAGTCGCTTTTTGTTCGTACAATTCTGATTATGCATGCTAAAACGTTTTCGAAACATAATTAATTAATCAGATAAAGTATATCCTTTATTAATATAAGGTCAAAATCTAAAGATAAGCGCCCTTGAACACGTGTTCTTCTAATTGTGTCATCGTGCGCAGTTATTAATGACCACAATGATCAGTCACGTACATTAGAAAGTAGACTATACGATCCAACAAGTATGTAATGTAGAGATGACAGGTTATTTAGTGCTCATGCGCAGTGCAAGTGTTCGGTGTCGAATGGCGCTGAGATAAGTATCATAAAAGGCGTATGAGTGGAGTTGGTGTCCCACTTCAGCAAATCGAAGGCCAGAAGTCAATTTGGGGCGAAGCTGGAGGCTGCGTGCGCTGCGGCTCCCCGGTCGGGCGGCTGCAAATGTCACGCGTACTATCTCACACAATCACGTTACATAACGCACTTGCAGTAGTGAGGTAATCATCAAGTGTGCTAATAGCTTGACGACTTTCTTCTACCGAAATTCTAATTAAATGACGGATATCACCGAACTTCAAGAACTCGATTACGTAATTGTGATTAATTTATCTCTGATAAAATTCGTACACGGACTGGTTTGTATATAGCGCCATCATTGCAAGCCTAATGTAAATTGATTGACACGCTTTTTAAGCGGGTGTAGCTCGCGTGGCGTGTATTTTGGGCGTAATGGGCGCACTGACGTAAACCAATTCCGCGGACGTGGGAAGCACGCCGAAATCCTTGTGTTTGTTGCTGAATAGTTTTACGGTGCATTAAGAATTATTGCAATATTAGTACGCAAATTACGAGAACATTTAATTTGAAAACTTAACTGGGCTATGAAAATCCTTGGAAAAATTAATAGGTGTGCGTAATGGCGCATGTAGATTACAATGGAATAGGAATGCGTCAATTGCAAAATAAATGATATTAAAATCTCACGCTACATGATTTCTTTCATTAAAGTCACGATATTGTTTATTATCAACAAAGGTCGTCTGAACGAAAACAAAAAGAACGTAGAGAGTCATTGTATTTGAACAAAGCGTGTGAACTCTGAGTTGAAAGTGTGCGTCCGACAGGTACAGTGAACACAGCCCCACATGCCAAGTGAACTGTATTTTTGTATTTTACTGTTGTTTCACAATAAACAGTTCTAGATATCATATATTGATTGACAAGTTTCGCGTTCTACATACTCCGGTGCTGAATATGTAACAAACGGCTTACGAATGCATCGCCACAGCGCTCATTGTCTGCCTGCCTCGGCGTGTTTTCGCTCTAACTACTATCTGCTATAATGTCTGAGACATTATTAATGACTCAAACTACTGTACGTCCTTCTTTTGTTCATGATCAGTCACTTCATTTGATTCAAAACGTGATGTTTAACATTAGTGTCACAAAGATATAAAATATAGATAGTTTGTAGTGTCGTTGAAAAATGGTATCTGGCAAAAAACAGTTAATTTACTGCACTTGCCAAAACATTACCGTCATTTTTACAATAAGGGTTGTAAGAATAGGATACAGTTCATTATACAACATTTTCTTTTTGCCCATAATGAGAGAGAAAAAATAAGGAAATGCATGGTGCACACGAATGGAAATGTACCAACGTAAAAGTCTCATTATATTGTTCAGCTCTTGAAACATTTTTTAATTTACGACAGACAAGGGATATGCATAAGATATATCTGCCACGGCGGAAGAATGAGCGAACTTTCAAGTGCCTTTGATATAAATACAAATGTAGGTTGATGTGTTTGTTTGCATAGACCATGAGGAGATATTTATTTTCATTCGGCATCGGCCGCAGAGTTAGCGTTTCACATCTGTTACTGATGCTGCGATATAAATAATATTGTTACTTATTGAGTTTTATTACGTATTTGATCAATTAATCAATTTTAGTGCTCGACTTTTAGGCCGTGTAGTGTTGTTCGTTTAGAATTAATTCAGTGTTGTGTTATTGTAAGTGTGCAGATGGTCGTTTAAGACAACACAGCTGCGATATTAGGTCATGTGAAAGTTCATATTATGCGTTTAGACGTATTCGAAGGCTAAAATATATAGCGGGAGCGGGAGTGTGTCGTGGCTGTGTAGAGTATGCAAAGATGCGCGTCCTCAGCCCTCACTTGAACTGGAGTAGTGGGACGGATTAGGATAAACCAAGTCAATGGCCGGGTCACGTGGCTATTTGCGTTCGACTCCTTTCGCGCCGCCTCACCGCCCCTCGTCTTCCGTTCCCTTGTTTAAACTACCCGCAACCGACTAATTTTGGTCACTAATCTGTTGAACAATAAAGACGTTCAAAACATGTCCAAGGGTTGGTTTTTTATTTTCTTTTAGTCAAGCGTTTACTGTGTGTTAAGCAGAAACAGTCATATGATGTTGGGGAGTGCTGGTATCGATTAATTACACGCTCATTATTCACTAATGGTACTTATCTATTGTACATCTGCGTTTGAACACATTTAAGTGCTAAATCCTAGTTTTAACAAGGTCTAATTGACCTGTGGCTGCTTAATTCGAAGTGAATTTAAATGCGCCAAATAATTAAGAAACCCAGACCTGCATGACTATAGTCACAATATACGTTTGTGTAAGTGTTTCATCACAAGGAGCAATTATTAGGTCAGTGATATAGTTGGAATTAGGCGTTGTTCAACTATGATTAATTAACTCATTTGTGAAGCTGTGTAGTAGTCGAGCGTGTGCGGCGGGCGCGGCGTGCGGCTCTCCTCGCTGCTCGCCCAAATAAACACGCAACCGAGCTATTACGAACTGAAATCTAGTTATAGGTTGCCGATCTACATATACATACAATCTACTCTGGCTCTCTGACGAGTAAAATAAAGCTTCCATTAGTGCTAAATTACTTTGAAACCTCGACTGGCATATTTGTGGTAACCAATATTTGGTTCGTGTAAAGGCAGACGCTACGCATTGCCTAACTATTAGAGATGCAGCATTACCTTGACATTGAAGTGATGGCAATTCAATAACTGTGTTCAGAAATCGGGTTTAGTTATTATGCATAGAAATAATAGAGAACCATGATGAATTGTGATGACTTCTATATTTTGTTTATGTTTGCTAAATCTCTTTACGAAACAAATTCATAAGACAATGATGCGGAATCAAACGTGACGTTCGTATGTTGTGGGATTATTGCGTTTTATATGGGACACTTTGTTTTTTCTTAAGATACCAATTTTGGGCTCCTTCATCTATTTACAGACAATTATTTAATTTCAAACATTGCGCTGTGTGCTAGAATTCGGTTCAACTATTAGGTACTAAGCACTAACAATCAAGAGTAGGTACATACTCAGTCGTATTTTATGTTTTCAAGGAATCACGTACTTAACCTTCACGATGTTTTTTACCAATTAAAATTAAAGAATAGCTAATGTAGAATACAAGATTAAGGTACCTTCAGGCTTATTTCCCTAGAGAGGTGAGTAGCTCATGGCTGATATACTTCAAATGACCGCCACGGTCCACGCTTGTGTCCCATCTCTTTCAGATGCAATACAGATTTATCCTTCTACTAAAAAGAAAGCAACACGAAAAACCAATTTTAATACTGCGGAAGACGTTAATGCATACGATACAATGTCGTTATCGTTAAAATGATATTAACATTCGATAAGTAGTAAGGGCAAATAAAAAGTAGTAAATAATATAATAAACTTCGAGTGTACGTTTATATGTCTAAGTAGACCAATGGGACACCTGTAGATAAGAGTTTGATGACCCATTGCAAACTATACAAAACATTTTTATTTTTATTTAAGCTACTCAGTTAGAATTGAAAAATGTGTTATACACCCTATCATGTTCTGGTTTGGTGTAATGCACAAGCAACAATAATTTGTATCGATTGGAATCACGCATCAGAGCCACGAGCACACGGTTAGTTAACATCCTCGCTTCAGACGAGCAGGAAATAAAAGGCAAAGGTTTAATCTGTTATTTCTTACAAGTCGACAGTAATATTTACTATATATCCCGGTTATACTCACGTGTGTATTCGGGAATGCCCGACTAGTTTCGAACTCGAACGGAGCCCTTATTCATGAGCTGGTGAGTATAACCGGGATATATAGTAAATAATATGGATAACACTCACGGAAGTTATTATAGTAAAATAGTCGACAATAATTTTGAAACTTTCTATAAAAGTTGGTTTTGATTGCATACTTAAACCATTTGTCCGAAAGTTTGAATTGCTATAGGAGGGAGAGCATTGTCAAGGTGTGCAAAGACAAGGAAGCGCCCATTGTGTGGTGACGAAGGTAAATAATAGTCTCAATTTCATGTCTACTAGGAAGCTTTCACTAACGCCGCCGTAGTGTAATAATTACTGGAGGAGTTTGTCGAGATCGCGGGAATTCGCCAATGCCGAGAAAGGTAATGACTTATTGTTTGAACACAATCGACCTTATAATAACACGGAGGACGGGTCCCCTTTTATAGATGACTGGCTTTAGTTTTATATGGTGATAAAACCGCCTCCACTCTTAGACTCGCAGCTATCCTGTCGTAGAACCGACGGCTGACTGTTGAGACCGACGCGGAATGTTGATAGACTAGTTGAAGACTAGAACAATGCTAGGTTGACTTCACTTCGAGTGCTACACCACATAAACGTTTGTATTCTATGAAATACCGATCAGCATTGCTAAGAATTTGTACGCAAAGTGAAGTATGTAGGCATGTAGGCAAGTTTGCCCTTTTTCATTTATTTTAATCATACCGTTTTATATCCAACCAAACCCAAACGTAAAGGTTTCTTCTTTTATCCAGATGTCATGTAAAGATCCTTGAACAGTGTCTTTAAGATGGTCTTTAACATGTAGAATGTTTTAGGCTACAGCAGAGCCATAAAGTTCATTAATATGCATTCCATAATTATGCGTCAGCTCACTTTTTTTAACGAAGTTGATAGTAGACTGCACTAGAACATATCGAGGTCTAACTGCCAGCCAGTAAGTGCGCTCCGACATCGTTAAAAAGGATGTGGCCATATCAGTACATGTCGATTTCTACACATGTACCGAGTATAAATATACATTATCGTTGAAAACACTCTCTCCGCATTTGTTTGATTGGCAATAATGGTAATTAACAAATACGTATCACATGGCTAGCATAAATAAGGGTTTTTATGTTATTGCTTTGTTCGAAAGCATATGTCAGCAGGTGATTGTTTCTCAATTAGCATATTGCTTCATTGGGTTGTATAAAAATATGAATATTATTGTGCAGTTGAGCTCCGAATACTTTATATGGGTTTAAGCGGAGAGTGGGCGGCTGTCGGCCGTGAGCCGTCGACTTGCGCGATTAGCCGAGCGGCAGCGGCCGCCTCGCCCGCCCGCCGCCGCGCGCGCCTCGCCCGACGCAGACGCCGCCGCGCCGTGTTGCGACACCGACACAACACGCACCTACCTCAATAATTACCTATTATAATATCCCTATCACATATGCTCACTTCATCCTACCGGATTTCACTCTCCAGGACCTTTAAATAGACTTATTTATTGTTGCTATGATGGTAAACACCAGTTACCACTGGTAGATTTCTATTAAGTACGCTGTCTAAGTCTACCTAAGGAACCATTTGAGGAATAACATCACGTTAAAACTTAAAAGTGCCTCAACTGATGTTTTATTACTTATATGTGTATTAGCATGTGTATCTTCTGGATCTTCACCTGAAACCTTATGTAGAGTCCAATATCTGATGATAAGTGCTAATTTGGAGAGTTGTAGGTATGTAATGTCTTAGCGATACAAATAAGTTTCGTGTGGATAATGTTAAACTTTAGTTGTTTATAATATCTACTACATACTTTTATAGCGTAGCTTCCGCTAAAAATAGAGCGTCAAGTCTACCAACTTTGTAAGCCACAACAGATTATTCTTAGCTACATCGTTATGCATATTAGGTATCATTATAGGTACGGCATGCTTGGTAGTGGCGAATGACATGGAAACCTACAAGGCACCAATTACGAAGTTAGCGTCGTCGTGTCGGTTGCGCACTGACGCACTCGCGTAGTCGCGCCGCGAGACGAGTGTATGCGTACAGTCGTCCCAGATTTGTGATAGCTGCGGCGCGATCCCGACAGTTGAGTATTGTGCGACCCCCGGGGTGAACGATCTCCTCTGAGTCGTCGACACGGCCGCGATAATTACTGTCGCTCCGACTCGTCCCTGCCTACGTCCCTGTGCCCTCCGAACAGCTGCACCTAACTCCACTAACCGCTAATGTTACTAATTGAAACACTTTTGCTTACCTCGCCTTGACCACGTTTAGAGTCACTGTTTCGACAGATACCTAATTGGAGATGAACCAGATACTTAATAGTTTTAAATTTCAAACATTCAATATAGGTGTAGCTACCAGTATTTCAGCTGGTGTTGGATCTAGTAAATAATGTCTGCCAAAAGGATCGTTGTTTAGGAGTTTCAGACATAGTTCGCAACCAGACACTGGCAAAAAATAGTTAGCGACCTTTCTTTTAGTACTTGTACCTACCCAATTGCTTGTTTTTTTTTTTAATATATAATATATAAACTATATCGCAACCATTAGGTAAATTCGTTATAACTAAGAAGACTGTTAGGCCGCTTTTTAGACCAAACAGACGATGAACACACTGTGGCCTAATTTTCAATGTACATACAATGGATTATTATTATGCAAACTGTTCGTGATGCGGAATACGGATCTCAACCACATCAAATTATTTACAAATGCAATGTTTTAGCAATAAACAATGGTGTGGTGTTTTAACGCCAGAAAACTATTTTCAAGTCAAATGCGGATCGATAAGCGTGACTGCCAATGTTCAAAGGTTAACGAGGTATTAACAATTTAATATAACGTGACTTCAGTGACCGGCCCTTCATTGTTCAAGGTAACATGTAAATATTTAGGGGATTGATCTTTGGCCACACGTTATTTAAACGAACTGTCGAATAGGCATTACGTATGGTGATTTTATGAGGGTCTAAGTCCGAAACTTCCGAAATGCCTTGAATTAAGTGTTCTTGTTTTGGTTGTAAATAACTTCAATGTCTGGCTGTCTTGAGTTTATTGAAAAAAAAAAGTCTCATCGTATATATATGCTCAGGCTCAGCATTTTTGGCAATTCGAAATTAGTAGAGCTGAATCAAATGCACCGTCTGTCTAGGATGAAGGAGCAGAAGTTTTGTTTTAGAATATTAGCTGTATGATGTCACCTAAACTGACTTGCTCGTATTGGGGTGTTTTTATTATTCTAGCATTTTCTCGGCTTATAGCCTTGTACATTGTTAAAACAAACTGATCGCGGGCAAACTAAACAGTTCTTTTATTTCTGATTTGGCGAGTGTCCAGTTTTACGCGGGGTGACTGCCATCGAGCTTCGCATAACTTAGGGAATCCGGTAACTGTTTACATTATGATATTGGCTTGCAGTATTTTGTGTTTGTTACTTAACATGTCTACAGAGAGGTATGTATACGTGACTTTAAACATGCCAGGTATCAACATAATCATGTTTCGTCAAAAATAAAACACTGATCCAGTCTAAATGACTTTTATGGATTTCTGTGTTTATTTGTAATTAAATAAATAAAAGTAGGTGCAGTATTGTAAGTACCTCATATAAAACAAGAATTATTGTAATTTACAAGCGACCATATCCACTGAAGTGCCTCTTTTTCCCTATCCTTATTTGAGTCACGGCATTTTGCACTCAATAACACACGGCAATAGCAATTACTCCTAAAGAGGCCATTGAAATTAAATATTAATGTTGTAGAAATTGTATTGTTAGAAAATATGTTGCTAGAGCCCCATTGAACTCTTGTTCAGGCTGTGTTGAACATTGCTTTCAACTTCAACCAAAGTCAAACATAAAACTAATAACTATAGCTTCCAATTCTGCAGCACGAGAGCCTGATCTAGTTTTAAGTTTTTATGGTCAAGTATTATACAGACACGAAAAAACCTTACATTTACTAGTAACAATTAAACTCAATGTTGAAGTGTTTTCCTTCCTTATTTCTGTATGTAAATTGTATTATATTATTCTGTAAATAGTGACTAATTAGTGCAGTAGGAACAGCGATTTCCAATATTTTTTCTGGCAAATAAATGACTTTGTTTTCATCACAGTTCCACTGGCATAGAAAATTAATGGTAATTCTAATTTTTGTGAATAGTTATGTTAACTAAACAAAAACTAAAATTCTTGGAGGAACATTTGTATCATTTGATAGCTCTTATACATAATTCTTTCGTTTATTTATAATTTAGATTTTTATGTAGCATGCCCACTAATTCTTCAAAGGAAGTTGTAAATAGAGACGGTCTTCATTCTTCGGCCGACCGTCGGACCGTCAACTGATTAATTACAAAGTCCCATCAGACAGAATCCTGCAAAGTAAACGACAAAACGTCTGCAGTTGATCCGACTTCAGTCAAGATTCTCTCAGACTGAATATAAAACAAAACACATACAAATTTCGTTTTTCTTTTCGACATTATTCCAAAGATCTTTAGAAGAGTCGTTTACGGAGTAGTGGCCACGTCGAAACGAAAGGGGCTATTTTCTTTGTTCATCCACATCGTATTTGCCGGTCCGTCATGTCCACTCACTCAAGGGCTAGTGCTGGCGCAGGGGGATAATGGAACTCACGTCCAAAGGGATTTAAATAATGGGCCGTGGGACGGGCCGCCCCGTCATCCGTCTCCTCTGTTTACGCGTGTCAGTGTAAACGATGTGAATCCAGTCCACTATACTCTGACTGGAATGGATTTCAAACAAAATTGCTTTGTACGCTTCCTTCAAAATTTGTAAAAGCACTTCGTTACTAGCTAGTGCTTTCCTGGGATATACAAAATTAAGTTGTATTCAGTTTAACGGCACAAAGCACACTGCTACAACGTCCACCAAAAATTGTGTGAAATGTTTTACTCGGATAAAGGTTTTACTTTCCCTTAGCTTCTAAAAATGTAGAAAAGTTGGCACCGAGAAATCTCAAAAGGCAGCACCAACTACCAACTATGGTATGGACTACCTGTGTGTCGTGGATGCACTATACTAAGCCCACTATATTACTCGTAAGTTAGTTTCCTGCCTTGGAAGAGTGAGTATACTTGATAAGTAGCAGCATTCTTTCAATTGAATTAAATAATTGCTATGAAGTTGGACGAAATGCCGCACTCTCTCTGCGCTGTACGTATTGGATGTATCGGGTTCAATTACTGAAAAATGTTATGGACCATATGCATTACGCTATGCGTTTATTCTGTTACCGATAGTGATTTTTCCCGGCTCCCATGACGTGAGCAAGCTTTTAAAAGTCAGCTTTATAACAACTATTAATAGACGTTTATTAACAATGTGTACCAGTTCTCGATAATACGTGTATAAATTAATACTGCCTTGAATTATTATGCAGAACTGCGTCGCTACCGTCGATGGTGTACTAAAATTAATCCTGTTCGTCCATATTTGGAGTGTTTGCTGCGGTCCTCATTATTTATTCTTCTTATAAAGTTCCTTTGGAACCGGGAGTGTCCGCATAGAAAGTTTATCTTTGGTAAACATCTTTTATCGACGGTAACGATACTTCCACGTTGCTTTAGTAGCTCCTGTAGAATACAAGCAAAAGAACCCATTTATTGAAGTTTTAACATAAATCAAAGCTAACAATGAAAGCTTTTCGATAAATGAAAGTAAAGAAAAAAGTTATCGCTAACTTTGATGACTCTTATCTCACATTCTGGTAGGTATGAGAACCTACCTAATTTTGTCAGTATTCATGGTATTAATGTTAGTACTTTTAGATTTTTATCTACCTATATTACTAATACAAAGTGTTGTATCACCCACACACAAGGTATATTAATATGATTGCATTATAATAGAGAAAGATTAACGATGCTTCTATGAGTTATGAGGTCTACTTAGATTAGTAGTAAGCTGTAACAAGATGAGGGCAGAGCGGCAGCGGCTCGACGCAGCGGCGGTAAGGCCGCGCGTGCACCAGTGTCCCCCGGTTCCCACCGTGACGCAAGCGCGCGTGACCATGACATCAGTTCTTCGGCGCCAGCGCCGCGACACCTATGATGGATCGACCGAGACGCTTACCATTTCAGTTCGACTATGCCGAAAGCGGATGTGATGTAGCTGTCGCTAGTAGTTGCAGTCTGTCGATTGAGGTGTTTTAGCAGAAGACGAATGAATCATTTGTCGCTTGATTTGTAATGAATGATGAATGAACTGTCTGCATACGAAATGTTTTAGCGCTGCGGTTAGTTATTATTGTGGTTTTAATATGTCGTGATGTCTAAGTAAACAACGTACATAATTATTGTTAGTAAATGGTATAGTTAGATCTAAACAAATACGAATTGTTTAATTTCCACTATAGTAATTGTACTATCGTTAATTTGGGTAAAATGTATGCAGTGCTTTAATCGAACTGATCGGGAGCGTTTGGTGCGGAAAACCGCAAAGCGAATGAGTGATTTCCAAATGCCAGTAAATGTGTTACATGTGTACTCGGATGTATGCTGCTCATTGATTTTTTAATTTGAATTCGATTTAAAAAAGTAGTTCTATTATTTTTTACTACAATCATTGATGTCCCATGAGAAATTTATCTTTGCGTTTCCTAGGCAATCAAACTATCTTTTGTTACTACAGAAGTTTAATCAAACGAGATGGTAACATTGAATGAAGTAAGAAGATCCACGCAAGACTTAACGCAATAAACACCCTCCTGTTTAATTTACTGGTTAGATGCAGGTAGAGTAAAAACCAGTTTTTGTCCGTATTTTATATCAATCAACGTAGAAGTGAGCAGGAAGCACTTGGACGGAGAGAAAAAAGAAGTTCTTGCGGCGATGGTTCACGGTCTTACGGTGATTATGAAGGTAATAACATCGCCAGTAACTTATTATAATTGAGATCGTACATGCTGATGCAAATAAGGAACTTTTTTCTCATTACATGCGCTATTTTACTTGGTCCATCGGGTACAAAAAGTATTGTGAGGTTTGCTTAAACAAATTTTGCTTTATCATTGGTTCGTCTGTATTTATTTAGCTCTTAATACTATTTATGATTAGAATTTTTATATTACGATAACTATAATATTTGCATGTTCTCGTACCACCACGAAATTAATTTGCTAACAACTGTGCAACACTAATGAATGGTTTTATTAATAGTGCAAATGGTGTCAGCAGCGATAACTTATGTAACTACAATTTCCATGTTTAGATAGACATCGTCGGTAGCACACCAGTTTAAATAGTGTTATCAAAGACTAGCCCAACATATCGTGTAAGGCAATTGACCTTAATATCCGATGGCATCGTATTATCGCCACCGAACATAACAGTGGCCCACATGTTAAAATTAATCCAAGTTTTGCGGTCAACGCTAGCTTTTCATTTATTATTATTATTATTTCAGCCATGGTCGTTCCACTGCAGGGCAAAGGCCTCCCTTTCCGTCCTCCATTCCTCCCGGTTGTGACCTGCTGCATTCAGATCATTGAGTTCATAAAAAGTAATTCTACTTATCTGATATGCTTGGACAGTTACATTACATATATACTTCATCATCAGTAAGTACCTCGTACTGTCAAGAACTGTTCGCTGCAAGTTATAACAACTCTCGAATCCTGTTATCTTCTTTAAAGTGTACACCTAATTAAACGGAGATGCAAATGACATGAGCTGCTCAAACTAACTTAACAACTGATAGTGGTTTCCGAGATATCTTCATATCTTTGAAACTTGTTTTTGAGTGCATTTTTACGACAGTTGTATGGTTGTATCATATACTTGGTAAGGGCCGTAGGAGATGGGACATTGGCCGAGGCGGAAGTGCAGTGACGAGCGTTTATCAGCGCGGCGCGGCGGGCCTGTATCACAGGAAATGGTGGTCAGCCCAGCCGGCCGCCGTCATTACTACTCATTTTATAAACAAGCTCAGTTTTTATTTTCCAGTAATTCGTGATATATTGTTTGTTGTGGTTATGCTTATGTAGATTACGTTATCAAGCTCGGGGAATTATTTATTTTGTTTTATTGGTTCTTTATCGTTTATACCGAAATATGTTAGGTTAAAGATATTAATGTTAAACCTAAAAAAACTATAAACTTCATTTAAAAATAAGTAGATAAATCTAAGCTTGGCGATTGCTTTATTGAGATATATTCTATGAACTATTCAACTTATACAATGGATTGCATAAACAAGATTTTCATGCCAGGCACATCTGATTATCTCGATTTCAAAACAGTTTCACGTAATGATTTGCTAGTGCTTAAAAGATTGTGAAGTGCTGTTAGTTGTATTTTAATCCGCTTCGTCGGTTATGCTCTACTCTAGTATAGAGCATCAAACACTAACGAGGGGTCAGAGGTTGACTTTACGTAAATGATTTATAATGATCGTGGAGTAAACACGGCTGGCGGCTTATCGTTGTCCCGCGCAGGTTCTTCACCTCTGCTCGCGGCTGCTCGTGTGCCGCAACACTGCCCTAATGATCCTGCGTGGTGGCGGCCGCGGTGGCAGTGGCTACCCGACTCGACACCTGTATCTCGGTGATTATTCCACGCTATTGATCCGTGTTCGCTACGTTTATGAAACATTACTAACGCACTTATATGACAATTTTTACACTACAGATTATTTTAGAAGTATGTGTAATGGAAGTTAGGAAGAAAAGCCTTTACCCAAAATTGTACCCAGTATGAGTAATTATGAATAATATCATAAACATATTGGAAATCCTACAAAAAGTCTTGGAACCGGTGCCGTGTGATTCAGTGATTAATTTACGTCCGTGTCACTACACGCTTCGAAATAATTTCGACGAAGTCGTCAAAAAAATAAGGAACTTTAATGTCCGAAACGAATTATAATTACGATGACACGTTTATAATTTACACATTAAAGTAAACGATGATTGATATATAGTTGCAATACAATAACAGCTAAACAGTGATTTACTGCTGTAATATTTGCACTACAGTGAACCTTTATCACTGGTTTGATTAATGCTTCCATGGCATGTGCGAAACTGATATTACTTGCACGTTAATGAACAGGATGCGACGTCATTGTTTGATATATAATGTATAATTTCTATTCTAATTAGGGGCAATGACCTCTGAGTGATTTCAGAATCTTAAATACTTATTATGACAAGTCACAATACAACGGTTTAATCAATAACAATATTGAGTAGTCACGATGTCGAAGGCTTTTTTAAGAATATGCGCGCCGGATGGCCACTCTGCGCACCTTCACGGACGTGCGTAGCTTTGCAAATACGAACAGAGTCATGGTTATCATTAGTAATGTCGGTAATGTCTGCCCAACGTTAGTGCTGTCCTGCTGTCGACGGCTGTACTTGGTATTACTCCGAATCGCTTCACCTACTTACTGGTTTTCTGAACACAGAATTACACAATATTATACGTCTCTTAATTCCAATGCTCTTACTCACAAATACCTGTCTGCTTCTACCTACTGTTTTTGTTGATGGAGTAATTTATTCACCTTTTTAGGTTTTCGATACGAATATTATTCGAATTGAGTTTCCTTCGCGCTCACGATTTAATTGTGTATCCTTATGAGGGCAGATTAGAATTGGTATGCATTCTTCATTCTAGTACGGTCGTTATTGGTAGACAAGGTTATAGACGATTTGTTTCGAATGCGTAAGCGCATCGATGGCATGACCGAGTCGCAGCGCCTGAGTCGCCGCCGCTGCGCGGCGCGGCGCGGCGGCCTGCACCGGGCGTGGACGCGGATGAATGAATCAACCGGACCGTGCCGTGACGTCACCGAGAAGGCGCGTCCTTCTCATCCTTCTATAATGTTCCATTACATTGTTGTCCATATTGTTAAGAATATAACGTTATATGTTACAGTGAAAGATGATAGAAGAGTTTGTTACCACACTACCGCATTGGGGAAAATGTACCTGTTATGATAGCTGTGTTTGTGTGTTAAATAAATAAATAAATAAATAAATAACGCGCCGTGTCTATTTTGTAAAACAATTCATTTTCTATTGTGTAAGTTGGATTCATGGATAAGAATAAAAATAACACTGCATTTAGATAAAGGTGCAAAAGATACAGAGAGAGAGAGAGAAAGAAATAAGTAAGTTGAGTAACAAAATTACATGACTATATATTTTAAGATGAAAATTGGGTCCGTGTAAACACATCTTGTAATGGCGGACTAAAAAATATGCTAGATGGGTACATGCCAAAGAGAATATACTTATATAACATATGAACGTGATACATAAAACAAAGCTAAACAAAGTGTTGAATATCATGCTATGATGCGATACTATGGCTCACTTCAGTGCAACAGCACCTCATGGTGCTAATTTTACAACCCGCCAATAAGTATCGGGTTACGTTAGCATACCTGCTATAACTATGATTAGATCCTTGATAACAATAATAAAATTACATACTGCGTGAGCCATTATGAATCATTACGTACGACTACTTGTATCTGTGTTGCACAAGTGATCAATCCAAAGTTTAATTGCGATTTCCTAAAACCTTGTGCGTAAAATCATGGAGTGATAACATCGTTAATGAAAACTGACCTCTCTACGTCCGACCCAGATATTAATTACTCGCAACGAAACAGTTTATTTTTCTGGATGGCACTCGTAGATAATGAAGTAGTTGAAGTACGTA
Organism: Abrostola tripartita; assembly: GCA_905340225.1. Taxonomy (NCBI): domain Eukaryota; kingdom Metazoa; phylum Arthropoda; class Insecta; order Lepidoptera; family Noctuidae; genus Abrostola; species Abrostola tripartita. The sequence continues at coordinate 8,630,341 of HG996487.1, read as the reverse complement.
ATAATGTGGATGATCCGTGCTGTTTATAATGACAACCATAAACGTGCCTATTCACGGCAAACTGATGTTTAATTATAGCAAGTCTCTCTATATTAAATAACTGTTGTAATTGTTATGTCAATACGGACCTAAATACACTGAACTATGTAAATTATAGCACTCGTCTTTGTTAGTAATTATAATGTGAGTATAGGTACTCATCGCGCCTCGTGATAATGTCATATTAGTACCTATACCGAGAGCTATTTATACATAGTAGGATAATTTATTGTATATTACCTACATGGGTTTTAGGTAGGTACATTAATAACCCATACTGGATCTTCTAATTGGAAAAGCGATCTCTTTTCTTGATTTCTGACACTAGGTACTCGAATATTTGTCGGGCCCCAATATAAAAAATACGCTCTAGATTTCCAAAAAATTACCAATAGTTTCAATATTAAGCAATTTCCACCACGGCGGCGCGACGGTCGGGTATTTGAACGACTCATAAATAATTACAGAACATAAAATTTCGACTAATATGTTAGACCGGAGCTGTATGTGCAATATTGTTAGTAAACTATAATGTTGTGAGGGTCGCACGTGGCGGCTGGCACACGTAGACTGTAAGCTGCCGGCCACTCGGCACCCTGCCAGCACCAGGGGAGATACACCCTCTTTTTTACTAGTTTTGTTTGCTCTGCTTGACTATTTATAATAGAAATTAAGATATTATACAATTTGTAAACAGAATTAAACGCGATTATTGCATATTTAATTCTATAGGCGTAGACAATACTTTACGAGTCAGTATTACATTAGGGTCCTGGCGTTTGTATACGCAGGTACGTATAAGTATACAAGGAACCAATTAGACCTGGATTTAAGTAAGGGTAAGTGGCACATTTTTTTTCAATAAGCTATGCAACATAAAATTGCATAATGCCATATTACTCAGTCCTTAAAACTGTTTTGTTTCGATTCCATTAGGCTCTAACTATTCATCAAATTGTGGACAACAGAAGTACGAAAACGAATACCGAAAACGAACCTACATATAATTGATATTGTAGTTTCTAGGTAAATCTAATGAATAAGTTTAGTCTGAATCTTCATCAGCTTGTCGTCATTGGGGGCATACTATACGCCATGAATAGGTCAGTTGCGGTGGGGATAAATTTCATGGAATTAAAACTACTTAATCGTAATTGGTGTGACCATTGACCAAACAAAATGAAATGTGTTATTTGCTTAGAACTAGTTCTATGTTCGCTCGTGGGGTACCGGGCCAGCATAGCAATTTCCCATCTCGTCTCATCGGTTGTCGTATGAAGCGATTAAGGGAAAATCCAAAAGATGGACCACAGCGTCTTCTGTAATTCACCACCAATACTGCGATCCCAAAGGCGCTTACTAGCGTGGGGATTATGCAACCGCCTCTTTAAGGGAGGGAGGGATTTGTTCAGCAATGGACGTCTTCTGGCTGATGATGTTGAGTACTATATTCAAACTGAAAATATTCTCAAATACTTTAACAACCGAAATGTATTTTCAGCACAAACGTTCTTCATAATATTTACCGAAAATCAATCTCTGAAGAAACTCCAAAAACAACAATACTTTTCGAAATCTAACCTTATACACCTATTTATTTCATTATTATTTTCTTTGGCCAAATGTATATATAAATATCCAAAAATGGCAACACTGATCGTGAGATACAAAAGATGGGGCAATAAGTAAGAATTTATTTACCGTCATGGTATGAAGCGTCTCTCCAACAGTTTTTCCGCGTTTTTCCTGGTGTATAAATATAATTTATGTCCATGATAAACGCTGAAATGGCAACATATCGACAGATAGAACGTTTTAAATCACTTACTGTTTATAATATATATAGACTGTATTTCTCCAGCATTTTTTCCAAAAAAATCTTAGGCCAATTTTTAGCTTGTTAGTAAGCAATATTATTAACTTATAGAAAGTCGTAGCTAGATATACTCAGAAGATTTCTTATTGCTGCCGTTGGATTAAAACATACAAATTAATACGCAATTAACTATTTCACATGTTTATGCGATAAGTTCATCTATTAGTTACCACATGGATCTTCCGATACGCTGCGAGTGGTTGTATAGAATTATGAAAAAGGAACCTCTGCTTACCTCTTCCAGAAATTATAAGCCAATGTTATGTTTAAATCGTTAACCCTTCAACTTAAAATGTTCGGTTGTATTGCAATGATGAAAATTGAAACATCTGAGCAGTTTCCTAACACGGAAAAACAGAGATTTTCATTGATTTGTGTGTCATCACGAGTATCATTGTGGTCTCATTATCACTCTGATTATCGTAGCCTGTGCGGTGTGCTAACACCATGATTTACATAATAAGCAGACCTTGGCCTTGCGGCAGCCTCGCTATGCGCCTGCGTCACCGTTTATACCATCACTCAATGTCACAAATGACACGCGAAATAGTGAAACTATCTTTTTTGCTGCGAATCTTCGTTATAATGTATAACATTAGCACTAGCTTGAAACTAATGCCGTGCAGTCGCCTTATAATAAGAACATGAAACATGTTGAGACTCCAGTCTACGTAACAGACTATTATGTCGACGTCACTCTTTAAGAAAGTAGTTATGAATGTATTTTCCAAAGGACGCAAGCCAAAATGTATGAGTAATATGAACGCCAAGCACCACCCGTGATTTACATTCAGAGACAATTTCTGTCTACCCTGCCTTTATTAATGTTGCTGTATTTTTACAGTAGAAAGCCATTTGAAAAGAAAATCTGCGGAAACGGTGGCACTTAGGAAAATCAATTGTCGCGAATGCAACTTACTCTGTGGACGATGTTTATAAGACATGTTTATTAGTAAACCAAGTGCATATTTACATAATTATATTGATAAGCTCAGTCGGTTGGTGAAAATATCACGTTTCTATTAGTTCATGTGTACGTCAGCGGTGTTTGCGGTGGCAGTGTCCAATTTCAATTGCGAAGTCAAGGTTTTTTATTGTAATGAGGTTATAGAGTAAACTAGTGAATAGAAGACCGCCATGCGAATTAATAGTCCGCAGTTTGACGTCTGTAACTAAGTGTACCTTACCTAGTGCCTCTAGTTCATACTACAGTAATTAGGTGCCGAAACCTTCACCTGATCATAAATACTAGTATATTACCTAACGGTTCCATAAACTCTATGATGCGAGCACACAGGTTCATGCTTCAACGCACCTACGTTCATTTTCAAACAAAAACAAAGAACTGTGTAGAAAACCGCTCGGCAATGCCGCGGGCGATGTGTCGCTAGTTTTTTGTTTTATACGCTAACTTTTTAATTAACATGCAAGGCCCGTCAAAGCTCATAATAATCGGGAATGCGCAGCTTCGGCTCGGCACGGAAGTGCGTTCGCTGCGTTGTACACACGAGGACTGTTTCAATTTACAACAAGCAGCTTCAAAAGGATTTCACATTGCCACAATTAAAACACCAGCTTGACAAACGGGTTTGCTAATTATTTTTTTGCAATCACACATATTTACATACATTACGCGTATTTAGATTTGTTAGTAGGTCAGTAGATTCTTAGATATTGTGTCTTAGAAATATGAATAAGGCTTTATGTTCTGTTTGTGATATGTAGAATATAAATTAAAACATGTACCTATTGAAATGGTCGTCACCATGGTAGAAACTTTATTTATTTATTCATTATCTTGGGAGAGAGACACTCGATGATTGCCGAGAGTGGTGGGTAAGGAAAAAATAATATTATATTACGATACAACCCTGATATAAGTTTTGCGCGTCTCTCGGGGAGGCCCAATTAAAGTGCATAAAGTAATTAACACAATTACCTATTGGATACAAGACTTTTACAAATGTTTTGAGATTTTGTAATTTATTCGATATATGGAAACAATTTAAGTGAGCACTAGTCAGAAAAACTTTTACTACATAGTTAAGAGCTTGTTAAACTCAACCAGACATTGTTTTATCGAAGCATTTGTAATACAATTGCTCTGCCCCCTTACCATGAACTCTTAAATCAGGACAGTTTAAGATGTGGAAGCGAGACACCGCTACGTGCAGTATAATGCACCGTCTCACTTCCACATGTTGAACTGTCCTGCTTTAAGAGTTCATAGTAAGGGAGCTGTTGCTTTCTTTAAGTGTAGTACTTTGAAGCACAAGAAGAAGCCGTTAAAATTGTAGAGACTAGTTAACCTCATATTTTTAATGTATGTAGTTACCTGCTCCTGTATAGAAATGTTATCCAACTTCTTGAACCGAACCCACTTTTACACGATTCCAGTGACCGGTTAGGCTGTTACTTAACGGTTTAGAAATGAAGAGACTATCTTAGTTTACCTACAGACATAGAAATAAGTCTTAGCAACACTTTTTTCTTATACGTTGTAGATTTCATTGACGGATTCCTGTCAGTTAAAGTTTTGGTCAGACTCGGATGTAGAGTCACCTACATCAGCGTGACACTTTTCCAGCAATAAAAAAAGTGTATTTTTATTTTAGACAGATTTTATTTGATTCGTGTGGCTTAGCCACGTGTTGTTTGTTTCGGTATGAGATAATGATATGTAAGCAACTCTCCAAAACTATGTAGGTAAATGGGTATCCACTATAAATTACAACAATAGATTTCGTAGTTGGTAAAAGTACCCAACTAGTTTCTTCGAATGTACCTAATTGTGTGTAATAATAAAAAGTACAAATTCTTTTACTACTCAATTTGCAAATTGCAAAAGTAAGTAAGTATGTAGTTAGTACGCCGACAGAACATTTACAATTAATTATATTTCACTGCTGCAGTTAAAAGCGGCCCCTTGTAAAAAGAACAGCGTTTAATTAAAGGCTTTTACTGTAGCGAATGTACTGTGCTTTATTTGCTAGGTCAGATAGTTTCCTCTATTAATGTTACTTGTCTGCAAAGGTGATAACGATATACTTTAAAATAACGTTTTTTAAAAGATAATTAAAAAATAACTAATGCTGCATTCTGCGTGAACGATAATTATTCAACAATTTTATGTAACATGACGATTGTGGTTCAAGTAATTTTACTTTAGGGAATTCGCCGTAGACCGAAGGCTTTGTTTGAACAAAGTCTTGAGTATTAATTAGTTTGATTCCCATTGGGATCTAACTTGGAATTTAGAAGTGAAAGTAAACAGTTCCTTTGATTAATACAGTATCATACATTATGGGCAATCAAACGAATTTTATAGAGAAAACTGCAACAGACTAATTGAACATTTTTCGAATTTCATTACTCATGCCTACTTACAATGTTTCTCACAGTTTTATCGTATGTCGTTTTAAATATAACATTTATGGCCAATGGCCACAATGCTCTCTTAGTCATAACGAAACGAATTCAATAAATGTTTGTTGCATGATTCACCGCTGCATGTTGCCTTTGGTGCATGTCACATGGTCCGTGTAGACCTCCTTCGAATCTGGTTTTTACTAAGGTATTTACTAAAATATGTAATTAAGAGTATAAATATAATACATATATTAACGTAAACGGTGTGCTAAAAGGTTTTTTATAACGCAAACGCCTTCCTAGATCGTAGTAGCAATGTAGTTAAGAACGTGCACTTGATGTAGACATTTTACCTTCAGAACAGAGAGCAGATTACATTTTACGGAAGCAACTGCTTCATAACATTCTCGTTTCCTAACTAGGTATACAAGACATACCTACTCATGCGATTTTGTTACTAGCAAATAAAATATTTAGTCGCTTACATGACGTCTGAAGAAAGGAATTGTGAACATAATTATAAACTTAGTGGTTGCGACAATAGGAGAGGTGAATCTGTTATCATTACGTCGCAAGTGGAAGAACAATAAGTGTTTCAGTTTGGCAAGAGTCCCGCCCGCACCGTCAACGTGGCTCAGGCGTGTGGGAAAGTGTCCACATGCACCGACAATTCCCCGGGAGCGTTCGGCAGCCCGTCGAGTTTGTCAAGTTATACGACAGAACAATAGTTTCAACCATTTAGGATTTCGGCTACACAGTACACCGCCTCGCGCCGCGACACATAGGATCTCGTGTTGCGGATCTATTCTCTTTTGTCTACACGCTGTATAGCGGGTTGTTGTTGTCTACGAGACTAAGGAAGCTTTCTTAAACGTTTACGTACGTTTGTGAGTATTTTCTTTGTTGTTGTACTAGGCAAGCTTGCGGCGATGCCTGTGTGAAAACTTCATAGACTTCGCGTACAGAAAGAACGATAAATTCTGCTAGAATTCATATAGGTACTTTAGCTTATGTGTTATGATGTTTTGTATGCTACAAAACATCTGATGACCCAATCAACTAATGACATGCTATTATAAGATAGCCAGCAGTGTTCCACGGTTTTGTCTATAGTACCGACTAAATGTAAATTATAGCTCTTTAACTCTTTAGCCATAGGAGAGGCTTATGACCAGCAGTGGACTGAGATAGGCTGATAATGATGATGAACTCTCTAGCTTTTAAGAGTATGTAAGGTTTTTCGTCGTCATGTGAAGTAAGTGATGCCCTCTTTGCTTCGGAAGGCACATCCTGCGCCTGATCCCTCTCCGGTCGCGTCGGTCTACCGTCTCATCGGACTATGAGAGTGAGGGAAAATACTTGTGCACTATAATATCTCCTACGTAGTTGGCTAGTCTCAGCTGAAACAGGCCGCCGTGACCGAAACTCGGTCAGGAGAACATTATTAAGGTTTTAAGGAAAACTGCAGCTTCATCATACTCGTGTAGATATAAGTCTGTATTACCGATATTAAAATACACATTTCCAATTCTAACATAGGAAATATAAAGCTTATGATTAAACCTAGTAAATAGGCGATAAATTAAATCACTTTAATTTCTTATTTACTAAATATGTACAGTCAAAGTAATTATAAAAGTGGCTATAGCTATGGATGCCTAAGGCAAGCGCTAGGCTTCGGTTGAAGCATTTGACAGATTGTTCCTATTAAATCCCTTGCAGCTTGGTCTTGGTACTCCGCAGATCCGTCTATCATCAAGTAGGGAACAAAACGCGGTTGAAGAGCGTGAGTGTCATCACCGTGCCCCTTCAGAAGAATCGAACCATGTTTACTATTCACGCACGTCATTATATCATGTACTTTTACTTTCTCTTGATATCCACACTGAAAAGAAAACGTTGTATGCTGATTAAATGAACGAACTTGCATTAAAAGGACTGAAACCATAGCCGGCTAGAGACGGCAATAGTATTAAGGTACTATGTAAGTAACAGTAGGTAGAGACGAATGCTAGATTACATTGAGTTTTCATTCAACATTTTCCGTCGACTATCATTGTTTATATACAATCTCATATAGTACTGGTAGCGGTTATTATTACTAGGTTATTACTACTACGTTTAAAGATAAGCAGGCGGAATTTATTTGTAAAAAAACATCACAAAAGAGCTCGTAAATATTACATAGTTTCCAGCTTTTGGAATGGCACTAGAGTTGAAACTTGAAACAAACTTGTAGTCTTTTATGGCAGTACCCATTAACTGGTCGTTTTAACTTGACAGGAACAGCTCAGAGTACACGTCATTATCTGATTTACCAGTTTTGTGAGAATTATATTTAACTAGGCAGAAACTGGTTCTCGCTTATTTTAAGTCTACGCTTTGTGCTGTCAATTATATTGGTGTTATTGTATGTATACGAGTTAGTTCAAGCAACTGGAAAAGGTAATAGTGTCACTTGTTCGGAGATATAATTTTGTATATTCTTCCATTCTTAATGATGCTATTTACTTCCTGTTCTTGATGGATGAGGTAAAAGGTACTTGGTAGATACAGTTGGTGAGCTGGAGATGGTTCAAAAGTGTAAAAATTGTATTTCGATTATCAGATTGCCTAAGGATTGATATTTGAAAACGTAAGCGAACGTATTATAGAAAAATAGGAGATGTTTTAGGGCAGAGAATATTAAAAACGAGCAATAATGTGACATGAGTAATTGTAGAAAGAGCGTCTGGATCGTTGCAAGTAGGGAATCGTCACTACCTAACGCTTAGGGAATTCTTTATGAAGTAGGTATACATACCCAATTAAAAACAGAGATGAAGTATTGGTAGTCGGAGTTGTACGAGGTGTATTGCATCAGGCAGGTGTTGAAGTACACTGCGCGGGTGATGTTGCGCAGCGTGTCGATTGCACAGGCCTGCACCGTGTTGCCGTAGCACTCCGGTATGCCGTGCTGGCAGCTGAACTTGAAGTGATCGGACACTGCATGAGTCTGGAAGTTAGTAGAAAGTAAATTATAAAAACATGATTACTAGCGTTTATTACAAAATATATTTTTTGGGTAGTCTAAGTTGGTGTTCCATTACTTTAAATTTCCCTACCGTTGGCTTCGGCTAGTTGTTCTGGAAGGCCTCCAAATCATCCCGCCATCTTCGTCTGGGTCTTTCACGTCTGCGGTGACAGACTCGTGGCACCCACTTTGTTGACATTTGGCCCACCTTTGGGTCGCGTGTGATTTGATAGATGTGGCCAACAATTTTAGAATTTATACTTATTACATAATAAAAAAAGTGCTCTAACTTTTCCGTCAGCCATATTTCTTGAAAGCAAGTTTAAAGTCTATACCATTGGAAGGCACAATAATTTCAGTGTGTACCTAAGCGTTTTCAATAAGACAAGTGAATATTACTGAATATGTCACGTTTTCTAGTATACCTGTTCACTTTCCATGAGACAGGTGAACGACCTGCTAAATACTTTTTCTATCTTATCGTCTGTCTTGTAGGTGTTTATTATTGAATTATTTATTGACATATTAGTTTCGGGTTAGCAAACACAGCTGCTATCGGGAAAAAGCCTACATATTCGAATATAGGATAAAATTCGTACATTTCTAGCAATTCATACTCTTCTGTTGTAACTTGCACCGGGGGCTCTTCAGCGTGTAATAGACGTTCATTGTTCATGGTTTTAAGTATAATTTTTACAGCGTTTATAGTAATTTTGCATGGATGCGTGCAAATATTATTTTATGCCTTGCGAACTTCATGGCTAATAAAAAAACGTGCACTTATTTACTTTAGTTTCTAAGGGTTAAAATAATTTGCTCAAACAAACATAGTTTCAAAGGATATAATAAGTTTAGCTAATTTAATCTGATATTTTTGAACTTCGATATTATATTTAAAAAAAAATTATTAAAAAAATTATTTCACAATTTTTAGTGGTGTATGGAATTCATCCGCCCAAGACTTTCGTGAGACTAGTATTTGAAATCCTTTGACACACAAAACATAAAGCCCTTTTTAACGATACCTCACACGATATATTTAATCCAGGAAAGTGATAGGAGGGAGTTCAACGCACCCCCACTTCCTCGTGGGAGTAGTAGTCGACAACTAACCACTAAAAATAATAAGGAATACCTTGTTAGTGATCAGTTATCGTCTACTACTTAAGCAATATCATTATCATATCATCAAGATACGGGCTTTTTGCTGTGACCCTATGCGGAGTTCCGTTCCATATCTTCGAAGTTCATCATCAGGTAATGACAAAATTTCTAGGGGACCAATCGGAAAGTAAACCCAATCATATGACAAAAAAATTCAAATCGGTTCATAAATGACTGAGTTATGAGGGCACAGATATAAAAAAAAATGATCACGACGAATTGAGAACCTCCTCCTTTTTTTGAAGTCGGTTAATAAGATCTTAAATTGTTTTTAATTAAATCCCAAAGTTCGATTAATATAAAGAAAAGTAAATGGTGAGGTAACGTTCCCTAGATTACTCCTATATTAGGTAAGGCAAGGAGTATTTCGGGCATTCTGAATCCCTCAAATCTAGCAATGCAAACGAATTATTTAGTTATCACTACTTTTATATTTGCAGACTCCCGAAAGATAAGAACTGACTGACTAAACATACCTACTGCTGATATATTTTATCACTATTTCATGTTACATTACAATAAAAGTTCATATAATTTTTCAAACCACACAATTCCACATTAAACTTTTGTCTGATTCCTAGGAAATAGCCAAAGGCGTGTTTTATATTAATTAAAAATATGACATTAACACTATTAATAACAATATTTCACGTACCTTAGCGTGTCCGTAGGGTATTAAATGTATGTCTAAATGTGAGCCTAGCCTTTCCACAGCAGGCTTTAACTGGTACACAAAGAAATCCACACTGAACGGACATAGAGTCTCATAATACACTTTAATTTCCACTTTGTCTTTTACTGAATGGACCTGAAATGTCATTAATGATTTTCATATTACTCACATAGAAAATGTATTATTAACACCTGTGTTCAAAATATATAAAGCACTTACTTTTGAAGTCCCATTCCAGTTTTCGATCTGGCCATAAGTGTTCGGTGAACGCCCTATAAATTTATAACGTACGTATATTTCCACCCATTTTTTAAACTTTTAAGCCTACTACAAATTATAACACATTGTATCGCATAACCTATGGAGCTTACCGGTGTCCTGTAAATGCGCGGGTCCACATAATGCGACACCGATAAATAAGTAGAGTGACAAAATGTTGTAATAAGTCATTGCACAGTTGAATCACGACTGAAGTCCAAATCTCCAGGAAAATATAAAGATGGCTTGGTGACAAAATTATTGTGTATCGTTTGAATAGCCTATGACCAATAGTGATAATAGACTTATGAGATGATAATGTTTTATCATCTTTAAATACATACTTACCTACATACTCGTATGGCACCGTAATAATTATTATCACTGTTTAAAAATTAAAAGTCTTTGCCCTCAAGTTACTTCCTCGAGCATGAATTTGTCATCTTAATCTTTTCAGCCAGGAAGTTGCAGCTAGTCATTAATCGTAGCATAATTATGATTATGAATACAATTTGTATAAATCGCAGATGTCTTATAATAACTCACATTATTACGGAATAATCACTTGAAATGTCTTCAAATAATCACCTGAACGAAAAACGTTAAAACAATTTTAGTTTACTTAACGGCCAAATGGCAGATCAGTTACAGTGGGTTCAGATTAACTGCAGAGAAGGTTGCTGTCCAAGTATTCAAGCCGTGAAACAAAACACTGGGTGAAAAAGAAAACATAGGCATTCGTTTATTTTTCGTTTTAAAATCATTGTCTAAAAATCATGGCATGCTGCTGGTGGAGTTGTGAACGCTGCGCATACGGCTTTCGTAAAATTACTTCCATCATTTTGGGCTCCATTGATCAGGATGTAGGGAACGAATTTAAAGCCAACTTGCTTGCTTTCCACACCGTACTTCTTGAGAAGTCTTGATCCTTTGAATCCTTTAGCACATTGCTTAATCGGATTGGAATCGATGCGTAGTAATATTCCACACTGCAAATATTTGGCTTTAATTAACTAAGTTGTATACCTAATCAGTTCCAGTTCAAAACAAATTAGAAAGTATGGTAGCATTATTCAAGTCCCAGTACATCTTGACTACTGTTTTTTGTCGTATGTGAGAAACAGCTAGCCTACATAAGCTAGCTTATATTTATTGGATCCAATAAAATTCGCTACTTAACATCTATATTACACTATGAGGACCAGGCCCAAAATACCAATGCAGCGTCCATAAATGGAAATAAGTCGGACTTGTTTTTGATGTTTCGAAATCCTTGTAAAGAATCAAATGTTTCTAACTTATCAAGATTGATTTTAAGGGAGCTTATCTTACCTCATCAGCAGCGTTGTCGTCGGACCCTTTATTTTTCCTCGACGCATCCATCATGCAAGAGTTGAAGAACACAGCCTTAGTGGCATTACCCAGATAGTCGATGGCGCATGCGTGCAACTTGTTGCCGTAGCACTCTTCTGGGCCGTGTTGGCATTTGAATTCGTAGTTGCCGTTGCCGTTGTCTATAGTCTGACCAAAAAAGTCACACATTCCTTATTGAGTATTTGAAATACCATAAGTATGAACTTTTGGGGAACACTTTTTAAGAGTCTTTAATTCTAATTATTATTTTAAACACACCAAAGACAGCTAAACATCTGCTGTTACTATTGGCTTCCAGGACAAGATGTAGCGTAGTTGCGTCCTTCCTCGAGTATTTTGTGGTAAAGCAGTTTACTCATTAAAACGAAACGACTGTCAGAGTTACTTTCGCACATAAATTAATAAAGAAATACGAATTTTAGAACTTTGAATAAGTTGTGTAATATTTTTTTAAGTAACGAATATAACTAAAGCTTTATAACGTGTACGTGACTTTTGGATGAAATATTTTCAACGAATACGCGTACGTCGCAGTCAATCCCAAGAGTTTTTTACTTTTCTGTAAGAGTTAACGACGTAGTTACGCTGTCTAGCAGTCCTTTAGTTAATGTTAGACCAGTTTTAATAGTTAAAAATAACAAGCGACGAGACTAAAAAACATATTCTTATTGATTCCTGGGAGCAAGGATAGTTGTCGAAACTGAACCGAATGCATTTGGCACTATAATTGTTATGCACCTGATACGTCAGTATATTTAGTATTTAAATTTCATTTGTGGTCTCTATTTTCGTTGTTAATTAAGTATCATATTGTTTTCAATTCTTCATTAAGCAGTACATGTTATTGTTTTGAAAACTCAATTTGCTCCTAGTGCAGTGTTATCAGCAAGTATGAATACCCGAAACTTAAAAAATGTAACAAGAATTTAAAAATAGAAATGCAAACTAGCTATAACCCTGTTGCTGATTTGCAGTAGCGCAGTAGGTAATTAATGTTATCTTACTTGACTAGGAATGATTACTTGTCCCGTACTGTACCTAATAGAGTCCGCGGTGCATAGAGACCCAATTGGCTCTCTGAGTCTTTGGCGTGTCCTTGGTAATATAGAGGAAAAAATGTGGCTCTATAAAAAAATATACTGGCTAGGCTGGAAGATCAAGTATTAGTTGACCCCTCTCGGGGTCTTCGATAAAATATCCCGAAGAAAACAAATTTTGAATTATTATGCTATATCACTGTGATTGTGGGTAAACGTCTTGGATTTTTAAACGCTCTACAATGACGGTTATAGATTGTTTACTTCATCAATATTAATTGTCCATAATATGTTTATTTATACCGACCGGCGATATCGTTAGAGTTGCGGGCAACCGGTAGAGGCAAATGGCAAGTTGTCGTTCATTGTGGGCTTCTAAGGCAGAGGCCTCTGTTCAACAGTGGACTCCTTTTGGCTGATTATGATGATGTTTATGTATGTGCATCATATATGTCACACCAGTTAGCTCGCAAGAAAATACTATATAAAACGGCATGTTTGGCTATCTGCATAGTTGACGTTACCGTTTATTAATACTTACTCGAAAAAAAAAATACAGTTGCATTATGCTTCTGCCTCTCACTCTACATCTACAAAATCGTTATTCTGTTATTCGCCAGAAACCACGTGGCATTTAATCAATGGGTTTGTTCTTTGTTTAAGTTTTATATAATAACAATATAATAAGGCGTTGATATATAATTTCCGATAGTAGAATATAATTGTAATGTAGGTATGTAATGAGTAAGTACTCGCGACCCGTAAACAGATAAATATTTGTGTCCACATACGAGTTATTATTTGAACATGAAATTCAATTAAGTGAAGGCAAAAGGACTGTGTGCATTTGGTTTTTTGCAATGCCTACGGTGTATTTATTTGCAGACAAACTTAGGGAAGGAGCAGATAATAAATAATGAGGGTGAAAAATTAATATGATGTGTAATCGTACCTCTGCGTTTCCGTAAGGATTGAGGTACAGGTTTAGGTACGAAGCCAGTTTTTTCACGGTCTCTTTCAACTGAGTTGTATCAAAAATCTTGCAATCTGAACATAAGCTCTCGTAATACAATTTTATGTCCACCTTTTCTTGTAAAGCTTGCATCTAAAACACATGCTGATAAGTAATCACAAACATAAAAATTTGAACGGTTTATTATGCAAATAAAATATACCTACCTTATTTTCCATTAGCAGTAAATCTGCTTTTAAATGCTGTATCGGAATATATTCTCCATCTATTAAGTTTGACACAATATCTGCAATTAAATTAGCAAGTATATAAAAAACAGATGTTTAATATAAAGCATTGCATTTTTACGTACCGACATCTTGAGTTTGAACCGTAACTAATATTAAACTAATGAAACAAAATGCAGGACGTTTGTATAGAAACATTGTTATTAATGTAAAACCACGATGTGAATGAATGAACGCGGCTGAACGCGATACAAAGTAGTCCCCTGGAGCGGCCGACCCAACGCTCACTAACGATAACGCGACATCGGCAGCCATTTAAGTTACGTTTCTTTACAGTTTAATTGAGAAGTCATTCACACTATAATTGCGCGTACATCATGTAACATGTCGAAACTACGGTTTTTTTCTTAAAAATGATGTCTATCGAATTGAAGATAAACTCGTTCACTCATTTAAAAAAAGATTAAGGTAAGGTTTTCTCTTCAAGTTTATACGAAAATATTGACACTTTTAACTCACCATAGACACATACTGCATGTTATCATCACTCTATTTCAATAGATACTTTTTCAGAAAGTGCTTCTGAAATTCACTGACCGAATAAATTTAAATTTAAAAGGTAAATTTAGAACTATTCGATTCTTGATACACCTTTGTGCTTAGCTAAGAGTAGGTACTTTACACATACAGAGTCATAGTAGTCATATTACTTATATAATGACATAAGCGGACAAAGTTATTCATAATTAACTCTATCTGATAAATGACTGGTTTGAGACTAAGTTCCAAATAACATAACTGTATACAGGACCGTCACGTGCTTTTCTCACGGGAGATCACATAAGACATCCGACGTGACAACCAATATGAAAAACTTAGGACCAACTTGGGGATAATACATTTGTAGATAGAATAGTACTTACCGTTACTTTTCTAGTTTCAGAAAAACCAGCAGAACTGGACTGGGAGTGGCTTCATCGCGTGAATGCACCCTGACAGAAGGGCAAACATTCCCACCCTCTAGACGCCTAAGTGAGGACAGCGCTTTAAAGGTCAAGCGCGGTGGTGATTTTTGACCTGGACAGATATGCAAGGTGGTCTGGATTTAGGTACCTATGCCTGGCAATAGAGTTCAAAATAGGCTTTAAAAAAAGAAGGTATACCTAGCTTTATTTAATTGGTTTGTCTGAATGGTGATACAGTATCACTATTCGGCATTAATTCCATGACTGTACATAGGTGCTGTACATCTCATCATAGAACACAGTTAATATTTATGCGTAGTTTTTCACTGAGTTTATGAAAGATTGAAAGCTAACTATTATTACCTCAGAGCTTCGACTCTCGTGTGAGTACCTACTTACAATCATCATCATCATCATCATCAGCCGGAAGATGTCCACTGTTGAACAAAGGCCTCCTCCTTAAGGGGGGGTCTATAATCCCAACGCTTGGCAAACGACTTGGGGATCGCAGCATTGGTGGTGATGTTACAGAAGATGATACTACTCATCACTTCAAAACTTCATCTGGATTTCTCCTTAGTCGTCTCTGACGACATCCGCGGGAGGAAAGGGGGTGGTCAAATCTAAGGCAGAGACCACACGGCTCAATCAAAAAACACTTACAATCAATTTATGGATATTATCTACTTATTATTACTATCTGTAAAAACAAAACCCCGTGTGCAAGCCTTTGCAAACTTTAACGAAGGATTAATGAGAATAAAACGATAGATGAAAAGAATTAAATTTTCAACTCGTTATCAGACAGTAGGTTCTGTAGCAATTAGCCCGGTGTTTGCTGTCGGGGGTCACCGACTGCTCTCGTTCGCATTTTATTTGATGAACGGACGATGCCAGGCGCTTTTCGTTTGCACAACAGCCAAATTTCACCTCGCTGCCTAGCGCAGACATTTCATCCCGTTCTGAAAACCGAACACCTGACGCTGATGGAAAAGTTACAAAAAATATTATTTTTTTCAATTTGATCGAGTAGGTATCGGCCATTGATGTGTTGGTGTGTTGCGCATGTTCTCTCAAGTGATTAAAGTTGGGGTTACTATTCCATGTTCCTCGGTACTTGTATTGCTTTTTTATTTATAAGACAATATACATATGTAGTTGCTACTGGTTGACACAGACCAAAGTATGTTTCATGCAGTATCGAAGACGAATTTAAATAGCAACGTTCTAAGTTTGAATCTATGTATCTACCTCTACTATCTTTCTTGAATATTGTTCGCGTACAGAATACAAAACAGATAATGCTCATGTCTACACAAATGTGTACGCATAAGAAGTTTCGTCGTCATATGAACGTCTGAAGGGCAGACGGGAGTGCAGTCTGCAGTCTCCTCCCCACAATGGAAGCTGCGGCTAGCTGTCGAGGCTTTGTTACCTTACCTCACATATTACTTTTGCTATGTACTTGAGAGAAAATTGAATTGTAACATAGTTCCCCGAACAGATGAATACAGTCTGCGCACTGAGTTCGAGATGCACTTGATACATGGGAATGTGGAAGCTACGGTTTTCAATATTTAATTTGGGATGCGGCATAATCTCAAGTTGGTGTTTGTATAGTTAAATTAATATTTTATCAAATGCAATCATATTAAATTGAAGTGTCTTATTCCCAGACACAAAACAAAAAAGTTTTTTAATGCTAAGTTCGATGACGTTGCCGGTTTAACAATTTTTCAGTGGGGGAGTAGTAGGTAGTAGTACTGGCGCGCGTCGCCGGCTACCGTCTCGTTCGCTTCGCTTCCTATTTGCCTTTAATGAGATTTCTCTCTAGACCCTCGACGCTGATTACAAACAGGCTAATAACACTATTTAACATCTCACTGAATGCATATAAATGTACATTAACGCCAAACAAATTAATTGAAACTGTTACGAATAAGGTATAAGCAAAGTAAAGTTGAAATAATGATACCCTAGTGACCGTTTCGTGAAGCCAGCCGGTTTCATACAATATTTTTGTTATATCTACAACAAAATATGTTTCTCTTTGTTACTTTACCTAAGTATGTGGCCGGCCAAAACGTTTTGAAGTTAGTTAGCCGAATTTACTAATACTTATAAACCCGTAATTCTCTAATTCTAATGCAATGACTGCACTGTCGATGCAAACATGTGGCGTCCCAGTCATTACTGTAAGGCAAGCTAATAATGTGGGTTGCAATACTGGGGTATGTACGAAATAACCTCCTTGAGTGACGATGTCTATGTATACAACGTATGGTCTGGAGCTGCGGAGGCCCGTGTCCGTGGGCAATCAACTCTTTACGTTTAACAAAAGCGCTGAAAGCCATTAGAGTAAGAAGTAGTTTTTTATGTGTATGTTTATGTTCTCTCTTTGTCTCCTCTAATTTCCCACTATTCCGTATCTTTATGCCTTGAATTACTCTTTTCATACCTTTACACAGAGTTTCCTAGGAACGTTCCAGGATGAACGTTCAACTTAATAAAAACTCAGTCTAGGCTAGAAGCTCTCGTCTATCGACTGCTTAGGTATCTTCTCAATATCTTCTATCTTCTTCTATACTTATAATAAAACTGTAGAGAGGTCAATTCTGTACATTGAATATATATTCAAAATTATTATTGGAGGATAACTGGTGATCGATACTGATGCCAAAAATGCAATTAGTAAATTTTTTGTCGGTCTGTCTGTCGGTCTGTCTGTCTGTCTGTCTGTCTGTATGTGCACGCATGGGTCAAAAACTACTGAAGGGATTTTAATCAAACTTGGTACGATTGTAGTCCATACTCCTGGGCAGGTTATAGGCTATATAACATAACGCTAAAACACATAGGAGCTGAGCAGTGACGATAAATTTGAAGCAAGTCGGATGAAAATGCGCTTTCGAGCTCTTATCCGCGCATACGTCAATCATACACCAAAAGTATGTATTACAAAAATGATGGTCTCTAAAAGATCTACAAAAAAGTCTTCAATAGTATATATCTATCTTTTATAAATTAGCCACAATAACGTGTTTAATCGTTAGGCACTTCTTCAAGTGTATTAATAAAATATATAAATATATTGTATTTCACATAGATATATCGTTATCAAACTCCAATATTCAAAAAGTACACTTTAATATCTATTTTATATAAAAAAAGAAATCGGTATATAAGATATAGATGAAATAAAACTTCCAAATCTCGCCGCGCCAGTATGGGTACGGCGGCATAAATGGTTTTTCTTTTTTAAAATTGAATGTACAGACACGGGTCGTTTACGATTTTATTTTTTCTCATTACGTCATAGACAATTGTAATTCTCGCAGCAAGTAACACATTTACTCACGCAGTCTTAAAGTAGCCTTTAATCTTACGAATACTTAGCTGCTTCTTACACGCACACACAATCGTACGACGCTTACTCTTAGGTCACGAGTTCTCTATAAATTTTGTCTGTTGAGATACTGATACATTGGGATCTACACCAAACCTAGCGAAATTGTGGGAGTAGGTACAATATGTGCACCTCTGCCTACGCCTTCGCGGAATACAAGCGTGTCGTTGTCGTATGTTTTATAACAATATTTTTTATAAGAGTCAACTGCAATGATTCCCTATTTTAACTTAATTACGAATAAACCGACAAACAGACAAAATATCCAAAATAATAGAAATGGGTTGTATTGTATAGGTTTCTAAAACGTCGCCCCACACTAGGAATTTCTCCTATATCGTGGGTGCGTTTCACAAACTTGAAATTTCACTTACACAAACACCCAGACTCGGGACAAACATCTACGGATTACACTTTTTTTGCGGGATTCGAACCCACAACCAATCTCTTAGCCACTGCGCCAATCAGGTCGTCACGGTTGTCTTTTATCCTTGGTAATTTTTTTTCTACAGTAGTTTCAATGTACAGGAACTCACAAACGCACAAAACGGATTTATTTATGTTCTCTTCTTCAGTTATATATTATTTTCAATAGACTTTCTGTAACTTCCGTAATTACCGTTCAATTTTTGCGATTTTTTTTTAAATACCGGAAAGTATTCTTAGTTAAATAAGTGGTTTAAAGATTTTTAACCTACTTAAAAAAGCCTGCCTGGTAGGTATTTTTTTTTGTTAAAAGTTCAATTTACTACTGGTGTTTTATCCGAAATACACGCGGACGAAGTCGCGGGCAACAGCTATACATGTAATAAAATAGTACGGCATGGCGTAAAAACTACTAAATCGAATTCGCTCAATCTTAGCTAATGCTATTATATTAAAAACAATTTAAAAATACTTTTGCTGTTTCCGAATTTCCACGCGGACGGAGTCGCGGGCACATCTAGTTTTAAATAATTAGCTTTAAATTCTAAGAATGTTTATATAAATTGGATTCGCCTCACTTGTTTATGTAACCGCCGAACTCAGAGACATTTAATGGTAACTTAAACTATTACTAAGTAAAGTTTTCCTTTGTGAAATCTTTACTTAGTGTCAGTTTAAGTAATCATTAACGTTTCTGAGTGCAACCGTTATACAAATTTCTATTAATGTAATTTAACTACTTAGTAGTGTTACTAAGTTACCGTACCGGCTACAAATACATAGGTACATATATTAAAATGTGGTGCAGATATTGGGCTACACAAGTATCCATATCAGAAAATTCTCATTTTCATATTTTTTATTATGATGTGAAGAAATAAACACTTAACAACAATCAATCAATCACACACTGCTATAAGGATATACTTATCACTTCACCGCTTCTTTAAAAATCCTTTTTACAATCCACTTTCTTTTAAATTACCTGTAAGTGTAAAGCCATAATAGTGGGTTTCCTTTTAAAATAATTTTAAAGATATTCGCATTAAGATGAAAAGGGGAAAAAGAGAGCATTGATAGTATATAGTGAAAAGCTCGTCAGGCAGGTGGTCGGCGCTCGCTGCCGTTTATTTATCTGCACTGAAATGAAAAATTGAAGTGAATGTTGTTGCGCTGAAACTCGACTGAAAGTACTGAAACACTCTGATACGTAGCTATATTTTAGAGAGACGGAATTATTATCGTTTTTCCGCTGAATCCACAGTTTGAAGTGTTCTAGAAGTTATGAAATAAGAACAATGTGGTATGACTCGTTATTTGGGTGCGCACATGCTTTTATACGAAACTTACATTAGTAAGAGCGAGGAGCTTTGATTTGGTTATACAGGGTGTAACAAATTTATAAAAGTAGCTATAGGTAGTTCTTTATATATTTTATGAAGAACATTTTGTAAATACTCAAGACTTTACTGGTTATCATCGAAGGACTACATCACCAGGCTATTTCCATTACAATCGTTCGTCTATTACATTCGTAAGTGATCATAATGGCGCTTGTTGCCACGCGTTTACCTGTTTTCCAGCAGGTGATGGTTCTCACGCTATCCTGACATTAATGTCTCGTTGGGAGGGTTTCCCTATCTACGTTAAATATTAATATGGATCGGCCCGGCCACCTTCGAGTTATAGACGGAGGTACACGCACAATGTATGCCTGCCGTACATTTTTACTCTACTGTTTGCTGGACATCTTTTGCAAGTAGGTATACATATATTATGTGGGTATATCCACGGTAAATTATATATTTACTTGCACCAACCAAAAATAAACGTGTCAAAATATCTATACTTACGATTTATGTTTTGATTGTTTGTAGGTATGCAGAATTTCAGACCTACACGACCTTATTTAGTCCTAACTTTTCATATAATAGTTTGTACTTAAGTATATATCACACATACTGAGTATTGATTAACAGGAACACGTAGCCAATTTTTCATATAATTGTAAGGGACAGATTATACGCACGTTATTACAGCCTGATTATGGGTCAGAAAGTTTATTGGAGGGGTAAAAATGTTCATAAAAATATAAGCACCAATTATTTGAAAACCAACTCGTAATAAACAATAAATAGGAGCAATAACGATACAAACAATAAGTGGAATGAATGTTGTAACCTTGTGTTCTGACCGTATCAAATGTATATGGCTCTACAATTTTCCACTAGATTATATTAATAAAAATAACTTTGATTATACTAATTCATTATAAACTGTTGTAATGCATTATTATAATTACTGTATGTATGCATTAGTGTGATAGCAGACAGCTTTCTTATAAACTAAAGTCTGCTAACACAGTTTTCGCCCGGCCCCATTTCATTCCATTCTCTCCGGGGTATCTGAGTCAGGGCAAACAGAACGCTCTCCCGGCCTTTGTTTCCAACCGTTACTATCGGAGTTCATTTATGACCCTTATCTTTGCACACAGGAATAGGTAGCTCAACTACAAAATCTTTTTATTTCTCTATCGGCATTGTTCTCTGGAAGTTTATGTTACTTACATTCGTTGGATCTCGTAGGTATTTATTGTCATTTTATGTAAGTATTTTAGAAAATTAATACTAATCATAGGTGTAACTGCTATGGCATAAGAACGGTAAAGTTAATATCATATTAGTTTATAATTAACGAAAAAAGTAAAATATACATACCTACCTAGTTATACATATAATTTTAAATAGCAAATCAAAACGAATCTCTAGGATATTAAACGAGATCCTGTAAATATAAAATGCGCTCCTGCCAACCTCTCAAATAATGAGATTTATTTTCAATTAGAACCGGGCCGCGGGCCGATCGCAGCCGCCTCTAATGACATGATTTACATCCAGTCTTATTTACGCCCACTGTGCAACCGGATAATGAAACGGAAACAGAAATTTAACGTGATGAATGTACGCGCGTACTTCCCTGATACTCAGGTGCTGGACAATTATTTTAAATTACGATTGAAATTGATTCGATCGATTTCAAACTACTGTCTGTATCAACAGTGTCCAATCTAGTAACTAATTATACAAAGTCCTAGTACTTAAAATTATAAAACCACGTTATTCTTAGATAGGTTTTGACTAATCCGTCTGTCGACAGAAGCAATTACAACTGCGATTGTTTATTGAGATGAACCTTATTTACCGACGGCCTGATGTGATGAAACGTATTGTATAATGCCGATCACGTATCAGGAGAACGCTTTATTCGATGCCATTCATGACGTGCCATGCAGGGATTTCCGGATTAGACTAACATTCTCATTCAAAGACGATAAGAGTTAAATCGATGTATCTGAGTACAAATCTATTATTAAAACAACAATGCGAATTCGTAGCACAGCTGCTGCTCAGATAATAATAGGTCTCAGCGATTTTATTCTATGCGTATTTCACAGTATTGCCAATTAGATGCCAATCATATCTGCGGTCTGGTAAAACAATTTACATAGAAATTCCCTTAGAGTCAGTACCTCGGCCTGACTGATTACATTTGGGAATGCCAGTGGTGGCGTCGAGACATATTTGAATGTCTATAGATGTATACAACCTGTGTACACTCTACATAATTATGTATACGATATAAAGTTTTAGCTTTATGAGTTTTATTTGGTAGCGCGTAGCGGCGTTATATATTCTCGATGATAAATACGCCGTATACCAAATATCTATGTTGACATTGATGAAATATGTATTAGTGTATTATGTACCTACGAGGGATCAACAACATTTTTTCGTCAATTTACTGCTCTCGGCAGATATGGAGGCAATATATCTACGCTATCTGTGGAGGGCGTTGAGATTGCACGACTTTTATTAGAATAAACATACCTCCCTACTGTTGGAAATTGTATAAACGTCCATGCGTACGTAAATGATACAATGAATATGTATGGAATCGGTGATATTAACGACTAAATTTGGATTCTCTTATACTGATTATAACGGTGGTTAGGTGTACAAAATTGTGTCTAAGATAATCAGCCTATTTAGTACCTAATTGGCAGGGGCTCCTTCAGTATTTTTAAGAACGACGGAATTATTATTAAGATATTTACGTTCTATTGTAGGGTTCAGTTACGGACTCTACATGCTGATAAAAATTGAAATATTAATTTAAAACATAATTATACTTACAAAAGTTCGTGCGCCGTTAGCGAAACAGTTGCGACATCTTCAAACCTAGCATGTTACACTAAACGAAACAGTCGATCTTGATTATTTTTCTTTGAAGCTCTACTTAGCTTATCAGTATAATTATTAGACATTTTCATAACCCTGTTTTTCATTTAAAAAAAAACCCTTTTAATAACCTTAACATACCAAACCACCCGAGTCCGAGTTTTTTTTTTGTTATTACCAAAATACAATACCTTAAGTCTCAAACGAACTTACTTATAAAAAAAGCTGCATTTTTAGGCTAGGAAACTTTACCTGAACTCTTTAGTCTGTTTTACTTATACATATCTAGAAGGCACCTGGATATTGTCGGCAGCACTTGAATTTTTCATGAGTTATCAAAGGCCCCGGGCTAGCACACCTCGCTCCACGACTCAGTCTGTCGCCTCACCAACACGGAGAAAAAAATTGTCTCTGTTTTATGACTATTTTCGCCCCCTTATAAAGGTGTGCGTAACTAACACACAGAAATGTTAACGCGTACAAATGAAAGAGGTCGATGAACTGAATTTTTTTCATAATTTTGATACATTTATTTTCATGAAATAGCTATAACAGGAGTGTGTTGGTAAAAACTTGTAAGCTATCGTTGATTTTGTTACACTTTATTGTTAATCACCAATTATATAACCTTAATCATCATAACATAACTATAGCTAATTAGGATTGTAATTCATCTATAAAATATACCTTTATGTAGGTATTTCCATACATCTTCCAATAAAAAGCTCTTGCAATGAAAAAAACAAAAAATCCCTGGTCTATATTCGGTAACAATTGGCTTGGAAAAAACCCACGTCGGTTGCAGCCGCCTCCCGTAGGATTCAATTTCCCCTCCCTAATACTAAACATACATTTGCGTAATTTGTTCACATCACTTACTTACCTATGAGCTCAGAAAGTATTTAAATTGCCATTTGAGAAATAACATGAGTTTCTCTGCACATATATTTGCTTCTCTCCCCTAGGTTGGTAAATTGGTAGCATTTGGGTTTTTGAAGATTAGCAGATGTAATTTGTTGTGTTATTACTATGTACCAGGTGAAAATGTTACAGGTAACTTTATTGAAATGGGGAAAGATAGTCAAGCCTTTAGTATATGTACCGAGTTACAAACAAAATATGAGAATTTGCTTCGCTTTAAATTTGATTGACTTAGAACGTGTAAATGTTGTTTAATTTAATTAGAAACCTTTACAAACTCTGTTAATTAAAACCATAGAGAAAAATTTTTTTTTGGTCCATGATAAAACAGAATATGTAACTATTAAAACATTTTTGATGGTCTCTTCCAAATCTTAGAAATAAACCTTTTATTGTCACAACAAAATAAAACTACTTAGATTAATCATTCACTTTACAGATGCCAAATAACATTATTTAGAAATAAAAAGTAATATTTGGCAACGATCTACAAAATAATGGTGAATGATTGGATGCTGTAGCGGTTGGTGGACGAAACGCCCTTGCCGCCTTGGTTCGACGGGCGGGCGTTGTTAGTGTTACCAAACATTAGAGCATAGGGGTAAAAGGAATATGGATTATAAAAAAAATCTTAGTATTTTAATCAAATTTCAAAATTAGTTAATTTATAAGTGTAAATTTCGTAGTTTGGTAAAAATATGTGTATTTTTATATTTATGTTAGTTCTTTAATTTAATTGCGAATATTGAAAATACCACCCAGTATCTAAGGAAAACGTACTCTGGAATCTTTGTAAAATGTAGAGTCGAATTACCATAAAACAGTACAGGACCTATCTATGAAATATTTAAAAGATAATATGGAAAATAAACACTAATCTTCGAACAAACTTGAATTTAATAATCGACTAAGTTATTATTAAGATGTTGTCCCGTAGTAATATAAGCACTTGGTGGCACTAACCACGTTGGAAGGACAACTGTGTCGGACGAAGTCCTTCGCCGCCAGGTCGACACACTCCGACTGAACGACTCAGCGCCAATGTCGCAAGGTTGTTCAATGGACCTAAGGGTCGATTACCTTTGGATAACTACATCTCGCCAGTGCAGAATGTAGAGAATCGCTTTAATCTGTTCGTTTATCGCTCAGACATGATAAGCACCAAGCGTTATTAAAAAGCCAAACATTATGCAACCTTCAGTCCTGATCTCGTTAAACTAAGGCAATTATAGCGATACTTACGAACGGTTTATTGAACCACGAGCACAGTAGTATATTGAACTTTCATTGACACAAATATGACCTGACCTTATAAGGCTTCAATTTTCTCCGAGGTCTAATCCGCGCAATTTAATTTTATCGTACGAAGGACACTAAGTACATTGACGTTGCAAATATTACAAGAATTTATTACGAAAAAGGCAGTTGCTCTGATTTTGATTTTAGATAAATATGAGCCAAAAATATGTCTCAGCAATTTGATAAATCACACAAAATGATTTTCGAAATTGATTTTATGATGAAATCAGTGAAGCGTAGGCTTTTCCATTATTAGTCACATTGTCTGTCGTATTTACGCGCCGGTATTCACATTTATGGCAGCCTTGACCGCGGTGAGGCTTTTATTTCACTTAATAAAGCTTATACGTGACGTGCATTCACACCGAAAAGGTATTCAATGTACTCTACCTCTTTCATCTCCGAGATGCCTGAAAGACGTGCTGAAAGTCGTGCTATATTAAAAGTGAGGCTCTGATGATGAGGTCGCTTCTTACTCATTAATGCAACGTGCTCGCTACACGTAGAACTACTTTAGTTTAAAGCGAACAAAAAAAATGTTATGGTTTTATTACAAAGTTGCTTCTTGACTTGCATTAGGTTTTTATTTTTTAAATAAAAGCTTGATATTGCAGGCTCTTATGCAAACATTGTATGCTGTTGCTCAGGTATATGAAGTAATTTTAAAGCAACACTTATTAAAAGACTTTTTGCACGAGCAGGGAGTAGGAAAGCGGATTTAAGAGAACGCAACCAACACGTAAACTATGAATACCAAGTTCTTTATTTTAAAGTTTAGTAATTTAGTCGTAGTGAGGTAACAAACAGACAGACAGAGTAAAAGTCGCACATACCATATTAAAATTATAAATAGGTTAACTTGTGAGGGACTTATTGTGACATCTGATTATTCTGAAACACAAGTGGATATTGATTACTACAGTTGGCATTTAACTGGAGACTTAAATAAAAATATTGGTCTTTTTTATCTTCAATATTATAGGGCTTTCGCTTAATAAGTGAACTGTTGGCTACAAACAATTCCTGTAGGCGCGAACCCGTTGATTATATTAACTAGTTTTCAAATAATTATGTCGTTGTATATACCAACGCGTGATACACGCGATCTATTAATACGACAAAAAGCTTTACGAACGGGGAAACAAGGGAGACCACATTGTAAGGTGTTCCTTAAATGTATACCTACTATATCACTCCTATTTCCAAATTGTAATAATTGTTGAGATCATCCGACATGGTGTCACAAGTTTACGACGTTCGTTTGATTATAATACTGGATCTTGTTTTGAACTTGCCTTTTGCACTAGCTGCACCCCGCGGTGTTGACCGCTATATTTTGTGTAGCCTATGTGTCAATCCAGGGTGACACCTACCGCCATACTAAATTTTATCAAAATTGGTTAAGCATGAAGAAGTAACAAACATACAAACCCATAAACTTTCGCCTTTATAACATTAGTGTGATTATACAGGTTATATAAAACTAGATACCTATTCAAGTGTTAGTAGGATATAATACCAGTACCTACGTATCTTTAGTCATAAATTTTAAGATAGGTACCTATCTAATATAGAACCGATATAATAAGTGACTCATATTTGGTTTTTACTAAGAAGCAAAGAAAACATTCGATAATTTCGAGGGACCAAGGAGAATAAGAAAAACGTTTATATCTGGGTGGCGAGACGCCCTGACAGCGCCAGCCACTAATCCGGAGCGTAGCCACCTCGTAGTAGCAATTAATTTATTTACTGGAAAATTCAATTGCCGGCTTCTCATCCGATAATTTATTAATGATTCTACTGACTAATCAAGTTAGAAGGTACTGGGGAGCATACCGTCTTGGATAATATGCGACTTCGAAGTGGTATTATGTTGTTATGAAGTTCAAGTATTTTCTCATTTAGATAAATATACATTTTTCGTTCATATAATTAATTAATTAGTTTGGAGGACGGATTAGATACTACTACGTATATTCCCGTCCGTTTCCGGGAAAGGGAGCAGTAAGAAGTAATGCACCTATCATGACTCCAAAAACGGCGATATTCGAAAATGGGACTTATGGTAAGCGGCGAGATGTGAGAGTACCTATAAACTACCAATAAAGAGGAACTGCTTATCACCCCTTCGAGGAATACAGGCTTGATTAAATGGTATGTACTATGTAATGTTACTTTTAAAGTGCCATCGGGGAAGTACACTAAAGTATAAACCAAGTAGCCATAGCTATACTCTTTCATTGAACCAAATTATCCGATGTTTACCATTATGTTATACGTATACCATACAAAATCACTCATATTTCAGACACGTATTAAAATTACCATGTAGTTTAAAGCAGCACAACTTTATTGGACCTACGTACAAGACAGTCGACGACTTATTTCCTGTTTCAAGTATGCTTTCAGTGCAGAGACGAAGTATTACATAATATTTCTCGCGGCGGAAATTGGAAATGCTCAACTTGCTAATAATATGAACATTTCCCCATGTAAGTTCATGAAGTTATCGTCGTCGATACTATTAGATATGCTGCTAAACTTCGAACCATGATCTATTTACATGCAAGTAATGCGACAAGTTTATATTAAACTTGCTTCCACCGCCCGGCGCGTAGTCTTCGTTCACGTGAAAAAAGAACGTTGTTTCGCGGCTTTCTTTGTTATTTAGCAGTGAAAACATATCATTATATTACTATTCTTATAATGATACTTATTAAAGGACACAATATTAGATAAATATTACGTAATTTATCAACATGTAGGTATAACGTTAGCCAAGGGCGGATCCAGCTTTCAAGTCAGGGGGGGGTCAAAGAGTCCTAACAGGCTCCAATTTGTTAAAATAATAATCAAATAAAATTAAAGTGTCTGTTTGTACTTTGTAACATCAAAATAACAACTTTACATATGATAGCATACACGATAGATATATTAATTTCAAAAATATTAATGTTTCAGCTAAAAAAAAATGCGCGAACTTAGCAGGTAACAGCTTCTCCGCGTTGGCTGGACGGATTTTGACAGGACTTTCACTGATAAATAGCTGTTGTTATTAGGAGTAACGTAAGCTACTTTTAATTTTGAAACTGTTAAGGGCTCCGCAGGAAAAAAAAACCTATTAAATTGACGAAATGAGAATCAAATAGGAAAATCTGCTAATTGCTGCTACGTACACGGTACAGGTAATTTTTTATCGAAATCTACGGGGACGAAGTCCCGGGCTTAAGCTAGTTACTGTAACCTATGAATTTCCCGCGTTTTCCTTTTTTTCCCCGCGGAACCCTAAACATTTTCGAAATTCAAAGTAGCCTACATTAGACCCTGGACCATCACCTATCTGCCAGTGAAAGTCCCGTGAAAATCGGTCCAACCGTTTCGGTAATTAGCCGGCACAAACAGACGGACTACTTATAACATCAGCTATTTGCCAGTGATAGTCTCGTCGAAATCCGTCCAGCCGTCGCATCGTGGAGAAGCTGTATCCCACGAATTTCCCGCGCTTTTCTAAAGTTCCCGCGGAACCCAAAATAATTTTGAAATTCAAAGTAGCCTATATTAGACCTTATAACATCAGCTATCTGCCAGTGTAGGTCCCGTCAAAATCCGTCCAGCCGTCGCGGAGGAGCTGAATTCCGTGAATTTCTCGCGTTTTTCTAATTTTCGCTATATATTAGACGCCGGACCATCAGCTATTTGTCTATAAAAATTCCGTCAAAATTGGTCCAGCCGTTTCGACGATTCGCCGGAGCAAACAGACAGACAGATTTTTTTTTTTAATTTCATATTTTTTGCTGTATCGTGTACATTATCGTATGCATTGAGTAAAAAACTGATATTTTGATGTTACAGTCACTCCAATTCTGTTTATGTGTATCGATAGAAAATATTTAATTCAATAATCAGTTGTCGAAACCTAGACTCAGCCCAGGGGGGGCCATGGGGCCAGGGGGCCATGACCCCCATGACCCCCCCCCCCCATGATCCGCCCTTGACGTTAGCACATGCTGAATGAATCAATCGAACAATGTTAAGTTCAACAAAGGGGAAGCTAATCGTGTAATATGAACACTTAGCCACTTCATCTTGGTAAGTAGTCACTGTAGTCAACCTTAAAATCCCGATCCTTATGTTATTTTAAAGAACCACGGAACCAGTCTCATTTATACAAGAGTTGGGGCCAAACTTGCTGTGTCTTATCATTGCCATCAGCCTACTTGTATTATTCTTTTTTTATTATAAGATTGCATAGATATGCAGTTTCAACTTAAGATCATCTGAATAAATATATAATGTAGACCGTTGTTTTATATTTTTGTTTTTACCTATGTCTTTTTAAGGTTCAGGAAACAAACGCACTGAAGCAATGAAACTCAGAGAGCCATAGATGTCATCAATTTTATAGATTTCTTATACACTTACTGTAATTATAAATTAGCTTGAATATGTGAAATTTAATACTAGATATAAATTCAATATGAAAAAGGTTCTAGAACTAGATACATACGTTTACGCGTAGTTTACGCTTAAAACAACGCAGCCAACACAAAAGATGGTAATGACTTTGAGTATCCTTTGAAACTGGATATAATACTTTCGAGTTGTTTTAAAAAACATATCCCGTACCTTGATAACGTTTTCTCAAAGGCGATATTATAAAACCTCCTGGTAGCGTCTATTGTCAGATGCCTGCACTTACTCCACAGAGAATCTCATTGCTCTTATCTTAAGCAAAGGCGGAGTGAAATAAGCAAGAGAGGATCAGACAAAGTAAGTTGCAGGGTAATTGGCGAAAGAGTAGTGGATGCTGGTGAGTTCACGCGGAATTAAACTTGCAGCTGCCCGTGAGCCGTAATTAGATAAGTTCAGACGGAACTGCATTTAATTAACCTATTGAATAAGACCAGATAGGGCTATGTAATTATAATCACGTCTATACATCGAGTTTCAAATAAATCCGTTCTGTATAATGAATGTAACTAATTCAACTTTTATTATTTTCGTAGCAGTTTAGGTTTTTTTTGTAGTTTGTAATTGCCTGCAATTGAGCCTTGAGGAAGGACATGGGTTTCATTTTATTGCTCTACGCTTCAACCGGTGATCGTACTTTTATAATCAGCTATTCATTTGTTAGTCTTGTTAACATAAACACATGCTAGTGAGTCCCGCCTGCGGAGATGACAGAGCCGGCCGCCGCGCGCCGTCGGCACACGTAGCCGCTCTCCGTCCATTGCCCGCTTCACCGCACATTTCCGACCCATCTCCACACAATTTGCCTGCTCCCAGATTGAATAGCTGCCGACGAGACCCGTGTGAAGCCCTTCGGTATAGTTAGGCAAAATATACTCACGATGAACTGGTGAAGATAAAAATCGCGTATGACATTTTAAAGTTAATGGACAAAATATTTAAAGCTCTTCTATGGTGCCGTCTTCACTAAATTATTATAATCAAATTTTATTCGTTTGCCAGCAATACTAAAATTTTAAATTCAGACCAGCGGCCATCTTTAAAAAAATTAAGAAATTGTATCTTTGTTTCTATTTTTATATAGACAAGGCTCTTTAAACCAATAGGTAATAAATAAAACAATAAAGTGTCGACAATAAGATAAAAATAAAATGTTGGAATAAGCTGAAATAAAATGCCGGTGAGGGAAAAGCAGGCAGGTTTAAATCATAAAAGCTTTACCGTTAGGTGGGGAGAAAATCCATCTCGGTAAAGTGGATAATCCTTCAGGAAGACCTCGTCATACTGGTGCCTTGTACTCTTGAAATATATTATAAAGGAAACCTTTTTCGATCAAAGAATAGTTGCTTTATGCCTAATAAGATCGATGAAGCATCTACGGCGATGTATCACTGTATAACAAAAGTCTTCCAGGGTTTCAATATCCCTGAAAAGAATACCCTCATAAGTTATTGAACTTTAATATAAAACAGAGACTCAAGAATCTTAACTTAAAAGCTTAAAAGAATTAAACTATGCTCAGATAATAAAAATGGTTTATAACTACAACCAAAGTAAATAATTCGATATACATACATAATGAAGATGAAAAAAGTTCAGTCGTAAAAAAACTGTAAAACTGTCAAAATGATTGATATCAGTCCTATGATTATAAAATATATATATTATGTTAGTAATGACGTCTTTTGCAAGTTACAACATAATCAGGCAATGAAATGTGTTCTGTCAAGCATATGAGTTACTGACGTTGTGCTTACTAGGTCGGAAACGTATTGTACAGTCCCCACGGAAACGAATATCGTATTATAGCGTACATAGGTACCTTACCTACGTTGGAAACTTTAGATTTTTAGTATTGAAACTAAACCATAAAATAGGAACTTAGCATAAGCCACTAGAGTGTCTACGGAGAGTTGTGATTACCTGAGCGTTTTAAGCAAAAACAAACTTTACTCCATAAATTACAGGTTTATTAAAAACAAAAATATGTTAAGTAGCAGTCTGCAAATACATTTTATGATATCTACGTTACGATCATTTATGTTTCATAATGTAACAGAAGTAAATGAAATGCCATCCTATTTGCTTTCTGGAAAAGAGGTGCCTACATGCAGCTTGGATGCGATCAGGATGTAAAACCATATATTTTAATAATTATGTTTAGGACCTAACTGACGATAGCAATCTTCGATTAAAATTTTAGAACAGTGCATTGGAGTTGAACACATAAAAATATTTCACAATACATATTACTCCTTATTAAAATAAAACATTGCTGTAGCTCACAAAGTTTCGAAACTGTAGTAGAAATGTATAAGGTTGCCATATTCCTGATGAGATGCGGCTAAAACTTATCACCCAGTCAAGCTCTGACACCTACAGATAGGCAGCGTCGTGGTAGAGTTAGAACGACGCGGATATGTGAATTGCGCAGTATGATACAAAAAGTGAACCATAGGGCAAAACTGCCAACCAAACAATAAAAATATCATACAGATATAACTACTAAGTTTGCTTCTATTTGCAACCATTCATCTCCATTCCGTTCGAAATCTTTTTTCCTTGATATCCGATTTTGGCGCTAAATTGAAAATTTTTGAAGCTGGCTGAAACAATTGTAAATAAGAGCCCGCAACCTTAATCCCATGAAATTCAGCGAGTCTGAAGACCTTTCGGTGTCTTCGCTGTAAACCCGACCATTGGCAAGTTAAGTCTCGACATTTTTATGACTTCTTTGAAATATATCTATAAGAGACAAATAGAATTTACATCGTTTTTTGCATAACTGTCTTTGATATATGTTGGTAGTTAGGTTTTTCAACATTGTTGCTTATACCGACATAAACAGTAGCAATGGATAATCGCCTTCTTCAAGTACCTATATTCACCTATAAAGATTTTGATATGAATTCTTATAAACATTGTACCTGTACCTAGATTTTAAGATGCTCGTATATAAGGAGAGCAAACCATGAATATCACGAATTTGATATATGCCTCGTTTAATTCGAAATATGTCCGACCGTACAAAGCAAGTATTTATTTTATGTAAAGTTTAAGTCCGTTTAAGCGTGACTGGCGCTGTTCGGCGGGGCTGCCGGCTGCCGAGTCGATGTCGTGGAAGCGAAGCACGTCTCCAATCCTCTTTAGTGCTACTAAAGTACTTGGCCCACAATGAAATGCAACGGTGAGCATCAACATTACGTAAACGTTAGAGATAGACGCAAACAAATCTTTTAGCATAGAGTGCACACTCTGTTGACAAAAGCTTGTTACCTAGTATCTACTATCTATCTATATATAAAACACTATTGGGAATGGAAACGACTGGAAGCACGAAAAGCCTTTAATTTCACTGCATCGTACCGACATATGTATTACAAGTAACAAAAGTTGATCTTAGTTATTACTTCATTGTTAAAGAATTGGTACTACAGACTATAGAAATGATAACAGCCTTCCAGCCGCTGCATGGAGAGATATTATTGTTTTCAAGTGCTACCACTGAACGTATCCGATCCATATCCACAATGGCACATGAGATGCATAGTAGAATTGAAGTGAAGTTATTGGAAATGCAATTCAATCAAATCACAAGGATACTGGATAATATAATATATTCACACAAAGCCAGTGTTCACACACAAATCAATGTAATGTGCTGCAAAGCAATCCAAATGAGAACCTCGTCTAGACTGCAGAGCTGGCCTTACATGCAGCTTAATTAATAAAATCAAACGGATTGGACCGATGTGTTCGACACCGGCGCGAGCATGACACGACAACTGCAAGCCTAGGTACCGCAAAGCTCTCAACTCAAATACCAATTAAAATGTCGGCTCGTTATACGAATTTGTATTCCCAAAGGGAAGTTTGTTAAGGAGAAAACTATTCTCATAAGCGAAGGCTGTAGATATACAGTTTCAATTTAATTTGCACCAAAGATTTAGATCTTATATTATTTGAATTTTATATTAAAAATCAATAAAAAAAAGTAACAAACAATCTTTCGTCGCCTGTAGTATCTAAGCTTTGATCTGAAATGTCTTGGCTTAGTCGTCTTGAATCTTCTATTCAATTGTTCGTCTTTTGAACTTCATATTGGAGATGGACGACCCTTGAATCCGTCGTTTAACCTTGTTTGTAAACTTGAAATAAATGTTAAAGTTAAGTAATTAGAAATTCTATGAGGCTTTCGCGTAACATTTATCTACTATTATTTATGACCTAGGTACCATAAAAAGCAGTTTCTTTGCTAAATTAACATTATCTACCGACATTGCAGCAATTTTTTTTCTATATTCTATATTATGTTCCAAGAATATTAACTTAATTACAGTATAACGACCCAATAATTTTGAAGTCTTAATAAAACTTCTTTACAAGTTAGAAGTCTGGTGATATATCAATTGGTAGATAAGGTTGTATTTATAAATCTTAAATTAGGAGCAGTTATTATTATAATGGCTGGTTATTTTGGGTGTGCGCCATGCGCCATTCATGAATGGAGGGAGGCCGATGTCTGATCGGTTGCCTAGCAACGCGTCCCTCTCCGACTCTCCGGTTGACCCTGAGGTCGCGCATCCCATATATTCCCCTGTGCTAACATGTTACCAAATTTTTCTGCACGATAAAATTGATTCACGTTGTATCCACACACGGTGTAACACTACCTACCTTAAATATTTCATTAGCTGATATTAGCGACATACATAATGTACATATTAACATGAAATCATAATTGTGGTTTTCACACCACATTCCTCTATTTATGCGTGATATATTAAGTACCTAAGTATAACAAGCGCCATTTTTGTTTTGACAAAGTAAAGTACCTATTCGTATTCATAATATTATTATTTTGCTTTGAACTTCCTAATTTGCCTCTACATTTTCAACTCTTACTACAGCGCCATCTATATTTCAAATAGGATGATGTTAAGAAACTCTTTGCACGCCTCACGCCACTGCGCTGATAATGCCAACGAGAATCATTTAGTTATTCAAATTTTCAGGAGATGGCACTATTTTACACCTACGTTTAATCAACAATATCTTTAATATTATTGGTTTGATACAAATGTATATACAAAGGGGATATTTTTTAAGTATTTTCTTGACTATTGCAACCTTTGAAAAATCTTTTTAACAATTCTTAAATTAGTTCATACAGTAGAAAGTAGATGTCGTTGTCGTATGGAAACCAAACGCTGAACCAATTTTGTGTGATCGTCAGCATATTTTATTTTTTATAGAATTTTACTTTTATTTTCATTATTATTCAGTTTTAAGTTAATAAAATATTTTTTAAGCGAATTATATATTTGCAATTTAATGCGATCACTAAATTTGCCTTCAATGCCATGTGACGAGGTGGCCGAGTGGTTAAGGCGTTGGACTGCTAATCCAATGTGCTCTGCACGCGTGGGTTCGAATCCCATCCTCGTCGATAGTTTTTGCTTTTGTCATGTTCTATTAGTTATTGTTAATATAATTTAATATTTATTTTATTTATATTTAATATAATCTTCGTTAATGTGAATATCTCATTTTTGTAAGCTCGTAAAGTAAATAGCTGAAAACTAACACTTAAATGTCCAAGGCTTTTCTAATAAGTAAAATGCAAAATTTTCTTTTTCTTTAGGTGTTAGTAATAGTATTCTGCTGTAACACTGGAATTAAAACTCAGGTATTATAGCTACCTAGATAGATGGAGACAACTACCTACTATAATATTTAGAACGTGCACTGTATAACGCAGTCCACATGTAAGTATCTTCATCATGATACTCAAGCGGGGTAGTTGTCTAATCATCATCATCATCATCAGCCGGGAGAAGTCCACTGCTAAACAAAGACCTCCTCCTTAGTAAGGGGGGGGGGTCCCATAATCCCTACGCTTGGCAAGCGGCTTGGGGATCGCAGTATTGGTGGTCAAGTTACAGTAGACGCTGCTGCCCATTTTCTGGACTTTCCCTTCGCCGCCTCTTACGACACCCACGGGAGGAGAGGGGGTGGTCTATTCTAGGCCGGATACCACACGGTAGTTCTCTGAAGTGTTCTGGAAATTCTTCTTCTCCTTCGTGTCGTCATGAGCCAATCCCCACATGGAAATATATCATTGGTCAGACAACAAGGATGGTTGCGAGGTTGACCGTCCAGGGTGCGCCGGACGTAGTTAAGTATCGTCACTCGTGGAGGCCCTCTACTTGCACCCCTGTTCTGGAAATATGGAGCTAGGAGTACTGTTCTGTACGTTTTCCATTTATTTTACTTACATATACATATATTACTTTTTCATAGCCTTTCTGACAAATAATAATAATTATATACGAATCTATAACTTCACGTAAATAAAGTTGCGGGTCCGCTATTAGATAAATAAAATAATTATTGTTATAGTATAGGCATTGGGTTAGTTTTTAAATCTTAATTTTCTAGGATTGGTTCAGCAAGTGAGGTTCCACTGTAATCAGGTGTTATCGCCGTAATCGCTAGCGAAAACAGATATCAGCATCGTATGGTTGGTATGGCTATCATTTGTTACGAATTTATCTAGACCTGTTTTCCATTATCTTATCATGTACCTAGTACCCTTTATTTTACAAGTTGGCTAGTGTTGGGCGCGCCTTAACCGAGCGCTGTGAGCTTTATAGTCTGTGTGTTAAATAAGTGATAATAAGTACTATTATTACCAACGTTTTTCTTTGAGGTATTTGATGGACATGTGATAGTTTCAAATTGTTTCGAACTGTGCTTAGTGTGTACGGACTATAACGTTGATCCGGTGACCTAACTCGAATGTAAGTAAAACACTGCATAAAGTGTATCTACGATGGCAATTATTGATTACTTACTTAGTTGCTAACAACTTATTTTATGACTCGGATAGGTGGTGTTTATATAGGTCAAGTAGGCGTTGCATGGGGAGGTTCCGGAGTTGGTCTTTTTAGAGGTCCCAGGACTTCCCTTGTTCGTGCAGATGGTGACCACCGGGGTGGTTTTAGTGTGGTAGAAATCCCACACTACCCGGTCCCTACCCCACGGGGCCGGGTGCCTTTTGAAGGTTTCCCCCCGATAACAAAGGTCATACGGATATGAGCAATGGGGTTAATCAGATTGCTGCTTAGCTTACTTTGGTGCAGTAAAGGTTGAATTGATTAGAGATTGTATCGTTCATTTATCATTTTAACCTCTATTGCTGACAAAGAATGCTTATTACATTATTTGTTGCAATCTTTTTTCCAATATCTAAAACGATTCACCTGACAACAAATATACAAATACGATACAAAGGTATCATACATCTAGAAAATACGGTAAACTACCAGTGTATATGTATAATGGATTACGAGTATGACTAAGTGTGCGCAAAGCACATTACAAATATGAAATAATTCATATGTGATTCATGAAAATACAGTCATAACAGTACCAACACAAAATACCTGTCGTTATCAAAAGTAGAGCGAGCATACACTACAATTGGGCAACCTTCTAATTTTGATTGCTTTTTCCGATAAGAATAACCTTTAATACAAAGGTATACGTTACCATGACGAGGTACTTGCAGGGCACACCATAAGATAACCTATTAGCGATGTTACAAAGAGCCCTCATGTTTATATAAACATTGGCACGGAAACAAGACTAGCTTAAATTTGGCTGTGGTGAGGACGATGATGATAACATATTTGATTGCTCCGTACTAGATTTCTAATGTCACCCATCCACGAACAGAACGCTGCAAGTTTAGATCAACTTTAGCAGCCCGTCCGGGACATAATATTAGGTTTAAAGAATTTTATTCTCATAAGAACAATTATAGTTCACTTAGAATGAGATACAAATAGTTAAATCAAGATAAGTATTTTAGATGTTCGCATCTGGTGCGTTGATGACGTCATCGGTTACATATATGTTTTCTTAATTTAGATTTAAATATATTAATACTTTCACACTTCTTTAATTCTTCCGGTAAATCATTGAACAGTCGTGCTCCTTCAGATAGTATTGTTTTTTTTCCGTAGTTAGTTCGTGCTCGTGCAGTCATTAGTTGAAACCTGTTTTTGCTTCTAGTATTGTATGTTATTGTCTTTTTACGTATTTGAATGTTTGATTGTATAGAATTCGTGGTGATTTTTTTTATAAGAATGCAGGTGTAGAATGTGTAAAGTTGCTTGAGATTTAGTAGGTTTGTTTTTTCCCGTTAAAATTACAGTTTCCTTTAATAAAATAACCTTTCATCCTCTCACACTGAAACCTCACATAGAAAACTACTCCAAAATTACTCTACATAAGTAGAACAGCTACGTCATCAAATTCAAATTCTAGTGGAAGTTAAAAGTAAACAAACCGTCCCTAATCCTTTGATACCACAACTATAAAGTTTTAATAGTTTACATGTGGACTATTGTTAGGAAAAACTTCACCAACTTTCGCACTTACCTACGGCTTACACGAAAGTAGAATATTAGGAACTTCTTCTAAAAAAAACAAAAATGTTTAAAGACTATTATGATACCAGCCAATAACTGAATCACTTTAGGGCTAAGACCTCGTTTCATACAGAGAAATAACGGGCATTGATCACAACTTGCAACGCTTGCTTACTGCGCGTTGATGATTTAGAAAAGTTTTTCTTTAGTCTTTGTTAATGCTAGAAAGTAAGTACGTTAATATGACCTTAGAAAGTCACATTCATACTAGTATTTATACTGACATTACCATCTCTGTTCCGTGTAACAACCGATTCAATGACTACTCATTTTACTTCCCATACAACATTCTTATACCATGTTTCACGAAGGCAATTTAAGTGGATTATGGAATAATAATGGAATGAAATCAACATTGAATAAGGATTTTAATTTTCTCGACCGCTCCCTGAAATACTGATAAAGATAATCGTGAATACCACGAGGACGTCGTCATCGATATTTTTTATCTTAGCTACTCACTACTGTATCTAGAACAAAAACATTTACCAATAATCGGTAAATCCACTGTCCAGTTTAGATTACACGGACACAGATACTTAACGGCTACATATAATTTCGTGGAAAAACATTTTAATACAGCATTTTCACACCTAAGAGGTAAAATGGTGAAATATTTTTATTGATGCTTACGGACTCGCACGGAATAGTATATTATTGTAACGTACGTAGTATATACCAACGACATAAAAGTTAGTGATGGAAAATCCACTCCGGCTTAAACAACCACTTCGACTTTGATGTATCATTCAATGAGTGGTAATTTTTAGTGCCGGGCCCACATTGTGCTACTTGTTGTGACCACACTCGGATTTGGAAAGGATACGACGAAAAGAAACAACAGTTCATAAGGCGGTGGTAAGACTGCAAATGATACCTAAGTTGTGTTACTACGGACCACATACACACGCTCATATTACAATCTATGTATTGTTAAATGTAATCTAAACCTACCTTTATCATTTTCCTTGAGCAGGGACTTAAAACGTTACTCTTAATTTCGTCACATTAAAAAAAAACTGTTTTTAAAAATTAACGAAATTTTGAGTACGTCCCTGCTTTTGAGCATGAAATAAAATTTTGCAAATATCGATCAACCTTAACATCAAAATTTTGTATGTATTTCCAGATATCATCACCATGTACTGGTTACCAGTCCTTTTGGTAGCTGCTTTAGGCAGTGTGCGCGCGCAGCAAACTGCTCAAACAAGGGTAGCAGATGAACTCAGCGAATGCTTCCGAGATGAGAACCTTCTGAACAGGAACAACTTGCCACCAGTCACCATACAGGTCCTCATTGATATCATACGTAAAATAGAGGACAATCCAAATGTCAACATGGATCTGAGACAGCTCACAACGGTACTTCTTCATACGTACGTTAAATTTTGTTGTTTGATTTTTTTATTATTAGCTTAAGTTGTGAGTATGATTCTGAAAAAGACGCTTAGCACTATATTCTTTAGGTGTCCCGACCTGCGTGAATGCGAGTTTAGTAATAGAGAATCATTAATAATTCGTTGCTTTATCTTTTGCAAGTTTCATCTGTCTTCTGCAGTTGTGCAGTGGGACAGTCAATAACGATTATTTACAACATACGTAGGTAATAACTTATATAAGTTCTGCTAAGTAAGCTACGCCGTAGGCCGTAGCTCGTATTTATATATTTGGCCCCGAGTCAGATATATTCCACAACAGATTTCAGCTCGTAGTATTTCCTTTTCTCAGTATGAGTAAAAGCCGATCCCAATAAACTCATTTAAAACATCTCTATGTTCAATATCCTAATTTCTTTCTTTTTCCTAGGTACCGTCAGGATGGTATTGAGTTCCATCAGCGAGAGAACTCTGTGAGTTCTGCGAATGTATTGCCGTATGCTCCTACGTTCCACTCATTTCACCGTCACAGACTTCTGCTAACAAGGCTCATTCCAAACAACTTACAAGTATTGGGCAACGACACTATTTCTTCCGTATTAAAGGTGTGTATTATATTTTTATGTGTCATTATACATCATGAAACATTTTTGAAATAAAAATATAGTTTCTGAAAGGTATAATTATAACATACCTAAGTCAAATGTATAGACGGAAGAACAGTAAAAAGTAAACTTTTGTTGAACACACCGTAATTAATCAAATCCTTTTCCATTACAGTGTACCCTTCACCATATGCTCTCTACTACAGTGGACGCAAGAGTACGTGGAGATGAAAACAACTGCAACCAATTGTCGCAATACCGAGCCCTGAGAACCGCGCGGTCCAGTCGTTCAATAAGCGAAGACGTTGAAATTCTAAAACCGTCAGTGTTGTAAGTTATAACACTTGTCTCCTTTATATTAACATTAGTGTAAATATCAAACATAAATAAATATACAGTCATACATTAGATAATATACGCCTAAAAGGGGCAGGCAAAGGTGTAAGTACGCATTTATGAGGCCCATAAACTAAGTGAAAAAAATTAAAAACGAAAGTAACTAGGTACTTATACCCGAAATAATGTTTCGCAACTTACTCGTTGGTTTCGCAGAGCAGAGCATTTTCTATCACGGTAAAATTATTATTTTAGGAAATCTGCCAATAGAAACGGGCACATGAGGCGATATGATCCGAACAACGATGTGGAATTTAGTAACTTTGGTGGGTCAATGTCTGAACGCCAGGTGGCTGAAAGCACATGCCCACTGTTGGGCGGTGTTGTGAACACTCCGTGGGGAGCGGTGTCTGCTGGCAACCTTATAGCCGGCATCGCAGCTGGTGCGCAACCACAGCAAGTTAACATATTGGATCTCGTTCGTGACGCGACGCTCAATTACAGGAATGTTCAACAAACTGTATCTTCTCTCTTCCCAGCAACATTATCCGGTGAGATATTATAGAACTTTTTGTTTTTTACCCTGGCTTTAACGGTAAGTTATCAACTAGAGTCTTCGAATAACAGACATATGTACATTACGAGTTTCATTTAGAGAGTTACTTATTTATACAATTATTATGCTCGAATGTTATCTTGAAATATCTTGGCTTAAGATTGGATAGTGCACTATCGTGGAATACTCACCTAGAACATATAAAAACAAAGCTTTTGTCACTACTTGGATCCCTTAGAAACATAGTTCGGTGTATTCCACATAAATTGCGTCACACCATCTATAACGCCCTAGTAAAACCACACCTGCTATATCTGATTGAAGTCTGGGGCAGTGCAGCCAAAACAAAGCTGGATAATCTCCAAGTTGCACAAAATAAATTGATAAAAATGATTTTTAATTATTCATATCTAACACCAACAAGTACAATATATGAAGAAACAAAAATTATGAACATTAGACAACTATATATCTACAACACGTGTATTTTCATCCGAAAAGCTCTTCACAAAAGTATACAGACAAACCTTACGTTTACTAAAGTAAAACAAGTAACCCAACGTAGCACTCGTCGAGCTAGCTTACTTATCCTACCAAAGGTAAGAACTAACTTCGGCAAGAAAAATGTAGCATTTGAAGGAGCGCAGTTGTATAACAAAATACCGTCATGCATAAAAAAATTACGCTCATTCAATGCATTTAAGAAGCAATTAGCCCAATATTTAATAAATAGATAAATAACCACGGATAACCATTAATTATACTTATAAACAAGAGAATGCATTGGATCACTAAAACACTGAATATTTAACTTATTGACGAACTCGATGTGTTATACTTAGCATAAGGTAAACATTGTTCTCATGTAAGTGACTTTGTGTCTTTTTTTGAG
The DNA here is from genome assembly GCA_905340225.1 of Abrostola tripartita. Taxonomy (NCBI): domain Eukaryota; kingdom Metazoa; phylum Arthropoda; class Insecta; order Lepidoptera; family Noctuidae; genus Abrostola; species Abrostola tripartita. Next base: position 8,588,347 of record HG996487.1, on the reverse strand, counting down.
AATAAATATCTTTAAACCTATGTTGTTTATAAACTGTTGCAATAAAACGGTTGATTTTTAATTTTTCCGGTCTTTCATTAAACTTTACCTAATTAGAGTTCAATTAATTAATTGAATACCGTATGATATCTAATCAATCATTACATCCAGGTGACTTGGCCGAAGCGGTTCTCATTCAGGGTACTGAGAGGGGCAGCACTTCCATATCAATCGGTACCGGTGGCAACTGGAACAGCACGCAGGCTCCCAGATATTTCATGCTTCAGAGTCGCGTCAACGTCGAGATGACAGATCCAGAAATCCGTGGAGGCATCGACGGGTTGGTGCTCGGCAGAACTATAACATCGCTCTTGGGGACTTTTAGCACTATGAAGCTGTCGCAACTGTTGGACATGTATTATTCTCCGATGGTAATTTGGTTTCTTGTTATTGTCAACAACAATCAACAACGACGAACAACTATGCTGTGTGATTTTTTCGCAATAAGTATAATAACTAACTCGTGAATTAACAATAAAAAGATTATAAAAAATATTACTTAAATATAGTTCGCCTCTGAGTTAACTTAAGTTCTGCGAAATAAACTTATTAGGTATGATGTACCTGTTGTATACGCTGATTAAATAAAATATTTTGATACAATTGGGCCCAATAGAACAACATTGAATTTAAAATGTAAACATATAAGTTACTTTGTTACAGAATGGTGCGTTAGATCCTAATCTCAGAGCCTGCAACCGTCGCGAATTATTGCAACAGTATGTCACAAATGAGAACTTAGTCGGCGAAACTCTTGCATTTGCTGCCGCGTTGGACACCAACATGCCTCTTCGTGGAACTATCACCGGAGGCTTGGAACAGCTAGTGACTAGTGCTGTCAACAATTTACAATCTTATACCGGTGAGTACCTGATAAGATTACGGCTATTGTGCAACTAAATCTGTAACTCGCACGGCCGTGTACTTAAACAGCAGGGAATGTAGGGATTTCTAGTCTAGTAAACTTCCTAAGTTAAGTCTTAGATCCATTCGTTAAAAAAATGTAGTTTTAATTAAGTAGGTATGTGAATATATTAACATACTTAACCCATATATTTTTCGCAAAGCTTGTGTAGGACCCAAGCACAACAAAATTATTTTACTTTAAAGATGCATAATAAACTAATTATCATTATTTATTTTAGCAAGCAATTTGAACGACATGAGTTGTGCGACATCAATATCACAAAGTAACGATTTCCGCCTGAAGACAAACTTGTACATAGTAGTAGACTCCACGTGGCCGTACCAGGCAGTGTTCCCAGCCATCTCATACTTAGTGGACAGCATTGAAGTGGGGAAGTTTGGATCCAGCATCACTTTACTAAGCGCGTTTGACGGAAGTATTGTAGTCAATACAACTTACTCCCCGGCAGATTTTTACTCCGAATACACCGCTTCTAGACATCTGCAAAGTAAGTCAAATATCCATTATAAACCTTTGTCTTTTAAATAGACTGTTGTTACTAATATTTTTATTACCTTTAACACAGTTATGGCAGGAGTTAATCTTGAGTCTAGTTTAACCAACATAAGGATATCGATGCAAGAGCAACTTCGTGACCAGAGTACGCTAAACTACGTAGGTGGCAACTCTACCGTTCTACTATATTTAATTAATAGTGGCAACTTGCAAAACAACGAGGTTATACAGGAACAGGCTCGACAGATCAACAATACAGTACCTGGTAAGTAATAAAATTGCTACCACCTTCCTCCATTTGATCTCGAAACTTCTCACAGGCAGTTAATACACATCTCATCATAGTTCTAATATTTAAAATACCTAATCGTAAAAAAACTGCAACAAGGCAGTTAATCTAAAAAGATTTAAACCTGCTTCAGGCTCAACGAAACCGCTATCAAGCGAAGTAAACGAAAACAAGTGCTTTGACGCCAATTAATGTATCATACAAAACTTAGTCCTTTTGAATGTTGTACGTGCGCCAATAATGTTAATGTTCATTTCAGACTTAAGGGTTTTATTCGCGTCTTCCACCAACCAGTTTGACATATTATGGACTTTAGTACGTGATATGTATCTCGACATTTTCACAATATCTCTGAATAATGCTGGAACGAATGTGGCCACTTCGATGTCTCCTATATTGGGGCGTATTCAAAACAGTAAGTCCCTGAACGATTTCCATTTTTATACCAATCTTAAGCAAATCGATAAATTAAGCAGTGTGATAATTTGTAAGCTTGAAGAAATTTGCACGATCGTTTTATGTCCAGCTGTACACCTATTGATTAATTATACGTTTTAGTTGGAAGAAGGATCATAAACCCAACTTGTGGGTCAGCGTTCAACGGTGGTTCTTCTGGAACAAGGTTATTCGACGACTACGTCGAACCTGGTTACATCAACTTCTACGCGCTTAGTCCTAACTATTTCTATGAGAATAATGATAACAGAAGGGTCAGGATATCTCGCAGTGGCAGCGGAGTCGGAGGTCTCGTAGTGTGTAACTCTCGCTTCATTACCCAACCCAGGTATGACACATAACGTTATCTATTGGTAATTTAATCAAATTGATAAGGTTGTAATTCTATAAGTTCAGGTTGGTACACGTTATTAAGGTCAAAAAATTGTGCTTACAGACCTTTTGCACCAACAATAGGTGCAATCTCAGCAAATTTTGTTCTGTAAAAAAGTAAATGTTTTTTTCAGGAGCAACTCCTCAGTGACGGGCACCTCAATAGCGTGTCAAACATTAAGCTCAAATGGAAATGTGGAAATTAGCTTGGTTAACGCCTGCGATGGGTACTCGACCATCGGCTCATGTCCACCATTGTATCTGTCTGTACAATCAAATGCCAACCTCACTTCAGGAACCTTTACAAGCGCCGTGTGCACTGGTGAGTCTCGCTTGAAGAATAGACGGGTATTTTTGCTTTCAAAGCCATTCAAATTTAAAATTTTATGTATACCATTTGACGACCTTACGACCTTATTATTTCAAAAGTAAAACAAGTGATAGTCGCTGGGTTTACTTTTTTTGGTACTGGATATTCTGATTGTAGAAAAATAATTTAGGGGCAATTAAGTAGTTACTAGATACAAAATGTAGTTGCTTTGAATGGCCTGTTGGGCTAGTGGCTAGTGCCCCTGACTGCTAAACCTGAGGTCATGGATTTGATTCACACCTAGGACAAATTTTTGTGTGATGAGCATAATCATTTATCCTGTGTCTGGGTGTAGTTTATCTATATTAAGTATGTAGGTATTCAGAAATATTTTAGTGTGTTTATCTATTATCTGGTTGTCATAATATAGACACTGCCTAGTTTCGGATCAGATGACATGTCAGATGACATGAGGATCAGATGACTGTCCCAAGATATTACTAATATTATTTTGTGTAGCCTAAATAGTGTCTTACTGCTGGGCAAAGGCCTCTCCCCAATTCGGACTATTTGACAGGCCAGCTAATTATTTTGAAAGGCGTCCAAATCAAATTAACAACCTATCCTTTCGTCCCACAGACGCAAATTGCAGATTCCCATTCAACATCAGATACCAGGTACAAGTGGAAGAGCTGGGATGCTTCAGCGGAGCCAGCAGCGTAACGGCTAGTTTCTTAATTCTACTGTCTGCCTTATACGTCACCTTTTATAGTAATCAGTAATAAATAGTTTCATAACCTACCGATTATTGTTAGGAATTCTGTGTTTATATTAGTAATTTGGACATAACCACAAGATTACTGGTTTGATATCTGTGCATATATAATTTTGTAATATACTGTATACCTTACATGTATTTTTATAGGGGTATTATTATGCTATGCATGAGGCTACCTCGATATGATGTGTGACGTGAAACCTGGTAGAAATAAGCCCATGTCTAGCCCTCGTTTTAATAGTCGAAGATTAAGATAATAATTTTGGTAGGTGACAGGGTATCCAAGTTTTAAATAAATTTTCAATGTGTTGAAGATCAGGTAGAACCCCATTATAAGTAGGTAGGTATTTAATTATGAGTAAATTGAAACAAAAATGAATTCAGTTTATATATCTTCAGTAGTATCATAAAATATAGGTACCTAAGTAGGTAGTAATTACTTATGTAAAGTTTAGTATTTTAAGTAAGTACTTAAATGTATAATAGGTACTATAAGTATGTATCTAAGTACCTTTACCTACTTACTTATTTTTAAGGTCAGATAGACAATTATGTTGTACCAGTTTAAAATAATTTAATGTTGCATTTTTTATTTACAAAATAAAGCTAAAGAAATATATATTTTGTTTTGTCTATTCATGTCACGAAATTAATAGGTACCTAATTAAATTACAGGTAACAGACCTATCACATGAAGTATGATATATTATGACGGCGTGAGATGGTACCCAATAATAATAATAAAAAAAACCTTCAAGAAACTCAAAAGTGAAAAATAATATTTTATCACATCACTTTACACAAGCGAAGTGGAAGTCGGCGCCAAATCCCAACATCCATTAAGCGATTCAGAATAAAAGTAGAATACCGTCATAAGTGCGTGGTTCATAGTTTTAAAGCTAAAACTATAAACTAAGCGAACGCATAGGATTTGGCGCCGACTTCCACTTCGCTTATGTAAAATGATGTGATAAAATATTATTTTTCACTTTTGAGTTTTTTGAAGGAGGTTATAATTTTTTATTCAAATTTTTGTATTTCACCATTTTTAGTGGTGTATAGAATTCATCCGCCCCAGACTATTGTGAGACTAGTATTTGAAATCTTTTCGCACAAAAAACAAAAAGCCCTTTTAAACGATACCTCACACGATATATTTAATCCAGGAAAGTGATAGGAGGGAGGTCAATGCACCCCCACTCCCTCGTGGGAGTAGTAGTCGATAACTAACCACTAACAACAACAAGGAAGACCTTGTTAGTGGTCAGTTATCGACTATTACTTAAGCAATATCATCATCATATCATCAAGATACGGGCGTTTTGCTGTGACCCTATGAGGAGTTCCGTTCCATATCTTCTTAATTCATCATCAGGTAATGACAAAATTTCTAGGGGACCAATCGGAAAGTAATCATATGGAACAAAAAAATTAAATCGGTTCATAAATGACTGAGTTATGAGGGAACATACATAAAAAGAAAAATAAAAAAAGATCCTGACGAATTGAGAGCCACCTCCTTTTTTTTGAAGTCGGTTAAAAACACAAAAGGGCAAAATAAATGTTGGACTTCCTTACCTATCTGATAAAAATAAGATGGGATGGGATAGGAATTAGAATCCCATGAAATTACAAATAAAGATTTTAAATTAAATCCACAATAATATCAAAAAACTTAAGTTATAAGGTAAATACCCACTTATTAAGTTTGTGTACTAATCTCTGTTCTCTGAAAAGTTCAACAATATCATTAAATTATTGACAGTCGCAAGTCATGGTAGTATGACATTACGTGAGACGTTTTTGAGGTTAGGGTTGCATACAAATAAATAAAAAAATATATAACTAGTACTGCAAAAGTAAATTGTTAACATAAAAATATGATTACTTTTTAGTAGAAGATATATTTATTTAATGTGTTATTATGGCTTATGTATAATGAATTTTATTATTAACATAAATAAACTTTGCATATAAACTATAAATGAGCCAAAGCAACCTTTGTAAAAACGTACACTTCATTTGTCCAACCAAGTAAATAAACAAAGTAAAGTTTATTGGATTTGTAGTTGAATTTGTAGATTTATTGAAATGTCTGGTGAAGATTATGATGGCTTGGACCGTGGAGACAGCGATGGACAGAAACCAGACAAAATGTTTACCCTGAAAAAGTGGAATGCTGTGGCCATGTGGAGTTGGGACGTCGAGTGTGATACCTGTGCTATTTGCCGCGTTCAAGTTATGGGTAAGTTTTGAAAAACTGTATTTATTATACCTGTACGTTAATACAATTTTATTTCCTATTGAATTTGTCCAAATCCGTCAACTGGATAGCAATTGTAATTCAGTATAATTTACCTCAAGAACCTCACCCTAGTATTATTTTTGTGTTTTTTTGTGACACTTCGCTTTACTTTTTGCCTCAATTTATTTATTACCCTTTATACCGAATTCGAACGTGGCGGTAGCTGTAGTATATTAAACATAATATTGCTGGGTTAAACCTAGTCCCAATGTATCCATTAATATGATTTCCATTGCGATGGATACCTACACTTAGTTTGAAATAGCCAATATCAACTAACTTCTTCGTGTAGGTATTTTGTGCCTGTTGTCATAATTCTGGGTGTAAGTAATCTACTTTAAAGCATATTTAAAAGATGCCAAGCAAAACAAATATACATTTCACTATTATTGAATTGTGATTAACATAAATAGAATTTTGACTAAGTATTTCTTCAATAGTCTTAAGTGATGTTCTATATTTAGGTATAAATAAATATTAAAATCATGTCTGTTACCTAAAGAGTAGTGTTTCCATATTTCTTTATTTACATTTTACCACACCTACATTCCGCTACTCATAAATAGTGGTGCCCTATTATATTATAAATTGTTTATCTATTCTATGCGTTAATCTGTATTCCCATGGATGTCATAGAATATAGAAGTAGGTAATGTTATGTTTATTAGTGTTGATAATATTTTAAACATCAGTATTCAGCGTGACCATGTAACTAGTGATTGTTAGGATAAAATCATCCCAGTCAAAATTATAACCCATCCTTTTGCTTCACCATAGTACTTGCTAAATAGGTTTTAGCAAGTACTGTGGTGTAATTCATATAAAAAATATATTTTTCTTTTGTATCTAGGCGGTAGGCATGTAGCATATAGAGTAGGTAAAACTGCTTAATTAATGAAGCAATAAACCAGACGGTATGAAAGAGTATTTACGGTAGTAGTATTAGAAAATCCCTGGTATCTGCACTCTGCATACTTCTCTGTGAAACATTTGTGACTATAGTATTGTGTTTAGATAGGTACTATATTTTCGATTTGTTTGTATATAAGTAATTTGCGATAACTTTTCCATTCCTTTATGCTATAATCTTCATTTACAAACAAAATCCTACATAAGAAAAAATTTTTTTTTACCGTCTTAAAGAAATTTAGTTTCTCAATTGGGATGTGTTTTATTTTTGTTTAGTCAGATTTGATTAAGTGCTATTACCATTAGCATAATATTATCATAGGTAGTTAAGCCAATTGGCCAGGATATTTCGAAATAAAACATCTTCTAAAAAAGCTATATTTTTATTTATTTAAATACAACTGTCTAGTACTTAAGTATAGGTTTTTGGTACAATATTAATACCTACTTAATTAAATCATTAAAGAAATAAATTACAAATAAAAACTATTTACATAATCTAACAAAGTAACTTATAGGTGAAATAACATTGAGACTATTCATTTTCTATGCTATTAGATCTTTAAATAAGGTTACTCGACGGTGTGACGACCTGGTTGGCGCAGTGGCTAAGTGATTGGACTGCTGCGCTAAGGGTTGCGGGTTCGATTCCCGTACCGGACAAAAAATTGTGTGATCTGCAGATGTTTGTGCCGAGCCTGGGTGTTTGTGTATTTGATATTTCATGTTTGTGAAACGTCCCCACGATTCAGGAGAAATTCCTGGTGTGGGGCGACATTTTTTTTTAAAAGAATTAGAAAACCTTATGTACTTGTCTGTAAATCTTTTTTGGTCTGACTTACCTCAAGATCCTGACTTCTAGTTCTACTTCTAGTAATATTAGTTTTACTAAATATAATATATTAATACTTACACTATGGGTTTTAAAAAGATTGTTATGTATTGCTATAGCCATAGAAATTTTATAAACGTCAGATGGTTCGTGAGATTCCATTGGGATAATGTATCGATGATATTTTTTCGAAAAAATGTATGATGTGAGGTAGGTTACTCCAGTCTGATGTCTACATAACAATCGTAATAAATGAACAATTTAATTAGGTATTTTAGAAAGATAAGTTTTGTACCAAATGATGTTTGAAAACAAGATTCTTATTTCTATTTATAAAATAAAATTACAGATCGGGTCGTAAGATCATGATTCCATAATTATAACTAAACATTTCACAACCAAAGTTTAGTCTATCTAATCCTTAACAACCGTTTGGTAAAGGCTTGATATTTGCAATTGAACTCATTCTTCGGGTTCTAGTACTAGCCCTACCGGTTAATTTATTTTCTATCTGTTCCAAACTCTTACCCCTTGTTTCTGGCACAAACACTACCACAAAGAATAATCCCACAAAACAAATACATCCAAACAACCAAAACGTGCCAGCGGGACCTATACCGACAAGAATATTATGAAACGTTTTTGTTACCGTAAATGTACATAGCCAATTGAATGCCGTACAAACTGAAGCAGCGCCGCCTCTTATTTTTGCTGGTAAAATCTCACCCATCATTAACCATGGAATAGGTCCGAACGCCAAAGAGAAGCCCAACAAGTAAACCATTATACAAGTCAATGGCAGCCACCCTAAATTTGATACATCTATCTTTAAATCAGTTTGTACATAAAAGAACGTTCCGAGCACAGCTAGTGTTATAGTCATGGTTACGGAAGATATGTAAAGCAGAACCTTCCGACCCGCGCGATCAATAAGTGCCGTAGCAATAAAAGTTGATACAAAATTCACTACTCCTACAATAATAGTCGCCAGATTACCGTCTACTGAACTACCTGACATTCTGAATATATTTACCGTATAAAATATAACAGCGTTTATTCCTGAAAGTTGTTGGAAAGTCATAAGTCCTAAACAAATTAAAATAGACCTCATGTATTTAATACTAAACAGTTCTTTTAATTGTATGCCTTCATTTCCTAATTCTGCGTCTGACAGCGCTATATCACGTAATTCGTTGTCAATTTTGGCATTTTTGCCTCGAAGCCATTGGAGTGCCTTTCGGGCTTCTTCATTACGTCCACGAGATATGTACCAACGGGGTGTTTCAGGGATCATTAGCATTAAAATGTAGAAAGGAACGGGTAGCGCTGCACCTAGGTATGCCAGCTGATACCAATTCAGGTATTTTCCTGCCGCATAGCAAATCAATATACCAATATTTCCGATAGCAGTGGGAAACAAGCCTAGTGTACCGCGGACTTCTGGTTGGATTGTTTCACCGAGGTAAACAGGAAACGCAAGTGATCCAACTCCGACGCATAACCCGCAAATAACACGCCCTGTAAGCACCAAGTGGATAATCCTTGCAGTCGCTATTAGTATCCAGCCAAGGAAAAAAGGTGGTGCGATGAATAAGATGGTTCTCCGTCTGCCAATATAATCTACTAATGGCCCACCGACTACACCGCCGACGAGAGCCGCCAATGGCATAAGGCTGCCAATCCAGCTGGCCTGTTGAAACAAATTATATAATGTTAATAGAGAACATCACGTAACAATTAATCTAAATTGTCAATTATGAATGTCAATTACCTCCTCTTCCGTGACCGATATGACGGTACTGTTCATCATAGTAACAAGGGCAGGAGATGTATACGCAGAAGAGAAACCAATAATCATAGAACCCATTGAAACAGCAACTGCAGCAAGAACCTGCAATGTTATTAAAAGAATTTATAGTAAACGACAGAATTATATTAGCCAAGGATCGATTAGCTTCCGACAAATTCATCGATGTAGTTAGACTGTACCTACAGGGTAGATATTAGCCTAACCTTTCAGGGATATTTGTAGTAATGTAAACAGTTACGGCTTCGTATTGTTTTCGTTCTATTAATGTAAGTGGTATGACGATATTTGCAAGGAGGCGTGTGCGATGCGACGCAAACCGCCTACTATTAATCTAAGCAATCATTGACTCTGATTGGGTCCACTTACACGTCGTCACACTTAATATATGCCCAGTTCTAATATCATTGCTTTTATTTTCGGCATTTTTAGCAAATGATTAACTAACTTTTAATTTTATTGGGTAAATTTGTTACAATCTTAAAGCGTCGTAGGTAAAAAAAAGAGTTCATTAATATATACGCAGACCTAAATATAAGCCAATAGGCTTGCCAGTCTCGCCCACTGTCACATGGGACTTACGACGAGCGGCGAAATGTGGGTGTATAGATAGGAACTGCTGAAAAAGGAGAATACCTCGCTCCTTCGGGGAATACAGTGTTTTATGAATTATGAGATGGACAATTTGGTTTTACCGCTTACTCGCTTGTTAAACCTTTGAATAAGATTAGCAATTCGCAAAAAACACCTATAGCGGTTTGATAATTTTCGAGTGCACACCGCATTGTGTTACAAAGCCTACATAAAACCTAGTGTCTGTCGTCGTAGCACCTCAACAATAACTTAAACACATTATAAATAATTAACTATAAGTAGGTACATAAGGCAATAGGCAGGTAATAGGCCGAGATACTAGAGAAATAAAGATATACAATTGTATTTCTCTAGTGTCACGCTAAATTGAAAATAGATATTTTTTAATGAATTATTAGACGTTATAGCGTAAAATCTTATTAAATAAATTGGTATATCTACATAAATATCTGGAACTACGTAACTGTCTCATTGGTCTAGTGATCGCAAAAGCGCGACTGCCGAGCTCAAGGTCTTGGGTTCGATTTCGTGGTCGGGAAGTTAGGTTGGGTATTGGGTTTTTGTATGAAGTAATTCTTAGTAGCAGGAGTTTAGTGTCCGGTTAATGGCAATGGCAATAACCTCGCCCCTACCTTTTACATTGAGACCTATAACATAACAGGCGAAATGTACTACACAACTCAGCCTATCACTTTGGAAATACAGACGTCAGGTTATATTATCTATATGGAATTCAGGTAAAAACCAGGGTCAGACACAATTAATGTAATTGTATAAGTGTAAAAGAAATGTACCGAATCTACGTAAAGTCTGTTGTGTTGAAATTTTTAATGAGATAATATTTTAAAATAAAATAAAAACTACTTTTAAATTGTAATGCGTGCTTATATCGATTGTTCAAGTATTTTTCATATAATTATTAGTAAAGTTGATCAAGCGTGATAAAAAGTACTTATTCTCAAGTTTTAGTCATGGGTAGGTCCACATTCTGATGATTAGATTTGTTATTATAGTAAAATTTTACCACGTCGATAACGTAATGTACCGTATTAATTTATAACGCATGACCCGTACAAAAAAAAAGAACATGTAAGGAATTTATTTACGTACCTACCTATTGCTTCCTCAATACATATGCCTAAATACTAGCTCAATTTAGTTATTTTACATATACATACAGGAAAAGTAATAATACCTAATAACTTTTTGCTAAGAATGTCTCGGGATTCGAATGAGTTGATGTTCAGCAAGTAGCAACAGTTTAATTAACTAGGCGCAATTGGCAGTCTCGCATTTTAGTACACGAAATTAACAGCTATCATAAAAGTTATAAAGTTCTAAGAAGTTATACTAAGGAAATGTAATACTTAGGCTTCGGCTACGTACGGCTTAAGCAATCGGGCTACGTGTTTTTTTTCGAGAAATAAAGTAAGTAAAATTATTAAGGTGAGTTTAAATTAGGGTAGGTAGTCTTTAATATAGAATTAATTAGCGCCATATATTAATATCTATTACTTTTATATAATAATATAATGTGTAGTTAATTAGTCCTACATCCTACCTGTGAGAAGGTATATTTTGGTTTTTCATATTCACTCGTGTACTGTATACTGTAATGTGTATCTGCTCTCATCAAAATCTTCATGGTTATTTTTTTTTGTTCAAATCTGTTCATACAAAACCACTCCACACATGAAACTATGAAATCACCACGGCACTATGTGTACTCGACTTATGTTACTGAAGAAATGAATATTCGCCACACTCGCTGCGATTTATATGGACACAAATTGATTGACAAAACTGATTGGCTTCCGAGGCTGTGCGTTTCAAAACAAAGTCTTCAAACCTATTATGCTTCATAAAGTATAGGGTTCTTATGGTTTTAAATTATTTCTAAACGTAATGGCAGCGAAGTACATTCACAACTTTTCGAATCTGTCCTATATTGTTTGAAGTATCGAATACAAAGATTGTCTAAACTTAGCTTCGTAGATTTTCTTAACTAAATACTTTCGTATGTCGAGGCACTAATTCGAAACGCTGCCTTGTAATAATAACCGTACATAATACGTTGTATTTTCTTATTAAGTTTAATAGTGCTTAATGTTTTTTTAAATAAAGTCGTATTTAGAAACGCATGTATTGTTTAGGTGCGCATTGAGTGTTTAGTTTTTTTGCAGTGAGATTATAGTCCACATATTTAAAAATTAGCGATTTTGCAATTTGACCTAAACCGTACTGTTTAATCTCCCAACAAAGTTCAAGCTGGTCATGCCAGTTGAAGGCAATGTTCAAAGCCCCACTGAATTCACATCCTACTAGGAGTTTTAAGGCCTGTCCTTATAATTTTAAAGTTCATATTCGGATCTAAAATTAATTTCCTCTGAATCCCTCCCACTACCACTAATACCTAAAGTTTCGTTTGCAAATATGTTAAGGCGAAATAAAATTAAAGCATGTTAGCAATCAGTTGTACAATGAGTTTGCAGTTACTGTTATGATAGGCGCTCCTTTGTACGTATCATTCATAATTCTGCCTGAAATTTTTTTAAAGTCTTCTTTCTGATCTTCTTATGTTTGCGAGCGTCTTTCGTAAACATTCGTGGGTTCATGAGTGTTGATGTGTTGCCCTGAAACAAAACGTAATTTATGTATACCTACTACTAAATACAGACGCTACTTCTAATCCCGCACGCGACAAAAATTTGTGTGATCCACAGTTTTTTTCCGAGTCTGGGTGTTTGTGTATATGATAATAACTATGAAAAATCTACAAAAATGTTTGACAGATTTTAGGATACTATAGGTATACTTATTAATTATTATGTGGAGCGAAGTCTAGTTAGATATTGACGAAGGCATTTCATTTGGGTTGCCCTGATATAGAGATTAGTATAATTTGAAATAATGTGTTATTCCTACGTGAAAAAGTACATTATGTTTGACGACGTAACTGACTCGTAAAGTACCTATGATAAACACATTTTATAGAGGTAATCGCGCCGCATGTGTTCTATTATGTCCACGTGTTGTCGTCTAGCTGTTAGGCTATAAAAATCTGTATTGCTAAACAACAAACTTTTAATCATTTTCACATTAGGTATCAGTCGGTCAGTCTGAATCATTCTTTTTCTTACTACAATCCCACTAAATCGATCGATGAGCCGATCACTATTTTTATTATGTTTTCAACTAAGATTGAACCACATCCACAATTCATTAATGCAAACCTAGCAATACTTCGTATGTGAAGTCTACCAAGGCTGAGAAAATATTATAGGTGCTCAATTTCATTCATATTTTTAATTCATTCAATGTATGCAACTGTTCGTGGCGAGACCGATTAATACAGTTATTTCCATTTATAGAATACTGTCCCTGCCGCCTGCTAGAAAAGCGAGACAAAGAGCAACAAACAGGGTGTGAACTCAATAAATGGCAATACGTTCGTTAGTTATTTCATGGGGCTTATGAGTGGCGAAATTTCGGCGTATATTAGTCGACTCTTAATGAAGGATTTCACCTCGGAGATCATTACAGAAGCGACCCTTATGACACGTTTGATCTGTGTATTAACAATACATTGTAGTAATGTTTATTATTGAAGAGTAATTCAAATCATAAAATACTCAGTAATATTGTAGAATAGAATAGAAAAAAATATTTACTAGAATATAAGTAATAAGTTGACAAATTCGTTTTAAGTTCTTTCATATTCTACCAGATGACTGGTGTGCAAATGTTTTAGTACAATTTTAAAATCAATCACTCTTTTATTTATGTATATACATATACTAGCGGACCGCTCCGGCTTCGCACGGGTATAAAATATATATTATAAGTATTTCTCCACTATTTATACATATAAACCTTCCTCTTCAATCACTCTATCTATTAAAAAAACGGCATCAAATTCCGTTGCGTAGTTTTTAAAGATTTAAGCATACATAGGGACAGATAAAGCGACTTTATTTTATACTACGAGTATGTAGTGATTATTAATTTTATGAATGTATTTACTCATGTCAGTGCTGCTCCAATTTTTTGTTTATTTTGTTATTTATAAATTCACCTATAGTATGAAAACAGTTTTCAATGAGCCATAATTTTAGTTTATTCTTAAAATAACGATTTGGTGATTCCCTTATATTTTGGGAATCGTGTTGAATACCTTTATTGCCATGATGATGCAACTGTTTTTATGGCAGAAGGTTGTGCTGCACATGGCTAGTTTAGTTGGATCCCTGGACAATTAGCCAGTTTTGGAGATGGTATCATTAGCTTTGTTAAATAGATCCGGATGCTGTTTGACAAACACTCCTATTTCAAATATATAAAAGCATATCAATGTTAGTAATTTATGCTTTTAAATAGCGGTCTACATGACTCAAGTGGTTCAACACCAAAAACAGCTCTGACACATTTCTTTTGTACGATAAAGCTTTACTGTTATCATTCGAGTTACCCCATAAAATTAATCCATAACTATGAACAGAAGAAATGTATCCGTGATAAGCCATAAGAGCGGCTATATTTGAAACAGTCAAGGGTAGTTCTAGATATTTTAATGTTTGTATATTGACCGTGAATTGAACAACATTTTGTCCGTGACCTGCCTTGCTTTTTGGATATACATTCATTATATTTTATATTGCGCAGTCTATAACAAAGTCACAGGGAAGTTTTTCCATACATATATTAATGACGTAGATCGATGACGAAAAAGGATATTCTTTTGTTTTCGGTACGGCTTTATCAGAGCCTATAACTTTAAAGCTACAATGTATTAAAAACGAGGTGTGCCCCGCGGTTATGCCCGCATTAAATTTGCACTTGCATTGAATCATAAATTGAAATACACGTAACGCCATCTAACGGCCTAATTGACCGTTGAATGATATTGTTCTTTCCCTCGGGAACAGTATTTTTTTTTCGGGATAAAATGTGCGCTGTTTCCTTTTCGTTTATGCAAAATTTCACGATCATCGTCTTAGTGGCTTAGGCTTGAAAAGGTATCAAACATACTTTATCAGTATAATTATAATACCTATGTAATATTAATTAATTAATATTTAATTTGTCTTGGCATTCTAATGTGTTTTAATCCACCTTAAATCCGGTTATAAATCAAATAGATTCTTCCAAGAATACGCTTAATTTTGGTAGTACCAGGTGTGTCTGTCTAGCAGTAATAATAAACTAAATATGTAATCTAAATCAATATAAATATTGACAAGAGTTATTAATGTTGGTATATTAAGGTGAGTACTGAACTGAGTAGTAAGTGTTATCATCCAGGACAATAACACACTGTTATCAGTTTGTATAATTACAAGGCTGTCCAAAGATCAAAGCACTTTATTTATAAATGTGCAATCAGGGCTTCTGAATAATAAAGGAGAAGATTCTTCCAGAATTTAACCATTTTAAACATAGATACTTATTCAAGGACTAAGTAATAGCGAGAATAACCATAATGCCTCGTTGGTCTAGTGGTCGCTAAGCTCGGCTGCTGAGCAGCAGCTCAGTAGCATTTTGAAGTCTGGCTTTGACCTCGACCCCTATTACATTGAGACCTATAAAATAACTGGCGAAATGTGGGTGTACTAAAATGTGCAATTCTGCCTACCCCTTATGTTTTAACTAAAATTTAATAATAGACAATATAACTATATAATTGGATAACTAAGGGCAAAATCATTTTAATCAATTATCATATTTTACATCTTTGAATGAATTTTGCCTCATAATCTTTAGATGACATAAATCATCCCAGCTTCCCATCATGTTTAGAGTCACTATCTCATCTTGGGAAACTTTAATCCCGGATGAAGTACATACCTAAGTTGGCAAAGAAATAAAAATACCAGCGTCAAGTATAAATTATTTTGTAATAAAAATAACAACAATAAATACTAACTCCATAATATACGGAATATTTATACATAGTAAACGGAAGATCAAATTACATTTGAATAGTTTCATTAAATTATATATTTGGTTACTATAGTAATTATAAACGATTTGTCATGACCATTATTACGAATAGTTACAAATTTACTTAATACAATTTATGACAAACTCTCGTATGAGATTTGAACTAATTTCATTCCTAAATGTTAGGTTTCATTAATTGTACACAAACAGTTACAACTATGTGATATGATAATGTTCTCTTATGTACATTTTATTAACACAGTATTTGTGAGTCACCCTAAACAGATCCAATACATAATTATTATAAATTAAGGAACTAAAATAATAGCGAGCACCGTCGCAAAGCGGAATGCCACTACAATTTTAAAGCTAAAGGAACTGTTTCGAGACATTTTAAACGTTATTCTAATTCACTAGTATTTACACCACTTAACTTAAATCTTACGGCTACATTCCCAGTCAGTCTTCAACCCGCACTGATATTCAATGCTTTGCCTAATTACATATTCTAAAAGTTTGCTTCCTAACACAGTCCTTTTACATACATTACATAATTTGGAATGTACAATATTCTTATGCATTTCACAAACTTTGATTTTAACAGCCATTTTGTATTTGTTTACTACTGTTAATGCTCCGCACTTTACGTGAACCTCCAGTTAATTTTCTTTCAATTTCTTCTAAGCTTTTGCCTCGTGTTTCCGGTACAAAGAATATTACAAAAAATAATCCTATTAAACATATTACAGCAAACAGCCATACTGTCCCGTACATATGAATTGCATCGATAATATTATGGAAAGTTTTAGTGACAATAAAGGTACAAGTCCAGTTAAATCCTGTCGCTAAAGATGCAGCTGTACCACGAATCTTTGATGGTAAAATTTCACCCAACATTAGCCATGGAATAGGTCCAAATCCTATAGAGAAGCCCAAAACGTAAATCACTAAACAAGCAAGTGGCAACCACCCGTAAGCTGTGACATCAACTCCTGATTCCATTATATAGAAGTAGGCTCCTAAAGATATGAGTGTAGTAATCATGGAAACCGAGGAAATATACAATAACATTTTACGGCCCAAGCGGTCAATTATAGCAGTTGCTAAAAATGTCGATATAAAATTAACTATTCCTATTATGATGCTAGATAAGTTTTCATCAATGGTACTACCAGACATTTTGAAAATTGACGCAGCATAGAAAATTACGGCGTTAATTCCACTTAATTGTTGAAACAACATTAATCCAAGAGATATAAGTACAGCTGGCATATATTTGAGTGTAAACAGTTGTCTGAATGCGTTTCCGCCCGTTCTATCTGATTCGGCTTGAGATCTTGTGAGGTCTTTCATTTCCTTGTCGATGTTTATATTTTTTCCCCTCAGCCATTGTAGAGCTTTCTTAGCATCATCAGTACGTCCTTTTGTAACCAACCAGCGTGGTGTTTCTGGTGTTAACAGCATCAGCAAAAAGAACGGCACAGGTAAAGCAGCTCCAAAAAATGCTAGTTTTGACCAGTCTAGATAGCTTCCCACAAAAAATGACAACAGAATTCCAGTGTTTCCAAAAGCAGTGGGCAACAGACCTAGTGCACCTCGTACTTCGGGCTGTAATACTTCTCCTAGGTAAACTGGGAAAGCCAAGGAGACAATACCCACACAGACACCGCAGAAAATTCGTCCAGCAAACACCATTAATACATTTGTTGCAGATCCAATAAGAATCCATCCTATGAAGAATGGCAATGCCATTCCCATTATTGTCCATCGTCTTCCAATGCATTCGATTAGAGGCCCTCCTGCAATGCCGCCTACTAAAGCCGCCAGTGGCATTAGTCCGCCGACCCAAGTTTGCTGAAAGAATTAGAAAGAAACCAATTAATTTTATGTTCTGGTAATACCACAGCAATTTTATCTTTAGATGTTACAAATTCTTTTAAGAATAAAAAAATATTAGTCATACTCACTTCCTCTTTAGTCATTTCCAAAGAATTATTCATGGTCGTTAATGCAGGTGAGGTGTAGCCTGACGAAAATCCGACTATCAAGGAACCCATGGATACTGCAAACGCAGCTAAAAGCTGTAACAAAACAAATACAATTTGTTATTAACATACTCGGTGCAATATAAAAAAACCCTGCCGTTTGAAATACCTGGAGCGACCCTATATTTTTTGGAAGTTTTACTTTGTTACACATTTTAAAAACAACCACGATTTTTTTCGCTACACGTATTCACGCGAACTTCATCCAGAAACCTTTGAGGTTCTATGGGTGTCTGGCTTTTATTATACATGCGCCCCCGTATCCCTATGTTAAGGTTTTATAGTTATTTGCCATCAGTTTATGAAGAGTTCTTAGTTCCAGATCTATGTACTTAATATGCATAAACCGGTATGCACACACAATAGAGGTGTTTTTCATTCTTAAGTCAATATGAATATAAAGAAACTTACAGCTTTCCTATACAAGCTTATAGCATTAAAGCACTTATTTGTTTTTATGGCAAACCACATGTTTGCTATTGGTATTGTTCTTATAAGCACTTTTGTGTTAACTTGTGTACGAACGACGATAGAATGAAGAGAAATTTTCCCGAATAATAAAAAAGCAATATAAGACTTCGTTGTACTTCTTTCTACCATTCAGTACAAGTCTTATCGAGATCGACGATTTTACTACTTGTATGAAAGACTATTTGTAAATTAAAAAACCAAATGAATCGTGTGTTTACTGCATAGCAAAACTGTGCGTACATTTTTAAAGATGTAGCCGTTCATGTTTAGGGCATACCAAAAATAATAATTATCTTGTTAAAAAATATTAATATCGTACTCACTTGTGACCATAGGAAGAGTCGTTGGGTTGTCGGAGCATATGGCGGCGTGTCCCCATTGATTGTGAACTCAGGTTTTACTTTATTGCTATCCAAGCTTAATTGCTTAACGAAAGGTATAGAATTTCGCAAATTTTCCTCTTTAGCACTTTTAATTTCCATCTCCATTTTGTATTTGAACTCGTTTCCTAGACTGATTTGCCGAAGCTGCTGGAAATGACGGCGAGTGTTTTCGAACGAGTCCTGTTCGTCTTCACTACTGCTTTCAGTGGAAACGATTTCAGGGATTGCAGCGTAATTGGGCACAAGAGTACCCTGTGATCCACAAGACGTTGCAATCGAGGTACTGGTCGTGGAAGCTGATAGCGTCGGCTTTGAAGGTACTCGAGAGTATTTTGGTCCGCGTGTTCGGTACAACCTCTCCTCGTCGCCTTGTCCACGGCGACTTTGTTCGCTTCCACCCTGCAATAATAAAATCAAATCAATTATAGAAGACTGTTTATTCACTTCCTGATCTCGTTAAAGACTAGGTTTTAATATTTAACACACCAGTTAGTAATATGGACCGGTCTCTCAAATTCACTACACATTACTAGAGTAATTACCCGCAAACATACCCCATTTATTATATCCGCTATCTAATGTGCGTAAGTCTTGATGATAAGAATTGTAAGCCCAGGGAGTCGGAGGTCAGATCAAGAAAACACACATTGCTCATAATTGACCACAAACTATCATATGGCCACTGCATGTTTTTGATAACCTAGTGATATGCGTAATGGTTGCCATGACCCGATCTGAACACGGAATCCTGAATCCACGTTACACAGGACCTCCGCGTTTTTATCATTATTAAATAAATGTACACAAAACCCGGCTAGGCCGCCAGTCTATAAAGAGCACAAACAGCACTACCGCTCACATTCGATATTCTTGACGTTATCGTGCGATTGTCCATTAGTTATAATGATGTTTATAAAACAATGTATAAACATTTTCTTTGCATGTCATACCTGTAACCAATGGTTCATTGACGACGGTATGATGTTTACATTTTGTAGTGGACATCGCTGAGTATAAGTTTTGATTCTCTAAATTGGTTAAAACCAATTTAAGATTTGATTTAGTTCTTTTTATTCTGATTACCTCTGATTTAATACTAAATGTATCATAACTTTTGTTCAATTTATATTTTTTGTTTTTAACGAGTTCCATGTACTGTTTATTCATATTATAATACATTATCATGACAATGATAACTGGATTCCGATTTGTTTTCTGTGACGTTTGTTTACATCCAGTGAACCAAAAAAAAAAGTAAGGTATATATTCGTACTTTTTGCACCTTATCTAGACATACGTCGCTCTACATACATACTTAAAGTCTGACGAACTTATTTATGCGACATTCGTTTACGTTTACGATGTCTGAAGCTAGTCTCAATCTATGCACTTTGTTCCCATTATGCTTCTATTGTGTATTATATACTTTCGTAATATATTAAAAAGAAGGGAGCCAAGTGTAAATAATTATGAAATTAAAATATTCTTAGATATGCTTCTAAATAATTTATTTTAAACTAATTTAATTCAAAGACTTTTATAATGCTATCTTAACGTCGCTGTGAATTCAATGAATCCAGAAACAAGTGTAAGCGAGTTATAACATAAAGAAAAATAATTTCGTTGGTCTATGGTTATAAATAAGTCGATATTGAACTAACTACAGGTACTGTTCACTGTTCAGATGGTTTTTTTTATTAGCGCGTTCTATGTCCTTCTGCTGAGCATAAGCCTCCCCTTTATTTTTCCACAGTTCTCTATTCGATGCCATTTTCGGGTAGGTCTTTCCCGCAAAGGTGTCTTAATTGTCCTCCATAGCCTTCTTGGTCTACCTGGTCGTCGGCGGCTGCCGGTGAGTATCCACTTCGTGGTAATGTTGGCCCACCTTTGCAAAAACTGTGGAATGAACTCCATTTCAATTTCACTTAAGTTTGGCAGTTTGATATACCTGTCATAGTACGCAGGGTTTTTGATTCGGTCCGTGCATTTAACACCTAGTTCCATTGGAAAACTTAAAGCCTGGATTTCTGCTGTTCTCTTAATGACCATGTCTGGGCACCGTAAGTAAGGACAGGCAAAATAATCCTATCGACGAGTCTGCGATTTAGTGATATCGAAAGGTGTCCCTTCATGGACCAGTAGCTCTTCCGGTCGTTTTCAATCCGTCTTTCAACTTCCTTATCTTGCTGGTTTAGAAACAAGAATATCTTGCCCAAGTATACATGCTCGTCGACATATTATATCTCCTGTAAGTCTACCTCGATCCTCCGTTTCATGGCATTCGTAATTCATTGTGATCTATTCATAGATAGTCCAACCTCAAGGCTTACTTTGCTCAGGTCTTGGAGCATTTGTTGAAATTCGTAGGCCGTGGACGTGAAAATTACAATGTCATCGGCGAAACGAAAAAAGCTATCAAAAACGTTTTAAAGCTGGTCAGCTTTAAAACGTTGGCATTGATAGGTCTTCAGAAATATTACATATTAGTTATGTTGATATTCTACCATAATTTTTACATAAGATAACATATTCGTAATTAAATTAAATTATTTACTTAGGATAAAATTACACGTCATCTTATATACAAAATAGTATTGTTATTTGTTTATTTATTATACCTAATATTATTTATTCTATATATTTTTAGTAACCAATAATTATATTTATATAATTAAATTTATAGTTTATTATTATTTATAATAAACTATAAATTTAATTATATTTAGTTTATGATTATATACACACGCGGAAAACTGACGTTGTTGACACTTAAGTTACGGATCATGAAAACGCTCACGTGTTTCACATCTAATCATCCAAGTTTAGTTTACAATTACGAAGGTCGATGTAATTTATATTTTTAGAAAATATGTTTTAATTGTAACACGGTTAATCAATTCCTTAAAGTAGATTTTTAGGAATCTAAATTAATTTGTTATATTATATTTTCTAATATTCTTCAACATATGACAATTAAGTTGGGTCGTGTACGCTCTTTTTTGTCATTGTATTGTAGGATTTTTAGTTAGATAAATATACGTAATTTTTTTTTATGATTACTATGTGAGACTCCACAATCTGACAGCAGCTTATTTGTGGAGGGCAAATAAGAAAAACGAGACAAGTTCGAGTCTTGGATGTGGCACAACGCAGGCTTTAGCCGACTGTATGCCTTGTTGCTTTTGTTATGGTTCCGTTAAGTGATTGAGATTTATCTACCTTATTACTGCACTGCATATACGGCAGTATACATTTTCTTGTATGTCATAAATCATAATACATTGATATAAAAATTCTAAGTGAAGACATAACATTCAAAAGCGCCATCTTTTGAAATCCGTACAAAGTAGTGCATTACTGATATGACATAAAAGTTACCGTAGATGTATTGTAACACTTGATGTCGCTAGTGAGCTCAGTTCAATGGTTTATTATAAATCGCAAGTGCAAATTGTAGATCATGCATGCATGCTTCAAATATTTAATTTTTTCGCTATCAAATTCACTTAAATATAAAATGCTTAGTCTACCAAAATAAAAATTTCATTTTGTGTTGATGTAATTTTAAGGTACGCTAACTACTAGTTTGTACAAATTCTTGTCAAATTGTAAATCAATAAATAATTTTGTTGTAATTAGCATGGTTTCAATAAATTAGCCATCGGCGACATAAGCCGTTGGCTTGGCCTTGCGAAGTCGTCTTGATTCAATGCGGTCCTGAATGTCATCCGCAAACCTGCGTGCCTTTTTAAAGTGCATCTTGTTCGTAGTTACAGCTAACTATGTATTATTATTTATTTTGTGGATTTAAGAAAGACTGCAATACGTATAGTAAAGTCCACTTTGTAGACGCATGTTCAGTGTATCTACATTAGTTGCCAGGCAACGCACGGCCGTACGATCGTCGGCGTCGGCGGCCGGCTGTCGTAAACTAAGCGCCTTTTCCAGAGCTTTCTAAAGAAATATTATAAAACAACCTCAGTGACGTTTTCAAATCGGCGAATATAAGAATGTGCTTCAAATCAGTTTGTTTTAACTCTTTATAACATTAACAAATGTGTTTCCCAAGTATTAAGGCAGGTGAATATGTTTAATATTAATTAAAATATGTAAGATTTATCATAAATTTATGATAAATAAAGTAATAGGTATAAGAAATTATAAGATATTATTTCTCTTAGATTAACAACAATGATGGGTTTTATTGTCAACTTACCATTTCAGTAGAGAGCTGCTTCAGGTACCCCATGATCTTCCCAACTGTGTTGGGGTTGTTCTTATTGAAGCTCATCTTGCTAGCTTCACTCAAGTGTTAACTTGAAAACTTATCAAGGAACGTCAAAATGATAATGTTTATGGAAAAGTTCACTTTTTTTAACAGTATATTGAGAATGTTCTTTAAAATCCAGGTTCAGGTTGCTATTGGCAAGTAGTCCACATCACTCAGTTTAAACCGGGGATGTCGTCTTCTGCTTGACCCGGAGTAACATTTGAACGCTATAGCACACAGCTGCGAATTGACACAATTTTACCGCCGACGTGTTATTTAAATTTGTTTTATTTACAGTCCACTTATTACATTCAACAGTTTTTATAATTCCCGCGCTTCTATTCTTCAAGGGTGCACAACATACAAATTTTGGAATTCTGGATTAGTTAAAATGTTGGCAACGCGTACCGAATTCTTCAGCAATCGAGTTATCTATTGAAACTTGCAGATGGCAGCGCAGTGTTTTATAGGAAGGTTGGCAGTGCGGGCGCCCCCGGCCCCCGGCCCCCCACGTCGGTGTGCTGTGCATGTGGGCGTGAGAGTCAACAGTGTGCGCTCTGTGCACGGCAAACGCACACTATCGCTCCATCGGCTGTTTGCAGCTGAATTACTTTGAATATTTGTATAGTTTGTTAGAATTTCAATAGCCAGGTTACGAAGGTACACAATGCCTATTGAACTACCTAATCTTAAAATAATTACCATAGTTCCCTAGCTAAAAATCTCTTTACGTTACATAAGTGTCAACCTTATGTTCTTTTTTTATTACTAGAAAGTGTTTTTGCTAAATCCTGAAATTGTCAAGGTTACACGTACGATCATGGCAGTATCGATATGTATAATACAAAGTACACTCTATTTCTATACAACATTGCACACATACATTTTTCCGTAACACCTAACTGTACCTTACTCCCTAAATAAAAGGATACATTTCTCCTGAAGAATTGTAGTTTTCACGTAAGTTCAGTCCTTTTTTTGTCTTTATAATTTTAAAAACTTGTTGTGCAGTAATTATTACATAATTTTATTATAAGAATAATTACTACTTAGTTAACAAATTTAACAGCACCAGCAATAGATTTAACTTCATGTCACCTACTTAAGTATACCTACTTTTTAACACTTACTCTACTACAAAATTCATATAGTAAAAACCTTACAGTAGTATAATACCGTGAAATATTTTCATGTATAATATCGGACGAACCCACCCCCTAAAGGTATAATAATTTCTGTTCTGGTTTATAAAAAGCATATTTTGCGCCTTTATTTTCGCATGGTGCCCTTACATGAACGCTATATCGCCGATAGAGTCTTAAAAGTTAAAACTGTCCAGGACGAGTTCTATAAATTCCTAACAAGCTTTATTAAAAATAGACTGGTAATGATATGGATAGCTACAACTAAAGAGATGGTTACTTTTTCTCATCGCTGGTTGTTAGGCAAGCATTCCGTGCGATAGTGTTTGTGTTGTGTGGCGGGCTGGCGGCTGTAACAGGTCCGCGGCGCCAACCTCTGCCGGCCGGGCGCATGGCGGGCCCGTAATCAGCGACCTTGCTTGCCTTTACTTAATCCTACGCTACGTCTGGGGGTGTGTCCTATGCGGTGGAGCGTGGCTCTACGGTACGTGACACACCGAGCGTTTCATTTCGACCTTATACGCATGTTAGTGGTCATCTTTATTTTAAAATTATGACACACTTATTTAAATAATACGACTTAAACTTATTAATAATTTACTAATTCATGATGCATTCTAATAAATCCTTCTTTTTATGAAGAACTAGAACTTTGTTATAAGCTTCAGGTGTTACATACCTGTACTTATATATGTTATTTGTAATAATAACATTATTATGATTGGAACAAGAGATGGCCGCGCCAGTTCGGCGTGTGGTTTTGCGGTGTGTATTGTAGTACCTAGTCGGTTATGTCGAACAATTGTAGGCGGGTCGCGCACGTCATACAAACTGATTTGCGCGACGCACTGTAACTTGCTTGATTGAATCTAATGTGTCTTCGGAATATTTTGATAAAGAGCTGTCGGCGCCGGCGTCGCGTCGCTACGACTTTACTTAAACGTGCTTTAATTTATATGTCCTAGATTGGATTTATCATTCTGTCACATTCTTTATAATTTTCGCTTCTACACTTGCTATTAGGGAAAATTAAAAAAACCTATTTGTGAAAAACCACTTTTTGATTGGTGTTCTTTATTTAAAAATTACAACCTGAGATGTAAAATATGTAGCAAATTTTAAAACCTAAAACATTGGAGGAGTGGCGTTTTATCTGGCTCTACGAATAAACTTTTGTCCGATTTAAAATAATCGTCTTATTGATGTTTGAGTTCATTTTTATGAAGCATTCGTTGCATTCTCATTCATAAAAAAATAAGATTTTAAAATTAAATTCTGATATAAACGCGTTTTAGGTTAGCATTTATCGTAACAAACTCGAAGTATAGCCGAATCTTTACAGTTGCCATATTAGATAAGCTGAACCTGATACAAGCTCTTGTAATTTGGTGGATTACAACGACGACTAGATTCAAGATTGCAACTGTTGACTCTACATCTTTTGTTGCAGACCTACGAGGGGTTTTGTAACATGGGTTTATCATTGTTGGAATATGAATGCGTGTAATTATAAACGTGTGTAGGCGCGTGCAAGGCGTCACGTGCGCTGTCTGAACCGTCTGACTGACGGCGGGCCCGGCCGCGGCATTCCCGAAAGCTTTGTCGTTGCCCCGCCTCTGAGCGCACTGCACACACACAGATAGGAGCTTTGGCGTCACGTCTACGTCACACAACCATGAATCACAAATCGAAACCAAAATAAAATGTGAACGTGACTGCACCAATGCAATGTTTTCGAACGGCACCAATATTAAGTAGGATATAAATAAAATTTTCCTCGATTATAATTAACACTTGACGCTTAACTTTATTTAAATTACATCTGTTTTTAGTTTCGATGTTAGGGCTTAATAGGTCATTATTTTTTTAATGACTACAATTCTTATGAACCTTCATTTTTATGATAATAAGCTTAGATAGAGCTACTTAAGTAATAGAAAACACTCTTTTTATTAATGTAAAATAAGTTACGCCGTAACGCTGTAGACACACAATGACACAGGCACACAAATGCGCATTGGTTTACGCTTATAGGGGACTAACACGCCACATGTAAAAAATCTGTGGAATATTCCGACATCAGGAGGGTCGGCGAAACGGAATTCTCGAAAGTTCTGGGCATCGTTCGGGGTAATGTTGATATTGTTGCATGCAAACCAAATGAATTGCATCATAACCGCGCAAAATAAATAGCTTTACTTTAACTTTTTCGAAATGCAGTATTAATGCGACTGTGTGCAATGTTGTGAAAATTCTCGTACCTTTCCTAGACGGTACGTTAAGATAACAATAATTCATGTATAATCATATCTTGCAGACACAAATACATCACGCGTTACATCAAAGTGGAAGTGTTTTATCTTATCAAAAATTGAGATAAATTTCCGATTAAAAATTTCCACGGAGAGCTAGCAAAAAATTGCGACATATGCATAATAAAAATTTTTTTTTGTTCATTCGTAAGCAGTTTAAAATCGTAAGGGTAAGATTCTAAAACATGGCATTAGTCTTAACTTAAGACCAATTTTGGCGATACCTGAAGACAAAGACAAGAAGTATCGCCAAAATATTATCACATCTATATCTTTTATATCTGTTATCATAACATAGGTATTAACATAAAATACAATGTAGATTCGACTGTTTTTTAATTGTTTTGACTATTCGTTCGTATTGATGAAACTGTGTTTCTTTTCGTGAATCTTTATTATGTCTACTTCTACGAATGTTATTTTACAAAACTGAGCCATGTACAAGTTCCTAGAAAATCAATATGTCGTAACTGCGGTACCGTGTACAGAATTACCAGGTATTACTACCTGATCGATAATACAGTATCGAGCGCAACCGATAGCCCTTTACTTGACCTAACTGTAGAATGATTGAAAATACCTACTTTGTTGATCGATAAAAAGTTATAAAAATATTTCTAAAATCAGTTTTTGCATTTAAAAGCAATATCTTTCATTGCCTAAGCGGTAAAAATAATATTGTGTAAACTGTGCGCTTAGACCTACCTACCTAGAAACTTGGACCTATACCCAGAAAATTAAGAAATGATGTTCGTTTAATAGTAAAACAAACTACGAAAGATTTCGTAAAATTCTTTATTGTGAGTCAATTTAATTTGACGTTCTTGAAAATTTTCCTTATAATGTATTTCAGGATCCAATATTTCCAATCAAATAAATAAATCTAAGTGTCGCATATATATTGAAGTGGATAGATATGCTGGTTATATAATGTGAATGAGTCTGTGTCTGAGCTTGCGCACTTACGAGTGTAATCGTTAACCGGGCAAGCCCACCTCGATGCAAGAGCATTGGGTTACAGAGGTCAAACTGAACGCACCCTCCTACGAGTATACTACTAGGGTCACCACGTTTATGCATATTAATAAGTGAGATTAAAAAATGAACTCATAATCAAATTTGCAATATCTAGAGCACAATGCTGCTCTGTAAACATTTGTATACGCATTATTATCTTAAGTACACACTGACCAGCCTCAATCTGTTATCTAACTTAATGGAAGTCTTGTTCGCTTGTAGGTAGTACTTATAACATTAAGTATTACATATTCTCTGATTGTATATAAATAAAGTGATGCTTGAGATGTGATACGTTAAAATATACTTATGACTCATATTGCTTATCATGGTGATTTTATGTAGACATTTGTAGCGGGGTTTGTAGAAACTCACCGTTAAGTATCATATTATATTAAAGATGCTTTATGAATTGCCTGAGCGTGGTCGTACATAATATATTGATAACCCTTTAACAAACAAAGCATCAACCCTTGCACATATTGATGTGTTCGATTCAGAGGTAGAACCATTAAATATTCTTATAAAGCGATGTGTCGATGTATGTATGTCGGATCTTGTTATTATGTGCATAGATTAAGTAATAATAGTACCTACTTGTAGAGCCGCGCAGTGTTCTATGAATTACCCACACGAGTCGTTTAAAATGCAACCAACCTATTTATAGAAATAGTTGCCGTTTAGCCCGTTGCACCTACTAAGGCATTACACACGTTTCTTTCGTGTACTGCCTAGAAAATTAAACGCTCATTTAACGAAACTAAACTTCAAATGGAGTTATTAGATACTATTATATATTATAGTTTTTGATCTAAGTACGATCTAAGTAGTCGTCTACGATATTGTAAAAAACCTTAATTTTTTAGTATATCTTGTCATTTTTATACGCTAGTACCTACCAGACAAATAGGAGTTACTCCAAACCCTTAATTTTTTTTATAGTAGTTAGCTATTGGGTACAACCTTACATCACAAAATTATCTACCATTCTGCAAGTCTAGATGCCTTGTTTTCCCTCAGATTAGATCTCTCATCTATGTAATTGATTTTATTATAATGATTTACCTTTTTTCGTGTATTTCCAAGAGTTAGTGATATTTTATAAAAAATGTAAGGACATCCGTCAAATTAAATTCGCTGTAGTTTTTGTAACAGAGCTTACAAATACTACAAAAGTAATTGTCAGCGAACATGAAATTTAAAACCGCCATTGATTAAAGAGGTCAATACAGTCGAATTGACTAGCAAAATGTCACAGCAATGAAACTTGAAACTTGACTTTCTTAAGATTTGAGAAGGAAACTTAATTCCCACGTGGAACAAACGCCTTCGAAATAATGTAGAGCTCATTTTTGAATGTGTTTTTATTCTCTAATCCCTAAATACCAGCCCACTCTCTTAACTTTGTAAATTAGTGTAAACTATTGTATTACGGCCTCATTCCTATACAAAAATATAATAAATAAAATATAAGTACCTAATTAGTGTTAAGTAGATGTTAGGTATGCCATCGAAATATAAATTAATTCACAGGTACGTACACTGTACAGTACAGTATTTTCACAATGTTCGATGCTGTTTTGTTTTAATTGTATTGGGTAATAATCTTAAGATTACCTGAAAATTATATAATAAGAAAGAAAATACATTCAAGAGTTAACAGCCTGAAATCGTCTATAGATTATAGGAAAGTTCCAAGCGCTGTTTTGTGAAAAAATATTATTTTAAAAATATATTGAATCAGCAGTATATTACAGGTTTCTAGTACTTACGATTTCATTGTTATTACGGTAGTAGTAGTATAATAAAACATTGGTAAATTTATAATAGAATGAAGCCACGTCGTTTACATAAATAAATTAACCATATTACAAGTTACGTGGTATTTTTCCGTTCGAAAATCACAATTGTGAGAGGTTCCACGACATAAACATTAAAATATCATTTTTATTTACTTTAAATTATACTTTAGTGCCTACGCGAACTACATTTTTTTGCCAGAATTATGCAAATGTGAAGGTAAAAGTAAGTAGGTATAAATCTAATTAAACAAAGAATCCCAAAGCACTGATGAGTCGCATCGATCAAGTACGAAGTCGGCCTAACCTGGCGCCACCGACTGGAATGCTTATTACCATAAAAGCATTTATTAATCCTCCGGAAAGGTGAGAGTACTGAATGTCCTCTGACAACGGTTTCCTATTCAATGCATTTAATGGAACTTCATTTATGCTGTACGTAGTTCAGGTCCTTCAAATGCTAATACGTACATTAGTTAATCATCCCATGGATGGCCCTTGATTTGACCCTTTACTAGCCCTATTTAGTAGCTGTTTGCTTTCCGCAGGAGTAGTTACTAAATACGGACATGCAGTCTTAAGTGTTTTATATACTATCTTACTTCATATGTTACGCGTGATGTCAAAAATAATTGCAAACGCTACTCAAAAATTAATCTGATCATAGTCTTTACATTGTTGCATTATGTGACTACGTTTTACTACTATGTTTTAAGGTACAAAACATAAGTACATGAATCGCTCAACAAAAGAAACACGACAAAAGTAATTGCAGAGTTTCTGGGGAAGGCATCAATAAAAATCTTGTATGAATACCATCGTATGAACAGTTATCCGAACAAGATAAATAACGTACATAAATTACCACTTACCGAGTTGATTTAATCGATTAAAAGATATATAAGATAACAGTAACGACTTGTATAATTCATTTTAAAGGATATGTTGATAAGACGAAGTTTCGCATTGGCATCAATGATATGACAGCCTGATGGCAATATCTTAAAAAATACATTTCGTTTTAGTATTCTCTCAGCAACTTACTAAAAAATTGTAAATTGAGTTACATTTTTTTGGGAGTAGGCCAGCGGTTCTGAATAAAAGTCGTCGGAACCTAACGAAGCCTGGTTCTGTTCAATGTACATGTACGATAAAAGGTAGCGTTCGTCAGTTGGATGTGTAGAACTTTTTTCTTTTACACACCAATCAGTCATTTTAGTCAATGTAACATAATTGAAAATATAAATGTCAAACGAGTCTAAAACTTTTCTCTGAGCTGGGCAAACAAAATTATACTTGCTTCTACATGCAACAATATCGTAACGTGTATACGCTCACCTTAGCTTATGCGCCAAGGCACTAATGGAAAAGTACTGGAGAAAAGTGCGTGGCAATTATAGTAAACATTTTATTTGTTTACATCCCCGTGTCCTTTAGAAGATTATCTGCGACGCATTATATTGTAATCGAATGAGCTTAATCAATACATCATCACCAATGCACATAAATAAAATTGGAGTACCTGTTTGTAACATCAAAATAACAGCTTTTTACTCATTGCATATGAATATACGATAGGGTACAGCAACAAAATGCATTTTTTGTCTGTCTGTCTGTTTCTTCCGGCTAAGCTCCGAAACGTTAAGTCATGGAATTCGAAATCGACGCGAACAAAGTCGCGGGCGGTAGCTAGTATTTTTATACTTATAACAGGTAAAATATTAATAATATCTGTCAATTTTGGACTTTAATTGATATCACTTTTTTACGTTTCTGCTGACCTTATATTATTTTCCAGTACCTATTAATAAACGAGGAATTTTTCAGAAAAGTTCTTTACCACTGCGTACCTTCGAATCGGTCGACAAACAAAAGCACGTAACACACACGTTTCCAGTGTTTTGTAACATCTACACGTCATTAATGCACCCATTAGTACTTACGCATGATATGTGCATTGCTCTGCAAGTGTGTGAAAGTGTAAATCAAGAAGTCTCTATACACCTACAAACTCTTACATACGCTAGTGTTGACTCAGTACGGGAACGCAGTAATTATTATACTAAGTATTCTTAGTACTAGGTACTCTGTGTAAAAAGTATCGGGAATATGTCAATAAAAAGACCCGCGTAAAAGAGGTCGTTCTAATTTTTTTACAGCATGTTGGTAGCACTGTACTGATTTAGCGTGCAAAGTTTGAGCGGGATCTGTCATTTAATTTGTTTTAACCTACACTTTTTGTTGGTCATAGTTTTGAGTTCTCGGCGATTTTTACAATGGAAAATATTGTTGAACAAAGAGTATGCCTTAAATTTTGTGTTTCGAATGATATTTCATGTGGTGAATCACTAAAAATGTTGTGAAATACCTACGGCGAATCGTGTATATCGAAAACAAGGGCTTATGAATGGTATAAGGCTTTTAAAGAAGGCCGAGAAGTAGTAGTAGACTTGCCTCGTTCTGGTAGACCTTCAACCGCTACGACCAAAGAAAACATCGACAGAATTAAGAAGCTAGTGCTCGAAAATCGACGTATGAGTCTGAGAGAGTTGGCTAGTGAGGTGAACATATCTTTTAAGTCCGTCCAAAACATTCTCATTGACATTTTAGGCATGAAACGCGTCGCCGCTCGACTAGTTTCAAAAGAGCTCAATTTTGTTCAAAAAGCGCAGCGAAAGCATGTCGCTGAAGACATGGTTTCCCGAGCTTCTACGAATCCGACCTTTATGAAACGTATAATAACTGGCGACGAGACATGGGTTTATGAGTACGACATGCAAACAAGCCAACAGTCTTCAGAATGGCGTCTCGAAAACGAGCCGAAACCCAAAAAACCGCGGCAAAGTCGCTCCAAAATCAAGGTGATGCTGGCAGTTTTTTTTTACTACCGTGGTGTGGTTCACTCCGAATTCCTCCCAGAGGGAGAAACAGTGAATAAAGAATATTATTTAGGCGTCATGAAGCGTTTGCGTGAGAGTATCCGCCGAAAACGTCCAGATTTGTGGCAACACAACTCATGGATGCTGCACCATGATAATGCACCATCACGCACAGCCATTATAGTGAAAGAGTTTTTAGCGAAAAATTCAACAAAAGTTCTCGACCAAGCACCGTATTCACCTGATATGGCTCCATCTGACTTTTTTTTATTTCCCAAGTTAAAATTACCACTTCGAGGAAAATGTTTTGAGTCGATAGAAGCCATAAAAGAAAATTCGCTGAATGAGCTAAAGGCCATACCGCAAATAGCCTATGAAAAATGTATGGAAGACTGGGTGAAGCGTTGGAGATGTTGTATTGCAAGCGATGGGGCCTACTTTGAAGGCGATAAAATAAATTTAGATGAATAATTTGTATTTTTTGTTTTATTGACAAATTCCCGATATTTAGTACACAGAATGTATAACAATTAATTAGGCAATCAATAGTTACCTTTATTTGATATCGTTATTTTCCTATAAAAGCTAGCAGGTGAATCATACAATATAAGCTGTTGGTTAATTTTGTAATAATATATAATATGAAAGTTCCTAATGCATTTTCCATAATATATTATTAATTGTTCATTATTCATTATTTTGGGAAAACCAGTATGCATTTAAGGAACCTAGCTACTACCTATAGTACCTATAGTTACAAAGAAAACTTTTAGTAAGTCGCTGTTGCAATTTAAATTATGTAGAGCTAAAATATTCAAATGAACTAATACTAGTAAACTTTAACTAACACTAAGTAAAGATTTACTTCTTGAAATCTTACCACCGATCTCGCGGTCGCAGCAGAGTCGCGAGCCGAACCGTTCGGCTCGCGACTCTGCCGCGTAACCAGCTCATGAGTAAGGGCTCCGTTCGAGTTCGAATCTAGTCGGGCATTCCTGAATACACACGTGAGTATAACCAGAATATATAGTAAATAATATGGATAACACTCACGAAAGTTATTACTAACAGTAAAATAGTTACAAATTACTAAAGAAAAAATGGCGGTGGATCTGATAACGAATTTACCCTAGTTCTTAGTATTACCGTTGGTAACCTACTGTGATAACCTAACTCGAGTCAAAAATATAAATACTCTATGAAAAAAAACGAGATTATTTAAACATTTTTGGGGTGTACATACATAGATAAGAAGCTTTTCATATCAAAACCTAGCTTATTTATTTTTGTATAAAATTTTGTTAAATCTTATATAGTGGAGTTACATAATCGCGCCATCACATTTAAACGTTGATATTTTTAAATGGCCTCATACTTCATTTATTAGCGACGTGTAAAACAGCACGGGATTCAAGGGAGCAATCACCTCTTGCGCACTGATCTCAGCACATCTGGCACACGACATTCATCTAAAGAATATTCACGTGTAAACTATCGTCGTACATGAACGACATTGCAACTAGATCGTTGACCAAAGATGGTCGCCAATTCTTTATAATGCGAAATATTTTTTCTTTATCTCATATAGGAAAGTACACATAGCTTCCAAAACTAAACTACCCACATTATGTTACTAGCTACTGTAATGTTCTCACCTCCAATCCTTGATATACAAGTACTGCAAAGAAATGCTAACTGCATAATTAATCATTATTCTCTTCAAATATTTTATACACGGATTTACCTTAGAATAAATATGTTTAAATAAAAATATAATATGTAAACAAATTAGCATGACAGTGATGTTTACATAAGCTATATCATTGTTCCTAGACAATGAGATTGTAAAAGCTGCCACGTGCTGATGGCAAACATGTAAACAGTGTGTGTAGGTAAGCAGAATCTTCAGTTTAATGTGTACATGTATGACAATGCCATCTATAAATGCCTACAGTGCTGTGGCAAAATTTTCCTTCCTTGCTATGACACTATATTTTAGTCAATGTGACACTTTCTATTTATAGCAAATTCTCAATAAATTACACTGCAAATTTATTTTTACTAAGTGTAGATGAGGTAGTGTCAGTAAGAATTGAATTTATGTAATACAATGTTCAGTCAGTAAGTTTTTAATTTATGTAACAATTCTCTCTGTTTAAAAAACTGAAAGTATGTTTTAAATACATTGGGCATTGTTGGTTTTTTACTTATATAATTAAAGCCGTTTCTCGTTGAAAAAACGCGACTGAAATAGAATTTTTGTTTCAGCTGTATAGTCTAGAAATAGGCTCGTTTAGTTGTAGATAGGTAGGACTACAAAATTAACAATCCTACTTTAAAAAATGTAATAAATATATTTAATTGCTTTTCATGACATCGTTTATTTATTTATTTAGATAAAGAGATCAAAACAGCAGTATATTAAATATTGTAACATAGTTAAAGGAGATGATACAAAGTTGTCGCTGTGGCCAACCTAGCTTATTTCCGGATGACAGTTATGTAAGAGCATTTCTTGATTTTTTTAATGTAATTTACAACTATTGCAATTATAACTGATTTTTGTTTGCAATAATTGCATTTTCACTATGAATGAACTCTTACAATTTTAACAAAAATATCTTACTTATTCTATGTAAATTTATTTAGTTTGAAAGTTTTCAGAATACAAAGATCTGGTGTAAGTAAAAATATATATTATCGATTAACTACTTCACGCAACTACCGTTTATTGACATTCTCATGTATGAAATTTTATAAAGAAATTATCACTTCTGTATCAATTCGCACGATTGCACTTTGTACCCTGAAATTCAACTCTTTTGTAAACGTTTGCTTATTCTTGGTAGATATTTTGATGTCATATTAACAAGTGTTTCACTACATATTTGGTTACCATCAAACGAATGCTAATAGGTAGTAGGTACTTACCTATATGATGTCACTATGCGCACTGTTCTATGTACAATTGAAGAAAAAAAATATTGGTAGGCTGTATTCGTTGGTGTATTTTCTTGTATTTTTCCGTTCCGCTAAGTAAAGGGAACTTTATTGGTAAATGGTTAATTAGTAAGGCCATAATATCTTGTATTTTAATTGTACACTTTTAATATTTATAAACATTTCGAATGCTGTTATTTGATAATGTTTTTCACCGATAAGGTTATTGGCAATAATGGCAATGTTTCAAATTAATTGGTAAAATATTTCTTGATAATATAATTCTATATTGCCTGTCAATATTATGATAGCTCTTTAATCGTGGGCTCGTTTGGAGCAGTTTTTCGTTAAAATGTTCAAAATCGTCTATTGTTTGACTGCGATGTTCAAAAGTTTACGTCAATGCTTTTTTTTGAAGCTGTATTTATTTTTAATGTTAGCATCCTATTTTTATATCATTAAGGATATTAAACAGCTGTAAACCTCATTTAAAATACAATGCAATAATACTAGTCAATGTCAAGCTACGTTCACCAATTGCTTATGTTAAGGTTACAACAAGATCTTCCGAGTTTAATCGTAGAATGGGCATCCTAGTTTTCGAAATCCGTACTGTCCGTAATGAATAACAGTTTTATATTTACCGTCTCTCTGTGTGTGTCTCTCTATAATTGTATTACAAAAGTAACTGTCGTGTGTCTGTTTATTAGTTCATTAAGACTAAACGACTGAACCGATCGATGTAACCTAAACTGCGAAAAAGTCGCGGTAACATTTAAAAAAAGTATTCATAGAGCTTGTTTGGAGAAATTTTATTTTTCAAACTTCATTAATTTACATCATAATATTTTTAATGAGCTAGAATGTTTTTTTTGTATAGCCTATTTAGTGTCCCACTGTTAGGCAAAGACTCTCCTCTAAGCTTCTAAATTCTTCTATTCATGGCCGGCAGGTTTGGAAGGCGTCCAGATCGTCTCGCCATCTCCGTCTGGGCCTTCCACGTCTTTTTACCTATCTAAAAAAATATTTATAAGACATAAAAGTATGATTTAAATAAAATTATATTCTCTTTCAATTTCCTTATAAGAATAAAGGTCAATATCGCGAATCGGGTAAACGTGCGTCCGCGCAGCGTCTGCGATGCCGTGATTGAACTTGATTGGGGGCGGTGTCGCCTAAATTGTAATTTATTGGCTGTTGTATTAGGTGCATTGTGTGTACACCACACCCCTATTGTTTTACGTGTTTGTTGTTCTTTATACTATCATTTGTTATTCAGTTAAATAAATCAAATTCAGACACGTTTGCATCTAGAATCTTTTCAAAAATACCGGTATGCACAAAATCTATGTTTCTTGATCATATCATGTTTCTTATTTAATTGAACATAATATTTATTGCTAATACAAGTAATAAACGTCAACACGTGTAGGCACGAATATTGAATATAAATTAAATATTATAACTTATAAGGAAACCTTTCAAATGGCCATACCAGATTATCGATTTTCAATAATTCTTCATGTCTAACCCCAAATTTCATCGGTGCCATAACTGTGGCCGTAGTCTCCAGAATCTCCAGTCTCTGAGTAGCCCGAAACTTGTGTGATAATAAAACCCTACGAACTACAATAAAACGAACCCTAAACATACTGTAGGACGTAGGTTGCCCTAAATGATAGAGAATTAGGAAATGCCGATATCCGTACTTTCCGTACATTTATATAAGCGTGGTACGCTATGGAAAGTTGGCGATTCAAAGACAAGAAGTTTAATAAGTATGTGGATACATTTATTACGTACAATGTTATTGTTCTTCGAATGTAGACTACCTAAGTGGTAATTAGGATGACCTTTTAGCAAATAAAGAAAAAATATATCTATACTTAGCATTATTCTTGTTGTTCTACTGAAACAACAATAACGAACAACATTAGCTAATTTATACAAAAGTACCTACCTACTTCTTTAATAAAAGAGTAATGCTGTTGCCTACCCATCGCTCGAAAAAAGAACAACGAAGCTAAAGGCGGGAAATGTCGCGAGCGAAAGCTTTCAACCTGTACAGATAAAATTGTCCATTATACGATCCGAAAGGATTTTATAATAATAAACCTATTTCAAAGCCTACATACGAAAATTTAATAAAATTAAATCTAGCCGGTTATATAACGAATGAAACTAGTTAAAAATCCTTGAACTTTTCGGATTTATTTCGATATGATTTAACAATATCGAGGATTAACATAATAATATACAACTAATCTTGCTAC
Organism: Abrostola tripartita; assembly: GCA_905340225.1. NCBI lineage: Eukaryota > Metazoa > Arthropoda > Insecta > Lepidoptera > Noctuidae > Abrostola > Abrostola tripartita. Next base: position 8,550,762 of record HG996487.1, on the reverse strand, counting down.
TTAATATGCTGTACAGTTCTGAGTGAAGCAGCATGTGACGTGCATGCGACCACATCGTAGGTAAATACTGAAACATAGACAATATCACGTTAAGATCATGTCGGTTCCGTATCACAACGTGCCGCGGTGCCGTTATTGTTCAATCTTAAGGCAGCCGTCAGAGAACACATATTTGTAATATGATTACTGTATCACCCGTAGTTACTATCATTTGCGACGTTAATTCTAATCGAATCACCGCAAGCTGTGTAATTGTGTACACATACTCTGTTACAATAAAATTAGTTTTAATTTAGAAAATCATTGAATATTCTATTTTCTTTAAATAATTCAGATCTAAAACACACTAATCAATCATTGTTTCACTAATGTTGTATACCCTAAATTATACCAACGCGTAATGTTCTTAAAAGTTTAATGGTGTCAATCAAAACTTGAGACCTAACAAATTTCAGTATTCAGGGGATCAAGCCAGTTTTCCAAACATAATTCAGACCTACAGTAGTCGCTACTGGAACTATCTAGCGATCGCATCATTGTCATGGAATTCCAAAATCGTTATTTAAATTAAGTAATATAGGCGTAAAAGTTGTACAGTGGACAAACAAGTTTCCGACATTGTCACATTAATTATGCATTCTTATAATCCAATAAGTTATTAGAGCTTTTGGCTGTGATATCCTACTTAAAGTACCTATATATTTTTAGAAAGTTGGAAAGTTCTTGTGCATCTCAATCCCATAATATTGTATTTATTATAACTATCTTGGTGTTAACGCATAATTATGTTGTCCTCAATAATGTTAATATCACTGCACGGATGTGATAGATATAATACTGAATAGTCGGAACCGTTCTACATTGTTGGAAAAATTTCATTGGAATTACTTATATTTTTCTTTATAAATTGCACGCTCGTAATGTATACCTATTCCACATACATATATGCCAAGGGCTGAAAAAATACTGACGTGACGTATGGCCTCGGCCACGTAATAATACCAGCATTTATGTTCTTTAATTAAAGACAAACTAGGTGCAACCTATTATATAACTAACTACAATCGAGCTTTGAGTCGTAGATATATGTTTGTTATCCGTGCGAACATACCTTATGCCTGCGAATATATGTCTAGAATCTAGATAAGGTTCATTGTTTTTTCATAAAATGTTCTAATTGTTACAATTTGGCCTTTATGCACTGAAATAGTCTATACGTTGCTCATAGTTCTATTATTAAGTACTCTCAAACCTTATCAACAACAAGAAGCAATTCTACGTCACGTTCGACCATGGGTGATTAATTATAGGGTGTAACGATCTCTGTAGTTACACATAAATAACACAGTAACTTTATGGTTGCTATGCGATAACTCTATACAATAATATTGATAATTATGTTAAACCTAATCCGTCTTCATCTTTGCCCGTCGCCGACAAAATGTTCTATTTTAGTTAAAATGTGTATGTTTAGCTTATCTGCTTTGATTTTCACAGACGCCTGTCTGCGCTGTCAGGGTGAGAGCAAGAAGGATTCTTACGGCAAACAAGACTGCGTAGTGGTGTGGGGTGAATGTAACCACAGCTTCCACTTCTGCTGCATGTCGCTGTGGGTGAAGCAGAACAACCGGTGCCCGCTTTGCCAACAGGAGTGGTCCATACAGCGCATGGGCAAATAGAAACCTGCGAATAAATGTAAATTTATGCAATACTATGGATCTATGATTTAGTAAAACTACTATTATTTGTTAGATATATGTTTATTTTATTAGTATTAGAAAACAGTACAAAAGTTTTACGAGCTTGGTTTACGAGGACTCCACATCCTGTGAAAGAACAACGCTATTTAGATCCAAGTCATATTCAGATAAGATTAGTAAAACCTACCCTTAACAGTTTAGTCTAATAATGAATTGACATTCATGACAACCTGACTGGCGCAGTGGCTAAGAGATTGGGCGACAGCTGCGCTAAGGGTTGCGGGTTCGATTCCCGCACGGGAAAAACATTTGTGTGATCCACAGATGTTTGTTCCGAGACTGGGTTTTTGTGTATCTCGTGTTTGTGAAACGCTCTCACAATACAGGAGAAGTTGCTAACGTTTAAAAAAATCTATCAGTTATTTCATTTGATCTCTATAGAGTATAGTTTCTATAGACATCAACTCAGATTAAATTAACTAACACCGAAGGAAAAATGTATTCATACCTATGTTGTGATGAGGAATATTCACAAGTGGTAGGTATCTATAATTATTTTCCATTGTCAGGACAGCATTGATATGGACGATAATCCTATTGTATTGTTATTGATTATGATTGCTAAACAGGTAATCCCTTGAGCATACAGTATATAGTAACTATGTATATAATACAAGGCCGATAAAGATCGCAGCTTCAGGTTCCTTAATTTTATACAAAGTTCCTTGTTGTTTTAATAAATTATTTTAATATTACTCTTAAAACCTGCCAGCGTGTACATATTTGCAAGTGCCTCAAGTGTTTCAACTACTATTAGAAATACGTCAGATTGAGATGGCGTCTTCTTCAATTCTTACTCAATATTCAATAGATAAACACACTACAATAGTCCTTGTATGAAGTTTTTCTCTAAATTATTGCTCCTCAATATTTTTGCAAATACAAAAGTGATAAGTTAAGGTCATCTAAAAATCAAAGCTACTATTTAATGTCTTTGTTCAAACACTGTTCGCAACTGTTGGTGTTTTGTCAGACAAAACAATATTTGCACGGACACCGACACTATCTAATAGGCCAATATGACATCATGATGGTTACAAAAAAATCTTGACGCTGCATTAGGTACTTAGTGTAACAGCGTTCGCTTCTAAAAAAGACTGCAAGGGAATAACTAAGGACCTAGTTTTTTATATAGTAGGTAACGTTTCATAAGTGACTTAAAACGCCATGAAAAGTGTGCGCACTTAGTAAATCGGAAGATACGCTCTATCATGGCGTAGGCTCTAAATCGTATACTTGTAATTAAATCTAAGAAAACTTAATGTATGTAAAGTTCTACAAAGTTCCATATTCGATTGCATTAAATTGAGTTCATGTATAATAATACTATATAAGAAGTGCTTGAATGTAAACACTCTATATTCTTAAATCTGACAGTAATTTTCCATGCTGTAAAAACAAGCTCACCTACTTATTAAGTTTAAATGAGTGTACATTCGACATGTTTCCACGATGCGTACTAATGATGATTGGCCACTACTATGGATCGTTGTTTAACATGAAGCCCTCCTTCATACTCCATACACTTCATAGATTGCTAATGACTGCAATCAATCACAGAAGCTAAACAACGATATCACTTGTCCGTAAATTAATACAACCCACACAGCTTAGATTTGATTTTATCTATGGAAATGAAAGGAAATGTAGTTGACGTAATCACAAGAATAATATCTTGTATTGTAGTAATAGTTAATTTTATGGGTCACGAGTTAATTAACACATTTGTTAAGGTATATTTCGTGCAAGTATTGTTGTTCATAAAAAAATTAAACAACCTGATGACGCAGTGGACATCTGCATTAATTGTGTGGGATTAAACCTCGCACGAGATAAACATTTGTGAATAAGACACGATACAATGGAGTTAATGTGAATGGTACTTTTGTACAAATAAATCGAACAGAAATACAAATTAAAAAAACCAGTCTTAAAATTAAGTGATGAAGAATTCTCAACAAAATTCGCTTGACTAAGCGTCTTATCTACTACCAATGTTCCACTAATAGAAAGATCAAATGGTGGAAAAGTCATGTTTCTAATTTATCATTCATATTTTTTCATATGAAGTTCAATAACAACAGCGTATTTAAAAAAAAACCCAATTCATCTAATTGAAAGACGTCATTCGCAGCATTATCTACCGGGAATACTAATTAGGTGACGTTGACGCATTACATTTGAAAGTAAATGAAGGCGCTTACAAAGACAACGACACAATTGCGTCATGCGTATTGCGATCAACCGTATGGTAGATGAAGTAAATTGACCTGCCTTATGTATTTATTATATTATTATGTTTAAGCGAAAACTGAAAAAAGCTCCAGTGATAGAAAAGAAAACTGAATCGCGAAGCTTTAATACCAAAAAACAAGAATTAACCCGAGATAATTCTCCAGCGCTCCATAGCGTTTCAATTGTATCCTCCTTATCCAATCAATTTCTTTAATCAAGTCAATGTAGTAAACAGTACCTTTGTTCTATCTTACTCTTTATATTTATATTCTTTCTTTTTATAATGTTTCTTGTGTGTAGATAAATTCTTATGCTATGAAATGCAGGTAACTCGCAACTATAAAAATAAATTATTTTTTCATAAATAGAATAAAAAATTGTCTCTAAATTATAATATGAATCTTATGGTTTGCACATTAGTAAAGTCTAAAGAACATATTAAATTACCTTAGTGTAAAACGACCACGGAACAAATTAAGAAGCATTGTCTCATTTCATATGGTATGTCGTTAACCGAGTATTAATTAACACCTGGCTCTGGAAGATGTATGATGACACCATAGGTGTAGTATTGCCAACACGTGGCTATGGAACATTTAGTGAATATTAAGAGTACAGGAGAACTGCGTAGCAATTCATCACTGTGATCGACAGCGCCAATGTCAAATCAATAACAATCACTTGAAACATTGAATTATTTTGTAGGCGACGCACATCCATCGGCGGTGCCCTGATCTCCCAGCCATGTTAACCTGCGACTCCACTATTGAATAACTCTGAACAACGCTGAAAAATTCAACTCTTCGGTACCTATTCTCACCTGATATAATATGTAAACAGGTGATGACGCCTAATGACCTTCATAGTTCACATGGTGACTATATATTCTTACCGAAATTCTCGTTGCTAGATAGGTATGCTTTTTTTATTAATGTGGGAAGGTATTCAATATTGATGTATTGAAGTACAGTCTTTAGCTACATCTTTGTATAAACATTCGATTTTACAATAGAAATATGCTAATTACCAGTCGATAACAACATAATAAAAATTGTGGTAACTTATTTCAGTTAATAATATAATGTTACATTTTCCTATTAGATATCATATTAAGTATTATGTACTACATACCTATGTATATTATAATCATCAGGCGTTATTTTTTTACCCTCATTTTTGACTTTTTTGAGTTGCAGTGATAGGAAATAAAAGCAAATTATTATACAGTATTTATCAGGAGTCTATTTCGGTTTATCGTATGTCCCATTATTATCAAGTAAGTACCTATATACTTACTATTGGTACTTATGCAGTTTATTCACCTAGCTTCTTAAAGCTGTGCCAAAAGATAGCGTGGTACTGTACTTGTGCGTAGTGATTGTGTGCCAATTGCATAGAAGTGTTTTATTACGTAATTTTATAAAAATCTAATTATACCATAGGTCATTGCCCATTGTATTCCATAGTACGGCACACAACCAAAATTATTTAAAGAACATCGTAATTCGTAATGTATTATGTTATTCATACTATCAGCGGAGCTTATCAACGTCCTGATCACGTATACATAGAGGTGTGTCAGTGATAAGAAGTGGAATGTTAGATATCAAATGTTACAACTGAATGCTGAGTCGCAAAATGATGACAACATAGTCGTAAACAATTAGGCAATCACATGACAAATAATTTTGGTAACATATTTTTTAATCATATTTTTTATTTATAGATTGTTTTCAAAAAAATGGATACGCAGTCACTTTCTAATCAGTAGGATGTTTTGCGCACGTAGGTAGGTACGAGTTTATAGGTATTTAGTAGGCAGGTATTATTATCGCGCACTGACTAATATACGTTGGTACCTAGTACCTACCTATCAGCTTGTAAATTAAAAAGTTTATTGCAGGATGTAAATTATAATTCAGCCCGTTTACTATGAACTCTCAAAACAGGGCAGTTTACGTTGTGGAAGCGAGACCCCGCATTACACTGTACAATGCGGCTGTACTCATAGCGGCGTATCGCTTCCACAACATAAACTGTCCTGATTTAAGAGTTCATGGTAAGGCGACAGGTGGCTTTACAGTGTAAACAAAAATTTTTGAACTGAAAATGTCTGTGTCTCCGGCCCTCGATTAGGCTCGTCCATTATTAGATAGGATCAGAATCATTACCGTCTTTGGCGAAACTACAGTCTATGCTAGTAAGGAAATGCCTGAATTGATTTGCCTAGAAAGGGAAATATTAAAGAGCGCAGTGTTTAAGATATGAGCGACTGGCGCCTGGCGCCTGTCTTGGTGTAAGCAACTGAAACCGGTATAGACACCAAGATTCCTCCGTGTCTCCGACTAGTAATGCTGGTGATAAAAATAAGTCATGATTTTATGTTAGACTGCTTACATTACCCTTAAAACTCTACTACAAAATGTAGTTTACTTTTAACTAGATATACCTATCTTACGGTATCTAGTTGTCAATTATAATTCTTGATGAATTAAAAATAAGTCATGATTTTATGTTAGACTGCTTACATTATCCTTAAAACTCTACTACAAAATGTAGTTTACTTTTAACTAGATATACCTATCTTACGGTATCTAGTTGTCAATTATAATTCTTCGCAAATTCTTTACAAGACATCGCAATAGTCGTAATAATTAGCTAAGTATTTTTTGATAATTAATCATTATTAGCTACCTAGAAGACATTTATAATTTAGGAGGTCATTTAAGACTTATGAATATGGGATTATTATTAGATTGAACCGACGTCAATTAGCACAAACCTTACAGTGACCATTGGTCATTATAAGAAGTTACCTTTTATGACAAAACATGTAGGTATCGCAGCGTGAATGAAATAATATGCGGTTGATATACGGACCTACCTATATAATTTTCCCAAAACAAAAACAGCATGAAGATAATTGGAGATACCTAGGTAGTCAAAACTAGTTTCAGAATATGCGAACAAGTTTATATTTTAAATAATGTAAGCCGTATCGCATAACTTCCTAGTACAATAATTACTTAACATCAAACGACCTCGTTGCAATAATCAAAATTGTTTTGCGTTCGTCTAATCTAAATCGATTCAGCAAATAATAGTTATATTGGCGAGGTCTGCAAAAACTACGCAATCGTTACGTGCCTGCCTGCTAGTCTGAGAGCTGTTCGCAAAATAAATGTTATTCATAAATTATAAATATAATTTCCTATGCAAGTATGAAAATTAAGATGGATACAATTTAGTCCCACGTACACAACGTCACGCAACGCAACGCAATATAGCCACACTTGTCAATGCAACGTCGCATCAGACAAGTGTCCATCAATTTTCATACACCTCCATTAAATCGACTTTCATACAAAATCATAATGTGATGCGTAACGTTGCGTACGTGTGACCAGTTTGTTTCTACCCTTATTCACTTTTACACATTGAATCAGGCGAATAGGGCATGTAAGGTGCGTAGCAAATAAAATTTAGTATTTTCTGCCCTCTAGAAAGCTGGTGTGACATGATGTGAGCACAGCTGTACCTTGAACATCTGTCTCGACATCGACGCGTTGGGGCTAATGAATAGTATTCAACCTTTGAGCATCAACACTATGCCCACCGGTCACGTGCCGATACCAGAGACAGAGGGTGAAATCATATCCGTAAGGATTACTTTCAATAAATACATAATTCATTTTATCTTCCGATAAAACTAATATCGGTAGACCGACTCCGTGAATACTTAGTGAGTCCAACAGTTTACCTTAAGCATTATGTGTGGCATTATCCTCATACAGGAACCATCATTCTTCACCGAAAGAAATCGTTGGAAATTCTGAGTATTGCAGTTTATATTTTTCTAACGCACTACCCTTTTTATAAAAGGGCGTGGTCGCAGCCAAGCAAGACATTCAAGAAGGAAGTAGAAAACACAAGTCATGCATACCCGCAAGACCCGCACCCATAACAACATCTAACCACACACTCCTTCCTTGTAGCCTTTTTTTGCCAAATCAGCTAAGAATAGTAGTTATTTTGAGCGGAGCGAACACAACACGTTTCGCCACACCCGGCCAGGCCTCCGCAGCGAGCCAATCGCACGCCGCCACCGCAACTGTAATCAGTACTTTCGATGCATCAGACATCGGACTATAGACAGCCTTGGACTGCAATAAATAAACATTGCGTCAGGTATAACTGATAATGACCATTACCAAGTTATGCACAGCTTCAAGAAGAACAAACGATAAAAGAAGGTTTTTATATAGGTATCACGTGTGAGTAATATGTGCCTAAACTTGAAAAACATGCTCATTATTGAGTTTTTTATTCAGAATTCAATAGTTTTATCCTAGCCCGAATGATTATATGAAAATATAAAAGAAGTAGATAATAAATTAAAACTTAAACTTTTATAACATGCTTTAATCATACGCAATGAGGATTATGTCCTACAATTGTTTTTTAACGGTTTTCTACAAGCTGTTATATTATAAATTATATCAAAAATCATCTGAAACCATCACACTAGAACTGATCGCACGGTGATCATTCCTGTTGAGCTCTATCATACAGTTTCGATGGTCCTATGGCTGCAGACATGACTGTCGAACGCGTGGTCAGCCCCCCTAGACACGTGGCGGATGATATAATGTTTCGACTATAATAAACTTGACTATGCTAAATTTATAAAAGAGTGTATTATCGATGTGTCAAATAAATAGAAAATTATTTACTAGCAAAATTTTGGCTCTTTAATTAATTTGTTAACATAAATGGGATGCATTCGATTAGAGGAGATCTGGAGCACCTTCTATTAATAACGTTAATAACCGATAGAGTCCTAATTATATCTCGGATAATTTCCGAAGAATCACTAAGATGTCTGTCTGTTATATTTCAATACGTCAAGCAATATTATCAACAATATCGTCACTGTAACCGCCATTGGCAGTAACTTTCCATTCGCTGCGACCAATGAATAACGAAGCGATGTTTATGAAACAAAACGCCAAAGAACATCGGTGTGTACATACATACTAGCGAGCGTTCACTGTAAGGGCGCCTCCATACTTACGCCTCGAAGGACTGTTTGGTTCCTCACCAACCACAGATAGATAAGACAACATGGGAAGTCCAGATCACGACTGTTTAAAGGTATACTAATCACAGAATTACCGTGGCAAGTCTTGAAGAATCCTAATAACTTGGAATTTACTTAGAAGAAGGAAAATATTCATATAAAAATCCCGGGAATGTTTACATTTAAGTATTTGTTCGCGGAATAATGTAGAGTCGCCTTAACACGATTACACGAGGATTGATCGAGAAAATTCGTTCGGTGTTTGAAAGAATTGGCGGGAAAGCAGAGTGTTCTAGACGTCACCGGCATTTAGCGGAGTTTGGATTTTAAATATTGACTTGGTCACGTTATTCACGTTTCTATACATGGAATTTGAGTCGGTGCATTGATCGGTCATTATGCTCCAAGTGACAATATTATACTTTATTTAACAATGTTTAAGACATGATTTTGTTTATTATCTTATGGTTGTATAAGGTTACTGCCGCGATTAAAGTCCAAGTCACTAATAAACCTTAATTAGTGAGAGTGGACAACCGAAGCGTGATGACCGTAATCGTCGTTTTAATTGCAACTCTCGCGAGACTGAACCAGTTACTGGCGCTCCGTGCTCACAGTAATCTACACTGGAGCGTACTGTATCTCTAAATATTATGTAAATATCCAACTACCTACAACGCACTACAAATGTATTTCTTAAATATCAATTTGTAGGCGCCCAATAAATTAGCTTCGCATATCTTCATGAAAACTGTTATCTGTGAAATGATTAGCAAGCAAAAGCAGAACAATTTTGCCAAAACCTAAAAGGAACATCTGTACATCGCCATACCTAATATCTAGTTAGGTACGGTTAAAGATATTTATTTCTCAAAAGAATTACAAATTCACTTATAGAGAAAATATAAATACGGGTTTACAACAATGCTTTCTTCCAGCAAGCGTAGATAAAAAGAAAAGAAATAAAAATGCATCTTAATACTAACAACATTACAATAATTAAATACTTCACCTTAACTTAAGTACATCGTTTTAGCATAAAGAGTACAAATATTAGGTACCAATTAAAACCTAAATGTAAGTAAGTCTAATTAGCAATTAAACAAAAAATTCGTGCATAAAATGACGTGTGGAGGATATCCGTTGATTAATTAGGTATGTAGGCTCTGACTAGACGTATAACGAAGCCTTGCAAATTCAGCAATTGAAACATAACCTAAGTTTTCAATTTAGTAAAGCCTTTTTTATTATTCAAAATTACTTCACAATTTCAAGGTAACATTTACGCCTACATACGACTCTACTTTTACGCAATACAAAAATGTATTTAGCTAGGCCCCAAAAAGTGTTATTGTAGTTTATGGAACAAACAAAATAGTATACCTACATACATAATGATAGACACGTACCTACCTACTTTAAATGTGCGTCAATAGAGCTAAAGCAAATAAAGCTAAAAGAAATACAGGCCACCGAAATACAGTTAGGTACACCGTAGACCCAGGCTACGGTCAATATATCCTTGATGGTGTGTTTCATGTTAAATAATGAACGATTTATTCCATTTTAAAGGCAAACGGAAAATTCCAGTCTTGATCATCAACAATTATATCAATCAAGTCCGTTGTCTGATTGTCTGTACGATTTCATGATTCGCTGACAGGCACACCGATCTGTTTTATAAAAGAATGTATTTGTAACTCAGATGATAATGTTAATATATTATTGAAATATTGGATGAATACAATGATGTCAGAGTTCTTTTTATTATAACATTATTGGATTAATAGTTTACGTTATGGTCGTAAAACCTGGCCTTAGCGAGAGGCTAATTATAATTAGTTCGTTTATGTTCTGCCTCGATCCACTAAGTTGTTTCCACGGTCTTACAGAACAGCAACAGCACAATCAAGTAGCAATAATACGTTTCTCAAGTTTCACACGGTGGCTGGCGAGACGGAAACCGCGGTATACAAGCGACTTCCAATTTTGGTTGTTTGTGGCCGGAACTCCGGACAATTAGCATAAAACAGGTGACAAAAAGTTCCAAATACCAGAAAAATTAGGTGACCTGCTTCTAAACAATCAGTGGCTACAAATTAGAACTAAGCTAATTGCTAATTAAAATATTGAACACTAATTAACTCTAATAAAAATATTTATCCGTAATTAATAACAATGATGTTTATTTTAATATTTTATTCCTTGCCTCTATAAAAAGCAGCAGGTACGGTGAAATAATGAAGAGGAAGAGAGAGAACCAGGAAACTCATTAAATATTTATGATAGGATATTTTGAGTACTTCTGAAATGCCAAATTATTTTTATCCTGCTTTTTTAAATCATTAATGTGCACAGTTTATGTACATTTATCAATTTAATGCGCATGTACCTATATAAAGGCAAGGATAAAGGTAACTTTTAGACACTTCAGAATATTTAATATTAACTACTTACTTAAAATAAGTCATACTTACACGTTTTGTCACTTTGTATTTCCATTAATGGGCAGCTGGAGCTGCCTACTCAAGTATTCGCCTCTGAAGATTAATGTCATAGAATAATACAAATTTTAAATTTAATAGATTCCTTGACATTTCAACTACATTATAACAACTACCTCTCTACATTGTTCTCTCTTATGTAATTAAATATTCAAAAACGACCCACACACTTACGTTTTCTGATTATACTGTATGTAAATGTGCTTTTAATATTAAGGCACTAGGCAGGTTTACTGTATAATTTTAGACGGTACAAAAAAGTCTATGATGCTGGAATTTAGAGCCGGATACCATCGAAAAGTAAAGCGACGAAAATACGTTGGCTCTGGACTGGACATAAATAGCACTTTCAAAAGTAGTCCACCGGTTTAACGTCCGCAAGTCTACAACAAACTACTGGCACACCGCACAACAACCAAAGTTAGACGAAAAGGTAAAAACTAGTGTAAGTATACTTCCGTGAACATTTAACTTGATGAAGAATTTAATCGCAAAGGCTTTATTCAATCGTATCGTTTAGCACAGAAGTACATCTAAATAGGTCGAATCAGTAAATAATAATCACTAAATAGGTCGGTTGGCTTTCTGCTTCAACATTCTTACGTATTACTACAGCTCCTGTAGGATTTATAAAGAGACTGCACAGTGCACATGCACTTCAAGGAAAGTGGCATGGATGTTTTGAATTAAATTTTTTAACTTTCTGAACTATTTTTTGGTAACTAATACGAAGTGCGTGTTAAAGAGTCATTGTGATTGATGATATTAAAAAATATAATAGATTTCAATAGTTGTTAGAGAAAATAAGTAAGTTTTGTGGTTAACGTAACTTATTTTTTTTTATTCCAAATATAATGACTTTGCATGTCATACTAAATATGCATAAAGAAGATATTTCATCATCAATTATTTGCCTATTCAATAGAGTTTTAAATTTTAAACCACAGCGAACTCTTAAGCGGCGTACAGATAATAAACCTTGGACTTTCAACCCTGTTGCAATACTTTGCAGACTAACTATATGGTATGGTAGTAAAAACTAATGATTATAGATATCGACTAGAATTCAATCGAAACATAGAACGTTAAAAACGATTAATTTATTTTGTAATCAGATAAATGCTAATCTTCATCAAGTATCTTTATTCAAAGAGTTTGATGACCTGACTTTTGTGGTCGAGGGTACTAATTACATTTGAAGTCTTTTCTGCTGAGAACGTAGTTTTAATTATTTTTCATTTCAATTTAATAGAAAAAACTAGACGAAGACGACGAAGTAAATTACTATCTACCTTAAAGAAGAAGTAAACATAATATGTGATGCTTAGTGCAGAAATATTTTTATTGTGTAACAGGATAATTAGACACCCTGCCATGCTTACCATGAACTTAATGGGGTTGTTAACTGTAAAGTGAATTTTCAGGTTACTATATTCCTAAAGGCAAAATGGGATGGAGAAGTTTATAGCTACATGGTCGAGGCAAGTACACACATTACTAAGTAGTACCAAATGTAAGGTAAAAACAAGTAAACAATGTATCACCGACGTATAAATACGATGACGGAAAACATCGCCTGAAAATCCACACTTGCAATTATTCCAAACATTTGACATGCCTACTCTGACAATACTTAGGTACCGTTGTGTGTCTATTATACTTATGCGAACAATAAAATCAACTAACATTTACCCAACATGGTACTACCAATAATATTATAATGTATATATGTATAAATAAGTGATTAATTAACATAAGAATTTAAAGTCTTTTTGCGTGCTACTTAACTGTGATGGATTTTCGACAAAACTTTTCCCATTGTGTAAACAGCAGACTAGCAGACTCACCGCCGCACTCAGAAACGTTAATAATTACTTAAACTATCCCTTAGTAAAGGTTTTCTTTGTGAAATCTTTACTTAGTATCAGTTTAAGCGTTCAGCCAGAGTGAGCATAAATGTAGCGCAGCCTTAGGAATGAACTGCAGATACAGTTTTGACTTTGATATACAGTACAAGGATAGGGAGTGACCAATGACCGTTCATTACCTCACAGAACTGTTTGTTTTTGCTTTACCTGAGAGCGTATCACGGTCTTGCCAGTTAACCTCGTGTAGCAGTACAGGTTCCCCAAGGTAGGTACTCTACGGTAAACCAAGTAGACAAAGCGAGCAAGACTCTGAGCGAACAAAGTCTCAAGACATGGATTTTATCATACGGTCTAACTCATTTGTTCAGGTGGTTAGACTATTTGACATACAAAATATGCAATTCAGCTGTATAAATCAAGACGTCATACGACACACAAAAAGACAAAAGGGGTATTTTATTGGCAGGAATCATTTAGTATGGCTTAGAGACAACCATATTTTGCTACCACCTACTGAAAATTAAAATCACGAGTTAGAGGCTCTCTGAGGTCAATGACGTCTATTCTTAGAAAGTCGTCGTACGTTGGTGCGAGCATGTACTCTTGTGGATACGTATTGCGCGGAGGTGTGGCGCGCACGCGCACCGCAACACGCAACCATGTGCAATGTGTACCTACATACTAGTTGATAGGTCGTCATGCGCAAGCCTCCCCGGTATGCGAATTGACTGCTTCAATCCTATATAACATTGCATCAGCAACTCTAGTTAAAGTTTGCAAAATTTTGTAGAGATACCATCTAGATAATGATTGCTAAAGCAACTTTGTACAAAGTTTGTCCACATGACATTATTAATTCAAGGAAACAGTAACGTCGGACTAAATTAAAACTTCGATTGTGTAACAACGTTGTGACGAATATTGTAGTTAGCTTATGACAAAAAACACATTACTACGATATATTGCTATATGCCTACTGTACAGTACACACCCACACAAAGAGTTGATTGCCACATTTACCCGAATATCACTAAGGAAAAAGAATACACTATTTTACGTCTCTGACGCATTCGGCCGCTATGGGTGGCAGTTGCTGATTGGCTGGCACAACCAAGCCCCCCAACGTCACACGGTATCTGTCACGCAGGCGTAGCTCGTGACCATGGCTCCATATCGCTACACTACACTCATTATGAAAATACATACACATGTGTACATAAGAAGTACTATATTATATCGCGAAACTCTCCATTGTTTTGCGAAATACGTATTTATTACTTATTTTTTTCTTGCCCCTTTTATAAAGCATTGCTACACGTGCCAGAGCTACTTATAACTAAAACGCCAATGTTACATTTTTAAATGTTATTTAGCAATTGGGTTTGCATTTATACTTTAAATTTGGAAGTGAAGTTTCATTTTACGAAATAATCTAGGTACACTCTTCAGCAGGCTATTTCGGGGAAAAATTAAACTTATGATACAATTTAAAACGCATGAAACCGCTACAATTTTATACAGTGCAGTGTAATTATTAAGTAGTTACAGGAAATATTATTATTAATAGAAGTTGCAAACTGGTAAGTTAGCAACAGGGGCCTGTTATAGTCATGACTACTCGTATGTCGGTTTCCGAGGCGACGCGTCATCTGCAAAGAACATGATGCGAAACACGTGGGTGTGGGACAGTTCGTCCTTGTACCTTATCACTGCCGGCGAGATAAAATTCTAATGTACTCATTCGAGATTGTTGATCATAAAATCGTTACTGATAATGTAGATAATTGTTTTCTTTGCGTGTTTTAGCAGGTAGAGCTCGGTAAACGGCGTGCGGCGCTCTGCTTTATCCACAATTAGATTTATTAAGATATACCTTCATTTGTATCTAACACGTAATCTTCGTCTTCTTCTTCTTATCGTATAGTTGATGAACAACCTGGTGTCAGAGGTTAAACAGCCTGTAAGCCTCTGATGGCTTTGCACACCGTTAAAAAATCTCTTAGGTGTGCCGGTTTCCTCACGATGTTTTCCTTCGCCGTTTTTAGCAACTGACTACTAATATATTGTAGGTACGCACATGAATTCGAAACGACATTGGTGCGTGCCGGAGTTTGAACTTGCGACCTTTGACTTGGCAGTCGAGCGGTCATACCACTCGGCTATCATTGCTATAAAAATCTACGCCTGGTAAAGAAGTGTAGTGTGGTAAAGACTTCAAATCTACAGAACCTAATGTGGATTTCTTAGGCTCTATAATAACTGTTTGATAAAAACGTTGCTGTTAAAACAAAACATATTTGGCAATTCTTTCGAGATTTGACTTGGTTTAAGTGTGGGTCAACTAGTACGTATCAGTGGCTATAGACTAAACCATCTCAGATCACAAGAAAGGAGTTTAGAAAAACCATGGTACTTTAAGTAGATATATTATATAAAATAATAAACCTATGTAAAAATCTGCAAACTAACTTATATTTGCTATCATTACCTAGGTGTACTGATGCAATTAGAGTTAAGGACAAATCTATTATTGTACAATGAATACGTTAATGGCCTAGGCTAGGCAGAATTAGGTCCTATTCAACATACAACTTGATTTATTGAAATAGAATTGATAATAACAACAGCGTAATATATAATATAACGATCCGCTGTTTCTTTTTGTGTTAATTAATATTTGTACGGGCTCTGATAATAATCTACTTTTTTCAGCTTATTTATTTTAATTAAACCTATAATCTATATCGATATAAATCTAAATGCTAATAGTAGATACTCTTGGTAAAAGCACATGGACCAAACATCTGAAAACATATAATAAAAACGCAGAAGTACCCAACTTAGACCATCTAAACAGTCATTTTTTGCTGTATATAGGTACTTGTAAAGCCATCACTGACACATATATTTGCAGTCCATAAATCAGACCACAGCATTCTTGTAACTCTACTGATAGTTACGCAGATTACATTTTAAATTACCAACATTCTGATTCTGCATGAAATAGTCAATAAATTAATGTATGGGACAGATGTGACAGTGCTCACGCACACCAACTAGAATAGGGGTCAATTCTATCTAAAGGTTCACAAAAACCTAATAGACAATAACGAAGACATATTAGAAGACGTTGGATGATTTGCGTCAACTTTGGTGGCTTACGTCACCAACTAATTCTTTGAAGGCTCGTGCATTGGGGGCATTGAAGGTTAAAAAAACAACTGAAATGTCAGTCACGCTAGGAATAAAAAACACATTACAGAGGACAAGGTCGTCATACAATTTAATTTAGTGTGGACATAAGAGCCATATTAATATGTGTATAGCTAGATATACAACTTATATTATACCTAAGTGTGTAAGTACCTAAGTGACAATTTTTTATGTCTACAGTTGCAAGGAGAATGACTGCATCGCCTAAAATAAAACGTGACAAACAATTAGAAGAACCAGCCGAAACCCCAACTAATAAATGTTAAACTAAACGAACGTGTATGGCGGTTGATAAAAATGTTTTAAATTCGAATAAGCCAATCACTTTATGACCTCGAAACTGAACACAAACAAACCTTCAGGCACACACACATAGGTAATTGGAAGGCGTGTTCGTGTACATGCACGTAACTGGAAATAGTTATGCGGGAAACACTCACAAGGATATTCGTTTGTAAGTGTGCGATAGGGTTATCATTTTTTAGAGACTGTAATTCGTCTCTTTGACGTATACGTTACATTAATCCATATAGGGATAATAATCGTAAGAACTAACGACTATAACAGGTATAGTTTTCAGGTAAGAACTATTCTTCATAAAACAAACAAGTGTTTCCGTACATACCTATTTCCGTGTTTTCCTTATTAGCGATGTATAAATTAAGTATTATGGGAAGTGAACCTTTGACAATTAGTTCTACGTCATGCTTTTATTTTCTGATTACATAGAAATTTGCTGATTGCAAAAAGAATTAAGTTTACCAGCCCTATGGCATGAACAAGAATGCGATTCATTTGAAAAGGCGCCAGCCGACACGTAAGCCAGTCACCTGACCGTCTCGACCACCAACGTCTGAGACCGAAAAGACTCTAACGACTGCACGAAACCTTAATGAAAGGTATTTATTACTGGCAGCTAAGATTCAAAATGTAATGATGAGGCGTACGAGGCTATTGCAAAGCACGGATCGGACAACGGTTAGGAATCAAGACTTTCCAGTGTAGATCTAAAACGTCGCAAAAATAGGTACTCTTCATTAAAAAATGAGCATTGAGAGGTTCTCTAAGATAAAACATACAATGAAATGTCGAACGAGTTTGTAGTATTGAACCTTGAATTCGGTACTAACCGGTACGATGTGTGACGTAGGAGCCACTCCCGCTTTTGAAAGTATCTGACGATTAGTAACTTTACGAATTTAAAAACAGGTCTTTTGCCATCTTTGTCACGTGCCAGCTTACTAATCTTTAATATTTTTATCAATTTTAAGTTTTATTACAATTCACACGTGTCTACAAGCTGCAGTAGACATTGTAGATAATTAATTTTCAGTCTGTATTGTTATATCCTTTAGTTTTTGTACAAAACTGAGAGTTGGTAACCTAATTGAGTTAAGAGTACAATAACATAAGCAAGTAGATAAGATACAAACAATAACTTATCACAAATATGCTAAAAGTTAAAATAAACCAAAGACACGAATTACCTTAGTAATTGTCGTGGATACCGGCTTAAAGCGGACTGACTTGCGAAGTGGTTACTTATGTTGTGTTTACCTATTTTGTCAAAAGATTATGCAGGGTCGACACACATTTAAAAATTTACATACCAAATACACCGGATGTAGAGTAAGTACCAAATACGTTAATTACGAGTACATTGACACGAATGTATTTTATTATGCAATGAAGAGCTAAACGCGTACAATAGTTTAATATGTAAGGCCCGCTTTATTTAGCGGAATAGTAAAAAAGGTCAAAAATGTAAGCAAATCAAAAAGTATATTTGACCCCGACGTGATTTGAACACGCAACCTTCTGATCTGGAGTCAGACGCGCTACCGTTGCGCCACGGAGTCGATGAGTAACATTGTAAAATAATGTATAACATAATTGTTAAATAAGATATTCACATATTTTTATCTAAAGTATTATTGAGTATTTCTTCCATTAAATTATGTTAATCTCTGTAATACCAATTTTATCTTTGCAATAAATACATAATGTTGGTTACTTAAAACACAGTCAGTATTTTTATAACATATATTTATTTTATATATATTATATACCAGAAGCCGTTTGTAGCAAATTGTTGTTAGATAAACAACATAATTTTTTTTTACCAAATAAAGGCCGCGTGTCATTAGGTGGACGCGCCCTCTATAGTTTTTAAATGTAGTTACGGTTGATAATATAACGTTCAAAAAGATAAGTCATATTCCGATAGATGGCTCTGCAATCGCAAAATACCTTCAGCTAAGTATTATCATGTATTATTTAATTAATTTAGATCTTTCACAATGCCTGTTTTGCAAATCTGTGTCTATTATTATTTTTAATCAAGGAACATAATATTTCTCAATAATAGTAGTAAATAATGAAATTATTTAAATTTATTGCTGAAACACTGTGTACCTATTTATGCGACTTATTTATATTTTATTACAGCCGAGATTCACTTTTTTCATCCTCACCTGTCTCAAGGATTGTTAGGGTTCACTCCGTTTCCGGCATAATTAATGTTCTTAGAGTTACACAGTGGCAAGTGACACGTTGACAAGAAAAGAACCTTTGGCATAACTAATATTTAGTACTGATCCATTCAAACAACAACCTCTTACCCTTTAGTTAGGTGGCAAAGTCAAGTAATTAATATTTTTAGCGCTCATTGTAGGATTTTATTACACTTCTGTTGGGATGTTTTAGAATATGTATTCATAGAGGATATGAGTATAAAATTCATCAAACTTGCACAAGCCCCTGTGGCCTAATGGATAAGGCATCGGCCTCCTAAGCCGGGGATTGTGGGTTCGAGTCCCACCAGGGGTACAACTACTTTTTGAATCGCATGTTTAAAAAATAAATAATTTTTATATTATTTTTACTAAATTTATTGATCAATTAATAAAATTAAGCTAATTACAAGCATTATAAGATAAGGTTTAAAAATCTTGGCATTTCCTCGAAGAGGTAAACAGCGAAGGCCTGCATGCGTTATGTAGTACCCCACCTGGTGAGGCAGTCTGCAGTCAGTATCTGAAACAAAGATAACAAAATATAATGGAATTCGTCATGCGACGGTCAATTAGAATTTAAAAATCAATGGCTGTATTTTATGTAAAGTATATAATTGTTCGTTGATACATTATAATTACTTTTAGTTAAATTCATTTGATATTATGAATTGATCCAAATGAAATTAATAAAAAATCTATTTTGGTTTATGTTACACATAGACGGCACGTTTTTATTTATTAATAGGCTGACTGAATTACCAAACGAATAAAAACAATGTTCTTGGTAGGCATTACTGTTACAAATGTCGTTAGTTAAAAGCGTGTAATATTACTATCGCTCTATTATCTAAAGTGGGTGTAACTGTAGTAGTTTCTATCTACATCTTGCTTACTTTGTTATATCAATCGTATTTTCGCCAACGTATTCAACGGCGCCGTGGCTTAGTTGGTTAAAGCGCCTGTCTAGTAAACAGGAGATCGGGGGTTCGAATCCCCCCGGGGCCTAGCTTGTTCGATGAGCTATACTTTTTACATTTTAATTTTTGGTTCGTTTTTGTCATTAAAATCAATTATTCAGTGTTTTATTTTTATCTCAACAATAACGACAACAAATTCCATTTATTACGCAATAAGCGTGGTCGTGTAGTCGTATCTGATATGTATTTTTTTTATAATAAATATTTTGATAGTTATTTATTATTTATATCTAATAAATTATTCTCAGATTATTTTTTTGTTATTATTAACGTATTTTGGATTTATAGAGCAGCTATATATACGTATAATATTGGTGAACTGTTGATGATATTAATTTATTTAAAGAACCATACCCCGGCTATCGGCACTGTGCAAATTTCAGATGTAAATAGCATCAGACGTTTGATATTTCGTAGATATATGAGAGTATAATTAATCTCTATTAAATAAAAATAATGGGGGTTTAAAAACAAAATATGAAAACATCTTACTGGCACACAAATTCAATGTGGAAGTAGCGGTGACAGTGAAATGTGCAGGGGGGCAGAATTCTGGGGATGGGCAGGGCGTGGTCATGTTGAAGATGTGCACGTCCCGCTCCTGGATCACCTGGCAGCTGTGCGATGCGTCTGCGCCGCGCCACATGCACACCAGCAGCTGGCCTTGGCCGCCGTTACGAAACTAAACAGGCAACTTGTGTTACATCATTGTTTCTCCGGAATATTGTTTCGAAATAAAAAAAGACACTGTTTCGAAATTTATTTGCCTTTCGGCAGGGTGGCACAGAAAAGTAAGTTACCCAATGGCATATTAGTGAAACGTCTTTGCTAAAACTAAGTAATTTTATTTTATTGGCCTCATTGAGTGATATCCCATTAAAATACCCAATATTTGTAAAATAAAAGAAACTTCGCACAATATTTCAATATGTACACGATTATATACCATGAAATCAAAACTATTCTTGCTACATTGATAAATATGCGACAGAAAATGCATATTTCTCACGCAAACAAAATGATTACCATTTAGCATCACTAACGTGATCACAATAAATCGATAGTCAAAACAATGCATAACAATAGCTGTGTGCGGAGAACAAAGGTTTGATACGCGATGTATTGCTTGCAGCAAACATAAGAAATGAAAAAAGTAATTTTGTAAAAATAAGTCTTCACAAACAGAGTATGATTGAAAAATTGCATGTTTCATGAATACTTCATAATCTCTGCAAAGCTTTCCGACACGTCTGGATGACGCCAAATGAAAGCTTGTTGAGTCAACTGGTATGATAAGATGGATATAAATGATGTTCCAACGGTGGCCTTGTGTTAATCCTTGATACATTCTGCCGCTGTAACTCCTAAAATCTTCATTCAAAATAAAGTAATTTTAGTAAATTTTTAATGTTATCAATTATTAGAGATTATTAGAGATGTCGCATAACCATCAGGACAGGGTAGAAGCAAAGTGGATATTTACGGTAATAAAAGTGGTTTTAACGTACCTTAACTTGTATGAAGGACTGTGATCTTAAATAATACGGATGTATGCGGTAAAACGCCTGACTGTTGGGCAATACGAAGTCCTCGTATTCGACTTGATGGAATGCAGTGTTGTTGAAAGGACACTGAGCACCCATCAACCTCGTTGGAATGTTGCTTTTGACTATATACGTATCCACAGCGTCTATGACATCTTGCACGCTCGTCGACGTAGTCTGGAATTATCAGGTTTTTGTAACATCAATTTATGCAATATGCGAGTGACACACCGTGCGCAGTGGTAGAGAAGAGAAATATTATCAGGTTCTTTATAAGCTAATTTTGTCCAACACAATCACTATCTATTGATGTCAATGGAATAGTGTGAATGGGACTTATGATAAATTAGTAAGTACCAACTTACTCATTTCTACCTAAGTCCCATTTACACAAAACATACACGACCTAATGTACTCTTTAAATGGGATCCCATGTGTTATTAACATTAATAATCATTCATATAGGATGCTTAGTTTCTTTACTAAGTGTACTCTTTTTTATATTACCTATGCAGTTTTTGCCAACGAAAAAGGAGTAGCCAGAAAGAGGTGCGGCAGTAAAAACCTAGTCTATAAAATAATTAACAAAACAAAATATTATTGTTTTGTGGTCTACATATCTACATACAGAATGTCCTCTGCCGCTTTCGTCATATATGTATTTACGTAGCCAGATAAGCTAATGAATACATAAATACATTCCAAGTAAGTTGGTTTATTAGTAGATATGTCATTACGATTGGATATTGTGTATCAGTAGTTCAAGGAAGTGTGAATAACGATAGCGCATAATGAGCTATCAAAAATGTCAAGTTGGTATTCAAATGTAAGCACGCAGCACGTGATTGTTAGAAAAACGTTTGATTAGTTCCTAGAACAACGTTCCTACTTTGTTACTACCTAAGTTATTCAGCTACCATATCAATCACATTTATCACACATGATTATTATTTACTGATATTTTTAACAATTCTTTGTTAATACATTTTTGTTCCTAACACTTGTCTCACATTAACTGTTTTAATAACATCATGCCTGTATTCCCCGAAGGGGTAGGCAGAGGTGTATAGAAACCTACTGTTTGTCAGGTATGTTATGGGTACCAATGAAACAAAGGGCGTCCAGTGCTATTAACCAGACACAAATAAAATGTTTGACCTCTATACCAACAAGGTGAAAATTCGGGTACTCACTGTTAAAAATAACTCCGAGTAATCCAGGTACTCATTGTTAATGTTTTGGAAATCGGACAAATCCTCTGCGACGTACGCGAAATAAACGTCAAAGTATGTAGACCTGAGTGACGTCATCAGTTGCCGGGCACGTTCCTGCTCGGTAGCCGAGGGCCGGTCGCTGGGGCTCACTATGAGCACGACCGTGCTGGGCCCGGCGCTCGCGTTGTTCGCTATGTCCGCCAGAGACTTGTTTAACGAATACTGGAGAACTGTAGACATCACCCTGGGCAGGTTGAGGCGGTTTGGCCCTAAAATTATATGAATACAAGTAACATTGTTTTAGTAGAACTAATAATAATAAGTGCAGTGTGATTTCTGGCCTAGACCACCCCCTTTCCTCCCGTGAGTGTCGTAAGAGGTTACTAAGGGATATTTCCGAGGGGATGGGCAGCAGCGTTCCCCTGTGTACGTATCGTTGACCATACTGCGGTGGTGACATTGGGCAAAACCCCCTATGAAGAGTAGCCAAAGATAATGTCCCCCCAGTTACCGGCCGCCCTACTACTCCAGGTAACTGATAGTGACTAGGTAGCGAAAACTGGAGAGCGGGCTTAGTAGCGTACCTTGGGGGACGCTTACGTCCTGCAGTGGACTGCAATAGGCTGATGTGATAAAGAGGTAATAAGAACACATAATGTTAATGAGTAAATGTCCGGTTTTAAACATTCCTTTCCTTATCCTGTTGTCAATGCAATTCAAAAGTTTTTACTTATTTAAACTAAGGCCAGGATGTAACGTAGTCCCCAAATATAACTTGGAAGAAGGAAGGAGGTGATATTACCCACATAAAAAATATTTAGAAAAACCAACCATGAAGTGCTAAAACTAGCATAGTCAGATTTTTTGTAGCACAAATAAATTGACTTGAAAACCTTGAGGGACTAGCGCTAATTATTACGCTTACTGCCTATGTTCATTACCACAAAAAATGGACCGCATTCGCAAAAACATCCGCCTTGTAAGAGAGGCTTAAAATATTATAAATTACCTCCACAAGTGCGTGTGTGTGCTAAATATAACATTGTTTTAGGTACGGGCAGTAGATAACAAAAGTGGCTGAATAATTAATTATTTATACAAAAAATGAATTGAAGAATTTGGTGTGTAGTAAAAAGTAAAAAAATAAAATCCTACATCTGCATTTATCCGGCACAGTAACAATGTAATGTTTAATCTACTTTGTGGCAGTAATAATAATAATTTTTCTCTTTTCCAGTGTTGCTCTCGTATAGGACGTTGTCATGATAGAATGTTATCTTTATATTATCTCTTAGCTAGCCACTAGCGTTATTTGCTCTAGTTTGTAAATACTTTTGTTTTAAATTCCTCCATTCCTAGGTAATGTGGGTAAACTTTTGATAAAGGAGTACCTAGCTAGAACTACAAGTATAATTCAGTTGGGATAACTGGCTTAAATGTTCCCGGGAAAAGATGTTGTTTCTTACACTCGTCAGTAAAATTCCTAATGTGCGAGTACATTGTAGTGAGATTGTTGGAGGGTGGAGCGATCCATGCGCCCGTGTTCCCATGGAGCAGCGATATGAGGCCGCGTTGCATGTTTACCTCTAGAGAGCCACCGATCCATCTAAATGAAAAAAAATTGAACGTTACGGGAACATTTAAAGCTATGTAAGTCATTAAAGGTACTAATATGAATTAATGGAAGCGATCCTACCGGCGTTAATTAATTAAAATATTATATTAAAAATAGGTATAAAGTTATTGCCATGCCGTTATTGGTATTGCCTTTGCCTAACCAGGCACTTTGACGAGACACTGAGGTAATAGTCAATCTAACTTGCTACTTAAGAGTTAGGATCTAGGCAATCAAAACTAGTACCGTACTAGTCCGTACTATACCAAAATAGTGAGTTCAAAGACTGATTACTTATGTTTAACTAAAATGCAATTTACATAATACATTTTATGCATGAGGTTATTTCAATTCTGCTCTAATGCTGTTATTTACATGTTCGATAAAATCTTATTGCATACAATAATAATACCAAATATTTTCATGTTAAGATTGAGGATTCAAAGTTCAACCCTTACTCCTGGTGATCATTAAATTCAAGCTTTTCTGAACACGATTCAGTCATCACAGGCCTGTGCCAGCCATTTTATAAACGACCGTACACTTATTCATAAGCACATAATGCACGACCTTGTGTAAAGGACACTCAGTTTTGTACTCACGACATGAACTGTTCGACGTCATAGCCTTTCCAAGACGCGTCTGTTGCGACTACTAAATCTATGACCGGAGTGCTGTCAGTGACTTGACAAGCTCTGTGGTTGCGGCGCAGAATATTAGCTGAAAAAATTAATAATACACATATTAAGGTAGGTAATATACCTACAAAGGTCTTTCAGAATAGTAAGTAAATAAAAAGCGTAATTGGACTTCAATTAACCTCTCAATAATATACCTAAGGTAAATAATATAAGCTTATACAACGAAGGCAATGGATAAATTCTTGTGTCTAAGCAGTCATCTAAGCAGGTGCATTTAAAATTAGTGTTTGTATTCACCTCGAATTCAAAAGAAAAACACTCGAATTAATTTATTCGTAAGATAAGAATAGAAGGTATGAATGAACTGCTCACAAAAGGGCTCAATTGACTGAACCACAATCGCTTGGCAAGCAAGTGGATAGTTGCAGGGTATTTAGCACTGAACGTTTAATTAAGGAATTCCAATCTATTGTAGGTAGGGAGCCTAACAACATAATTCTGAACTTACGAATATAATCCATGAAGGCAGTGACCGCAGCCCTGGTAATCCTCTCCATTTCCTCGACGGGTATGTACACAGTGATCTGACGCAGCGACAGCACGTGCGCGAATCTAGAAGTTTCCCTGAACAAGTCTGTGCTGTTCACCACGTCAGCAAACAGATTCTGTCTGTTACAAGCCTTCACTGTAGGGTCGAAGGATACTCCGATGTTCGAGTAGTACATGTCTATGATTTGAGACAGTCTGAGAGATTGCCTCTGTGCTATCCATTTTGGTACATAACTTGCTAATATGAGACCTGGAATAATTCCAATTATTAATAACTACACGTCGGTAAAACAATTGTAATAGCGGGTATTTAGAAATAATTAACTGTATTATTGGTTAGTGTTTGGTGCGCAGTATGGCGGTAGAGCTTGATAGAACATAACCATGGTTTCACTTGATGTTTTAGTTGACGACAAATCTGTATTACATACACAATAAATATACCATCAATGCCAGCCAATATTTCGGCATCAGTGAAATGCCAGTCGACGACAGATGAGTTTTGTGGGAAGATGTAATGATCTCGTGGCAGTAACGTGTCGTTCCACCGGTTGTTACTGCCAATCAACATATTCTGTGATATAGAGCCCACCCTGGGCCCCTGGTTTACTACCACTTCTGCTAAATCACCTGTAAAGAGATATATAGTATTAGTAGTTATAATTACATAGCACACAAGTAAGCTCGATAGGTACCTACTCAATTTACAAGGAAGGAAATAGTTTCGATAAGAGTTATGAAACAAACAATTAATATTAATTGCATACCAGCTAGTGTAGCAACCCAAATATTACTGATATCAGCAACATTAGACTGTCGCTGTATTTCAGGGTTCAAAGTCTCTATATCTTCAAACCACTCTTGTTTGGCAGAGACCATAAGCGGTTCTGCCACGTCCTCTTTAAAGATGTTAGCGTTTAGTATGTCGGTCACAGACACCCGTTGAGATTCCAATGACGAGGCGATGGCTGACACTAACGTTCCTGGCGATATCGTGCCCCAATTCGTTTGGATTACACCATCTTCTATTGGACATCTGCTGATTATTCTGAAATAGGTAATTTGCAATAAGTAGGTATATATAAAGTACCTTCATAGGTCAAACGGGGTACCTAAATACTTACAGGGAAAAACCTATGGATAAAAAAATGCATTTTACGTACTACTAGGACGAGATTGTTACTAAGAAAATTCGTTTAACAAAAAAATCCCCTTCAGAGTTTAGTCTATTTATTTACCCATTTAATATAATTAGATATGTGTGTAGCAAATAAGAATCGCATCTCCATTCTAAGTAGCACTGGTAATGTTTGTTGTTTCAGTTTACCCTAAAAAGGTCAACAACCTAAGGTGAGGCCGACCTTTACTGACGCAAGAGTGCTAAGTTATTACAGTGATGACACCAAATCACTTGACGTCAGTTAAATTTAAATGAAAACTACGATGATTTACCATTTTACGAGCCAAATTATGTTTACAAACAACCAAAGTTCCTGGTAATGTAATGACTTTTGAACTTTCAATTGTGATAGTGATTTTATTTTGATAGGAAAGTAGGTATACTACGCTACTAGACGATTTACGTAGGTGATTGCAATTGTAATCTAAACAAGTATATACGTAGGTAATGACAAGTGGCGAAAACTTTGTTGGTCACACTCGAAAGACGGAGCTGTGATTTGTTATAATTGAAAAATAATTAATAATTATCTAACTTTATAATATTTACTTACTCACCTATTCCTACTATGCGTCTCCATATTATTACTATTTTCAGATAGCTGTTCCGATATCGGGCATACAACGTTTTCATCGCCTCTTTCCCATCGTCGAACAGTAGAACTAAGCATCCTATGAAGAAGACAGGTCTCGGATAGGGACAAGCTTTCATTGACTTGCATAAGATTTTGGGTCGGCAAAAATATATCCATGAGAATTTTGTACTTGTGAAATTGGAAACTGGATGCTCTGTATGGTAGAATAAACTCCGTTTCTACTGCATTAGCTGATGATTGTTCAATGCCATCTAGTCGTAAGCTGTGGAAACAAGAGAGGAATGAATATACGTGGGCGCGCAATGAGCTGTGGCGCCGAATTCACGGTGCGTTAGTAAGATATTAGCACGTATAGAGGGCTACACTGAGTCCGCTGTTTATAATTATACAAATAACAGCTTTACATATAACAAAAATGTAATTTAATAACAAGAAATCTGTCTGACAAACACCACATACAAAATAGCTAACCCCCGCACTCAGAGACATTTAATGATATTTAAACTATCACTAAGTAAAGGTTTTGTTCGTGAAATCTTTCCTTAGTGTCAGATTAAGTAAGCATTAACGTCTCTGAGTGCGGCGGTAAGTGACGTTTCCGTTTCGTTTAAGTATCTACCTAACTCACAATTGATATTAGTTAACTTAAAGAGGTAAGTCTGAACTTAACCCAGATACAGATAATTCAAAAAGATCCTTAAACCAGGTGGTCATTATAAGATAAATAATACAGAAAATACTTGAATATAAAAGCTAAGTACCTATATTGAGTTCTTACCGCCGCACTCAGAGACATTAATGATTACTTAAACTGACACTAAGGAAAGATATCACGAACAAAACCTTTACTTAGTAATAGTTTAATTATCATTAAATGTCTCTGAGTACGGGGGTTAGAGTTGTTAAAATACAACTCTACAAACTCAATAAAGCTTACATATATGACACTTAGTTTTTACGAAAAATTATCCTTCTCTTCATCGCTAAGAATTAATTCTACATAAATATTTTTTTACTTCTCGCCAAACTAATAAAGACCACAGCTTTTAAGAACATTTAATACAATCATACCCACCTCCTTAGTAACCCAGTACTAAACAGGCGCATATCTAGTCGAGAATTAAATTCCAATTTCCTCAACAGAGACAGGTAAACATCAAGCCGCCTTGGCGCTGATAAGTCTGGCACTCCTACCCGGTAGCAATCCCGTAAGTGGCTCGGTATACTCGGCACGACCGCGCATTTTGTAACTAGACCAAAATTAATTTGTAAAACAACACCATCTAAATTGTAATCTAAAATAATAACTCAATGATAAAGACATTAATTCCTCTAAAAAACAAAGAGTGATTAAGTAAGTACCTGCTGATTTTAAGAAGAAATGAAGGTCGTATACTTACAGCTTATTAATAGTAACATAACATATAATACATATTTTTTCATGTTGTTTACACGCACATACAATAAAACATAAAAAACCGTGAAAATAATTAAAAAAAAAACAAAACACAATGCTGACTGAAGCACGCGAGGGAGTGCTACAATGTAGATCACAGTGAAGTGATAAGATAATGATAATGAATCATTGCAAAACCAGATTGCCATATAACAGACTACCTACCTTATGTTTACAGGTTACAAACAGCAATTAAAGGAATGGATTAATAAAATATTCATAAAAAAATAATTTACCGTTTATTGACAATCCATCTGTACATAATTAACCTAGTCCTCAAAAATAAAATTAACTACATCATTTGGTATTTTAAGATTAAACAATGGACAGAATTTTACAAGGAAATTATTAAACAATAATTTTAAATGCTAAGCTATTAATTTATTATTAAGTATTTGTTTATAAGTGTTTCATTCAGTGTCAATACGTGCGTTTGTCGTACCTTGGGCAAGTCTAATAAAAACTTAGTGACAGGTCACCTTATGTGTACTTACACTTTTACAAAATGGAATAAAAAGTGTCCACTGACACTTAAAAATAAATGAAATTAATTTGTGATGATAAATAAATTTCACTAGCAAGCACAACCAAATATACATAGGTCTCTTTGAACAAAACCATTAATATATAAATTGTTATTATAAGTTATAATATTTGAAATTGAACCTCAAATAAGATGTCTGAATTGAAAGTAAAATAGAACGACAATATTTCATAAAACTTGGAAATTTTGTTGATTAAATTTTGATCAAGGATTTTATTTTTTGTAAGTTCTCTATAAAATCTTATTTGAGTTTTCTTCATTTACTATATTCAGCCCATACAACCATTTATTATGGCTTTTATCATAACAATGCAGTCATATAATCTCTTAATTAGCTTCACTAAACAGGTTACCTTAAAATAAAAATATTTGTTCTTTTATGGTCTAGTCAATTAGTCATAGCTAGACCTTGTTTTATATAGATTAAAATTGCCTTTTTTATGTCATAAACGCTCAATTTATTGAGTGACTATAATTTCTGCTTACATGTATTGGATGGGTTAAGTCATAGCCACCTATCAAAAATGTACGCATGGCAAAATTAACTTTTACAGAAATTAAATGCAATTATTCACAATGGTAAATATTATATGAAAAGTGTATTTACACAAGGATAGAAAGTAAAATTATATTATCGAAGAACCAATTTAGCAGGTTTTCCATCGACTTGTCGTGATGATCCATGTTTTAGTGTAAATTCCCTTTTAATGTAAGCAAATAATAAGTCTGTAATCAGGAATATTTGAGCGGTGGCGAAAGAAAGGGTTACACCAAAGAAGAAGTTTGCATTGGCTGATCCTGAATATATCCAAAGATGCCAGACTGTTGGTCCAAGGGCTGATGTGATGATGAAGGTGCAGCCCACTATAAATTTTTGTTGCATGACTGTAACAAAGAAATATATTATTATTACATACTTATGTCAAATTATAATTGAGACCTGCATGTCACATCTGTAATGTCTGCTATGTGATGTATATTTAATACACAAAGTAAATACTGGGTACAGAAAAGCATACTAGATACCGACTTATAAACAAGCATAAAAATGTTGTTGATATTTTGTACCAGCATAATTGTAATGTAGGTAATAATTAGTTAAACAGAATAACATCGAGTTTATGTGGTGCAGGCCTTTTCCACAATAAATCATAATTAACATAAACTGAAGGCCCTTGCCTGTATTGTTATGCACATCTCACATATTGAGACTCAAATAATAAACATGTGCATATTTTCTTTTCTTCCTACTACAAATAGTAATATTTGTATACTTACATGAGAACAAATGTTTCCACATAGGAAGAAGTGCCAAGTAGAATCCAACATCCCCTACACATGGATAGGATCTGAATATTGTAGAAAGTGCAATAAGTACTGTTGCAAGTAACACGGGTTCCTTCTTAAACCTCAGTGTGAGAGGTACTATGTACAAAGCTAATGCATTTATTTGAAATGCACACACAAACAGTAATCTGAAGTGCTCAAACATTTCTGTAAAGAAATACCAAAACAATCCAATGTTTGGCTTCAGGTCAGGCACGGTCAATCTGAAATTAAAACATTTGATGAAATAACCATTGTAATGTAAATTTAATATTAAAGAAATTTGTAAGTCTATATGTCTTTCACTAACTTTTGTCCAACCAAGATTAAATCATTATTATATTATAAGAAAAATATTTGTAGTGATCATTTTTATTTTACTTGACTTACCGCCAAACTCAGAGACATTTATTGATTACTTAAACTACCACTAAGTAAAGTTTTTTTTGTGAAATCTTAACTAAGTGTCAGTTTCAGTAACCATTAACGTCTCTGAGTACCGTGGTTAAACTCAGTTATGAAATTAATTAAATCATTTTTGGAAGTTGAAAGTTAACATGTCAACAACTACTTACATAAATCCATATGTATTATAGACATATTTATAGGATCCATCCATTATGTAAGCGGACAGATATATAAGGAATCCCCAGCTCAAAACAAATACAAGCAAGGTTCTAATATAAGAACATTTTGTACATCCTTTGTTGACATCGGCTAGTAGTATGGCAATAGGTACAACCAGTAGCAATGGATAGAGAGCCTGGTGTGTGGCAAGTGCTATGAACACACATGCTACCACCCGCTGACCACTTGAGGCCCCCCACAGAGCTGTAGCCACTAACAAGTTCTGTATAACCGTTGTGGTCATACCAGCACAGTTCAAGACAGAGTATGGGTTAAACAAGTAAACTGATAACACATATTCAGCCGCTCCTTTCAACTGGGTGTCATTTAAAAGCATAGCTTTTGACTCTTCAGCTACTTCTAACAAATTGTTTTGTTGGGATTCTTTAAAAATTCGTATAAATGCTTTAGAGGTTTTATATAAAAGATAAGCAGTCAGAAGATCTAACAAAGTGAATAAAATTGGCAATATAAATGGCACTTTCTTCATTATGTAATAAAAGGTTAGTAACATTATAGGAGACTCATGAAAAGAGTCTCCCTCATATGGATTTATGTTGTGCTCATATAAATAAACGCCTTCCATTAACCTCTTCCATGAGTTTAAAGGCGTCGCTATTTCTACTCTGTTGGCTATTGTTTGCCAATAATCTAAATGTATTAGCCAATATCTCACCAAACCGGCTACTATATACTTTAACATTACACCCATTTTCCCAATAATAACATAAATACTATCAGTAACACTAATAAAATTCTAATTATCAGAGAAATATTGTTTAAATTGACATTTGTATTAATGTTGATACTGTCACCAGTTGTCACTGCCAAAGTGCCAAGATGTATTGACATTTTAACATATTTAACTTTACATTGAAACTGACAACAGGATAACATTATACAAGTAACTAAATGTACGAAAGAGAATAAGATAAATTTAACAGTTTGTCAAGTTAAATTTCTATACTGTTTCTAGTTGGAACGTCATTTTACATTGCCATAGAAAAAATAAGAAAAGAATAACAAATAAAAATAACAATTTATACAAGAAAAAAACCCGACTGCTAAAAACTGAAAAGAAATAAACAAGTCTAGGACAACAACAACATTTTATATCATTGTGACTAACAGTCGGGAGCCACAGAAGACTGTTAGTCACAATGTGTTTTTTTCAGTTTTTAGCAGTCGGGATTTTTATTTTAAAATGACTTAATTTATTTATTCTTTATACAAGAGGTGTACAAGGTGGACTTAATGCCTTATTTAGCAATAAATTAAAACTTGTTTAGAGGTCGCTGAGCTGAACTGCTGAGCAAGAGGTCCTGGATTTGTATCCTGGGTCGGGCTGTGTTATTGGGTTTTTCCATTACATAAAATTCATTCTTAGTAGGCAGCACGGCTCGCCTCCTATTACATTGGGACATTTGGGACCTACAACTACAATATAATGGCGAAATGTGGGTATACTTACGCTATAAATGCACCTCTTTCTACTTCTACAAGGAATACAGGCGTGATGTTGTTGAATTTTGTGAAGTGTGTGTTAAACTATGAAAAAAATCTGAACAGTGAACTTACACATAACATACCTACTTAGGTATTAAAACACCTTTTTATACATTGAGTTATAAGGTACATTAAAACTCAATGTTTTTATACCATGTTTTATGCAAATAAATTATTTACTTACTTACTTACATATTATTATCTTGTCTAATTTTACAAGAACACTAATTTTAAAAGTGGAATATATGACACATCACTGGTGGATCCCTTATTCTTTGTGTAAAATTATTTTCATCTCTTTGACCTCATCGACCTTTTAGTAATAAAAAAAAATAAAAAATCCCAAGTCGTTGTGATCGAACACGGTCAGGATTATATATAAATACTTTGTATAAATATATTTATGTAGTGATAATTTTATTTTAGGAACCGTAGGCATCCAAGTAGATACCTAACAGTTTCAATTTCGTACCACATTATCAAAACGAAACACTGGTCGGTACCGAATCGTAATATTAATTATAAAGGGTGTAATGATTATTTTTTTATGATTCAGTGTCGGTACCTTAATCGAAAGCAGCGAAAAAGATCGCCTGCCTATTACCATAAATTAAGAAGAGGCCAGACAGAAACTCAAATCGTGGCTTAGTATTTTTTCGTTGAAGTAAATAAAACGCAAGAAGACTAAACAATAAAAAATGTATTTAATCAAACAAAAATAGTAAGAATATAATGTAAGTAGATAAATAGGTAGGTACTACATTAATGTAGGTACAAACTGTACCTACTTACGTACAGTAAAATAAGTTTTAGGTTATCTAAAGATACAGGACAAATTATAAAAAACTTAACAAGTACCAACCTATAGCGCTGAATCCCATTATCACACTAATATTATAAAGGTTTGTGAGTGTATATGTATATTTGTAACCTTTTTAGGCTCAAACGGCTGGACCGATTTTGATAAAATTTGGTATGGTGTTAACTGACACCCCGGATTAACACATAGGCTATTTTTTATTCAGAAACGACCTGATTGGCGCAGTGGCTAAGTGATTGGACTGCTGCGCTAGTGGTTGCGGGTTCGATTCCCGCACGGGACAAAAAGTTGTGTGATCTTCAGATGTTTGTCCCGAGTCTGGGTGTTTGTGTATGTGATATTTCATGTTTGTGAAACGCACCCACGATACAGGAGAAAGTCCTAGTGTGGGGACGTTTTTTTTAACAGAAAAGAAACAAGTAAATCTGAGTTTTGTAGGTACCTAAATGCACTTAAAATAAATATTATAATTTAGGTATCACAGTAAACCGATTTACACTATTGTAACTAATTTACGTATAACCTTATAATTTAGGAGGAAACAGGAAATAGTTGATCATAAGGAACTTTTAAAAACAATTTATTGGCTACCTTGCTTCCTATCTTATTCCAATTAGCTTGGGCATATGGCAAAAGTTCTTTGTACAAAACTCTCCAGTTTTCATTTGCGAATCTCGTACCCAAGTCAGCTGAAAAATATAAGTAACTAAATTAGTATTAACGGCTTCTGGTTTGTTCTGTATTCTGAGTATGACACTTTTAAAAACTGACTACTTACGTGCGATCAAAATATTAATCTCTCTCTACAATATTTACGGGCAAAGATAGCACATAGGGTTTCTAAGTGCCTATCAATTTTTGCCTAATAAATAAAATTACTTGTAGGTAGGTAAAACTTAAAAAAAAAACCTTTTACGATATGCTTTATCGTACCATAACTGAATATTTTAGTAGGTACTGCCGAATTATAAAATTTCACTTTTGCTGGTTATTAAAAATACAATGTATGCCTGTGTAGTGTGTGACGCGTACCTAATAACACGAGCCGTGCCCGCGCCGAGCCGAACAACGCGCTGTGAGAAGGGGTGGCTCGGGCTCGTTCATAGTACCGTAATCGACTGGGCGGGCGCGGCTCGAGGTATTACGCACCATGAGATGCCACCATTATACACATACACACGCATACATTATATTTTTATTCACCGGCAAAAGGAACATTTTATCAGAGAGAGATTTTGTCAGAATATCGGTTGGATTGTCATTATCAACATACAGTATACTTACTTAATTCCTTTGAGTCAGGGTTATCGTTGTTGAAGACAGTTACAAGGCTCCCTACATCAGGTCTCATATAAAATTCTTTAATTCGGACGTATTGCTCAGAGCCAATCTTCTCTGGAACACCGTCTAATTTCCAAGTATACACCAAGTCAGCTGTAAAATATTAAGCATTAAAACTAAGCCGTAAACGTAATTTTAAGGTAAGATAGGATCTTTGCAGTATTAACTTCCTCGTCGTAAGTAAGTAGAAGAACTTGACTTTTATTTATGTGGGTAAAAATCTAGGTAGTTAGGTATAAAGAAGGACAGCATACGGAAAGCGCACACGAGGTCACTGATTATGTAGGTTCGTACACTGTAAGTAGGAACTATTTTTTTTAAGAGTTATTTAGTTCCTACAGAATCGTAAAGAAATTATAATAGGCGTCATGAACTCATGATTTACGTGTACTAATTATGTACTTACTCATTGTTGTATTCGATGTACCATACGCTGAAATCTTCAAGGAATTGAACTGTCCCTCTCCAAAATATTCTGTATTTACCACCACCTTAGGACTAGTTAGATCAATTTCTAAGTGGAAATTATCGTCATCTGACCGGATTCTGTAATAATAAAAAACTTCTTAATAGGTACACATTGGGCCTTCAAATTGCCGAGACCACATACAATGTAAATAGGCTGTTAATAAGGAGATCTTATGCACTGGTCTCAGAATACAGAACAAACGTACTGGTTTGCCTTCCATCTGTCCTACTTAGTTAGTACCTAGGTAGGTACATAATCGTAACACTAACATTGCTCTCTCGCAACTATCGGGTATAGCCCTCTTACTATGAACTCTTAAAACAGGACAGTTTACGATGTGGAAGCGGGACGCCCGCCGCGGGCCGCGCCGCGCGCTGCTACGTGCAGTGTAATGCGGCGTCTCGCTTCCACAACGTAAACTGTCCTGTTTTAATAGTTCATGGTAAGGGGGCAGCTATACCACGGTCCAGCCCCCTTACCATGAACTCTTAAAGCAGGACAGTTTACCATGTGAAAGCGAGACGCCGCTACGTGCTGTGTAATGCAGCGTCTCCCTTCCACATGGTAAACTGTCCTGCTTTAAGAGTTCATGGTAAGGGGGTAGGAGTGTACCAGAATCGAGGCGCGTAGGTATGACTTGCGATCCGAGCGTTTGTATTAAAATAGAATACTGTTAGATATTATTACCGTGGCTATAGTTTATCTTTATGGCCCAAATACCCTTACATTTAGTTAATCCATAAAGGAGAATAGGTGTTTCTATAGTAGCTTCTAAGAGAGCTTGCATATATATCAGCTTTTACTGTTGTTAGCACCTACTTAGTGATTCTATTTTTTTTATGCGTGCTGTTTATAGTTTTATATGACAACCATGTGTTAATCAAACCAGTTTATACTACAAAAATGAAAACATTGTGGAAGATGTTTTACGATAGGATCGATAGCGATCGAGGGTACCCGATACCCGCGACTATAATAATATAATTCAATGTGTGCTGGACTCGGTTTCCTAGAAGATCGGGAAGCCGCGACCAATCTCGTTTACTATTTTATGTTGTGTGCAAACCAACCAACCTGACGTCATGAACTTTGGCATCCTTCAATCCTTCGACGTATATATTTTTCATGACCATTTTAGCCGCTATCTGAAATTAAAAGAAATTCATAAGATTCAGTGACTTGTAGAATGAAAAATATTTATGCTTGATAAGTCTAATTAAAAAGTAAAATCTAATTGTCCGAGAAACAGGACTTTTTGACACACGGCCACCCTGTCAAATGCATAACAAAGTTATCAAGTAAGTTATTTATTCGAATAAGAAATAGGTACGGAACCCTGATAATCCGTTAAAATGATCACGTACCTTGACTACCTACTTAGATATTCAAAACCAAACTGGTATAAGAATAGCTGATATATGTGAGATAAAAATTAAATTACCTTTAGAGGAAGCGGTATACCTACAGTTTGAGTGTATACTAAACCTGATGTGATTTATAACGACTTCTAAACATAAGTTAACAGACACCGAAGTAGGTATGTACTGTTTTACGAAGGCCATTTCGTAGTGTAAGTAAAGATTTAGAATACAATTTGTGACTTTATGGGGCATAGTTTATGTAATGGTTTATTCTGTATTCTGCGATATGGGGTATTACGCAAAGCCAGCGTACTGCGTAAGTGTAGTAGGTATTATGTTACGTGCCTAAATATTTTTTGACATTAATCTGGCCTTCTGATTCAATCTTGCCAAGAGACTAAACAGGTCGGAACTCCTTAGAGTCAGCTCAGAAAGTTTCCGTCGAAAAAAAACATTATCGTGGGATCCAAACCTGATATTATTTTTTGTAAATAATTTGCATGCATCTCTTATTTCATCTAAGAAGAAAAGGCGTTCTCGGACTTAAGTGTCTGAAATAGTTAACGCAAAATGAGCTACCTACAGTCACTTTCTGAGGGAGAACGTCTTTGGTCTATTTGCTCTTGATAGAAAAAGGAGCAATGGTAGCACTGGCAAAAAAAATACTTAAAAAATACACCAGTTTTACTACAAGTCGGTAAATCCAGTTAATTACCATCGCTACATAACCTTTAACTTGGATCACGTATACATATTCAACTTTAGTAACTAAGTGCTAATTGAAGGTTACATTTTATGTCAGGCAATTAAAATGAGATATTCATCGTAACGAAGATAGGTAGGGTTTAATTAAAAATTTTAAGGCAAGTTATTATCATCATAAGTTTAGTTTGCCTAGCAGGGGGACACTGAGCAGGCTACTTGAAAAAAAAGGCAAGTTATGCTAGCATTTTTAGGAATTCTGAATGATGAAATAAGTAGATTCGAATTTAATAACAGGCATCTCACAAATTCACAATACTCCAAACAAAAAGAACATCTAGGTACAGTTAAATTGCACACTTCTCAATTTTTAAGGTAGCAGCGTCTTGTGACACTTCATCAGCAATACTGCGATCCCCAAGCCGCTTGCCAAGCGTAGGGATCATGGCAACCCCCTTTCCCCTATAGAGGCTTTTGCTCAACAATGGACATCTTCCGGCTGATGGTGATAACATCAAAACTTTGTTATTGTTATATCTTTGTTATGTATATTAAAACTGGTTGATGGTTCCTTCGATCATAAAGTATCCATGTGTTAAGACATAAAATATTCAGTTTAGCTTCCTTATTAAATTTTTAAACAATCAAATTAAAAGATATAAATCATTTTTTGCGAGATGTAGATAATTTTAAACTGCCCGAGATTCCTTGCACAATTTTATTAAATTTTAATGATAATTTGCGCATTATGTATGTATTAAATTACGTTTAAATTTTTAATTTATTCTATTCTATTTTAATGCTGTGTTAATCTTTTAAGTAGCAGGCTACTGTGGACGAGTAAAAATATCACTTAATATTTTTCAGCCGTATTCTTCTTCTCATCGTATGGTTGATGAACAACCTGGTGTCAGAGATAAAATCGCCGTTTAGCCGTACTGAAAAAGCAATAAGTAGGTGGTTGATTGATGATTGGTAGCAAGAGTAGATTTCTGCTTCATAAACGTGTACTATATATATATAATAACAGGTAAAGCTTGTATAGACCGAGTAATATTTTAATAGAAGGCAAATATAAAATTCTGGAGCAACATACAACTTTAACCTCTAACAAAATGTATCAAAGTGTAATAACCGTAGAAAGAAACTTGAACATCAATCAGCTCCGTTGCATAATATGAGCTGTTAGTTCTTACAAGACTTTCACACGAATTGTAAATAACCCTGTGTAGTTAATTTCCGTATAAGTATTAAGGTTAAACCATATAGAAACGTTATATTAAGCGCAAGGTGAACTGCTTAACGAGCTCCAATTCATTTAGGAACATGAATAAGTAGAGGTAGAGCAATCCTTGTTTAATCTGCTTATCCTATTCTTGATTTACAATGATAAATTTACTGAGCTCGGTTTTAAAAGTCATCATAAGTAAAGTATTGCGCTTGCGTCTCTATAAGTACGTGTATGTAGTACTCACCTATGTGAGTTATTTTAGAAAATTGCATACTTTTCAAGTCGTTTTCTCCAGAATGTCTTGTAACAGTGTTTTATGGTGTAAGCACCACGTGTTTTGTATATATTACCCGTAATAACAATGGCTTTAGGGTTAAATTTACACATACCTGGTTGTTCTGGTAATCCAAACGAAATTCCTTCTGGTAGTAAGGGTCGATAGGTGGTACACGCAATTCTTCAATACCATTAACCATCGTCGCCATGCCTTTTTTTACGGCGTCGGTCAAGCAGTCGTTTACATCTATTGCATTTCTGTTGCATACTTTAAAATATTTTTCTGCAAGAATAACGAATAGTTTAGAACTTTAGAATTAAGTTGTTATGAGTCAAAATAATTATGTACGGTCTACGTAGTAAACTTATTTCAAATGATGAACATTCTATTTATATTTTATACCAATAGCCCAGAAGTAATTATGAATGGATTAATTAAAATTCATAACAATTATACCTTAATCTATTAATGTATACTTTAATGTACAGGTGGTACCCATCAGTACCACCAGTGTATATATAATCAAATGGTGGTACCTATACCATCTATACGATACATAAATCTATACTTTTTTATACAGGTGGTATACTAGATACCACGACGGTTGCGAACGAGGGATGTAAGCAATAATTTGATACTCTGCATATCAAAATATAAAACTGGCCAAGTGCGTGTCAGGCCATGCGCAGTGTAGGGTTCCGTAGTTGCCCGTCTCAATATACCTATTTCTATGGATGACAGACTTACCAAAGTTATATTATTTACTACCAGTTTTACACAACAAGCCACTTCTTGTAAATTTTACGAAATTTTACTTCATCACGTCAGGTAACAAACAAGTTGGTAAACAACTATTTAGCTGGTAAGACACTAACAAAAATAACCACTTTATGGCTTAATATTTCGCTAACATGTCCCTGAATCAAAAACAGATAAAGCTTTTGTACTGAGCGACTCAGAGCTAAACCGCGGATAGACAAACGGATGGACATAGTTTCATGGTTCCGTAGTCATAGCCAACGAGGAAACTTTATAGTTTCGTATAAGGATTCCTTGTCGATTACGGAACCCTTACTTATATAATTTATTACAAAGAATTAAATCGTTCAAATAAAAATTATGGACGATATACTTAAATGGCCTTTTTTACATAACTAGTAGGTACCTATTTAGCTAAGTTGTTTTTTGTATATTCGTTGTAATGTATGTTTTGACAAACACGTTAGAAACGTTTATCAAGCGGCAAAATGATTATCAACCATCACGACACTAATGATGAAGTGGAACAAAAATTATACGTAGGTATACTCTGGTGTAATTAAAGCCTTTGCTGCGTACCATTCATAAACTATTATTATGACGCGGAAACGGAATATACCTAACTTGAACACATTTGAAGTGTTTTAGATGATTTTTCTGCAGACTTATTATGTATCTAAATAAAATAGTAACCGTATTATGTATCTAAACAAAATAGTACTACCGACTTGGAAAGTTGGAGATATTCCTTGGGTGACTTAGCGTTGCAAAAAGAAAGGATTTTTTTGAAATTCCACCCTAAGTTGTGTAAAAATTGTGATGAGAAATAAATAAACAAGTGTTTGAGCGATTTTGGAAATACCCACTCTAAGGGGGTAAAATAGGGGATGCAGGTTCTTTCGAGGAATCTTGAGGTAATATTTTTGAAAATATAAACAAAAATGTGTAATAATTATTAGGAACCAAATAGTTGCGTTTTTGGTTTATGTGTTCTCCTGACCGAATTACGGTCACCACGACGCGGGCGACTTTTCTTAGCCGAGACTGGCCAACTACGCAGGAGGTATAATTATACAGCACAAGTATACGCGGCGCAAACACTGGTGCTCTCCCTATTCCCTCACTCTCATACTCCGATAGGACGGTAGACCGACACGACCGGAGAGTTGATTTTTTGGTTTATATAAGGAATAACAACAGCGGACGATTGTTTGCAGAAAATCCCTAAATAATGACATTAAGCCTACTTTAATTACCTCCCTAAATTAAAATATATATGATGGAGTAAAAATTGATGATAAAAATGGAAAGTTTGAGGTTTTTATAATAACAAAATTTAACCAAAATAAAGCAATGCGTGTTGAAACGGGTGTTGAAGTTTGTATAACTCCGAAATCATCAAGATTCACAGACATCTCAAGATTTATATTAAATGTAGTTTTAAAAATCTTGTTCAATACAGATTACGGACCGGTATTTAATTTCCACGACCCTTACTTGAGCTGGTCAATTTAATAAAAGTTTAAATGAAGTTAAAATAAACTTACTTATATCTACTGCACCATAACAAGCACTTAACACCATAAATAGATACAAACAACTTTTGAAAGCGAACATCGTGATTTACTTGGATGAAACTTTTTATTTAATATATTTATCAAAATATAAACAAATCTTGAGAGACGAGTACTACGGTCTCTGTTGTGGCATCGTTTGGAGGTTTCGGTCGAGTGGTGCGCCTGCGAAGCCGCACCGCACCGCTCCACCTTCGCCCGCGTCCACCCCGCGGTCCTCACCGATTGCATAAAACGCAGCCATAGCCTTCAATGTCACTACAGGTTTGTTGAATATATAATATTGTTAGGAAAGAAGACCATTATCCTATCAAATATTCGTCGTGTTTGACTTTTATTGTGCTAATACCTAATGGTTAACCTAGACATTATTCATCATTTAGTTCAGACGATTGAATTTGGGTATTATAGAACAAAACAACATTTATTACAATGGCAATGAAGCCAATTCGTAATTGAAGAATCACGACTATTTATTTTATTATTTATTTACTAATTGATCGACGATTTTAATATTGTAGATATCTTTATGCAGAGCCGGAGAGTAAGTTGCTTAGGTATAGGGGAAACACGGTAGATATAGTAGCTATTGACAACACTTACGCACATTAACGGCTCTGATTTGTCTATGGGAAAAACACCTTGTATATACCTAATTGAATAAGTACTATTTAAGTAGAGCCTTATTATGTAGGTACCTACATAGACAAAGTGGAGCATGCAAGTATTATGATGCTTATAAATATTTCATCAAAATCTTTTAAATAAGTGTAAATTGTAATTCCGCAATAAAATGGCATTATATTCTAATAACAAGCTGCGACGAACGCTGCATCGAGAGAAATCCCCGCACTCAAAGAAGACCAACATGAGGTACTACAAATTCAAAGCCCTTGTAGCGAATATAGCGAAAGAAGTCTCAATAATAACTTTATATTTTTATATTAATAATTTGTTTATAATTTAAGCAAATTAAATTGTAATAGACAAACAAAGTATCAATTTATAGTTATATCAGGGCAAGAACTTAGGTCGAGCTACTAAGTTATGACACAAGTGAATAAGCTGTTTCTGATAAGTATAACATTGTTAAAATACCCAATACAAATACGACTAGAAAAACTTTATAATTAGCTGTTCGAATTTATTTGTGCGTGCATTGAAGAATATGTACACTTGTATTTTCTGAAGATTCTTTTGTATAGAAAAGTGGTTACCTAGTGTTAAGGAATTTAAATGAAGTTATGGAATGTTTTCGTCCGGACCGACACACAGTTTCTTTTACAATTTCTACAATCGAATACCATCCTTAGATATCTAAACTATCGGATAAGTAGTTCTAAATAATTTCTCCGTAACCGGTAAAATAATTATATAGGTACCTATCCCAACTCATATCTAGATCCCATACATATTCATGGATAACATCCCTAATTCCCTATAATTGTAAAATTTCAACTTTGCTATTGACTTGCTGGCTGACTTATTCGTAATTTGCTAGACGTTCATAGGTTGAAAATAATTATATCATATAGGTATAGTTACGTGTATGCAGTATGGCACCTAAAGTTAAGAAATAATTAGGTAGCTACAGCTAACGGCAGTAAAAGTGGATTATGTAAATTTCAAGTATGTACTTACAGTAATTTATCCTATCCAATCTTATGAAATACAAATAGTAGGTCGTCTATGTCAACGCATACGTCAAAGTGCAAATGGTTTATTTCTAGGATATAAGTCTGTAACGCGTATTGTTAAAAACTGAAAATGTAGAGTTTCGATTCTGCTTCTTTCTTCTTATCGTATGGTTGATGAACAACCTGGTGTCAGAATTTAAACCGCCTGTTAGAGGCCTCTGACATGACTTTACACACCGTTGAAACATGTCTCAGCTGTGCCGGCTTCCTCACGATGTTGTCCTTCACCGTTTTTAGCAACTGATAGCTAATTTACAGTACGCACATGAATTCGAAAATACATTGGTGCGTGCCGGGGTTTGAACTTGCGACCTTTGACTTGGCAGTCCAACGGTCATACCACTCGGCTATCAGTGCTAGTATCGATGAAATTGCCTCTATTACCC
Source organism: Abrostola tripartita (assembly GCA_905340225.1). Taxonomy (NCBI): domain Eukaryota; kingdom Metazoa; phylum Arthropoda; class Insecta; order Lepidoptera; family Noctuidae; genus Abrostola; species Abrostola tripartita. The sequence goes on along the minus strand of HG996487.1, from coordinate 8,507,195 downwards.
ATACCTATAGGTACTACAGATTTTCAACCATAGGTAACACTACGGGTTGTACATGGGAAATTTGCGCCTTTTATGATCAAAAAGCAAAAGCCAGTTACTACGTTTTAATCAAAACATGTTAGAAGGCACTTGTAATACTACCTACTTCTATTTGCGCACTTGGGAGTTGGAACACTGAATTCGAGAATTTGCAAAAATTCGGTGACGACGAGCAGGTTTATTTAAAATATACGGCCATCATAAAATAGTCCATAGAATCCGATGAGACATATAGCGTGGTTTAATTAAATCGGTAAAAGAGAAAGTAAGAGTTTGTATGTATTGGGGGCATTGTTCACAAGAGAGGAGACATGGAAGAATTATTATAGAAAGGAAAGTAAATAGATAATATAATTTTAAACTAATACAAATCAAACTTATAGGTCGAATAGGAATCTTTGTCATGTGAATTTCTTACGCGTACGTCACTCGTGCACCGAGGGTTCCGTACAGATTTTTAATTATACTTATGACAATAACATTGCTCTAACAAAAAGATAAACCGGATTGATGAACAAACTTAACTTCGCAGTTGGGAAACTGTTGCCCCAAAACATTGATATAGGTAGCGGTTAGTGTAGCAACTTCAAATAAGTTACTCTTATTTTTTATGTGATGCAACTACAAATTTAAAGTTTTTTTTTCTTTACCTGTGCTGTAAGACAATGCTTCTTGCCAAATTTCATGATTCTAGGTCTACGGGAAGTACCCTATAGGTTTAGAGTGTGAAAATTCTAAAAATAATCAGAACAATTGCTCGTATCTTTTGATCGCGTTGATTGATTAATTTCAACTATATAACTTCTCACGTTCTTGAGAATAAAGGGTTGACAGACGGACAACGGAGTAATCCTATAAGGGATCCGTTTTACTTTTTTAGGTACGGAACCCTAAAATCACTGTACTAACTACTTGCTACATAAAATAAAATACGTTGGTTTTTAGAGTTAGATAATACCTAACGAATAGATACTATACCAGTAGATAAAAAAGTAACAGTACGACTGTTAACACACTAGTCCGAATGCTTATAATCACTACATAGTATAAAACAAAGTCGCTTTCTCTGTCCCTATATCCCTATGTATGTTTAAATCTTTAAAACTACGCAACGGATTTTGATGCGGTTTTTTTAAATAGATAGAGTGATTGAAGAGGAGGGTTTATTATATTATATTATATATATATTTAATATATTTTATACCCGTGCGAAGCCGGAGCGGGCCGCTAGTTTAAAATAACGGCTAACGTTTACGGCACATAAATTTATAACATAATAAGATGTGACTAATATAAAACGAGAACTATACATAGCGCTGTTCTAAAAGATTTTTAGATTGATAGTAGTCGATTATGTCCTTATTTTAAAGGTTAATGATCTTTTGCTATTTTAAACTTTAATATTTAAAGCAATACTTATGCATCTAAAATAAACATGACCGACTAGTTTATGTATTAGGGTTGTGCATTTTTACAAGGAATACCTGTTGCTGTTTGTATTATTATTTGACGGGGACACGGAGTAGTGTTGTTACCAGTTTCTTTAGTAAATTAATTTTTTTTTTCCCATCGAATTCATTACTTACTACTTTCGCTGGCGACAGCTTTGTTGGTGATTAAAACAAAGGGTACTTAAGTATTTTTTTTATTCGTAATATGATTTCCAGGTGCGTAAGAATCAAAACTTCATTCCTAGTCTTTCTAATGAAGAAGAACGGAACCTCCATGGGCATTATTGAAATCTATTTATAAGATTTGTTATAAATGCATATGAAACGCGCAGCCAAGTTGGTTGCGGTAAAGCAGTAAGGCCTACCATATAATTAAGTTTATCTATAAATATAAATACGGGTAATGAAAAGACCGTGTTGTCTCAAGACTTCATACAATTAAAGCGCAACTTGATCCACGGATAAATATCAAGTAGCTACGCCTCTTAAGGACTAAAAACACTAAATTTAAATAGTCAAACATTTTTGCCTTGCTCGTGGTCGACTACCGAGTGTGAGATTTAAGGTTGGAATTGTTGCGCGGTCACAGTCACCGGGCGTGTCTGTTAAGTTTCCTAATCAGCCAGTCGTTATTTGAAAAAAACGTCAGAAACGTGGGTATGCAGTATGCACCGACACGCGCACTACGCACGCTACCTACCACGTCAGTGAACACCAGGTTGATGATGTAGGTACAATTATTTATTATGTTTATTTAAAATAGTGTCTTACACCAGGGATGCAATTTGTGACGTAGACCAAAGTAAATAACAAACGTGTAAATTATTCATCCATTCTTGCATATAAACTGTTTCCCTGCGCATTGAGTCCACTGACTCATATATGTAATAATGCTTAGCAGCTGTGTCTACTCCGCCAACAGTTAAACAAAACTGACCGCATTTATTAAATCGTCTTGAATGAGTTTTAGTTACAGCGGCCTATCCCAACTAAAACTAGCCAACTGCGCAGGAGATATTATAGTGCATAATTAAGCACCGCTTTCTATTCCCCGTCTCATCTATAAGAGTGACTTATAGTCCAGTGGGACGGTAGACGACACAACCGAAGAGATTGTCTTTTAATCCGCGAAGTGATGGGTCTTGACTCTTGACATGATTGTGAAAACGGTCACCCATCACAAGACTGAAGCACGGTACACAAGTATACGAACCATAAAAGGTATCTGCGATAAAAACATAAGTACAAACCCTGCTTAATGATAATGAAGATAATTTCTACTACGGTCTACATTTCTGAGTGCAAAATACGGGAAGCTCGTGCTAGTGCAGCCTTAAATCATATTAGAAATCATCCTAGAAAGTTTTCAGAGCATTACTAAGTTCAAAAGATGATTGCTCGCAAATTTTTATCAGGGGTTCAATTCCACCTCGCGATCCTGCCTGCAAAAACGAAAACCCCGTGACAAAAGACAAACAACAACTATTTGACAAAAGAGGTATCGGCAAACGCAAAAATAAGAAAATAATAGGCGGTCGGAAGTTTTCTAGCAAGCATTAGGTACATAGGTAGAAGACAAATCCTATGACTCCCTCGGCTTACATTAAAGATGTAAAAATACTAATGTAGATAAAGAATATTCATAAAAAAAAACCCGGAAAGGTAATACTTTACAGATTACATTCTGCGAAATAGCTTTTAATTGCGAAAATCCATGTTCAACTTGAATAAATAGCTGTTAAGCCAATTAATTTAAAAGCTTTACATTATTTATACTTTAAAAAAGGTATCAATCGGTTTTTCCATGCAAATACTTCTTCAGGCATTTGTTGCGAATCCAGAGACAGAAGCACTCAATCTGGCAACCGGTCTATTTATAATTATTCAACCAAGAAGTTTTTTAGTTAATAAGGTATTGGCAGAATTTCAATGGAAATTATAAATCGAAAACACAGGTCTAAATTGGCTGTCTTTTTTTATATTAAGTTGTTTTATGATTATTACCTTTAGTGTCGTAGAGCTTAAGACATTTATTTGTTATTTTCAGACCTCACGAAGCGCTACTAAGTTTAAACATAAAACATTATTGCCCACGCATTGAACAATATAAAATGTGAATGAAAGTAGTGTAAGGCCATTACATTTTTGCACAGCACCGACAGATACTGATCTACGACATTGACATAACGGGAAATTTAAAGATTAATGAGACTAATATAGTACACGATTCTATCTAATCGTCTTGGTTATGTACAGTACGATAGGTATGTGGTTTTGTACTGATATTCAGTTCTTGTTTAATTTAGAAATAAGTTAAACTCTCTCTATTGCCGATAAGTTATTCGACATTTTTGATTTAGATTGTTTTCTTAAATAATTTCCTTCCATTTCGCGTTGTTGAACGCGCTGTTACGAGAATATCTTATTATGACGTATCATACGAATTATTGTCATTAAGATCAAGATTCTGATTCGTAAATATTCTATCTATTTTGCCAACTAAGTATTAGAATATAAAGCGGTTATTAATAACATAGTTACCGTTTCCCGGCATTGCAAAAATGGAAAATAATAGGTCTAGATCATTCAATAAACACATTCGGTTATCCCTTAAGTATCGGAGGCGTCTCTGTTTAACATAATCAAATACTCTTTGGTGACGAATATTGTCCGACGAATCATTACCCAAAACACATATCAAAGAAAAGTTTGCTTGTAATTCCAAAATGTGTCTGATTTAACATATTATTTTCGCTGTTTCTGGAGACTATAAAGCAAATCACCTGCTAAACCTGTGACCATGTTACATGAATGGCTTCAAGCAAACAATTGACATGAGATAAAAAGTACCTAACTTTTTTTCCAAAGTTCACTGACATTAAACTGAATGCCCGTTGTGGTTTGGCACTCAAATACTTTTTTAGGATGCGTAGTTAATGTACACAAGTTGAAGTAATGGATTAAATACATCAACTGGTGACGTTAACAGGAAAAAATATACCAAAGTTAGGGGCTGGGTTACTTCATATTTTTAGGTCTCCTTATCAAAGGATTAGTGTCCACCAAGTAGATCGGTTTATATATTTGTGGTGCATTATATTGTTACTAATAAGTCTAAGTATATTTTTACATGGGTACCTACATAGAGCGTTAAATTGTCTGCAAGTTTCGAATGCAACTTTTTACGTTTCTCATGTTTTATACAAGTCTGCTATCGCTTACCTTTATAACACATAAAATGTATTATTCTTGGTTTTAATTCAGGCCTAGTGCTTTTACAACTTACGATTTTGTTTTGTTGTACGGAATGCACACGCTCGCGGCTACAGTTCATTTAATCCGTTTCATAAAAGTTTTGCTTTTAATATTTATATAATCAGAAATCAAGATTAAATAAACAAATATCTCTACTTGCCGTTATAGAAGTTTTCGTAAGGTTCAATGATCTCACATATAATTATTTATGTTAGGCCATGGTACGATGTAAATGCAGCAAAAATAAAAACCATCAATCGGATATTCCTTTTCGGGACTGCGAGCGGAATGGTTGTCATATTTTATCATGCTCATTTGTATTGGACGGCAAATGTCAGTCCACTACAAAAAGAGAAAAAGCTCTGTTATCTTTTTACCTAATGTATGTAGAGCGTCAGTGTAAAAATATTATAAAGGCGCGGAGTCAAGAGCCCGAAGCATTTTGCAAAGCGACTCCTTACGGACTGCACACGCCCGCGACGCGCAATTACTAAAAATTACACTAATTTTGTACAAAAATATTTTTACGTGAATGTCATAATACCCGAAAAAATAAAATGTTCATAGGGATAAAATTTAGTATTTTTTGGCTGGGACTTTTAGCGTCCAGCCACGGGAGTGTCTTAAACGTCCAAACTAATGGATTCTCGGAGTCCGATGGCGGGTTCTACACCAACGATGCGGTTATTCTAAATGGTAAGCGGATTTAGTATTTACTTCATTACATAAAATAATGACAATGAAAAAAAAATACACAAGAATAAATATTTTTTGCCGAGAAAAATATTTTTTGTTATTGCATGTTTTCTTTATTTAAGTGAATTTTATTATCCCTTTTATGTAAGATACTTCCTATATCTACATCATAATGCTTTCGTGAGTACCCAAGTTCCTAAAACGCAAGCGAATTTTTCGTCAATAACTATCAAGTGTAAATTCGGGGATAAGTGGAGAAAATTGTTTCTTATATCATTAGTTAAAATAGAAGTATCTACAACAAATGTTTTGTTATTCGTCGTACGTATCTTGACTGTAACATAAAGGTTTACTTATTCACATACGACTTATTCAAAGAAAGAGTATAACGTCCATTATTTGTATTGCGAGGACTCAAAACAATGCACGACACATGTGGGTACGAGGTTTTGAGGCTAGAGAAAGTTAAAATTTGCAACTAAGATCCATCGTAAAACTAATGGGAAATAAATATCAACTTTATTTATAAGTAAGTATTGGTGTGATTTACTACGCAGTATAAAGTAAGTAGCACTTTTGCGAGTATTTACTTACATTCCCTTAAAATCATATACCCCAAACAATTAATCTAAGTTAGGTTGCTTAGTGCAATAAGAAGACCGTCCATTATACAAATCCTTAGATTGTGCTCCTGTATTATAATATGTTTTATAAAACAGTCTGTGCCGAACTTGATGAAGATGTTGATCGTCATCCTGCAATCGATTCGGTACTCAAGGTTCTTAAACACGTGGGATAATATTCGGAAATACCTATGGGACCAATTCAATGCAAATTGTTATACGCCCACACATCCAAAGTCAATCACATCAATCAATTCATTGTCCATACCACAGCTCCAAGTTGTTGAACTTTTTGTGAGTCACTTCGAGGACATTAATTAGATCTGAGATTGGCGATTGAAGCGGGATGACGCTGTTGACATTTCCTCGCGTTAGATTGCTGAACCCGGAATCCAGAAGCAAAAGCCACTTATCAGACTTGTTTGTATTGAGACTAAGCATAACAAAGAATAATATTGATTGTTTAATGTCTGTCCGTTTCGCGAGGTACGGAACCAACGTAAAAATTGCAATTCTGAAGCTCCGCCCAAAAGGCACATTAAATTACTTGTTATTGGTATCAAGTTCAAGGTGTCGCGCCAGTTGGCATACCACTGCATGCTATTTACAAAGCATTGCAATCTACTCATTAAAGCAAAATATTCTCTGGCATGTGGCGTTTAAAGCTTACTTTCCTTTATCAAAACAGGTATAAAATATTTTTTTGTCATCTTAAATCTAGGAACCTTTAAAGGTCGTATATTTTCATTAAGGTATCTCAGGAAATCAGGTTTAATTTTTAGAACCCTCGGTCGTAAGTTTCGACGTCAACTTCCAACATCCTCAAGGCCAGTTATTTAAACGTAGGTACTATTTAACTGCCGTGTGGTATCCGGCCTAAAATTGGCGCCACCTTTCCTCCCGTGGGTGTCGTAAGAGGCGACTAAGGGAAAATCCAGAAGATGGGCAGCAGCGTCTTCTGTAACTTGACCACCAACACACAACTTGACTATCTCTAGCTGCAAAACCATCGAGATGTTTAACCAATAATAACGTATAAAGTATATTAAGTGACATAATTTTGCAAATATAATTCATTGAGGTCACTTAATTCATATTATTGGCATGTTGCACATGGCACGCAGGATTCCAAAGGTTTGAATAAAACGGAAACCGTTATGCAGCGTTCCGAAATAAATTACATGCATGTTTACGACATGTTTGGTACGATGTTGTACTCGAGCTATGCTTTTAGATCGCCTTCAGAATATCAATTTCCTTGATATGTTTACGATTATCGCTGGTCAAGTTCGTTAACTCTTCTGTCAATAGTATCTGATTTTATCCGAACTGCTAATCCTAACTTTTAACAGATTGATGTATAAAAGTATAGGCTAAAAAATATTTGTTGGTATTAAAGAAAATTAAGTAGGTATTTATAATAGGTACCTACGTATATTACAAAAATTATGTAGGTACCTACTCTTCAGAATACTAAACTTATTTCTTATTGATCTATTTTTTTCTTATTATTATATTTTTGGACTACATAATTACTCACTACATGCATATTGATAGGTATCATAAATGGAATAAACATTACATGTAATAAGTAAAGGTATAAAATAAATTATTGATTATATTATGTACCTACTAATGAGGACAATATCGCAAAAACAGGTTGTTAATCAAACTTACAGGTACTAAATATAGTAGTTGTATTATTTTTGGACCTTATTACGGTACTTATTTGTTCAAGACTTGATTGAAACAACCGTTATGTGTTTGCTATATGACGTTGGGGATTCATTAGCGAACGACGAGTTTTACTAAGATTAGCGACTATGTTCGACCGTAATTATATGACAGGTTCAATGAACATGTATATTTTTATTTGTAGAAGACATAACCACGTTATTATTTATGTCTTCAATGTGCACCTTTTTATTACGTGCCCAATTTACAGGGAATTAAAATCGATAATATTTATAAGCCATTAAAAAAGGGTTTGACAATTTGAAAGACTTATCGATTTACAAAAAGATTGCAGTGTTACGAATTTATGATTTTGTTTTTGCGAAGGTACATTAACTTGATGATCTACTTCATCAAGAGGACCCAAACTTTAATCCAACCCACTCAATGCCACGGTCAATGGTATACCAAGATATAGCGTTGGTTAAAGATATGAACACGTACAGAGTACCTGTCTCACCTATTAATTAGGGTGTAGTGAAGACGCTATGTTATCAAATTCCTTATTTTCAAAATATTTTTTAGCTTATGCAGCACGTGTAAGGCGACATGTGACAAACTCTACCCGCGAAGGTAGACAATTTTCGATTCTACAACAAAGACTGGTAAATACACCAAAAAGTTGAAACAGTTTATTTAGACACTGCACCGGCTATTATTTTAATATGTTTTTATAATTAAACAGACAGATGAATCTATTAAGACGGATTGCGAAACGCAGCGCAGCGAAAGGGGAGTCTGCAAGAGTTTCGACGACTGCTATCCGGTTATCAAAGAAGTGTACGGTTCGGAAGAGTGGATCACAACCTTCTTTAAGATTTTTGAATCATGTCACTATACCAACGGAGAAAACATGCAGGTATACCAGAATAATGTATATTAAAGCCAGTACCTACAGGCAACACACTAACTCTGCTAGTTTTCGGCTAGGTACCGGACTACCCCGTGGTGGGTAGGTGTGTTATGTTTTATTTGATTTGCAGCTATATTATTCTCAGAATAAACAACATATTATTACGCGTTTCATCAGATTATAGTATCATACCAAGCCATCCTGAATAAACTTGAGATGAGACTATCCCGTAGATTTACTTCTCTAAATGAACCCTTTTGTGAGCGTTGCCTTCGTGATGAACAAAAACACGTAGGCACAAGTTGCAAAACCGGTTGGGAAAAGCTAAAGCTAACTTTGTTACCATGGAATCTATATCATTTTGTGCCTATGATGGGCCACAATAGCTGTTAATATTTGTTATAAAATGAAAATATTGTTTAAATAACTTTATAAGAATGTATGTGTGATGTATCTACCACTACTAAATGTTAGTTACATACCTACTGAACGCCAGGTCTTCGGTGTGTGCTGCACGGAGCCAGAGCTCACGCGGGATGAGCTTGTTCGCCAGCAATTCCGTGCTCTACTGCCCGCGAAACCTATACAGATACCACAGGAGCAGTTACAGGGGTCAGTTCAAGTTATTATTATAAGAGGTTATTGTCCCACTGCAGGACCAAGGTTTCCCTACTATCTTTCCACTTCTAATTTTCAAGGCCAAGTCGTCCAGTTTCTTCTCTTTTCTTTCAATTATGTTGCACGTGTGATAAATATCTCATCAATTTAAAAGAAAATAAATGTAGTTAATATAGGGAATTAGGGATACATAGTTTACCTTGTCAGTATAAGATGTAATCAACAATAGACACTGAAGAAAAATAATTTGTTTTCAAAGAAATTGCTATACAAATACATACATACTATACTAATGCACTTTTTACAGGTCGTCATCCGCATTACTTTCTGCACTGTCGCGGTGGTCATATGAGGACAACAATTTCCGCCAGATCCCCGCGCAGTGGCCTCCGACGATCCCTCCATTACCGACCCACCCGCCCGATCATACCGCGCCCACGCATCCCCCTTCTCTAGGTAATTATGTACCTACTCATTTAAGTACATAAACGACTAAGTAGTTTCAGACTCGACTGCTGGGCGTGTGGTCTTGGATTGTCAAATCAGGCACTTTTATCGGAAATTACTGTTATGTAACCAGCTATAATTGGCAATAGTTGTACCACTCATGGAACTGCTACTCAACACTGCCTAACTCGCTTGGGGTAAATGATAAATGATAAATGATTTTATTTCTGCAAATAGGTTTTTAAAAAACACTTTTACACGTCATTTTTTATATACTAATTTGAATGATGGTGGTAAAATAAGCGATATTCAACACATTCGAGCAAGTTTAGTGAAAGCTTAAATGTTAAAATTCAGTTGCAGGTGTAACAACAAAACCACCAAATGGACGACCAACAACAACAACATGGGCCACTAAGCCTCCAAGTACGACGAAGCAGGTAACGATTAACACATCGGTATCTGAAGTTATTTGATCTTTCTGAATTCATTGTGTTCTCTTAAGATACCTAATATAACGTTTTGACGACGTATTAGACGTGGGCGCCAGCGTACCCTACAAAGCCAAGTGTACCTGCAAAACCCACTCAACCTTCGCAACCCGCTGTGGACGGTTCCTGCGGCATTAAAAATGGACCACAGGTACGATAGAATCATTGAATACACTCCAACGAGTTTCTTCTTTGTATTTGGCTGATACATTTATTTTATATAATTAATTACGCATAAAATAATTTAATTTCTTTCGATCAATTAATATCGTCAATATCGAACCAATAATAAGGCACTCATACTATCTTTATTACAGGCTTATGAGAGTACGTATCAAGACGAAGAACGTATAGTTGGAGGTCACAATGCTGAGCTGAATGAGTGGCCATGGATCGTGGCACTTTTTAACGCTGGACGTCAGTTCTGTGGAGGCTCTCTAATGGATGACAAGCATGTTCTTTCAGCGGCGCATTGCGTGGCACAGTAAGTAACTCATTTAAATATCATGAGTTAAAAAAATGAATACCATATTTTTTGAAATGAATGTGACATTTAATTAATGTTTTCTAAATTCTTTTTATCAGTTACGTCAAACATGTTTTTATACAAATGAGAAATAATAACAATACAAAATAACTATCGATAACAAACATTTTCCAGTATGACATCGTGGGATGTTGCACGACTGACAGCAAGACTTGGAGATTACAATATCAGAACCAACTCTGAAACACAGCACATTGAAAGAAAGATCAAAAGAGTTGTAAGACATCGAGGGTTCGACATGCGTACTTTGGTAAGAACATATTTTTTTGTACATACTACAAGGATATTCATACAACGAAGAATTAATTAAATCTATTAAATATTTTTAGTACAATGATGTTGCCGTTCTAACGTTGGACCAGCCAGTGACATTTACGAACAACATCCGTCCTATTTGCATGCCTTACGGTGGTCGAGCCTCATACCAAGGCAAAGTTGCGACGGTCATAGGTTGGGGAAGTTTGCAGGAGAGTAAGTATTTATTGCTAATACCAGATCATACCGCTAAATTGACAACACTTAAACAGCAAACCAAGATGTTGATTGTTGTTTATTTATATTCTGGTCAAAGGTTTCTGGTTTATATTTGGTAGTCTCAATTTAATTTTGTCTATTTAAGGTGGACCTCAGCCCTCGGTTCTTCAAGAGGTATCGATTCCGATCTGGTCGAACAAGGAGTGTCAATTGAAATACGGCGGTGCCGCTCCCGGTGGTATTGTAGAACACATGCTGTGTGCTGGAAAGGCTAGCATGGACTCTTGCAGCGTAAGTATTTTTACAATAGCTTTAAATTGATTAGGAGGATCATCATATAGCATGAAGGAAATATTTTTAATTTTTTTAACAGGGTGACAGTGGTGGTCCTTTGATGGTAAACGAGAATGGCCGCTGGACGCAAGTAGGAATTGTGTCATGGGGCATCGGTTGCGGCAAAGGCCAGTACCCGGGAGTTTACACACGCGTGACATACTTCATGCCGTGGATCCAGAAGAATTCCAAGTAGCCGATTACAAGGGATAAATATTTCGATCGGATCAACAAATCGGTGAATAATTTTAAGGTCAATTATTTTGAGAAAATCAACCTTTACTTGTTTTTCTTAATTGATTGCAACAATTTTAACTTTTAACCGTATGGAAATTGTGCCAATTATTTTTAAGGTTCTAAATTAAATAAAAACTTCACCACTTTTTTCAAAAGTACTATTATTTATTAAAAAAATTCAAATCATTATGAATAACACGGACTATCGGTTTACAATATTAAAAATGCATTACATAATATTTTAATATTAAGATAAATGGCATACAATTTTCAAATCAGTCTTTAAATGAGTAAAGATAGTACATGATGGGAAGTTAAAGATATGATAAACACAATTTATTCAAAAGTATGTATACTAATTACATTTGACACTCTATTGCTAATACATTATTCTCAATAACTTAAAATACATACCTCTTTTATAAGTCGAAGTTAGAAACATGCAACTGTTGTAGAATATTGCGAGCTGAAACAAATAAATGTTACTTACAAAACATTTTACTATGTACGCGTTTTGATATTTTAAATGTAATTATTATTTTCGATTTCGATTCGTATTGGAACACATGTTATGGAAATAGTTTATAAGCTAAACCTGAGTTCACCCGTGTACATATTAATTATATGATAGGCAATGCAAAAAATAATTGACTCCGGCTATAGGTACTCGTAGTTCGGGAGTTACGTATTTATTTTAAATACCTACTCGACTAATTTGGTCCCGGGCCATAATCCAGGGCGAAATTTCCAGTCGAAAAACGTCCTCCAATTGAGAAAAACCGAAGATAATATATGTTAAAGTATAGTATAAATGATTTGCAGAATATATCCATAACAATTACTGATATTATTAACGCGAAAGTTACTCTGTCTGTTAGGCTTTCATTGCTAAACTACAGAACCGATTTTGATAAAATTTTGTACAGAGTAAACTTACTACTACCCAATTAAGGACATAGGCTACTTTTTGACCTCGGAAAAGAAGAGATAAAATTTTCCTCGCGGACAAGTCGCGGTCGGAAGCTAGACTGATATTAGTGGTCCTTATAAGATAAATGTTACCTTGAAAATATCCAGTATCGTGCACATCATCTAGTGTAGGCACGAAGGGGGGTTCCACGTTAAGCTGGTTGTCCCAGTCGACGTTCCGGAACAGCGACATGCCGCGCACTGCGTCCGCCGCGGGCCGGTCAGCTGGCTCCGTGGTAAGCAACGCCTCTATGGCGCTCACAGCCTCGGGAGACAGCGCCTCGTCGGCTTCGGGCCATTCAATGTCTGTGGATATACATCGGATGACGCTTGTGTTCGACCCATGTGCAAATCAATAACGATGGTAACTAATGCCTTAATCCCCGAAGAGGTAAGCGGAGGTGTTCTCCTTTATCAGGAGTGTACGGCATATTTATATTATAGTATAAAACCAACCAGAATTAACAGTTTTTGACCAAAATAATGTGGCAGATACCTATTGAAGAAAAATAGCCTTATTCATAATTTTGCTCTATGGAATTTTTAGCCTTCGTAACAAAATAGTAATTACTTATGTTTTGCATTGTTAACATTATACTTACTTCGAGATAATATATTCTTAAAAACTGCCTGAGGAGTTTCATCATTGAAAGGTGGAACGCCCGTCATAAACTCATACAGGCAAACACCTAACGCCCACCAGTCTACTTGAGGCCCATGCCCCTGTCTGGAAAATTAAATTATTAAAGCTCCTCTTGATTTTCGAACTTACATAACACATAAACAGGAAAATAAAAAAAGCAATTACAATAATAATAAATTATTGATTTCATCTCACCTCAAAAGTAGCTCGGGCGCCAAGTAATCAGGTGTACCCAAAATTCTTTGGTCTGAAACTAAGTTCCCTCGCCTTACACTTTTCGGTGTCCTATAAGGCGTATGGGCTGTAGCTAATGGTGTTTTACATAAATCCGTTGGAGATCGACTTCCCTCACCCTGTACAAAATAATGTACATCAATTACTTACATTCTATAGACAATTATTACTCTACCGACATAGCGAATTGGAGAAGAAGTCGAAAGAAACCCTTAGACCAATAAAGGGGGACAGGGAATGTTTACGTAGAAAGAGTTATGACAAATGTTTTACTTATTCCTTTATGCGAAATTTGTTTTTAAATGGCAACAGCATTTCTTATTTAGCAAGAAATATGAGGAAACATCTAAAAATATTTTTGTTTTAAGAAAGTTTAGAACCGGATATATACCTTACTCAACCGTCTTGTAGGAAATATTTCCAGGCTAGTGGAAATATGTTTACCAAACGTTATAGTTTTCTCCTTAATCCCAGAAGCAGGTTGGTCTTCTTTAGGAAGAATAAAGCGAGTTTCTTTCTTCTTTGTTTCTGGCGACTTGTTGTTTGATACTGGAGTGGAGAATATGACTCCTACATTGAAATGATGGCTGTCGTTTTGTGAAGCCCAACTGTGAAATAAAGTTATTAAATGGGTTAGTTTTTAGAAATCAAGTCGTTGTGTTGTTGTAAATTTGATTCACATACCGTTTTTTTAAAACTCCTTTAATAGGATTTTTCCGTTTATCCGGCGTAGGATGGATGGACATTCGCTTTGGTGTGTTTTGACTTAACTCTAATGCCATGATCTCTTGTGTGAGACCACTGTGGTTCTCTTTGGACTCCGCCAGGCTTGTCACACCTGTAGGTGTGTCTCCATCACAATCTAATATCCTTTTTCTTTTTTTGGCTCTAAAGCTGCGATTTTTTTAATCAAAATATATAAATAATAATTCAAGGATTATAAAATACATCTGTATGATACAAATTTAGTCATTTTAACACTTCAAGTAAATCTAAACTGCCCCCTTACCATAAACTCACAAAGCAGGACAGTTTACGCGGTGGAAGCGAAACGCCGCATTACATTGCACGTAGCGTAGCGGCGTCTCGCTTCCACATCGGAAAATATACTCATGTACTCATGCGCACTCGGGGCTCATAGTAAAATTACACATTATTCTCAGTGGTTTCACAATGACAGCATTACATCAAACTAAGAAAGTAGCAGTAATACCTGGGTATTCTTTTAAGGGAATGTCCCCTACACAGCGGTGAAGTAGACTGATCATGCTGAGAATCAGACAGCATTGATTCTCCCACTGAACTATTACTACTTGGGTCTGTAGACTTGTTACTCCTAGAGTTAGAACTATTCTTTGAGCTTTCACAAGTATGGTATGAACCTGAGTCTTGTGACTGAAAGAAATTCAAAAAAGGTCAATAAAACATTTATAAGCCAACATTTTTTCTTAATACTCCGCATATTTGTTTCAATTATAAGCGAGTAAATAGCCTTATAAAATTATAATTGTCAAATTGAATCATTTACACAATAAATTTGGTGCTATTTTTAAAAGAGCACTCTTATATTGCAATCTACATATAGCTCATGGTTTATCACAAGATAACATTATATAACCTTTTTTCTCTTTAACAAAACTTACGCAAACTTTATAAACAAGCCATCTTGTTAATAATGCAATCAATCAGATCAATCATGACAATTTCAACATTCCATTGAGTGCAAGTAGAGATGCTTTTTGAGTGAAGAACTCTACACAGTCAGCTGTATAACAATCTTGTTGACCAGCTCTCTGTGGTCTCTCACAGTAGGATCTATACACTAGAATTACTATTTTTTTCTAACTTATGTCAAAATAACACAAAGAAGAAGCATGCCATTGTCATACTTACATTCTCAAAATCAATGCTCTCTGCACTCATGAATGGATGTACTCCTGACATGTGTGATTGATTTAACAATGGTGAACATTCTAAGCCACTAACTCCATCAAACAGATTTTTTAATTTACCTGTAAAAATATAACCGTTGTACTACATTGAGGCATGAATAGTAATGTTCTACAAAAGTGATGATGGCCTACTAGTCTCTTTAAGTTCATCAAGAAGGTTCTCACAGGCATCTGTAGACATGACTGAATTGTGTGTGCTGTCTCCTCCACCAGAGCCAAAAGACAAATGTGATGTTAGTGAAAGCAATTGTCCAGGTGTCCTTAAATTTAAACTGGGTGTGCAATTCACAAAGTCTGAAATCTCCAAATCTGAAAATATTATATTAAATTTATTTTTATTTTACCATTAGTGATCATTATTAATAAATACTTTTTCTTAAAAATCTTATCATTTATTACCTCTATTTACTTCAATTTTAGATAAACCAAAATCAGTAAGCTTTACATGACCAGTTCTGGATATAAGCATATTATCTGGTTTTAGATCTCTATGAACAATGTAATGTCTGTGTAAATAGTCTAATGCGAGTGTCACTTCCGCTACATAGAAAACAGCCATCGATTCTTCCAAGAACCCATATACACCTAACAGTGATTTTAAATCACCTCCAACCATGTACTCCATTACCTATAACATCAAAATTGAGTATTACAATACGATAAAGTTGTTTTATGGGTACATTAGAAATAGTTCTTTCCTTACCAAATAAATGGATGATGTGGACTGCAGTGAGTAAAATAAATGAACACAAAATGGACTTCTTGATAATGCCAAAGCATTTCGTTCAGTCACAACTTGCGTGACCATATTTTTGTTGATCATATCGGACTTTTTCATAACTTTGATTGCATACAACTGATCTTTATTGCTTTTTTTGTGAGCAAGAAATACTTTTCCAAATGCCCCACGGCTAATTGGCTTTATAATTGTGAAATCATTTATATCCGGAGCCTGAAACAAGTGCAAAGATCACAAATTATATTTATTCACCATTAATATTAGTGAATATAGTCTTCTATAAGTAAAGTAGGTACCTTTGTAACAACCGTGTCGTTTATTGAATTAATTTTATCCAAAATAGTATGGCAAGAAGATTTATCATCAACTTTTGAATCATTTGCTGATATTGTGGCCATTTTTACTGTATTCTTTAATTATACTAGATACAAAACAACATTCTTTACATTCACACAAAATACAATTCGAATGCAACGACAACGAATGAATTATAGAGTGTCAATAGTGAAGATGAAGTGTCAAGAAATTTCCCAAATGAGTGTTGTCATGTAATGTCCGCTCTGTCACTGTCACTGTTAAACGTTTTACAAAAATATTCTGAACGCAACATTTCGTACTATCGTTTAGGACCCGGTTATAAACCAACTTGATACTTTCTCAATCTACATAATTACTGAAACAAAGTACAGCACACTTATCTCGGTATTCAGAACATAAGGTGTATACTTCAGCTCCAATCGCAAATCATTACAACTTTAAAATCATAATAATTTATTGGAACAAAAACGGGTTGACAATAAGTATTGTTGTAGTTGTGAGTTAACAGTTTCATTAATTAGGAAAACTGTGTCGTAACTGTTATAGTTTAGCTGTTAAAATACATACATTAGAGCAATACATTGTATATTGCACAGTGCATAGCCACATTTAAAACATTTCAATAAATTTATTTTCCTATTTATTAGGATTCGTTATTGACTAAACTTACTAACTCTGTTATAGTTCCCGTTGTAAAAAGAACGCTGACCGTTAACTTAATATTTTGAATTCCAGTCTATTCCAAAGTGTTACGTAACTTGTAATGTACTTTACTAATTCTACAATAAAACAATTACACTTATATATAAACCACAATAGCCTAAGACCATAGGAAGCAACTATAATCATCCGATTGCGAATACTGGCTTTGCTCTTATTTCTTTGTTCTTATTACGTGGCGAGAACTATAAGTTTTATTAAAATAGTTATAATACTACTCTGCTTTCTCAACATTATTATAAGCATTTTAGATATACTTAATGAAGTTGTATTATTGTAATTTATAATAGAAATTCGTTAGGAAATTAATATAATTTATTAAGTATTTTGAACAAACAATGCATAAATATCGTTAAAAACAGATAACAAGTAATTCTGATACAAATTAGTCTTCCATTCTGCAATTTGTAACACATTTGGTAAAAGCTTGCACTAGTGTTGAACACACCAGCGGTTGATGAGAATTATCTTCATAACATTGTAAAATCTGTGAATACATAAGCCAGTCTTAATACCTTTAAACTGAATGAATAAATTTTAGCTATTCAATCGGGAGAGACTAGAGAAAGTATCAAATAAATAAAACCGTAACGCCAGGTATAAGTGCGCCAAGCTCGTTTCAGAATGTTCTGCAAGTAAGTACCTAAAATAACACAAGAACCGTGTGTCATGGTCGCTATTCCTATCAGGTAAGTAGTAATCCGTGGTCCTACATACAACTACCTACTTTATACCTTTATACTAATCTTAGACGAAAATTTACCGGTTAACATTTTTGTAAAAATTGAGATAGGTACGAAGACGTCGGTTACGTTACACTGGTTTGTTACGTGTCACTGCTACAATTCACTGTGTGTAGAATGAGAATCAAGAATTAATCACACATTCGCAACCGCAATCGCACGTGACTTATATATTATTCTATAGCACAATATATTATGTACATAAATACGCACTTATAATTGTACTCAAGAGCGGAACTCGAATACGCAACCCAGAACACCGCCCGAGAGTCATTAGGAATTAAGTTTAACAAAATAATGAAGTAAGACATATCTTTATATAATTACCTTCGCTCGCCAGTCAAAGCAAGGTTTAATTTTTTGAATTTTTTCGTGTGTTATTTTCGGTGATTCGAACGTTTTATTTGTAGTTTCTATACTTTTGTCATATTCAGCTTCAATAATTTTATTTATCATTTGATGTTCTCTCTTAAGGTAGTCTATTCTATGTGACCAGTAATCCATTTCGCCATCATCTAGATAATCGCCACCTTTATCTTTGAAAATCAGCTCGCTTGTTGGTTCCTAAAATGCGGCCATAAGTAGTGTACCGATCAGATGACGTGCCAACTGTTGTACTTTCAAGTAGTTTTAATCATAAATCTATTAATAATTACTAAAACTATGTAGGGACCCAAATATCCATCTAAATATTAAGTACCGAAGTAATTTACGATTTCGTACTAATTACTTAGGTACTTATTTTATTTTTCCAATCTTAATAAAGTAGGTAAACAATTTGCCTCGGATTCGCGCTCTCATTAGAGTAAGTATATTTAAGCAGTAATTTGTAAAAATAATATAGGTAAAATACCATAGGAATTGGCAACAAGTAAATCTTAAGAATTATTTATCATTCAATTTATTATGTACACAAACATAAGTTTTAAGACTTACAGCAGGAAGATTTTCAAAAGCAATAGCATTTTCGGCTTCTATTGATTTTTGAAGAGCTATGGGAGGGCTTAATGCAAAATTGTTATCAAAACTGATACGTCTGGTATCTTTAGTAGCGATAGTTCCCATTTTAAAATTTTAATTCCAATTTTATATTTAATACTGATTGGAGAAGACAATTTAAGTTGGAAAAATTGTCATTATTTCCATGTCAATATTTTTCCAAAAGTGCAATCCTATCGAATCTAAAAGAGAACGTAATGGTTTAATACTCTATGATAAAATATATATAGATACTAGCTTGGACGAAAGAGTTTGCGTTGTTAAAAAGTATATTTTTTGTTATCAGAAAGCTTGTGTACAGTGATGTGTCAAAAATATGTGTACATCATTTTAAATCGTAATCAAGTAAATGACCTCCAACAATGTAAGTTTATTTATTTTTAATCTGTGGCTGTCTTTAGCCTGAATTTAAATCAAATGGATAATCTGTACACTTGTTTATCTTTGTTTTTGACATGTGATTGGTGTACTGGTGTAGCGAGGAGTATTTAGTGAATAAATAAATTTAATTTAAATACGTAAATTGAAGTCCAGGATCGGTTATCGATTATTACCATATCTTGTTGGTATAGTAACATAAAGTATATGTATACGCAGAACCTAAAATGTCTTTATATGACGATCTTGATACAATCAAAGCTCGCACCACAGAAAAGGTAGCGGGATGGTCTTCTGGAATAAAATTATTACAGTCTCAGTTGCAGTTAAAAAAAGCTGCTGTTACCCAGCCAAAAAGGGAGGCGCTACGACGTACTACACAGGTATGTGCTTGAATGTTGTTATTAAACTAATGATAAGGACTAGCAATTGATGAAATCTTTCCAACTTTTAGGTATTAACTCCTGTTATTGACTTGAAAAGTAAACCAAAAGAGGACGATGAGTCTAATTCGAATAGCCCTAAATTACAAGGAAAAACCCTCACAGCATCTCTAAACGTGCGTGATTTCGATTGGAATGTTGCTAATGAATATGACCCTATGTGGCCCAATGATTATGAAAAGGTTGCCAAAGGTAAAACATTTTTTGTTCTGTTGGAATAGTTGTAGTTCATTATGACTGAACTGGTACTCTACAAATTAATAACATGTATTCCACAAAAGATTATAATTTTTTCTCTGGATGAATCTTTGTCTTAGCATAAATGTGACTCAGATTAAAAATAATATTATAAGATTTATATTGGCTGAAAAAATATTTTTATTTGTTATACTAGTTCCACAAATGCATTAAAATTAATTATATTTAAGTATTGAAATTGTATTCTAGAAATTCAAACAAAGAGGCTACAACTTGATGGGGACAGAGGTGACAGATCAGAGAGAAAACGCAAAAGCAGATTTGGTGATGATGAAGATATTATTCCAGAGAAAACTCTGGTGCCTATTGTATGTATTATTTAGTAATACTTATTTTTATATAGTTTCTTGCTATTTTTCTGGGTATTATTATATGAATTATGGTTTAAAGCAACCTGAAGAAGAAGAAGCAGAAGAGATATCAAAGAGGTCAGCAGGAGCTGCAATAGCACCACCCCCTTCTCTCACAGTGGAAACACTTTCACCACCGCCTACTCCTGTAAACATACCAACACCTGCTCCATCTGTTGGTTTCTCTATTGGCGGATATGGAGCAAGCTCAGTAGCTGCAAAAATAATGGCCAAATATGGATTCAAGGTATTCATAAATTATATCAAAGAAGGCACACTTCAATTATTATGAAATTAAATTTAGTACAAAAGAACTGAAATTAGCATGTATTTCCTGAAGCCAATTGGCTTCCAGGATATTACTGATGAAAGTTGACTAATATAAGATGCAAATTATTCATACAGGAAGGTCAAGGTTTGGGTAAGAAAGAACAAGGAATGTCAGTGGCGCTGCAAGTAGAAAAAACATCCAAACGAGGTGGTCGAATTATTCATGAAAAAGATGGCAATGTAATGCCTCCACCGGGTTTTGCTATGCCCACACTTCCTGGACCAGGTATAGCAGTATAAAATAATATTTATTTATTATTATGTCTGCTTCAATGATAATAAAGTGAATAAATATAATGTACATTATTTTAGGTACAGCTGTATATACATTATCATTATGTTCCTAGTGTAGAAAATCAATTAGCATGATTTGAAATTTTATTATCTGTTTACAGATTCTCCAACTGCATCTAATTCACCACATTCATCAAGACAGGAACCATCCATTACTGAGATAATGAAATCGCCTAGTAAAGTGGTCTTATTAAGAGTAAGTATTTTTATTAATGTATACCATTACACTTGTTTTTACATATGGATAGAATAATAAGTTCTGATGCACATTAACAACATTTCTCTTCAAAGAATTATAGGCCAGCTTCTTAGGAACAATTCGAAACATTTTTAAACTTTAAAATGTATTAGCATAACTTAGAAGACATTGCCATGCTTGGAATTAAACCAACAATCATTCTCTCCGATAGTATCAAACTGCAAACCTCTGGTATTTAACTTTTCACCTAAATTATACACTTCCATTTGTAATTTAATTGTTAATACATAATTTTCATATAAATTCTGTATAGTATTTTACTGCTTGATTTCTTGTTGTTGTTATGTCACACCATTTATCAATTGTTGTTTCCAGAACATGGTTGGGCCAGGTGATGTTGATGAAGAACTTGAACCTGAAGTCAAAGACGAATGTAACACTAAATATGGAGATGTTATCAAAGTATTAATATTTGAATTGCCAAATGCTTCATCAGATGAGGCAGTAAGAATTTTTGTTGAATTCAAACGTATCGAAAGTGCTATTAAAGCAGTTGTTGATTTAAATGGCAGATTTTTTGGAGGCAGACAAGTCAAGGCTGGATTTTATGATGTAGAAAAATTTGCTTCCCTGCAATTAACTGAATAGAAGCCTTTTTTGAAGTTCTTGTATTATTTATTTATTATTCATAAATTGGACAAGCTATTATTTTATCTCTAGCTGAACTATTACAGTATAATACATGCATATAATATTAGAACAACTTATTCTGATACCAATCTTTTAATTGCCCAATACAACCCAATTGGCATCAGATGACTCTCAATACATACAAGAGAATTTACCTGCAAATAGAAGATACTGGATACTGCAATAGAGAACTATTTGTATATTATCATTATTTGAGCTAGGGATTATTTAAACAGAGACATAAGAGTTATTTTTTGCGAACTTTTCCTACTTTTTGGATGATAACAGTTTTTGTCTAACAATGTCTGCTCGTCTCCTGTTTTTTGTATATTTCTTAAGTATACTTTTTTCTAATATATTAATAATTGCAATGAGGAATTGAAATAAAAGTTATTTTAAGACACCCCTACTTGGTTTTGAATTGGTCGGGTTTACGAGTCGCGGCAGTGAACGAGCGTTTTAATGGTTATACGGAAACGTCAGCGGCGGAGGGCTATCCAAAGGCAGTCCAGTCTGTTTCCGAGTTGCTCCCCCTTCCCCTTTTTTTGTATAAGTGTAAGAAAGGCATTAGCAGGTCTCTGCTGACTCGTTTCACACACTCGTTTGCTGCGAATCGTGAGAGCACTCTCCCTGTCTCACCGCAGGCCGAAATATTTTTATGGACCTAGTAGTGGCAGGTACGTATGGTAGTAAAATTCTACATAATTATTAACTTACAAATGTGCTGGTCAGTGTCAAATTTACCTATCAGGGTTATGGACTGATTAAGGAGTTTACTTAGAAAAAAATCGGGACATTGGGCGTTCCGACCAAGGGTAAATCGGGATTTCTTGAAAATTAGGAAGTCCGGGCATTAAAAAGGAACACCTGGCAACACCATTCGAGCCCCAGTTAGATTTACCCTTGATGTTTGCTTGATAATCTATTATCATAGCTATTATTTATCTTAGGATAATACAGTGAAAAAAATTCGCTGAATATAGTTCAATTTCCAAGTTTAATAGTACATTAAATGTATGGATTTCCATACATTTAATGTACGATTAATGTTATAAACGAAAAATTATTCTTAAGGATCAGAAGCTGATTCAATTTTTTTAAGGGAAAATACAAGACGAATAAGTAAGTCAGTCGGCTAAGTATTTTATTATTAATTAAATTAATCAAAAAATGCAAAAGCACTAAACATCCGAACAGTTCGAATAATTATTTTCTAAAAAAGTGTCCCCTAAACAAATCGCACTATCACGACATTCGTGATGTTCCGCCTCCTTGGCTGACTTATCCTCTAAGAATATTATAGTAAAACGATTTTCGCAAACGACCCAAGTCCTATCTTGCCGACTGAAGCTGTCATACTGATAAATGTTAGTGTGATACCTGTCATGACTGTCAATGTAATTCTTGTTTGCGCTGTGTCTGTGTGCGTAATACTGTTCGTGTGTAAACTGTAAAATTTTGTTTACTAGTTCATACAAATGCAGAATTTGGTGTAGAAGACAGTAATATATTATTTGATGTAAATACTAAATCTGATTCTTCTTTATGATATTAATGAAATAAAGGTTGAAATAAGACATGCATTTTAGGTATTGGTCAAATAGTTGCCCAGTTGCCCACAGTGAGTGAATCGCACGAATTGTGGTGACAGTACAACAAATGTTGAAACATTGAATTATTGAATGAATCAAATAATTATCATCAATTAAAATGGCATTTTATTCTTGTAATCGATATAGATTAATAGTTTTACTACTACTCGTCTTGATTATGTGGCAATTCTTCAGGCTGTTGCCTGTTAAACACGCTACGCAATTATCTGAGGTAAGCAATTCATCTGTTCCCTTATTAATAATACCTTAGTTTATGAATCGTATGTATCTAAGGCTGAATATTACAATATAATTGCTTTGTTATAATTATACGGTCTGTCTTAATCAGAAGTGGTTTCTTGTTTTAATTTAAGATTAAACACAGTTACAATTACAATCCGGCACATGATTAAGCATATTGATTTAAAAGTTGAAATAATGCAGTTCATTTGTAAAGGAGTAAAAATTATTATTGTATTTAAGGTTGTCTTTTCGTTAGATACTTGTAGACCTAAATGTTATCTATTATGATAAGAGATTTTTATAAGTAATATTACAACATTTTCGTATGTTTCAAGTATGTCAGGTTAAAAGTGAAATTAGGGTCATTGTGCAAAAATGTAAATCACTCAAAACTCTAAGGTGTTATAAAAATATAAAGTATAGGTATTATATAAATATTGAGATAGTATAGCTTTACCTTATTTAATATAAAATAGTATAGGTATATATTACATTAAATAAGGTAAATATATTTATACCTATCTTTCCTTGATAGATAATAATTAAGTCTTGTTGCTGTATTGGTCAAGTGTATTCAACCTTAGCAGTTTTAATTAATCTTGCTAAATGTATCTTATCTGATATGCCTTTGATTAATTATTTGTTGTTTTAGTCTGGTATAGTGGAGTTAGAGGATGACAAGTACAATAAACATAAACAGGACAAGGTGAAAGTGAGGGTGTACTATGAAGCTCTCTGTCCTGACTCTAAACACTTCTTTGTCAGACATTTGGGTCCAGTGACAGAAAAACTTTCAGAGTTCCTCGATGTTACTTTAGTGCCTTATGGAAAGGCTACAGTAAGTATTTAAAATAATATTCATTAAATGTAAAGAACTTCTATATAATATATCGTTTTTATATTATAACATTATAATTATTTGGTTATGTATCAATTTGTTCATAATACTTTTTATTCCTATTAAGACCCATTGTAAAATAACTAACACCTATTTACTTTAACCACACATTTAAACTCAGTTGGGAGTGTCTTAACAGCTGGCATTTGGAATTGATTTAAATATTTTAATTATGTCTATTATTTTCCATGATAAAGGTGTTTATGTAAAAATACTAGCATGGAGCCATATTCAAATTAAATCAAAATCATTTATTGGAACAAAATCGAGTTTACTTTTTATTAGTTAGGGAAACTGTGTCACAACTTTTAGCGCCCACCTCCAAGATATTATTACAAACATTGTAAGTGCCCAGGCAATTTTTAAGGCTGTGTTGGTTGTAAATGTATATAACGTCACTGTTGATATTTCTTATAGACCAAAGAAGAGAATGGAAAGTATTTCTTTCAATGTCAGCATGGTGAAGAGGAGTGCTATGCTAACAAAATTCATGCATGTGCCATTGAGGCAGTGGCAAACATGACTACTGCTGTCAAGATAACTGAATGTATGATCTCAGATAATTTGGATTCTGATAAAGCTCTTACACGGGTAAATATATTATCATATTTAATGCTTGCAATATCTAATTATCCCAACACAAAATATAGTTTTTTTTTCTTGAAATGCTTAGCACTAGGTTGACTCATGAACTCAATTTTTTTTTAGTGTACTAAAGAAATGAAGATAGAAGCAGACCCAATCAATAATTGTGCTAATCATGAACATGGATCAGCATTGTTGAAAAAACATGGTGATGATACTCATATATTGAAGCCAACATTTATACCAACAATAACAATAAATGGTTCAAGAGATAATCAAGCTGCTATACTTAAAAATTTTCTATTAGAGGTATGCAAATTAATCAATATGCCATTGCCACCACCTTGTTTGTGACATACTAAATTTGATCGGCCAAACATGCACAATATACTACAGCATTTTATGTAAGATTATGAATTCTAATGTCTTGTCAATTGAAGCTCAAAAATGCAAATTGCTCTTAATATAACTTCCATGCAATTCAGTGAGTAATTAGAATGTGTGTGAATAACAATGGTTAATTTCATTTTTATCATGTGTATCATGTTGGATATTAATCTTAAACTATTTATATAAATAAACATAGCAAAGTACAACATCTGGTTTTATGTACTAATGTGCTGTGCCAAAAAAAAATATTTAATAGATGTTCTTTTATCACCAGCAAAGTAATAAAATCGCTATGTGTTTTTGGTATCTCTATATCACCCACAGTACTAATAACATGTAGCAAATTGCTCACAAAGCTGTCTTATTGCTACAAATATAATTGACAGTGATAAAAAAAGCTTTGTTTATGCACTAAGTCTTCTCTACAAAAGTTTTAAGAAGTGCAACAAAAAATTGAATAATTCTGAACTATTTAAATATTTAGTGCACAGTACTTAATTACCAAATGTCAAGTACTTTGCATGTAATAATTAAGTCAATAATATAAAAAATAATCTTAGTCAAAACTTACTTACCTACCTATATCAAATATTTTTGTAATCATTAATTTTTAATAGATGTTTTTTTGAAAGAAATAAAGCTAGAAAGGCTATTAAAATTACATTTAAAATTAAAACATGTCACTTGGGATCAGGGGACCATAAAGGGATTTTAAGTGCCCCATCTAAGAACCCCATGCAATGATATTAATAATACTGATTGTTCTTTCCACAAAATAATCTGAGATGGGGCAGACCAGATCCTTGAGTGCTCTGGCTTTTTTCACTTAGTATAAATCCCAAGGTGATATGTTTATTTATTTCTTTAAAACGACTTATTTAAGTTATAATGGGTTGTGTTTCCTAAAACCGAATAATTCAGTGAACAAATAATCTTATAACATTTATGTAAATGTCCCAACTGCTAATGGTTGTGTATTTATTTAGTCATACAATGTTTTTTACCTACTGTTGTATTTTTATACTTTTAATTTACTGTATTCCAATCAAATTCTTCCCATGACTATTGTTGTAATGGTCACCTTTAAAATTAAATATAATTTATACGTAAACATAATTAAATATTCATATAAAATTAAAGTCTGAATAAAATAAGTAGTTATCAATCTGCTTTGATTCATTTATATTGAGGTTGACATAGAATAACAATAAGTACTGTACCTACATTTGGTACAAGGTGCACGTTGATATCACCATGTATGTATTTATTTATGACAATTATTACTCTGCTTTAAGTGTAAATGTAATGCAATACTCCTTATTTTATATAAGTTGACATGTTGATGCAAGGATTTATTGTGTGTATTCAATTATATTCAAACAATGTACACTTGTTAAATGAAATGATGACTATTAGTTATTTTGTTAAACGTTTTCGGTTCTGTAAATACGTGATTACGCAACAAAAACCGTATTTATCTCAAAACAAACTAAAAAGAGGGTTATTAATGGTGATGGGACCATGTGTTAATCATCTAAGTAAATATCTACCGACATTAGTAGACCATAAAGCTTCTAATATCTGACAAACATTGTTAGATATATATTGAGAAAGTCGGTAGGTATTCCAAGAATTACCAAAAGTTACGTAGCAGTATACCTACTTCATTAGGAATAATATTAGACATTCAGGAAGCCCTTATTTACAATCCGTTCATCGAATTTTGATTTTAATCAGGTGCATTGGTGATGTGAAAAATGTCAGCTGCAGCAAGCAGTTGGTATAAACGGTTTTTCTTTTAATGCTATCTTTAAGCTTACAGAATGGATCACCAAATCGGTAGAGTAAAATAAACAATATTTGTTTTTCTAATGTTATAACTAATGGAGTTCAGGTATAAATAACACCACGTGTATACATACGCTAGTGCCCCCCAGTGCTAAATGTGATAAAGTCAGTCTAGTGAGGCTAGGTGTTTAGTTTCTCTGCTATAATAAAAACTTTCCTAAGTACCTTACCTTTATTAATTTTGTATGTTTTTTTTATTTGCCAAAAATGTATCTAACTATTTGTATTATCCTATTGGAAACATGTTATAAGTATTTTTAGACGTCTAAGTAATAAATATTTAACCAAAATGTCCTAAATTATTATTGTAATTTATTGGTAGGTGGGTAGGTACTTCATTCAGTGGACTAAACGCATTAGTTACATTGTGTAATCAGGTATTATTATATATATACTTGCATATTATTGTTAAGTATACCTATTTAATATGATACTTATAACATGGTCTGTTAGGTGAGTGTCAAGTTCCAGCCCCCTTACCATCAACTCTTTAAGCAGAACAGTTTACGTTGTGGAAGCGAGACGCTGCATTACACTGCACGTAGCCGGTAGCGGCATCTCGCTTCTACATCGGAAAATGTCCTGCTTTAAGAGTTCACGGTAAGAGGGCACTACTGCTTATGAAATAGTGTACTTAATGATAACTATAGAAAAAGAAGGCTATTAAAATAGTTAAGGACAAGCGCGGATCCACCGTTGTGGCCACGATAGGTATGCCCACAACCCTAATAAATGTATAACGTCACTTTCACGGTCTATTGTGGTCCATAAGCTGGTAATATTATTATCAATGCCTGAATAAAGTAAAAGATTATAAATAAGAGTAGTTTAGAGTCAAGATATGCAAACAAACACACATTTTCGAGTTGAGGGATTCATATCAGCGAATTCATACTCCGACTCGCACTTTGCCGATTTTCGGGTGGCTGTGACCACAACCTTTTTTGAGGACTAGATCCGCGCCTGCTTAAGGATCAATGTAACTTATATGGTTGGGACCTACTGTAAGTCTCCGTGTTCAGGGTCGTTATACTATTTACGACAATACCAAGTTCTAGTGATTAAACTTCGAAATAATAAAAATCGAATTTTAAAGCTATCGTGGTCCAATATAGTTTCTCGCAAAGGTCATTTGAAGTTAAACGCTCGTACTAACTGTTTCATTTACGCCTTCAGCGTTTTCATATTACAAACTGGTCAAACAGCAGAGGGCGCTGCGAGTTTTTGTCCTTCATTGTAGGTTGTCACATTAAAAATGAAAGTATCATAGCATAAAAACTATTACAACACAGCGTTGTAATAGTTTTAATGGTATGATACTTTCATTTTTAATTCGAAATATGTGATTAGATATTAATCTACAGAATCACGTACTTACTTTGTGTTAAGCCTGGTACTCACTGGCGAGCTGCTACTGTAACCGTTGCACGTTACTGTTACCAAAAATCATTATCATATACCAAAAATGAGTACGTGGTTCGCGAACTGTAGACTAGAACCTCGTTACTGTACCAGTTACAGCTGGCTTTATTAGTAGGTACGCTCGGTAAGGGCGGTCGGCGGACATCGCGTACACAATAGAACCTCAAACTGTATCTGTTCAGTTACTAGACTTGCGCATAGTAGTACCTACGCGACTGAGATCACTCAGTCTAGTTCGCCGCTCCTAAATGAACTAGTTCGCTCTTCTAGTACGTCAGCTCCCAGCTCGGATCAGAGGAAGGCAGATCGCTCGCTCATTCGTTCGATCTTTTGTTGCATATTATATTTTTATCTTTACTTTTGAGGCGCATCAAAGGAACTAAAGAGCATAAGAGCGAGAGATCTGAGAACTAGTTTGCATAGTTATAGCGTTCGCGAAACACAAGACTATCAGTTACAGTTACAGCTCGTAAGTGAGTACCTGGCTTTTGCTTCTCTTGAGTCTTGTCATGTTCAACGACAGAATAATGCTACCATGGTACATTTTTAATGTTTGGAAAAGTATTTTATTTTTGAAATTTGTGTGATTTTGTTATATACCTATTTATTTGAAAATTAAAGTGTATGATTTTCAAGCCCAGTGTTTATTATTTTCTTGCCTAGCAGCCTATAGTGCGAGTATCTCCAAAAATCTTTGATTAAATGCCCCATTATGAAGAATATTATATATAAATAGGTATGTGCAGTCAACAACAAAAGTAGCTGACCATTAGCTCCACACACACAAACACAAGCCTGTACGCACGCACTTACACACACACAGACACAATAAATTTTGAATTGTTTTTTTTTTAACCTCTGTTTAATTTTAGCTTTTATACTTATTTTTTTTTGTTATTATAGCTATAGTGTTATCTTATTTTAATAAACACTGTCATAACTACCTAATGTTGCCACATCTACTGGTAGGTACCGCAACTTTGGCCCCCAAGATACAGGCATCGCTTAGTTTGGGTGACTAATTTCTCTCATATACTATGGTTAATTATGAAAATAAACGAATGTTATTATTTGAATAGGTACCATTTTCTACTTGATGTAGGTTATATATATTATATATAGGTTACCTATATTTCTTTCTAATATTTGACATTAAGTTTCTTAACTTTTAATGATATTTCTGTTGCTGACTGTACATAATTGATGTAAATTAAATGACAAAGCGTAAATAATGATTTCCTGATACAAATAATGTTAACTACCTAATGTTAGCCTACTACACGGCTTTATTATTAGTGCACAAGTGTGACGCATCCTCCATTCCTTCAAATTCATTGATCCATGGGACAGTAAACCGACATAACCGGATAGAGATCAGGCAAGGCAGCATCAACTGTTTATGAATAGGTATTGATTCGTGAGTACGGTCACCCATCTAAACAGGCATGACTACAGTAAGCACAACTTTACTTCGCAGAATTACTTAAGTGTGCGGTAGCTACGAATCCCCAAAAATTAAAATAATGTAGTAACTACAATTTTTGTGAGTGTTTGGACTGATGTAGTCCTATTAAGAGAACTAAGCTCATTATAATGTAGGTAGCGAACCAAGAATACCTATAAGTAAAATAGACGGTAATAAAAATCTTCTTCTTATCGTATGGTTGATGAACAACCTAGTGTCAGACTGTGTCCTACTGTCAGTTTAAACCGCCTGTAGGCTTCTGACATGGCTTTACACACCGTTGAAAAATCTCTCAGGTGTGCCGTTTTCCTCACGATGTTTTCCCTCCAAGGCTCGGATACCGGTTTATTTTTCGAAACGTTATCGTCTTAAATACCTAAAGAACGTTTTGTTTCGGTTACGTTCGAAATGAACATTAAAAATAACGTTTTTGAAGAAGAACAAAATTAAATTGTTCTCGCTCAATAAAACGTTTTTAACCGTTTTTTTATTTCTTATTTAGGATTGTTCGAAACAAGTTTAGGAGAAGTAAGGGAGTACCTACCCCTTCGAAAAGGTCAGGTGAGAAGTACCCGAACCCGGCGTGCGTTTATGATCAGATGTATAGATGTGGAAGAAGCAAAAGAAATATGTCAGGATCGTAGCACATAGCGTTTTGTAGTTTCTGCCTACCCCTATGGGAGAACGGCGTGAGTTTATGTATGTATGTAGGTATTAATTAAATATGTACTTACTCGTAGTTCTTGTTGACATCCATCCATTTGACACTTGGATTTGTTTGTGTGATTATTGTATATGTAATATCATCATCATCATCAGCCGGAAGACGTCCACTGCTGGACAAAGGCCTCCCCCTTAGAACGCCATAATGAACGACAACTTGCCGTTTGCATCCACCGGTTGCCCGCAACTCTGACGATATCGTCGGTCCACCTGGTGGGAGGCCTGCCAACGCTGCGTCTTCCGGTTCGTGGTCGCCACTCGAGAACCTTTCTTCCCCAGCGGTTGTCAGTTCTTCGAGCGATATGGCCTGCCCACTGCCACTTCAACTTGCATATGCTTTGAGCTATGTCAGTGACCCTAGTTCTTTGGCGAATTTCCGTATTCCGGATCCTGTCGCGCAAAGAAACTCCGAGCATAGCTCTCTCCATAGCTCGTTGAGTGACTCTGAGCCTCTCTAAAAGGCCAAACGTTAGCGACCACGTCTCAGAGCCATACGTCATCACTGGCAACACACACTGGTTAAAAACCTTCGTCTTCAGACACTGCGGAATTTTGGACGAGAAGATGTCGCGTAGTTTCCCGAACGCTGCCCATCCGAGTTGGATTCTTCGGGCGACCTCTTTGTCGAAGTTGGACCTGCCTAACTGAACAGTTTGTCGCAGGTAGACATAGTGGTCAGCAACCTCGAGAGTATCGTTCCCAACGATAACCGGTACGGGTGCGACATGGACATTAGGCATGATCTTCGTCTTGTCCATGTTCATTTTAAGACCCACCTGTTAGGAAACGAGACTGAGGTCGCTGAGCATAGTATTGAGCTCCTCCAGCGATTCCGCCATGATAACTATATCATCGGCAAAACGAAGGTGAGTGATGTATTCGCCATTGATGTTGATGCCGGACCCGTTCCAGTCCAAGAGCTTGAAAACGTCCTCCAACGCATTTGTGAACAGTTTCGGAGAAATCACGTCTCCCTGTCTCACACCACGCTGCAGTTGGATTGGTTTCGTGCTCTCGTCCTGTAACCGGATCGACATGGTGGCGTTACTATACAAACACTTCAACACCTCGATATACCTATAGTCAATATGACATCGCTGAAGGGACTGCAACACAGCCCAGGTTTCGATTGAATCGAAGGCTTTTTCATAGTCCACAAACGCTAGACACAGTGGCCGATTATACTCCTCGGTCTTCTGTATAATCTGGCGGAGCGTGTGGATGTGGTCTATGGTGCTAAAGCCTTTTCGGAAGCCGGCTTGTTCGGGAGGCTGGAAGTCATCAAGCTTGCGTTCGAGATGGTTCGTAATGACTCTCGAAAACAGCTTATACACATGGCTCAGGAGCGAGATGGGTCTATAATTCTTCAACAAGGTGTTGTCACCTTTTTTGAAGAAGAGCACCACCACACTCCTGTGCCATGCTTGTGGCGTAGTACCCTCGAGTATGACGGAATCGAATAGCTTCTGGAGGACTAAAAGTACCGGTTTTCCAACCGCTCTCAGAAGCTCCGTTGTAATTCCGTCATCACCCGGCGCCTTGTTGTTCTTAAGCTGTTTCAGAGCCACTCTAATCTCGTACAGGCTGATGTCTGGGATGTCCTTAGTGTAGTGTCGGGTCAGTTTAGCTCTAGAGTCCTGAGCTACGCTGACAACGGGTTCCCGTGTCGAGGTGTACAGCTGTCCGTAAAACCTCTCGAGCTCTCTCAATATTTCCGGTTTCGATGCGATGATACTGCCATCGTCGATCTTCAGCTTCGTCATTTGGCTTTTCCCAACAGACGAATTCCTCGCGAACACTTTGGAGCCCTGGTTCCGCTCAATTGCGTCCTTAATACGGGCAGTATTAAAGGAGCGCAAATCGTGACGCGTGGAGATAGAAATTCGCCTATTGAGTTGACCGTATTCCGACATGTCAGCTGAAGATTGCAGTCTCATCGCATTCCGGGCTTCCATTAACTTAATGGTTTTATTGGAGAGCTTCTGAGGTTTTCTGCGGCGTGGGGTTCTAAAGAACTGGGACCCCACTGCTTGGACAGCTTCCACCAACCCGTTGTTTATCTCGTCCGCTGTTTCGCATTCGGCTAGGCACTGGAAACGATTACGCAGCTCGAGTTGAAAGCTTTCGGGGTTCTGGATCTGGGCAGGACCAGGACGGAGCGTGGACTTCATCAGACGAGACCGTTCAAGCTTAACATGGATATTCAGTGTGCCTCTGACAATACGATGATCGCTACCGGTTTTCACCTTCCCGATCACAGAGACATCACTGAATATACGCTTCTTGGTCGTCATGATGAAGTCGATCTCATTTTTGGCTGAACCATCGGGGCTAATCCACGTCCACTTCCTGGATGGTCGCTTCTGGAAGAAGGAGTTCATCAAATAGAGTTCTTCCTTCTCCATGAAGTCGACCAGCCGCTGGCCCCTCTGGTTCCGCTGCCCATATCCAAACGACCCTACTCTCAACTCATCGCCATTCTGAGTGCCCACCTTAGCGTTGAAGTCCCCCATAACAACGGTGAAGTATGTTTTGGAGGTATGCATGGCTTCTGAGATCTCCTCATACATAGCCTCTACTTCATCGTCAGGGTGTGTCGAGGTCGGCGCATATACCTGTATGACCTTCAACGAATACCGATCGGTGATTCTGAATATCAGGTAAGCTACCCTGCTCGACACACTATCGACTTTTACCACGTTATTAATGAGGGACTTACGGACGAGAAACCCAACACAACCCTGGGACTTTCGGTCTCCTTCCCGGAAGAAGAGCATGTTGCCGGAGTCAAGGATTATCGTATCCTGTCCCTCTCGTCGGATTTCAGATAATCCCATGATGTCCCAACGCAACCTGCTCAATTCTTCCTCCAGCTCGACAATCTTCTCATCGGTCCGAAGCGTGCGGACGTTGTGCGTTGCCAGGGCCAAAGTCCGGTGGGGGTGGTAGCGAGGAATCAACCGGTGATTCTTAGCACCCCCTGCTCCTCCGTTACCTGGCCCGCTAACATAGCCAGGGATAGAGGAGCTGCCGGGTACTGGGGGCCGTGGCAAAATTGTGTTTCATTTGGGGGGGGGGGGGGGTTGCCATAATCCCCACGCTTGGCAAGCGGCTTGGGGATCGCAGTATTGGTGGTCAAGTTACAGAAGACTCTGCTGCCCATCTTCTGGTTTTTTCCCTTAGTCGCCTCTTACGACACCCACGGGAGGAAAGGGGGTGGTCAATTCTAGGCCGGATACCACACGGCAATATGTATAATGTAATATGAATAAATTATTTTTATTCTTTTTCGTCCCATTTTCGCCCGAAGCAAAATTTACCGCCAAACAACTAATTTATTTTAATCACTCGCGAGTCGTAACAGTGACACTGTGACACAAGAGACAACTGTGTTGAATGATGCAATGACGTAAATGCATGCGGCTTAGCTTAACTAAACAAGTTCATACCTACTTGTCGCCGCACCGCCGCGCCGCGCCGCACGGTCCGCGCGGCACTGCCTTGCGGAATAAACCGGTTTTTGATACTTTTGAAAACGTTCTCATTTCGTTTTCCGTTCCGAACAAAATGTTGTACAAAGAACTGTTAAAAACGTTTTAAAAACGTTTTTTTAAATAACGTTTCCGAGCCCTGTTTCCCTCACCGTTTTTAGCAACTGATAACTAATTTGTTATACGCACATGAATTCGAAAAGACATTGGTGCGTGCCGGGGTTTGAACTTGCGACTTTGACTTGGCAGTCCTACGGTCATACCACTGGGCTATCAATGCTTAGGTGATATAAATAAAAATATTTTTAAAGGAACATACGGACCTACACCTGCTTGCAGTACTTAACTAAAATATGAAAAAGTAAGTATATACCTAGACTGTCCTAGACAGTGAATATGTTAATCACATAACAGTTGGTTTGTTAACACGTACGGTACGTAAGCTAGGCACATTACCTAATCGTCCCACGGCATGCTCCTCGCAGTCCGCGTGGGTTAGCCTACGGTCATTAATCATTTGCATCAAGCTCCCACTTTTCCATATTGTGTACGAAGGCAATAAATTAGCAGCTTTCCACCTTTTTTCGTGACTCACCGTACAAAGTAAACGAGCGACTTCAGTCAATTCAATTTCAAACCCGTTCTGACAACATCAATTTGCTGCGTCTAAATGGCTACCTTTGCTCCGGAAACCATTTCAAACACAACAATAAATCTTCACTGAAATCACGGTCTAATTTCGTAAAAGCCCCGTCTCGCTTTGCTAATTAATATGAATGGCATTTGCATCCGGCTTTTTCTCGCGTACACCATTTCCAACTATTGTTTTGCAAAGATTCTCACAATTTATTCCTGTTTTTACCCGACTGCGCATCGTGAAGGAGGGTGGGTTATTGAGATTAATAAAATACAACTTGTTTTATGACTATACTTAAATTAGTCTTGCGTACTCCTTTGGTAATTAATTGGAACGTTTGTCAAGGGTAAGATTTATGTATCTACCTGATAATATTTATCTTTATACTCAATAACCTAATTAAATTATGAAAGTAGGTAATAAAACATTAAAATATTTTTTACGGTTGTATATGAAGTAGGCAGATCCAACAGCTGCATACCCAGGTAGTGTCAAGGAACAGTATCAGGAAATGGAATAGTGGACAGGGAGCTAAAGGTTTGAATAAACACTTCTGCAAAAAGTTTGTCGTGTTTATGTTCGTACCTATGTTGGTATGAAATTTGGTTAAATAAATAAATATATTTTAAATTAACATAGCCAAAAAACAAAACATAATTGTATTAAAGTATTTTGGCGCCGATGCGTTACCTCACGAAACGTCAAATAAGCAACAAAAAAATCCTTCAAATCTAATATCCACATTATTGCGTTACACTAAAGATAAGCCATGGATTCCAAAGACACCTTTCCCGACCTATCTTACGAAATCTATATAAATACTTAGATAATCTCATTGTGTGTCTGACAATCATTAGGTAGTTAAATATTCACGTTATATAGGTTCTATATTGGCGCCTTTAAAACGAAGGCAACTAGGTAATATTGCGTGGCATAAGAAACGACGAATACACAATGCTAAAACGCAATAAAAGCATACCTACGTTGGTCACGCACTCAGATCGAAATGAATACAAGGAACTGCTATCAGGTTTACCTGTCTATTACAGACCAGTGAAGCTAATAGGAACGCAATAAAGCCGCTTACGCACGGTCAACTGAGGTTTGCCCCGTTTGCCCGCCGCCTGTTTCGGCTTGACGCATCCGATCCCCGTCGTCTCTCGTTAAGCCAATGCACAAATCTAATGGATTTTTTATGTTGCCTGAAAACGTACCGATATGCATAAAATGGAAAATGCACCTTGCCAAAAAGATTTTACCCGAGCGCTATAAATCAGTTTTATTTTTAAACTGACCATTTTAGGTTTTTACACATTATTGACTTTTAAATAAATTGGTCTGATAGTGTTAGTCTGAGATCTATATCGGATGAAGCTGAACTAATATTTTTAATTTTACTTCATCATCATAGGTACCTACATAGAATCTAGATGCACAGGGTAGGTAGGTACATCACCATGAGTAGGTAACAGATCAATATTTCTATTTGTAACTACTACTACCTACCTACTTTTTAAAATGTAAAGTAAACTGAACAACATGAGCCTACAACGATATTTTCCGTGTACCTATAGTTCACCCTGTTTTCCATGTTTAGGGGATGTCGTAATTAGATAAATACGTACATACCTAGATGTTCGGTGGGCACGGGTGCAGACAGCCTCTGATATATGTATCTGTACGTGAATGCGAGCCGTGTACTCTCATTAAAACTTTCCTCAGGCTGGGCTTGCACGTGTTTTTAATTTTTATCGAGAGCACTCGTCGTTAGCGGGCGCGGGGCTCGCGCTGCGGCGTTCGGTGCTTTGATTGCGGTAATGACGTCTCTCCGACTCCGTCCTCTCCACTTGTCTCTTCTCACTATCTTCAAATGATTATTGCTTTACAAATTAATGATGTCCATATTTTAGTTACGTAAATTTGTTTGACTATCAAAAGCGAAGCTTTCAAAGATGTTTCTGAAGGCTGAAAGGTTTCATTAATCGTTCTCTTAGTGTATTTAGTTATAATAAGATACATTTATTTTATTTTATTTATGCATGGAATTGAAATCAGCCAACCTTAGAGCTAAAAGTTAAGAGCTTATGCGCTGGGTTATTAAAATAATATATTTTTTATAAAGACAACATTAAATATCTCAAAGTATCAGTCATGAAATTATTTTTAATTAATTGCTTTCAAGCTAGGATTATAGATCTACGTTTTGCAATCTTTTAAATGTTTTGATAGATTCCCATCTACCGTGTAGTAGTTATTAATCTAAAACTAAATACAGGGATGATTGACATACCTAAGTAAATAAAAGAAATAACTACGCATAAAGGACACTAATTCAACTATTAGGCTTTCGAGAAGCTGCCGTGTGCCAACATTTATTGTCAGAGGGTGCAGGGGTCGCAAGACAATCCAATTGCTCTTTCTCGCTTGGTCCGTTCCGTCTGTAGTGGACCAACTATACGAATTTATTGGTTTTGTAGGGTCCATTGTGTTATGAATCACTATTTAACTCTGGGTAGTGATTACCTTATACATTCTAATAGTATAGCGGAATATTTTAGTAAGCAGACTATTTGATAAATTTAATGTTATTTTTAGACATTTTGAATGTAGGCACTAGATTAACTTTTAGTACTTTTAGAATGTAGAGTACCTATGTCAGTAGTAACATAACATTACGCCTATATTCCCCAAAGAGGTAGGCAGAGGTACAAGTAGTAAGTTATATCTAATAAAACATACAATATACATTAAAAAAATGGGCAACTAAATTACCCATTGACAGTAGCTACGTATACTTTAAAAGCACATACCTACAAAGCGCATAATAACTACTTCAAAAAAGGAATTCAATGTAGTATGGTCCTCGGAGAGTAGTATTGAGGAAAATTGTGTTAGATGATTTTCTGAAATAATTACTTAGAAATATATGTTGTCTTTAACATGAGTAGTTATTAGAGATGCTGTTGACGCGTGTACAAGACGCCCTCTTATCTCAGCTGGGCGCTCGGCGCTCAAACTTCGGCGCTACGCTTGTGAGCGCGCCACTACGACTACGTGTGTGAAAGTTTACTTGTTACCCCGAGTCAGCAATAGTCAGACGAGTTTACATACAATAGAAATATTGTAAAAAGTTCCTACCAAAACTAGTCAACAGTTTTGCCAGGACGTCGTATAACTGAATTTTACGAGAGAACGTTTTTAGTTATGTGTTTACCATATCAAGTACTTAGTTTAAAATGATTCCTTGTAATTTGGTTTTGTAGAACTGTTGTTTGTGTGCTTGCTTGATTGTTCGCATATGTTATTGATGTTCTAATAATAGGGTTAACCTGGTGAGCCTTAATCCTTCCCAGGTTTACAGACCGGATACCTAGATACATAATGCACAAGGTTTGGTAGGTTTAAACGAAATTAAAAAAAAAAATTGAATTGTCAGAATGCGCATGCACAGCTAACGATCGCACAGTTGCAGGATGCAGCCGACAGGGAAGCAACAAATCCTCTTAGGCACGGTCACTGGCAGCGCCTATCGGCCCAGTTGCCGACGCAAACAACTCTAATGGATTTTTCATGTCGATTGAACATAGCATAGGTATAAATGCGTGGAAGATAATCGAATATTGGAAAAACACTGTCGTTCCACGGAGTACGGATCAACTACTCGCTATACGCAACTTTTAATATGTTACGTGCCAGTAACGGTACAGTATATATGTACGTAGGTAGTATGATTATAACGATACGCATAAGTTATTAGATATACATAAACATAGAATGTAATGTTTTTAAAAATAGTATCTTATGTTTTTAATATATGCACGGTTTTTTTGCATCTTCATATTCAAATATAAATATATTATACTTATTATTGGAACACTATCTTACCTCACACATCAAAACATCTATTTCATGTTCAATGAGCTTACCTTTACAAGTTAAGCGTGATTTCACAAGCTGTCTTCAAACCATTAATCATTATTAAGTCTGATATCGCCGGGCTGCCTTGCGGGCGAACATTGCAAATTATGACATAATTTTATAATTATTATTGTGTAGAGCACAATAGAGGAGGGCGCCTAAAGCACGTAAGCTCCCATTCATTGTTCATGGGAAACAATTTATGATTGTTACCAAGTTGGAAAATGACTGGGGAAAAACTGTCATTCTTGCTTGTCTGAAATAAAAGTACAGTAAAAACAGTATCGTAGTCGTAGAGTAAGTTATATCACCACCATCTGACTCTATACTGCGAGTATGTAGGACATGTAGGTACTTAGTTTCCTATAGGAATAGTGATGTTGAGTATTTTTATCTACTTACGATTATTTTCCCCTAGGAGAAACTGCTATACCTACAGAAGGCTAATCCTACACTTGAGCACAGTTAATCTCTCAGAGCTAAAATACTTTTCTCTGTGCTTTTAAACTTTTGTAATTAGTAAATGCTTTCAGATAGAGCTAGCCATATATTATAGAACTAAAATAAGTATAGTGCCAACATATTAAGTGCTACATAAAATGCACCTATTAGGTAAAGATATGAAAGTGAAGTAACTACTGTTAATCTTATTATAATGGCTTGATGATGGTAATGGTTATGGTGTAATTGTAGTAGTCGAATTATGTGTAGATATAGATATCACACATATAAAATCCAAATAATAAGTAAGAAAGAATTCAATTTAAGTAGAGCAATAATTTAATTAATTACAATAGTAAATAAAAAAGTATTTAACATAAACAGTCTATAATTTTATAATAGTCAACCTGCCTCAATAGTTGGATATTATTATAGTTATATATAGAGATTTTACTATTATTGATGAACGAAAATTAATAACAATGATTCCATCATGTTTGTCGCCAGCTGTATTACAAAATTGCATGCGTAAGCCAGTAGCATTGGGTCAATTACCGTTGAGGACAACAACTGGTTATTAATTTTGTAATCACAGGGTTCTAACTACAAATTGTCTTACAAATGGCGGCTAAATCGTCACCTCCCTGTCTATAATTAATTTCAAGTCTATTTTTAAATAATAGGTTATTAAAACCCGCTTTCCACTTGTCAATGGCAATGTACGGCTACTGCAGAACTTGGTTAGGTTATTAAATGTTCCTCATCTATATGGTACATCATAATACATATTGGCTTATAAAATCTCACTCATATTCACTAGAATATTAAAGTGGCAAAACATTTAAATGTATTAAGCCTCAACTTTCGTAATAACTCCACATTTCCACAATACGGTCCGAAAGCTTCTCAAAACAGGGGTACCTTGCCGTCTCGCCAGGTTGAATAGAATACCTAACAAGTTATCTTAAGGCTGAGTTGCAACGCGTGTTTAGCTAGTTGCTTACTCATTCATGGTTGGAAAAGTTTCCACCTCATGATTACCGCTTGTGCTGCAAGCGTAACACCTCTAACGCGTTAATTGCTGGCTTTGGATAACTACCGCCTTAACTGTGTGATTTAGTTGGGGTGGAGTTGGCTTATAACTTATAAGTTGGCTTATATATATAACTTGTCTTATATTAATAAGACAAGTTAGTTGCGGTGGAGGTCCACAGGCGCGGAGGCTGCGGGCGCCATGTTCACGGGGACGCTGCCTGTGTTACTCGTATTGGTTGCGTGTGTTATTGGAGTTAAACAAAAACCGGTAAGATGTCCAAATTACGCTAGAAATAATCCTGTGGATGCCTTGTTGTAGTCTATTTGCACTTAAAATGTTAACCTTAAATTTACGATACTAGATAAACACATAGATTTATTATAATTTAAAATTTATTTAGTTGATGCAAATAGGCTATGATAATGAAATAATGGGATTAGGCTTCTTATCTGTTTTAATCTGAAAGAGGGTAGTGTTGTATATAGGAATACATATTTTTATTTTTAGTGTACAGTGAAATTCGTCCCTTGTAAGTTTATGAAGTGTTTGTGAAGGTACAGCTGATAGATGGATGTCGGCGCGCGTCGAGCGACACTATTGCTCAACGTCGTCAAACGCGAATACGTAATGCATCGTGTGCGCTGCGGCTCAGCTACCCGGCCTCCGCTCTTGTCTCCAATGATACACGACAATACATTTTTTGTAAATTTTATCACGACACGTAATATATCCAATTGTCTTTGTTGTATTACCTCTTTGTCGAGGACGCGTGCAACAATCAAAACTACAAATCCTTACTAGCATTTTTGTCATCAACCACAATGATAATAATATAATTAAATATGTAGGTAAAAAGCTACACAGGTTACTTCAGTGTCATGTCAAAGTCGTTAAAAATTTGACCTTGAGTGAAGTAATACAAATTACAAACATTTCGTATGAAATATTAACTTTATACTTGACATTATTTGATCTTGTAAAATCGGTCAACTAGTGTTTCTTATGTACTTAGTGAATACAGTAGCGTTACAGTGGAGACAGACTCGCACCATTTAAATTAATATTTAACATTATGATACAAGTTGATGCGCATCGGGGTGGACCCGGGGGAATTGCGACTTAATATTTTCTTTGAGAATGTTATCTCATTTTTAATATTGAAACGACTTATTTCCCCCACGTTGTTCACAAAGGTAGTCGCGTAGATCAAGAGGCCGGGGAGTCTCAGTGGTTCGCCCACTACACTTAATAATGCAGACATAAAATGATTTAATAAGAAAATATCTTTAAACTTTGTAAATCCTGTGTTTGTTAGGTTGGCTAAAGTTTGATTTTCTGCTATTCTCCTATAATATGGTTTGTTATATGATTGCTCGTTTCTGTTGCTGTGTAAACTTACAAGTTTCAGTTAATAATTTTTTAAGTAGCTAAATAATGTATTTTTTAGAACTATTATTGACCTTTTTGTGATGTAGGTTTATAACAGTACGTAGTTAGGTACATGTAAAAAACAATTGTATGTGTTAACTACATTTCCATTACAGGTTTTCAGTGACGAAATCAAAGAAATAATACAAACTGTTCACGACGAATGTGTCGCTAAAACAGGGGTTGCCGAGGGTGAGTGTTCAAAAGAAAATTTTATTCTCCTTTGTTCTATGTTAGCATGCGAATGACGCGGAGCAATCGGCGCGGCTAAGCTGCGAGCCTGTGACCCACAGTCTTAGAGATGGCTAGAGCAGTACAAGATAACGTTTATTATTAACACTAGTAGACATAAACACTATCAATATTATTATTTTATTATGCTAATGTTTTTGTCTTGCCAATAAAAACGTACGTACGTAGATTTTTATCCTTTTTCCATAAAAAATATGCCATGTAGGTCATGACATCTATTCCACTAGCATTGTTTTGAAATACAATGTCTCATGTTTGCGTACATTAAAGAGTCTTTATTCTTACTTGCCCCCAGAGGATATAACGAATTGCGAAAACGGCATATTTAAGGAGGACGTGAAATTGAAGTGCTATATGTTTTGCCTGCTGGAGGAAGCGAGTCTCGTGAGTTATCTGCCTTTTGTTTGTTTCTCTCTTCACCCCTGCCGTGTATACGAAATTAGATACAAACAGGCATTTAATTTATTTTTAATTCAATTCGTTTGCTTTGCATTTAAACGTGTATACACATGCTACTTTCATGTTTCGCGTAATTAAATACCGACTAGAATGAATCTTTGTTCAGTATTTATTATTTGGTATTCGTTGTAATACTTGTATTAACTTATTTTCAGGTTGACGAGAACGATGTTGTGGACTATGATTTGCTGGTCAGTCTGATTCCAGATGAATACTACGACAGGACTGCTAAAATGATATTTTCGTGTAAACATCTTGGTAAGCGCTAGCAGTGTTGTAAAAATTAATATAAAACTAGTATTAAATGGAAGTTAGAATGAGTTCGCATAAGAGAAAAGAATTTATTGTAAAAATAACGTCCATATTATAATAATACTTACGCTTAGGCAGCATGCTTAAATTCCCATATATTATTTTTTTTTTTGGTTATATTTGATTCGGGTCCCAAATCTTTTAGCCCCATCTGAATCTTATTCGATTGTTTATACATTGCGTCTATCCATCTAAAATAACTCTTCAGTCGGTCAGTTTAGTCAGCCCAAAAGTGGTGCAGTTACCAGTTGATCTATTCATTAGTTTGACGACCTGATTGGCGCAGTGGCTAAGCGATGGGACTGCTGCGCTAGGGGTCGATTCTCGATTCCCGCACGGGACAAAAATTGTGTGATTCGCAGATGTTT
The DNA here is from genome assembly GCA_905340225.1 of Abrostola tripartita. Taxonomy (NCBI): domain Eukaryota; kingdom Metazoa; phylum Arthropoda; class Insecta; order Lepidoptera; family Noctuidae; genus Abrostola; species Abrostola tripartita. Next base: position 8,463,630 of record HG996487.1, on the reverse strand, counting down.
GTTCCGCGTCTGGGCAATTTTGTATGTGATGTTTCATGTTTGTGAAACGCACCTACGATACAGGAGAAATTCCTAATGTGGGGCGAAGATATTACTTATTAAAAAAAATAATTATTGAGGCTGAAAAAATCTAAAAAGATAATTTTCTTATAACTTTCCTTATTTTTTAAACATGTAGTCGTCAAGTGCATGTGTAGGTGAATAGTTAGTGAATATATCTATTCAATTAAACGCACTTGGCTTTAAACAACTTCTAATTTTCACCACGTGTTTTTAAACAGTTACCTAGCCTTGTTTGTCTTAAAGGAGATCTTAGACAGATTTCCACTCGCTACTATCCTGACAAACGTATTTCACCTCATAGGTTTACAGTTCTGTTGATCTGGCCTCTTGCCAGAACATCTCCAATCGGGTCAGAATATGTTCGTCGAGGTCATCCCCTTCAGACTATCTGATTACCACTCGCGTGACTCGCGTCATATTCCTGCTGCATCAAACATTAGTTCTACATGCCCTAACCATCATCAACACTACATTGTCATCTAACCATTTCCGCTCTATAGCCTGATCATTGTATTAAATTAAAACATGTGGCCCATTTAATTTTAACATGCGTCGCCAATTAATTGGTTGATGGTTCTATATGGTCGAATTCCTATATCATGTTATGTATGTTTGTAAGTATATCTGTCAAACAATTAATATTTGTTATTCACTAAAGTTCTTTTATGTAAAAGTACATTTTCCCCGTATTGTTTTAGATACGCCCGACAAAGACAAATGTCAAAGGGCGTTTGATGTTCATAAATGCTCTTACGATAAGGATCCAGAAGTAAGTATAATTATGATACTATATTTGTGTTATAGTATTGAATATAAACCTACTCGTAGAAGGCAACATGTTGAAAAAAAAACAAATGATTTAAAGCTTATGCCAACAGGAAAGAAGAAAGAATCACCACCTCATCATTCACCTTAAAAAAATATAGATACTTGATGGGGTTTTATACAATCTACAATATGCCAACTACTCCATTAATGTACATATTACTAGAGAAACTATTAAAAATCAGCGTTGTTTTATTAAAAAATGTTTCACATACATCTTTAAAAACTTAAGCTAAACTTAAATGTAAACCTTTATAACTTCAAATAGTAAAGTACACCAATACCCACAGCGTAATATGATAAAAAATGTTACTAAGTATATCTAAATCCTTAAATAGACAAATACATAAATAATTTAAACTTTAATCTTTACAAAAAAACAATAGATCCGGATTCCGTAGTTAGATTGATGATTCTTGCCCTTTCATTTTATTTTCAGTTATACTTCTTATTTTAAGCCGTGAGTGAGTAAGCAACTAGCGAGTGAATGTGATTAAAGAAATAATAACAACTTTTTGTATTAAACTGATGTTTTATTTGTGCCGTGTGGTATCCGGCCTAGAATTGACCAACCCTTTCCTCCTGTGGGTGTCGTAAGAGGCGACTAAGGGAAAATCCAGAAGATGGGCAGCAGCGTCTTCTGTAACTTGATCACCAATAAGTAGAACTACTAATTATGTTTTTTATATCGACATACGTTGATCCCCGTATAAACTCTAAGTAGAAAGAGTGACTACCTAATTACTTCACTTATGTGCAGTAATTAAAACACATACCTCACAAATTCTGTAGATCCAGTTAAATTTCTTTAATGTAAATAAATAAAATACAGCTTGTCTTATTCCTACTCTGTAGTGAAAGAAAACATTTAGGTACTTGTAAATAAAGACGTAATTTGGCGTTAGCCGCAGGCCCTCAGACCGTCTATTTTTTTTTATAAAATCTCGTTCAAATTTATTCAGATCTTGAAAGAAGTATAATGCTAAGGAATTAATTTGCTTCACGAGATATAATTTGTTCGCGGAAAAATAAATGAGTTGCAATCTTGTAAAACGTGTAATTGTGATCTTTAGTGACCCAACGAATATTAAATTTAAAAGGACTTGGAGTAGAAAGCCGTTTGGCCTACCGCGTTTTCCTACTTAACCTTTTTTATTCATTATAAATATACTTAACATACGCATGTACGTAATTAAGTTTAAACAAAAACTTAATTATATTATTTCATTAGGTAGGCATTATTGCTACCATACTTTACATAATTATAAATAATATAAACTAAAGGAACATCAGAATTTGTTATCAATTCATATTACATATGTTACTAGGTACCGAATTTATAACCAAAACTTAGAATAAAACTTAATTCATATATTTTCGCAATGCTTAAACAACGCATAAGTATAGAATATGGTGACAATGTTAGCAAAAGTAGAAAGTGAACTTGCAAACCTACATTACAATAGAAGGGCAGGTTATTTAACAGCAAAACGTCATTTAAAAGACGGAAAAACCGAGGGTCGGAACATCTGCACATAAAGAGGCAATTTGGAGATTGCCGGGGGCGCACAACCGCCACGGAGAATTGTGCTCAAATGTATTCAAAATTAAAAAATGAAGAAAATATTGCTAGGAAATTCATTGCGGTAAAATAAACAGGAGTGGCTTGTTACTGTGGACAGCGTAGGGAGCGCGGCGGGACGCCATCGCGCGCCCCGACAACGTAGCCGCCGCGCTGTGCCCCGCACAAAGACGAAACTTCACCTCCAACCTCTACTTAAGAACTACTCAAGGTGCTGTCTCGGGAATTATGAAACTCTTAAACAGTAACTGGCTTTCATTCAATTTACAAACTCCCTTATATTTGATGGTGTTATATAAAATACAGGTTGTTCTAATTTAAAATGAGAAAATTGATTGCACCAGTTACCTGCAAGGCACGGGGAGCTGAAGGCGGTCACTCGGTAAAAGCAGCGGATATCGCAATTTGGCGCTGAGCCGCAGTAATGACGGCCTAGCTTGGACGTTGCGGTTGCGTACGTGCACTGGCTACACCAAATAGCTACAATCTACTGAAATTCTGTTGGACTTATTTTAAGAAATTATTCAGTGAATGTACCGCGTCCTATGTAGCTCAATGGCAATGTGCTCACATGAAGCGGAAGTCTGTACGTTGGTTTAATTTGTTATTGTAATAACTATAGTATAAAAAACACCAAAAACATAATTTATATATTTTAAATCGTTACACATATTTTAAAACTGCTGAATAATATAGCATTTTAAGTGTCTATGTGCTACGAAATGCTACGCACACTTGCTACGATGCTACATGTAGTACTACGATCCGTTCCGATTGGAATAGAAGTAGCCGATAGACTCACACTAATGCGACCGAAGCCGAACGCTGGACTTACTCCCAAATTATTCCGCTCCCTATACTGAATATTAATAGCTCTGACCATAATAGCATAGTGATTTGATAATCACAAACAGTAGATGTATAACAGGGTTAACGTATTATTAGATTATTTTGAATGTGATCGTTCTTCCTGGGTGATTACGGCTTCGAGTATTGAATGTAATATAGTAAACAGGTAGGTAGTAAATAGGTTAAGCATGAAACGTCGATCTTGGAAAACACTCTGGTAATAATGGTGTATCTGGTAAAATATTCATTTGGTCATTTAAAATAAAAATCATTGTGATGCATTCACCGAATTGCTACATCTCCGCAAAAAATGCAAGCGTTCCAAATTATTTGATGATGTTATCAAAAAACTAATAATTTATGTGAGTTGGGAACGTTAGTGAAACAAGCCAATTATCCAAATAAATTGAGTTAGCCGGTCCCCCCGCGCCGCGCGGCGCCCCCGGCGGGGCTGGCTCAAAGGAGAGTGTTGTGCTCCTTCGGAAAGGTGTTTGTTTCGGAGGCGCGCCGCAAAATGAATATTGATGACTTCATGGGGTCCGGAGATGATTTGCTGAAAAATTAGCTTCTTTCATCGTTTTATTGCCCTGCATCGTTTCGGAAGCGCCCTGATGAAGACTAATATAACCTCTAATTTTGCTTTGTAACGATCAACGTAGATTTATATGGGTCATTAAAATTGTGGATGATGATGGCTTTATTAATTCTTCGTTTGCATTTAGCCAAAGCATTATTATATACTTTTGACGGATTGTAAATAAAATAATCACTTTCGACAATTTACGAGTTCCTTAGTATAACTAATGGTAGCTTAGATACCCACTATTTATAAACGACAAGGTATAATATATCATCACCTGTTTCGGCGTGGGCAGATTTTTGCGTCGTGGGCGAAGTTGTGAGTCGTTAGTAAAAGTTCCATGCATATATAATAACAGCCTATAACTGTCCCACTGCAGGGCAAAGGCCTCTTCTCGTATAGAGAAGGATTGAGCATTGATCACCACGCTAGCTCACTGCGGGTTGGCGATTTCAGATAATTAAATCCAGGTTTCCTTACGATGTTTTCCGTCACCGTGAGTCAGTGGTGTCTTAGAATATCTAAGACAGTATTTATGACATTGAAAAAGTCACATTGATACTTACCTGGGTTTGAACCTGCAACCTCGTGCATAGAAATCCGGTATGTCAACCACTAGGCCACCACGACCCATGCATATGCATAAAGTAAAATTAATTAGTGGGCAAGAAATGGAAAAGTATTATTAAACACCTCTAGAATGTGTTATCAATATGGAATAGTGTTGATTAGAGTTGGCATAAATATGCAGTTGCGTTTACCGTACCGGTCACATCATAGACGCGTGTCATCTTGGTCGGCGTGACCAGAAGATACAATTTATATGCAAATTCAGTACAAGATACAAGCCACTGATGTCAGTGGGTGCCGGCAGTCTCCCCGCGCCGCGCCGCCGCTGCCGCCTGGCTCCCAGCTCATCCCACCTTCTGTGATAGCCTTTAAAATTACTTTTGCGCTCAGAATATTCATGTTGTATTGCTAATACACATAATTTTATAATATATTGCGTAGGTAGACAACCTTGCGGTGTCTAATATGTTGTTACCATGCAGTCCTAATACATTTAGATTTCTGTTCTCCTCCTGAACGTATAAGATTCGCAGAATATTTTACGTAGTGTAAAAGGTCAATGAATTGTAGTCCTTTGTATCAAACTGAATAAACATAAAACAAAATATATTTTGGAATAGACCGTAAATAAAAGAAGATTAAATTTCAGGGTGCTTGTTAATAACATAATCATAATTATTTGTTTCCTTTATAGAATTCAGAAAAATAAATATCGTATTATATTTACCTTGCGGGCGAGACTGTTGTTTCAGCCAAATTAAAAGTCCGCTCGCAGGTATATTGCTTTTCATTTAAACGTTTCTTACGAAGATAGTTTATTTTTCTTTTGTTCATTCTTTTATTTTTGTTAATCGTTCAGGCGAGTTGAACGAAGGTCAGTTTGGTGTTTACAAGCCTATGCCCCTAGTCACAGTGATTGTATCTTCATTCTGAGTCCACCCTGCTCGTATAAAGCTGGTAGAAAAGTAAATTGTCAGATGTGGTATTCGTTGATTATTGTGTCGATCATAATTTAATGAAGTTGATCTATCGGATAGGGTAATGCCATCCGAATTAACAACGAGGTGCCCCAGTTTTAAAAGTACCTCTATTGCCCATTAGTAAATATGTATAAATTAAGAATAATTCAACAGGTGTAGGTATGTTAACGTAATTAATATTGGTTTTGAGTAAATCCTGTTTTATTTGCACTCTCGAAAAAACGATAGTTGCCAACTGTAGCACATAGAACTGTAGGGGATACTTGCCTCGTGCGAAAATAGACACCTTACCATGATTTACATTCGTTAATTTTTTTTTATATCAATTTAAGTAATCAGTCTTTATTATTTACTTCGAACGCGAGTGCTAAATTATATTTTGTCCAGCTGATGTGGCGCGGCACTACGCTTGGTTTGCGTTTATACTTACGAGGCATTTTGCTCACCTTATATGAACGCATGAAATAGATAATTAATTATTTTATTAAAAAGCAAGTTATAGTTACACTAAGTTGTAAAAGCATGGAAGAAAAAAATCTGTTGCTTGTTAAAGAATTTGTTAGCGGCAACGTTCCGCTATAGCAAATCCTTTTTGATACGAATAGGTGCTTGCCATTTTTATTTGCAGCTAGATAGAAACTAACAACTGGGATCCAACAGACAAACTATGTGTAGGTATAGTTTTGTTGGATATACCTTACTGTGTACCTTTTATTAAACGTAATAAACTTAATTATCTATTCAATTGATGTTGGTAATTAAATCGTAAGTAACTAGTACTGAATACCTGTGAGATTTTACACAATATACGTAGACTGTTACTGAGGAGTCAAATAACATAGTAACAAAATGCCTCGTCCTCTCCCAAACTGTGTTCAAGTTTCTTTATTCCGTCGCACAAGCGCGTTGGCGACCGCTGGCTAAGCCAATTAGTGTCCACTTGGGTAAACACCGGCTCGTTAGCGGACTTGTGTGTTTTATTCAATTCAATTTGCCAGTTCCACCGCCACTTATTGATAGCACACACTTTTCTTTGTTCGCTCTTAATTTACTCTGGCTTCGTGTTCGCAACAATGGTCAAATATTAAACGATTGTCGTTTCGTTTTGATATCGCTTTTTTGTGTCGATTTCTTGATTGACTGTAACGTTTGAGTTACGACAATCGCTTCTTCATTTATATAACGTCATTAGATGCACGTCCTTTGAATTTAAGGTTCTTGGTTTTATTGTTTTTTTAATGGAATGTCATGTAGAGCTTGTATTAAGCTGTCCAGGCATAGTTAGGCAAATAACATAGTCCTGCGTCGTACTGATACCGCCATAGCGTCGCATCGCAGCCGAAAGTCCGCCGACGTGATTGTTAGAATTACAAGACGGCCATTGAGTCATCGCCACCCTTTATGAGGACCTAATTTATGTATGATGTAACAATAGTATGTCTTATAAAAAGTATCGGGCTAATGCATAGCGCTACCCAGTATAATGCGGCATCTCTATAAGGTAACGCGATCTGCCAAAGTTCTTTTCGTTTACGAGGAATTCTTAGGGTATCGAATCCAAGCATTAGATAAAAGTACTTAAGCAAGAATAAAATAAAGGCACTGCTGGCACAAGTTAATTATATGTAGCATATTAATGTGAATGGTGGTGAGGTGAGCACAACCAGTTCGGCGATCGGCACATCGCACATCGAAAGGATGTCGCGGGTCCCGCGGTAATCTAGTCCGTGACTTGCAAGTGGAATGCGTGGTTTTATTACCTCCCGGCAGGCGCGGGGAGGGGCGCCCCTCGTCGTTAGTAGTACCGCATTGTGCCGGTTATTGCCGCCCGCGACGAACCGCTCGTAGACGGCTGAACCCACGCGTCTACGTATCTCGATTACAGTTCATTGATATAATTTAAAAACAAAAATAGCGTCTTAATCATGTTTTAGGATCTGACAAATATAATACTTAGGATAAACTGATATGGATATATAGTACTGTACCTTTTTTGCCGACTTTTAATATTTACTCTATGCATAGCTTTTTAATAAAAAGCAAAATCAATTTTTATTTTTATTTATATATTTTCTGCCTGTTCTCGGGCACAAATGCATACTTTTATTGCTACTGAAAATCACTTAATAAAAACTCACTTCTACTTTTCGCGACCTTAAAGTCGAACTCGAGTCCTCGCTCTCAGTAACCGCACGTGAGTAACCGCCTACTACACCAATGAGTCTTTTAATTAACTGTACTAAATGTATCTTTTGTATAAAATAATATGTTTATTGTTTATAGCATCTTAAAATATAAGAAATATAAATTAGATAATCATAACCCTTTCGTTATCAACCTTCAACAGATAGTGTAAAAATTTTCATAATTCATACTGTGGCTTAGCACACAATGGGTTTCGTTCATTGAGTAGAAAATTATATGCAAAATCACGACGGAAGTCGCGAGCTGACGGAAAGGTTCAGCGGGGAATAATTAATATTGAGGCTTTGTGAAGTTTTTTTCATAATAACGAAGCATATTTCCCTCAAAACAGATTATCCCAATTTAATGTAACAACATTGTAGTAGGGGATTAATTTGGATCACGGCTATGCGCAATCCAAAGCCATTTTAAAAACATGGCGCGTCCATAATGATGGCTTGATGAGAGCCGCGTCAGTCTAGTGCAGCCCGCCCCTCACCACGATGCCCTTCTTGCCTCTATATAGTGTCAGCTTTTTACGTACTAGAAGTAGCTAAAAATAAATGTTATTGATGCTTGCAAAAAAGTCTCTACAAAACATAATTGTAAATTATAATTTCATGTAAATGCAACCAACTAGAACTATTCTGGCATTTTAATTATTATAGTAAACACAAACTAACGTTTTGGTTCATTGAATCAACGCTTGTATTGATGCATTTCATATAGAAAATTAATATTAATTGAGGGAACTACAGAAATAAACATGTTGATTAATATGATGTTGCATCAGTTGGATCGAATACGATTGCTTTCAGGTGGAAATACTATTAGAATTGGATTGATATCTGCTCCGTCCCCGGCTTTTACTGATTGCTGACGCAGCAGTATTACTAATCTAGGTATACACCTGTGTTATTACTTGCTTCTTGTGAGAGATGATATGGGAGTAGAATACATTAGGGTTGTAACACGACTAGGGAGAGGCATGAAGGTGTTTGTTTTTAAAGTTGACCGAAATATTATTTTAAATCCAGAACAAACAGAATATCCGACAGTTTTCCTACCTAATTAATGAAAGTTAAAAACTGATGGGGTCCAGCTGTCTCTGCACTACGTTATAGCTTATATCTGTAGCATGCAAATGTACATAAAACACTTCAGCAAGGTATACGTTTGTAGTAGAAAGTTATATTCGTTGTTACTAGTCCGAACAATTCTAACAAACAGCCAGCTTTTAACTTAATATTAATAGATCTTATAAGAGAGCTGTTTGCTTTGGAAGCAACTGGAGTGCATTTGTTGAAGTAGTAGGTACTTGTAGTTAACTACATGTTAACATGTTTGACAGTGAAAATTCGAGAGCAAACTGCGGGACACTTACTTGTTTCGTGATAGGCACACAGCGGCGACCTCACGCTTGAAGATGAGAATGTACTAACAAATGAACACTCCCGAGTCTGCAACGCATAACAATGTATTGCATAAACGAAACGCGAAGCGATTCTGGTACAACTTCCTCGGACTTCTTACTTTCATCACACTTCTAAACAACAATATTTTTAAATAAATTAGTGTTCACATATTTCAGCAATACTCGATAAAGCTGTACCTACAGTCCTATATCTTATAAATAAACCTTCTGAAGTCAATGCAGATATGATAAATATCTAAGATCCATTTTATCATATAAAATGTTACGAGTTATGGACAAAATCATGAACTGTTCAAATTTAATTACAAAAGTTATGTGATCACAATAATAGACACTCGAAACATCAGTCTGATAAAACATATTATTTTAGTTCCCCACATTTTTTTATACGTACAACATGGTACAAGTTGAGCAGAGTTTTTCGAAACTTTCCTTCTTTACTTATTTTGAGGACGGTCGGAGCGAGCGTCGAACTCCCTAACTCGTGTTATTGAATTTAATGTACCCTCCCCGTACCTAGCTCTATTCAGTGTCGATAAAATCACTTGGACCTGTTAGACATTACAGTGTGTGTTGATGTCCATATACGTACCGACGTGTCTAGCGACTAAGTGCCCTGAATTAGAGTTGCTCGAGTGAATGGAAGGAAAGTCTGTTTGCTTATTTGAAAGAGTTCCTTTTGATGTATCGTGTTTGTACAACACGTAAATGACATACGAACTAGATGAGGTGGCATGTAATTTTTTTCCTTCGGTTAACCGCAAAAGGTTTCTTTAAGCTAACATTTGCATTTGGAGTCGTCGTCGCCGTTTTGAATGTTTTGAAGAGACGCACTTTAATCACAGAGAACAGGTGGGAAGAGCCGACGAGCAATTTTAATATTGGAATTTCTTATCAAATTAATCTTTTTCTCGCAAATAGTAAAACAATATTTGTTTCATTCGGGCAATTTCGCTGAAGATTCGTTTGTGTTATATTTTTCAAAGAAATCCAAGATTAATCTGCGTTTATCCTGCTGTTTTATAAGAATTAGCATTTGTCGTAACCAATTTGCGTTGTTATCTTTTACGATTATACCTATCATCATAACTGATTTTAGTTAACGCTTGCGATTACATTATATCTAACTATATCCGCGAGACTTTTAATTTGAATTCTAAATACATTTTACCTAAATAATAAAATAACCGTCGATATACACAAATAATTGTATTTTTTATGGGTCCGTACCTCAAAAGGAAAAAACTGAACCCTTATAGGATCACTTTGTTGTCCGTCTGTCTGTCTATCAAGCCCCTCATCTCGGGAACGCGTGGAGGTATCGATTTGAAATTAAAACTATATACACATGTCTGCGGTCTCTTGAAGCTGTTAAAATCAAACTGCTAAGTTAACTAAAAAAGTAAGATACGGCTGTTTATGTCGCAAAAAACGTATATTTCGACACTCAAGCGAATCAAAATTCATAGGTTACTTGCCGTAGACCTATAACTACGAAATTTGGCAAGAAATATCGTTTTAAACTACAAGTACAGGGAAAAATCTGAAAACTTTACATATTTAATTAAATCACAAAAACACAACACAGGGTCTTTATGCAAGGAACAGGCGTCCAAATTTTGAAGTGAGTTAACCGTGTGATGCGGCGTATCGTATGAAAGGGCTTCATTTGCACAAACTTAAACAGATTTTTATGATGTATAGTTTTCGATTTATGACGAAAAATGAAAAAGATTCCTGAACTATATATTATGTAACTACCGATAAATTTGTACGGAACCCTCGGTGGGCGAGTCCGACTCGCACTTGTCCGGTTTTTTTACTATATCTTTACATTAAAACGTAGGAATGTTTTCAAAGTAGATAAAAAAAAACAACCAACTAAATTAAAACAAAAGCTGAAACTGTTGCAAGTATTAACTTAACATCTAGGCATTTATAGACCAAGTTTTACTGGGGAAAACTTCAAATTAGGTACTTACAATATATATACCTAAAATTATTAAATGGAATTTAAATAATTTAGACGTAAATTTGATTAATTTTGGTTTATCAATGACCCTCAAATTAACTTTTCCCTTGGTAAATAATCATTCGCATCGATATAATCTAAAGATCCGTGAATACCAACCGACAGGGTATCGAAAACTCTGAATGCTTGCACGTATTCAATTTTCTCGACTATATTTCACTTCGCTGGCATTCTTCGTTACTTTGCGAGGTCTCCACAAGAATGTCTCAAAACATATTTATCTAAAGAAACTCAATTACCGAGAGCATGATGTCAAATGTGTTAAAAAATCTGTCATATCATTTAAATAGCCGTCAGCAGTGTTTGTTTCGTATCAATATCCGGATTAGGTCGAATCAAATTTGGTTTGTAGGATCAGGATTTATGCAACGCTCTCAATTTCCTGCGACGACAGCGGAACATCCGGCATGCACCGCGCCCCTCGCCCCCGGCCGGCCCGCGCGCGCCCTCTGCCGCCGCAGCCGCCGCCGGCCCGAGCGTAAAATGGAGCGCGGGCATTTGCATAGCAGCACTCGAGCCGAGCGGACCGGCAAATTGTTGCCGCATCAATGGCCCGATCTATATTCCATATCTACCTTCAATAACTCTTGTTTTGTCGTATTGATCAAAATTCTGCTGAAATAGCACTTGAATTTACGATTTTTTATCCCCATATACAGATCGTTGTCCGTCTATCTGTTACAAATCATATTTTCATAATTTATACTTGCGGATTCAAAATCTATAAGGTTCTTAAGAAAAATCTGAAAAGCGTTAATTATTATTAATTGAATCACAAGAAACTAAAAATAAATTATTTACAGTTGGTAAACTAACCGCGACGACGTTGAGGTAAAGGGACAACAGTTTTGTAACGGCAAATGTAAATTTGTCCCGCAATTCAGTTTATCATTTCGTTAGAGCAATGTTCGTTGTTTTCATAGTTTATGAAGTTTGTATAGAATATCCAGCGTGAGTCCGACTCGCAATTAGCCGTTTTTTCGATAAGGTATATATTTTTAGTAAATAAGTAATCATAGCAGTTGGTTCTTTGCCTATTACTTTCATGGCACAAATACTTTCTCGCAAAATATGCAATTAATGACATAACATTTCTGGTTTCATAATACATATTTATAATAGATTAAAACTTGTCTACCTCTGAAGGTCTTTATCAGATCTCCAAATTGACACGGGACTATTTAAAAAAATACTCTTCCGAATAAAAGAAGAACAGTACTGTCGAATTGAGACCCTTTATTTAGTTAATAAAATGTTAATAAGTTGATACCAAAAATATTTTTTTAAACTCAAGCTTTTAAATCAGCTCGGCTCGAAGTACTAGTGAAGACTATTTAAACAAACCCAAACACGATGGGGTTGCATCATTTCGCTTTGACCACCTTCCGACTCCATCCTCAGACCAGCTCAAAAGTACCATAATATTGTATTGTCTACTATAATAACTTTCGTGAGCGTTATCCATATTATTTACTATACACGCCGGTTTTACTCACGTGTGTATTCGGGAATGCCCGACTAGTTTCGAACTCGAACGGAGTACTTATAAATGAGGTAGGTATTATCACCGAACCTATAATAAATATGCAAATTTTCATTTCAAGTGTATGTCAAAAGAGGTTTTACTTTAGATTGCAATGTTTGACCTAAACATTCTAACATACATACAAACCATGCTAGTTAAAAGCTTGGAAAAATACACTTCGTTTACTGTAGAAATCACGGAGTACCTGTACGTATTTGTTTTGATCTAAAATGAGGTACGTATCATGTTGTATATTAGCTTCTTATTGAATATAACACGTGCGGTAGGTAGTCGCTATCATTTTCAATAAACTAGTGAAAATTGTTAACACATCTCACGGCAGGCGGCTCAACCAAATGAAAAATGATATTATATGACAGTAATTGAATACATGATCAGAATACCTGATGCTAGCCCCTGCGTGTTGTGTACGACGTAACCATGTATATAACTAACTTTTAATTAACCGCTATCATTATTACATCGACCACCTAATTAAAAATTGTTTTATAATATACAAATTAATTTGAAAAGTACCTCATCAGCTGTTTGTTTACATAATGTCAGTTTTGGTTGAACTCTAAATGATTGATGTACGATATACATTATTGTATAGTTTGTATATATTATCGCACACACACATAAGTAGGTATATGCTTTTCTTCCGTATTTTGAAATTTGCTGTAGTCTAAATTTGTTTTAGTGTTTTGCACCATACAAAATCCCTGGAAAAATAGCGTTTTGACAGTTCATAAAAAGTATGCTAATTAATCAGTGCTGTCAAATAATGTGCATACTTACCTTTAGATACTACATAATAAAAGGGTAGATTGAAAGTTGTGATAAGTAATCGAGTGACCTTTTTGATTAGTTAACCTAATCTCTAGGTTTGTCTAGTAGATCAGATCAAGATTACAAATCTGGTCATTAGCTATTATCAAAAGTCAAACAATTTTTTTGTTGTGTAAGCCATCATCTTCGGGGTATAGAGTGAATAAAAAAATTGTAATTCTATTTCAATTTAATATGCAGATACGTCACTATGTATCACACATAGCTTCTCGTACATAGTCGTAATATTTTTGCGGAACGCGGCTTACTGTTAGACACGGGGTACATTCCGGTTCGTTTAAGTTTGACATTTGTAAGTCAACTGTTTGTGTAGCCTCTCCGTGTATGTCGCACGATGACAGAATTTGCAATGAAAATTTACTGTGTCAACGTGCATTGGTATTGTGAAGTGACATCTGGCTGGAAGCTGTACGTTCCAACAAACATAATGCTATCTCTGGTTGTGTAGCGGATATGTAGTGTTACTGTTGTGGTTGTATTAATCTGATGTTAAAATCTGTAAATATGATAGCTAAGCGTAAAGTTTAGTTAACAACTCGGATTTTGATCTTGTTTTCGGCAGTATCTATTCTTATAGTTAAACTATTCTTAAAGTTAAGTTGCATTTAGCGTACAGTACACAGTACAGTTTGCAAAGAATGTTTGTGTGCTAATCCTGACAATTCGTGAGAGCATATAACAGCTGTAGGGTTTTCATTTCTGCCTGTCATCAATTCCGAGTACAAACCGTAATGTTTGTTGTCGTAAACGCACCAAGGTAAAATTGCTACCTAAATATTTTAAATCGTAAAATCTGTTAGTCCTGGCGGAGTGACGGCGTGTTTGAGCTGCGGTCCTAAACAAATAGCGGGATTTAATGAGGCCAGAGTACCGCGAGCGGGGAATCTCGCCAGTTGCCCACTACCCTACCACTTGTTATTGTACCGTCCTTAAGTTGGAGTTTTTATGGTCGTATTGCCGCAGTTCTTGGACATTTTTTTCATTAATTAAATATTCATGTAGGTTTTATGTATCATGGTTAAAACATTCATATTAAATAAAACGTCTATTGTAACGGTTATCGGGCTGCCACATGATCAGTTACCCTATTCTCGGTATAACTGTATTACGTACGCAAAACGATTGTAATCCGACATCCGCGCAACTGAGGCAAACTGACAATATCATCTTTTCACAATACGGTATTTTTTGATGTGCATATTATGTATGGGTATAAGATAATGCTTATAACCAAAAATATCCTTTAGTCGTATATGATATATATATATATATATGTTATGAATACAGAAATAGTAGCTGAACACATAATCGAAATAAGATATACTTTTCAGCTTTATTTAATGTTGTAACTTAGACATCGAAGCAAACTAAGACCAACCTTTCGTGGTAAACTCTTTCTCCATTGCTTTCCAATTCCAATGCCTATAGGCAGAGGTTAATCAAAAACGGTGCTAAGTTGTAGCACCAAAATGTCTGTCAAATGCAGAGCGTTTTCCTAAATATGTTTTGTAACACTCCAAAGGTACATACAGTAGTTAGGAAAAGTCTAGCATCATCATCATTATCAGTCTATTTCCGTCCTCTGCTGGACATAGGCCTCTCCTATGACACGCCACTGAGCTCGATCATCGGCCTATGTTATTGACTTAAATAATGCCTGAACAGGTTATTCTCATCACAAAACAACCAGGTATTTATTTGTTCGCGACAAACAATGCTCTTTGTTGTATTTGAATTTTATAACCATTTTAAATGCTTTGTCGAATTTGAATATTAAATACATACAATATATTGTTTTATTTAATTAGTGGAAATATAAAATCAACGTTAATTAAAAACATTAAAATAGCGATGAACTATATACCCTAGTACCAGCGTATTGTTTGCTCCGGATTATTATGGATTCTCGAGCAAATGCTAAAACCCACCAGGGGCGCTCCTGGCACGAACATTACGGGTTTCTAAGCTGAAAGTTACATACATACTTATCTATTGAACTTGCTTTCCCCGTGAAGAACCTTGCAGAAATAGACAGAGACGTATGGATGGGAACCCACTATGCCTGTGTTTTACATTACAAGGTTTAGTTAAAATATCATTACCAAAAATATAACTGTTATGCTATTTGAAACTTTAGAATAATCTTGTAGCTACTCGATACACCATCAAGTTTCTTTTCGATTGTTAAACAGAGCCAATAGCGTGTTTTCTTGCTTTTGTTTTTCAATAAACGTTTTGTTTTATCAAGTTCTTCCTATCAAGTGAAGTCACCGACTTTGAAATTGCTTTTATTGTAAAGTAAAATGTTTTTAAGAATGGGTTTTGAAATACTTTCTATTTGCTTTCAATACTAATTACCATTCCGTTTCAGTTCGATTTTGTCGGCACCACTATGTGATTATGAATTGTAAATTGTAATATGAATGAGACTGAGCATGGCGATATTTTTTTTTGTATCTTTGTCAACAAACGTAATAAGATGGAGTAATCGTGTTTAGAAGAGTTCATGTAAATTCGTATGATGATAGGAATAGTCATATAGAAACTTATTATAATAGGTTCGGTGGTTGGCTACTAAACTAAATGTACTCATAGCAACAGCTGTGAAACTAATCTGCGAGATCCTACTAAATATCAACCCACGCGTCGTAGGTAACTTACTATAGTTTTTTGGATGGATCCAATATTCGTCCACGTTTAATAATATTAATGACGACTTAACGACTTTGACGACCTAATGGGCGCAGTGACTAAGCGATTGGACTGCTGCGCAATGGGTTGCGGGTTCGATTCTCGCACGGGACAAAAAATTGTGCGATCCGCAGATGTTTGTCCCGAGTCTGGGTGTTTGTGTATGTGATATTTCATGTTTGTGAAACGCTTCCACGATACAGGAGAAATTCCTAGAGTGGGGCGACGTGTTTTAAAAAAGAAAAAAAAAATGACGGCGGCAGAGTTGCTAGAGTTGCTCGCTGTATCAATTTTCGCGCATTATAGAGGCATATTTGTTGGGCTTCTGTCAGTAAACACCCTTACTAGATGTTTTATCGTAAAAAATTACTTGTATAGCTTGAATATAATTTAAATCAAACCATTGGGCCAACTGAACTTACTATGAATGCTGCCTCAAGACTATACAAATAAGCAATTAATTTAAGACTGCCCATTTAGCCATTCATCCACAGCAAATAATGAGGATGAGCGCGAAGACGGTGGACGGTCGGCCGCAGAAGAAGTACTAAAGAAACAGCTGCTACTGTGGCGCCGCGCTACTGCGAGATTCTACAGAACACGTACACACTAAGAGTGGTTAATACATTAAATCAACGTAAATCTGTATTGATTTAAAGTATTGTTACAATTTATCAAACTATATTTCTGCGGGCTACGAACTTTAGCAGTTGCTACGCCACGTTACATGTGTTATGCGACGTAGCATTCGCTACGCAATCTTTGCTTTTCATTTATTTGATCAGGTATCTTACAATTACAATCAATATTGGACAAAAGACTCAACATACCGTGACAATAAGAATAGTTTATAACTATGTAAAAGATCAACCGGACAGTCAGTTGATAGTAGCGTAGACAGCTTTGCGAGATATGATCAATCAAGTAATAATATTATTTATCATACTAGACAAACAAAAAGAGGTAAAATATTAATAAATATCTCAAAAAATTTCCACTCAGTCCAAACCATCAAAAAATGAAATACAACTACACTTGTTTACTGTACTGCAGCATAGTAACAGCATAACGTTAATCGAAAGCAAATACATTTAAATAAATAAACAACGAGCACGTATCGTCAGCTCTATATCAGGAAAACGCTGTCAGGCTTTCATTAAAATCTTTCGTTTCCGTATTATATGAACGTAGACTCTGAATACTAATGCACGTAGGATTGCACAACTTTATATTAATTTACTCGAAGAGTTTGTGATGCTCTCGCTGATTTATTTGTATTCATTACCAGAGGTAGGCATGCCCTCTGTTATTATAAAGATTGCGGTCAGTGCCAAAGGGACTTATTTATCATACAGATAGAAAAATGTTGCTGTTTTCTGGTTACGAGATTGGAAACAAACCCGATAGTTCGGTTACAGCGTTGTTCTGTGTTGTGATGTACATTTCGTTCGATGTAATGATTTTACAATTTGTGATAAACGGAAATTATGAAGTCCATAAAGAAATCCGGGGGAGAATATCCTACGCTTGTAACCCAGTTACACCCGTTACTGAAAAGGAATGTTAGCTGAGTAATTAAATAAAAAAGAACTATTGTAAATAAATATGTAACAGTGCTCAATTATAGGTTACGGAAATAAATTATTTATATTAATATTATTAATATTACTTAAAAAAGTGTTTCACATTCACGCATCGCATTAAATCATAATTACCCGAGGATTATTATATTTTAGACGATTCTACGCAACACA
Source organism: Abrostola tripartita (assembly GCA_905340225.1). Lineage (NCBI taxonomy): Eukaryota > Metazoa > Arthropoda > Insecta > Lepidoptera > Noctuidae > Abrostola > Abrostola tripartita. The sequence continues at coordinate 8,445,708 of HG996487.1, read as the reverse complement.
AAAATGCAAAAGTGACAATTAAAACATAATCAAATTTGTTTTACGCTGTTTCTAGTGCTGTTTAACTTATTTTGTCTTTGCTATTTGTAACAATAGTGATAGAAACAGTTATTAAATTCTTCATCTGTAAAATTGACGCTCCGCTATAAAAGCGGCAATAGAACATTTTAATTAGTTGCAACAGTTTGATAAAAGTTGTTCATTTTTGAGGTGGTGGTAGGACAGATCGTGAGAAGCAGTGCGGATCCAATTAAAAGCAACTGAGTCTACTTCCCATTGAAAGGTCGTACGAAGCACGTAATGTTTGCGGAATACTCTGATGACTCTGTTGCATAGGGCTGCCCCAAATGAATACAAGTAAATGTTTTATATGAATTATTGTTAGGATACAAAATATAATTCTGAAGTTGTTTAAAATCCGTTAATAAAATGTATAAAATACGTACGTACTGGTCGGATACTAAAACATAACTTTCACTGGTCATTAAGAAATCGTGATCTCCTTTTCACCTTCAACAACAACTAAAATTACTTAAAAAAAGATACTGACTCCTATCTAGGTATTTGGCTAGTAAAAAGCGCTTACCTTACAAAAAGGCTACTCCAGTTGCATAGCTGCAAATTATGGTCACATTACGAGGTAAATACACATATAGCATATTTTTAATATTTTCCGTTTAATGTTTGAATTTTATGTGTGGCCGTCTGGAAAAAGATAGGCACTTGTAAAAACATTACGTTGTTGGATTTAGAAACTACCTTTTTGAATTCGATTAATAATCAGACTCGTGTAGTCTTTGAAATAAAACTGTTAAGGTAGGCATTAAGGTCGTCGAGTTCAACCCTAGCGGCTCCTACCGCACATGCATTCATTTTTAATTCGATACAGTCGAAGTTTGGCACAAAGCGTGCGCTTGCGACGTGCACTGAATAGTCGCGTCAATCTCTTATTTATATTTAGATCGTGTAATTTAAAGCAAACTTTTAATTTCAATAAAAAAAGTTATAATAAAATATTTTTTAAATGTTCCATACTCGAATTGATAAAACGGATCCAATCGTCGGCTTTTTTCAGAAACGTACAATCTTCATAATTAAGAGGTAGTTGGCATAAGGAGTATAAGGGCTAGTTTGTTATAAAAAGGTTGAATTAATAATTAGGTACCTATATCAATTAATACTTAATTAGATAGTTTTGTTCACTCTTTTATGTGTTTATGCAAATAAAATTATAACTCTTTTACAGATTTTGTTTTTCTTGGCACTCAAAGTACGAAGGGTAAAACCCAATAATGAACGAAGCACAATTTTATGTAGGTAGAGGACATCTAAAACGAAATAGTGATTAAAAATCATTGGAAGGACCTAGGTACATTATTTTAGGACAACAAGAACGAGAGTTTTTTTCTACCTAGGGAGTTAATTAGTTTTTACTCTTATAGTTAGTTGTATAAAAAACAGAAGCCCAAAAATCGCGTAAATTTTCCTAAGGCAGTATTTCCCCGGAGTGTAGGTTTCCAATCGGCACTAGCGGGTCAGTCGAGAGTCAATGAAAAGCGGTAAAGTGGTGCTGCGGCGCTGATTAAAGCCTGAAGCAATCGCCCCGGAAAGTATTTATAGGTACACCTGTTCGTTAGCGGCGCAAGTCCCGGCCAACTCCTTGATTAGGCGCCGACGGGCGTTACTTCTCTTCTACAAGAAATAAAAGATTTTTCCCCTGCACGCCAATTGAAGAATCTTAGCAAGACAAAAGAATGCGAAGATATAAGTGCAATTTTCTAAGTATAATTAAATGTAGTATGTAAGAACATGAGACACCTTTTCTTGCTTTCAAATGTCTAAATAGAACGGTCCTCTATATTATTACCTAAGTCCTCAGAAACGGATTACAATCTTCGGCATGTAGTTGTTAGAATGGGCGGATTTATGGTACACTTTACTTTAGGTATGTCGTGTAGGATTTGGTAAGGAGTTGATTTTGCATGTGAATGGGTCGGTATTCGGTGCACGCGTAGTGCGTGCGCGCCGCGCCACCCGCCTCCCCCGCGCCCCATCGCAACCCCGGTCACGGAAGCCCTTAATAACATCACGTTTGATGCGCCTCTATTATTATATTTTCATCTTCAGTCGGTCCCATGACAGGGAGCTGCGGCGCGTACCTAATATAACAGCTCGCGACTTTGAATTTTTACACGTTCTAATGTTAATATCAGATTTTTTGAATTTGTACCTAGTCACGGCACGTTTACACGTCTTGTATTGCTAATTTTAAGCACATGTACCAATGGTGGATACTTTTATATTATTGCTCGCCGCCTACGACATCATTTCGATTGAGCAAACAGACAGATATTAAGTTTTTAGTAAATTTATTTTTAACTAAAAAAGTGATATGATTTGACTGGCTGAAAATAGGAAATGCGTTCTATTTTTCCCTTTACTTTCATCACACTATTTCGCAATGTACTGTTATTTATTTCTTTACTTCTCTAAGTTTTGCGGAACTGATCTTATTCGATTCAGGGAACGTGTTGAAAAAGTGTATTATGTTTTCGAAGTAGCCCGTTATGCCCTCTCATCACCGTCAAAGTTTCTAACTCATGGTGACAGTTTTTTTTATCTCTCGCGTAAACGGGACAAGCTTGTACCCTACACAAGTAAGACCCAGTACATACTGTAGGCAGATCACGTTTCACGAAAGAAGACGCTTACCTGAAAGTTTTCCTACCCCTTAGCACATTAACCAACCGACGAGGCTTGCCTTTAACTGGTTCTGTACTAGTAAAACCTGACGCTAAGTCATTATTGCTTTTATTAAATTTATCATTGACTTAAAAGAGAATCGTGACGTAGTAAATGTGGACCATTTTAGGAGGTAGAAAAATGTTTTGACAATCAAATAAAATCGAATTGAGAACCTTCCTTCTTTTTTGAAGTCGGTTAAAAATAATAATATTATTATACGACCTGATTGGCGCAGTGGCTAAGCGATTAGACTGCTGCGCTAAGGGTTGCGGGTTCGATTCCCGCACGGGGCAATAATTTGTGCGATCCACATTTGATTGTCCCGAGTCTGGGTGTTTGTGTGTGTGATATTTCAAGTTTGTGAAACGCACCTACGATACAGGAGAAATTCCTAGTGTGGGGCGACGTTTTTTTAAAAAAAGAAAAAAAAAAAAGAGAAATACTAACACGTTTTCAATCAGCATACATTTTTTCATAAACTCATTGGCCGATAGTTTTTAACTCATTTCCCCTCCACCTTTTACCGGAATGGCGTATGGTGGTCAATTGGTGAAGCAGGATTGACGACCATGATTATCAAAACAAATGGATATTTCTCGGATTTACTATATCAATACGTATTTTACTAGTATGTTACTGAACAAAATAAAATAACAGGGTCAGACAAATTATTCAGATATTCAGTATTTTTATTAGAAGTATGTAAATTAATGGATCTTACCTCCATTACATTGATTATTAAAATACTTTTCATTATATATATCTCATTAAAATAATACCACAAGACATCGTTTTTTTTTCTTCAAAATAAATATAAAACAGATATTTTGATGTCTTTAGAGATGTACAAGACAAGTAGTATAGACAAATAGAAGCTCAGATATTTTCGTTCCAATACATAATATAAAAAGAAACATGTTGACAAATGATTACATTCTATATTTACGTAGAAAAATGATAATGTACTCGCACAAAATGCTAACAGACAAATAACTTATCTCAACATTTTCCAGTGGCGGAGCTCAACATTACGTCTATTGTGTTCGAGTAAAGGAATCTCGTATTTGCATCCGACCGTACCAGAAACGAAAGGGAGCCCAAGAACGTACGGCACGAGACGAAAAAGTAATTTTTCATAAGCATCGAGTCTGGTTTTCAATAACATGCCAACTGAGTGCCAAAGCAGGTAAGGATTCTATGCATACTTGCAATAATGTTAATGGATTATGAGTGAGTGACGGATTAGATTCTATATCTTCAAATGTGAATTGATTGTTAGTAAATTATGTTTCCTTTTACACAACTGAACTGAATGAATAAGCGCACGATTGCTAGTTCAAATACAGGTAGGATTTCCAGTCTCTTTCTCGATCTAATACACTTCTAATTTATTTATAGATTTATATAATATTTGTTCGAATATATTGAGTTTTTGTCACGACACTAAGGCAATTAAAAATTTATATATATCCAAAAATAACCTTAAATAAAATAAAATAAGACTACTCGTGCACTCAATGCACCTGGATGACAGAAGGAAGTAAATTATACGCGAGTTATTTGCGAGGTGAGAGCGACCCTTGGCGAGGGTCGAAGCGGGTGGAGCGAGCGGTGCGAAGCCGCAGACGCCGAGTTCGTTACGAACGCTCCACTGACTCCGCGAGTGACACCGAAGGCTCTCCACCACCGAATATCACTAGCAAAAAATGTATTAAATAAAAATACATACCTTTTCAACTTCTCAACGAGTTTGCGAGGACACGAAATTGCAATGTCACCGTTCCAGATCCAAGAAAATTATTGTACCTGTAGATACTTATCTGTTTGGAATAACTTTTTGTGTATCAACATGTTAGGCTCGGTTTATACTGTTCTTGGTTAAATGCTATATAAAAACACAACGACTGTATTTATTGTCCACGGGATTTAAGTTTCTTATATTTGTCCACCTTTATGAGTAAAAAAGTCGTATACGGTTGGACGTAAAATATATAGATGTTTGTGATCGGTAACATTTATGGCAGCTGTTAGACATGATGGCGTTTTATCTCACAACGTCCCCTCGGTATTACGTAACAAGTTGATCGGCACAACTGCGGCCATCACCGATGTCCGCCGCGGTATTGATACGATCGACATTGATATTTAACTTTCCGTCACGTCACGTCAGCTAATTCTCATTTCCAACAAAAACGGCCGGAAATTGGATATAAGGATCTGCGCGCTCGGATCCGGCTACGTGACGTTTGTCGAACACGTCACTACACTATGTGGTAATTTCCGCTCTATGCTCGTGGAAAATTACTTTAGCCGCATGAAATTTCCGATAGCATAAAATAAAACCATTAAAAATATTAGACAGCGTACTCTGGATTAAATCTTCAAGTCATTTTTAAAGTGGATTTACCGTTGCGATTAAATATGTTTCTAAATAACAATCCATTTAAATCAAGCACAAAACATGGTCGAATGTGTTAATTAAACGTAAAATCAATAACTTCTCATTTCGATTATAACTAACTACTATGGATTAACTAATTTGAATCGGTGATTAACAAAAAACACCGACAGAAACATTGAAATGAATTGGATTATTTCGCTATGTAAATAAAACAGTAACGTCTAAGACAAACTTTATAACACTACTGTGTTTTAACAACATAACGCCCGTAGGTGTACGTACCTTTTGTCAATGCATTCAAACCAGCTTAACCCAAGCCAAACGTAAGCCAATCAATTCCATCTATTTGATACTATATTTCTACACTCCCTGCCTTTCTGGATTACGTCTCTTTCAGTATCTAGCTTAACTAAGGCTGTGTCATTGTTTAGGAGAATGTTAAACAAGTCATAGGGATTATAAGCATAGGTAGTAAGATGCTGTTTTTCTACATACATGCAGATTTCATGATCGTTATCCCACAGGCGTAGACAGGGGAGTTACTCTTTACCAGGATTCTATACAGTATACACTCACATTTTGCTGCTCATCTTATGGGTCATGGGAGCCTAACTATTACCCTTTTCAATGGGCACGAATAAATATTTTCACTAATTATGGTGAGGCAGTGGGTTTAATTAAGATAATTATTAATATTAATGAGCCTCATGTCAATGGTCAGATCAGTAACATATTCATAAAAAAACCATCACAAACTGACTTTACTGAAAATATCCCGTCGACTACAGGGATATGTACGAGTGCAATGTAACCAAATATACTAAAAAGTAATGTATTGTTATTGTTTGGCGATATTGTCGCGTGGACGCGGACGCGGCGTGACAGCGGTGTCACAATCGTGACGTCACGTCACGCGTCGCGCCTCGCAACGCCATGTCGATGAACACGTCACATATGTAACGTGACATCTGGAAATAGTATTGCTTTATTTAATTTCGCCATCTGCCACAGTAGTTTTCACAACTTATTTGACGTTGTAACACAAATAGGAGCTTGTATTATTGACGTTATCAAGTTTGTTATAACATCCCTTTTCCAATCAAGTTGTATCGGATAATCGATCTAGGGAAATGGGCTTGTTTGCTTGTAAGCTACGCTCGCTACGCTACTCGTACTATATATATATATATATATACTATATATATATACGAACTCGTAGCTATAAGGACGTTTGGAATCGTACATTCATCCAGTCTATTTATGTATTTGTGATGTATAGTTGGGGTTTATAAGGGTTAATAAAGCGTGGTTTCAAAACCAAAAGTAGTATTTTTTAAATCTATGAATCAATATTGCTATTTTTATTTTAAACGTGATGTTAGCTAAGTAATTGATATTTAAATTTTTATTGTTGTTCCTTTCGTTTGTACAGTAGTAAAACAATTTAAATTAAAAAAAAATAAGTTGATAAACGCTCATTAGCTACATTTGCATTCGTTCTTTCCAATGTAGTCATGACAGAGCTAACAGATTCCAATCTCTGATCAATCTCCAATGACAAACAAACCTGCGAACTGAACCGGTCATTCCATGCCTAAATACGTGTCCTGTATTTGTATTTGTAGAGTCATCGAACAACAGCCGAAAGGCGACGTGAAATTCTGAATAAGCAAAGCAATATGGACGCGCCGTAGCCGTAGGACGCACAGTGGGCGCCGATGTTTGTCTACCTATTAATATTAGTCAAACAGAACAGGTTTCCCAGATTACCATAATTTGCTTCGATGCATTTGAATAATGAGAACGTGTTCCCTTAGTTCCTCCGTTCAGCCTTTGTATATCTATCAGAGTTATTCAATTGTAAAACGTATTATCACTTGATATAATAGCGGATAAAGACATTTGTATCGATTTGTGACGATCTTGATAGTGACTTAATACTGGGAATAGTTACTTAGTGCGAAGAATGGTTCGTTTGAAATTTTCATAGTATAATAATTATATAATTGAAATATAACTGAGATGAAACTAGATTTTAAAACAAATTGACTAAAGAGCTTTCGGTAGAAGCAACTTCATCCGCTTGGAATAAACTATTAGGTAATAATACGTATTATCCTTAATCTAGTTATTTGTAAGTGTAGTTTGAAAGTCTAATGTCCCACTAAATCTGTAATAAAAATTACATTTCTATCAATCGAGCTGTCTTCTTAGCGCGTAGCTGTGTCGTTAGCTGTTACTAATTAATTAAATTAAATCAAGACCGGTATTATAGGTGTTTAATTCTTATTGTAATTATTTTAGAAACGGTTGTCATACAAAAACATATATAAGTGTAATACGGGAAACAATTTAATATAATCACTAAAATAGAACAGTTGTAACTTGTAAGGTACGTACGACACACAACATATTCCTAAAATTATAATACATGTATTCATAAAAGTGGGACTGGATATGTTATATTATAATAATTTCAATTTGAGCAGGTCTCGTGACTGGTGGTGTGTAGTAAGGACGGCGTAGATGCGGGTTGGAAGGAAGGGGTTATTGTGATATTGCGGCGTCTCATATTGCCGGCGAGATTTATGTGCGGGCTCCGAGCGCGTGCCGGCTCCGCGACGCGTCGCGCCGACGACGTCCCGCGTCGGTGTCGTTCTGCGAGCGACGATCGCGACACGACTTTACCCTCGGTATACGTTTAATACATGAAAATTGGTGTTTCCTTATTCCGTAGTAATAAGGGGTTGTAAAACATTCCAAGGAAACAGATTGTGTGAAGGATTTGCGGCTACATAGAATTAAATAGACGATGAGTGAAACTTGACAATCATAAAACCTGTTTGTATAAGCACTCGTTAACTTGTGTGATTTCAAATTTAATTACGACTGGAGTGGCTATGCTATAATCTAAGTTCCCTAAAACTATATCAATTAACTCGATGGTAAAATGATTTACGCGTATGTAACACCTACAATGTAATGTGTAAACATTAGATGGGTAGATACTCGAACTAAATACTAACTTACTGTAGTTAAGTTATATTCCTAAATTTTAATCATACAAATATATTAGTTCATACCATATTGAACAATGATCTATTTATATATATTAACTCTGCGAGGTTAGAATCCTGCAGCGTTCATTAAGTTCTTGGGTTCATAAGTTTAAAAGGGTAATTATTTGAAATGTTATGACATGCGTGCTCTACTTTTATCTGGCCTTGCTTCTAGTAATTCGATTTAACTAAAACAGTTTCAAACTCATTTGTAGAGCCAACATTTAGGAACCCTAACAAATGGGTACTAAACATTGTATTATTGCAGTGTTCAGTTGGCAACCACTGCGACTGTATAATTCAAACTAAAAACTCAATTTGAATTCTATGTAAACAAGTTTGTGGATTTCCAAACATATTCACATAAAATCGTAATAAGCGAACTTTATCAATAGACTCTGAAACTATTATTGAAATCTACAGACTTTAGAAGTCGTTATTGTGTTCAATACTCAAAAAATATTGTCCAATAATTAAGTCTGTGCGACAGTTATTGTTGGACCACTGTGCACTGGCAAATTGAAAATGTTGTACCAAGTACGGTCATCATACGACAAACAAACAAAGGCGGTCTCTTTTAATACAGTTTCTACGTACTTACATTTTAAGACAACGTTGCTGAGTTGATAACTAACTAGGAAACGAAGCGCGTCCTTCAACTTCCAACCCAAGTTGTACTTAGTTGATAAGCAAAATATAAACGGGAGTTGAGCAATATCGATGTACCGAATAAAAGTTTAATTGCGAAAGTTGTTTATAGTACGCAGACGGCAAGGCGACTCTTGCGAGATGGTCCCCAGACCCGACGTTGTAGTCTGTCAGACAATTACTAACAGTTCCTTAACTTGCTTATTCAATTCCGTCTCAATAACTATCGATTTCAGCGTGTAAGTTGAAACTAAATTGTTTAGTTAAAAGGCTTGTTAAATCAGAGTTAGGACGTGGATCTTTTAGAAAATATATGTTTAAAAGGATTGGATTGATAATTTGATTGGTAGATACTGAAACAATAACCTCTATATTTGTATGTGTCTAAGAATAGTAAGTAAAGTGAATAGTTTAAGTAAAATCAATATTATAAGGTTCTAGTCTTGCGTTATCCGTACTTTTTAGATTAAAATAAAAAATCTACGTTGTTATACGGGCTTAACTAAAAACGTGCTATTTAACCTTTCGTAGACTTTCGATATCGCAAGTAATATTGTTTAGTTCCACCTTTAATTTTATTTTCTATCCATATACTGAGCTTTGTAGTAGTGATGCCTGAGGCCAGGCTTCCCACACACAGACAGCTAGTGTGGCTTACGAAAATAAAACTTACCTTCAACACCCTTGATATTTCGAAACTACATCTTTGGCGAAAGTTCCATTTATTTTCCTATCACCAGCTCTTTATAGCATGTTTTCTAAATATCTGTTTATTTATGAAGATATGCATTTATTCTGAAACTTGTACAGTTTTGGAGATTGGAAAAAGTTGCTAAAAGTGTATTAATAAGGGTTGTTGAAACTTTTTTGTTGAGTAATGCCGCTTCAAATTCCTCTATTATTATCCATTACGTGTAAAGTAATTTGAAAAAATACTGAAATATCTAAAACAAGACTGAAACAAACACATTTTTTTTTATATTCGAAAGTAATTCTAGTTAAGATTGGCTCTGGAATCGTGGATAAAGGCAATGAAATCTGTGCAGATTTATGTGTGGTGGTGCGTTACCGGTTGGCGGTTACACGGTGGCTCTCGCTCCCGTGAAATCCCGTAGCCGGGTTTATCTTGTTTACGGGAGCGGTCGCCGCCAGCCGTGTCGTCGCGTCTGCCCACAAGCAATATCGCGCCCGCCGACATGTTGTGCACGTTGAAAACTTGCCACTTTGTTATCCTTGTTTATTTGACACTATCTATTTGCTGCCAGCTTGATCATAGACTAAAAGAGTTCAAATACCTAGCTGATCTGATTTACTTAATAAAATAAAACATTATTCATCGGATAAAAAATGTAATTAACAAAATCTACGCAGTAAACTCTAAGAAGTGATTATTACAAAAATATGGAATAAACAACAGGTACCGAACTAAATAAACGAACGACCCTTGTTTAACACTTATTGCGTTAGCGGGCGCATTACGCTAATGTTTATTTCCAACATGAAGCTTATCTAGTCTTCTCAAACGGCACTAAAATTGTTGGTTGCAAGGTAGTTAACCCTTGCGCGGGCCCGGCGAGCGCGCGAGCGAGGGGCGCGGGTCGCGGTCGCCGTAAGCCCCGCAATAGATAAAACAGTGATAGAACATGCACCGCGCCGCCGGTATGAATAATTCATTAGTTTCAGTTGCCACTTTTGTTGGTATCGGTGGATTTTCAGCGCTTCACACCGTCAAAAATATGCGTTGGGGGTCTGGTTATTGTTAGACTCTACTCTTTACCGTCTCGTTCATTTTAAATGTGTCGTGTCGTGGAGAGACGTTTTATGAATTATTTACAGAATAATAAATTCGTGGTTATGTTTAGGCTGTTTGTCGTACATATTTTAAATGGGGAGTTTTGATTTCTTCTCCATTTTCTGCGAGGATCGCAAAGTTCGTGGAATCTATATTTTAAAATTTCCTTAGAGGGATCTTAATGGGAATCTAGATTATATTCTGATTAAAAAATATTTACTTCACTACCTCTTTTTTATTTAAAATATTGTAAACATAATGTTAGTCAATATTTTCTAGATGAAAGCTGTTAGAGAAACTTGGCGAGGCGTCGCCGTCGTGCGACCGTCTCCTCTAACCACCCCTGTGAATCCCGTTATAATTTACGATCATCCCAAAAATCCCGGGATTATTTTTATTCGATAACGATAAAGGTGCCGCGGAGGGTTACCTTTATTATCACTCAGAGTGGGACGACTCTTTTACAACTTTACACATGTAGTACCATTAAAATGCGCTCACACTTATGTAGCGCTGTTGCCTATGCTTTTCTAATAAGCTTTTTAATGTCATTTTTTAAGGGAAATTATTAAGACTGAAAGCTTGCACACGTCTTTTAAGAGAAAGAGATATTATATTAACGGAGTAACTAATTAAAGGAGTGTATATGTTGGTTGTAAAAGATAATATTAGGTAACTTATAGTTCCAAGACTGTAACTACCTGTCGGTGCGTAACATTATCATTCCTTTATACATAAATGAGTATTTTTTTCTTTACAACTAATATGAAGAAGGAACGTAATGCCAGCACAGAGTTTTAGTAACGGTTATTGTCTGTTGTAAGATAAAATGTTGATTTCTGAGTGAACCTTATAGCAGCACAACATTCTATTGTTTTCATAGATTTATGCTCAACAAACTAGTGAAATATAGGTATAAAAAACAGAACCCTTTTTATATTAAATTACATGTATCGCGTCTGATACTCCAGCCACGTTGCCGATCGAGACGGGCTTGGGGCGCAGGATTAGATGCGGCCGAAAGTGATCCGTTATAATTTGGAGGGTGGACAGTGACGGCTGGTACGCACAGATTAGCCCCTTCGATAAACAATAGCATTAGTATGCGAGGACGCGCTGACCGCCGATCAGCCCAGCCGTGCTCGGATTAATTTGCCTCCTGAAAATTATGGAGGCTCTACGTAGACCGAAACGATCACCGACCCGGAGAATATTGCTTTGTTTTCACTTGTACGCCCGGTGAATTTGTCTTCAATCAGGGGCGCCTGTAGTGTGGGATATAGTCGGAGCTCCTCTAGCATATCGTTGTTTGTGCATGATATAGGTACAGTTGGATTTTATCGTAGATCTTAGAATGTTTTTTAATTGGCTTTTTTATTTATTAAGCCTGAATGAAAGAGGTCGAAGTAGAGCATGTTTTATTTGAAGGTATATATGTGTTTAATAATTTATGCTGTCCTTTAAAGCTAAACAAACATATTTAGTCGAAAGCTGATACGTATTTAAATCTTACAATTAGAATCAAATAATTTAAGAGACTATTATAGGCAGTGAAAATAGCCAACAAAGTGGAATTACACATGATGAATAACACGTCTAGTAACAACACAATTACCAGTTTAATACTACGTACTAACAAGAAACAAAACACTCGGGATTCGGCAACACAATTAACAAAGAAAACAACATAACTACTCCATTCGTAAAACCTCGAAGTAGAAGCCAATGAAAAGCGAACCTCTTAATTTGGGGTGCTTTTAGTGAATGGCAATAAGCGTTAATTTTATTTGTACGCCCTGCGATATCCGGTTTCGACGGAAGCACACGCCTACTGCGCCGCCGCTAAGTAATGAGGCTACTGTTACAAACACTGCACTCTAGATGAAAGGCTATAAATTATCATAGGATGCACGTTGCATTTTGAGCTTTAAGAGAACCACGTAAGGTATAGTATCGGTCGCTTGAAAGACTGGTCTGTCCTAGTATCAGCTGACTATTTTATAATTGAAAATCGACAAGATTCATTTTTTGATGGTTTAATTTGAAAAAGGAGCAAGAAGTCAATTTGTAGACTACTATTAAATAGAATCGTTTCTATTTTAAAACACATATTTTCAAATGAGATATTTTGATTGCAGTTTATAAGGTAAGAAGATGTTTAATTTACCTGGGAAGGTTGGGGACTAACTAATTGATAAAACCCTTAACGAAGTCTTGTCCTATACACGAAGTAAGAATAATTCTAGTAGTGATTAATTTATGTTCTATGAAAATACAGTCTGTTTGTTCTTTAAAAGCTTGTTTTGTAAGCGACAACGTTGAAATAAATAGACTTGCAAATAATATGTACGTAGGTACACCGACAGTCTAGTCCTCCAAGATTATAACGACAAACTCTGTCGGTAGTAATAAATCCATGCTCCATTATAATTTGAAATCTGCTGGGTTGTTATTGTAGGACGTTGTCTGCCGGACCGAGACGCAGAGCCGTGCCGGCTATCTTCACGCTTTTAGATATTTCTAAAATGTTTGCACTATCTGTTTTTGAGTTTTCTAAACATTCAGCTTAATACACTTTAAAGCGTCGCCTTTGATAAGGATATATGGCTCTCTGTTTACATGCACGATCAACAAAGTATCAGTATTCATAAAGTGTTTGTATACGCTGGAGCGCACGCAATTTACAAACTTCAACAACTTAAAGCCTTATAAATCAAAAGCTAATTTAGTTCAGGATTTGGAAGTCGAAAGCTATGCGTACGGTAATGTGTTCTTTATATCAAAAACACATTTAAAAGAAGTTAGATTGGCTTACACAAGTTGGCGTTCGGCCATACGTAGTTGGAGCCTTTTCGGCGCCTCAAAGCCGGCCCTAATCTTCAAAGATTCGCCGCAGATTGTTTGCAAGCATTTCGGTCCATCAAAATATGACGGGGGAAACTTTCCCTACGTAAATTATTTTGACACTCACAGAGGTGGAAAAGTAATTTGATAACTGTTAAACATTAGTACTTACCTACTTACATATTAAGAAGATAAAATGTGGGTATATTTTTTTACGAGCTAAAAGTATGATTAAACTTAGTGTTACGGGGTACTTTGTATTATTGGACGTACCTACTTTGAGCGGCTAATGTTGGGCTTTTAGACTCCTGATAAAGGTACACTTCTGCTATCTTCTGAGATCACAGGCGTGGGTCTAAATTTGGCCGAAATGCAGTTATTCATTAAAAGATTGATTTTTAAAACAAGCTTTATTTAGTTTGTTACCTACTCACTCTTAGTATCGTTACGCGTATTATGTAGTATGGGTACAATCGTCCGTCTCGTACAGTGACCATTATGAACACTCATTACACACTCTGTTATTAAAAACACACTCAGTGGCTTTTGCTTAATGAATATATTTACAACATTTCTATCTATGTGGCGTTATCTTATATTTAGCAATTTGGCAACATGATAACGGTAACATTTACATATAGGTATGTTACTACATATAAACTAGGTGTAATTGACAGAAGAAATTTGGATTTGTAAAAGATCAATGGTGTACAACAGAAATCGAAATCAATTTAAGTTTGATATAAATGTACAAATCCAAATATATATTACAGACATTTAAATATATGATACATTCATAAATATTTAAAATAAAAAAATGCGAAGAGGCACGAAATATACATACGTGTGAATGTTAATTTACGCACAAAATATGGACTAAATTAATGATTACCTCACATTTGAAATACATTAGAAGGCAGGCATTAGGAATACAGATTGGATCTACATTACTACGTCACAATACAGGAAACTTTAAAATATGTAAAATTTTGTAATTTGAAATGTCTTCATTTAAATTAAATTTTATCACAGCGAATATGAGGTTTACATAAGCACAATAAAATAATCAAACTTTTAATATTCTCTAAAGACACAATTTTGTAATTCATTCAGTCTTACTCTATCTAATTTTTATATTCTTAGTTTATATTAAAATCAATAACTATGATAATAGTGCACTTTGTATTATATGTTAATAATAATATGTGTGCAGTGAATTTGTTTATTACATACTTTTCACGGCTAAACAGATTTTTATTGCTATGTCGGTGAAAATAAATGTTTTGAGACATACAAATTCTGCTTAACCGTGAATTTAGTTCGAGGAACTGTTGTACATACAATACCTTTAGTTTATATAATTAACAACAACTCTTACAGTAATTACGAATATCATTTTGGTTATGAAACCTAAACCTCTTAAACTATTGTACCATATAACGACGGCGATGTGACTACGATTATATTCTAATTTACCTGTTTCCAAGGACAATAAATTCATAAGTGTTACTTAAGTATGTAGTTTCTTTAATGTAACGGGTAGCTGTTCGTTGATTGGTCAAAGCTCTAAGCTCAGTTACGAAAATCTCTTTTTCAGAATTCGGCAATCGCTGTTTACTTGTCGAATACAAATTGTTTATTACTATTGTATCGTCATATTAAGTGTCCTTCAAATGTGAATTCTCAAGAGTCTTCTATGGTATGAACATCATAAAGACCGGATTTATATGCATCACTATGGTCTCTTAAGTTAATATTTTTTTCTTTGAAATAATATCAATTTAGTATTAGTAAATTGATAGACGTTTTAGATGATTGACCGCAAACATTTTGTCTAAAACAAATCAGTAAATACTATTAATGCTTTTAAGCCTCGCAATGAGTATTGTAAAGCTCTGTATCGAGGCGTAAACTATTGAAGATAGATAAATAGTGAATTTATACAAATGAACAATAACAACATCATTTTCTTTTCTCACGTTTTCGATTTTGAGTGTTGCATAATAATTCGGTCTCTACTTGAATATAATATTACGGCTATACATAAAAGCTCGTTGTTCATTGCATCTAAATTTTTTTCCATAATTTAATACAGATACTTGTTGCATTAAACTAACACAAAGATTATTAATATTTTGGGGTGTCAATGTCTCACGGCATGGGTAGTGGTTACCTACGATAAAAATCGATTTCATTTTAATTTGCACTATCTCGGTCGAGCCAAGCTCGGGTAAGTGTAACTACGTGTAAACAAATGGACAGCGGATTCGGATAAATGATAATAGAGGTACACCATTAAAAGTAAAATGGCATCGTGATTAGCGAGACTAACACCCAGAATGAACTTCTCCTCCAGTCCGCGACACCTGTGGACAAAAAGTGTCAAACTTTAGTATCCTAATAATGACGATACTAGTCTTTAACGTCGACTAGCAAGGATATGTAATAGTATCTACCTATTCGGTTTCTTAGTTTGTCGGTGGTTTGAATGCGTTAAATCTAGGTTTTTGTAAGATATTTGATTTACTGTTAGTAATGTCAACGAATCTATGTGTGAAAGTACAATTATTATCAATTTAAAGCGGTCTGCACCGTAGGTAATAGTTTTGCCTTCTGTTCTCTAATATATGAACAGTATTTAAAGATACATTAAAAATAAACCTAACAAAAGTCTTACGGCGGTAAGGTTTTAGACTGCGAGACTCTTTTTACGCATAAATTGTAGTAGGGACCCGATCTTTTACAATGCCCTAATGAAATGGTCAAACGGGACACTAACCACTCTCTATGGTTGCGCTGTAGAAATATAGTCACAGACGTTCCCGGTCGATGTAAGACTATTGTAAGATAGTGTAATTAGATTGTATAAGCAACTGGCAAGTTTCAGGTTTTCTAGATTAGTTACGTGATTTCGAATACATCTTGCCTATTTTATGTCATGTTACACTTTGTATGCAATAAGTTTATTTGTAAATATTTATTTTTCATTTTTTTTGTAAAATAATAACTGATAATTTTAATTAAAACAATATCTTAAGATTCCACTTGCCTGTAACTTGTGATGCGCCTCCGACCCAGTTGAGGTGCGTCTTCCCACCACCCTCATCTGTCTTCTGTTTCCCCTTATCAATTTCATTAAGGTTCGACTGATACTTAGTACCTGCGCCAAAATAAATAATTAATCTCAAAGATCGTTAAGAAATGAAAATGTTTTGATCACCCTAAAAAGTTTATAAAGAAAAAACGAGAAAGTGAACTGATTGGGCAAAGGATTCAATATGGCAAGGGACGGGTCGTCGGCTGGCGGTCGGCTAACAGTTATTGAAAAGTTGCGCAATATTGTCGAGTAGCCGGAGCCAGCCGTAAATTCGTAATGGTTGGAAAAAATAAAACAGTAGCGGGGCCGATGTGGACGACGCGCCGCGCTCCGGCGGGCGCGCCACACCACGCCGCAAAAACAACCAGCCGCAAAACTTACACTCGTGCCGTCGCAACCCCTAAATGGGATTTTCAAGTTCGCGCGAACATGTTCAAATGATATCTTTCTGTTTATGATTATACTATATGTAGTATACCATACTTTGTTGATATCTTAGTAATAGACATCCAACAATATGCACAGTTACGTATCAGTCCTGTGGTTATAAAACGAAAAGATTGTCTGCTCTCATTTTGAATTTATCGTGTTAACAAAGCTTATTAAGAGTTTGCAAGTAGGAAGAGGGGTGAACACTTGTCTGTAATAGGTTGGCGCAAGATGTTGTCCGGCGGCAGCGTGGCCGGGAAAATGCCCAACTTCCCAATAACGGCGAAGTAATGACGCGAGCCAAACAACTTACGACACCACGATATTACAATGCACGCAGACGCTACATCGATGATTCTTACATAATGAGTACCTATCTACCAACCGGTATTCACTATTAATAAACTCAATTAAGAAACATTCAATGTTTGTAAGCCATAAACCGTTTTTTACTGCTCTGGCTATTATAAATAAATAAACGTTATTGATAAACCATAAAAGTAAATTTGATGACCCGATGGGCGCACCGGCTAAACTTTTGCGATTTGTCTGTGCCTGTGAAATTTAAACTGAAAATTCACCAACAATATTGTAGGAGCTTCAGTGAAGGCCAGTACAAAAATGACTCGGGATTTATATTTAAGAGAACCCCTGTTTTACAACTTACTAGCATTTGTTTCAGTTAATTCCATTAGCAACAAAAACCCTCAAAAATAATAAAATCCTCAGTGCGTAAGTTGAGTGTCCTGGTGCACTATTCCTTATGTCTATTAACTTAGCATTAACCAAATTTTATAATCATTTGATATGGACACACAGTAATAGCAGCGCTTCATAAAATGTTTTGTTTATAAACGATTTGTTTATAGTTTACGAGGGTTCATAACATTCGGAGCCGGTTAACAAACTACCGGCTGGCGACAAGCAGATCGTCATAATACTTTACGATCTATAAACAAATATAACGGCCACTAATAATAACTGAAACAGCATACAATGAAAACAAACTGAACGATCTCGTGGGGGATACAACTCGTAAAGGTGATATTATCTCTTAATAAACGAAATCACCGACATAAAAATGTTGTTTCGATGCATATTATTGGCATCGATATCAGAAATTGATAAACTCATTCGACCATGACGTTTGCTATTGTGTGGTGTAATTAATTACTATTCTCACATGTATGTATTGTGGAAGTTTCAACAGTGTGTATTGTGTTCATGAACTTTTTACTGTTGCGTTTCACTATTCTTTGCGATAAGCAATTAATTTAAAACGACAATATTATGCAATCAAAAGGGAATACCAAAAAAAAATTTGAATTCCGTTGACTCATTTGTTTTTGTTAAAATGTTAATTATTATTATTTGCTACGTGATACATGTGTAGATTATTTCTTGGTATATGTATTTGTAAAAAAAATACCACTACATGAACACCTATTAAATGTCAGTTGTGATAGCTTGCAATAATTAACGATTGGTCATAATTCTGTACATTTGTATGAAAAGCTAATGTTTGTACTGACTCGGCTGACAGGACTCGGTTCGTTTACGATAGGTGACATTTCCAACACTCGTGAAGTGTAAGTTTCCAGTAATGTAGGACTTCGTTGTTCTTGTTATTGTCGCTATTATATTATTATTGTTATTGGATTACTTGGTCAGAAAAAGAGTTATTTTTGAAAGTTATGTAAATTGTGAGAAGTCTCTTTACACTGGCAAAAAAACAGTTCTAAAAAGTTAGAGAGTCAATATCTCTGCGTACCTCTTTGGAAATATGTAAATTTGTAATGGACTAGTACGTTACGTGCGCTCAATGTTGTTAAAAAGGGATCTGAAGTTTTTGCTTAACGTTTTGATATATAGATGAGTACTAACCCTTGTCTGTTAGAGGAGTATCACGTCGCGGAGGCTTGGAGGGTGGCGGCATGGTGAGGGCGCGGGGATCAGGCGTGGTCGTCGGCGGAGAGGAAGCTGAACATAAGATGACAGAGGTATTTATTAAGTAATTACTTAAATGGTCACCTTTATAAAATCAAAAGCATGCTAAGATTACTTACTGTATAAGCGTATGGTGCCATCAGACTCTCCCCTTGGATTCTTAGCTATGCACTTGTATGTCCCGTAGTCCTCTGTGTTAATGTTTCTGATCAGCAGCCGCATGTGGGTCTTGTAGGCAGGTATTCCAACAGTGTTCTCCATGTGATACTTGGGACTTTCGTGTATCATATGTCCGTCGTCCCGAGTCCAATAGTTTAAAGATGTAGGGTGAGCTTCGGTAAAGCATTCCAGAGTTACGTTATAGTACAGTGGAGCACCAACCAGCTGGTGAGGGATCCACAACATGGGTGGAACTGTACAAATGTTGAAATATATTAGATACCGTTTATAATTGTCGCGTGTTTACTATAAGTATTTTCAATATTAGTCAACTTACAATCAACGCTAACTTTGACTCGCTTTGATACCGTTGGCGGCACGCCGTTGCTCGCGATGCACAGGTAGGCACCCATGTCTAATCGCGAAATTCTAGCCATTTCCAGCACCTCGCCTTCCCATTCGGACACTAAAAATAAATGATGATAAAGTCAGCACAAAAACTAAAGCAAAAAGCAATTTCGATCATGAACAAATTCGATGTGTCACCGGAATGTCCCTTGCTGATGGAGATTTTTGAGTTGTCGTCCCGTTTCCACTTGATGGTGGGCTTAGGAGAGCCATTAGCGCGGCACGTCAGCGTGACGTTGGCGCCCTCTCGCACGATAACGTCGCTCGAGCTCAACGAGTCGTCGATCGTCGGCGGCACTACAAACAAACATTAATACCGCTAAACAAACAGTTATTTCATTACGGGGTTTTTTACACGTGTATGTTTTTCTTTCAAATAGGTGTATTCCATCGTGTCCGTATTCAACTCAATTATTTTTTATTATTATATAAACCATAGTTTTTAGCTTTTTATAAGGGTAATAATAAATTAATGCATTATAATTACAGACACCCTTAAATTATCACCTTTGTTAGCGCTACAATTATTTTTAACGCTATTATATTACTGATGGTATTAAGCTGATACAAATAGCCGGTGCGAACCGGTGAAAATATCTCGATTCGATTCTTCTCAATAAAAACCTATAAATGAGCATATTGAAGAATCATTTTTATCTTCTGGTGAACATACCGACAACATGTAGATATCCAAACTGCGTTTTAGCGGTGACGGTGTTGATCTGGCACATGTAGCGGCCGCGGTCCTCCTCGCGCACGTCACTAATGTGCAGGAACCACGTGCGGTGCTTGTCGTGGGTGACACTCACGCGTGGGTTGCGCGTGATCACGTGGTTGTGCACCGTCAATATAGCTGACTGCTCGAAATGCATCCACGCCACCTGGTGGACAAGAAATGTTTGGTTAGGTACTAAAAACCACTTCTTAAACTAGAGTCAAGTGACAAAACGAATAGAATAGAATGGTTGGTTGTCATAATGACGATACCATAGAACCTCATTGACCTTGAATTTTCGTATAAAACAGAACTTGTATTAGTAGATATATAATTACTAGAATTTAGTTATAGGATGATGACAAACAAATAAATGTTACATTCTAATTCTTGCTGACGCTATTGAGGATCATAATTGACCTATGAAATCAATTCTGGTCAGGCTTTCATCTCATCAAAGGTATGATTAATTAAGAGTTCTGATAACTAAACAATGTTTGACGGAAGGAAAACGTCGCTATGATTTCATTGTTTAAATAAAGTTGGAGTAGGTAACAATGGTACAAAGCTTGTTTTATTAATCAATGAGCTAAAGCCACGAATGCCTTTTTTCTACTGAATATTTAGATAGGTAATATTCATAGCATAACATTGTAATTATGTGCTAGATCAATCGCAAAATCTTTATTACCAGTTCCAACATTTTTCGTGGATTTAATTCCTTGTCATTCACTTTACCATATTTTCTCGTTCCTAAAATGGGCCGACGGTAGACTCCCCTAAATAAGTACCTTCGGAAAATGTAAAACGACAAAACTAGGGTGTGGAGTACGCCTCAATGATTTCCAATCGCTCTCCCAATTGGACGAGTGACGTAACGGAAATTAAAGACCTCTCCGAGAACACATTTTTTTGTAAATAAATGTACTGAGTCTATCTCGAAAATAATTCACCTGTCACCAAGTGCGTATTACAGGTTTATTTTGTTTTATTATACGAGTGTATTTATTTTATATATTATGATGTTTTATATATTACACTCATACAAATATATGTTTTAATCTAAATATCATTTTTGTGGTGAAGGTACAGAACTAGTGACATTTATAGATTGAATTCAATGAAGTTCCAATCCGGGCAAGTCCGTATAAATGTGACGTCCTTATGTCACTATGTAGATCTATTCTAAGACGCCACCAACTAATTTGGAGTTGTGCCTAATGTATACAAAAGAGTGTATTGGTCGCAATACGCTCCCTATACAATTAGGTATTTCTCTACTGTATGTTGATTTACGTACTGGTAATAAGGTTTTAGACTTTAAGTTTACAAACATAGTCAATTGTTTTTTATATAGGTAATAGGACTCAAGTCGCAAAGTTCCACGTTTTCTAGGACTGATTAAAAAGTATAAGCTATAGGAAAACTGACGAGCCCCCCCGACAAGTATATGGATCAATGAAACATATATGGGTTTGAATTATGTCATCGATAACATAGTCGAATCATGGCATCCTCATACATTTATCATTTTAATCGATTTCTATTCTTCAAGCGTTTGCCACTTGTCTAGGGGGGCTGCTGGTAGCTCCGTTTCTTTACCATTAAACAAAAGCATTCAAAAATAGAATGTTGATTTATTTGAATAGTGGAATAGGAGTTCGCGAATTTAGAGTGTGGCGAGTGTTTGGGCGGCGCGCAGCGTCTAGTATGCGAGTCGTCTCCGCGACATCTGTGTAATTGCACGGAGCTGCCATCGCGTCCCCGCTTCACACCAATTTCCACAGCATTAAGCGCTTAAAATGCATTTTACCGAGATTGTTATACTCGCTACGAGCAATCGCCACTTTTAATCTTCCCCCAAAAGAAAAAAGATTTAATTCGCTCGAACATGCCATTAAATTATTCGAGACCGTTATAATTTTTTTAATTAGTCTGTAGATATACTTAATCTGGCGCCACATATATAAAATACAACATTGTTTTTAAAAGTCTTGTCCGGGGAAGTAAACAATTTCTGTAAAAGGCAATCTACAACTGAGAATATTTATTGAGAGACAGCGCGCTTAAACTTTTGAGCACTTCATAACTTTTTACATGATTAAACGACAGTTTGGCATATTTTAAACTCTAAAAGAAACTACACCTATAAAATTAATTAAAGTCGGGTAATCACAAGAAAAATTAAGTAGAGTAAAGTGGTTTCTGAGCTGTAAAAGTTCGACGTGCATTCTTTATCTCTTAATCCTTTAAGTTTGAATTATGGGTAGTTCTTTTTATCAAGATTGTAGAGGCAATATAGGAGAAGTTTGGTAGCTAAAACTCGTGCCGGGTCACATCTTACCTATCTTAAGTGATGCGGCTCTCAGCCGCTGTCTAATTTATAATGGACTTGAGCAAACTTCGCCCATTTTATTATGCAATGGGACGGTAACCCCTCTAATGACGGCGACCTGACTTGTCGGCGTAACCTGGAGCTCAGGGATATTAAACAGGCTTAGTAATATTTCAAACGATTTACATGAATATAATTTTATTTAAAATATGAAAGTACCTAAGAGAGATCTTGTTTTCCAATCTTTTCACCAGAATGGTGACTTAGTAATTTGGAAGACACTTTACCAAAATTTAGCCTTAAAAGGTTGACACACCTAATATGATGCATCAGACGATTTTTCTAGTGGCGCAAGGTAGAACGAAGCGACATGAAGGCGCGCGGCGTCGGCGACGGTAGATGTAAATCTGATCTGCGTAATTGTGGCCGGCGTCTAATCTAATCACGACGGTGTGTCCCTCTGCACCGCACTGATTGAATTACGAGCCGCAGCCCGCCGCCACCGCCGCGCTGCGCCGTGCTGTCGCCGTCTGGATGGACAGTCTTTCAACTAATATGGCTACATCAATATTATTGCGAACAGCATTATATTAAATATTCAAACTGTTAAACCCGTAGCTGCCATAACGTATATCTATCCGAAACCAAAGATTAAAGCCGTTATCTTTAATCCGTTATAACGGGAAGAGATATTGCTCAAAGTTCTCTTTTACTGTTCTAACAATTAAGATAAAATTAAATAGGAATCAAAATTTTATAAGCGGTCTGAAGATAAGCGTTGAGTGTTGAACTTAACGAAGTTCGCCAATCTTACTGCGGGGCCTTCGCGCCGGGGTGGCAAGACACATTCAGTTACAGCACGACTGGTTCACAATTTTTGTTATGAGTGTCTTAACATTTCGGTGCTTTTTTAGTTTTTACAAACAAACCGGATAGCAATTTACCATAATTTGTAGCTACGTAGGTAGCTGTGACTAATGAAGCTAGCGGAAGTGGCAGATGAAAATATGATATTCGTAATAACGGCAGCGGCTAACTAATTTCATTCGTCTGCGGATCCTAAACGAGTTAGGTCACGACGTCGTTACGCGAGTTGTTGCCGCCGCGCGCCGCCCGCCGCCCGCCGCCCGCACCGCTGCCGGCACTCGGCCCATTACGTCAAATATGCAAAATCACCTAACCGCAAATTTTATGGACAGGTTGCTGTTACATTTTTGACTTCAGTTTAATTTATAATTTAAAAGCGTTTAAATTTACTGCTGAAAATCTAGAGCTGTGATTTTGTATGTAGGAAGGTAGGTTTTATGGACTAGTATAAATATTTGAATGTAAGCAGTTTAGCGACACTTAATGTATTACTATCAAATATTTATGTTTCAAACAACCGCTCTACCTTTACGAACACCAAAATCCCTGTTTCACCGTTTCGCAGGTAAAGTTAGAGCGGCCTATTAACTCGTTATCTTTTAACCACCTTTAATTTAGGCCCTTCTTTCTTTTTATCTTAATTGTTGAGGCATTAAGGAGGCAAAGTTGAAGTTCGGTGGCACGGCGGGAGACGTTCTCGTCCCTCAGGACATGCCTGGAAGGCATCGTTTGATTTATAATGGACTCGTTGCAAACTTTGCCCATTCCACCGCGCACCGCACCGAACCTCTTTAACGACGGATCCTATCGCCGCAGGAGATGATTCGTAGACGTGTTTAATAATATTACGACAGATTTAATTATGGAACGTTTAAAGAGCTTCATTTTACGCTATTACCCTAACTTTGTTTGTTTCAAGTTGCAGAATGGTTCATATCTTTTTACTTTATATTCTTGCGTCCGTTATCTCTGGCAATATTCCGCCCCTAGAAATGAATTGAGGTACTGAGTAATACCTTATAATTAAGATGATGCTCAAATTATTGTGTCAATATTAATTGAGGAAAACTGAAACGAGTTCAAGTGGTCCTCTACCTGTATCAGATAAGCTGTAAAATAGAATTCCCATCACCCACTGTTTGAGTAAGTTATAAAATAAGTCCAAGGTCAACAGAAAGTCAACCTGGTAGTTGGTACCGGCCACAGAAGTAATAAATTAAAAAGTCACAGCACGATAGGTACATTGTTCAAACTCAGATTAAAATGTAATAATAAAATAAACATTAAGTCGTTGCAATATTCTTTCAGATGATCTGATAAAAGGAAGATATTTTATTTTGTGAAAATCTGATCAAAGCAAAAGAGATAAAAGCTCGCGAAACTACTTAAGATACTTTTTACTGGTCTTTGGAGAGATTTGCCCAGCAGTCTCGTTTGATACAACCTTCATAAATATGATAAATATCTAGCTGTGTGTTACGTATTCATAAAAGAAATTTTTTACATACTATGAAGAATGTAGACACTTATTTTCACACAGCATATGAAAGAATATATAATAGTACATAATGTGTATGACACAAATGTAGCTATTTGTTTGACATTTTATAAATGTTGCAATTAACAACAATATTACCCATATGTACTCTTAAATTCGTAATACCTAATCATTTAAGCGGACAAGACTTTGTACAATGTAGAAACTAACAATAAGTAGAGAAGATAAACTTGACCACTTAAAACAACGCATTTCTATCAATTTGTTGTTGGTCGATTTTTGCTCCGCGCTCCACGTCAGGAAACGTTAGTAAGGTTGACACACTAATGCAATGGTGTAGACAGAAATGAGCGAACATCTTGCACGAGACGGCTTAGCTTAGTTCTGCTAAAAGCCCACTTAGAGATCTCTTCAGCTGCGGATTTGTGCCGAGGGCTCTCGAAGTTTTCTCGGAATCTTCGGCCAATAAGTTATTTCGGGGCTCATGTAAGTAGTGCTGATCGAAAACATTTTACGAGCAAAATGTTCCAAATGATATCGTTACTGTAAAAATGTTGCCAACGTAAGTTGTAGGCTTTTATACAATCTAGACGTTGTTAATTGTATAAATAACACGCTATGTATATTTTTAATTAAAACTCGAATTGGTATTACGTAGAGTCGTGTGATGGTGAACATGATCATTACTGTGGCAGTCGCGCAGCTGGTCGGTCGTCGGAACAAGTGCTCTGCGCTCCCCTCATCTTGGGCTCAGTTTGCTCATGCGAGCCCCAGTATTAAGGCACGAGAAATATGCCAGAATTTGAACAGGCGGCGCTCGCATGCGGCGCGAGTGTAACATTGCTGCGACTCGTTGTGGCATGTTATTGCAAACCCACATACGTGCTACTGCCGACTATCTGACATTTCATGCCGATGAACCGGCTACGTGCGCATACTTACAGACATTTGCATAAAATAGGAAATCTTTTCGTCGAATTGCGTCGTGAATAAAATTTAACGTAGGAAACATTTATTTGAATGTTTAACTATCTAATCATGGGTTTTTCTTCTTCTCTTAAATCGTCTATTTTACTAATTGTATCACGGTGTTGTAGATATTGTGTTGAGAAATGTGCAAAGATGATGATAAAATGTATCACGTTTACTTTTCTAATACAAATATCTGCCGAAAAGCTTAATAAGCGAACACTATTTTAGCAGAGTCAATTATTCTTACCTACCTAACTAAAACGTCTAAGTTTCTATATATCGCAAGATAATGAGTAAATGATGCATTGAATATAATAATAACATTTAGTTTTTGGAAATTACCAAACTTTTTGACAAGTTGTGGCATAACTTTATAAATGCTACGATGCAACACGTTATGAATATTAGGCAGCAAGTTTATTTCAATCATTTTATCGCAATATTTCGCATGAGTCAATAATTCTAAAAAAATACGGACGGAAAGGCAAATCTTTTTAACCGATGCGGGAAACTAATGGCACAGGCGAGGCTTTCGGGGAAATCCGCTTCTTGTTGTCAATACAGGGCAACCGTGATGGCTCCCCCAGTTAAGCCTTTATTTCAGAAGTCGATGGTGTATACTATAAAATGTACTTACCTTGTACTTACTGTTACTGTTTGCAAATTATTCTACAAAAATCTTATTTTTAGTTTTCTTTTTTTTGTTTATTGTAGAGATGAAAGAGACTAGTCTTCACGACACAGGGAATCCTAGTGTGGAGGCTAGTGTTCTAAACCTTGTCTGTAACCACTATTTTTGAAACAATAAATTTATTATTTATTTAAAAAAAAAATTTATTTAAAAGTACGAGAACACTATCTCGGCTTTTATTGCGCCCGCACCGTAGACAGCTTCAGAAGTAAATGCAATAAAATAAAAAAGTCGGCCAAACGGAAATCGATGGAATTATCTATTGATGTTCTGTGATTTTACTTGTACTTATTCGTTGTGATGTTGTATCCAACTGTAGGATTATATTGAAGTCCGAAATAAAATATATAATTGTACGAACTTAGGCTCTAGAATACTAAGTATTTACCTACGAATTGGCTATTACTAACTAATCTACGTTTCTGGTTAACAGAGGGTGCAGGGAGTTTCAGTGGGAACCGAATGAACCGAGCACCCCCCGGGAGTGGGAGCGTGCGATGTCGGCAGTTAGCCGGCACGGCGCGGCGTCACCTTGCGGCTTATCGGCCGTCCGGTCACCGGTCGCCGGCTGTCGGCACGGCGCTCGTCCGAGCTATGCTTACCGCTACTCACTACTGGGAGTTGTACAGACTCGTTACAGATATATGGCGGCATTAAATTGATGTCGTTAAGTTTAATCTCTCATCTAATGCTCCCAGTATTAGATGAAACTTCAGTTTGGATTTCTAACTCAGTACATGTTTATGTTAAATTAACAATTATCTAGTTTCACTAACTTTTCCTACTTGTCTTAGTAAAGTATTATAGGAAGGTATCAAATATGTTCTAATAAGATAAATGTTCTGGCTAAATATTAAAAATCTCAAGCTTAAACTTTACGTAGTAAAAACATTATAGTTTTTAAACCATCTCAGCCGCAATAGCGAGGTGCAAACTCAGCGTAGAGGTTGTAAATCATATCTTCCTCCATTTATATGGACACTTTATTACGACGGCGCGTTCTAAATCAAATGATAAAATGCTTCTTATTTTATGTTTCCTTCGCCGCGCCACGCATATTGTCGTCTTTTCACCACGCTGGCGCGGCGGCACGACTCGGTTGCCCCAACCTATCTCAGTGAAGCCCGTTTAGAGATGTCGCTGTGTATATATTGGAGATAAACAACTTTGGCTTGAAAGAAAGCAGTCTGTTCGGTATGTTTTATGAATCAACCTGTTGTATTCGTTGTAAGATCCAGATGAGACTAAAATTACCTTGTAGGATCCAAGGTTCTTGACAGAGCAGGCGAGGCGGACGCTCCGACCTGCTGGCACGGTTACGTTTTGAATGACATCTGTAAATTCCGGCTCCTCCACCACTGCAACAACAATAAAATATAAAGATTAAACCTCATTCTTTATAACCACAAAAATACCTGCGTGTGAAAATATATTAAGTCTAATACTTTTGCCCTTAGTAGTCGCGGCATATTCCAAAGATATAAATTTGGATAAATTGGACCGATCTCCCCTTAGCCTTATCAAGCTGGCAAGAATTTGCAGTTATGAGGACATTTTTGTGTCAGGAGATACGATTTGTAATTCTCAAATTATCAAAGCAGAACGCTTTTAAACAAATTGAGTGGGCGATAAGGAATAATGTCGTCGTTTATCAAGCTCCAAGATAGATGGCCCTTGCTCTGCTCTGCCCATTTTAAATGCGTTTGTCTTCGACTTGCCAAATTGGCGTTCTTTGTTTTCTTCTTAAGTTCTTACTTTTATGTCGCGACATGAGGTGCGGTACGGTTAAGGATTGGATCGCGCGGTGAAAACACGGTTCAGATGCAGTCCGGAAGCGTTGAACTGCAAGTGGAAGGAGGTTGCATAGGGGTTGAATAAGCAAGCAAACATTTGTCATCCTGTGGGAGAGGTGAAATCTATGTAAAGATTGGAGCGATGTCGTCTCCGACAACAGTATTGAGTCAAGGAACAGTCAAACGCTCGTATTCAGTGTGCTGTGTTTGATTAATGGTTCGGATGTTTAATGTGGCGAATACAAAATTTTGAGACGAGGAGTCAATAGGGTTTATTTAGCTCTGGCGCAAAGACTAACCTTGTTGTTTGAGAATAAACATGAATCGACGAGACGGCCCGATTGAACATGCCTTTAGGTACTCCGACGTGTCTATGTTAGTGTTTGGAGAATAAACTTGTTCAGTGGCGATAGTTAGTCTACTCTCCGTTTGTTTACATATCACCATCGCATTCAGACTGACAATGGATTTATTTTGTTCCAGTTCGAAGGAAAACAATAACAACTCCGAAGTTATTTGAATATATTTTATACTTTTAAGCTAATAAAGATAAAAACTTTTCACCTTGGTGATTTGTTATAAACGGGGATTGAAAAGGATACGTGAGTTATAATTTTTCCTACCTTATACTTTTTCTATTACACTTAATAAAAAAAATAACTTAGACCTACTTTAATTAAGTTACGTCAAATAGAGGTCAAATAGGCCACCTATTAAGTTAATGATTTTAAAACTAGATAGAACTAGTTATAGATTATCGTCAAAGTGTGATTGGCAATTTTTCTTTGTTTATCCCATAATGTGTTAATTTAGTTTTACTTTAAGAAATTCATACTACATAAATTGAGTATGTAATTCATACTTATGGTGTGTATGAATTGTTTATATAACTACACTTTAGTACATTTATATTCTTAGATGGTACAAGGTACATCATAAAACATTTTTGCCAAGGTACATACATCAGACTACGATATGAAATCATCTACAATGAATTTGCCTTCATCGTTATGAGAACTCCCGCGGAACCTCGGCACACGATTGAATGGAATCCGGTACACAAATACTTATAATTTCCATTACAGATGTTTTATTAACAAATACTTTGCTAGCTACTTCAAAGACGAAAAAATGTATGTCAGTTTCTTACAAGCTATCTTAGTTCCAACCTTAGAAACAAGAGGAATTTTGAAACTAATCATTATCTGCACAAGAGTAAAGCCTATGTTCGCGTGTATTCGACGGCGTCGCAGCAGTTTCGCCACAGTATTAACATTTAGATTTACCTACTTATATTTGTGTGTTTACGAGCATGGCTCTAAGAGATACCCGACTGGAGATGAAAGCTCCGGTTGTTGCGTGTTTGCTCACCTGATCGTATTAGCTCTAAGCACGACGCTCCATTTTCTACCCGGGTGCCCCTGACTCAACCGATGTAAATCGCGCATTAACATCTATAACGCACCCTATTAGCTGTGTATGCGTTTCTCTACCTTCATTGGTAACAATGGCAACGTTATTGGTAACTCCGTAACGATGACGCGTATTCATTACGTAACCCTTAATGGTAATTTGTGTTCTGGAACACAGTCGATATTTCAAACACGTCGTTAATTTTAAGATCGTTACGTAGTCAATCACGAATGGAGTGGCGCACAATAATTGAGGATTCGATCGAAATTAAAACATGCCGTGTTAGGAAACGTATTTGAACGATGGGCAAAGTTACTTCACATAATTATTACAGGATACTTAAACAAATATTTAAAAAAAATGCCTTGGTTGTCTAGTGGTCACTAAGCGTGACTACTGAGCATTAGGTGTTGGGTTCGAATCCCGGGTCGGATAAAGTGTTATTGGGTTTTCCAATTAGATAATTTATCAGTAACAGCACGGAGTCTGGATTTGTTCCCTGTTGAAGGCAATAGGCTCGCCCCCTTTTACCTACATTGCGATTTATAACATAAACTATAGCGAAATGATGGTGTACTATTGGTACACCTCTGCCTACATAAAATAAACATAATTATGCTTTCGCCGTCCAGCATAGATATCGGAATTATAATTAAAATAATGACTTCATGATTTTTCTTTACATTTTTTCATTCTAAAACAATATTACCACATTACCAATTGTGTCCAACTGGTTTCTCATGACAAGCTATTTATGAAGGGACCTGAATCAATACAAGAGATTATACGGGACAAACAAGCACCCGCTTGTTTTAGAAAATCATATCATTGGTTCAGTTATCGACGCAATCAAGTCAACGACCCAAACTACGATTACGGGCCACCAGACAATACAAACAATAACATGAAAATGCGATGTTTTGAAGTGGCAAAATGTATATTTTGCTGGCTAGATTAATAAGTACATGATCATCTTATTAGTTGATTTGTAGTTTTGGTTTGTAGTTAACAATTATTATGTAGTGCAGAAAACACATACACATTTTAGACTGTCTACCTTAGTACTAAACTGAATAAAATCTGGTCGCAGGATGTAGAACTAGTTAAGTACTAATCTTTATATTTCAACATTAAATTTTTTATCAATGATATTGGTACGGTCACTGGGTAACACATGTTTAATAATATATTCCGAAACATCAACATACATACTTACAAACCTGGTTATTAAAAATATTTCATGTGTCTTCGTGTTTCTCACAAAGCACCCTAAATTAATATAATACGCTATTAATGAGCCACAGTAAGTGCAAACGTACGTGTAATGCGCACGTTTAAGTTAATAAGACTCGTAGTCGTAGAGACGAGGACTTCTATTTGTTTCAATAATACCGTACATTAAAATTAACAAGGGTAACGTTGGCAATAATCTTACATACCGCACGAGGCAGTGCGGCGCGTGCAAGGGTATTTAGGGGTTAATTAAGAAACCGCAGACAGCGGTGCGGGGGAAGAGGGTAATCCCTTTGTCACCGATGGCAAGACGCTGCCTCCGCTGAGGCTACACGTCGCTACTATTGTTGTGATTACAATGTAGCGACGTGTACACCGTGTCGATTAAATTCCTACATGGACAAATACCTCAATATTGCGTTTACTCATACACATACAACCGTGTAAATATAAAAGTTTAAAGTTTCATGCAGATTATTCCATAATTATCAGCAAATTTTACTGAAGATCAAATACAAATTGATTTATAATTATAAAATACCTGCTGATAAAATATAAACTCCAGCTTAAATAACTGTAATATGATACAAATGGAATAAATATAAGTTAAATATAAATCACTCGATCGAATTGCAATTTACCAGCAAGCATGTCAAATACGAGTGGCAATTCAAATAATTACGACCGGGATTGGGTCGACAAAATACTCCAAAACTAATAATGAATGGGACCGCTCCGTCGCTCCTAACTCGGGAATAATCTCATATTAAAGCTGGCCCTTATGCAAATGAGAAGCGGTCAGTCGGAAGTCATCAGGCGCGGACGGGACGCAGACGAGCCGGGCGGTGCGCTACGGACTGGCCACGGCGCGACTTCGGTCCCGCCACAAATTGACAGGGCCCATACCGCCAAATTGATTGCGGCTACACAGACACCTCGTTATAATACCAGTGACGCGACATCATGACAAATAGTTTGTCGTTCTATGTTTTATCTGTTTTGAAAGGCCACGTGTTTACCAATATGTTTCAGCAAACTTCTTCCAAAAGAAGAAATTCTTCTTCTACACAACCATAATGTTGCAATGGGCTCCAAAATATTACATATTATTCATATTTAAAATAAATTTCATAGTTTACCACCAATATTAGACGAACATAATCTTTTAAAATTAATTGATGTATTTTTTAGGTATCGGTTTGCTGGAAAGAATAGTTGCCTAAGTATTCTTAGCCAACAACTCATATTATTTTTCCTCCCCGGGGTTATCGTAAAGGTAATTAAAAGATTATGTTAACCTGGACCCATCCTCAGCAGCCGTGACCTTATAGTTCGCTACGACAATTATAGAAATAATCTCACAAGCATTTATAGGAACAGTCACTAAAGCACAGATTTATAATGTAATGTAAGACTGCCTCGTTGGTCTAGTGGTCGCTAAGCGCGACTGCTGAGCAAGAGGTCATGTGTTCAAATCCCGGGTCGGTCAAAGTGTTACCGAGTTTTCCATTAGGTAATTCTCAGTAGCAGCACGGAGTCTGGATTTGTGCCCGGTTGATGGCAATAGGCTCGCCCCCTATTACATTGGGACTTACAACATAACTGGTAAAATATGGGTGTACTATATGTTCACCTCTGCCTACCCCTTCGGGGAATACAGGCGTGATGTTATGTATGTTATAATGTAATATTATAATTATATATAACTCTATTTATTTAATATAGTTTATTTTTATCCATTTAAGTCTATGATATTTTAAGGCATATTAAATTACCAGTATACGTTTATGTATTAGATGATCTCCAGTCTCCAACCACAGTTAAGAAGAGAGAGTTTGGTGATTTTTCTGTAAACTACACGACTACTTATCCAACATAATTGGTCACAACTTAGTTATTAGTTTAACAAAATCAATATAAAGTTTTGTTATGGTAAGTGCGGTTCTGTAGCCAAATATTTAAGTTTATACGTCCCTTGTCACAGATGTTGCTCGTAATATTCTCATATACGATCAAATTCTTTTAAGAGATCCGCAGATAAAGAACGTGGCGGCGGGTGTTTGGGCGGTTTCGGACTTTCACTTATTTGTATGCTTTACCCTTCGCCGGGACACGGACGTGACTATTCGAGATACATAAACCCTGAGTGAATACAGAAAATAGAAATAAAGTAACATACATAATATTAGTTTTAGTGGACGGATTGTGGAAAAAATGATGTAGGTTCAATTGGTAGTATTTGCTTTTGTTGTTATTTAGATCGTTTTGCTTTTATTTTGATATTTTACAAGCTGTTAGCAAAAAAAATACTGGGCATTTTATTTCATAATATCATCATTCCTATTATGACCTCTTTGATTAACACTTTGGAAATACTTTGAACGACCCAGTGGGTTAGTGAGTAAGCTTTAAGCTCTCTGTTATTATTTGATTCAAGTGCAGAGGAAATATATATACGTCCTATATAAGATAGATAGATAGATAGATAGAATATGCTTTACTGTACACCAAAATTGTTACAGAACTAATACAATATCGTTCGTTAAATAAAATTAACACCAGTGATTTTATTAAGATGGAAGGTACGAAGTTGTAGTGATTCATGGCGGAAGACAGAATTTTAGATAAAAAAGCTTGGGGTGACCCTGGGGGAGACATAACTTAGATAGTATCAATGGCAACATTAACATAAACGTGACTTAAACGGTATATGTTATGTTAAAGCATTGTATGCTTTACGTAACATACATATCGTTTTAATAGACTACCAACAAACGTATCGGACTGGACAGTTTATGATTGAATTCTAGTAGTTAGGACCAAAATGCAGTACGGTGATATCCGTGATATTATGATTATTTTTCTTTCCAAGTTTTGTTTTCTTCGATAACATTTCATACTAGAAATTTACTCGTATGTCATATTTTTGCCAAGTATAAAACCTAACAAAAGTAAGATTGAGTTAAATATTGGTTAAACTAGTTGCCGACTACAGTCGATAGTACAAGTCTCACAGGATACAAATAGTTGTTTGAAGTCCTAGACTATTCCTCACACTAGGATTCCCTTGGTTCCTGATTGGGTCTTTCTACATTTGTTTACTACAATACGTGACGTTATCGAGCTTTTGCTTGAAAATGATTAGAGTTATACATACAGGTAAATATTACATTGTCAGTACACTTTAATCGAGGTTTTGGCGGTAAGTGCGGTGGCTAGTAACATGTTGGTGGGGTCATCGAGGCCGGTCATGTCGCGGTCAGTTAAGCGGAACTACGGAAGCAGATGTTGACAGGTCGCGGGGGCCCCGTGCTCCCCGCCGCCGTCCCCCGCCGCGCCTGTCACCGTTGCTTACTTGGGATGCCCGGAACACCCATTCAATCTTGTTGCCCAATCATAAATATATGTACTCAACATTTTGTACGGCATACATACGTCGCATATTTTTATCCTTTGTTGTATATGTCAACCATATTTTAACCATCTCACTGAGTTTCTCTTAGATGACACTGCATCAGTAATGAAATTCTCACTGCATCATGATAAATATTTTGTTATATTACTGTGTCGTATTTGTTTACTTTTAGTACTATTAGGCACAATTTTATTTAGCTTCATAAATCTATGCTACCTACTTGCTTAAATGACTTTAAAAACATGACATGTATAATATAAAACCTATATTTTGTTTAGAGGTATTAATTATAATTGAAAAACAATAAAGCAATTGAAGTACGCGTGTTGTATGATGTTATTAACATACGAATTAACAAACAACATACATTGTTTTGAAGCGTCTGTCTTGTGTTAAAGGAGAGCACTAAACGTTGGTTAAATAAAGTTTCTTAAGGCTAATCACTAATTGAACAAGTGTTTCGGGGCTGACGGCGTAAGTCGTGAGATCTAATTAAAGCACCTACCGCGGTGCGCCGCTCAACCCCAGTCGGAGCCTATTATCGCGCCTCCGCCTCCTATTAGCATTGTCTCCTCGAGGGCGATACTTATCTTTATTTAAATTCACTTCTTGGTAATTGGGTTGACGAGTCGACAACGTGATTTGCATTGATGAAAATTGGCCAGTGTACCGGGCCCTCGTAACTTACTTCGTCGCCTAATTTGTTTTATTACGTTTGTAAAACGGAGACGATTTTATAGCAATCGCGATTTGTTTACATCTGGTAATGTATATACGGAGACAAAAAACGATAAACATACATTTACAGAAATATAAGGCTGCGTACATTTCAAGCTTTGCAATTTGTCAGTTAAATGACAATCTTTGTGTGTGACTTACTGCACTCGTACTAAATTAGGAGGCATAGATGTCACTTGTAGCATTTTTGCTGGCAGCGCTGTACGAGCGCAGTCAAAGAGGATGCGCTTGGTTATTTCTCATTACGGCACACGCGATAAAATCACACAGAGTCGTTGCCTCATTAAAATCTTCTGGTGCGCGCATCTGTAAGCCTTTTGTGAAGGCGGAGCGCGCCGCTCTTGACGCCTTTCGCGTGTCATTTCGGGCACAATGCCGCGCGGTGAGGGACGCCACGCCTGGCAATTTTTGCTCTGACATGCCAGCGTGTGCTTTTTATCAGTTTATCGGGAAATATTTTATGCGGATACACTATTATTATATTCTCCTCACGTTAGATTCGTATTCTGTACTTGAATGACGTGTTCACATGTAGGTACTTCATGTTGTGCGGGTTACATAAAACTAGTCTATAGAAATGTAGTAGGTAAGTAGTTATAAGGTTTTATTTTCTCAATCGGTATTTAAAATGCTAAAATGAAACTGTTACTTTTCCATCAGACCCATTAGTTATTCTAGATCAGTGCAATTATAACTTGTAAAAAATAAACACATAAAACGAGGACTGTTTTAATTCATCCAATATCAATCTACGGACCATCCTGTCTAATCTTAACCTGATCGCGTAGTATAGCCGCGTGTCTAACGGAAGTAACTGCATAAGTTGCGGGTTCGATTACTAAACACACATTTAATTTTATGGTCCTCAGATACCTAACTATAACTAATTTGTCAAAGCATTGATTTTGCAAAACAATTCAAAGCCCTGCCCCCTTACCATAAACTGTTAAAGCAGGACATTTTCCGCTGTGGAAGCGAGACTCTATACGTAAAGGCATCTCGCTTCCACAACGATAAATGACCTGCTTTAAGAGGTCTAGGCAAGGGGGCAGTACTGAATACTTTGCTTATTTCTATCTTAGAAACTATAATTACTATTTCATTACGGCAGCGCGAGGACTTCATTAAGGCCAAGTTCCGAGAAACAGTTTGTCGCAAACTGTAGAAGCAACCAAGTTATTGTAAAATAGAATTATAAGTTTATTCTTAACTGTTGCTTATCAGATGGTATAAAATACAATTTTCATCTACTTTTATCTATGACTATTTTGTTAGTTTTAAACTTGTCGTTCATAAAAGTATAGTATCGACGTAGTAGCATCCTCGTTATTTACTTTATAATAAACCTCTAATTTGTTCTAATCCAGAAGTTTTAAAGTTGGCATGTAGCCAGTGCAATGGTAAATTGCGCAGTTTGGCTTTAATAATACACAAATTAAAAGTAGTAGCTTGTGAGGAGAGTTTAGAATTAAAGCGCACATTTAGGCACAATTTCGTACAATACGGTAGTTCAATATTTAACGTGTTTCACTTTGCATATTCACAAGGCGGTCGGGCGGGTTACCGCTTGGCGCTCACCTACCGACTTGGAATGGTAATGCCGCCCATTAAGCGCGCACTGTGCGGTGCGCCCGCCCTAGTATCTCCGACTTATTACTTCATTTTTGAATTCTTATATTAGATCATTGGTGAAATGATACTTCGACTGATCTTTTGCACGGTCAGTGATTAATTCGGCAATCATTTATAAAGATGTGTTTTCTTAAAGTAAGATGACTGTGGTTTCAAGATATTATAATAAACATTTTATATTCAAAGCTTTCTTATTTCTAAAAACCTTACGGTTACGCTACAAACGACCAAGTACCGAAAACCAGTGATTTTTCATTTAATTCTTTTGTTTTGGTGTCATATTTTCAGCTGGTTCCGGTATGTCTCGATAGTACTAAACCGTATGTTTACAAATTGGCAATACAATATAACAGAATGGAGGGCACGTCGCGCCGCCACCGCCGTATCGACGACGCAATGGATGCAGGTCACGAGCGCGCGCCCGCACCGCGGTCCTGTGGTCCACGCAACACTACACACACCACCCACACTCTGACACACACACTCAACAATTCTATTGCACCATACTTTAAATGTAGCAAATTAATATTAGGTAATTACTCTGTATCGGATTAAAATCAAAGTACCAATTTGTATTGTGATCTGCGAGCTGCGGTCCAGCGATACGCTTGTTATACACCACCTTAATTTAATTTATGAATTTAATAGGTCTTGTGACTTATTTGAGCCGACTACATAATATAATCACTTGCGATCTTGAATTATATTTCGCAGTACAATAATAGTAGTAAATAAATGTCAGACAGCTCAAACATTCATTTAATAAACGTGTGCTGGAGTGATATTGACGCACTTAGTTAGAGTCCTTAGCGTTCTGTCTGCTTGACGTGAGGGTTCCCCAAGAAATAATAAACGAGTATATAGAATGGATAAAGATTACTTCTACCGTAATGTATGTGAAGAGAATGTCGCTGTAGATTTTTGTAGGGTTTTATAAACTACTAAATATAACTTTTAGTTTAATAATGAACAATATAGATAAGAAGAAATCCAAGAAATTTTGTAGAATGAGACCTTCGACCAAATTTTAATCGAACTCGAATCAATTGTTGTACGTTTACTTAACCGTAGCTAACCCGTTACGAAGCAATTAATTGAGAAGCAAGGTCCTGCCACCGATCGCTATTTTTCATGATAATGTTATGAGCGAGAAGGTAAAATTCTGATTAACTTACCCACATCTAAAATAAATGTCGCACATAACATTTTCCTTAATTTTCCTTCAGCGTCCTGCGGCATGTCGTGAATTTTGCATTGCAATGCGGTGCACGGATGTATGACGCAGCGTCTCTTAGGAATCAATGATCCTTTCCGCTTAGCGCATATGTTTGTGTACATATTTTCTCTGATTTCTTCTATTACACAATTTAAAGTTAGCGTTGAGTCGTCTAGTCCAAACATATTTATAAATTACTGCTTGCTGGAATAGCTTTAACAGTTCACATGTAAGAAAGTTAATTGGCGTAGGGAGCAGCACGCTCATGTGGTACACATTGAATGGAGCGGAATATGATATTGACGACAACACTGACTGAGCACTTTCTCCCTGCTCAATAAAGGGAATCTGTTGTGAGATACCTTTGATAGGCAAGCGTTCCGTTAGTATGTAGATGTATGCTTAGTGAGTGCAGTTACGTATTCTGTCGTCGGCAGCGGATCGTTATCTGTTTCCACTAAAGGAAACTGGCTTTTCCACGAAAGAACCACCCCAACGGTTTCAGTCCCCCTTCGCCCGACTCGACTTCTCCTTTTTGCGTTATTTCATTTTTCTTTGCTAACGTGCACCTGCTAGTTAGCTGCCTGAGGCTTCCATTGCTCCTGCCATGTTAGCTAGCCGGTTTCTACATCATAAGTAAGGTAACGTAGAAAAAACACGTATCTTTGAATTCCTACATGAGAAAAACTAGAAATATTGTACGTGCTACATCTACAATATAAAGTGTATTTATGTATTATAGTAACATAAAGCGCTGGGTTGGCTATGAAGTTTAATGTTAGATGTCAGTACAAAAGATGGCGTTCAGAACAGCGCTAGAACACAGTTTCCTTGATACATTTGTATTCCTTACAGACAAGTAATCAATATCCGTTGAACGCTGAGAGCACGGACAGAACTGTCCTATGTTCAACAATTTTTCTTTCTATATCTATCCGGTCTAGTTTACCAAACAGCATGTAAAAATAACACACACGTATTTTGATAAGCATGCGTTTTTACAGTAATCAGTTTGCTAACGTAGTAATTAATAACTTATATTTAACATTAGATAATCATGGTTTTCAGTCATTCGTTGCTGTTAAGTGCAAAAAATAATTTACGCAAATTATTTCTATAATATCCACTCAATGCTGTCGATGCGAATGTATCTGACGACAGCGGGACAATATGATATTCCCGTATCGCGAAAAAATAAAGCGGGTATGTACGGCGTCACGCGTGCGAAATAAAATAACAACGGCAACATGGTGCGGATGGGGCTTGATACATATTTGAATACATTACCGAACACGCAGATAATGCCACCAACATGCCATACTTATTCATAACGCCGTCTCAAACTGTGAATGAATACAAATACGCCATCTCTCTTCTGTATGAAGTCTGGTTTTAGTGCTTAAATCTGGTATGATAAAGTTCAAAAACAACAGCATGGCAGTAGCTAATGGCATTAATGGTTCTTATAGACTCGATAGGCATACGTATTCCAGAATCTAGTGGCAATGAAAACGTAGGTATGTCTTTTTACAACCACAGCGTTTTAAATATAACCCCTGCCGAAATTAATGTTTCAGATTCGACTTCCACTTCCAGCAAACTGGTAATTGCTAATTCCCTCGCCAATAATGACTTACGTACTTAGATATCATACTTTAATTTACGGATTTTGTTTGTGAAGGTACACTGATGGCTTATACAGACTTGGTGTTACAAACGTAATGATATAAACAGTTATATATTTTATAATTTTAAAGATTTTAAATTACCAACCGCTTCAACTGTTTTTGCCTAAACAGATTTTCTAAAACGAAATTAAATACCTGCTTTTAATTTAACTGAGCTTTCCTTTTACCGTCAGTTTCACAAAAGCAAGCTTAAGCAAGGCCCATAGCGACGACACCTGCACACCTTTATGCCAAGACAAGTTGCAAGTTGCCTGAAACAAACCTTTTACTACCATCATGTAACATACTTTAAATCAAAAAAATGATTCTGAAATATGTATATGTTTGATTTTACTTTCCAAATGAATAAAAAATGGAAAGTAATATTCAAGAATATAATACAACGATAATAACAAACAGTAGTCCGTACATTTTCACTTAACATTTGCACGTTGCATTCAAAGAAACCTTCCTTTATTGGAGCACTTTGAGCTTGCAATCATTTCAATGCTCTCGAGGGCACGCCATTGGTGATGCGCCAAACGTCTTCAATTACATCAAGAATGAATGGCTAGCTACTTGTTGGTCTCGACCAGACTCTAATAAAAACCTAATTGAAAGCAGGAATATTAATTAACGAACAAGAAGTAGCTCCTTTTTTCGAAAAGACTGAATTATAAAATGAATAATTGTAAGAAATAGAGTTGTAGTAATAGGTTTATTGTGAGATGTTTGCGTGTCCCGGGCCGCGGTTGAGAAGGCGTTCGCAGTTCCCACTGGTTTCCTGTAAACACATCTATTGTGTCGCCGACATTTTGCCAGCTCTCACACCCTTCACGCGGGAAAATGTTGCGAATAATTATTTGTGTTACGCTTTGTTATGCGTGCTTAACCGTTCAACGAACTAGAAAACGGCAATTGTATAATTGTCCGTTGTGATAACTGAATTTCTTGACGTTTGTTTAAATTTATGTTTCTACATTTATTCTATTTAGGTACCTAGAACATATTTGAGTAACGGTTTTTTCGCTAACATAAAATGCAGTGTTTTAGGAAATTGGTAACAAAAATCTTTGCGTCATATAACGATGTGGAAACAATTTTCATGTATAAAATGTGATTCATTGGACAGGATTCAATGGTTAAGTTGAACATGTCTGTGTATGGTAGCTCCTAACTGGATGCATCGAAATAGATTTGACTGTTCTTAGCCATGATTTAAAAATCCATTTAGCCGTTTTAAGATAATGAGCTCTTTTCTAGATTAAGGGACTGCCTGCCACAGGTCTGATCTAAGTAGGTATTCGAAGTTTGGTATCCTATTACTTTAATGGTATTGCAAAAACATAATAGGTAGAGTCGGGGATATTTTTAATTTTCAATTTTGCATAGTTTTGATTAAATGTCAGACGGATATGGATAAGAGTTTCGATAATTTTCAATTCTTTGACGTGTATCATTGTTTATGCTGCGTAGTGTCTAGTATCGATTACGGAATAGTAAATTACTCTTTCATCCATGATTATGCGTTGTTCCTAGGCAATCATAGATCATTGTTTGGTAGGTACTATTTAAAGTATAAAACACAACCCTATAGGTACATTATCAGAATATTGTGAACACTTATACATCATTCTACCTTATTATTGTCAATAATTATAACATTATCAATTATGTCCAAACGTTGGTTAAGGGTAATGAGGAGAGTGTAATTACCGTGTGCAGTTAATTTAAATGATCAAAATCGGTACATATATTCAACTGCAAGAATATATATTGTACTTATACAAGTACTTTTTAACACTTAAAAATATTTATTTTGCTTTTTTATTCAATTAACAATCAATAATACCATGGCTGCATGGCAACTATGGCATACCTGAAACTAAGTGATTAGCGGTTAATGTCTCGTATAGTAATTATAATTTTTATGAAGATTAGGTACCACCCTTTTTAAATTTTTATAAAAGTAGTAATATTAGTTTACGTGAATAGCAAGACAGACCCTTACCAATTGTCAAATTATAATATTAGCATGGACTGTTTCAAATTAATTACATCTATCTAACGCGTCATGCAAATTGATTGATAAAGATATTATCGTTGTAGAGATTTTGAATACTTATTTAAATACTCATTAATGTGTAGAACGATAGATTTCACACAAATACGAAACCGAATAGAGTCAATTCACACAGACCTTTAACATTATCGAGACTTTACTTAAAATGTTCAAATAAATAATTATAAAATTAAAGCATTACTTATAAAAATTTCCATTGTTGAACAATCGGTTAAATTATACCTGTCACTGTCGTTTGCATGTGAAAAACTCGAGATACCAATAGACTTAAGAAGTGGTTATCTTAAAACACATGTTAGCACCGATTATATGTTTATTACGAAAAAAGCCCTGTAAAATATTAACAAACAATTCTAAAAATAACTAACCATACTATAAAGTTTATACAATCCAAAAGAATACAAATTAATCGAATCGAGTAACGAGTTATAATAAAAAGTCCTCAATAAAATATGAATAAACATAACAAATGTTCGTATCTGGCAGTAATTGATCAGTGAATTACCACTGGAAGTGGTTCAAGTGTATCAATAAGATAAACTTGAAGCTCGAAGATTAGACGGCGCGGGCGGCTGTCACCTCGAGCCCTCGTCGAACTGGAGGGCCACTCGAGACAAGCGCCGGTCCCTCGCGACATTTGTGAGCAAACATGCCTCTCACAAAATATGCAGAACGCGCCCTCAAATTAAGTTTCACCTTCCTGCCTGTAGTTATGTTACTCAAAATAAAGTCAGGAATGAACACCGTCTGCTCATAGGGGTGGCTGTTTTTATCCACTTTTATGAGGAAATTTCTAAAGTTCCGTGACATTATTAAACAAGTTATCGCTTATTTTATATCTCGTTCATTATTTTTTAACAGAAGATATCACGTACGGTTTTACCTTTTATAGTGTTATAGGTGTGAACATGAACTTAATAAGAATTTAGGCTATTCAAAGCGAGGCGAATAATTAGAAATGTTCAGGCGCAGCGTCCGCGAGTGATTGATGTAGTGGAAGTCGCTGGTATTGCCGTGCCCGAGTCCTCCCCTCACTCTCCCGGCAGAGCCTCCAGCCCCCTCCTGCTGCGACAACTTGGAGACATTAAGAATATTTAAATTGTAAATTGCTCCCCTGCACTGAATACCTATTTACTGAAGTTTGGCCTTTTACACGAACAGCGCTCAAACTTGAGACCGCAGTTAGGATACATCTTATACAAATAACAATATCATACACACAACTCATTTATGAACTTAACAAACAAGAATTCCAGTATATGCATGCAGTTATTTCTAACATAAACGAAATTCTAATTTTGCATTGTGTTGAATGCATGACATACCATCCCAACCGAACATCCGTTATTGCATACATACCGAGTCCCCCTTGCACTAGGTACTCAATTGATCATATTGTAAACTTGTGTTAGATGCGAGTAGAGTATAACTGCATCAGTTTTATTTTAAAATAATTGGTATGATAAATACGTAAGTATAAGTAGGTAACAAGTTTTTTTCAAATTAAGAATTTTTATATTTTCTCTTTCACCTCCGTATAAAAATTTAAAAAAAGCGGAATATTTTCCAATAAATTAAGTATCTATAGTAACAAAAATCCGTTCACGTGCATAAAACCGACAGTTATTGTAAGCGAACAGTGCCCCTGGCTACCGCTAAGCGTACCTATAGTGCCTTTATAAATGTAATAGATGGGTATCACGATCCACTTAATATTTCCTAGAAAAATGAATTTAAGAGAGAAAACTCGCAAATGGAGCAAAAAGACAACGTTGTGCTAACAATAAGGCTCGTAGATGGGCTCCTGTAACATGAATATAACAAACTAAAGAACCGGCTTGATTGAATCATCCGCTGTTCTTTGTCATAAATCCGACAACGGGCGGCCGTCTAACAATGCGTCCTGAAATCGTTCCATTTCTCATTTTGTTACTCTCCCCTTTAATCTCGCATCCGTAGAAAAGTGGATCAG
The DNA here is from genome assembly GCA_905340225.1 of Abrostola tripartita. Lineage (NCBI taxonomy): Eukaryota > Metazoa > Arthropoda > Insecta > Lepidoptera > Noctuidae > Abrostola > Abrostola tripartita. The sequence goes on along the minus strand of HG996487.1, from coordinate 8,401,939 downwards.
AGTTGCAAAAGGGCATTGCAATGCAGACAGCAGACATGCCTCTGATTAATCTATTGTGAAATTATTATCCGATGTCCGTCTCTTAATTAATTAAGTGCTGATGGCACAACAATAAAACCGATATTCTTTGTCCAGGTATCTTTATTGATGTTTGATTACCTAGCGATTAGATTATTATATTTATTATTTATATAAAAAAGTTGCACCACGTATCATACAAACATTTAGATACGACTACTTTTAGTCATTTTGCTAAGTTCATCGAGCTAGCAATAATGAACGTACACGTGGTAGAATTTAAATAAAATTATTTAGTGCGTAATGACTACCAATTTCATGATGTTTTCACTACAATTCAAACTTCAAGCAGCTTTTAACTAACTTAAAGTTCTCTTATATTAAAATATACCTTTACCTATGTTATCTTTAACTTATATAGTCTTTTAGCAAACATCTTGGTGTCAACACCATATGCAATCGTACAATCACGTAAACACTTCATAAAATATGACAGGTATTGAGCACAAACAGGTTGATAAACATTTATAAGGCTCATAAAATTCGAAGTGAGTGTTTTCACGACATAATGAGAGCAGATGGGCGTCCATTGACCAAAACAGACTACCTCGTGGCCACTCGAGGCGCACCCCTGTCAGACGCGTTGAGAAAAACAGGGTGGCTTTTATTTTCTCCGACTAATTTGAGGTTGGTTTTCGACGAACTTAAGACACGTCGTGTAAGCGGATTTCCATACTAATCTACGATTATAGAAGTGATTCTAAATAAATGAAATTATTAAGCTTAGTTTTTTAGCCTTACTCTGATTCCGTTATCAAGATTTCTTCGCGATAACGTAAGCTAAGCTTAAGGTCGATTCCTACTCCAAGGTCCATAAATTGTAATTGAAATTTTCTGCTTCAAAATTATTAGTAGCAGTAAGTATCAACTCGCCTGCTACTATAGATGCTACTCAACCGAAGATCAGCCGTGATTCTAATCAAACTACTAATATGAAAAACACTAATTATTACAACTGTCACAGTAGGCAGCCCACTCATAATCCATAGAAAGCGATGAGAACAAAAACAGAAATAAAAATTTGTCATAAATAAAGCTGAGCGAAAGAAACATGCGCAAGCCACATAATTGTATAATTCCTGTTACCAGAGAGCAGAAAATCCGAGACAGCCGAGATTACAACCGTTAACCAACTGATCCCGGGACGGAAGAAAACAGAATGTCTCGCAACTTGGATAATGTTAAATTTATTGCAGCGCTAAAATGTTTACGGATATCGCGCGAAAACGAACGCCCCGAGGACGGCGAGCTCTACTCACCCTTGTAAACACGTTTTATTGGCTTTATAATATGTTTTACGCGTGACGTTTTACAAACGATCCCCGAGGAGCGTCGAATTATTTTTACGGCACGTACTCGTACACCGCGCGAAAATACCGGAAAATTCAGTACACGAGGGATTTTGTAATTACACCTTTTAAACAAACAGTTTTTGTTCCATGATACGAAACGAAAACAGAATATGGGATTTCCAACATTTTAATTGTACCAGTGGTTGAAAGTGTTTCAAATATTCAAGTAAAGAACTCTTTGTCCGGATGAATGATTAGTTTTTTCAACGATTCCGGTTCCCAGACATGGGTGCTAATTTGTGAAATCACAGAGTGAAATATGTGTTGTATAGAGTGTGGAATGCGGCGCACTGGAACAATTGCACGCCCTAATACCAGTCAACCGCTTGATGAAGGTCCAGCCGCACCCGCCGCCCGCACCGCTTCCTGTCAGCCCAGACTATACATATATGTAAACAGCTACATACCTACACGCCACTTTTTTATTAACCTTAACGTGCAAAAACCTCTTGACAGACACAAACATACTGATACAATATTTATTGCAAAATTATTTTCATCTACCGATGCAAACAATACAGAGGGTAACCTATAAAATAAAAGCTTTACAGCTACGATGAAGTTTTAAAACTTACTAGGTACATTTCCCACAACTTACAATCTGGATTTCAGCCAACATTTTTCGCATATTATGACATTCCTAAATAGTAAGACATTACCAGAATTTAGGATTATCTGTCGCATTTATTTACATTGCCGTCTAAATAGTTTAAAGAAACTTGAGGGAAAATGCCAATAATAAAGGTATAAAGCTGTTTATATAAATGCAAAACAGATCGGCAGCTTGTCAGATCGGCTCAGTGCAGATCCTCCTGATCGAATATGGATTTAGAGACGTCCCTATTTCGTCCACTCAGCGACGCACCCTCCTGTCCTATCAACGCAGTCGAGCAGCTGAAAAATTATATTTCAACGTCTAACAACCACGATTAACATATGATTGCAAATGGTCTTTCGTTCATATAAATTGTTAAGTAAGTATATTTATTTTTTATATACCTTACTCAATTTTAAATTATTACATTATAAAAAAAAAATTATATTATGGATTATGTAAAATTGTAAATGAATGGAAATATTTTTATAGTATGAATAGATAATCACATAGGTATTACATGAAAACAAAAATAAGTATAATAGAAACGTCTTGGTCGATTTCCTTATTATTCGATATACGTATTAGTGTTGAATGCGAATTTCCTTTCAATATCGTACCTTCGTCCCTAGCTTCGGCCGAATCCAATCGGAGGGATATTAAAACTTTCCGCCCACTGTGCTCAGGCCCTTTGTACTGGAGAGCAGCTACGAGTACGACCCGACCACCGATGTCATCCACGTCTTAAAAAGATACTAAACAAATTTTACTCTATATATGTATATTTAAACGGGGAGGCCTATGTTCAACAGTGGACGTCTTTTGGCTGATGATGATGATGATGATGATATGTATATTTTTATGTCAACATCATACCTATAACCTAAGATATAATTTAGTAAGTGTAATAATAATAATAATAAACATTTATTTTTAATAATAATAATAGTAAACATTTATTTTCTCTTCCACAAAGGTACATACATTCGCTATATAAATTATATTTAATGTACAAGGATGAGAAGTGTTGCAGACTACTAAGGAAATCTTTTAATATTCCTTTCTAAGAAAAAAAATTTTTCAATGTAGGCATAGATTTTTTATTTATTAATCTGGCGCAGTGAAGTAAGTGTGTTCCTTATTCAGCCTGCAGCGCATAAATAATTAAGAAAGCGTTCGACGCAGCGCGCCCCGACTTCTCCCAACTGAGTACTAATTAGAACTTTTTATTCATTTCTTAAACTCAAATATGCATAAAATAAGCAATATACATAGTTCGGAAAACGCTAGATACTTCTACCTCTATGTATATGTGTAATCATGCCTGTTCGGTTTCATATTGACGCGTTTTTCAGATGTGAACAGTAACTTATTCACAACGTTTTTTTACGGGTTTAATTAGTTGGCTCGACGAAGAGTTTTTATAGAGATAAATATGTAAGTTTTTATATTTTAAAGGAAGATTTCTGTCATAATACTATATTTATATATATGTTATAATATCCTTTTTAAGTAACAATGAATAGAGACAATCTAAAAATATGCATATTGATAAACTCATCTAGATCTTGCCTACCCCTTCAGATGAGCCGATGTGTTTATGCACAGGTGTGCATGAACACATCGGCATTTAGCGAGCCAGAGTGAGTATCGTAATGGGCGGAGAGTTAATTGCTTTAATCGGTCACAATTTTTAATTCAATAACAACGAAGAAACACAATGAACAACTTACACAGATAGGTGCTCGCCTGATTCTGATAATAAACCTGCAAGGCGCCCATAATATTAATCTACCTCGATATTAGTATTTTATTTGCAACATAATTGTATTACGCAAATACAAGTGAAACATAAAGATTTTCATGAAGCTTATCTAGTCGCTTTACTTTTAGAACTATCTCAAATCCAGACGTTGCACACATTAACTAGTTTTGCGCGAACGAAGTCTGCCTCTTAATTTGTATTCGGCCCTCGGACCGCCCCGCGCCCGGGAAGAGCGGGCGTGTGCTCCTTTTGTAGCTTCAGAAACCAATTTGTATACCAGTAAGAAAATTAAAAACTTTCGGATGTTTTCGCAGTTACCTTCTTAACGCAATAAAAGCTTTTTTAACCGACTTGAAAAGAAGATTAGCAATTCGACACGGACGTAGGTAGCCACCCCTCAGATGTCGGCGGTTAAGTAATTTAAATAACATTTTTGATGGGAACATTTATTTACATATTACCAAATACTTTTTTACTGTAAATGTTAGAAGATTATTTAATGGAAATTAGACCTAATACCAAAGCGGTTCGCTTCGTTATAATTAAGATTTTATACGAAGAAATTAACATTTATAACATATCTAAAGCCAAAGAATTTCGGAATTAAACAGAAAGTGACATTAAGACAGATGTTAAGAGCCGGAACAATAATTAAGAGGCTGTCGGTTTGAAACCGCGTCGTCGTCGGCGAGATTTAATTAGTGAGAGAACAATCCAACGCGGGTGCGGGCGGTGCGGCTCGCCTCGCCGTACTTTTGCCCGCCGCGCCGCCGCGCCGTGCCATACCGTGTGTCGCCGTGACAGTGCTTACCTTCACCACTTTACACTCATTTATGGTACAAGTATTTATTTAAATCATATTTTCCGATATAATCTACTAAGATAAAGAATCGTCTTACTAATTACCTCACACACATATAGGTAATGCAACATGCTTAAAGTGTTAGAAGTCTGAAACAACTTCTAGTAAAAAGTACTTCAATTTACTAATTTAGACAACTGCTACCGGCTACTCGATACGTCTAGATTCTCCTGTCCAAATAAGGTTGAACGGTATAAAATGAAGTCCTTAATCTAGTGAATCTAAACGGTAAAATGGTCTGAAAAAGGGTGACGGTGTAAAGGTCAGCCCTTCAGATAGCTCCGACGAAGTCTCGTTTCTCAAATAAAGATCTAATACGATCCCCGAAATCGGTTTTGAAAACCCAAAAGCGTCAATTTAATGTAGACTGAAACTCTTTATGATACTTGATGTATATATTTTTGAAAGTTAATAGGAACATAGATTTAGTACTTAAACTTAAACACCTATGTTAATTTTATGGTTAAAGGCGAGAATGCATGAAGAGGTCATGTTCTTGCATGCCGCATGTGGTCGACATCTAGACTTATGTGTTCTGTGTGAGTAAAACGGTAGAGTTTTGAAGACCATATAAATTCCTGTTCTTCTTTCAGTAATTCTAGGGATTATTATTGAACATTTGTTTAGAATTTTAATACAATTTGTTACACTCCGTTGGCATCCCTACGCGTGCATTGATATATTTATCTTCTAAATTCCTTTCGAGTGGACAAGATACCGCGGTTATGAAATACGTCGTATTGGAAGCTTGTCTTATTAAAATGTGATATGTTTCACAAAAAGAGTCCGATAATACGACACGTCTGGGACTACTGGCAAATCCGATTTCCCTATCTCCCCATATTTGTATTCGAAGCCCGATCCATCTAATATTTCCTTCCAACTCCACCGACGCTATCTGCGTTCCTTCCTGACACTGAATCTAATCGGAATAGATATTAAAACTTTTCTTACAAGCGACTCGTTCTTTGGATTATATTACCAAAATTACGTAAACCGGAGTTTGATACTTACTGTTTTTTACTAGTACGTTTGATATTCTTTAAGTTTACATAAAATTTAGAGCTTGTATGTAACATACCTACAGGAAACATACCCAAAAAGAATTTATGTAATTTTAGTTCATGTTAATGTATTAGCATCTGTAGACCAAATAGAAAAACACCGTGTGGTTTGCTGATACTTTTGTCAAATAAACACTCAAAGGACGAGGTTTTGATTAAATGAAGCGTCCGAGCTTAGAAATGCGAAGCGGGCAGGCAGACAATATTCCGTGTCTGTTCCCAGTGCACTGCGGTGGCGTAGCTTTGTGGGAATTTTCAAGAGGAAACGATAAAAAGAAAAAATGCTACTATGATTTCCTGATTTATGCAAAACAGTGCCAATGTTGTAGTAAGGTGAGTGTAGATGATAAGTAAATTGTGTCATGGACAGTGCTTTGACAGCAAGAAATCGGGTTTTTTTTATATTCATTGAAAAAGGAATAATAAAACATTGTACAGCCCAAAGGCCTGTCTGTCTGCTGTCTTAAGTCCTATTAAGTCCAACGATGTAAACAGGCTTTTATGCATATTTATCAACCAACGTCAACACTGCTGTTTTGTTTATGTGTAAGTGTATATACTTAAACTAAAAAATCTTGATGACAAAAATGTATCAAAATACTTGAACCCTACACTGACAATATCTAAATCAGCCTAATAGGTTAACTAGATACTCGCATGAAAGTGTTGACAACACAGAAAGTTGCTAAGTGCCTCCATTGGCAGTGGCGAATATCCTGTCTTATCTAATTTATTTAACTGATAGCGGACTCGCATCGCAAACAAGTTTCCCGTGTGGTATATCACTAGACTAGTAGTCCATCCCTACATAAACACTTATATCGATAAATCCGTTCGACAAACATTATGATAAAACATAAAACCATATAGAGCCCAAAATGTAATCTTTTTACCCATTGAATATTTCAATACATTTTAGCAGTCTTTATGCCAAAACGTCGATAACGTGTAATTTTAAGCAAGGGAGTACCACTAGCCACCCTCTCCGCCACAAATTCCGACCGCAGGTTTTTTATCCGGTCTTCTTTCAACCGGGCCCCTCTTCTTTTTGTAATCTCCCTGCCTTTTCAAAATAAGTTCGCAAAAATTACAAGACTGTAAACCCGGATTAGCACAGAACTTAGACTTAGAATATAATAGGCCGTCTATAGGTACTTACAAACACTCGCATGGGTATAGCATACAACTCAAGTACATTTTTGCTACTGCAAAGAGGCTTGAAAATACAAAGAGCAAGACCTTTGTGAATAAAGGACAACCGTGTAAAAGAAAGTTGAATAAACTATTTTAATCGAAGCGAAAAGAAATATCACAGTTTATGTGAATGTGTATAGTAGCGAGGAGTATAAAATATTTATCAAAAGAGTCCCGACTGCGTCCGGTCTCAGGAGACACCACGTCGACGACTACCCTACACTCCCCACTACTTAACGCATTTGAATAACTATTGACTCTTTTCTTACTTGTAAAAAATCTTACAAAACTTTACCAACGATAAATAATATAATAATAATAAAAAAATACTTTAAAAATCTCTAAGTATTGCAGCTCAATCGTATAAACTTTTATTCACTTGGAAGTATTAGAAATAAGGTAAAAAGATATACTTAAGTACTTACGTTCAAATAAAATTTTGCTAAAATGTATCGAAACCTCACAGGCAAGCTTTGCATTAAAAGAAGCTGAACAAAAAAATATTTGTGGTGAAAAATAAAAAAAACTACGTTCTATACTAATAAATCTCTCGTCTCGCCGTTCTGTCAAGTAATCCTAAGGTTATTTGAGAGCAAGACGATTTCTAAAGATTGATTTTGACTTAGATTTTTTGGAGTACAGGCAGAACACAACATTGAAGACAGCATCTGCAAAATGTACCAATATACATACATTCATATGATTTACAGGCACAGAAAGATGTAAACAAAATCACTTCAGCTTTCTTTCTCTCACTCTCTACTATTCATTAGCAATTTAATTATTAGTTATTTGGTTATTTGGTTTTAATACAAACTACAACTGCTACAACCTTTAATAATTATTAAATAAACAAGGTATAATATACTTATGTAAGTCTAATATATTTTTCTATTAGTGATGAAATTAATTTCGGTACAAGTGAACAGAGTTAAATCTTTGTGTAACGTATATTTGTACAAGTTGTGTTGTACTCGCGAGTTCTACGTGTATGAATGCAATTTTGAACAGTGTGTACGATTTTGTTTCAATTAAAAGGTTGAGAGGTGGAAAAACGGTGCAACGGAGCGGGTGAATGGCCGGTGCTCTTGCTTTGTACGCTACCGTTTGGCTGAGTGAATCGGCCATGTTTCACCCTGTTCAAACACGTGACAACTGTACCTAAAATAAATTATTCAACCTCTATTCCTGTCTTCAATTGTAGCGCTACGACAATAACCTGACAGAAATCGGAAACTGCCAGCATTTTGTGCCCTGAAAATAGGTAACTTATAGCAGTGATGGTTTTTACATTAACAATTTTGAATTAAATATTATAGAAGTACGTTTTTCGCTTTCGCGCGTGAAAACAATGGACATTGTTATTTTCCATCGGTATTTAAATAATACATTAATTTATTTGTATGATATGAAATATAATTAGTGGTATATTACAGACTTTAAGGTGATGACTTCCGGAGTTAATCATTTGTCTCTACCTAAACTATTATACCCGTTTCGGTAAGTTACTTACCGATACCATAGCCGATACATAATTATTCGCTATAGGATTTTTTTTCTCAAATATTCTTTAAACAGTCAATTACATAATTAAATCTACCTTTCTAATTAAGTAGTGTTAATGGTAATTTTTCACAAAAATTATCAACTTATAAACTCTCCCCAAACTGACTAAATTCGTTGGTATTGAAAACTCCTTCGATCGATGCCTCTCGTTCAAGAATCAAGTCTAAACTTTTTAATTAGTTCAACGGCATTAACACTAGTCTATAAATAATATATTAGTGCGACCTCACTGGGATTACTTTTGTGTAGTTTATTTTCTTCTTGCAAACAAATATCTGTTTAGTGTCTAATTTGAAAAACGACATATCTGCTTTGACGTCGAATTTTGAATTTGCTGAACTTTAACTTCAAATTGTAGGTCAGGACGTAGTCCGTACGTATGTACGTATGTTATTATAAATGTGTTTGATATTTAGCAGCAACAAGTCGTGTTCCTCATTATTATAACTTGTTACCGAATTACGTACTAAGTTCATAACTAAACTGTGTTTAAACATCTATCTACAACTCAAAGACATAGCCGCATAAAAATAAAATGAATTTGATGTATGTGTAACAGCAGTGTCGTTACTCGGTATGAAGGTAATTGTTTTGCACATGAACACACGAACGATTCCATAAATTTATGTGTGGTGCTAAGGGCGAGCAGTTGGCCGGTGTCGGCGTGTCCGCGAATGAATGGCCATTGAAAAGTCATCAGTTATGTAGGGCGTATCGTCGCGCGCCATGTGGCCGCCGCCGTCCGCTTCTCTACGTAATTTTTTCGCGGGCAATTTTCCACAATTTTCCAAACAACCATCAGCGCCGCTTTGCCCTCGCCCTTTATTTAAAACTGGACAAAATGCAAACCTTCAGAACGGACTTATCACAGATTTTGTATGTACAAAACATGCCTACTGTCCGCAGTGATGAATAATGCTGACTCGTCAATTTGCTTTTCTTTTATAACAGTAAATAAATACATATTGCGTATGAATATATTACATCACGGTGAACAAATATATGCAATGCATAATGTGCAAATTTAATGTATTTTAATTAAGTTTAACCTAGTGTATAATACCTGTGGTTAAGTTAAAACTATTAAGTCGCATGCAGCATTCAAAAAACATATAAATACTGCATTATGGACTTCAGTTCAATCAAATATAGGCACTGAAAAAGTGCCATAAAGCCACTAGATCTAAAAGGTAGCAACAAAAGTGAGTAAAAGCTAAAGCACTCTACAGTGGACAAAATTTCATGCAAATTGAATGAAATGTATTGATGGCACTTTGAAAATATTTTTAGTGCCAATGTGGAATTCCTCATAGTACTGCATTATTTATTTCATACTCATACCTATACACACACATGTAGAAATATAAGTGTATCTATCATCCACTATTCGTAAATTCGAATTGAATTTTCATCGATACAATTTGTCAAATGCAATGATTACTTTCTGGTATTCATAGCACAACGTTAATTATAATTTATAGACAACCAAAGTAATAATAAATGTATCACAATGTTGTAGCGACAATATACCTATGTACGTGTAGATATTGTGACATTGCTTGTTGTCTCGCTGGATAAAGTTGAGTAGCTACATATATTAAAAGAGTTCGTAACAAAAAGCCCCATAAAAAGTTATGCTCAATCTAGTTTCATCCACCCAGTTATAGTTTAGGAAACGGATGCAACATATTGCAAAATAAGATTAATAAAACAGGGAAATTATGTGGACGGGCTTTGTAGTACGTTTCGTCTACTAATAGACAAAGTCAGATTACAATTCAATATTTATACCAAACCCTTTCCAATTCATGTATTCAGTGCTTTAAATATGTAGGTATTACAAAATGGAGCAGCACAGGCAAAAATCTAAATAGTTTACCGAATAATGCGAAGTATCGTTAGTGAGTGGATATGCCCGCCCGTAGCAATTTGTTCGACAATTTCCAGATGATCACGAGAACGAACGGTGTGTTGTAGATTGGCACCTGTAGGTACGATATCTATGATGGATAAAATCGTAGGTTTTTTAGTTGAACCTAATTGGCCCTAATTAAACTATCCTCGTTATAAAACCAAATTCGTCTGGTTTAAAATTTGGCAAATATTCCATAATTAAGTGAAGAAAGTATGGTTTACTTCTAACGTTCATAACCAACAAGCAACAAGGTAATGCGTATTGTCATGTAATTAATGTTAATAAATTAATCTACAGTTACAGGAGACAAATTAGACGCAGCCTGCTCGACTAACGACGGACTATTTGGATTAAATGGAGGGTTGATGTTTATGATTTACGGAGGCTTGTGTAATTGTGGCGCCTGGCAGTCGCGGCTTGCGCCCACATCGCCATCGCGCCACCACGCGACGCGACTGCGCTACTCGACCCGCCACCTCGCCGTCACTTGCAAATTAACACTATAATTACAATGCTTTCAACACCAATTAATTATTACTTAGCACAGCATTATTAAAAATTGCCGGCTCTAAACAGCCCACACTAATGCTTAAGGTTACACGCCCCCTTGTACGTCACTATGGGAAGTATTATTACAAGTACAATGCGCTTTAACACGCTGTTACGTGATGCTGCGATAGCGCTAATAAAACAATGACGATCTGCTCACAATGCGACGTTGTCGGTGTGTTGACTATTCATTAAAGCATCTCGCCGTAAGACAAACAATGCTGTTATGTTATTAGATTTCCTGCATAGTTGGAGCGATTCAGATACAGGCTCATAATTATGTAGTTAATTAATTATCAACTTCGTTATGAAATATACCTGAACTTCGTTTAATTAATGTTATAAATAAGCTGTTCGAATATTCATGCGGTTGATTGTTCAATAAATCACCTAAAATAACCAAGCAGTTGGAGGCAGATATCCTATTTGTAAAGACAAGTATGTACCGACGTAGACACGGGGTATCGAAGAAACTAAGAGACACAGCGTGTTTGTCCTCGCAGACTAATTAAAAAGTTTGTTTCTAGAACTTCCGAACTGAAGTAACATCGAAGTGAGTGGGCGTTGATTCAGTTGAGAAATAGATTCAGAGCCCAATACAAGAATAGTTATTCGAACGTGAAGAACAAAAAAGGAAATGTAATTATAAAAATTGGATCATAACGACGGTGATTTAGTCGTGCAGCGCGAGACTCGTCGAGCGCCGCGTATGAATATGTATGGGCCCGTGGACGCGATCCTACAGATAATTAAATCTGCACACGAAAGGAGATCCGATTAGTTTCAGCCACAATTAGCAGGTGTGATGTAAAGTCTTAAATGTTGAAATACTCAATATGTCAAAGTCACGATATTAAATTAGTACATTAGATAAATGATTATAATTCAGCAAATAGGTTTTAAAAAAACACTTTTACACATCATTTTTTTGAAAACTAGTTAGAATGATGGTGTCGGCATTTCCTAACTCTGAGAAGAAATACCGAAACAAACTCAGGGGTCGAGGTCTCTCTTAAAATCCAGACAAGTTCAATAACTATGTGAGAATAGTGTAGGTGGTCTGAGAAGAGGTCTTTTTAGGAAAGAATCTCGGCGAGTTTGAGTCGACCTGTCCTCATAGACGCCCCGTCTCGTACCATCTGAAGGACATTTCGGACTTGAGACATTTTTTGTGACGTTCTGCTAATTACAATGTTTTATAGTCGAAATTTTAGTTTTTCAGTAAATTCATTTATTTCCTTTGTATAAAACAAACCTTTGGGGATATATTATAAAAAAGTCTACAATTAGTTTTCATACCTAAGGGCATTGTCGTTAATAGAGAAACATGTGAATACGGCTTCAATAATTCAGATTGAAAGTATGTTAAAATATTCCGGACCGCACTCTCCGCACACTGCAAGTAAATATGGGGCATGAATAAAGATTCGTGAATGAGGCTGGAGATGCGTGATACTACAACCACGACATAAGCACGTGCTGCAGAGCTGGGATGTTCGAGTAGGTGCACCTAAACTTTATTAATATGTGAAAGTTAATCCGTTCACGAAAGATAGAGTTCGCTCTAACAACTACTAAACTGATCATATATGAACTACAAAATTTATGAAATCAAGTCAATCTTAATTCATTTGTCTGCAAGTAAAGTTAAGTTGTTTTACGGTATTAAATTTGAAAAAACTGCCTCATTGGTCTAGTTTGGTCGAAGAGTGTGATGTTTAATCATGTTAAATTTATATAAAGTCTTAAAAGTATTAGCAATATTAGCGGCTGCCGATCACTTATCGTCATATACTTCACATAAGATGTTTTGTGTAATGCTTTACTAGCATGCCTGTTAATTTGTGGAGCGCAACCCTTTGCACGTGTGATATGATCGGGTAAGACGGCTCTGGCGGCGAGGAACAGCTTCGCGGCGGCGGCGTCGGCCGGTGCTAAGCCCACTGGTACGCCCTAATAAATTGCGATTTAACTTGTCTCCCGGATAACGCCAACTTTTCCGCGTTTGTTCCGAGCCCGACACTTTTTTCCGCCTCTTCATTTCCTATCTCTTACTTTTGTATTTTCCGTTCTTTCCTCGCCGAGATAAACAGGCGAGAAACGCTGAAAGGGGCTTTACAAATTCAAATTGAACTTATCACACAACTTTTTACATTTGTTTCTGGTCTCGAGTTCGAGGGAAAAGAGCGAAGAGGCATTTAATAGTACAATCTCGGGAAAGATTGATGATTTTGTATCACACCTCGCTTCGGGCGGCTTGTAACGAGTCGGATGGCTCTCGACGTGGGTCGTGCTGCGTCTTATCTGGAATGGGATGCCGCTTTATCTCAAATTACATATTTTACTTGAGACGTTCCTGGAATTGCATTCTTTTTTCAACATACGTATTAGTAAGAGAATGTAAAAGAAAATTAGGACAAACGCCAAACCCATTGCATAAAATGTAACAGACAAGCCGTAGCGGAAAATAATAAGAAAACACCCTGTTTTCTTTCCATGTCTCATCTTTATGGCATCTGATTACTTCCATAACACTCTACTCTAAACAAATTATTTAATTCGGAGCTCATAAAACGTGTTCTTTGACATTGTTTGTAATGCATGCAGAGGCGACGCCTGGCGGCACGCGTGCTTGGCGCAGGTCGCAGCTCGGCAAACATCTTAAACACAATCTAGTTAATCAAGCGGGCAAGGAAGTTACGCCGCATGCAGTAAATAGCGCTCACTTAATTTGAGGGCCATGTGTGGGCACATAACCGCAGCATATTTATCCCATTATGCACGGCACGGCGGGTAGCCACGGTGATGCGAGTCACGTCGTCTGAAACGAATCGCATGTGACATTATTTGTGAAGATCGTGCTCTATCTTCGTCGGCGACATGGCTGGGACGTGGAGGGATTACTCACAAAGAAGTACGATTTCAACGGTACGATAAAGGGGCGAGAAGTTACACACTGGCTATATTCTCCCCGGGATTAACGCACGGTTAGGCGCGTTTCTTTTATGTACCTACTTACTTTACGGCGATATTGATTTAACACGATAATAACTGATCTTTAATAACATCTTTATAATATTACATTACTGCTGCAAATGGCGAACTTGCTAATGGAATAATAGACAAGTTTTGTCTTCATGATAGAGAACACACTTTTTAGTTTATTCTTGAAAAACTGGTCCTTACTCATTAAGAAAGAATCGATATACCAAATCGAATTGCTATAGTATTTCCATCAAATCACCGGTAAAAATAAATATTTTAGCCCCGTTCTACCTGAAAATAACACCCGTATGTATCTACGTCTAAATATGTACGTGAAACATACAACAATGTCTCATATGACATTGTTTTCATTCACGGTACGTATGTCACTGCTCCAGCAGGATGCAATAACAACGAAGTCACGCCCTACATCTGTCTAAATATCTACAGACAATGTTATTACTGCACGCGTCAGATGCATTGAGTTATAATCACATAATTCGAATATCAAAACACATACTGTTGATACGTAAATTGCGTCCTATTTGAATATGATTTCAAATTCTAATAGCAAACTTGATCGAACATCTATTCGCATTGATTGAACCAGACGAAATTATTTACTATTTATTGGTAAACACGTGTTTACTAACTATAAAGAGGGTCTTATTACCAGATCAGCTCGATGCTTTAACTTTTAGTTCATACTCGCTCTTGGTTTCAAAATCAGAATTAACTACCACTACTACTCTTCTGACTTCATTAATACCTACGCGTTTTATTTCATACTATTAGCTAACATAAAAAATGTTTTTGGCACTTCATTTTATAAGCGGTCTTAATTAGTTTTTTAATTTTATTACAACTCATTCAAAAAATATATAATATTATATTAGAATACGACTTGCATGAAAGATCTACCTACAGTCATTTGAAATAAAATACAGTCAGTAATTAAATACATTTTAGGATCCACAATAAATTAGAATTAAGTAAATGTTAAGCCCATCTTACATCCAGACAAGCCAACCATATTTTCTAATGTTGTAACATAATATCTATAATTCTTGTACACCCTAAACAGGATATAACGGACACGTAGAAACAGGTCATGCCGTGAGGTAGCTACTGGCCAAGCCAACAAGGATGGTAGCGAGATGGATCGCCCAAAGTGCGCCAGACGTATTCAATCCAAGACGCTTTCTAAAAACACATGAGTAGACAAAAAGCTCGCTATACTAGTGAATGTCACATTTGACGTCACGAAAATAAACTAGGTAGATCGGTACTACATTTAAAAATATTTAAAACAAAAAAAAAATTAAAACTTTCTCCAAAAAACACAAAAGTGAAAAATAATATTTTATCACATCACTTTGCATAAGCGAAGTGGAAGTCGGCGCCAAATCCTATGCGTTCGCTTAGTTAATAGTTTTAGCTTTGAAATTATGAACTAAGCACCTAAAACAGCATTCTCATTAGTACTTTTTCTCTGAATCGCTTGATGGATGTTGGGATTTGGCACCGACTTCCACTTCGCTTATGTAAAGTGATGTGATGGAATATTATTTTTCACTTTTAAGTTTTTTAAGGGGGTTTTAATTTTTTCTTAATTCACGATTTTTAGTGGTGTCTAGAATTCATCCGCCCCATACTTTTGTGAGACTAGTATTCGAAATCCTTTCACACACAAAACAAAAAGCCCTTTTAAACGATACCTTACACGATATATTTAATCCAGAAAAGTAGGGGGGGGGGTCAATGCACCCCCACTCCCTCGTGGGAGTAGTAGTCGATAACTAACCACTAACAAGACCTTGTTGTTGTTGCTAGGAAGACCTTGTTAGTGGTCAGTTATCGACTACAACTTAAGCAAAATCATCATCATTTCATCAAGTTATGAGGAGTTCCGTTCTATATCTTCGAAGTTCATCATCAGGTAATGACAAAATTTCTAGGGGACCAATCGGAAAGTAAAACCAATCAAATAAAAAAAAACGATTCGGTTCATAAATGGCTGAGTTATGAGGGAACATACATAAAAAAAAAGAAAATCCCGACGAATTGAGAACCTCCTCCTTTTTTTGAAGTCGATTAATAAATAGTATTACATGACTTTTAATGTCATTGTGGCATGTTGTCCATGCTAAGCTTATCTGATCAAGGAAATTTGAAAAATTAGTTGGTTACGAATGGGATTTGAACCCACGACCTTCGCCTAATCGTCGTTCAACTCTTACTGACTAACTTAGTTAGTAAGAGCTCGTGATCAACATTTTTCAAATTTACTTTATCAATTTAAATAACTACATTTGGTCCTCCGACCACATTTACTGGCTATTTGATTAAAGTTCGGTGTCAACATTTATACCACACTACCCAGTGAATAACTAACATCCGAATTTCAAAACGAATAACTCGTATTACCGAATCTATGCGTTCATACATACATATGTTATAGCCGAATGTATTACATGAACGTACATATCTGTAGGCTTAGCAATGGACTGAGCCTCGCAATACCTTATATTAAAACAGTCTAGCCTCTATTAATGCGGAGGAAAACTCTGTCAAGGTTCCAAGACTACCTACTACTAAAACTTTATAGACACTATTAATATTATTAAGTTTCTTAGCTAAAAATATGTGAAGATATAGAAAACAAACTAAATGGTTCGGCCCAGTTCTATTTCTCTTACAAACATTGCTTCTTATTAGATTGTTTTATTTCCATTATATCTTCTTGCCTATATTCTCCGAACAGGTAAGAGGGTAGCAAGCTAGCAGGTGCCCTTTTTCTCGAGTCGAGATAATGATAGAAGGCGAGCTTATAAGATCCCAAACCATGTGATATTTTTAATGAGTGTCAGTGTCAGTAATCATGTGATGCAGAAGTTAACCACAGTAGTCAAATATTTAGTATTGATGGCGATATAGCACCCATACTTTTGTTGTGTTTATACATATTTGTACGAGTTCCATGATTACCTGTTTCTATTCAAATATCATCATCGCTTTAAAAAAATAATTAACTCAACGAACAAACCTAATTCGATTGCAGCTTTTAATCAAAATGGCCTTAAATAATGTTTCATATTGTAATTTGTAATCGATAAGAACTATTATTATGCTACAAATAAATATTTCAATACTTACACAGGTAAACAGATAACAACTAATTAAGACGCATCACGTCAGCGTTGACGTAAAAAGGAAATAAAACGATAAAGGGTGTACATTAGTAAAAGGTATGTGAGTCAGCACAATATTAGCTGAGGCCTGCCGAGGAAGTGAGCCGACTGCTTGGTATTCCTTACGCGGCCTCCCGGCCGGCCCCGGCGCCGGCCCAGCGTTAGTTAGCTTTATACACATCGCAATAACATGGTGTGATCATCTCCAAGAAAAATATCTCATTACGCAACTACTATACCTGCTTAAACAATCACTAAGACTGGGACAATTTGTGGATTTAAATGACATAGATAATAGCTGTGTACGTTGTCTGTGATTATCGAATTCTAGACCATTTCAATTGTATCACCTATTACTACCTCCTACTTTATCCTATCACTTTTATAAGACCACAAACGCACTGAAACGAGTATTACTAAATAAATGTATTGTATAATTAATTTAACTGATTTTTGCACAAAATTATTTAATATTTCAATAACGTTTTGTGTATAAAGTGAACGCGTATTGTCTGTCTGAGGTCGCCATTATAGCAAAATACCCATTCATTTTTCCGTCGGCTCGCGGCGCGGCGCGCCCATCCATGCGTGATTTTGTTTTTGTGCGTTTGTTCAGTGTCTGTGAGGTTGCGGTTATTTGAATATTTCCAAAACCATTAGACCTGAAATAAAACAGTCGTATAATATTTGATTAGCAATTTATAGTAGTAGTAGTCTGATTCTATCTATTCTAAGAGACACCTGAATGTGATCACTACTTATTCAAAATAGTAAACAATCTGAGCACGTTGTTTGATAATTGCATACTGACAACGATTAATCTCGCTACCCATAAATGTGGGGACGTAAAGTAAACGCTTGCAGAATGTGACTGAGATAAAAAGATTGTACGGTTCAATAGATTCAATAGAGCAGATCCCTAAGTCCCAAATTAAATCATGAAACATCTTTGCACCTGGTAGAAGCCTCGCGAGGCGTTTGCCTCGCACTGGCTGACGAATCTTTTCCATTATTCTTTCTCTGATTTCATAAAACTGCAAGGAAATAGTATATATACCAGCCGTGTTATTTTATTAGTGCTCTGGTGCTTGCTTTTATCATGCCACACAATTTATTTTAGGATCTTATATTATTTTTTCAGTGTAAACTCAATGCCACATATCCAATACATCCGAATAAGAAGTTTATGTAGTAAAAATTGTAAATAAACAGAAAAGTGAGCCAGGTTTTACTTTATCAGATCACTCTGGTAAACATTGAAAGATACGAAAAGTGCTGCAAGTCACAGTGAAGTTGAGTGTTAAGGATTTAGTGTGACCATTCGTTGGAAGGGACTACTATCTCTATCTGTCCATCGAATGTGAGAAAAAAGCTGCGGCTTTAGTAGGACAAATTCGTTTCGATTCAGTCACGTAGCGGCGAGATAGGCCTCTTAGCAGATTTGGTAAACGTATGTTTAGATTTCTCCGAATTGTTTATTGAATGGGATTGAAAATGTGTTCTGCAACCTTGGCCGCAATTTGGTATAAGTTCGTTTACTAGGTGATGAGGAGATCCAGATGTAAGACTAACAAAAATAATATGTTTTTTATACTAAAAGTTGTAATTTGAATACAAAATATAACTGGGTCCCAAAAACATAGTGGGCAAGTTTCAAATTTTGTAGGCTTACATTACAATAGTCATTTACCTTGTGATCGCAACGCACAACTGACGCGACCTGCCGACACGTGCTACGCGGCTACGGACTACAAACCGTTACGCCACCACAATGACTACGATCACAGGAACCTCGTAGCTGCTACAAGTCTACAAGTTACGAAACATATTTTTTTATTTCTTCTAATAATTTATAAATCTATTTAAACCTTATCTTTCGTTGTAAACTCGAACATGTCGACATCGCAAAACCTTTTTGGCTATAAAAGCTGCACGTTGTTTGACCTGCTTTTAATTGTACCTGGAAATCGCTGGGTATTAGCAGTCGGTTGTAAAGGCTATGTGATCATTGTGTGGCTTCGTTGTGCGG
The DNA here is from genome assembly GCA_905340225.1 of Abrostola tripartita. Taxonomy (NCBI): domain Eukaryota; kingdom Metazoa; phylum Arthropoda; class Insecta; order Lepidoptera; family Noctuidae; genus Abrostola; species Abrostola tripartita. The sequence continues at coordinate 8,382,794 of HG996487.1, read as the reverse complement.
GTAAAGAGCGTTGTCGTGAAACACGCCGCCGCTGCATTACCGTTAGAACTTGTGCAAACATTCGTTATGTACTTGTGTCCACGGAAAATTGCTGTTGCGCTGAGCAAACACAAAAAGTTATTGTAGTCTGTTGTCTCTTGATATTTTAGTACGTGTTAATTGTGTTAACATTTCATTCTGTGTTAAAAAAAACATGTTGCAATAGATTTTCATCAAATATGTATCTACTGCATTCATTTTCACATTTAGGTATACCTACTGAGACAGGATTTTAGTTTTTGTTTTGTTTCATTCGCGCGATCATAATTTGTCCATTTCATGAAGCTAAGTAAATTATTGCAGTTTATTTTGATTGCGAGTAAATGTGTTTAATTTAAGTTTAAAAGATGCAACATGGCCAGAAATAACATGAAACATATGAAACTTTTCACCGCCGTACAAACACAGATAATTAAGGAGCATGAAACCATTTTGAATATTTTATGAATGAGTATTTCATATGTATGAGAGCGTGGCTACTAGAAGGAAATTATATAAATTTGCATTCCTAATGAATACATTTATCATGTCATACCGACGTGTTCTGTTTTTGTCGAAATATTAGAACAAGCTACTACGGCAAGGAAAGGGTGTTAAAGATACAATTTTATTTGTATTACCATTGAAAATATTTGAGTCGCAGCCAAATATCAAATAGGAAGATATTTCGTTGAATAAATTAGGGTGCAAAAACCAGACTCGGTGAACGCGAAATAAGTCAGCATTTGCTGGTAGACAATCTGCTCTTCGTCCGCAGAGAATTCGTCGCATTATTGAGTATCGTAAAGCAAATGTGGCTCGGCTCGGTGTCGGCTGCGTCATTTCGGTGACGTTCATTCGGCTGATGAACGCAACAAAACCATGATGCGAGCACAGGCCTGCCACATTGCGCGTGTAATTGCCGCGAGCGTGCGACGAGCCGCCATTAATCTCGCCAACACTCGATAAAACGCACAAGTCATGCTACAATGTTATACTCACACCCCTGCGAGCGAACATTTTGTTATGTAATGTTATTGTAAATTATACAATCACTGCGGCGCAAAATTTATAAAATACGGCAGAACTGTTGATCTCTAACAACTAACTAACATTTATGATGCATCTTTAGCACTGAATACTTAAATAGATTATTTCATGCTTATCGATATCTGCATGCCTTGTTCACTTAACAATTAAGCGAATGCTTAGTTCATTTAAAGAATAAATTATATCGACTAACTCCGGAACGACAATACTATTAAGGACAAAAAGTTTCTCCCATTTACCGTGGCTTTATCTTGTCAGATGGTCGTAATGTACCAACTTATGTCAATAGACAAATAGTGTGACAGTAATGGGAGGGAGCGTGTAGGGCGCGGAGCTGGCCGCGGCGCGCTCCGGTCGCTGGGCGGACTTCGGCTCCACACTCACAGAGCATTCGAGACAAATTTAATTTGCGCGAACACCGACGACGAGCCAGTTTGCGCTGCTAACTAGCTGCGACGTGAATGCTGCCACCCTTGCCTTTATAATATATCTGTCTAACGATTTAAACCACCGATTCCTGTGTCTACGTACCTCAATTCCATAATAAGTAAATAATCTCAATATCTTAGAGAAGATAACTCATATAAATAAAGTTCATAAATTAGTCTTTAGAGTATCATTAAACTGTTACTAATATCTGCGTAACTTATTACCATAGAGTTAGCTGTGACAAAAACTATGATAAGTGATATCCTATTAGAAAGTGTACAAAATAATTTACCGAGATAACACAAGTAACGGATATACTAGTTTACTTAAAATTCGACAATATTTTTACAAGTTAATGTAATATAGGTATGTTGGTCGGATGCAAAAATTTAGTATGGGTACAACTGGTGCTTCGAATGATCACATTGACCACATCACATCATCATCATCATCATCTGTTATAAACTACCTTCACATTAACTTTCATCGTCATCATCAGCCTATTTCAGTCCACTGCTGTTAACATATTAACTTTATTTAATTAAAAATATGTATAACGTTATTATTTACAAAATGCTACTGACAACATGTTCATTAAATACCTACAAAATACAAATGCTTTTGTCAAGGCTTTGAAAACCTTTACAACGCCAAATAACACCACAGAAACAAATAATTCGACATAAACGTTGTTGTCACATCGTCTAAAAATCCAATAATAAGCTACCGTTTTCAATCAAGATCCAGGGGGCACACGAGAGCGGAGCCAGCGGAAAGCTTCTAATAGCAAGCGAGAGAAAACACATTTGTCTTGTCCCGGACCGTTAGCGTATATTACGCCGGCCTGAGACATCGCCTGCTGCGTGCTTCTTAACTCAGTTTCACTATGTTAACTTGTGCGTTTTTCATCGTTACACTAAAATTAGTCGCAGTTGTTATACAAAAACAAAACTGTCGCACAACTTCTGCATTATCATAAACTTTGAAGCTCTTATGCTAATTACACGAATCTACCAGCTACTAATTTGAAATGTAAGTACTTACAGTTTGAACAGGGAGCTTAAATAAAGCATGTTATGTCGCCGGGGCTTATTAAAAGTTTATTTTTCAAATAGAGGAAGTACACAGTAGTTAAGTTTATGACAACAACCTGCAACAAGAGGACCCCGCCGTAATGAGTGAATAGGGAAAGTTCGCCACCGACTTTCTCAAGTTGACGTCTGTACCGATACTTATTATTCAAACTATATTCCTCAGCGTTGAGGTTCCTTGATAACAATAGGACAACTAACTATCAAGTTGTTCATAACGTACCTATTTTAATTAGAACAATTATATAAAACGAATAATTGGGCGAATATATACAGTAAGAACATTGAGGTGAAATATTACTGTTGGACTTTAAAATCCCAAATGTTTCAAATGAATCGTACGTCGTATTTATCACATCGTGTCGCATAATTAACCACCAGAAATACTATTAAAACAGCCTTCCATATGTCCTACATTAGATATGAGCACATAACAACCTTTTTTTTGACTATTAACATCTTTTCAACGATACAAATATTGTCACATGGGTATTGATGGTGTAAGACGCTCTCCTGCAAATTTCAAAGACAGGAAGAATTGTTTCTTTACTTTCGAATCTAAAATAATCTATTTATGTACTGTTACTTAGGAGTTAAGTAGATCAGTTCCATTAGACATTAGAACACTTCCACAGTGTACAGTAGTTATGACAAAGTGGGCAACATGTTTGGCGCCGCCGCGTCTCCTCACTTTTGTCCCCTCTAAATCTTATAGTAACACGGTGTCATAATGCAAGCAAGACACAAACATGTCTACGTGCGCCAAGCTTGTTAAGTGGTTTGGAAGAAAAACATCACAAAAACTTTTTTTATTGTCGTAAGCCATTTAAGCCGTATGTATTTCTTTTGTATAGGTAACGGTTCTAAGTTGGAGTCAGGAAAGATAAAAATGTGTTTACATCTATTGTTCCGAAAGAGTTTGTACGGAGAAGATATATTTTGATTTGAATTAGGCACCCGATAAGTGGATTTTATTACTCACTCATATACATATATAAACGCGCCTATTTCCTGGAGAGGGAGGCAGAGACCACGGATTTCCATTTCCTACGATCTCTTAGCGTAAACAAAAAAATAATTAAAGTAATTGTTAATAAAAATTTGCTATTCATAATATCTTGTCCCTGGTTAGCCTTAACACCGGCACACCTGAGAGATTTTTCAAAAGTGTGCGATGCCATGTCAGGAACCTTTCATAGGAAAATACTTTCATTACTTCTAACTATATTCTCTGGCCTATTCGTAAGGTGCGTTTACTTTATGGTTCAGTCTCTTAATCACTAGGGTTCTGTTAGATATGCCAGGATGCTGCCGGCATGGTGAGTGAAATATAAACACCGTAAAAAGTACCTTTTATTTAACACAAGAAAAGCTACTCTGGTGTGGACTAACTAATTCTCATTATGATGCAAAAAATACCTATAAAGTTAGTCTTAGGAGAGAACTTGTTTGTACATAATTTTTACTACTAGGCGAATAGGGCATTAGCGATTGTGATTTTTATTTCAATGACAGTTTATACTGCGCCTTTTGTTAAGTTGACTTTAAACTTTCATGTAAATACATGTTCTAAATATATTATTTTTCTTGGATATTTATTCTAGACCAGGATTATACTAATACTTCCTGCTGCTCGGTCAGCCATACCTAGCGAAATGTGTGTATACTATTGGTAGTTCAGACTATGGTTAGTCTGAACTAGTTAGTTAAACTAGTCAGATAATGGTTTCGTGAAAAAAGATAAAACAATGACAACTTCTAATAGTAAAACAACAAATAAGCAGTACTACTTAATTAAATTATGACTATAAATATAAATCTAATATAACCTACAATCTAACGTAAAGTTTAAAATCCTAAAAGCCATCAACAATTAGGGGGATCAGAGAAGTACCCTCGCTTAGAATGCAGTGCTTTTCGGATAAGGAATGCGATAAAAGTTTACGGTTGTCGAATAGTCGTAAAAAGATCACCGCATAAAGCGCGCATTCCCAAATCCTCGGCTACCACACTACTCACGAGGTATTTTACGCAAATCGATTTTACCCCAAGCATAGTTTTTATTGCATTGACCAATGAAAAGTTAGTTAATTAATTTATTGTTATATCATTTTTTTTAATATCTACTTATTTTTCTGTTAAATAATTAGGAATGTTCATTAAGAAGTAACATCGCTTGGACCTCTCGTTAAGAATTATATTACACCCTAAATTGTAAAACAATAATAAAGATTGAGTCATTTTGACAACAATTGTAAACAATTTACAAAGCAATATAATTAGAGAACAACAAGGATTCCGATAACATTTTATAGGGATGGAGTTCGCCATAATACGTGTCGGAGACGTCTGTCCCCCTTGAACTCCACTGCGGGACTACATTCGCCCGCACCCCCGTGCCCGACCCTGGCCCCGCTACACAGCGAATATTTTTTGTGGGGACATCATAATAATAGCTCTGTATTACTTCAGGAGAAATTCCAAGAAGTTTATAACTCGAGATGAGTTTCGTGTTCCTTGTCATAAATAATAAAGCGGTCGTCGACTACAACGTTGTGCAGATTTTAAGTAAAGTAAAAATTCAAGAAATAATTTTTCATTTTCGGGTTTCAAGTCAAAAGGAAATTGTGGGAAGTTTCTTAAATTAATGAAGATTTTATAGAGAACATGGCAAGACTTGCTAACCACCCAAAGGAAACCCTTCTGTGATTTTATTAGAAACCTATTGTAAAATTAGCATATAAAATTTTACAAGGAATACATTAACAATCTGAAAAAGTTACGCTTGATCAGGCACCTTCTACAGCAGCATAATGTAGAGGGTGAGTTGTGATTCTGGGATGTCGTATAGCAATTCTTTTCACAACGAATTTTGTGCATGACAAATTACAAATAGTTGCCACAAAGTAAAATGGTTCCAATTTACAAAAAGAACAAAAGATCGGCAACAAAACATATAGTACCTGCAAACCAATCAATCTAATATCATAAATTTCGTTTAACGCTCAAACTATCTCTAACACGAAGACGGAGGCACTATTCTCTCCCATGCTGTCTACAGATACTACTTAAGTTAATGGATAAGTTGCGAAGGCACGGAGTTTACTTTGTGTTTTCAGGTAGACGGACTTGATCGAGAAGTTTTCTTCGTTAATTTGAACAAGGCAGGAGCTTTACAAAACTGTCAGGTTAGTTTTAGGTACAAGGTACCTTGATTATCGAGTTTATAATTACCGTGGTAACAAATTATCATTATTATTTTCCATAAACATTAGGTATACGTAAATTTTCTATAGTTTATTTTCCTTGATAGAATATTAGGACTCATTAAACAAAATATAACATACAATGTATAACATGCTAGAAAAGTTAAATAAAAAAGATACCGGAAAACCTGTGGGTTTTAACTTCGTCCGAGTAAGTAAACATTCAACGGCGTAACAAATTACGACTGAATTACAAGTTATTTTCAAAAAAGCAAGTTGCCCAAAACTTTCTCCGCCTAAAGAATTATGAAGATTAGCATAACAAAGTAACCTGAAACTGTGTTCAGGGAATGCGTCGCCTTTTGCAACTCAAAAATCTTGTGCTGTATTTATTTCCGAAGTTTAAACATTATTGTAAAGAATTAGCAGAGACACATTTTTTATTGTCATTGTAATATTAAAAAGCTGCATTCGACGACTAAAAAAGGCAGGCCGTGCGCTCGCTCTACGAAACGAAACACAGGCCTATTAGTCGCTTTTGCTACCAATTACGCTAATGGAATTTATTTCATTTGAAACCTACGCTTCCCGCGAAGTCTGTACTATGCGCTGCGGGAGCTTTATTGCAACTTCAAATGGATACAATACACATTTTATGAAGTGAGCTTAAGTTAAGTTGTGGTGAGCGCTAAACTTTATTGTATGTACATTTTGTGGTCAAATTATTTGGGTTGTACCCTTTGTTTTTTAGTTTCGAAATTAATAATTGTATCAAATTAGATTTTAAAGTGCAAATTGCAAAAAATTATTTTGCACAATAGACGCAACTGTAATATTATAGTTGGTTTTCCTTGTAATTATTTATCCATTAATCATAATAACATTTTCATATTACCGCAATAGTGATGGATCAAGTTCGCGTATTAAAAGTTAAAAAGTAGCCCTTACAAGGCTCGTACGTGTTCTTTGTCTCAAGTTTTGTGCTCACCTCTAAGGAAGTTCCCCCTCGGAACAACTAATATTAGTCAATTAGGTATTCAGGACGCGCACAGCGCACCCCGCTCACTGCTGCGTCTAGCGACTGCGGCGAACTCGCTTTCGGTTCTAGTCCACGCTGCAATGCCAATTAAAAAAATACCAAAGCATATTACCTAATATTGCGAACGTGTGGTAGATAAACTAGCAATGGATTTTTTGCTGATAGATTGTATATGTTTGCAGTGTAGAAAATTAATTTTTAACAATTTAAGTATTGAGCAGGTATCTACCTACTTATATATAACTGGGTAACAATAACTTATATACGATAAGTAACAAGTTGGGTAGATATTTATGGCCTACGACTTAGTTATTCCAAATTCATATCAATATTTAGGGTAGTCGGTAATTCTAACAAAAAATCCAAATTTAAATATTTTATGTTCGGTTCCCTTATCATATTCTAAGAGTTCTTTTTAGAAGACTCTTGGGTGTTACGACTTTTATCGCAGGAAATCTCTCTCCTCTCTGCATAATTCATCGCTATGAAGTTGAAACCGAAGTCGTAAAAGAAATCGTTCTATGATTTCATGTCTTCGGCGGGAAACTTTCTACTTGTCTTTCTTTTGAATCAACGGTCGCTGCGGGGCATGTTACCCACTCTTATATTATCGACGATTGCAGTTTCCATCCTTTATAAATACGTCTCGCGCGGTTATACTAATCGTAGTTACGTGAATGCATTATTGATCATCATTCTGTAATAATATACAATTTCAGTATATGAATAAGTTCATAATAATTATGTTGTTAATACTTATAATTGATTTATTAAGTATCTTCCTACTGACTTTGGAAAGTGGATACCTGCTTGTATATGAGATTGAATAATTAGAATACGTTAATATCATCGAAGTACCTTAATCTTTATTAAGGTACTTCGATGATATTAACGTATTCCTAAGATACTACTTTTAGTATCTTAATAAATTAGTTCTTCTGAAGTAATAAATGAAAACGTAATGTACATAAAGGTAAATGCAAAACTAAGTTTCCATTCATGTACTACTCTAACATCATAGAAGTTAATTTCGTAGTAAGCTTGTAAAATATTTCATGAACAGAGTTCGGTCACGACATTTTAGTGTGGCGTTTGTTGCAAGTTTATTTGTAGACTCATATTTTACTTTCTACATGTTGAGGCCCGTCTAACTCCTGCCAACGTCGGAAGCTTCTTCTTTCAAGAAATGTTTTAAGACGAATTCCGAAAATTTCCCCTCAGCATTGCGATTCAAAGAAACAAACTTATATTAAAGTAATTTAAATGGCGTCTTTGTTATTCTTTGCCTAAAGTTAAAAGTTATGCATTTTGCATTTTTGCGTAAGGCGAATGGAAAACATGATTATTTTTATTGTCTGATTCAAAACAACAACAAAGTCTAATTGGGTAACGTAGAGACATGTTTACACATTTTTTGTTCCATGTTGTGTTTATCAAGACTCTCAACCGTATCAAGACCAGCCCCAGATTTATCAAGCAAATTAAATAAGAAAATGTATGTCGCCAAGCCAAACAACAAAGTTCAACAAAACCAAATTTGTTGAAAACAAACGTTTTTGTCGACAAATTAAAATTATTACTTTAACTTATATTGTTGAGTCCAAAGCCGCCTGCAACCAAGGTTAATTTGAAATTATAATTTGATTACCTTTGTCTTGGATACAAGCTTGAGGATGTCCTTCGCAATAATGGTTATTTACTACATTGGCCGCTGGGGACAATATTTGTAGGGTAAATCTCAGACCACTTCTTTTTAAAAAACATAATTTGTTATCTCGTGTTTAAAAATTATGTGAACGAAAAAAGCATCCGTCCATTGAAACAAGCTGCTGCCAATATTAAATTCTTAAATCTTGGCAGGATGGTAAATTAAATTTCTTTTTGGAGCAACGATATCAAGATTACAAAGTTTGGTTAAACACAATGGAATCACAACACAGGAGCGCGGTAAACCGCCCTGTGATTATTATGATTACGTATATTCACATTACATTAGTTCTATACCAATAATGTTTTGAGTTATAAAGGCGTGGTTCTATATATCATAGGTAGGTACCTTAATATTAATAAAATATAAAAGATTTTTTCACATGTCATAAATATACCATTGTCATTTTAACACCCATTTTTTAGTAGATCCACCCCAACAAACATTTTACAAATACTCGTAACTCGGTGATTAATATTCAGTAAAGCCGATTTCTTCCCGATTTAATGTGAGGATGGTATTATAATATAAATAAAGCCAATCTCCCCACAAAATGGACCGTGTGCCTGCCTAATCCTGTAATAAATCATCATTTAGATCGAATAATCATCATAAACCTTACGTCGGCGTGGACGGTGAGTGAGCGGCGCGCGGCAAGCGACCGCGCCGATCGGTTCCATACATCATGTGGCGATTACTTGTATCAAATAAACATTACGTTGGACTTGCCTTCTCATATTCCCAGAGTGCCGCACGCTCACACCAATAACGATATCTTTCTTTTTAGGCAACCAAATAGATTTATGATTGCATTTATCTACCAATAATTACAAGCTTGTGCACATATAATTTTCGTATTTGTATCATTATGTAGCCGAATTGACTAGTAATAAGCTGGTAAAGTTTGAAACAAATTTTAAGCGCAGAGAATGGTTGTAATTGTTTGGTTGAACTTTATAACGTGATACGTAGGTCGTTGTAAGTACCTGGTGAAATAAATTACTAATCTGTTTTTTTACTACTAAACTCGCCGTGTAGTCTTTTAAAGTTGACAACCCTAGCGGGTGGTTGGAGCTAACAGTAGCCGCATCCAGGAGCCCTACACCCCAGGGCTACCGCTACTGGCATGCGACATCAACGGTTCTGATTTAAAATTTGACAGAGGGGGTGTGCGATGCTATCGACACAAGCGGTTCGAGCCCAGAGGCGAGGCTGCTGCACCCACATTATAAAAAGTGTTTCAAGTGGCCAGCTCTGTACTCCGCTGCTCCTTTGATCAGTATTACAAAAAGTCAAACATTCGAAAGGCAACTTTTTCTACCAAGTGTAGAGAAACATAAAAAGTAAAAACCATTTCTCCAAGCATGTACGTAGTGATGATGATGATGAGATGACTTTAATAAATTATTCGTGTCTTTAAAATGAATCGTTCTCTTTAAATTTTGTTATGATACAGTATGTTTATTACCATTATTTTATACGCCTTATTTCTTTTTTACCCCCGATCAAACCAGGAGCGTATTATAAATTCAGCGTGTAAAGCTCCGAAACGGACGAACCGATTTTAGTTCAGTTTTCTTGTTTGACAGGTCCTTGGATCGAGAGTGTTCTTAGGTATGATTTATGAAAATCTTTTCAGCTGTTTGTAGATTATTAGCTCTGGTGTAGTTGATTTAGGAATGTGAGCATCTTTCACATGCGTGATCGATTCAAAATTTGCGGTTACATCATTAAAAAATGCAAGAACATGGTTGACCTTGACCCATGTCATTATCAACCATGCTGGGAGGCTTTTATTTTATTTTATTACTTCAGTTGTGGCAGATCAAAGAACGCTAGTAGATTAAAAAAGTAATGCTTGTCTCTCAATTTTCGATATTGTACAATTACACATTATCTCTACGTTAGTAGACATATCCCATCATATTTGTTGAATACAGAGACATTCAGGAGATAGTTCGCTTGTTTATCTTTTTGGTCACAAATAACATGGTGCCGGCTTGTTATGTGCGCAGCCCCCGTGACATCATAAACCACGCGTTCGCGCGCAGCGTGTTTACAAGTGCGACTACATACATATTTTAATATTACTGATTACAACAGGTATACTTTCATCCGTTTTAAAGATAATTCAGTGTGATTAGCTTATGCTTATACGAGTAGATTGGGAATGCTATTTATTAGAATGTATAATACTATTTAACAATAGCTAATAAATAATAATTATTGTAAAACACAATAATTATTATTTATTAGCTATTCTTGACGACACTAATTTAAATAACATTATTTTTAATTAATAATTACGAGAACCCCCAGAAACATGATTTAGTCACAATTTGTAGGACATGAGACAGACAGCGCCATCTATTAATGTAGGCGTGAACTATAGACAACAGTTGTAAACCTACATTATACTCAACTACGTTTTATTACTTAAACTTACAATATGTGTGTTTAAAATGTATGATATGGCGTAAAGTCGAATTAAAAGTAAAATGTGCCAGCAAAATGTGTGTAGTCGAAGTATACAGTGATACACGGCTACCTGGCAGACATAGGAAAATAGCTACACTTTGTAGTATTAATTTAATTTTATAATCTAGTTTAAAAACGAGAAGCTAGGAGTTTAACTTATTTACAAACCGTTTTATAAAACGACTGTGGCTTTTGAATTCCTTTGCTCTTTTTATTCAAAGCATTTAGTGACTACTTTTTGAAGTAGAACGTAACAGGTGATTGTTCTTTATGTAAGCACTACCTAACTAAATATGTTTTTAACCAAAATCGATTGTACAGTTTAATGTATTATTTAAAAAATCTTACTAAGACGGTGGAAGTCGGGGTGGACCCCTAATACTGGCAAATTAAAAGGCACTGTAGTCTCTAGGGAGTCCCATTTTGAGGCGGTAAAGATTTGCGGAGGGTGCGGACCATTCTCTATGGTCGACAAGCTACAATCGATCATTAATTACGTTTAGTCACATTTACACGCCACATGTTACGAGAAACGTTTGTGTAATGTCCTTGTAGAACCCTACTTATATTATTGTATGCTGGCATAATTAAGGATGATTAGATTTTCGTTGCAGGTGTCAAGCTTATAATACCACTGCTTGCGAAATTCAAACTGTTTGATTCAGACGATGAAAATGTTGCGTTATCTGATTTTTTTTAGATATATTTAATAGATTTTAAAACATTTATGGTACCTTACCTACCTACTACAACGTTCTTAGTAAAGCAAAATATTATTGTCTCAGGATTATGTATGTATCTAACAATCAAAATTATTTGTGTCCCTTGTTACTAAAATATGAATGGTTTTTAGGATAGAAACAGACTTTTCGTTGTTTTTTTTTTAAGTAACCTAAGAATAAAACCTCATAGCCCACGCGTCATTGCATTCATGAATGAAATAGAAAAGCACTATTTGTAAAGCAAAGGAAAATATTTAAAAGAAGTTCCAAACTTCTAAATTCAAACACACATATAGATGCAATTTAAGTTAAGCGTGCCCGGGAATTTTTAAAAGTGTTCAAAAATAGCTGTGTTTAAGCCCTTAAGATTTGATAAATCATTTAAATTGAAACAATTTAAGCACGCCGCAACCCTCGTCAGCTCAAAATTTCATTCAAACACGTATCACACACACAGTGCGTCAGCAGGCATGATCTGATTGATCTTTTAAAATTACATTAAAATTAAATTTCATAAATCAGTAGAGCTAACAATAATAAATCATGCAGTGTGTATGTTAAACCGTAGCAGTAAAAGAGTTGTAAAAGAGAGAGAGAGAGAGAAATTAGTATATTTCGATTATTTTTATAAGTATAAACTTTAAGAAATGGCATACCTTCTTGTTTAAAATTATATTGTTCTTCATAAGATTCAAATGTCAACTGTACACAACACAACTGTACGTAACAAGTAAATTAGTATCTTCATCTGATCAGTATGGTACAATTAATAAATTAGGTAAACATTAATGAATTAAGTAAGCTAAATAAAGTATACTACCTAACATTTTGACTTTAGTACGTAGAAACAAGATTCGGTCGGAGGCAGAGAGCGCGTGTGCAGATAAGCATCTGCTGAGTGGTCCCCTTGTGTTTTCGATCGACACACGCTCTGTTTTGCTATTAATTTCTGAACCCAGTCACAAAGCTTGGACATAATGTGATTATATTTGCAAGTAAAATGAGTAAAGCACTATAATTTTATACAGTCGTATTATCATGCCTGGGGAAAAATCCCTGCGTGAAAGTGGATAGACGCTTCAGAGAAAGATGGTGAGATAAAATCACAACGTTATAACAGCACCCAGACTTGATTGAATATTGAGATTTATGTCTTATGCAGGATCGCGCAACTTGAGATACACTACGCGCCAGAAACTAACTGAACTTGAATAATGAACGAGGACCAGTTATCCGCAGCTGGTATGACTAATCGCTCGCAATATACATGTACGTGTGTGTATACACATTGAAACCACAACAAGTCAACAGGTTAACCGCAAACTACATGCTGCAAACCTGTGGTCATCGATCTATTTACTATTCACAACCTCCGCGGAGAGGTGCTCAAAGGAAAGCAAAAATACGAGGCCAAACTTTGTCTTCACCTTGACTTGCCAATAAGGAACACGTCCCTAAAAATGTAAAGTGAGGGGAGACGTTAATAAAAATTCCACGCTGAAACAACAAATTAAACGAAGCCGAGCCACTCGAAAAGCCATAAGTACTCATCTCAATTGCTACCGATAAGAAATCCAAGCCTTGGCAATGTATTCGAGGCACGTTTCGGCTCACGGTTTTTTCTCGCTATACTACAGTGGCGTTTAAAACGAATTGACTCTTAAATTCTTCAGAATGAAATGCTGTCGGAGTTTTATTAAATCGAGTGTAACCATTCCTGACATTACGCAAATGGCGGGCCCTCCCCTACATCTGTCGCAGGGATGCACCCCCTTAATAAGTGTTAACGCTCGCCGGCTGCGATGAACACTCCGTCCCGGCTCAAGCTAAATCTCTACAAATTCTTGATACAAATTAATGCCGTAGGAGGACTCCGCGAGCATCTCTTGTAATTTCATTTTGTATTAGAGATGTACCCCTTAGACACTGCGAAAACATTACAGTGTGTGTAATGTTTAACGGCCTACTATTGTAATACTAGATAAAGCTTAACTTGGTACTATAGCTTTATCTAGTATTACATAGGCTCCAAGAACTTTCACATGGATATTGTCTTGAACGAAAAGGCCAGGCGATTAAAATGGTTTGTTAGTCATTGTATGAAAATTAATTTTAGTTAGAAACATAACAATTTCAGTTAATTATGCAATCTCCGTTAATAGATATCTATTATCAACAATAATAACCCTCCTTCTAGCGCAGTCGGGTAAAAAGTCCCCTAAGCACTGGACCAAATTATGATGTTCTAGAAGAAAGACATATAATGCCAAATATATGTACTTTTAGATTCTTGATTATTTGTGGAACCTGGAAATGTTTTACATCAATAAAATCTTTTTGAAGGTTTAGATGCAAACGTCTTATAACATGATGTGAACATTGTCCATATCCTTTTTCCAGGTCCTTATTCTTAGACAAAATAACTACAAGAACCAGTAACAATTTCTATGCCCATAAAAGTAGCGAACATAAATCATGTAGGGAAATGAAGTTATAGCTATAATTTACGTACAACAATAACATCATACAAATTGCGAATCATTTCTATTTTTCAGACCATTAACTCAGAACAATAACACGGCAGCGGAACGGGCGAGAGTAAAATAAACGCCGAGCGAAATAGTTCGGAACTGGTATCATCGTTGCAAATGTAAATGAACAATTAAAGCGCTCGCCGTGGCCAGGGACAATGATGATAATTATTTTAGTTTGCTGTCGGCGTGGTTGTCAGTCGGCGCCGGCGCCCGCTCCCGCGCTGGAATGCTCCTCGGACCCCTATTTTCGCCATTAAACAGCGACACTTCTGCTGTTCGTAAATTATTATCAGCTAGCGCTTTCATTACTCGGTTCCGTAACAAAGGAACTCTCTCCGAATGTACGTAGTGATTCAACTTCAGTTCGAGTGCGCCTCCACCTCCATTGTTCGCTACCAGAAATCATGACTCATATTAGGCCCTGAGGTGAAATTTTGATTAATTTGTTACACTATTCTCCGTTATCGGTAGTTCAGGCCGAGGAACTTCAGTGAATGGAAGCTCGCAGTTGTGGAATAAATTGCATCTGGGTAGTTTCAAACGTCGTTAATTCATGACGTTGAATTATTCAGCGCATGTTCAATGTTATTATTAAATAAGAAGTAGATAATTATAACAATCTCATAAACATATTGGTACTGACGATCTTTACCGCAGTAATTTTCATCAATAAGTATTCTTTCAGAAAGTGCATGTATGCTGTTAGCTGTCTATTAATTCAATGTGAGTGCTTGATTGATGATATTTCTTTATTTTATTCCTCACGATGGACAGCTTAATAATTATTTTTATCACATATAGTCCTAAGTAGTTGATATGGTTAGAACTATTTCAATTCTTATTAATTTTTATACACGTATTAATTTCTACGATTAGCTGCTTAATTAAAAATGAGTTAGGTACCCCAAAATTCAAGTTCACCATTAATAACCAAAATATAATTATCGGTGTTGGGATCGATTGTCGATAGATATTGATGAATCATAAGTTTATTAATTAATAACAGATGATGTATTCAATTAATCATAACTGACACATTATATAAATAAAAAAACAATATGAGACACAATACGTACTATTAGGTCATCTACTGGGAATATTGGTTGAGCTCGCACATATATTAAATTAATTGATTTTGTTATTAATTTTGTATTACTAAATGCAATTATTATTCCATCATCATCTTTATAATCATTTATTAACTTGGACTATACCTACGCACCTACTTTAAGCACATCACATGCTTATAACCTTTATCAACAGAGTGGAAAGTCACTACTGTCACACACGCTCCTTCGACGTGAAGATGCTACTAGCAAACAAAAAGTGTACTAAGATCGTTAGATAATTGAAAGTATAAGGACAAGTGTTACTAAGCGAAAGAGTTTTTCAACATAATAATAGTGATAATCAACATCCGTAATAAGCGGTTGTATTACTTAGGTACCCCAGAGGTAAGGTTAAGGATTTTTTAAACTCATGTCAAACAGTTGACTTGAATTAAATCTCTACTACAATTACCTATCTTAAATTACTGTTTGTGTGGTAATAAGTGGTGTTACTAACCATGATGAGATAGTCCCATGTTACGGAGAGCCGTTGGCCCTGATCGATCACTTTGAAGTCGTGTTTGATTGCCGATTACCATCGAACTATAAGTACCTATAAGGGAATAGACAATGTATGTTTGTGCACACACTTGCACTTGAAATGCAGTGAGAAGCACATTATAGTGTGGTACTCTCCTCTTGAATACTAGAGCCTCGTATCAACAAGGATCAGACGTACCCACGTACATCTTAATTATACTCACCAACATATGTATGTACCTATACAACTATGTGTTCCATGGCTCAACTCCACCACAGTAAGATCTACCTTTTGTCTTAATATTTTCATTATGAGTTTAAATTCAGTTCATGCTGTCAGTGAAAAGCCTAAATACTCGACTGGCATGAAATTAAAACGTACCAATCTAATTTAATTGTCCCAAGCGATATTCAATTTTGCGTTCCCCTATAAGCCTTAAACGATTGCATTACCAAGGGCTCGCAGACACCGAATGCTACAGTTTAACGGTATTATTCGTATGGTCTTCTTTTAAAAGAGAACCGAGTTACTTCCATCCAAAATATATATAAACTTTAGGATGACGGATATACTTACACATATTACGCTTGGTTATATATTTTTAAAATTATTATTCTAAATGTATTCTTAACAAAACTATTTTAACAAAGATAATCATACATAAAGAAGTTCAACTTTCTCTTGTACATTAATTCAATCCTTAAAATAAGCTATAAATTATATATTCGGTTTTAATAACCACAAACTGTGCGCATTGAGCAATATGTTTAAAAGCTGGTTCTTTTACAATCTGAATTGTAATTACCGAATTACTCAATTTGGCAATCAAATTGATTAATCGTGCCATGCTTCCTGAATGGTAATGTTATCGGTTCAGTTGAGGTGTGTGTTTGGGTATATCAAGAAAAAAGTTTTAGTCAAATAATGACCCACCGTTTTTTTTCGATATTGTTTCTCGCTTACTGTTGGGAGTTTAGCTGGTAAATTTTAAAGACCTAACAAAGGCATACAATCAGGGCTGCTCTGCATACAATTTTTAATATATTAGGGTAACATCATCAAACAATATTATAATGCTAAATATTCAAATTAAAATTCATGGCAAAAAAATATCAAAGTGTTGTCCCATAAATCAATAAATTTCGCACAAAGCAAACCATTTATAAACAAAATGCAATTCCATTCAATAACATGGTTCCTAGGATTACTGTGCGTTGTGTTTATTAAGATTGACACGTATTCATGGCAAATGGCTCGCAAATGAAATTTGGTTGATTCAAAGCTCATTTGTAAAGTGCATCGGATGTCTGCATATCAGTGGCCGCGCGAGAGTAGCACGGGAATGAAAACGGCTCGCATTCGACAGTGGCGGAATGCTTTCAACTCGCGTAATTCAGTTAAACGAGTAATTTATGACTGGCCAAATTACTGGCATCACTATTCCCGGCTATCTGACGCACGAGCCCTAACTGTTAACGCGATTTCACATAATGTTAATGTAACCATACATCTGTGAAAGCGCTACTGATACCTAGGTACGTATAGAACTGGAAAACGGCTACTCTCAAACAGAACTTTGGTATTTTGGATCTAAATTAGAATTACTGTGCTGTTTGCGATGTTTTAAATAAATATAGTGTAACTACACTCCTACTTATATTACAGAGAATACTGGCGTGATGTTATCAAATATTGAGATACTGATGCATACTACGTTATTGGTACCTATTTATCATAAAATAATTGTAAACATTTTGTAACAGTATGTAGCTTTTAAGTGATGGTGCCTTTTGGTGCCATTTTAGCATGTTGCCCATGCTAAGCTTGAATCGAAATGGAAAAAGAGGAATTTGAAAAATTATGGACACGAGCGGGAGTCGACCCCGTGACCTTCGCCAATCCGCGGCGCAGCTCTGCTAGTAAGCTATGGTGTAGCTGCTCGCACCCATCAAATTTAATTTAGCATGCAGCTTTTTTTTCGTTAAAGCGTGGAAAGTAAATGTGTTATCACTATTTAATACTCCGTAGTCTCACCCTTTGGGGATCAGCCGTGACCGTCCTGCAAGACACACAGGCACAGAAGTATGTTACGTACTTGTTTGTGTCTGTGCATTGTTCTTTGGGCGAGGATTTATAATTAAGATTATGAGTACACCTAAACCTGTTTTAGGTTGCCGATACATGGACCAGCGTCCACCCATACTAAGGTAAGATAATGCAATCCGAGCGATCCGATGCGAGCCCTTGGTAATAATGCAATCTTTACGAGTGTACATACCTGATTACTGTATTGCCAATGTTTATTACATAAGGTATAATTTGGGAACAGATTCGACTAAATTTTCAATTATAAAGTTCAATTACGTCAAAATCATTGGAAAATAAATAAGTATAGTCTATCCACCCAGAATAAAATAAGAATAACATTACTATTTTTACAAATAAGCATGATTTACTATGAAAACTGTAAAACTAACTCATACTCGGCATTTAAGGCCGAATAAAAACTAATTAAGTATTTTGAAGACATAAAAAAAAAACAAGATTTATTAAAAGACGAAACGTACATAAGTACGAAGTATATAATAGGTGTTGTTCTCTTTAGACACCGCCCACCGTCACACTGACGACGAACTTGGAAATTATGATACATTTCTAAATGTTGATAATTTAGAACCTATTTTAAAAACATAAATTATTATTAAAATCGACCTATGTGTTTGTGACATAGTAAGAATGATTTAACTAGTTCTGAATTTAAAAATTAAAGACATCTTCTGTCTTTAATTTTTAAATTCAGAACTAGTTAATAATTCACTTTTTAACCGACTTCAAAAAATAGGAGGAGGTTCTCAATTCGTCGGGATCTTTTTTTTTATATTTCAATTTTCTGACCTATCATACCTATCTGACCTATAACCTAATTATAAACTAAAATAACAAATGAATACAAAAATCTACTATGGAAAATAAAGTATTGTACACCTTACTGGTTATATTCTCATAGGCAGCCTGTCTTTTATTACACATTTCTTACAGCATGTTCCGTAGGCCGTAGAGCCTACGGCCTACGGCGTAGGCCATCTTAGTCTTGAGCGACCTTATACTCTGAAGTAAAACAGCTACCGCAATCTGTTCTTCCTACTATTACGACTTGTTTTTTTAAGTCTTCAGCAATCCGTACCGAAATGATTCTCCAAGTAAAACCATATTCGAAGGTGGGACTGGACACAGCATAGACCTTGTATCCACCATGTAGCACACTTACATATTAACATTATTAACCTTTCGTAGATGTTAATTAGTAAGAGTACTCGCTTATCCATATTACAGTCAGCGCAGCTTAACATTTCAGATTTATTGGTCTACGTCGTGGTTATACCCTATGTTTTTTATTTTATTAGGTCGCATTAACCATCTTGTCGCTACAACAGCGATTTGATTAAGTGAGAAATTTTCACCACTCGGTAGCCAAGAAGTGCTTGATTTCAGATAGTTACTACTAAAATAGTAAGCTAGTGCTACTCATCCTAAATAACTGTCGCTGTGTAATTTCAGATATAACATACCCACTTTCCTTCTAAAATTACAGCGTGACCAACGGTACATACTGTTCATAAGATCACTTACAGAGAACCAAAAGTTGCATCATCATGTTTACCACTGATAAAGCAATACCAATAATTTAACATACCTACACATATATAACAAACGTTACAGCCCATGCCTGCAGGCTATTTATTTAAACATCAGGTTAAATCAACAGATCAAAAATTATTATCTGTGTATGGAAACCGTGCTGCCTATAAAAAGCGGCTGCGGTTAATGTGTGGTTAAACCATTCTGATAGTTTATGTCTTGTGGGACATAACATTTTTTATTGTAACACATGACTACAATAAACCATCACATTTGTATTCCCTGAAGGGGCCAGTAGAGCGGGTTCCCTACTAAGTTTCTAGTTCCTGTTCACCCACATTTAATTTTCGGCGTAGATAGTGTTAGGTTACATGGGGAACGAGGCCGTTGCGATTAATGGAGCTTAATCTGAATCTTGAGAATTCCCTAATTTAATACTTGGTAACAATCCTTGTGGAAAGTTCTAATTGCATTTTTGTATGAGTTTTGTAAGTAGCACCACTAATAAAGTAGTTTTCTGGTTTTCTTTATTTTAATTTGTCATGGTGGTCAGCAAGTAGACTAAATAAATGTCCCTAATAAATCAAATACGTTGGGTGAATAAATAATATTGTATACTCAAAACGTAAAGAATTTAAACACCAATTTCTGTTTTGTTTTAGTATAATTTATTAATGTACTAAACATCTATATGTGATGACTTATGAGGACCCCATAATATGTATAATATTTATTTAATTACAATTTTACTGGATGCAACCACTAAGTATTTTTTACGTCTACCTACATTGTATGTATAGTAACCTAATATTGTACGTCAAAGAGTTTTATCTATGGTACCTACGTATAAATTTAATCATATAACGATTATAAGAAATATTCTAATTCGTAAAATTAAAATAAAATCAAAATAACTTGCATAACCAGAAACAATATATTATATGTATACGTCTTCTAAGGCCGACCGATTAGTATTTATTTCCGTTATTACTTTATCTCAATAAATAATCTCCTTACAATCATAATTATATTGTGTACATATCGTATAACGAGAAGCGTCATTACACTGATAACTTTCCACAAAATGTAGAGTTTTGCGTAGTTTGTGCTTTTTAATATTATATAAATTACTCTGACCGAGTGTTAATTATATTATTGTATTGATATTGATATGTATAAACGTCGATTTTTGAACTGGAGATAAAGTAAATTGGCCTATGTGAATCAAACCCGCGACCCTAAACCTGGAAATCCAAATGCTTAACCGCTACGACTTGTAGGTCAAAGATGTTCGTTCCATAATTTACTAAATTTATTTTTAACTTGTTTTTATTTATACTTCGGGTATCCATAATTAAAATAAAAAATGTAGAGCCAAGAGCTAATTTATTAAAATAACTAATGTACCTGAATTAGTGAGTGTATTGTCACCAAGTCCAGTAGACGTGTCAACATCAGCGTGAGCTTCAGCAGCGACAGACACGAGCACCGCACATGCCCATGCGCACCCGGCTAGCACTAGCCGGGCACATTGCACCCCTAAGCAACTATTATGCTGTCGCCGCCTAGCCATATCACATCACCAAGTAAATCTCTTTTTAAACCTTTACTATCACTATTTAACTAGTTTTAAAAGTTCAGTAAAGTTTCCAAATGAACAACAGTTCTACAGTTTAAACGGTGTAAAGTAACTTTTAACTACTGCATTTATAGAAAAAGTTCGAAAGATTCTGAAAGCTCCGTGGAAAATGCGTAGCGCACGGCCGCGGCGGTGTCGGCGGCGGCGCAGCGAGTGCGGCGGGCGGCGGCAGCGAGGCGACGAGGTCGCGGCAGGACTGTCCGCGGCTGCACATCGCGCCCGCGACCGGCTCCTTCGAAGTCGCAGCGTCTCACACCCGGCCGCGAGGAGGGCCGCTGCGCGCGCACCCTCCTCGCCGACCAATCGCGCCGCGGGGGTGGGACCGCGCGTAAGACGCACGGAAGTATATGCGAAGGCCTATGTACAGATGATAGCGGACAGGTGGTTTCGCGGCCGTAATTAGGCTCCTGATAACTTATTGCTACATAAATATGCTTAAACGCTGGACGATTAAGATAGCGCCCGGAACCATGTCGAAGTACCGACCCTACTCCTGGCCATTTCACCTACCAATTTACCTTTCTGCAATGTTATGTACTTTATGGGTAAATTTTAATATTCTTGAATAAATTTTAAGATATTGTTGTTAGAGTCAGCTTACCTTGTAAAATACGGCTCAGACGTTTTACGTTATCCACTTTGTACAGTCAGCATCAAAAGTCGATGACCATATTCAGATTTTCAAAATCACTGTACATTATATCACCCATAAATCGCTCATCAAGATAAGGCGCCAGTATTGAATGAACATCATTAAAGTTCAAAATTAACTGAACACTACTCATCAAAGGTCACTGAACACCATTTTGTCAAAAATTGCTGATCGTTATAATATCCGAAAACATCATAACATTCAGTATTACAAAAGTCACTAAACAATATAAAATGCTTATTTTGGTTATCTAGTGTAATCACGGCAACGTCCAAAAATAACTTAACATCATAAATAACAAAAGTTACTGAACATTACTTTGTTTCGGATACGTAGCGTGTAAACTTATACTATCAAAAGTAGCTGAACTGCAAACTAAAAAAGTGCTCGTTACTATCTTCAGAGTTATAAATCCAATCTTGTCCTATACAAACTAAATCATGTAAAAAAAATTAAATGTATGTAAATTTCGAATTTAACTTTCCAAAATAATTCTGTTTGAATTTATACCATCTTTATTTATAATGTTCATTTGTCACTAAAGCGCTATTTATAACTAATACAATATTTATAGATGATAAATAATTGCAACCGCAATGGTCTACATCCGATACAAAGTGATAATTAAGTAGAAATATTATTTTTACATTCAAGGGTAAACAGTTTTTCAAATGTGGGTATTTGAAAAACTGTTTACCCTTGAATGTAACTATGTTTCCCAAAGAATTGAATTAAAACGGAATTTGTGTGAATTTTGAAAATGAGTCTAATAAGTAACTATAAAAATCATAAACTAAGCGACGTTATGAATTTGATGAGAATCTGCGTGATTTTGGAAATGAGTCTTATTGCTTTACGAATAAGGTTACAATTCAATCGAACTAAAAAAATCATTAATTATGTCGATGGTACAAATTCAAACAATTCTGTTTGAATTTATACCATCGACGTCGATATTTTGGAAAGTTAAATTCGAAATTTACATACATTTAATTTTTTTTACATGATTTAGTTTGTATAGGACAAGATTGGATTTATAACTCTGAAGATAGTAACGAGCACTTTTTTAGTTTGCAGTTCAGCTACTTTTGATAGTATAAGTTTACACGCTACGTATCCGAAACAAAGTAATGTTCAGTAACTTTTGTTATTTATGATGTTAAGTTATTTTTGGACGTTGCCGTGATTACACTAGATAACCAAAATAAGCATTTTATATTGTTCAGTGACTTTTGTAAAACTGAATGTTATGATGTTTTCGGATATTATAACGATCACCAATTTTTGACAAAATGGTGTTCAGTGACCTTTGATGAGTAGTGTTTAGTTAATTTTGAACTTTAATGATGTTCATTCAATACTGGCGCCTTATCTTGTTGAGCGATTTATGGGTGATATAATGTACAGTGATTTTGAAAATCTGAATATGGTCATCGACTTTTGATGCTGACTGTACTTCAGATTGTAAAGTAATCTTGATTCTATTTTGTTTTAATAAGCACCTGGCTAGCTTTTACCTGTCATTAACTTAGTTAAGGTTGGATCAGATAGAAGATCTATTTAAGCAAGGCAAGTAATTATCCTTGACACAGATGCTGTTAAGTCGGTATACCTTGTAATGTTTTTCTGATACCACCTGAATTATAGTTTTTTTTATAGATATTCATATAATATATATTAGATCTAAACTTACAGGTACTTAGGTACCTAGCTACATACATTTTATGCAAGAACATGGACCAAGTGATGCATGAGCTAAAGTCAAAATAACGTTTATAAATATTCTATACCTAATATTGGTAGCCGCTAGCCATACTCTACTTAGGTACATACATATTTTTTATTAAGGAAGCCATCGGTTAGTATAATTATATTTTAGAACTCGTCAGATTTACGTCATGTGATGCTAATACTATTCCTACTAAACTCGACCGGCTAAAAAGGTATATAATTTTCTGGAATCATTGTAAACTAAAACCAAATTAGGGAACATAGGTAGATACCCACATTCTATTTCTGGACTAAACATTTTAGCTTGATGTTTGGTTCGGAATAGTTTCAAAACACTAAACTTAAAGGTAGAATTATACATGTATCAGGCTGTACGGCCCTACGGCAGAGCAAATGCCTAAAGTAGAAAGGAAAGTATGTTTTCCTTTCCTGTTTAGGAAGAATTTACAAAACAAATGTTTCAATTCTCCAGTCAGATACTTTCAGGTGCGATGCGACGGGCTCCTTACCTTTTCCACACAAGATACTTTTCATTGAGGATCAATGAGATCCTCATAATAAAAAGCTTCTTACATAATTAAATTGTTTGTGAAACCTGATTAAGTCTTTAAGCTCTTTAGTAAATTTCTGAACTAAATTTAATCTAAACTAAACTTTGTTTGGTTCGGAATATTATAAATTTATCAGGTTGTGTGTTCCTACGGAAGAGCAAAGGCCTTCTCTAGATATACCAGAAAGGAAAATCTTTACATTTTCCTTTCCTCCTGTTTAGGAAGAATGGAAGAAAAGAGGTTCAGTTCTCCAGTCAGACACTTTCAGGTGCGATGCGACCGACGGGTCCCTTACCCTTTCAACACAACAAATTTATCACTAACATAATTAAATTGTTTCTGAAACCTGAGTAAGTCGTAAGCACTTTAATTAAATACCGATTTCATTCGCTGCAGCTTGTCAAATTTAATTCCAATCCAAATTATTGAATTCCAATTCACGGGGCACAAAGCAACAGTCTTAAAATATTTAGAGAAGCTGATCTCAGTATTGAGCAATTTGCAATAACAAGATATTGTGCATTTGAAGTATTTTTCATCGTCACATGCAAGGAATGTAATCTTCTACTTCAAAATTTGATGACCATTGAAATTCAAATTCAATTGAATTGGACTTCATTACTTAGAATTTAGAGCAATGTTAAATGGTGAACTTTATGCAAAAAATAAATGTCTTTTAAATAAAGTTATTTACTGTTTTATTATTTATTTATTAAGATAGCCATGGCAAAGTATAACTTCTTCATTCAAAGACGAGAGCAATAAGGTAATTGTTCAGAAAGTTAATAAGTTTGCTATTGCTCAAATTTTACAACAAAATTAAGAAGTGTATTCCTTACTTTTTGGTTGAAATATAAATTGATTTACATTAAAGATTCCACCCGGTATTCATGTGAGACAACCTATCTACATTCCAGAAGTTTTAATGATTTTAATGGAACAGGTATTACTTTGGTAACAGTAAAGATATATTTGATCTTTGGAACTGTGTATTTCGGCAGATAGATAAAACAACCATTAAGGATTTAAGATCTTTATTAGTAAGTACGTAGGTTTAAAACATAATATGATTGTTCGATCCTATCTAAATTAGGTTAACCCAGACGTAAGCACTTCTCTGTTTATACATACTTTATATCAAACAGTGTAGTGTCATATATCAGCGATATCTATTGAGAATTCAGAATTAGGATCTTTCAGTTCTCAGAATTAGGATCGAAAGGTTTAAATTTAATTAATTAAGGGTTTAATTTAAGAGTATCCATTAAGGATAGACTCGGATTAAAATGTGCCTAGTAGGTAGGTACTGGTGATATTATGCTTTAAGAACTTACCGTACCCACCAAAAAGGACTGGATCTACAAAGGTTTGGACTTCGCAGATCATACCTACAAAAAAATTAAATTGATCCAGTTATTTTAAGAACAAAATTTTTGGGTCGTTGAAATATCGAATAGTCTTTATAATTTATGTAAAACTATAATAACATAACTAGAAATAAGTATCTACCTAACATTTATTCGATTGAGTAGTTTGAAGAGAAAAGAGTATACTTACCTACCTTCCACCGCTGAAAAACGTGTCCCGATACGAAGAGGGAAATTAAAAACTTAGGAGTGGTAACAACCGTTTTAAACGTAGGTGCGGTACCAATACAATCCCTTCTTAGCTTGATAATAATACATTCCAAATAAAAAACTGGAATAATGCACCTATAAAGATGAAGCAATTCTGTGAATTACATGTTTGGCAAAATATTATTGTGCTTGGACTAACCTGCAAACAATCCTAAGTAACTATCTACGGACATAAAGGTAGCATTTATTTCAGAAAACTTTTTCAGTAACTATCTGTTAATAAATCGTAACACGCTACGCACACTTGCCGGTTATAAAGCGATTTGATAAGCTCTATAGGTATAAAATAACAGTCGAATTACTTATACCTTAATTTATAAAACGCGACTCTTGCATTTTAATAAACTAATCTAAAAATGCGTTGTAGGTATATCAACAAGATTTTCCTCTCAATAGTAAGTATAAGTATGAGACCTTTAAAATCTGGTAGGTAGGCAGGTACTCACCGACGTTGGTAACTAATCAAAAAAGTCTACACCAAGTATTTTTACAGTAACTGTATTGACTGTAGCGTCTTAAAACGCACGTCTTATCCTTTTAGCATCGTCGCGGACGTCTTTAGATTGTAAGTGAGTGAGAGTGCAAAACCAAGTTATCCGGCTGTGACGGTATATACCTATTTACTGTAGAGAAGACACGAGCAAATAGTAATATTATTGGAGGAAATGTCAGTAAATTTAAAAACATGTGTGTCCGTTTACTAAAAAGCGATTTAATCGAAAAAATCGTTAGAAGAAATCAATGTTTTCAAAGTGTCAGAAAGTTTGGAGGTTTAAAATCGATTTTCTGCTTGAGCAGTTCTTTTTCCCATGGTAAACATTGAAACTGCCCCCTTACCATGTAC
This sequence comes from Abrostola tripartita, assembly GCA_905340225.1. Lineage (NCBI taxonomy): Eukaryota > Metazoa > Arthropoda > Insecta > Lepidoptera > Noctuidae > Abrostola > Abrostola tripartita. The sequence continues at coordinate 8,356,236 of HG996487.1, read as the reverse complement.
TCTTAAAATAGGACAGTTTACGGTGAGAAAGCGAGACGCCGCTACGAGCAGTGTAATACGGCGTCTCGCTTCCACGTCTTAAACTGTCCTGCTACTCTGCCAAAGATAATAAAGGGAAGGTCGTATAGGTAATATATCCAAGTAATCTTAGAATGATATGGTTGGCACTCTTTGAAGGAGGCCTATTTTTAGCAACGGACGGCCATTGGCTGATTTTACATTTATTGTATTTAAATAACATATTTTAATAATACAATAAAATAAGAAAATTTAAGTATTTAGTTGTAACTAATACAGTGCAGCGGATATAGTTACGTAAGACTAAGAACACAACTAATCACAAAGAGTATCATTATGTACTTGCATGAACAACAACTTAGCTACTTTTATTATTTCGTCTCATGAGACATATTTTGAACCTAGGCCACTGGATCTGGGGAATCCACTTCATACTCCGTATTCGGTGGCACCAGCAAGATGGTTTGCTCACATTTTAACTATATTTTAAGAAAAGTTAATCGAAATATCCTAAAACCGGTATTGTACTAGGTTATAGCAAAATCAAAATTGTCAGGAAAAACTAATATTTGGTACCTACTGTTCGAATTCTGTCGTATAGTTTCTAATATTTTGTTTTAACATAATGTAATACCTATGTCATCATATGTATGGTCTAGTAAACTCTAGTGGTTGCGAGTGAGCGTGAGGTCCTGAGTTCGACTTCAGAGTCGGGCAAAGCGTTATGTTTGTGGGCAAAATGTGTATGTACTTACTATAAAAAAAAACCTTATAATTTCAGGCACAGGCGTGATTTAAGATAATATTACATGAATAATTGTATATTGACTTGAACCTCCGACCTTCGCCGTACCATGGCGCAGCACTAACTAACTGAGCCAGTACGGCGAAGGTCGCAGGATCAAGTCCATCGTTTTTCAATTTAGATTAGCTTATTAATTTAAACAAGAATAATTTATCTTCGTGTGAAATAAACTATCATTAATCCAGGACCTTTGTCAACCCTTAAGGGATGTAGTAAAGAATGAAAGTTCTTATGTATGTGACGTTCAAATCTTAAACTGAGTGTGTTGAGTCTTTAAAATAAAAATAGGCTCTTTGTAATACTATTCTACGCAGACTAGTAAGTCGCGGGTATCAGCTAGTAATATAATAATTTATCGCATAAAGTTTATAAATATTTGAACGTAAAAGAATAAATATGAATGGTGCTAAAGGACTAGGAGCGCAACCCCTAACTGTTAATACATTTTGACAGTAGTGTTTCTGACATAACTGACATTGACATATTTTTATAAAACGTTCCAATATTTTCTTGAATATTTCAAGCATCTGTAATACTATTTCAATTTTTGATTGGTCAATTTCTGTTGTGAAACAAAGAAAAGTAGAGCATCCTAACTCACTATTACTATTCAGTCATCAATGACGTTTATATTTTTATAACACTTGAACGTACTTACTAAAACTTTTCATGATAAGTAAACAGCTAGAGATATGTGTTTTAAAGTTTTATAATAATATTCATACGTAATCATAAACTTATATATTACAATGGATCAAAGTAATCGCCAAAGGAGAAATGATTTAGATATAGACAGTTTTCGGAGTGATGAGCCAGGATTTGATAGGGCCCGAATGAGGAGACAATCAGGTGGCTTCGTGGATCTAGGCAATGAATCACAATATGGGACAGGTGGACATCAAGCTTCAGGAGCTAACGAAATATTCGCTGATATACAGGTACACACGTTATATTTGTTTTCATTGCACTGATGACGATCTGATTCTTCTGATACATTTATGTTAGACTATAATTATATTCATAGCTTAATGGTGCATAAAATTTCATAGCTTGACAAATACCATTAAAGTATAATTCAATAATAATTCAGCTATCATATAATTTATGTAAAACTTAAAATTAAGTGTTGCTATAATAGACTTAAACTAGGATGCTCAAAGATTAATATATAAGGCCTCCCAAAAGTAACAAATACAGTTTACTTTGATTATTACCTTTTAATTCAAAGTCATGGCAGATATTTGCATGGTCACATGTAACTGTTCATTGTTAATGTTTTTGGTCTAAAAGTGAATCTAGTTTACTGTCATTGGATGCTGTTCGCAAACTAAAGCACTAATAAAGCTCGTTATATCTTCTTAAATATTTATGCTTTCTCACATACACACAGTATAGACATACATGACAGCATATTTATATACACACTGAGTTTAAAGACCATGTCAAAGATTCAGTCAGGAACATTTGCTGAATATACCTTGGTTTTATTACACTACATTACCATAATAAAGCATCATAATCATTGTGAATGTTAATTATTTTGCTACCCTGTCAGCCCAGGTAAAGGTCAGTCACGACCCGGAACCCCCACAAGTAATGGTCATTCATTGGTTTTAACTATGCATATGGTATTTTGGCTAACAAAAGAATAATATAATAATCTGTAACACTGTTCTTATCTTATTGTTTCATAGTCTGATAACCAAAGATATGTGTTGTTTAATTTAAATTATAAAATCAATTTCAGGGTGATGTACCATGGTGGAAGTCTAACTTCTTCATATCCCAACCAGTTCTGTTTGGCACTTGGGATGGAGTGTTCACATCATGCCTTATAAACATATTTGGTGTTATTGTATTTCTAAGATCTGGATGGATAGTTGGACAGGCTGGATTAGTTAATGCAATATTTATAGTACTTTTTACAGGTTTGTTTACAATACTACCTTTTAATAATCAAACATTTAGCTACTTTTACATATGAAAAATAATGACCATTGCTATTTTATACAGAGAGGTAGCATATTATTGCCTGTTGCAGCTTATTAACAATCCTAGATATCCATGATTCTATTTTACCATTCTCTTTATTATTTAACCTCATTAATGATTGCATTATAGTTCTAGATAATCTCAGCTTCATTTTATATTTATTTTATTCTGGACCCTAGAAGGGTGTCTCTAAATACCACTGTAAAATATAAGTCACTTACTAAGCTATTATATTTTCTTTGCAGTTTTTGTAGCTTTGATCTCAGTATTGTCAGCTGTGGGAATTTGTGAAAGATGCAGAATAGAAAGTGGTGGAGTATATTTTTTGCTAGCACACACTTTAGGATCAAGAATGGGAGGAGCTCTTGGCATGATATATTGTTTTGGTCAGGTATTACTCTTTAATAACTTATTAGAGGAAAATCTTTTTTTATATTATTAATTTAAGGTTGTAATGCCTAAAAAGAAAGTCATGGCCATACTTGATTTTAATAACCAAACTTTATAAATAATAATCCAGTTATTGAAGAAACTTAAATACAAATTAAAATAACTAATAAATTATAAAAACATTTTCTTCCACATAATATCTATTCACTATTTGTGACCTTCCTAAAATATAGAAATTATATCTTATAAACAATATACCTAAATTACACATGCATGGTTGAAACAATTGCCAGCTGAAAACAATTGACCCATAAATTAACACCTGTTATGTTATAGCGACTGCTTCCTCAACTATTATTTACATTTTGTACAGTATAACATTCATAAAAACGTCGATCTAGTATTTGCAACTGTGGTTATGTTTGTAAACCACATACTCTTGATCTGCGCTCTGCGCGCCCCGCCTTTCCCTAAAACATAGGATTTAATCAGACAACTATTCTGGGAATGTACACTTGTATGATAAATGATTTATTTCCGCAAATAGGTCCTAAAAAAACACTTTTACACGTCATTTTTTCCAAACTAGATATGAAGTTTGTAATCACTCCTGCGCCCTTACCATGAACTCTTATGTATGGCAGTTAACGTTTTGGAAGCGAGACGCCGCATTACACTGCACGTAACGGCGGCGTCTCGCTTCCACATCGTAAACTGTCCTGTCTTAAAAGTTCATGGTAAGGGGGCTGTATTCCTTAAAGAGCACAGCTGTGCTACTGCACCTGACTGTACAATTACTCACAATTGTCTTGTAGCAGGTACAATTTAAAATTAGTCAGTGGTCTGCTCTTAGAATAAATAAACACCATATATTATAATATATACATTGTACTCTACATATAGTCAAAAATATTTTAGAAGATACAATATAAAGTAATTAGATCTTACGATGAAGATCCTAAGATCTAAGTATTTTTTGTTAGCTCACTAGATTAGTTGTACATTAATTTGCAGGCGGTGGGATGTGCCTTAAATGTGTTTGGTTTTGGTGAATCAATGGCAGGTTTTGTTGTTGACGACCCACTAAGTGACACACACAAGTGGGTGTCGAGAGGCTTCGCAATTGCTGCAGTACTACTCCTCGGCACTATAAATGTCGCTGGAGTAAAGTGGGTGGTGAAATTACAATTTGCACTGCTTATGATCATTATGTTGGCAGCACTGGACTTCTTCGTAGGATCATTCACTACTGTAGCCACTGATCCAAACCGTAAGTGTACTTAAAACTGCAATAACCCAACTCCATAGCTATAATAGGATTATAAATACAATATGTTACAAAAACCATCATGAATTCAGTGCCAACTCGAAAATATTGGATAAATGAAAAAAAAAAACATTTACTTTCGAGTACTTAATGTCTTTGCATAAACGAAAAATGTGAAATTAAAAATTAGTTACAAAAATCACTTTAAAAAATTTGTATTTTAACTGTCTGTTTTTTACAGTCAGACTAGAATTCAAAGGATGGCTCAGTGGTGTAGCAGCCAATAACACGTGGCCCGATTACCAGGATGGTTACACATGGTTCAAATGTTTCGGAGTCTTCTTTCCCACAATAACTGGCATTTTAGCAGGAATTAATATGAGTGGAGATTTGAAAAATCCTTCAGTAAATATACCCAATGGTTCTCTGGCAGCCATTGGAACTGGGTAAGATGAAATTATACATACATATACTATATCACCATATATAATATAATAAACTAAGCCCAGAATAAATCAACTAAAAATGACTAATTTATTATTTTTCTTATTTCCAGAACATTTTTATACCTGATGTTTATAATAACATTAGCAGCAACAGTGACACGGGAAGGATTGCTTAAAAACCTTTCCATAACAGCCGACATCTCTGCTGTGACCGTGTTACTTCTTGCTGGCCTGTATGTCAGCTCTATGAGCTCGTGTCTGGGCGCCATGTATGGCACCCCCAGAGTGTTACAAAGTATTGCCAATGAGAAGGTTATACCGGGACTTGAATTTCTTGGGCATGGGGTTAGTATACTAATTCTATACGTTTTACTGGTGTAAGTGAATTGTTCGTCGTATTCTAGCTTAACAAGAGGAATATTTGCTTTATCCAGATTGTATATTTAAATAATATGCTTGTTGCATCTCAATATCATAATTAATTCAAATTAGTAAAATTTATTTATAATATGTATGCTAGTTTCTTTGTTACATTAAGTTTTACACTAATCCTACTGAAATAAAATTAGCCCTTAACCCTAAAAAGAGTGTTATTAGGGTCGGGGTAGCTATGATATATAAAAGTACTCTTTAAATATTCTCTCGTGTCTATCTCACTATCGAGTTCAGGAGATAATGCCATGTTTATTTACAGAGGGGCCCCAACAAAGTACCGCTGTATTCGATGGTGGTAGTAGCCGTGGTAACTGTCACGTTCATCATTATCGGAGACATCAACCAACTTGCGCCCATTGTCACTATGCCGTTCCTCATCACTTATGCTTGCATTGATTATTCCTACTTTGCTCTCGCCCAAACTTTTGATTTGCAACATAAACGTGAAATGAGGTATGATTTTTATTTTCTATTTTTCTAACATACTCTGAATGCCCATCATACCTTATTCATATATATTCGTTGACTCTTAAAATTGTAAAATTCATAATTATATTTTTTTGATTCCATTCCTACGATATTCATATTAGAAAACATGTTTATTAAGAGGTCTGATGGTAATGTCCTCCTATCTCTGTAGACATTTCAGAATGCATAATACGTTAGCGGTTCAGAATGCATAATACGGTAGTCACTTATTGTAACTTAACTGTATCCTCGATATAGAAAAGAATAAGCAAGGGGATCTTATTTAAATGTACATGTAGTTAAAATTTATTTCATCAACTTATTTCATTCTAAGATATCGTCACTGTCTTGTTACTGCTTTATACTGATCAATGGCAGCACGGAGTTTGAATTTGTCCCCGGTTGATGGCAATAGGCTCGCCCCCTACTACGGGTCTATAACATACTCGGCAAAAAATGCGATGTTGTTTTTTTGTTACAGCTTGGCATCTTGCTGGATTTCCTACTAATGTATCAGAGATTATTTACAGATACCAAGGTCATACGCAACGTGACACCCAAGTTTACGGCGCTACTGGCAGCGACCTCGACTTATTATTTCCAGAAAGAATTAGACATAAAAATGTTGGGGTAAGCAAGTACTAAGTACCTCATTTTGTTCATGTGTCCCTTACGAAATAATGCTCAGGTATATCTGAACATACTTACCAATGTAAAATAAGTAGGGAAGTAAAGAGGGAGGACCATACAGTCCATACATTTAGTTTTTAAATTAATATAGTTATTGATCAATAAATCCCTTCCTTTTTCTAGGATTTTACGCCTTCTCCTACAGATTCTGCCATTATGAACGGACGGATGTCCAACGGAGATGTTCGGCGGCCCAGTATTAGCGTTCACTCTAAAAACAAAAACTGGTACTCGCATCTATGTAACAGATGGCTTTCTTTCGTAGGGGTTAGTAGTTAACATTAATTTTTTGACTAATGGACTCAGACCAATAAATGACACAACAATTTATTATTCGTACCTTGTTGCAGGTAGCAATAAAATTATTGCTTATGTTTCTCGTACACTGGGGCTACGCCCTCGGATGCCTTAGTATATTGTGGTTGTTCTGGCTTTACATTGGTGCTGCGAACCCTGCGCTAAAACCCGGACGCGCTTCGGAATTCCGTTTCTTCCATTGGTTGAAAATTTCATTCCTACAATTAATAGGGTAAGTATCTAACAGCAGTATGAGATGTAAATGCACAGGTAAAATAAAGTATATGAATCGTTGAAAATGAAATTATTTTTATTCACAGCAAACGGCCTTTGGAATACGAACAGCTGGTTGTGACTCCTGTGCATGCGGACATATCCCTAGAACAAGAGAGATTAAACGACGACAACGAAGACTTTGCGTCCCGGCGGCGTTACCACCAGTCTACTGCGCTGCAAAGCCACCTTGTCAGCGTCGACAGTTAATGTATTGTCGCAACCATTTAAGACATCTTCACTATGGGATTTTTTTAAACCAATCAGAATTTACTTATTTCAACGTAATTTCGATCAAACACATCACATCATTTATCAGGTTTATATAGAAAATATCAAATTTGTTACCAAAGTTACATGCTTCCTAAGTTTATTCTGAATTTCTGATGCTCAAATTGTGATTAAGCAATATCTTTTTAAATTATAATTCTTAGGCTTTTAAAACTGCATTTATTTTTCTGTTTGAATTTCGTTAGAAAAACGTTCTTAATGTTAATTAAAATTGCACCATAACTTCGCAATAATACCTACCTTTACTAACCATAATCATTTCATGTATAACAATGATTACTACCTAATTTAAACCGAAAAGGCTATGCTTGTGAGATTTGTTAATAATAGGTACTTATCTTAAATAACAGCCTAAAATCTGATGTATTTGGTTACTTTCACTGGGTAATATACAAATTTACTGACATTATTCCTTATTTTGTAGCGTTTTTGACTGATTTAATAAAATGTATATACACACTTCAGTATGTGATTTATGTCTCTAGTACAGTGTATGTGATTTAAGATGTAACAATAAGATATTAATAAAAAATATATTTAATGTCTACTATTTTGTAAGATAATAACTAATTGGACCATTTAATAAATTATTTTTTGTATTAACATGGCATTTATAATTATCTACGCCAAAGTTAATGTTTCTGGCAACTGGCATCAACATGATAATGATGATATCTAGATTCATTCTTTAATATATTTTGATATTGCATTATACACAAGTAACGGTTTATTTCGGTTTTCCTCCGAACTTTTCTAAAAAACGTAAACGTTTTAAGAACTTTATTTGATTTAAATTAACCGGTTTATTCGGTAAACGCGATGCAGCTTATGACTACTTGTAATTGTAAGAATGCCGCGAATAGCGGCGCGGTACGTAGACGTAGGTACCTTATATACGCTATTTCTTTTTATTCGATTCGTGACTTCATGAGCCGACGTCTGCTGCGCAGTGGATTTAATCACCAGTTAATTTTATTATTCGTGTTTATAACATGGGTAGAAAGCGAAATAATTTTATTATACTTTGACGACAATGAAATTTTTTAATAAAAATAAAAACCGCCTTCAAAATCATGAACTCGAAAGTGAAAAATAGTACCTACTTTATTCACTTCACTTTACATAAGCGAAGTTGAAGTCGGTCTTGCTAAGGGAGATCTCAACCTTATGGGATTCTTCAAAAAAGCTGACGGCAGCGCCTGCACAAACACAGAAGACGAAACCAGTGCAGTACTGCTCGAAACACACTTTCCCTGATGTCTAATCACGTCAGACTCCGAGTGGCCGGACGAGCACCACAGCACACCAACATCCCATGAATGGGAAATAGCAGTCAAGGTAGTGGCGGCAGATAAAGTAACATGGGTTCTGAAAGCTTTAAGCCCTTTAAATCTGCCGGACTGAATGGAATTTTCCCAAGACTACTACATTGGCAAATAAGTCGGACAACAAAGTCATTATCATTCATCATTATCAGCCGGATAACGTTCACTATTGAACAAAGGCCTCCCCTATATTTGGAGGGGGGTAGTCATAATCTCCACGCTTGGCATGCGGCTTGGGGATCACAGTATTAGTAGAGAAGACGCTGCTGCCCATCTTCTGGATTTTTTCTTAGTCGCCCCTTATGACACCCATGGGAGGAAAGGGGGTGGTCTCTTCTAAGCCGGATACCACACGGCCGACAACAAAGTACTAAGCATCCAAAATGCAAGGCATGTACATATAGCCTTTATATATAATTATATCAAAAGCATGGATGCATGCGCAAATAGTATTCTTACCGAAATCCGGAAAAGATGACTATACACCAGCAAAATCCTACTCATATTTGTACCCTACTAAGTACCTCGAGGCATGTCTGGGCTACAACATGGTAGAGACAAGGAGGCTCAACGACCAGAGAAAAGTTATGCTGAAAGTGTGACGCTCCAGATCTTCACAACGAGTTGATCCGACTTTACCCCCCTACTAATTATCTTCGTGCTCGAAGATACAGGCTTTTAGTTGTGCCCTTCTGTCGAACAGTTGTTCGCGATACGTCTCCTATTCCGCGTGTTTTGAAGACACGTTTAAAATATATGATTTTGTAAACTTAAAAGTATATCGTGTTTGTTTTATGTCAAATCTGTATTTAGTTAGTGTAAAGGTTGTTTGTAAACCGTTCTAATTAAAAAAAAACCTTCAGACCTATCAGCCTGACGCTGTTCCTTCAGATAACACTGGAAAGACTAGTGGATCGGGATATACCTATAACCCTATTACCGATAACCTACGGGATGGAGTTAGGGATGGAGGTTTCAGGAAAACTGAACCCCTAGATCCCCAACAACATGCCTACAGAAAAGGCAGATCAACCGAATCGGCCCTGCACATGGTGGTGCACAAGATAGAATCCGCCGTTAACAACAAATCATCAACTCTTACAGTGTTCATAGACATAGAGGGAGCTTTTGATAAAACCACGCACAACAGCATCAACCAGCCCTACAAAGGTAGGTATATATTAAGTAATATCAGTAATATTTACTACTATCCATATACTATACTATACTACAGTTTACAACAAAAAAACATTTCATTTTTATAAATTTAACTGGGCGAGTCATCGTGGAGAAAACAAAGAAGGCCTGCATAGCTTTTTATCAGTTTAAGAGACCAGTTGGTTAAAGATGGGGTGTCAACCCGAAGATAACACTTCAGTTATCAGACCTTCTTTGACTTACGGTTTAGTTGTATCGTGGCCAACATTACTGACCACAGTAAAAATGAAACTCCAAAGCCTGCAACGACTAGCAAGTGTAGCAGCAGCTGGTTGCATGAGAACCACTCCATCAGCCGTTCTCGAATACCTGCTGAACCTTAGTCCTCTACAAAGAGTCATTCAAGAACTGGCACAAGCGGCAGCCTAAGACTGAGAGCCAACGGATTAAAATCTCGACCACCTTAAATAAACTTAACACTATATTTCATAGCTTCACTGTGTCACCAAAGCAGCAGAAGCGGTTGCAGCAAGAGATGTCAGAGGTCTCGATATAAAAATTGTGTCAGGCAGTGCATCCGTCCTTCAAGCGCAAGCAACATAGCACATGCCTATACCCCCGGCACAAGTCAGATCATGGCTGCGCATTAAAACAGAATAAAACCATCAAACAGAATGGAGGAACAGTGTAGGTTGCAGACAGACAAAGAATGCAATTCAAATCCGGGTGACATTTGACATTTCGTAAGACCTCATGCTATACTAGCACCTCTAGCGGCGAATTCATGCATGATATTCATTGCTTTATAACGCTAGATAGCACTATGTGTCGATCGCATCACGAAATTAAATATTTACATATATTTATTAGAAACATGGAAGTATAGTCCAATCACTCTAAGATTAAAACACGCTTTTAGCGTGTTTTAATCTAAATCAAAATCTATATTAACACAATCAAAGCTGTGGGCGAAAGTGAGTTGTTATGTCGGTACCTACCTATTACGATATACGATACGAATGACGAAATATAAACGTAATCATTTAACTTTTCCAAGCCTACATTTTCATCTCAGAGTAATGAAAGAACCTTTTCTTTCTATATTTATTAGCCTGTGCTTTTTACGTTATCTGTGGTTTTGCAACCACAGATTGCTTATAAAACGGACTAAAAAAAAAATTTAGCAATAGCGTGCTGCAAAGAAATAGATTATGTTGCAAATTGATGAAAATAAGTAGCAAAACAACATTAATGTAAGGTTTCTTAAATTATAATTCGTGGGAGAAGAATTGGGAAGATATAGTATTCGTTATATCCTACAATGGCCGACGATTTGCGGAATTATAAATTGCAACTTCAACAGGTCAGAAAATAATTGTATTGATCATTATTTTTGTCCAGTTATATCTTTGAAAGATGGTATTTTTAATATGGTGTGATTTTTCAGGTAGAAGCAGCGTTGCTTACTGATGCTCAGAATGAGGAGTTGCTGAAACTAAAAGCTGATTTGGAGGAAGTAATAGAGTTGACTCAAGATCTTATAAAAACTCAAGATGGTGACTCCAAAGTACCTAATATTCATGGTTCTAGTAATGATCATGATGTTACAGCGTCCCTGTTGGCTGCCGAGGATGATGAAAGCACACACAAATACTTTTCTAACTGGCAAGTTGGTGAGAGATGCCTAGCTAAATGGAGATCAGATGGGCAGTAAGTTATATAGATTTTTTTTGTTGATTTATTTATTGCATTCTTTCTTTGTTTGCCCACTACAAATTTGTATATTATGATTAATTTATTATGCACATTTAATTGATAATAATTAATTACTATTTTAAATGTTTACATTACAAATTACAATTGAATGTTTGATAGTCACATCAAATGCTCACAAGTATAAAGCAATAATTTAATCAATTGATAATTTTGAGTATTTCATCCTTTAAACTATTTCATTTAAATTTAAGATTGTGCTAAATTGTATAACAATATACATAATAATTATAACCTTCTAAAATTTAAAACTAACTGTCTATTATATATATGTAATTGAACTATGATTTTTTCCAAATATTGTCAAAGATATGTCTCTCTTGTAGGCTTTAAACTCTCTTGATCTGAATTGATTAAAGCAAAGAATATTTGCATTTAGAATATTATCTAGTATAGCACCTACAATAAAGTCCGCAATTGAGTAGTTAATGGTTATTTCTGTTTACTCACTAATTCAGTAAATATGGCATAATCAGAAATGTTGAATATATGTATCTGATAGAGTTTAATAGGTATGTATAATGAGTCTTTAGTGCCTTCAAGGTTTCAAGGTCTTTTATTACTTTTTCAAAATTGAACCTAGCAGATACTATTATTTTACTTGTTTGAAGTCTTAAAATCAAATGTCATTTGTTGCTATTATATTCTCAAATGTTCACACAATCACTATTTATAAAGAGGAACAACATGAAATGCAGTGTTGAGGTGAAAGTAACTCAGTAATTGAGGTACCCAAACTTGAATCCTGGATCTGCAACATTATGTCCTGACTATCCCTTGAGATAAATCAGGATTGCAAATATTTTATCACTAAAGTTAAAGACTTGTATCTTATTACAGGGTATTAATACTGTCTTTTAAAATGTTGGTGTGATAACTACTTTTATAAATATTTTTAGATTCTATGAAGCTCTGATTGAAGATGTAACAGAGGATAACTTAAAAGTTAAATTTGATGGCTATGCAAGTTTAGAAGTAGTGTCTGTAAATGATGTAAAGAACCTGCCTGGCTCAGGACAGAAGAGACCACACAGTGGTGATGAAAGCAAGTAAGTGACAAAGTTTCTCAGTTTATATTGTTTAAGATAAACTTCTGCCTATATTAAAATTGCCCATCTTCTAGACAAAGAATATAATATTTCTTTATCTTTAACTAAAATCTATTCTTACTTTTGTGGTAATATTTGACTACTTAAATGTGTTGTCAATAGCAATGTAGCTAATATGTTATTTCCTGATTTAAAAAACTATACTCTAAACTATAATGAGTGTATAGTTTTGTCATGAATTCTTTATGATGTCTGTACACTACACATTCATAAACAATATAAAAATACGTAACGAACTATTCTAAAAAAATATATTTATATTACAAAAGTAATACATTTTTCTATGATATTATGTCAAAATCTTGTTCCAGACATGGTAAAGGTTATAACAGAGAATATCTCAAAAAGAAAAAGCAGAAAAAACAACAGAGGTTTAAACAAATTGAAGAGGAAAGAGAAAGTGAAAAGAACAAATGGCTTACATTTCACACAAAGGCTGCAAAGAAACCTGGTGTAAGAACAAAAAGCATATTTGCTTCACCTGATAATTTAACTGGAAGAGTTGGCATCGGCACATGTGGAATATCAGGAAAACCCATGACTGAGTATACACCAGGAGAAAAGTGGAAGAAAGGTGGATAATAAATGGGAAACTGTAATTAGTATAAGTTAGACATAATTTATCCCAAACACCATACTTCTTATTCGAAGATATACATACATAAAATCGAAATATCAGATGTATACAAAAAAGCTGAAAGAAAATATCAGATTTTCAGACAAGGGAATATATTGTGTTCATGCATATAAATGAATTCATGTAATAAAAGTGTACTGTTATTTAATTACCTTTTATTTATAATCAATTTTGGTATAGACAAGGCCACTTTGGCTGTTTAATCATTAGCATTATTTGGCAATGATGTCATTGTGTGTATGGCCAGTAACTCATTAAAAAGGTAATTTAGCATAGGTAACTACTTAATTAAGTAATTAACGTCATTTTAGCCTATGATTAGGAAAGCTGAATCAGTATTGCTTGGTAACTTTGGTAGCATGATAATGACAAAATTAGGTAAATAAATATGTAGCTATCATAAATACGAAAGCGTAGAATTATCAAAACTGACTTTTTAGTTTAGTGATTTACAATGGGACCTTAAGATGCTGGGTTCAATTCCCGGGTGAAAAAGTGTTAATTAGGTTTTCCATTTACGTATTTTTCAAGTAAAAGCACGCAATCTGGATTTGTGCTCGGTTAATACCAATACTTTCGCTCCCTATAACATAACTGGCGAAATGTGGGTGTACTATATTTACACCTCTCCCTACCCCTTCGGGGAATACAGGCGTCATTATGTAGAATTAACAATAATATAAAATTTTAAATTCTTGACCTATCAGTGGACGCATCACATAGCAGTATGAACCTGAAGCATGAATGAACTATTATGCAAGTCATTGTTATTGACAAATAAAGTACATATAAATAAAAAAAACAAATCGGTTCATAAATGACTGAGTTACCTAACATAACAGACATAAAAAAAAGATCCCGACGAATTAAGAACCTCCTCCTTTTTTTAAGTCATTAGTGTTAACAGTGACGTAATAACAAACGTTGCGCGCGCAACGATGACGTTATTGAATCCTGCATAGCATACGCCGAGTCTTTGATATTTATCAGTCACCGCCCTACATAGTGTGAGGATATCAGCTTTATAAGCTCCTACTAGTCTTACGATATGCACCTAGCTATGGAGGCCTTTTGTTACATCACGCCAATAGGCCGGTTTAGCTGGCAGAGCTTCAGCTACCAGCGAAAGACAGCATCGTAAATTACACGATATGCAGACGGCCATAGGCCGCTACGGGACTCGTCGGTCGACATCGTTTGTAGGTACCTTTAGTTCGCCAACCGGCTTATCCTAGATAGACGTCGGCAGCAACGGAGAGCCCCATCGTCGGTTAGGTCACTGGCAATGGTGGCATAGTGTTTAAAGCTTGAAAGCTGCCACCCACTAGATCATCGTCACTTTAGTAGTTACCTTTCCATATCATTGGAAATCTTCCTCACACATTCTTATGCCATTACGGTAAAGACAAAAGGCAGCAATTATAATGACCACCATAAGCTTACTGATTACGGACTGTTTGGCCCCTGTTAAATCAATCACTGGAGTCTAATAGGTATTTGACCATTAGAATCTTTAAGATGTCCGGCCAAGAAAGAACATAGGTAGTTCTTTTAAGTTATCCTGTACCATAGGTTGAAAGAGGAATACATGGTGAATTACTTGCATCTAGTATCGTTTTGTTTATTATTACTCTGTCTTATTGTTCTCATGTAAGTGACGTTTTGTCTTAATGAGAAATAAAGTTCTTTAAACTGAAGCCCATGGTATAATAAAGCTATACTCTGCCCGAAAACTTACGCCAGTGGTCCGCCTGCCTGAGCTGTATAGTTTCTTTGTAGCACATGTAGATGTCGCTGTATGTTAAAGTCGTAATGTTTCATCATGTTAATTTACAACTATCGGGCATACGGCTTGATGCCAAAATCTATTTTATTATCTTAATTATACTGTATCAGGTTTATCAGTAGGCTGATTATAAAAAAATGATTTCAAATTAACATTGTGTAGGTAGGTACTGTACAGTAAAAATAAGTTGGTTATCTGGTTGTCAGAGTATCTAATTAGATACGTTAGAAGGTAGGTAGTAGAGTAGTCTAATGGACTACTCTACTATTATTATTCATGTGTGTACTATAAATTAGTTATCAGTTGCTAAAAACGGTGAAGGAAAACATCATGAGGAAACCGGCACACCTGAGAGATTTTCAACGGTGTGTAAACCCATGTTAGATGCCAGGCGGTTTTAACTCTGACACCAGGTTGTTCATCAACCATACGATAAGAAGAAGACTTGTTCCCCTAGTAGGTAGCTTCACGGTACCTTAGATTTTTCACTACTTAGTCCTACGCTATGCTATGCCTTCAGTTCCACCTATTTCGTGAATAAATACCGAAGCTTGAAAGACAAAAAAAAGCAAGCGACATTTTTGTGCGATATTGAGTTCATCATCATTACAATCAGCAAAAAAATCTGCGTCGAGTTTGGATGCCGCTTGATAGTTGGTACATAAACTTTTCGGCGACGAAGCGACTAAAATTTCTCAGATTTATGAGCAGTGCTAAGCCATTGGACTGCTGCACTAGGGCTTGCAGGTTCGATTCCCGCACTAGACAAAAATTTGTGTGTTCTTCAGATGTTTCTCCGGAGTCTGGGTGTTTGTTTATGTGATATTTTATGTTTGTGAAACGTACTAACGGTAAAGGAGAAATTCCTACTGTGGGGCGACGTTTTTTTTTAATGTTTGATTTTTATCTTTTTTCTCTTGCCCAGTAATTTATTATTACCTTGACTTGAAATAGTGCGTTTAAACAAAGTATTTTTTTCTTTCCGTTATTAGGGTGGTATTTTTTCCAAAATTCAATAAACTTATTATCATTCCAGTTTATATAGCCTAAAAAATAAAATTAATAAAAACACGACTGCCATGACAAAAAACGAACTAAAAAGTGAAAAAAAAAATATAATTAAAAAAATTAAAAATGCGATGGAACTTGTTTTTCACTTTTTAGTTCGTTTTTTGTCATGGCAGTCGTGTTATTTCATTTTTTTATGTTTCATTTTTTATAGCCTATGTTACTCGCGATAATGTAAGTATTCTAACGACACTCCATACATCATCAAAATCGGCTCAGGCATTCAGAAGTTATGGTGGAATAAAGAAATTCACATACATACATACATACATGAACCCTGAAAACATTACTCCTTTTTTTGGGCAGTCGTGTAATAAACAGCATTTAAAATTAGTTGAAACAAGTAGGTAGGTAGGTAATTATGACTAATAGGCGATGTTTTATTATTTTTTCTCCTCTCTAGCACTCCTATCATTTCAGATATTTCAATCTTATACAGGCGTTGAAATCTAGACTAATCGAAAATATTGTCATTCGATCAAACGTGCGTCGATAAAAGGTGCTTTGTAATTTATTTTGATAGGGAAAAAAATAAACATGCTAGAATTGGGTTGGATGAAACTACCTACCTAATCGAATCGAAAGTATCTTTAGAAACAGTTAGTAGATACACAACTGAAGTCTTAATTAGGAATTTTGTCCATTTAAGTAAATAAAAGTCCATGAAAGCGATCACCTAGAATTGAATTAGGTAATATAAAGGTAAAATTAGGTATAATTATGTATATAGGTATACCCAATAACATCACGTAACATGTATAGTGAAATTAAATGTATCTACTTAGTAAATATCTGAATAAGTAGTGTTATTTAAAAAACGTTACCTACGTTTAGAAGGAAACATGCATAAAGTTTTACAGATATAACAATGAACGGAAACTCTCATTCAATAACATTGATGGATTAACAGTTTAGAACACACGTCGGTCGGCTTTTACTGATCGTCACATTCATTTATAATCATAACACATTTCCACTGCTGACCATACATAGGTTTCCTACTAGAACAAAAGGTCAAATAATAACAATCTTTAGGCTTTCTAGACAAGTTTATTTTACATTGTCAATCTCAGCTAACGCGATAGTAGAGACGGCTTAGTATTGTAGGATTTCTAGCGAGACGACCATAATGGCCTTCAAGCTTGTTGGCAGATTAAGGATGGCAGTATGAGGCCCATCTATCATAATATACAGTTTACTTGGACTTATAGGTACAACCCATTAATATTGCCCTCTCTGATGTGCTCCCAATGTTTAACTTTTAATATTTATAATTATCGAAACGTGTTTTCGGCTTTGCCATGAAATGTAGTCTATACTAACTACACTTTAATTCTTCCAACAAGCTGAATACTGATCGCCAGATAGCGTGTAAAAAGTAACGTTAACCCCTCCTTCAGTAATATCATTGGTAGGTACGCAGGAGAGACCACAATTAATCGTTAGTTGATTATAGGATTAGTATAATCACAGTGCAACACAGACTACACGTAACTTTCACTAATAGGTAACTAATATGCGGCACGCGCGTAGGCGTTAATGTAAGCAAATCAGTCATGTGCGCCTCGATGTTTACAAATACAGGCCGTAAATTAGTACCACTTCAATTCAAACGGTAACTACGCCATCATATTTTACAGTTATTATTTTAAGTCTTTAAATAATAGCTTCTGGATATTTTACCACATTCTTAATCATTTTAATTCACATTCATTTAAAAATTTACGTCACATACTAAATTAGGTTGAGTATCGCTAACTATACCTAGGTAGATAATGTTCTTAATAACTTACACACCGTCCGTTTTGTATTAGATAGTTAAAAACTATATTGTAACTATGTAAAGATAATAAAATAATATGACGACCTGGTTGGCGCAGTGGCTAAGCGATTGGACTGCTGCGCTAGGGGTTGCGGGTTCGATTCCCGCACGGGACAATAATTTGTGCGATCCGTAGATATTTGTCCCGAGTCTGGGTGTTTGTGTATGTGATATTTCATGTTTGTGCAACGTGACAATGCGACGCACGCGCCGCGTTGTCGCGGCAACTGCGCTGCGCATACGTTCGTCGAACGCCTACGCTGGACAAACGCTAGTGTGAAGGCAGCCTAATATTACCATGACGAGATGAAAGTATAGGTAGGTACCTATATTTCAACTATAAAAAAAATATTAAGCAATCCTTAAGTACCTACGTTATGAATGTGTCTTACTCTCAGGCACGCGTGTATCTACGGGCATCTGCGAGTAAACCGCACAATATGCCAGCAACTTATCACTCGGCCCAAGTCGTAAACCTCAGCTAAGAAAAGGGTTACTGATGTTTTTGTAGATCTATAGTCGAGGGGAAGCCTATCGTCATATCGTGTACCTACTTCGTTTTATGAACTTCGAAACTTCCAACGTGCTAGTGCTAGGTACACGCCACGCATTAATCTAGTTTATAAAAGTTAATCTATAGAAGTTATCAAATACAATACCAAGGAATTACAGACAGCTCTAAGTTAATTATACACTTACTTACTAACATAATTATTGTTATAATTGATTAGGCAGATTTCTATATGTAAACGATCATAGCTATCTCGGACCTTTTTGTCGCTACCTAATTATTTAGGTATATTTTTATTTACTTTGTGGCTGCCTAAAGAACCTCCATGACTGACGATATACATATTATTACGTAGGTACCTTTACAATGATCATCCGGCGCACCCTGGGCAGTCAGCTGACACCTAATCTTTTATTCGCTGCATCAGCTATTAAGCGATAAAAAAGAAATTACTAATTAATAAAATAAATCATTATTTTATTAGACATACAAGAAAACAAGGTAGAAACTCTCAAAATAAAGAAGATGGAGAATTAGACATCTGACTTCTTGTTTAAAATAATAAGTAGTTACTAGTGGTATTATAAACAAATTAAAACATACAAACAGCATTAACAGGAATCTGTAAAATACCTAATTCATTAAAATGTTGTTGTGCACTAAAACAACACACACAGAGCAGTGTTTTTAATTTAATGTGGTTAAGTAGTTAAATTTACCGTACAATACAAACTGTTATTATCATTCTGCTACATACACAACAAAGTAGAACTCAAATATTTCAACTCCCTACAGTTGTACATCGCTGTGCAAAGGACAGGGGTCAGTCCCATGAGCTTTTCCTTTCTCTATTAACACATTTTTTGTAGAGCACACGAACTTGGGTACCACATGCGATTGTTTATTTTGGCACACAATTTATAAAGTCTACTTAGGTCGATATAAAAAATGTTACACTTCTTTTAAATATTTTGTAGGGCCCTTTCCTCTAAATCAGTAGTTCCCAAACTTATTTTTCTCGTGCACCACTTTCAAAATTAAACTGGTGTCGGTGGACCCCCTGCTGCTACATTCCTACCACATTGTTAAAGTCGACAAAAAATAAAAATTGTGTCGCTTCTGAGTTCCGTCCCTATATTCTGATAGGTTAAAATTTTAAATTTTAAATAAAAACGAAAAATGGTACATTTTATAACATTTTATTAATTAAAAGAAAAGAATTACAAAAAAATAATAATAAGGTAATACTTATAGGTTGTGGACATAATTTTAATTAATGGGAAGGATGTATTTGATGGAGTGTCAGCAAACGATCAATGTTTGGCTTTATTTTTGTGAGCAATAACCGCAAATCCCCCCGCTCTGTGATGTTTAGTTTGCTCCTTTTTTTTGTTAAGAGGTTTGTAACGGCACTAAAACTTCTTTCGACAAGGTATGATGAGGGAAAAGCTATCAAAAATTTCCTTGCGATTTCCCACAGTCCAGGATATTTTTCGTGTATTTCTGCTTGCAGCCAAAATGTTTGGTAGCCTTTTCTAAATTTCACCTTCAGCTCCTCATTGGTGCTTAGCTCAAGCAGCTCCTCTTGTAATAATACATTGGCCACTTCAGTTTCATCAAATGGATTTACGATCCATGGTGGTATATCCATCGTCAGCATATCTTCAAACCTGGTTTTGAAGTCATCATGCAGGGCACTTAAATGTTGACTGTAGGTATGGATATCCTCATCAATAGTTTCTACCTGCGACAAGTTTGGAAATTGAGATAATTCGCGCCGACTAATGTTTTGCTTCATAAATTTCAATTTCCCAAGAAAAGCCGAAATTATCCCCTTTGTTTTTATTAAATTCAGGCTGTCCCCTTGTAACTGCAAGTTAATATCATTAAATTTTTTAAACAAATCTGTCAAATACGCAATGTCTCCTTTGAATTTGATCAAGTTTTCTTTTAAATCTGGATCTCTACTTTCTAAGAACTCTAATACGGAATCGAAAACAGAGTAAAATCTCGTTAAGCATGCACCTTTCGACAACCAGCGTACTTCAGTATGTAAGAGCAGTCGTTGGAAGTCTTCGTCATTTTCGTCGCACAATTGAGCAAATAAACGCGTATTCAATGCATTGCTTCTAATTTTGTTGACAGCGTTTATTATAAAATGAAGAGATTGGTTCAACCTGTCACTTAAATGTTTCGCCACAAGATGTTGTCGGTGGATTACGCAATGAATAGCTGTAAGTCCTGGTATAATTCTTTTGAGATGACTTATAAACCCACGATATCGCCCTACCATTGCAGGAGCTCCGTCTGTTGCCACTGAAATAATGTTTGTAAATGGAATCGATTTTTCCGTAAAAAAATTACTCAGGACATTAAATATTGATTCGCCTTTAGTGTCAGTCTCCAAAGTTCTGGCAAATAGCAATTCTTCGTGAATTTCTTCCTCCATGATAAATCGGACATATGCTAATAATAATGCTTCATTACCGGGTAACGTTGACTCGTCCAGTTGTATAGAAAAATGACTTTTTTGCAGATGATTGCACAAAAAACTTTCGATGTCAGAGCTCATTTCATCAATGCGTCTTTGTACAGTATTGTTACTTAATGGAATTCTTTTTAGTACGTCAAATGGAGATTTGTGCAAAACAGTTTTTAAAACCTCTTCAACAGCGGGTAAAATTAATTGTTCTCCGATAGTGTGCGGTTTTCCAGATTTTGCTATTAGTAATGAGATATTGTAAGATGCCCGCAAGCCATCATCGTTACTTTGAGATGTTGAAGCGAACATGCTGTGCATGGTGGGTCTCTTTTCATATTTTTCCTTCAATGTTTGAAAATATTTTAAATCTTTACCCATTTTATCAGTATGACACCTTTTTAGATGATCTTCGAGCTTTGATGGTTTCATAGAGTCATTGCTTAAAACTTTATTGCATATTAGGCACATGGGCAAGTGTTTATCTGCCTCTGATGGAACAAAACCATATTTCAAATAATCGACACTGTATTGTCGACATTTTTTCTTTGCTGTAGCCATGTTTTGTATCAGTTACCTTCCCTGTAAAAAAAAATGTTATAGTAACCAAGTTTTTATTTGAATATAGGTAGCACAACGCAGCCTTTGTCAGCTTTATATTATTATGATTATCATTATATTGAAAAAGTATTACGGCTTGTAAAGGGACCAACTAATAAACCGCTAAGACAAGTACAGACTTTTTCACGAAGCGATATCAATGTTAAATACCTAATTTACCACAATTTTTTAATAGTAGAAATAAAAATTAGTTTACTCAGTATCGAATATTGATCATATTTGTGTAGGAAAAAATAAAAGTCGAAATCCCAAATTGACCAAAAAAGTGACCATAAAAACAATAACTAAAATTTCATTAAATCAATGAGTTCACGCGCTAGTAGTTTTATAAAACAGTAATTGCTCTGCAATATTGATTTTTCGGCCTTTTTAGAGAGGCAGTCCTCTCGTGAAAAAACAATTGAATAAAACGTGCTGTGTTTGTCTTCAAATCGAAAGAGGACAATTAAAATATCTGTAAGTTACTAAGTTAGCTATATACAATGTGTCCGAGCGATAAGACCGCCCGGCGTTTTTTGAATATTTGTACGAAATCATTAATAATTATATTTACATTTGTGACTTAGCGGCCTTAGTGATTTTATATAAGTAATTTTTTTACTACATTTTAGTTTTGTCTAATGATTTTAATTGATAAATTATGATGTCGGCTAGTCAGTAAACAAAAATAATGGAAAAAGATGAACAAACTTAGGAAATATCGTAAAAAAACTGCAGCACGTCACGCGTCTTTACTTAATTTAATTTTGTACAAATATTCTAAATACGCCGGGCGGTCACTTATCCCTAGGACACATTGTATACAAGCATTTGTTATCAACCGACCAGTACACGAAACAAAATACTTAAGAACTAGGTACAACAAAAAAAAGGTACGTACTTACTTTTCTCCGGCACTAGGAACACTAATATAAATTTTCTCACACCTTCTTTTTCGAAATTCCGGAAACAAATAAATGAGCATGCCTTTGGCATCGAGTATTTATAGTCTTGATCAAGATCATGTCTAAACAAGCACTAAGCATTGTCGGACGGATTGCGCTTTGCAAGTCTGTACACGAAATTGTAATATCGAATACGCAAGTTTGGACAAGTAAGAGTCGCTTGCCAGATTAAAATGTTATCTGCTTAGTTAGGTACTTAAAACAATATAGGTAGGCCCTTATAAAAACTATATGCAGATAAATTTTCGTGGACCCCTATTAACATCTTATGGACCCCCATTTTTTATTGACGCCTACGTAGACCCCCAGCAAGGCTCCCGTGGACCCCTGGGGGTCCACCTGGACCACTTTGGGAATCACTGCTCTAAATAAAATATTTGCCAGCCTAAGTTATTGGCTTGTAACTTTTTATGAAACTGTAGGTACGTAATCTCGGCTTGAATTGAATCACAATATTAAATATGCAGGTCCGACTTGGGTTTTCCTTTCAGGAAAGAATTCACATGCAGGTACGATGACCTGGATCGTCAGAGGTGGCCAACAATTAGAATTAGAGGAGTGCGGGCGGACGGGTGCGTTGGGCGGCGGCGGCGGTGGTGGCGGCGGCGGTGCGCTGGGCGGGCGGGCGCGGGCGGCGCGTCAGTCGGCGTCCGCGTCCCGCGTCAGGTCGCCGCCGCCGCCGCGCGCCTGCTGCCGTCGAGCTCATGAGTGGCGGGTATTATGCCGGCGCCGCAGCCCCGCTCCCCACGTGCCGCTCGAGCGCGCCCGCCGGCCACCGCCGCCACCGCCGCCGCGCCGCGCCGCCTCCACCACACCACCGTCTACAGCTCCGACACCATAACGCACGCTATTACACGTCTCACGTCTACCGGAATGTAAATATTTATGGATGTCAGTTTTCAGTTGTTTAGATTGGCTGTGAATTTTAAGGTACGTAACTAATGTCTGGTGTTTCGATTTTTGCACGACATTAGGTATTTAGACAAACGATTGTGTCGATTGAATAACCTAAATGGGTTTATAAAATAAAATAAATAGCATGTCTGTTCGATATCGCATTGTGCTTTGTACCTTTGTACATAATTGCTGACGATGACTTCGATTTAATGGCGTTCGGAGTATCCTTCTATATTTGGATCGATAGTTTACCATTAAAGGTAGGTAGCATTAGTCGAACAGATTTTTCGCATAACATTACGTGATTAAAATATGACGGCGGTAAGCGACAGTGCGCCGCCGCGAATATGCCAAATTGATATTCATAACAATTGAAAGCTTAGTAAATAAAGTTTGATTAAATTCTTAAAACTGATATATTTTAATAAGTTTATAATCTTACTTTTATTAAAGTTATAGCTAAGATTTTTAACTTCAAAATAATAAATATGTATCTAACTATAACCTTATAAATGGAATCGGATCTATTATTTTACCGTTATTTGTAGAGTGTAGTAATCTGACATTATTTATTGTCTAATTAAACTCAACCGTTCTTTTACAGCAAAAAGTTTTCTTATCGTGCAATTTAACACCGACGACGCGACGTAGTTATTGGTACATTAGGTACAATAGGAACAAACAAAACCACAAACGCGACTCTACATATGCACACTACTACCTACATCGCTGTCTTTGTTTCTTTACCACACATATTATCAATAATAGAGATAACCATTTGAAAATCAAAACATTTGCTAAAAATAAAATAACAACATTGTTATTTAAATAACATTATTCATTGGCATAAAATGTTTAGGTGAAAATGAAATCGACAAGGCGTGTTCGGGTACATGAAGATGCTATACGCCATAGGTAATATATTACCATTTATTCTATTCGTAGACCTTGCGTAGACAAGATAATACCTACCTACCTTTTTATTTATTCTACCTTAGTTATTTTTTACCTTAGTTGAAATAAAACTTCAAAATTATTCTCACACCTAACATCTTCCTAAGAACTTCTTTTTGTTTTCTATAATATCTAATAAATTAGTGTAAAAAAATAATTTCGACAGACAATTTAAATAGGTATTTTATAACAATATAATTATATGCCAAATCCTACTTTCTTTATTTAATCACTTAACTTTACACAGTGTGTACTCTCTCTTTGTTCACATATATTAACAATCACCATCTTATAAATTACAATTGTTAGTTACTATGTATAGAATTATGATGAACTTGTGTAATATGCAATTAATAAAGCTACTGTAATATATTTATATATATATTCTATCTAGCTTTGCATTTTTAAATTCATGTCTAATTTGTGTAGTATGTTATCGTCGTACCTACTATATATCCGTAGATGCGCATTTGCAGCCAGGTAGGGACTAATTAGGATCAAACTGTGCTCTAGACTGAAATGATACGATCTTTTGTAGACATCACATTCATGCCTTATTATATATTAATACATATGTATCTAAATGCAGGATTTAGTCAATTAAAACACGTACCTACATATTACTTACCTAACAATACTATGATTTAAAGTAAGCTTTAAATGGCCGAAAGCATAACCTTGACTTACATACTTATATACTTTCCATATACTTGTCCAACTGAATTTCAAATAAATATAATTAAAATTTGCGTTGTATTCTGGTGCGTGTTATGCGAAACTTATAAAGAAACTCTACAAAAAACACTTAATTCGCAAATCGTTATGTCAATTATAAATTCGTAGTGAATATTTTAAACGAATAAAATATATATTATACCTACCTATTGGCATTTATAAATTTAAGTAAAGGCCATTTTAGTTTCAAAAATGAGTAAATCAGTAAGACCTTTTATTTATCTTAAAATTTCTTAAGTTATTTCGTTAAGTGAGATCTTTAGCTTGAATGATCATTCGCCGCCTTTAACTAAGCTTCGCATAGATTTTATCAGGTGTAGGGACGACGGCCTCCACCCTTTCACTGATAACATTTATTTCGAGTTTACAATCTGCCAGCGTGCACGAAATTTAACTTTTAAATCGTAACTGAGTGATAGTTAATATATTTAGTCTCAAACCAAACGTAATAAACGTAATTAATTAACTGCTCTCAAGTAATAAGAGTCTTCTTTTTGTTTGGTCTGTTGCTAAAATTATGTACCTAGTCGAAACAACTACAGTTGATTTCCTAGCATGTTACCTATCACATGAATACACACAGTTTTGGAATTTAACTAAGCATAATGAATATTTAGAAAAATGTATTACGTACCTTAAATAGTAGTAATAAATTGACATTATTCAAATGACATAATAGGAAGTGAAAGCAACTGCCAATCGTCCTAACATGTTCAATATCTTACAGCTCCCCTGGGAATAAGCCAATTCCTATCTGGAAACCACACAGAAATACTTACACGAAACAACGCCTCTTACTAGATAAATGTACTATTTTATTACATTATTTGATATAAGGATATGAGCTATTCTATGTACTTTAAAATATATACATATCTTGAAATTTAATATAAGTTAAATGGAGAATCGAACACCCACCTCATAACAAATAATACCCCATTGACATATGAGTTTGTGAACAAAAACTGTGTACTTCCATAAAAACTAGTTTCTTGGCACATGAGTCATGTGACATGACAGCCAACAACAAACCCCCTAACCACCGCGAGGTTAACAACTACACAGCCATCGTATTTGTAAATGATTAACTGGAGAGCAGTTAATCGAATTTCAATTTGGCGATAAGCGATTTATTTGCCTCACGTATAATTTGTCGATGTTCGTACCGCTGCGCTGTGCTGTAAGAATGTTCTACCAATAAATCTCTGTCAACGGTTTAAAGCGTAAAGCGAAACTGATTACATATAAGCATGTATTATTATCACTTTAGCAGAATATGTTCCATCTTGGTCGTTTGTAGATTGTTATAACTGCAAGGGGGACACTCGAGAGTTGTAGGAAACGTTCAATGGCGACCCGTACGGACAACTCGGCCGCTGGAAAATAACTCTTTCAGTGAAAACTTTGCCGAGCAATCGATCCCTTTGCCAGTTGAGATACGAGCACAATCAATTGTTGTACATTTCCAACCAACTTTTTTTAGTATTTATTCCTTACTTTTATGTTATCTAGACCTAACTACCTACCTAGATACCGTATTGTTTTATGGAAACTGTAAATAGTCATTTAAATTTTAGCGGCTTGAAAACAATGTGTATTAGATAAATTAATATGTATTTTTTTTTAATTGACCACCTCATCTGCTTCTAATGCAGTTTTATCTCATAATTATAATATATAATAAATAGTTTAGTCATTGTTAGCGTTTTGATGAAAGTACCTTCTCCACTATTAGCTTCAACGTAAATCTGTACGATTGCGGCTAGCAATAAAGATCAGCTCGTAATACTAGCATGACCATCTGCAAACAATTACTGCATGTAACCATAAGATGTGGGTATCTAATATAATTTATGGATAGTAAAAATAAGATTGGATCAAAACGTGATCCCTGAGGAGAACACCGGCACGAGGTCATTACAACCATTGACTCGTGTCTGTTTTATCACTACCTACGCTTTAACTCTGTTCCCTCAAGTATAACTGGATACACTAATCTATTATTTCACCTCTCACTCTGTGTAGTTTCAACTAATAATTTATGTCATTGATGATTCATACGTTGCTGAAGACAGAATCAATTTATTTTGACACCGTAAGTAATAAATGAGCTGGTATGTTGTGAACGATAATATTTATATCATCATAATTAATATCAATAGAACACAACTGATATTCAAATGAATTTGTTGGTTTATCGAATCGAATTTAAATTAATACATTTATCATGACCCCCAAGGGTACAGCCGAGGTGTGGTGACCTATCTAACTATGCCCCAGCACTCAGTTTGTTCATGTCGGCTTATAATCCCATGAGATAGGTAAAATAGTTGTCACTATTCATCATGGAACATTACAATATAGGGCCGTCAATATTTTTGTTACAGAAAAATGCAATTAAACATTTGCCAGACCTGAGAATCCAACCGAGAATCAAAAACCGCAGCCCTGCTCACAATACTAATACTACCGAATAGAAAATTTGTAACTTAAAGGTATCGAACCAGTATCCGACTAGATAATTGTTTAGTAAAATATATCTACAATACAACCGTATTGTAGGTAAGTTTTAAAGAGCTCATTGGTAGCGAGTATTATGAGTGTATGCTATTTATGATCACCTACGAACACGCCCTAGGGAATGCATGCTACAGTACTAATATTTCGTGTTTAAGGGAACCCACATTAAATTTGTTTTTATCTGACGCCTCATAATATAAAGTTGTTATACCAAATTTTAATAATATTTACTCTACTAGTAAAACCACCTAACGAACATACGCTTGCCCTTAAGGCGACGACAAATAGTAACTTTAACTACCCTTACGAGCCCTTTGTAATAGCAACTTAATTTATTAAATAGTGAAATAAAAACCCATTCGCACGCATTATCGACTCCCTCAATAAACAACAACATATGCACGCATAAATTCACTAAAACTCATTTAGCAGCAGGGCTAATTTTCACGCCAAGGTAATTAACTTAGTAGGTATACATGATATTATATTCATCGTGAGCAGAATTAAGGGGAAAACTTTGACACGGACTTTGATGTCGGCTTAGGTAAGTATACCTTCTTCGTCTTATAACGTCTTGTTTAAGCATTATGATGTCATTCGCGGACAAGGATTACTTATTTATCCGTCACTACTTAGGATATTAGAATTAATATAACAATGAAATATTAAAGGAACATGGCACACCGGCAAATGCCTATATTTCAGTAAACAACTCTGAATAAATTCTTGCTAAAAAATGTTACGAAAATTGCTTTTACTTAACCCATAATGGTACCTAATTTCGTATGCTCAATTTTACATTGAGGTCACGTTATACATTAGTAATAAATATTCACACAATATCCCATGGGGATTTACCCAAAAACTCTTCTTTGCATAAACTGCTATAATAAAACACTTATTTAAATCCATTTGGCATAACAGCAGAAAATACGTGTGTAGGTATACCTTTTAAATATTGGTAGTTTCGTCAAGATTTAAAACGTACGTGAATTATCTAAAATATATAACGCTCTCTTATTAGCAAAATTCTGTAAATGACATTTTAAAAGTTTCGATAATTCTTATTGAAAATGAATTAAAGATTATGTACAGAAAAATATTATAAAGTTTTAATACGATGCGCAATTGAATCCCTTATAAGTATTTCGTAAATGTGTGGGTTAAGTATCATATTCCCTTGTCCTTGCTTGATAGTTGATAGGCTAATAGTAATGTTAAGCTTTATGTTAGTGCAATTTTTTGTCCGTAATATCTGTGTATGACAACTTTATGAAGCGTAGCGTTAGTGATCATAATTGAAGTATTCTCTCATACATACATCCAATATAGAACAACAATCTCGCTGAAAACGTTACGTGCAATATTCTGAGAGCGTTTTCCAGTACTAGTCTATATGTACGTACATACATGCATATGTTACCTACGTTACGCTTCGTAAAGGGTAGCAACTATCCAATATCACAAAATGAAAGCTGACGCGTAGCGGTTGGTAGCTAGAAGTGATACGATGTTGTGGATAGGACCGTCTCCACGGGCGCGGCGGCGGCGCGCGACGTCGAGAAGGCAAGTTTATCGTTGCGATTTCATCGCTTTTCCGCCGTGTTGATAAACAGAACTGTAGTCGCGCCAAGAAGCGTTTATGATACACAATGCTAGCAACTTGTGATGATAATATGGCTCACTGTATTTACCAATAAAAATTAATTGTTGTCAGTGTATCGTATAGTAAAGGTAATGTCTTAACGTCAAGCATACAGTGAGTTTTATAACATTTAACAACCGCTGTCAGTCAGTTTTCCTTCGAAACATTGCATATTGTGTTGGTAAATATTGTTGTATACTTAGTACCTATATGTTAGTAAAGCATTAAATTTGGGTTTGTGTTGTTGATATTTACTTAATAGCTATAAAATTACTAAAGGGGTGGTTTGCTTACTTTTGTATTTTGCATTACTGTCGTACAACGTACACCGCGCCACCAGAATTGTTTTTGAACAAAGCACTTCGAATTTCCACGGCACGCGATTTTATTGAATTTATTCTACAAAAAAGCCGTTAGCGCTGCAAAAGGGAACTTTCATGTCAGTATTTAACAAGGTGGACTTTT
Source organism: Abrostola tripartita (assembly GCA_905340225.1). Lineage (NCBI taxonomy): Eukaryota > Metazoa > Arthropoda > Insecta > Lepidoptera > Noctuidae > Abrostola > Abrostola tripartita. The sequence goes on along the minus strand of HG996487.1, from coordinate 8,326,415 downwards.
ATACAAGACAGCTGCTATGCATAATTATATTATTATTCTGCATGGTTTCCGCGGGTGAATTCCAACAACAAAATACGTGTCGTTTTAGATACGCTTATAGGAGTGAGCTACTGCACTAGCAGAGGTCTTTTTAACTGTTATATGTATGAGATGTACTCCAGCAGTTCAAGTATTAATTTTATTCTAAACTTTTCTCACGCAACTTTTCTGGATTACGGTATATGGCGATAGGAGACTCTTCTTTGTTATGATAGCTTATCTCGAGACGTAGATAGTAGATCTCTGTCTTGGTCTTGAGTCTTGATCTTGATGCTATAGAGAATAGTAGATTGATACTACTAATCATACTCTACTTTAACATTTTAAATATTTAAATGAAGGATTTCATTAGGGAGATAAATCACCGACACCAAAATTTGAAAAAACGTACTTTCATGAATAGGAGTAGGTAACCAGGAATACCAGTATTAAATGTTTAAAAGCAACCGACGCTAGTTTGTTAACAAAACATAAATATATTGCATAACTGAGCTTAAGCCGGATCGCAAAGTATCTAAGTTACGATGAATTAAGATTAACCACCAAAAATCTGTCGACTAGAATACCTTTTATTACAAACAGAGAACTTGAATAATATTCGAATGAATTGCATGAATGGTAACTAAGGTAAGAAGTGTCAGACGCTTATTTACCGTAAAAAAACCTACAACTAAATACCTATTATAATTTTTCTTGTACACATTGTTTTAGTAGCTTAAAAATTAGGTTATCAAATGAATCAAACATTACTCCAAAATAGCGTTCACAGGTGACTGTGGGCACTGTGTTCCCCTAAAAGGCGGTGTTACACGAACATAATATCAATCGCTAAAATAATTCCACTGGCGATTATGTTCCGACCAATTACACCGTAATGTAGGTCGTAAATTTTTAACTCAATGGAGCAGCCATCTGATATAAGATGTAAAAATAAATAATACAATTTTAAATAAAATCTAGTTCTCAGTCACTGCGAATAATATATCTCATTTCTGATCGATTTTGCACAAAAAGAGTTTTATAATTGTTTGAGTGTATGCATTTTAATGCGGGTGACTGTACTATTTACCTTTCTGGATTAAATTGGAGAGAAACGGGGATAAGGCCTCTGATGAGTAATATGGTAACATCGCAATCAAGGGAACATTGGCCGATCCGATCGATCTATAGACATTTAGGATGAAGAGTGATGTGGCTCGGTTGAGCGTAGTGGCGGTGTCCTTGGTTTCAGTGAGTGTAAGAGTGGCGGCGACCGGCTGGCGACGCCGCGGATGTCGCTACTTGGCAAACCGCTCAGCTACCGCGCCACGCGACGCGACGCGCGCTACCGCCGCCTTCAGTCCAAGTTCTACAATTTTCTTGAACGGCCCAGAGGCGTTAAGGCTGTCCTTTATCATATGATCGTGTAAGTCTTACCTTACTTCGACTAACTATTTTGAATAATCCAATATTCTAAACGTAATAAATTTGCCAATAAGTACCTACTGCGTGCGTTATATTAAACAGATCGGATTACGGATAACATTTCCTTTTTTCAGAGCCGTAGCAATATATTCTGCGCAGTTTCTTATTGTATAAGTACGTTAATATACCGTTCGTTCCTAGTAGCAATATTGCAAAACGTTAATTTAACGACATATAAGTAAATTTACATTTAAATACAGAACACTGTCGTTTTTAAATAAAGTACCTACGACTCAAAACACCAAGCCTACTACCAAATTGCCTTGTTGTGCATAAGCCCGGAAACTGAACGATTAATATTGAGACACATTAATGTCAAATGACACGCGTACAACAGGCGAGTCACTTGCGACGATCACAAAACAAGGGGCAGTTATCAACGAATCGGCGCTCGTCTGCTGTGGAAGACAATAAGATAGTTTCGGATGTCACAGCCAATGTAAACAAGGCAGAATATTCTAATTAATAATCAAAGTAATAAATAACTACATCATTTTTGAACGTCCAATGACGTGGCCAGCCCGACGTAGCTGATTTGTTGTAGCAGACCCGACGTAGCCGACTCGTTGTAGCAGACCCGCCGCGACGTAGGCGACCCGCTACAATTTGCTACGAATCGCTGCCTGCGTGTCACTTAGTTTAATCATTTGAATTGTTCTGCAAAAATGTATGACGGTATCTTCGTGCAGGCTTACTAATTAGCCTGTAACCTCAATTTCTAGTGTTTCGCATATCGGAATTGGGCACATATGGCAACAAGTGTAGGATATCCGAAATATCCTTTACCTTCAATAGCAATTTTTTAAACTTTGGGCGGACTCTGGTAATTTTTAGTTCCGAGGCAAACCTTAAATATTTGTTATACGTGACATTTATATCCAATTAATTTATCAAATTAAAATTCTGCTTTCAAATATGCTGAATTTTTTTTTGTTCCAAAATGAATTGTAATGTTTGGCACATTTTGTTTAAAATAACGCACGCAATTAGGTTCTCATTTCGAATACCTATAGATTCAGCTCCCAGACGTACACAAGTGTATGTACTACATCTTCCTTCTTGATTATAAATACAACATCTTTCCAAGTAATCACACGCATCTTGTTATACACAACAGACGCAAATTAAATCGTAGGAGTTAAATAGGAGCATGCCTAATCCTATTCGACAGTTAACTAACGTATTTACCGTGGAAATTGAATTACGTCAGATTCTGATAGATAAGTCAACATTTCGTCTGGCATTTACTTCTGTTTGCATGAGCGGCACAGAGTTCACGTTGGTTTAAAATAATATTTTTCTGTCCAGGTTTCTGATGGTGTTCATGTGTTTATCGCTGTCAGTATTCTCTACAATTGAAGAATACGAAGCAAAAGCAGGAATTGTCCTTTTCTATATGGAGACAGTAGTTGTTATTTGGTTCGCAATCGAATTCTTTTTAAGGTGAGTGTATAAGATATTTGTTTATATTCTAGATCATCCGCTCACTCTGTTGTATACAAAATTAACATAAAAACACTGCAAATTGAAGGATAGGACAACACAAATCGCACAAATTCAATGATCTCTATTTCAATACAGTGCAGTAGCCGCCTATTTCGAGTTTCAATTCCGCTATCGTTTTACAGCGGCTGTGTTTTGTTTGTATGTGAAAACACACACAGCAAACAACACTCTCATAGATAAGTTCTGAGAGCTTGCGCCCGAGAAGTACATAATTCGTCACTCAATGTAGACGATAAGATAGAAGATTACTCTGACTACAGTAGCCTTGAAGCCCATTATTTTTTTAGATCCTTTTGTATTTTATTTCATCTGTCTATCAAAACCAAGGCGACATAGCACTGCCAACATTGTTACATTCATACGCTTGCTAAAGCACTTAAGTATGTTTTTTTATGAAAGGTATATTTACCTATTTACAAGATAACTAAAACATGAATTATTGCTAAATTACCACACATACATATCTTCTTCTTATCGTATGGTTGATGAACAACCTGGTGTCAGAGTTTAAACCGCCTGTAGGCCTCTGACATGGCTTTACACACCGTTGAAAAATCTCTCAGGTATCCTCACGATGTTTTCCTTCACCGTTTTTAGCAACTGATAACTAATTTTTAGTACGCACATGAATTCGAAAAGACATTGGTGCGTGCCGGGATTTGAACTTGCGACCTTTGACTTGGCAGTCCAACGGTCATACCACTCGGCTATCAGTACTACACATACATTTATGTATCACTTATACTGGTTTTTTTTACAAAATGGACCCATTTTCCCGAAAAGAATAATGAGAGTTTAACGTATATTTTGCAACTTCATTGAAATAAGATTGGTTTACTTTTTGTAGAATAGATAGCTTGAATTGTGTTTCGTAAAATCTAAAAATGTATCATTTATAATACCAGACTGTGAACTTAGCTGCTGAACAGTGTTAGTAACGGCTCTTTAATAAACATTCACAATGCATGCACTGAAGCGTAAATTGCCATTATTACAACTTCTAAATCGATCGTTGTTACCGCTAACTAAAGAAGTTGCTGCCGATCCTCTTAATATAATCGTTTAATCACTTTTCACGATTCAGTCGAGAAGAGTAGTCTATTCTGAGCGAGAAACCGGTATTTGAATTATAACATTGATCGGGCTTCTACTGAAACATTTACTAAATTACGCCAGGTTTAAAAAGCGAAAGCATCCATTGTGCGAAGATATTGACAATGGCGCGTTGTGGGAAACACAAATAGGCCAAAGTGCAAGTCGTTGTTAATTAATTATTTGACTTCGACGAGTTGTTAGAAAGTGCCAAATAATTATCGTTAGCATAAGCATATATTTTCCAACATCTAACTTTTTCTAAATTTAGCAAACGCAGCATTTTCTATGTATGTGTTTTTCAATTTAAGACATCGCCATCACTATGGCTATATTTTTAATAATTTTCAGTATGTTACAAACATACTAATTTATATACTACTATACTTTACCTACTTACTGGACTAATCATCATACTGTGTCATAATTAGTGTCATTTATTGTAAAGTAAACAGTCAAATGGTACCTGTGTTATGTAATCTTTGGACGGGTCTCGGTGTTGAACTGTGGTCCCTCATCCGATACTCTATCAACTTAGAGGGGTGCTTGATCAAATAGATACTTAAGTACGTGTCCATCGATCTACTTAATTTCAGCAATAATATCATATCAAACAGATACCCATTGACTAATATTATAATATCAACAGCATAGATTCTTTACTTCTGTGCTTAACCCGGATACTATTATTTTCTTTGAGAGGTACATACTTACACTTTTTATTGATACCTCATATCTATTATATTACCCTATTTTTGTAGAAAAGGCAATTTGTAAAACCAACCCAAACTCGGTACGAATTTTATTACTCTAGGTGCGTACGTAGGTAGAGTAATAAAATATGATAAGCGTGTAATTGAACTGGATGCGGAAGGCGCAACATCGAGTATTGTATCGCATCCTGGAAGAGATCTACGTCAAACACTAGATTGGTTAGACTATATGCGGGACACGGTATTTTCGAACAGATTTATGTTTCATTCGATAACCCTGTTTAAAAATGCCGTGGCCCGCTTATAGTGTCCTGCTGTATCCTGCATACACCTCCAGTGTCTCGCATATTGCTATTTGACGATCAAACTTTAGAACTATCACATATTCTCTCAGAAAAGGGGTGGATGGTCCTTAATATTTATCTGTCTTTTTTAGATTATGGTCGTCAGGATGCAGGTCCCGGTATCAAGGCTCAATAGGTCGCCTCAAGTTTCTGAGGCGGCCGTTTTGTATAATAGGTGAGTTTTAAATATAATTTGATTATCCTATTATTCCTTTTCAACGCTATATACACATACCACAGCATAATATGTGTGTGTGTAAAAAAATAGATGTCAACGACTGGCCCTGAATACATAAAAAAATAGAAAGTAATATTTTCACTTTTTCGTTCGTAAAAAGACCGTGTTTTTAATTTTTATACTTGTTTGCGTTTCCTGAAGGTCATAAGTTGGCGTGTAAAAGACACAATAAACAATACAACGGACAAAGAATAAACTTCAACGACTCTACATCATAACAGTATAAAAAAAACAAACATGGTATACAAAGAGCAAAACAGAAGAGACTCAATTTAAAACGTCTTCCAAGGATCGTCAAAGAAAATGCCTGGCGAATGCCAAACAAATATCATAAAAGAAGGGAGTTGGAAAAAATGTCGTAGGTTTGCGTCCTATGTACTTTCATCTTCAACATTTCCAAGTAAAAGTCACGTTTTGTCTATAAACCGTGACGAAGTGACCCTATTTCAGGTGCGAGCAATCCGCTATGACCTTCGCATTTTCGGTCTGCGCTCCCTTGACACCAGTTTCGTGTGACCGCTTTGCGCTCTCCGGGGAGCTAGGCCGCTTGAGACCGCACTAACCGTCACACATAGCCGCACGATATTACTACCGAGGACAATAAAATGAACTCTGCCATCGCCCCTCAATTATATATTAATGTTGCAGTACTTTCATTCGCTTGGCCAACGATTGCGGCTCGTTTGAAATATAAAATTTAAAACTCAATTTCTGTTGCAAAGCCAACTATCGTAAAATGTGGCTTTGATTTTATCGAAGCTTAATTGTCAATCTTAATAATATAAAAGGAAAAACCACTTTCATTATAACTTAATATGATTTGGTGCCTATACGGTCAAAAAAAAAGTAGTAACATAGTATAGTGTAATTATTCGCTGACTATAATATATATTGATGTAGACTGTACCGAGAAGACAAACTTGATAAAATATTTTTTTTTGATTCAAACAAGTATATAATGAACAAAGAAAAAGGGTTAAGTGCTTCTTTTATTTAAAAATATATTCAATTTGTGATGACTTACTAAATAATTACCCTATTTTCTTTTCGCGTACCAACATGCAGCACGGTAGACTAGTCACGAAGTGCAACTTTCCGGACCCCTGTATCTATCTATACTTATAATAAAACTGTAGAGAGGTCAATTCTGTACATTGAATATATATTCAAAATTATTATTGGAGGATGACTGGTGATCGATACTGATGCCGAAAATGCAATTAGTAAATTTTTTGTCGGTCTGTCTGTCTGTCTGTCTGTCTGTCTGTCTGTCTGTATGTGCACGCATGGGTGAAAAACTACTGAAGGGATTTTAACCAAACTTGGTACGATTGTAGTCCATACGCCTGGGCAGGTTATAGGCTATATAACATAACGCTAAAACACATAGGAGCTGAGCAGTAACGATAAATTTGAAGCAAGTCGGATGAAAATGCGCTTTCGAGCTCTTATCCTCGCATACGTCGATCATACACCAAAAGTATGTATTACAAAAATGATGGTCTCTAAAAGATCTACAAAAAAATCCTCAATAGTATATATCTATCTTTTATAAATTAGCCACAATAACGTGTTTAATCGTTAGGCACTTCTTCAAGTGTATTAATAAAATATATAAATATATTGTATTTCACATAGATATATCGTTATTAAACTCCAATATTCAAAAAGTACAATTTAATATCTATTTTAAAAAAATTAAAAAGAAATCGGTATATAAGTCAAAGATGAAATAAAACTTCCAAATCTCGCCGCGCCAGTATGGGTACGGCGGTATAAATGGTTTTTCTTTTTTAAAATTGAATCTACAGACACGGGTCGTTTACGATTTTATTATATGTAGGTATAGATATAGATTTTTTCTCATTACCTTAGAGACAATTGTAATTCTCGCAGCAAGTAACACATACGGTTCTCCGGAACTTATTTCTGTCAAAGTAATTTAACGACTTCTAGCTCAAAGGCATCCTTCAGCTGTAACATCATTGAGGCGGACATTCTAGCAGCAAGATAGATTTTCTATCCTGTGTATAACGATTTCGGCTGAGTGTACAGCCTTATGCTTCGCCATGACCATCAACATCAACCATTACCATTGACTCACGCAGTGTTAAAGTAGCCTTTAATCTTACGAATACTTAGCTGCTTCTTACACGCACACACAATCGTACGACGCTTACTCTTAGGTCACGAGTTCTCTATAAATTTTGTCTGTTGAGATACTGATACATTGGGATTTACACCAAACCTAGCGAAATTGTGGGAGTAGGTACAATATGTGCACCTCTGCCTACGCCTTCGCGGAATACAAGCGTGTCGTTGTCGTATGTTTTATAACAATATTTTTTATAAGAGTCAACTGCAATGATTCCCTATTTTAACTTAATTACGAATAAACCGACACACAGACAAAATATCCAAAATAATAGAAATGGGTTGTATTGTATAGGTTTCTAAAACGTCGCCCCACACTAGGAATTTCTCCTGTATCGTGGGTGCGTTTCACAAACTTGAAATTTCACTTACACAAACACCCAGACTCGGGACAAACATCTACGGATCACACTTTTTTTGCGGGAATCGAACCCACAACCAATCTCTTAGCCACTGCGCCAATCAGGTCGTCACGGTTGTCTTTTATCCTTGGTATTTTTTTTTCTACAGTAGTTTCAATGTACAGGAACTCAGAAACGCACAAAACGGATTTATTTATGTTCTCTTCTTCAGTTATATATTATTTTCAATAAACTTTCTGTAACTTCCGTAATTACCGTTCAATTTTTGCGGTTTTTTTTAAATACCGGAAAGTATTCTTAGTTAAATAAGTGGTTTAAAGATTTTTAACCTACTTAAAAAAGCCTGCCTGGTAGGTATTTTTTTCTGTTAAAAGTTCAATTTACTACTGGTGTTTTATCCGAAATACACGCGGACGAAGTCGCGGGCAACAGCTATACATGTAATAAAATAGTACGGCATGGCGTAAAAACTACTAAATCGAATTCGCTCAATCTTAGCTAATGCTAATATATTAAAAACAATTTAAAAATACTTTTGCTGTTTCCGAATTTCCACGCGGACGGAGTCGCGGGCACATCTAGTAAATAATAAAACAGTTCGTCTAACTTTCCTTTTTCCTTTGTTTGATTGTCTTTTATAATTAAGAACGGTTACCGAAATCAAAATATTTCGTGACGTGCTTTTTCTGCAGTAAACTCCTGTTTAAAATAGCTCGAGACAATCGGGATTTAGGGTTATGCACATTGCCATATGTATTGCTATGAAACGACGAATATGAATAGTATGTTTGATACAGATGTTACAACGATACTGGCGTCAGTGGTGGTTCTGGGCATGGGGTCGTCGGGGCAGGTGTTCGCAGCGTCAGCACTGCGCGGCCTGCGCTTTTTCCAAATATTGCGCATGGTGCGCATGGACCGACGCGGTGGTACCTGGAAATTGCTCGGCTCCGTCGTCTACGCTCATCGACAGGTAATATTATCGATATTATGTTAACTAAATACTTCACATACTATCGAATAGGTAGAGTTAACTCAAATATGCATTTGACTAAAGGACATAGAGCAGAGAATACGTTAGGTAATCAAACGTAAATGCGTCGCATGATAGGTATCGCTGAGAATACAATAAAACTATATTGCCGGTTTCACACCAATTGTTTTCCCCTCAACACAGATTTGACTGTTTGTATGTTACAATCTTAGGTCGATTGTAGAGAAAATCTTACTACTTATTATCTGTATAATTTTAGATATCTACGGCGTTTCTGAAATTTAATTAATGATTTTCTGTAATTCTAAGTTAGCCATTGATGACAGGTATATTATCTTTTCACTTCACATTCAACGTTGTGATTATATTTTTGGTTTAGTATTGTATTTGTAACAGACATAGGTATTATTGCACAAAAACATAAAATTTCTTTTGGAGATCAAACTTAGCAACCCTGTTCGGTCAAGTAATTATTAACATAATTAAATTACGAGTACTTAAGTGGCAAAAGTGGTAAAACTAGTCTATTAAAATCTTGCCAGGCAGGATATTAAAAGCTTATCCCATAAAATAAAATAAAAAACAAAGAAAACGTCTGGCCTTTATTATTGAAGTGGATCTACACTGTCATCCACTAGAGTACGTGCAGTTTTAAGTGTCTATAGACACGCTTAAGTGTAGGTAAAGTTCTTTGTAGATGCCGAACGTTTTTCAAGAAATTTGCATAGCTAGGCCACGACCGACTGCGGAAAAACGAACGGAACCGTAATCTAGTCTACTCGGCGTACAATAGGTTACATTTATAACTCGCTTTGACGAAGGTTGACCGAGTGTCGCTACATGTTGTACCGAACACACGTATTCGTAAAAATAATATGATTCCACCAATTTTTTTTCCCTATCAACTTGTGCGGAACGTTCATTAGCCAGACAGCAGGTTAGTATCGGGGCTGACTGTCCAGGGTGAGAATTTTTTTGAAACAAGACAGCAAATTAAATTTGATTATAAATCGATAAATAATAATAAATTTTGCAAACTCATACGGTTATGTTAGTGCAATATTTAAATATCCTAAGCATTGTAAATGATCGCCTCGAACTCTGTTAGTATCAAGGTACTGATTTTATAAACAAAAATGTAATTAACCTATGCTAATTTCTATAAGCGACAGAACCCGGTAATAAGGAATCCCAACGAACACTCTACAACCTCATACTTGGCACTGAGATATAACATAAGTATTATATATAGTGAAAACGGTCAACAATTTTAAGGGACTAGTAAACTTCTCGCCCTTAGTACGTTCGTCATGGCGTGCTTCAGGGTAGTTCTCGGTCCAGATTTATATTTAACACGCATATTATGGGCATATTGGTTGACCTATATTGTAACGAAGTTAATTAGACGATTTTATTTTCACTTATAACTTATTTTAACGTCTTGCTGATTTAAAACTGTTCCTAAATTTACTATTTGAAGACGTTATTTAGAAGTATAGTTCAAAAGACCTGTGTCGTATGTGAACTCCACATTACTCATGTTTAATTGAATATTGAGACATAGCCTAGATTATAAAGGTACCAATTAATAATCACACAACAGCGTATACAGTTTCTCTTTGATGAAACAGGCTTTGTGTTATATTATACCTACCTATTCAATTAACGAGAATATTGCCGAGACAGATGTGGTTAGCCAAGAAAATTACAAATTACACAAAATGTTACCCAATTATAATTATCGTTATTATAGTATTTAGCCAGTTGTCTGTTACTCTTGAATCATAAAATGTATTAAAATACTTCCATCCGTTCACCATTGTGATTACAATTTAATTATATTCGTATACTTCGTAGTTCTAATCCTTATTCTTTGCTGTAGAGTGTCAGTTGTCATAACCTCTTAATTGCAAAAAATGTAACTTGGTTTATGTATCCGTTAAGAGTATCCGTGCTCAGCATTTATGACCTCTATTATATATATAGGTACATTTTAATACATTAATTTATGTTTATTATATTTCGCAAATCAACATAAGCTACTGATTTACATTGAATGCAGTACATAAGTATAATAAATATATTCATATTTTGTTTTGCTTGAAGCTTTGCTTTTTAACCGTAATCGTAAATGGACTTTTTAGCAAACGGAACACTTATATGTGAATTTACAAACAAATGTTTAACAAGTAACTAATGAAGTTATAATGATCCTAAATTCTAATCCAAATAAATATAATATAAAAGAGAAACATTAAAACGTCTATAAGATTTTATTGCCGATAGTGGTTCGTTACAATTTATTATTCAATAAAAACATTTGCAAGATACAGTTATAGATTTAATGTTACCTCTTAGATTATATAACGTGAAATACGATTGTGCATCTCTGTGAAGATACATTTATTGATGCAAATACAGTAGACATAACCGTTATAACTGGTATAATATATTTCTTGTTTTAAGGAATCGGAGTAATAAAAATATTCTGTATTTTTTCACGTTGTCCTCCGTTTAATAACTTGTTATTTCTGTAAATAAGTAAAAGTAACGAGAGGAACTTTATATTTCTGTCTCAAAAAATATCGAGTGAATAATTCATTGCAACGCTTCAATAGGAGTTTGATGTACCTACATTCTAAACGATTTCCGGGGCTTAGTCTCGATTTACTGGGGTTGGTTAAAAAAATCAAACGTTGTTGTATAAATACCGTGTACCCATTTCTAGACCCAGACAGTGTATATAGCTTTGTTTGAATACTAACACGAATGACACGTCTACGAGAGTTTTAACAATTTTAAATGAAAATCACAGTCGGCACGTTCGCGTTAATACCGAGATAGCGCTAAAAAGAAGAATGATAGAAATGAATACTACAGTTTTATTTATTGCAGCGTTATAATCCAGTCACAAATTTCTCCCTAGTGGAATAAAATAACAAGTACAACAAGAAAGTGCTTTACATCAAATTCTTAGTTAATTATGTTTTATAACCGTATCTGAAATTAGGCCACTTTAATAATAGGCTGTGTTGTTTCGTAAGTTTTCTCTGCTGAAGTAAAGTGGATCAGTAAATCGTGTCTAATTGCTAGAGTTTCGTTTGTCTTATTCGTAAAATACTATTTGTTAGTACACAATTGAAATACCTCGTTGGTCGTGTAGTGTTCACTAAGCGTGATTGCTGTGTATGAGGTCCTGGGTTACTGGGTTTTTCCATTAGGTAATTCTCAGTAGCAGCACGGAGTATGGATTTGTGCCCGGGTAATGGCAATAGGCTTCCCCCTATTACATTGGGACTTACGACAACATAACTGGCTAGATGGAGGTATACTATATCTGCCTATCCTTTAGGGAAATACAGGCGTGATGTTATGTTAAAGTATCTCTGTTGAATTTGTAATATTTGTTTGTCCTATTTAAGTAAAAGATTTATAAATACATTTTTAAGGTTCCAATGTGTGTTTAAACATTCGATAATTATAAATTAATTAAATATACCTAACCTTTGTATAATCAATTTTGTTAGAAATAATGAATAAAGTAGAATGCCTATAATATCAGTCGGGTTTTATCATAACTCGGTCAAATCGTTTTAGTCTACCCAGGTAATTAACGTATTGTGTAAGTACACTCTTGCTGAGTAAGCATTGCCTCGAATCTGGCCGCAATTTCCTCCCTCCAAGTTAGGTGTGTAGGTACTCCCTACGAAAGGAGGGACTCAATATCTACTCACAATTGCTTCAGGTTAAAGTTGCATGATCACAATGCAGAGCAAATAAAGCGGAGCAACTGCCGCATTGCTCTCTCCTTCTACATTATTGACTTTGGAGCGTTCGTTCTAAAGCAAACACAAATGTTACCATCACGTTTCGATGCAGACGGGAGCTAATTTAATTTCTAATATCAGCTTTTAATACGTACGACTTTTACTCGCCTGTTTACGTCTTGAATAGTTTATATGTCTACGAGAGTTGCTTAGCCACTAGGGACGTGCCCGATACCAAGATGGTCGTACAATATTTTAGTGTAAGTAACAATTTTAGCCGCAAAAATTCACCTTTATGGCTTTATGGCTCTAGAGTTTCGGTCAGGAAATGGTTGTAAATATTTGGTTTTATTACCAATTTTGTTGTCTTCATAAAATTGACTTACCTACTCTAAATATAAAATCTTCTATCTGTTTTTGCACATTATAACATAATGGTCAATTAGGTATAATATTATTTGCTAAGTGTAGCGGCGTGTTAGATAAACGAACAAAAGCTTTTATTATTTTGTATCGACTTCGTAAGCCAACATAATGTTTACTTGGCTGATAAAGACGAATATAATAAGCAACAGTAACTGTGTTTATTTAATAATTATTCATCGAACTCGTTGTTTTAATTGCTAAACATGAACAAAGTCATAGCGAGCGTCACACAAAACATAGCGAGGGGAATCCACAATCCAATTTATCACTTGTAATATTTCTTATTTCTAATTATAACTATTAAATGAGTATTTAAGCTAAATGGTACCATAAAACAATAATTTACAAATAAAATATATGGACAAATTTAAATCAGCTGTTAGCTGTAGTGTTGCTAGAGGGAGAAAAGAAAAAAAAATCTACTTACATAAACAGTTGCACGTAATACATGAAATAACGATCAAATAACAGATCTCTTTTTTGAAATGCTTGGTATATAGAATTCCCCATTTTTCCTATCCCTTCTTACATCGGTCGGCACAATAGAACATTCTTCGCGTACCTACATATTTTACGTGCTCCAGAATTTCTTCTTAGACGTGCAAATTTCCTTGTAATGTTTTCTTCGCCAAAGAAGTGATAAATGCTTTGTTTAGCTGTTACCAAAAAGGCAAAATGTTTCAATTTTAGAAACTGCTACAGATTGTAGTTTGCACAATCTAGAAGTGTAATCCGAATTCGCATAAAGTATGTAGGGTAATGGTTGGAAATAGAAACAGAGGAACGTTTTAAAAAGAACAATGTATAATAAAAGTGTAGGTACTAACTTTGATTCGAACACTAGGAAACAAAGAAAACGTAAGGATATACAAAGTAATACAAAGGCTTATAAAATGTAGGTACTCGTATATAAACTTGAAAATGCTGGAAGGAAAGGTTAGTTGAAAGACTTAGAATAGTGTGGACACTTCTAGTTATAATTATATTCTTTGATGTTTGTCTTGAAAGCCAATTTCATATTCACTTATAGTCTCTTTTGTTTCAGGAATTAATCACTACCTTGTACATTGGGTTCCTTGGACTGATATTCGCATCATTCTTGGTTTACCTAGCTGAGAAAGACGTGGCGGACACTAAGTTTAAAAACTTTGCTGAAGCTTTATGGTGGGGTGTAGTAAGTGCAGTTTTTCATATATAGGTACATAGATATTAAATTATTTTAAGTATAACGTTATCATCTAAACTTCGTATCAATACCTTTATGAGCGAACAGAGTCAGGATAATAATATGTTTTATACGCAGCCGTTAAAACGTTGTGCGTTATCGCAGATCACGCTGTGCACTGTGGGGTATGGCGACATGGTGCCTCAGACCTGGCAAGGCAAATTCATTGCCTCCTTCTGCGCACTGTTGGGAATTTCGTTCTTCGCACTTCCTGCCGTGAGAATCACTTATACTATCTAATTGATTAATGCAATCAATGCCCGTATGTATCGAACCCATTACTGGTATGATCCAATTTACTTAAATCATTATTCTGTGGATAATACATTGAATCAAATTATAACAATAATTATATCTGTGAAACTGTTTTACTGTGATTTAAAACCCACGTTTTAAATGGAAACTGGATAAGGCAGGTCCCACGACCTTGCCTTATCCAGTGTCGTCTCGAATCTCTTCTTCACCGATTGCCGTGTTCTAAATGAATGTTATGATCAGGGGATCCTGGGTTCCGGTTTTGCACTAAAAGTGCAGCAGCAGCAGCGACAAAAACATATGATTCGGAGACGACAGCCTGCTGCTACCCTCATCCAGGCACTGTGGAGATGTTACGCAGCGGATGAACACTCCATGAGTGTCGCAACTTGGAAAATACACCAAGTGCCTCTTCCGAGTCCACAGCCCAGGTGACTATCACCTATCAACTACTTTGTCAAGCTTGCAAGTTCAAGCTAAAACATTAGACGTCTTTATCATAGTCTGCATTTGCAGGATTGTACCTACATAATTATATAGATTCATAGAAAATAAAAGTTCCTGTATATTGTTACTGGGATGTAAACTAATTTTTTGTTGAGGAAAATAACACATCAATGCTGCAGAATTCAACTGCGCGTCGCCACTTGCCGTAAAACCTGGAGGAAAACTTAACAGCCACCAGTGACGAGTGTGTGTATATTTGACAGCCGAGTGATGAGTGCGTCGTTCAAGAACAATGCATCCTTTGTGTCGCGGCTGCCGACGATCCGCCGCCACAAGAGCACGTCCCTGCACTCCCCTGCGCCGCACTCCAAGCCCGCGCACAGATACGACGTCAATGCCAGTGCTGAAAATCTTGGTAAGAATGTTCGCCATATTTCTATAAACACTTTTACTGTCCTCTAGTGTATGTTTATTTTCTTTAAATGTTGATCGACAACGACATTTTTTTTGTAAAAGAATTTTAAGACTACCTTTATACAAACTTATTTAGGTACATTAAAACTATATATACAGTATATATATAAATTTGATAGCAGCCAATAAAGCATTAAATTATAACTCAATAAACCAACACGGAAAGCCTGATTAGGAATTGCAAGATTTCACAAATTTTTCGGAATAAACACACAGCATGAACGTTTATCATAAGAAATTTCACTTAAATACTTTACTTACTCATCGATACAGTCAGCATTCGGATTAAACAGAAATATAAAATTAACATCAAGAGACCAAATTAGTTATAACCATGAAACAATAAAAACAACACGAACGAAAATGAAAGAAAGAGGGAAATCAAACTACAAATGACAACACATCGGCTCATAAATAATGCGACCAGGCGCAAAATAAGACAAATTGGAGATAACAATATAGAACACATGGTAAATGTTCGCTGCCACATCCATCATCTACATACTACAAGCCATTAACGTCGTGCACTTGCATCGCAACTTTTCTCAATTGGTAACACAACAAAAAGAACAAATATTCATCAACACTCTCAATTGACGAGCCGTTTTAATTAGCGCAGTGTTGTGCAGTGTGTCTGACATATGAAGAGTTTAGTGGAATGGAGTGTGATGTCATTTATTGCCCTGTTCCGTAGATAATCATACGTCGGGAGGGGACCGTGCGTGTTGTCTACTACATTGTTGGAAAAGCTGCTTTAAAGGTTCTGTTATAAATATTTTAGACGGCACTATGGCATGACAATATTACAGTCGATAAACTTCCGCTGCGTTTCTTGATTCTTATTAGTAAATACTTTCCAGAAATATGTGAATACACGAAAAGCGAACATGTTGACGTAGCTTTGAGGCCGGACTAAATGTCAACCCTCCGGCGATAATGGCTACGTCTCTTAGCTCCAGACACGATTGCTGACATCCTACTTACCTTCTACTTCTTTCTATTATTTTTCACTTTTTTTTTAAATAAAAATGCACCCGCGTAGATTAAAATATCGCTTCGAAAACTTTACAGTACTTACTTGTACTTGTATGGCAATCAGAAGCTTTATATTCCTACATTTGACAAAGTGGCTTCTACATAATATTTGCTTCCGCGTATTTTAAGTGCTATGGTTAGAGAGATGAAAATAAAATGTTATTTCGTTAATTTATACCGACTGCAAGAATTGCGTTCATTTAGCATCATAGATCGCGGTTCACACAATGAATTTCCAGATTATACAAGCGACCTCATGTTACTGGAATGGCTTCCTTAAAAGCTTGTAATTTTAAGTTCGGTTACGTATCTTAAATAAATAATAACTAAGTATTTACACTGCTTTGCATTTTTTATTATGCATGCCAGATAGTTCATAGGTATCCTGTAAAATATTTATAGGTATTTTGTCATCTCAATATTTTATGTAGGTACCTCTGAGTGATGAACGTAGGTATAATAATTTCCATAATTTCTCACTTGAGTAAAGATATTTATTTTCATTCCGAGTAATCCGGTTTCAGGTACTTTTTCTGTGTCGACATCCGCCCGTCTTCACTTATCTTTATTTAGAATTTCCCTTCTGTTTACATTACGTCTGCAATTGCTAGTGTATATTTTCTTGACAGTAAACATGTGTACATTATCAAGATGTAAAAAAGCCGAGATTAACTTAAAGTTATGATATCAACTGTCTATCTACTTAGGATATCACGGTTGATACTATAATAATCAAGTAAGTACCTCAAAACAATCATTAGATCATTTCTAGGATTATTAAATGAATAATGACAGCCTATAGCCGTCCCACTGCAGGGCAAAGGCCTCTTCTCGTATAGAGAAGGAGTATGCATTGATCACCACGCCAGCTCACTGCGGTTTGACGATTTCAGATTTTAAATCCAGGTTTCCTCCCGATGTTTTCCGTCACCGTTAGTCAGTGGTGTCTTAGAATATCTAAGAAAGTATTTATGACAATAAACAATTATCAACCTGTCTGAAGTTATTTAAAACAATATTGACTTTTACGGTAAACGAATAATTTGAAATTATTCTATAGCTTTACATAAATATACCTATATCTCATATAATACTTGCTAGGCTTTTAAACGAGCGCCGCCGGGTAGAACTTTAGTAACCAGGAAGTAGTTACTTGGTAGGTGGACCTTAAATTTGAAACACTAGTTTAAAAATTAGGTACATAAATCATAATAGAGATGTTTAAATATTATATCCAAAATAAGGTGACATAACAATGTCAACACAAAAAATAATTTGACGCGTTTCTGTAATAAATATACTTGGCCAGTTAATTTGTAGTAAAAGACAACCGATCCTTAGTGGCCATTTTGCGATAACAAAAACATAAAACGCCTTTAGTATAAGTAAACAACTTTTGCTGTCATAAAAACAGTCAGTTTCTGTGTTTCCATTCGCTCAACTCTTTTCGCACGTTTTGTTTGTTTTCTTATACAATACGCTCTCCTACGCGTTACCTCTGCGCTGCCTATTATTTATCACTGTTCTGCCCCCTTACCATGAACTCTTAAAGCAGGACAGTTTACGATGAGGAAGCGAGACGCCGCTACGTGCTGTGTAATGCGGCGTCTTGCTTTCACATCTTAAACTGTCCTGCTTTAAGAGTTCATGGTAAGGGGGCAGTTCACACCCGTGTCACGGAAGTGATAACTGGCCGTTATTCAGTATGTCTGTTACCAACATTCAGCGAATACTTGTCTCTAAAAAAATATACTTAGTATAAACGCAGGCATGATTGGCAGCCTATACCTAGTACCGTGACCTATAAATATAAATAAAATAATCATCAATCAGAAAAATCATTATTATGATAATGCAGCAGTCGGTATAATGATTATTGTCAGTAATTTAGGGAATCGCCGCATATTATTTAGATACTTTATGCTACATTCATAAAGCGTTTGCACATTAGTCAGAAAGAGACGAAGAACGGATCGATAGTTTGCCCGAGACATTAAATGGCAACCGCTGCATTGACCTCATTATTTAGGTGTTTCTTTAATGCAGCTTCAAGAACTTATTATAAAAAGTTAGAAATATAAATATTTAATTACAAAGATTAGCAACTATTTTGATTTAAAATTAATTTATTAACTTTTTTTGACTAGATTCGATAAATTATCTCTTTATGTTAGGTACTGCTTACAAAGCCTGCAATTACTGTTACGATATACCTACTAATGACTATATTCATCTTGAAGAGAATATAAAAGGATTCCCTACCCGAGTCATTTCCCACAGCCCTGTAATATAAAATAAGATGAAAGACGAATCCTACTTAGCATAAGCTATACGGTGCGGATAATTTCATTTAAAGGATAATATTAAAGTCTATTTAGCATTAGTTGACATTTCTAATAGAAGTATTAGGTTAATGGCAAACAAAACGTTTATTTTTTATATAATTTGAAGGCAAAATTAAAATAAATTTATAAAAAATGTGATGTTTAATACATTTTTATTGGCTCTGAGGTTCGTACGTTTAAATAATTTAGTCTTACATAATTAGCATAATTATAACGGTTCATGTCAGAGTAAACTAGTCAATCGACAACGTACTCGCATCTGGCCAGAAGTTCACTATTTATATCTGTACTTACTCAAACGAGTTAATAAATTAACTCAGACATGTTATACCAGTATCATGTACATAGGTACTATATGTATACATAAGCTGGGAACAAAGCCGTTCAATAACGTCCCTACCAACCAAATTTACATTACAAAAACACGCAGCTGGCAGGCGGACAGGCGGTTTGATGTTTATGGCAGGAAAAAAGCCTGGCGATTTAAGGCGTAGATACGCTGTAATTATAAATCAATCATTAGAAGGTCTTATACGATATTTATAAACAATATGACTGTAAGGTACAATATATCTGTTCGAGTAAGCATCAGTACAGGGATAGGATCGCAGTAGCAGAGGTCAGTAATTTTGGAGCGGTAAATAAGTGAGTGTGGGTCCAGTGTTGAAGTGAGCGTGTGTGTGGCTCGGCAGGCGCGACGAACGGCCGCACTGGGCGCGCGCGACCCGTCAACCCGTCTCACAGCGAGGACTCGGTGGCGGAGACAGCGCTCTCCAAGAAAAACTCTGATGGTAAGATGCGGAAAAGCTAAACAACATATCTACAAATAGCTGTATTTCGTATTAGACAAAACTGTTTGTCTGTTGAGATGCTCTTACTGTCGCTTTGAAATAGATTAACATTTCTTCACTAGGTGTATGTACATATGTAGTGTATGAGGTTTGAGGAAACTGTGCGCATTTCAAACACATTCACTACTTCCTGACACCTAGATACTGTGTAATGTTTCACATAAATTTACACTTAGAACTGTGGATTGTGTTTAAAACATATACTAACTCAATAGCTATTGACACGCGCTTTATTTATTAATATATGTGTCTAGATATCAACGTCATTGAGAACTATGTATTGGTATATAAATAGTCTTGTTGTTTGCTCTATCGGATGCACCTGTTATAAATATAAGTAGGTACATATTACAATACATACACAACAATGTCCATGAATGTACTTAGCCAAGTAGTCTTAGCTCATTGCATTAAAAACAACATTTTATATGGCGATAATTACAAAAGCTTTTATACAATTTAACATACGTATAAAATGTTGTGAAATTGTCACATAGTTTATTGTTTCTGTGGTTTAGGTTTAACTTATTAAATAAATATTTTTATACATAAAGATATGTATTTGTTAATATACAAACAGCATGGTACAAGGATCTTCTTAGGCACAATAACGCATGTATCTATATGGAAATGCAATGTGTGAACTGTGAACGTGAACATTCAACACCATTTTTCCTCTATAACTAATCTATACCTACTAAATTTCTAATCTTATAAATCTTCACTCCCCTTCCTACAATAAAGAATATTTCGTACACGCGGCAAAATCATCAATTGTTGATGATATTAACCCATTTCTACATAGTTCCCCGGAATAACCAAACTAATAAAATATCCTGTTATCTGTGTCACATTAATCTGTACGACCTTTTTGCCTTATAAGTAGAGCAGAAATCACCAAAACTCGTTACCATTGCGAAAACAGCGGCAATGAGCATACATAAGTTATATTATAATTATGTTATGTTATATCACCTTACATTGCTTTCATTTCTTTAGAGGATTTTATGTTTTGTTCAGTTTATGCTCTTTTTCTTTAGTTATAAATCTCATTCGGCTTATTCCTACTTTAATTGAAACTTGCATAAAATGTTATAGTGGATCAGGTGGAGGTTTAAAGATCGTTCTCAAATGCACAAGGAGGCTTCAAATTCAGGCAATTACTAGCGTGACTTTATGAAAAATATTTAAATATTAGTCTTATCTAAGTACTATTATAATACTAAGCTTTTATAAGACCACCAGTCCACTACTTATTACCAGTCACCACTGACTAATTCATAGCCATTTTTCTCACATAGCCATTAAGCAAGCGCAATTTCCAGATGTCTTATCTGTCTGTGTCCGCAGTATCCTCACTATGAGGCTGTATCTTAAAACCAGCGCAGCTAATATTACTTCAACACACAGTGCTGAGATTGGGGCTTTTCTACGCAGTTGTGGTGATATATTTTGTTGTTATGTGTGACAGAAAAATGTATTTTGTAATTCTTTCCATGTTGTACTTGGGGCTTACACCGTACATGATCTATCAATGCTTACTTTATGTCTATATAAACATAGGTACATAGTATGCGTACATTATAATTTCAAGTAACTATGCGTTACCCACAAAGGTAACGGATAAGATATTGTATTTTCCTTTTCAGTTCTTCAGTAAAAGATACTAGTGATGCAAATAATAATAATTAAATATCTATCAGCGTAGGTACCCTGTAACTGTGACGTTACTCGGATGTATGATTATACATTTCGTCCTAATAGCACTATTACATCGGTACCCGGATTAAGAACAATGTCTGTACAACATACATAACTCTTTATGAAAAATCTTTCCCGAAGAATAATTGGACATGGGATAAGCTATGCTCAAGTGTCATCTTTCTCGAAACAAGGGAAGTGTGACTAGTTTTTCTTTGACACATTATATTATTTTGAACATCCATCCCAAAATTAGGTACTGTAAGCTATAATATA
The DNA here is from genome assembly GCA_905340225.1 of Abrostola tripartita. Lineage (NCBI taxonomy): Eukaryota > Metazoa > Arthropoda > Insecta > Lepidoptera > Noctuidae > Abrostola > Abrostola tripartita. Next base: position 8,304,707 of record HG996487.1, on the reverse strand, counting down.
AGCTGTCTGTTTAATAGTGGTTAATAACTAGTTACCACCACCTCTTACTGCGATATTATAATGAAAGCACACCGATAAACGAGCAACTGTTATATAGGAACCTAAACTGAATAGCAAAGGAAAAGAATTGCTGGCTAAAAGGTGATGGATGATGGCCAAGACATCTTATCATAACGTTTCATTAATGACAAACATGACAGTAGTGAACGGGGAGCATTTTTTTCACCGACTTCAGAAAAAAGAATGAGGTTCTCAATTGGTCGGGATCTTTTTTTTTTATGTATGTTCCCTCATAACTCAGTCATTTATGAACAGATTTGTTTTTTTTTATGATTGGCTTTACTTTCCGATTGGTCCCCTAGAAATTTTGTCATTACCTGATGATGAAATTCGAAGATATGGAACGGAACTCCTCATAGGATCACAGCAAAACGCCCGTATCTTGATGATAGGAGCGGAGTGGGGACCCCCACTCCGCTCCTATCCACAACCTATTTGTGGATTTTCTACTAACTGCAGTTATCTAATTTTAATAATTAAATAATTTTTTCCTTACCGGGATTTTTGAGTCCTTACCATTTTTTAAAACGTTAATTAACGGCGATACGTTTGACATAATTAGTGTACACGCAAAGTAGAATATTTGTGATTACTGTGGCAATGCGTTATACGTATTTTTAAACAAATATCTGACATTTTTTTCGTATCCATCGAAAAGTGTGATTTGGCGGAAATGCCCGGGTGCGCTGACCCCCCTCCTATCACTTTCCTGGATTAAATATATCATGTGAGGTATAGTTTAAAAGGGCTTTTCGTTTTGTGTGTGAAAGGATTTCAAATACTAGTCTCACAAAAGTCTGGGGCGGATGAATTCTATACACCACTAAAAATCGTGAAATAATTTTTTTTAAATAAAAAATTAAAACCTTTTAAAAACTCAAAAGCGAAAAATAATATTTTATCACATCACTTTACATAAGCGAAGTGGAAGGCAATTCAGAAAAAAAAGTACTTATGAGAATGCTGTCATAAGTGCTTAGTTTATAGTTTCAAAGCTAAAACTAGTAACTAAGAGAACGCATAGGATTTGGCGCCAACTTCCACTTCGCTTATGTAAAGTGATGTGATAAAATATTATTTTTCACTTTTGAGTTTTTTGAAGGAGCTTTTAATTTTTTATTTAAAATTTTTATAGATTCAATTTCGGCCTCGTCGAAGGTTTCGTTTGTTTACATTTGGGTCACTTTACAATTCGGGCGAGTGTCTCTATCTCTACCGACTGACCTCAAAAGCGAAATTATTATTAGTGAATTTATTTAATTGATTAATATCTAAAGGCTTTATGAAAGTGGCAAGATTAACTGTCTGAACTTGGTACATGTCTAGAAGAAAGTATAATAATAGGTACTTCAGTTCTATTGTGGGCCCATTAAAATAAAATCGTTTGGTAAGGTTACCATAAACCTACCACTGATTGATTGAAATGCTGATTAGATTACAAAGACAATTTTTGTTAAGTTTAATTCAATAAACTTTATTCGTCTCAAATTGGTGGTAGTGGTCCTAATAAATAAATAATAATATTTCAGCTGTCGCCTACAGTGCCTCACCTACGATTAGCAATATTTCGAGCGAGTGCGGAAAAATAAACCGCCGCTTATTGGAGAATCAATCTAAACCCTTACCCAGCGCCCTATAATATTCAGCTCGGATATACATACCTGGGTACATTAAAAATACCAAGTTTACTCATATGTAGGTATGCTTAGTGGCCATAACATACTAATCGCGCAATGCTTTTCAAATCATCCGATGGTAGCTCAGACCATCACGTCAAAGTTTGGTATAGGCACACTGTATTAGCTCACATTTTTTTATATTATTATTATTTTATTTAAAAAACAATATTTTTATTTAAAATCATTCATCATCTGAGAGCGAGACTATCTGCCACCATGAGTGTTGATGGAAGATTTATGTAGAATCAGAATACGCAAAAAAATGGGTACTATTGTTCAGGAAATACATTAATTAATGTTGTGTACTGTGAGAGACAACTAGAACTTATAGCAGACGTTGCAGACACGTATAACGCCCTAAAGGCAGCGGGGTCATTCAAGGTCGCATTGAGTCAAAGCTGGGTTATTTATTTAATTAAGTGCTGTACGTACGCTGCTGATGACGACTGATAATAATACAAAAATGTAATATCATCACCCAACAGTGGCGTAGCGTGCTTTAGACGGGCCCCGTATCAAAATTTGTTGGGGGGCCCCCCCAACTGAAGAGTGAACATTTCGCAAAAGCAAAATAAACGCTCACATTGAATTAAAGTAATTATATATCAATACACATAAATAACATTGGAGTGTCTGTTTGTAACATCAAAATAACAATTTTTTACTCAATATATACGATTGTAATTCCCCATTTGGGAAGAGAAAGGCATAGTCATTGGCAAAAAAAGATTAAAAAATCTCCGATTTGCCGATGACATTGTCCTTTTTTCATCTTCGGTAGCTGACTTAAGCCTAATGCACGAACAGCTGAGCCAGGCAAGCCTCAGGGTCGGTCTTACGATGAACATGACGAAGACCAAGGTGATGACCAACAGCACCAGGCGCAACGTAGCCATTGAGGGTGGGGTGATTGAATATGTCCATGAGTACATATACCTCGTCCAAATAGTCTCTTTCCAGGCAAGGCAAGATAAAGAAGTTGCTAGACGCACCGAAAATGCCTCGAAGAGTTAATGGTCGATGAAAGACGCTATGAAAGGATCCCTGCCTATCTCGTTAAAGACGAAGCTAATGGACATGTGTGTTCTCCCCACCCTCACCTATGGAGCGCAGACGTGGTCATTAACGAAACGTCAAAAAACCGCTCTTGGGGTTTGCCAACGGGCAATGGAGCGCAGTATTTTAGGAGTCACACTTAATGACCGCATTAGGAACTCGATACTGCGCTCCAAAACGCAAATTGCCGACGTAGGCACAACAGCTGCCAACCTTAAGTGGATCTGGGCTGGTTACGTCTGCCGCCTGTCGGAGGAGCTATGGGCGAAAACAACCACGCAGTTTGTCCCAAACAGCAGCAACGACTTCGTGGCAGGCCGAGGAAAAGATGGCGTGACGAACTAGACGCCTACCTTAAGGACTGGCGTCGAGTGGCAGCAGACAGAGAGAAGTGGAAGGAGGGAAGGGAGGCCTTTGCCCTGCAGTGGGACAACACGGGCTTATAATAATAATAAATAATACGATTGTACACGACACGATACACTTAACAAAAATGCAATTGATTTTTTTTGTCTTTCCGTCTGGTTTTTTCGGCCAATCTCCGAAATGACTGAACCGATTTTGACGCGACTTTCGCTGGCAGACAGCTGATGGTCCAGGGTTAAAGGCTATAAGACTTTCAAAAATTGTTCGGATTACGCGGAAAAAATCGAGGAATCACCGGGTTTTGATTCCTCGCTACCATCCCTACCGGATTTTGACCCTGGCAACGCACAGCGTCCACACACGCCGAACCGACGAGAAGATAGTCAAGCTGGGGGAAGAATTGAGCAAGTTGCGTTGGGACATCATAGGATTAACTGAAATCCGACGAGAGGGATAGGATACGATAATCCTTGATTCCGGCAACATGCTCTTCTTGCGGAAAAGAGACCGAAATCCCAGGGTGGTGTTGGGTTTCTTGTCTGTAATAGTGATGGTATATATAGCACATAGTACCATAGCAAAGCATGCGATTTATACTCAACGCCGAGCACGTGCTATTTTGAATCGCAATCGGTGTAATAGCATATACAGACGCAGCGACACCGTAGCACCATAGCAGTTCATAGTAGTAAATTGCACATCCCACTTGATCTTACCGTCGCGTCGCACGGCGTCAGTCCGTATTCAGTAACAGCGCGAGATTTGGGCGAGATGCTATAGCATAGCATGAAAAAAAACATGCTAGAAAAATTTATTTTATAGTCCGTAATATGCTATCTTTTTATAGCGTATTTGCACACTACTAGTCCATAAGTCCCTCATTAACTACGTGGTAAAAGTCGATAGTTTGTCGAGCAAGGTAGCATGTTTGATACTCAGAATCACTAATCGGTATTCGTTGAAGGTCATCCAGTTAAATGCGCCGTCCTCGACACACCCTGATGATGAAGTAGAGGCTATGTATGAGGAGATCTCTGAAGCCTAGGAGGTATGTATATACATACCTCCGAAACATAAATTGCCGTTGTTATGGGAGATTTCAACGCTAAGGTGGGCACTCGGAATAGTGATGAGTTGGGTGTAGGGTCGTATAGATATGGACGGCGAATCCAGAGGAGCCAGTTGCTGTTCGACTTCATGGAGAAGGACAATCTCTATTTGATTCCTTCTTCCAGAAGCGAACATCCAAGAAGTGCCCGTGGATTGGCCCCAATCATCATCATTTTAGCCCGGTATCACCAACTGTGTGGGTAAAGGCCTCCCTTTTTCTATGACATGCTTATCTGCTTATCTTCCTTGAGCGTCTTTCATCCAAGTGTTCTTTACAGTTTTATAAATTTCGACAACCTAATGTACTAACGGCCCTCCCTGGCGTCGCCATCCAGTCAAAGCCTTACTCCATCGTCCATTTTCCCATCTAGCCAGGTGTCCTGCCCAACTCCAGCTTGAGGCGTGCTGCGCTATCACCAACGTCGTAGACGATTGTCCGACGACGGATTTCAGTGTTACGCACTTGTTCTAATATGTTTATACTGAGCATGGCTTGCTCCATAGCCCGCTGTGATACTCTTGCGTGGATAGTCTCCTTTCTGAGCTTCTATGTCTCGCACCGTATTTCATTGTAGGCAGGACACATTGGTTGAAAAGGCGGGTTTTAAGGCATTGGAGAATCTTTTTAGACCGAAGTAAGAATGTGGTCTAGCATACCGAATGCTGCCCACCCGAGTCGTATTCTCCTGGATATTGACTTATCGGAATGTTCCTTGCCAAAAGATTGAACATAATATCTCAGATAGTAGTTCTTGGATGTCTTGGACAGGTTCATTTTTAGCCCAACTTCTAAGGAAGCATTAAAAAGATTTTTAAGCAGACGTTGCAGGTCTTCCGGGGATTAAGCAAATAAGAATAGGTCATCCGCAAATTTAAGATGCGAGGCCCCGATCGTTAAACCAAAAATGAGACTGTCATGACGACTACGAAGCGTATGATTTTGTTAACAATTTTATGGGTTTTTATATTTTTCCCGCGATGCCCTCAATATTTTTAAATTTAAAAGTAGCCTTAGATACCTACTCCATATAACATCAGCTATTTGCCAGTGAAAATTCCGTTAAAATCCGTCCAGCAGGCGCGGAGAAGCTGTATCCCGCGAATTTCCCACGTTTTTCTAATTTTCCCGAGGAATCCTAAATACTTTTGGTTTTCAAAGGAGCGTTATTAGATACTCTTATAACATCAGTTATCTGCCAGTGGAAGTCCCATCAAAATCCGTCAAGCCGTCGCCGATTAGCTAAAACCAATGAATTATCCTCGTTTTTCTTGCTATCCTGCATTTTCGAAATCCAAGGTTGCCTGTATTAGACCCTGGCCCGTCTGCTCAAAATCGGTTCAGCCGTTTCGGAGATTAGCCGGAACAAGCAGCAAGCCAAAAACGAAATTATTCCCTTTCGTGTGTATCATCTGCATTGAGTAAAAAGCTGTTGATTTTGATGTTACAAACAGACACTCCAATTTTATTTATATGTATGTATGTGATGTCACTATGATCAGGAAGGTGAAAACCGGTAGGGATCATCATTGTCAGAGGCACATTAAGAGATACCATTTTTGACTTTTGTAATTTTTGAAGTGTCTGAAATCTCTTCGCTGTGCACTTTTTTATGGCATGATTTTTTCGGGAATATTTACGATTTTTTGCTTACACACGTCCGGGGCCCCTGTAGCCCGGGGGCCCCGTATCATTGATACGACTGATACGACGGTAGCTACGCCCCTGTCACCCAACTTGACTAGTGCACGTAGGCATTGCAGTAGCACCTGAAACGTTAGGCTAAAAAGCAAATTGTCGTCCTACGGCATCTGCCCCCTTACCAAGTTACCATGAACTCTCAAAGCAGGACAGTTTACGTTGTGTAAGCGAGACGCCGCATTACACTGTGCACTAAGCGGCGTCTCACTTTCACTGTACACTGTCTTGCTTTAAGAATAAGGGGCAATACAAGGGTCAGAAAATATGCAGTTAAAGTTAGATATTATTAACACGCCAGAGACACGGTAACTTCGGTGTCGTCAGACTCAGTTAATAGTAAAGTAGAACGCGGGACTACCACTCGCTGTGTTTTCCAATGTAACCACTTGATTTTCTTCGAGATTGTAGGAGGGAATGGCTTGTTTTTATGACAGCTGATAACACGTTAAATGACCTTAGTTTTAATTGTAAGTAGATAACCGTCGCCATTTGCCTCGTTACCCTTGAACTAAATGGTTTGTCAATTTAGTTCACCCAACCTAATTGGAGTTACACTCTATTTAGGGACTGAAGCTTGTCAGGATGAAATCAAGTACCGAAAGATACAATATAATATGTATTATTCATTAGGACTTTTTAACATACGTAGGTCCCTAATCTTGCCGTTTAATGCTGCTACATGCTATATGTTACTAAATTTGACATGCGTCGAAATAAATATAAATAAATATGTATATTTCTAGTTATTTTATCAATTATACGCCATGTAACTATTTAATTTACCAAGTAATAATTTTCACGTTCCAAAGTTTGAACACCAGTAATACAGTACAATCTATAAACCGCAATGCGTTTAACCAGGCTTCGGTATGTTTGTATCTACATCGTCATGGGGCTAACTATACGGTTCGCCAAATACATTGACAACACTGTGATAGGTACCTTACAACTAGAAGCATCAAGAACGTCTCTTATTAAACTGGGAGGGCTCTTACAGTTTTTCAATGTTGATTTATTATTATTAACCTTTTGCGGAATAATTTTATCTACGTTTTTAAAATAATTCGCTTTTTAAAAGCTTTGCGCACAAAGTTCCACCATTGATTTCATTGAATAATTAAACGCGCGTAGGTTTCTCCTCGTTACTGGCGTTTATTAATTCTTAATTTCTCCTAACTTAATCACATGCTCCCCGATTATGTACAAAACGAAAACAGCAAAATAGTTTTACTTTGACAAATATATATCCATGAGAGATACAACTGCTAATCGCCTCAAATGACATTTGGTCAGGATCCGTAGTTGTATATGTCGCATATAACGTTACTTTTTGTGCAGACGAGGACGAGGAGCCGCGTTGTGTGACGTTGACTTCGCGACACAAAGCCGCCATACGATTCGTAAGAAAGGTATGTAATTTTCCATTTAAACGTTTATAATAATCTATACGCCTATGACTCACCTTGTCCTACATTATTTTATAAGTAAACAAATTTAGATATATTAATTCAATATGCAGTGTGTCTGCCTTAAAATATAATCAGCTCATGATCACGAATATTTTTTTTATGAAATAAATTATTATTATAATATTTCAAATAAGTATACATAGAGTCGGATAAAATATGTAATTTTGAATAAACAAACACGTTACACGAGGGCCCGTGCATATAAAAGAATAACTGTTCTTACTTTAACATTATGGAAAACACATAAAAAAAAATTAACGTTTCTAAAACTTTTGGTCAAGTCAAATAAACTGAAAAAATCAAGACACAGGGAAAGAAAAATTAGATATGGTACCTAGATAATAATTGATAATGATTAAAATGATTAATTAACTCATCCATGACAAACAAATCCTACTACAGTAAACACTTACTAACTGACGCCCTTTTCAATTAATGACTTATATATATTTACATTAAAAGCATTATTTTTATTTGAAATATTTACATGTACAATAATGTAAAATGGTACAGTATAAAAATCGGTCTTATCTTGGGTTCAATCTCTGGCGACCAGTTTTGTTATAAGTATATTCGTAACTAAATTGTGATATTCTAACAGATGAAGTATTTTGTGGCCCGACGTAAGTTTAAAGAAGCGCTAAAGCCTTACGACGTCAAGGATGTTATTGAACAGTATTCCGCGGGCCACGTGGACCTGCTGGGCCGGGTGAAAAACGTCCAGACTAGGTACTGCAGCTCCGATCGCCCCTTGTACACCATGCACTGCCATTTAATTTCTACATACCTACCTACTTATACTTTCCGTCTGGACTGTGACTTGTAATGTTGTCTTCGTAGTCAAAGTTGGCATCGAACTTAAACCCTTTATACTACTTACCTCAGTAGTTAGTGTGTGCAACGCTATACATAATGCATAACAACAGTACATTACGTGGCTGTCTCGAAATCGCTAGAATGTTTTTCTTACCACTTAAGAAAACACGTATTTCCATTGTATTTTATTCGTTTGAGTGATATATCTAACACATTCTACGGAATAATTTCATCCTGAAATATTTTTAAAATAAATAATTTGTTGTATTTTTATTTAGTTATTAGTTAGCCTAAAAGGTCGTTAATTTCCCATGGTTCATAACAAGGATAGGCTATTCTTTTTTTAATTATATAAAAATGTTCCATGATGGAAGCGTGTTCGACTACTTTCTGAAGCTGTTATCTACGATTGTGTGGTATTATATTAAAATTATAGCGATTTTGAACTGGTCTTTACAAAAAAAACCTACTAAACTGCTTCCCGCCGCCGCCGCCGCTGACTCTAGATTCCACATAGATTATGACAAGACCTACATCGTAACGGTACCATCTTGGGTATAATAGAAAAGTTTTGTGAGATCTGAAAATTGTACTTTAGAAGTACCTATAGGTAGCTTTAATTAGCTAATAAGTTTTAAACTAAACTAAGACTTTATGATTCCGTCTGATTACGACATTAAATATGTAGTTGTACTTAGTAGGTCGTGTCATATAGGCCCCATGAAGTAGGTACCTTAGCCCTAATGTTATGTCTTATTATTTTTGCCAAGTATGAACTAATACATAGTATGTCCTAACATCAATCATATAATATTGTTACACAAACCATATAGACACTTATTACTGTGCCAACCTAATATGATTTAGAAAACTATGTACATTCAGACCAATACGAATAATAAAAGACCACACTGTGTTACCCTAAGTGTTTAGTTAAGCCCTATGTAAGGTGAAAGGCCCTACCCTGCCCCTTGTAAACTGCTTTTTTATATATATACAATAACAAACATTTATATATATTCGCCACTTTAGCTATCAGGATATGTTTTATTTTCGTGTAGCTCAAGTATTTTGTCGCACGCAAGAGATTTAGAGAAGCATTGAAACCTTACGACGTGAAAGATGTGATAGAGCAATATTCATCGGGACACGCAGACCTGCTTAACCGAACCAAGAACCTGCAGTACAGGTGAGATGAGTGGCCTTTCGTGTCGCGCCCCATACGCACTGACGTCGGTTAGCGCCGCAGCTACTTCATTCACTTCATCATCAGCTCGACCACCTACTTGTAAAGCCACTCGCTTTACTAAACTCGAATGCCAGACCACGCCGGCTTTAGTACTAAAAGTAACCGCGACATTCGACCATAACTAACATGCCTACCCAAGCCACGCAGGTATACCACAAGTCCTATCATTTACGGCTTTTTGGCATTATGATATATGTATTATGTTTACATAATAGTTGTTTATACCTGTATCTAAATGTTGTATAATTGACGCCTGGTATTGCTTTTAATTATTATTAAATCAAGTTAATAATTATTAAAGTAAAATTTATGTACAATTTATAGTTTTTATTTGTATCTAGTTTAATAAATGTAAGTCAGAATTTAATTCTTATTATTATGTGTTTACATTGTGTTCATTAGAAAGTTTAATGTTAGGTACGTAGATGTTAGATAGGCACCTAATCCTAATTTCTAAAAGCCCTCATTTATTATTATGTTTTTAATTAAAAACTATATTTTTACGAGAGATCTCCTGAAGGGAATGTAAGTTATTAACACTTATTTTAAATATGTACCTAATTATTAAAATATTAAAAATAAGTGTCGCAAAAGAAATAATAATTACTTGGAACTATTCGGACACGCAACACGTTGTCATGTGGTTTTTTAAGATCTTTGTAGAGGTTAGTTACTTAGTAATTTGTCTAGAGATATCATAATAGTTAGGTAAATATTATGTTAAGTCACCACAAACAAAAAATGTCAGCGTAAGTATTTTTACGACGACAAATATAAATGTATATCGGACAGTAGAACTTTAGATCTAATGTATAAAAAATGGTGCAGATGGCTAATTGCAGGGCTAAACCACCAAAAGTCGATAGTTATTAAGCTCTTAAACCTTTTTCGTCGATTAAAAATACTCAGTATTGTTTTTCGGCCAATGAGATCACTCATTCGAATATTATGCATATCGACATTCATTTTTGCATGTATTTGTGATAAATTTGATTATATGCACAACTTATTATAATGTGTTAAATATCACTTATTGTATCATCAATCATCACATCAATTCAAACCTAATTCCATCCATCCATACCTATTACCATCTAAAGAGAGCAAACAAACCCACCTTTGCTTTACTGAATGATGTTTTAATGAATCAACTACAGGCTACAACTAATCAAATAGATAATGCAGAGTTTAAATACGCAATAGCTTAATGATATATTTTCATAATTATTTAGATTATGTATCTACATACTATTATTAACGGATAAGTATGCGGGTCGTCCAATGGCAATGTCAGAAAAATTACGTAATAAAATTGTATTAACTTATTATATAACTAACTTATTATATAATTATTTGTCATTCGTTTTTCAGAAGTCTATTCAAAAAGAGTGACAATAATCATCTAATTTATCGGAGATTTTTAAATTCATACACAACCTTCAAACATATAAAAATCAGGTCAACCAAATACTGACGTCATAGCTACCATAAAGGAACCCTTACTAAAAAATTTAAAGAAAACCTTTACATACAGAGTTGCAGAATTTCGAGAAATGCTGAAATCCGCACTCTCATCGACTCCTTGACCAACACCTTCATGCTTTATGTTTAATGTGGTATGTTCTCTCTCTTGTCTGTCAGCAGACGGCTACTCGTGTCACTCATTCATTATAGAGCTGATCGTGCTTAGACCTGCAAATACTAACTTGTACGGTCAGCATCATAAGTAGATTAACATATTACGAAACCTTATGTCAAATAATGGAAAGAAACAAAAACCAATTCAAGTTTTTGTTTCAAATTATAGGAGCGTCCAATGGATGATCTTAAAATATTTAAGACTTTTTAGAGTGTAATTAGTTGTTCTTCAATTAATGGTATGTTTATAAAATTAAATGTTCAGCTACTTATGATGCTGACTGTACCTAACGGCTAACTGCTAATAAAATGCTAGTAGAGCTGAAGCAATAACTTTGACTAAAACCTGCTTTATCAAGGTAGGTAATAGTTTGGTATAGTTCAGATGCAACCTAATTGATTTTCTTTGTAGCTTAGAAATTTATTGTGTCTTTAAGATACTGTATTAGATACATAATGTTATAGAAATCTTTTTGTTTGGCTCTACATAGCTACTTCCCAAAAGTTAAAGATAGGTTAATTACGTAACTAGTAGTGATTAGTCAACATCGAATTTCTTGCTTGTAAATAAATAGATTTGTAATAGTAAAAAGAGTAACTCAGTTATGTATGTTCTTATCAAAAATTATGTCGGTGCATCCTACCTAGGTGTTAAATTCAATAAGTACCTAACGCTATTTTTCATACTTTCAAATAGGAAATAACAAGTTCTTGTTAAAATATTAACGATTTATTAATATAAACTTAATAATATAACAGGTTAGACCAAATACTGGGGAAACAAGGATCTAAAGCTAAAGATGTCTACGCGTCAAAAATCAGCCTAGCTTCCAGAGTAGTTAAAATTGAAAGACAAGTAAGTAAATTATATACATTCTGCCTGATACCTAGAGGAAGGAATAAATTTGTAGAGTTCGGACGCTCAATCCGTTCGACGCTTACATGTCCATTTCTACAGCAAGTGGATATCTGTATCATCGAAAAAAATACTTGTAAATTACTCCATACAATTTATTTCAGGTAGATGATATAGAAAGTAAGTTGGATCATTTATTAGAAATGTATAAAGAGGACAGAGGAGGGTCACGAAGAATAGGCAGTGGACCAAACGGAGGAGACAGTGGCGCGCCTGGGGAGAGCGGGCCGTCCGTGAGACTCCGGCCTGCACTGACAGAGAAGCAGTGTTCCGAGCCCAACTCGCCGGTGTCGCGCACGTTCGAACCGCCAGCTCCTGCGTCTGCGCCGCTTGTGCCATACAAACGGCCCATGAACCAAGGGTATTCCGACCTCGGCACACGGTTCATGAAAAAAAAAGTTATAGTGAAGTAAGAATTCATAGATTACCCGTTAATTAACGTTTAATTAATTAACTTGTAGTTTCTACTTACATAATTTAACGTAGAGATACCAATGGTAGATAAATGGAATAAAAAACAAGTATAGTGAAAGATACAATATTATATTACCAATTTACCATCAATGTCAGTTGTCACCTATTATTAGAATCTAGGTATTTAAGATTTTACTAGATGTGTATGCAGTATACACAGTTGGCTAATAAATATTTACAGGACAGCTTCTAGTCGCAACGGTGATTCCCCCAGAGACGATGAAGTAGTAATTGTAGTGCCGACTGACCGTGAGGACACGCCGCCTCGTCTCGCCACGGACAGCTCAGGTAAGTGGCTGCCACATAAATACAAATATTAATATGTACCTACAACCACATGTTAAAGCAGAATATACGAACACTACACACCTCATATCTAGACAGATATTATATTATGTAAAGCAAAATATGATTTTACTCTACCTACTTAGATAGACACGAATCGTAATAACAAATTTGTAGAAATTGTTTCGATAATCTAAGGTTAAATTCACGCCACAGTTTGCTAATATCATTTAACTAACATGTAGAACCTGATAAACAGCACGTATCTACACCAAAGAACAGTACAGTTATTCCGAAAAATTACATTATTCTCTACCCTATCTTTTGTACAAATATGTATATTATAGACATCACTAACACTTTGAACTCTACGTATGAATAGTTGCCGCCTGTAGTTAATGTGATGCTAACTTAAACGTCGTTGCCATAGGTATAAATATGCGAATATTACAAAATTGCAGCATCTTATGAAGATTATTCGTCGTCGACCTCTCTCTGACCGTCGACATGGGAGAGCCCCATAGTAAACGGCCGCCGCCGGCTGAGTGAGTCCTACCCCCTAGCCCTATCGATGTGTGGAATGTTTATATTTTAATAGTGTCTCTCTGTGTCCTCCTAGACCCGCCTACAACTTACTCCAACAGTATCAATATACTAATGAAGGTGTTGTAGATCTTACATGTTTTTTATTTTATTTGATCTTCGCATATTATTAACTTTTAATTACCTATACTTAAATCATATCATCATTATTAAAAGCAATAAGTACCCATTTGACACATAAAATGGATTAAAATTCAATAATGAATATATGGTAAAAAATACAATTAATTTATAACTTGCCAAGTATTTACTTGATACCTATGATATTTTAATAGGTAGCGGTCTACAGGAAATGGTTTCGTTCTAGGGAAATATAAAACGCAGTGAGCTGAGAATATACCATGGCAATCAAGTGGTATGCATACAGTGAAACCAGATCTAGTTACTTTACTATTTGATAAATATTTTTTAACTACTTTACTATCTACTTAGGTGCTTCTTGTCTAATTTTCAAAACAACTTCTATAATAGTCACCATTGTTAGGTAAGTAACGGTAAGTAAGAACACATTTTAATGGGTACTTATATTCATTGTCGATAAGGTCTTAGAAAGTTATTTTCAGAGCGCGATTTTAGCATTATTTTATATTTTACAACACCTCATATCAGTTTCAGCATGTATCTGTAATGTAGATTTATTTTTATGTATTGTAATAGAAGTTTTATGTCTACTTATAGATATTATCTACTTGCCGCCGAACTCAGAGACATTTAATGATTACTTAAACTATCACTAAGTAAAGGTTTTCTTTGTGAAATCTTTACTTAGTGTCAGTTTAAGTATTCATTAACGTCTCTGAGTGCGGCGGTAAGTTTGTTAAGATGCGGATACGTACCTATCTACCTATAGTATGTAAGAGATGCTGATATAATGTGGTGAAGATCTATAATTATTACTAACATTATTGAATTATTTATTACTACGTTCTCTACGTCTAGTACCACAGTAACCAGTGTAACTCAGAAGAGTTACACAAACAGCAGTATAAACAGTACGTAAATACACAAGACATTACAAATATAAGTAGGTATGTACTTATATTTACAATCTGTGTGGCAGATGAATAAAATACTTAAATAATGGCAATAATGTTGTTTAACACTGTTATCTACTAAAATAGGATACTAATTACTTACTTATATTTAATAAGTCCTTTCCTATAACTTAGACACACACTCCAAACAACTTTATCCTACCTAACATATAACGATATGTGTTTCATGTTTTGCCATCTCATTTCACTAGATATATCTGTCAACAAAAATAATTCAGATACATAATTACATATATAACACCTACGGGGATAAGTGGTCATTATGATTTGCCATATATACCTTCATCATCTGGAAGAATACCCGATGGTATAGAATAATCTATCTAATAATAATGGATTGGCTCCGAGACCCTAGAGGCACCAGCGCATAACAAACCGGTGACACCTGATTGGCGCAGTGGCTAAGCAATTGGACTGCTGCACGAAGGGTTCAATTCACGCACGGGACAAAAATAATTTTTTTTTGATCCGCGAATGTTTGTTCCGAGTCTGGATATTTGTGTATAATTCATGTATGAGATTTTCTTAAACGCCGCCCTACTCTAGGAATTTTCCTTGAGTGGGGCAGCGGTAAAAAAATGTCCAATTGGACATAACATATGGCAGTTTTATGTATTACCCAGAATGTAGGCAATACTATAACTACTATAACTTAGGATTAAACAAATTTCAAACAGATAAAGATGGTCAGATTGTCCTTTCGTTCAGAGTGTAAGCAATGCAATGTAATGTGTCATTCATCAATCATGAACTGCCGTTCAGGAAGTTAGTTGTAACTCTTACAAGTATAGATTTCAAAAATATTTAAATATAGACATGATTACAGAAGTTTGCGCCAGTTGCTCAGCGGGGGTGGAAACAGAGCCGCGATCGGGTAGCTCGGGCTCTACGTCGTGGTGCGAAGGAGACGTCGCTGAGGAGCGCGGGTACGGCTCCGGTGACTCGCTCGCAGAAGATGCGGCTCTGCTCGGCGACGCTGCACAAGTATCCCTCCAGCCCCGCATCATGCGAAATCAGAGACGCGACGTTGCTGTCGACCTCCACCTTTTACGACCTGACGTCTGAATCATACTTCCTCAGCAACCGTTTAAAGATAGGCTTTCCTACAGATGTTTAACACCTTTAACGTTGTAAATATGTACTATGTCGTTCGCACAATAAGAAACATGACACAACGCTGTCCATTCACAAAATTTCCTTATTGATAGGTGCTTGTAATGAGAAATGAGCAATCATAGTATAGGTCAAACGAGTAGGTAGTGGATAAGGTGTGTCTTGTGAAGCTCCAATAATAAAATATACAACGAGTTGATGTTGTGATAATCACTTCCACTCGTTTATGTATAAAAGACCAAGGACTTCTAGACCGAGTATGTACCTAATATTTATTAATACGCTTAAATTATTTAATTAAATATTGCTTTAAAGAGTTTATGAAGTTAAAGAATGAATAGAAATCTTTACTTTCAAAAAAAATTACCTATGATAAATGTTAAGTTGTACATATTTTTGTAATAAGTTGTTTAATAATAATTACATAGAACTATAAAGTTATCTAGGAAATGTTATTCGCAATAATTATTAACGAAGGTCGAATAAATCATCAATCTGAAAAGATAGATAGGCTAGATATAATAAAATGCCTAAAAACTAAATATTTATACCTACTACTTAGAAATTTTATAAGTGGAAACATCCAGGATTATAACGTTGCAAATAATGTAGGAATTATAAATTAATTATATAGTTTCTATACGAATAGGAACATAAATTAACTTAATTGACAAAGAAACTGTGATAGACATTCAGTTTTTCCATCAAGCCGAACAAATATATATAGTGAGAGTATCCAGTTCAAAACAGCCTTCAATATTAAGTACTTATTATAAAAGTAGGCTCACATTTAGGTCGACCCGGTACTAAACGTATATATCTTTTCGCGTTATTATTTAACTCTTGAACCAATTTTGAAATTTTAGACATGTTTCATAATAAAAGCAGGGTAAATTAATGCCTGTAAATCAAAATAAATAAGTAAGGATATAAATACATATTAGTATATATATATTTATTAGAACTGTATGCCAGACCAAAATCATGTCACGTCATTACTGATGCCAGAAACAATATGGCAATAGATTTTATCACTGGTTTTAAACGCTATTCGAAAGCATATTTATTAAAAGCTGAGAATATTTATCAGTTCAGTAAAATAATAAATACAATGGGACCTACTATTGCCTAACTGTTAGATCTATGAATTGTGATATGTTTATGAATTACTACTTACCTAAGTCAATTTACACTGTATATAAATCAAAATAACTATTACTTACTGGCGACATGTGTTCGACTGTAGGTACATGTATTGTTACACTGTAAAGGATCAAACATAGCTGTAACTTCTCAGGAATCTAATCTTCTGGGCAGAATATAAATCTATGGAAATATATATAGACATTTAAATTTTATTACGAACTTGTAAGCGAATATCCTCGTTTTGTGAGTATTATACAACCGGACTAAGCAAGACTGCTCCTAATTCTCAGTATACCTACTGTTCATTTGCTAGATGATAACGGTATTTTATTTTACTAATTGATTCCTATGTATGTTTGATATTTTTACAGTAACATACGTTACCACAAATAATTGTTCAGGGATGTGGCCTAATAACTTGAGATCCCGGGCATATCTAGAATTAAAGCACGTACAAACCCTTCGCTTGTCAAATCATGATCAAACCGATTGAATCGTTTATAATTGACACAAGTAGCAACAAGCCAGCACAAATAAATTCATCACAGACAATTTACTTGAGTTTTCTTTTTTCCCATCTAAAACTTTGGTTTTATTGAATAAGTCGGGGGCTCGGCCCGACGACGTATCAAACACCAGGAATACCTGAACATTCCTCATAAGTGAATTTCTATCGCGGCTACAAATTCCAACTAAGTCAAGCCTTCTATCGAGCAGAAGCAGCACAGGACAGTGCACAAGTGCGTGAGCTATCTCAGGTTTGGGTCCAGAGGGGTGAAAAGCAGTCACCCATTGAAGAAATAGGTACTCGCGGCAAGCCCTGCTGCCAAATTATGATATTCGCGTCAGTTGAGTAGCATCAACAGGACAGAAGTTTTTGCGGTATTTGTGCGCGGGAGAGTTAAATCAAATTTTGAAGGTATTTCTCTGTAGGCAGTCCGGAAGCCGCAAATAAGACAATTTAGCGCGTTTGCAATAGTTGCAACAATCGCTGTATACCATATGTGGTGCACTGGACAGTGAAAGGGGTATTATCTAAAGCAGTATAAATTCATGCAGCTACAGCTGATTGACTGATCAGCGCGGTAGCTACTGACGCGCTTATCGATCAATCTTTCATGACATGAACGAAATCTCTGAAAATAACTTATGATTTTTTTAACTGCCGGTTACTGGTGATCAACCAAAAAAACTTCTACTTCTTAGGACTTTTATCTACAGTCAGAAAAAATCTGCATGTAATCAATGTAATTAAACCCAAGGAATAAAATAGGGAAAGAACGGTTTTATAGAAGCCTGCCAAAGGTTAACAGATAAAAATACTCCTTAGTTACTGCGAATTTAGTAATTACAGCCCTAGAGGGACTGAAATTTGGTATCAGAAGTCCGACATTTTTTATGTAGGTACTTACTTGTACATGAATAAAAACTAACTATGTACTGGCAATAGTCGAGTCTATGACATTGCAATATTTGATACACTTGAATATTGATCCGATCAAGACCGGTTGCCAAACTAATGGATCTTCATTAAATAGTCAGAATTTATAATATCTAACGCACTCATACGGCTACGCTTCGGTCCATCCCTGGTTATCGTCTGGCTTTAACTTTTAGTTAGAACTATTTATTCTGTTGTTGGCAGCACTAATCTTTTCCTCGTTTCAGACATCATGAAATTCCTTTCCATAAAAAAGTCACATTTGTATCGTCTGTGACCTGTGGTGGCATCGGGTGGCATAGATCGTGCTATGCCACCCGATGCCACCACAGGTCACAGACGATACAAATGTGGCATGGTATCATAGAGAAAATAAGTATATTTAGTCTATGATGGTATGGAACACACCAGTCGCGATCAAAAAGACGATGTAACTTGGAAGTGGCGGATATTTTTTGATAATAATATTACTATCGTTTATTTTCTTAATTAATGTTATGAATAATATGAGTAAAAACTATATCATTATTTCATGCTTTGATTATATCGATGTTTAGATGGAGTGTCAAGACCCTGACAGCGTCGGTATTTTTTAGCGCCAATTGTGAGGAATTGGCGCCAAAAGCCAACAGTGTCAATTGTGTTGTCAATGGAGACGCTTGTTTCTCTATCATAAAATAACGTAATAAAAATGGCGAAATGAGCTATTAAGGTGTATAGAAATTACAGAGGCCGATTGAATATTAATAAATATGTATCCTATCACCCGTATGTTAAATAAATTATCATTAGTTCTGGAATAATGAATTATTGCCTGGCCTGTTGGTCTAGTGGTTAGTGACGCTGACTTCTAAACCGGAGGTCGTGGGTTCGATTCCCACCCAGGACAAATCTTTGTGTGATGAGCATAATGATTTGTTCTGTGTCTGGGTGTAAATTATCTATATTATGTATGTATTTAGAAATATATAAGTATGTTTATCACTTGTCTGGTTGCCATAATACAGGCTCTGCCTAGTTTGGGATCAGATGACCGTGTGTGGGCTGTCCCAAGATATTATTATTATTTTTGGAAAAATTTGCTGTTTCTTAGCTCGTTGGCTAGTATCGTCATCGTCATCAGCCAAAAGACATTTACTGTCAGTGTCCACTGTTAAACCATAGAGTTAAACAAAGGCCTCCCCCTTTTAGAAGGGGGAATGGAGGGTTACCATAATCCCCACGCTTGGCAAGCGGCTCGGGGATCGCAGTGTTGGTGGTCAAGTTACAGAAGACGCTGCTGCCCATCTTCTGAATTTTCCCTTAGTCAAGGGGTAGCCAATTCTAGGCCTGATACCACACGGCACAAAAATGTAATAACAGTGTTAAGGGCCTGTCACTAATATTGACCCATAGACTATACTATTAAGATGCTACTAGTACTATGTAAAACTGTATTGACCTAATGACAGACGTCAGGTCTTCGTTAGGAATGAGGAACGCATTCTCTCTCAGCGGCTGCACTTTACTTTTAATCATTTACGAATTAATCCGAAATTGATGTCATCAAAGAAAACATTTCATGGTGAAAATATCAGATCAGTGTAGTGTGAGAATTTTAATAGAGGACATCTAAGTCGGTCTAATCAAACACTAAATTAAACACTACTGATTGGAGCAACTATAAGTCTATTAATATTGTTATTGGGCAAGGTACGCATTTCTTGTGCATTCATCGTCAATGATCACTGAATTAATATAGTAGCTTAACCATGCAGGTGTTGTTTTATGTAGGTATATTTCTTTTTAATATAATTCAATACATTTAATAACTCTGTATATGTTTTAGCTGTTACCTACAAGTATGCCGACTGAGTATGAAGAAGAGCGTGCTTGGGAAGCTTCTGATCACAATCAGTTTGTAAGTTTCCAATACTCAAAATCTTATGAAGGGTGATATACATTTACACTTTTCCTACATATAAAATTTATTGAGCACACTTAAAATAGTGAAAAGATCTTAAATTATCAAAACATACCAAATTCATATGTATATGTCGTATTTGAATTTGGTCTGAAGATAACTTAGGGCTATTTATTGATAATAAATTATTGTAAAGTGGTTGAAGTTATATCAATTATATCTTTTATCATTTCTTCTTCATGTAATGGACTGCCTCGTTGGTCTAGTGGTCGCTAAGCGCGACTGCTGAGCAAGAGGTCCTGGGTTCAAATCCTGGGCGAAATCGGGCATCTTCATCATCAGGCATCGGGCAAAGTGTTACTGAGTTTTCCATTAGGTAATTCTCAGTAGCAGCACGGAGTCTGGATTTGTGCCCGGTTGATGGCAATAGGCTCGCCCCCTATTACATTGGGACTTATAACATAACTGGCGAAATGTGGGTGTACTATATGTTCACCTCTGCCTACCCCTTCGGGGAATATAGGTGTTATGTTATGTTATGTTTCTTCATGTAAACACCAAGACGCACACTCCTTCATGCACACTGTATGCTTAAAAAAGGTGTACAATGTTTACTCTTCATCTATTAGTATTAATATAGATTTTGAAAACAAACTAATCCAATACTACTAACTCCAATACAGGATGAAGGAAATGAAGATGTCATTGAAAATCCTGAAGAGGTTTTGGATGAATGCCTTGAAAAGTTTAAAACCCCTGACTATATTATGGAACCTGGAATATTTAGTCAACTTAAAAAGTACTTCACAGCTGGTGGAAATCCTGAACAAGTGATTGAACAACTTTCAATAAACTACAATGCAGTTGCACAAATGGCTAATTTACTCGCAGAATGGCTAATACTTGGAGGTCAGTTAATATATTATAATCTCTTTAATTATTATTGTTATTTATTGCTAAATATGATTTAACACATTAACTGCCACGCAGCATACACAATTAAAAAATGCAGCATATACAATTAAAAAACTATTGTTCACGTTTGCTGTGGTGGTGTTCAAGTGTTAAAGAGATTACAATACTGTTATTATTGTTATTTCCCTTACATAACAATGAGTAACATACATTAAAATTTATCATGGTGTTTACAAAAGAAAACAAGTAACCACTACAACTATTCCAGAAGATTAATAAGGGCTTTGATAATAATTAAAGCTATGTAAAATTGTACAATCATTATTTTACAATAATTTCAGGAGTCAAAGTAACTGAGGTACAAGCAATGGTTGAAAACCATTTGAAAGACATGATTTTAAAAACATTTGATCCTAAAAAAGCAGACACGATATTTACAGAGGAAGGTGAAGTAAGTAGAGCAAAATAACTCATTAATAAATTCAACTCAACACAATAAATACTAAAATAATGTATTTTTATAGACTCCGGGCTGGCTAACTGAGATGATTGAACATCCAACTTGGCGATCTTTAATTTATAGACTAGCAGAAGAATATCCAGATTGTCTTATGTTAAACTTTACTATAAAGGTAAGTTAGCTAAGTCTCAAACAAAGCTTTATCATTACCTACTTTATATATTATGTAGTTATTATGTTGAACACTACTACCAATACACATAAATAAAGTGTGTGTTTGTCTGTGAGTGCCTGTTTGTAACATCAAAATACCTTTTTGTACTTGGCTCGGTTGCAAGTTAACAGCGATTGCAATATCACGTTAACTGGGTCCAGCTTCCAGCACACACAGAGCAATAAACACCTGTTCCCGTTTTATTTGCTAACGAAACAGGTTGCTTAGAGTCACACAAGATACTAGAAATCAACATTATTGGATTTCACTACAAAAAAAACACAAATACCAACAATAATCTTATAAATTATTTAAGTACTTACAAAACCAGGTTAAATTTTCCCTACAAATTAAAAAAAAAAAACCGGTTTTAAATTTTTAAATTTCGAACCGTTATCTAATTAGTGTACATTTACTTTTCAAACTACATTTACAAATTTTAGCTGCCTGTAGTTTTTCTCAACATTTTTTTTAATAAGTTGATACAATAAAGCTTGTTTTCTAGACTTTGTTACAAGCCATTTTACATTTTTACGCAGTTTTCTAAGATTTCGGACGCCTAATTTACCATCTTAGGTTGTATTAAGGAATTTATATATAAATGTAAAATGTAGACCAATCTTTCGCATTGACACATAAGCTAATAGATTTACAAAAAATAACTTAATTGCTTTAAGGTGATCAATCTCCCACAACACGTTTTCTGAAAAATCATCGCAGAGTCAATTTCGGGCTCCAATTTCTATCAATTACATTCACAAATTTAAACGATTAAAAGTACAGTAAGCATTAGGCATATATTTGTATTGAAACTTACGGTGCAAAATTTTCGATTAATTGATAAAAAAAACTGAAACCCATTTTCACGGTTTATATAGTAATTTTATCGCGACTTGTTGGTTTGAATAAAGGTATATTTTAATTTTAAAATCATGACATAATAAACTATGCTCTTTAAGAAATCTAATAATACAGTGATTTTCAAAATTCCTTTATTTAATTAGAAATCACTGCTTTTTGTCCGCGACTTGGTCCACTGAAATTTTTTTACGCATGAAAAGTAGCTTGTAGCCTTTAATATGTTAAATGTTAATCCAGGTTATAAACTATCAATGTGCAATTTTTTTTTTCTATGTCCTTTTAACAGTTTTTGCTTAATTGAGTAATAATCCTCCAAAAATACAATCGCTTACATTTATTATTAAAATAAATTTTACAAAACATGATCTATTAATAATTGGTGAATAAACTATTATTGTATAAATTATAATTTATCTAAATAAATTACAAAAAAATAAAAATATTTTCATAAATCTCGAATAAGAAACATTGTCATATTGATCAAAATTTTTATGTCCGTCTCAAAACTCTCGCTACACTGTTTGCATTATTTTTGTGTGGGTGTGCTACGCACACATGACAATTTTGACAGAATTCGAACGTCACAATTTTGTGAAATGGCTCTTAAGTAGTGGATATTAAAGTGTGAGTTGCACCATCAACTTTGGAAATATATTGGTTTGCGTTAAATATAGCCGCTTGTATGAGAATTTCTTACTAACTTAACGTTGATGTTGAGTTAGGTAACGATAACAGACGATTGGTACAACCCACCCTAAGTTAAATTACAAGTTATGTTTTTATCTTGTTACGCAAGCGTAGTATATCCAAAGCGCTGACTAAGGACGGCCTCAATTAGTTATAACAAACAAGTAAAATGCGCAGTTAGCGACACGAGGCAAATGCGCTGAATGCACAAAATACGGCGGCACCATCGCGCCACCGCTACATGAGGTCGGACACTTTCATTCCGGCTTCGAAGGAAGGCATAACTTTAGATTTAGCTAGATATAGTTTTCATTTATTGTAAGTTCTTTTGCTTTTATTAAATCAGTTTTAGAATCTAAATTGGTTTTTTTTAAGTATCCCGGCCGCAGCCTTCGTAATTGGCGCAGTCGGTAGGATACTCGAGGTTAGCTAGGTCTATCTTATATCGATATTATCGCTACCGCGCGTGAGCGATCGCGGCTAACCTGCTGTCAAGCTTCATCGAGTATCCGAACTCAAGGATTGCTGCCGGGAGAGAACGGGATCCAGACATCGACCCCAGAGACCGATATGAAGGTTATGTGAGTACACTTGAATTATTCCCTGTGTTGCTTCCTGTGTATCCAAGTCACTTAATCCTTCAAAATTTTCCACCCACGTAATTTAGGACCTCGCGAGTCTACATCAGGTAGACCGAATAGTAGGCAATTAGTGATAGATTCGAGTAGAGACATAGATTTAGGTTTTAATAGCCTATTAGAGGACCGCGAAATGTCGTGTGATCCGGACACAATTTTTAAGGCTCTGCGCCCAGTTCCCGAATTCGATGGGAACCCTAACGTACTCACGCGATTTATTAAATTATGCGACCAGATAGTTAGTACTTATTTAAGTAATGTACCGGGTAGTGAGTTAGGTAACCTATGCCTTTTGAACGGGATATTAAATAAAATAACAGGCGTTGCGGCAACTAGAATTAATTCGAATGGCATCCCAGATAGTTGGGCAGGAATACGAAATACCCTAATTAATAGCTTTGCCGACCAGAGGGACGAAACAGCCCTCTATAATGACCTCCTAGTATCAGCTCAGGGTAATAGTACTCCACAAGAGTACTACGACCAATGTCAATCGTTATTCAGTACCATTATGACTTATATATCGTTGCATGAAACAGTGACTACCACCATAGAAGCGAAACGTACACTATACAAGAAATTAACAATGCAAGCGTTTGTACGTGGCCTTAAGGAACCTCTAGGTTCCCGAATACGTTGTATGCGTCCTGAAAGCATAGAGAGGGCGCTGGAGTTCGTCCAAGAGGAACTAAATGTGATGTACTTGCAAAATCGTAATGATAGTGCGAGTGTAAAAAGGCCACTTCCAACCGCTCCCATGCCCAAATTACTAACACAGCCCACAGGTTTTCTACCCATGTCGATGCCGAAACCCTTTGGTCACCAACCGTTTTCAAACTGGCAACGGCCACCGGCTCCGCAAAGCAGTTGGAGACAACCTATGTTCCAACCACATGGCGCGCCACGTGCGCCCAACGCACCTAATAACCAAACACGTACGCAGCAAATGTTCCGCGCGGCACCGCCTAACTATAACGCTCAGAGCAACGTATTTAGAGTTCAGCCACGTGCCCTAGCCCCGGGACCTCAGCCAATGAGCGGGGTCAGCCATTTTGTTGCTAAGCCTATGCCAAGTAGACCTCATGACTGGAGCAAGTTTGGCAATCCGGCTCCGACAAATTATTTTAAAACCCGCGAGATGAATTTCAACGATTGCAGCGAAAATAACTACGATTATTACCTCGTGGAGGAACCCTACTCTTATGACTACGACCATGCTGACTATAACGTTTACTATGACGACGGTAACCACTATTACGTACAGGACTTCGGACCAGCTATGGTGCCCGAGCAAAAACCGATTCAACCCTCTACAGCATGTGAGGACCCCCAACCCTCGACTAGTAACGCAAACCAGGATTTTCAGATAAAATCCCCATTAAAACCCTCAAAATAGAAGTTAACTTGCAAACGCAACGACAGTTGCCCTACATAAAAATATCTGACCCCCCACTAAACCTACTCATTGATACCGGAGCAAACCAGTCATTTATTAGTCCTACAGCTGTACAACGGTATTACTCGGAATACCCTCTTAACTATGATCCCTTCGAGGTAACTAACGTCCACGCTACAACTAGAAACGATTATTCAATAACTATACCAGCCTTCCGTGAACTCAATGACCCTAACGAGATTAAATTATTCATATATGACTTTCACAAATTTTTTGATGGACTTATCGGACTAGATTTACTGACCAGATGGAATACGAAGATTGACTTAAAGGACAACCTACTGATTACGGCTACCGCTAGGAACCCTATCGTAATGTTTAATTCCCGAAATGTAAACCTTTATGAGGCTGTTATACCAGCCAACACAACTAAGCTTATCAGATTACCTATAAACGCTAAAGACGGTGACGTACATATCCCACAACAATACCTGTGCAATTGCATTGTAAGCGAATGCATTACAACCGTTTGTAATAACCGCGGCATTATAGAAATTTTAAACCCATCAAACAACGATACTATTCTATCCCTAGACCACCCGGTAGAAGCTGTAACTATAAGTAACATCGAATGCATGAACCTGGAACAAATACCTGACACATCTCGCATTAATAAAGTAATATCTAAATTGCGAACAGATCATCTTAATGAGGAGGAGAAAATTAACTTAGTTAATATTTGCTCGAAGTATGCAGATGTATTTTACATAGAAGGCGAACCCTTATCTTTCACCAATAAGGTGAAACACCGTATACGGACTGTAGACGACGCACCTATCTATACCAAGACTTACAGATATCCTTTCGTTCATCGCCAAGAAGTTAGGGAGCAAATTTCAAAAATGCTGGAACAAAATATCATTAGACCCTCTGACTCAGCCTGGAGCTCTCCCATTTGGGTAGTCCCTAAAAAAGCAGACGCTTCCGGGAAACAAAAATGGAGGCTCGTAGTAGACTTCCGAAAACTGAATGAAAAAACCATAGACGATAAATACCCCATACCGAACATAACAGACGTCCTAGACAAGTTAGGGAAGTGCCAGTATTTTAGTACCCTTGACCTTGCCAGTGGTTTTTACCAAGTTGAGACAGACCCTGACGACATCCACAAGACAGCATTCAATGTAGAACATGGGCATTTTGAGTTCCTAAGAATGCCCATGGGTTTGAAGAACTCCCCGTCAACATTCCAACGGGTAATGGACAATGTGCTGAGAGGCCTACAAAACGTGATCTGCCTCGTCTACATGGATGACATCATAGTCTATAGTACCTCGCTTCAGGAGCATCTAAATAACCTAGAGAAAGTATTCCAACGACTCCGAGAATCTAACTTTAAGATTCAGATGGACAAGTCCGAATTCTTGAAGTTAGAAACCGCTTTCCTAGGTCATATAATAAGCAATGAAGGAATCAAACCAAACCCGGACAAAATTACAGCTATACAAAAATACCCCATACCCAAAACCTCAAAACAAATAAAACAGTTTCTCGGACTTATAGGATACTACAGAAAATTCATACCCGATTTCGCTAGAATCACGAAACCATTTACTCAGTGCTTAAAGAAAGGTAGGATCGTCACACTTAATAAAGACTACGTTGACTGCTACGAACGATGTAAAAACCTCTTAACAAACGACCCGATCTTACAGTACCCCGACTTCAATAAGGAATTCATATTGACAACAGACGCCTCCAACTTTGCGATAGGAGCCATATTATCACAAGGGCCAATAGGATCAGACAGACCGATTTCATACGCATCACGAACACTAAACGAAAGCGAGATAAACTACAGTACCATTGAGAAAGAGCTTCTCGCCATCGTGTGGGCCACTAAGTACTTTCGACCCTACCTCTTTGGACGTAAGTTTAAGATAGTTACGGATCATAAGCCACTACAATGGATTATGAGCTTGAAAGAACCTAACTCGCGTTTAACTAGATGGAGATTGAAACTCAGTGAGTACGACTTCACTGTAGTGTATAAAAAGGGCAAAAACAACACCAACGCTGACGCCCTCTCGCGAGTTGAAATACATAATGACGAGATAAGCTCGATTACAGTGAATCCTTCCGAAAAACCCCCGTCAATAGCAGACTCCAGTACTGAAACAGCCCACACAAGTAACGAGAACCCCATACTCGAAGTACCAATCACCGACGAACCTATAAATAAATTTCACCGACAAATAATCATGACAGTAGTAGGAGACATAAAAAAAGACCGACCGCGACCAAACCGTTTGACACACATACTCGCACCTCTATACAAGTTTCACAAACTAACCTAATAGATGACGTCATAGCCGCTATAAAAGAGTACGTAAACCCGAAGGTGAAGACGGGTATTATTATTAACCCCCCTTTGAGCATGTATGACATCATTCCTATAATACAAGATAACTTTAAAAGCTCTGCAATGAACCTCGTGTTATGTAAATCCGAACTCGAAAATGTAAAAGAGTACCTTAGGCAGCAAGACATAATTAGGCATTATCATGACGGAAAAACTAATCATCGCGGCATAAACGAATGTCACCTAGCCCTCTCGCATAAGTATTACTGGCCGAAAATGAGAGACCACATTACAAAGTATATTAATGAATGCACTACTTGCGGTCAGGCCAAATATGACCGAAGTCCCATCAAACAAAAGTTTAACATAGTGCCACCAGCCACTAAACCGTTTGAAATAATTCATATGGACCTCTTCACGGTCGAAAATGAGAAATACCTAACATTCATTGATGTATTTTCAAAATACGGACAAGCATACCTTATGAGAGATGGTACCGCAATTAGTATCTTACAGGGCCTATTACAGTTTTGCACTCACCATGGTTTTCCTGTAACTATAATAACGGACAACGGTACCGAGTATGCTAATCAGCTGTTCGCTGAATTCACTAGACTCCACAAAATTAATCACCATAAAACACTAGCTCACAGTCCTAACGATAACGGCAACATAGAAAGGTTCCACTCCACGTTACTTGAACACATAAGAATCCTACGTATTCAACATAAAAAAGAACCCGCAAACAATCTAATACCATATGCCTTACTCGGATATAACAGCTCAATCCATAGTTTCACCAAATGCAGACCATTTGACATAATAACCGGGCACTTTGATAGCCGAGACCCGTGGGACATTGATCTAAGTAGCCACCTATTGCAACAATACATATTAAACCATAGAGATCAAATGAAAACAGTATACCAAATCATAAATGAAACCTCTCTTAGTAATCGCACCTCTTTAATCGAAAACCGAAATAAGACCCGCGAGCAGGAGGAGGAGTATCAACCTAAACAACAGGTCTTCATAAAAAACCCATCAGCCCCGCGGCAAAAATTAGCCCCCAGATACACACAGGATGTAGTCTTAGCAGATTTACCTATCCACATTTATACGTCAAAGAAACGCGGCCCCGTAGCAAAATCACGACTTAAACGCGTACCTAAGACTGCTAAATTGTTGCAGGATGACGCTGCTACTGACGATATATGCAATACGGAGCCAGGAGATAAAACTTGAAAGTTTAGACTCTGGAATTGGATTACTACCCTTTAAACTTGGACCGCTCAGACTAATAACCCATTATCATACTTTCCTCCAATATGTCAACCTGGACGACATTGAAAATACTCTTTCCACCCTTCAAACTCAATTCCGTTACATTAAATTACACATGACGAATAACACATATTCTCTCTACGAGTATCAAATAGACTACCTTTCGGATAAATTAAGTAAAGTCACTGATCAGCTACGTACCCTAGAGCCTAGACGTTCAAAAAGAGGTCTTATAGACGGCCTAGGATCTGTCATAAAAAGCGTTACAGGTAACCTCGATTACTCGGATGCTGTTCGATATAATAATGCCATAAAGACGTTGAGAAATAACCAAAAGAAGACTATAGATGAATTTAACGAGCATATCAGCATCAGTAAAGAGTGGATGCTAACTCACACTAATATCATAAATAAAATTGTCGAAAACCAGAGTAAAATCAACACCACACTAAGTCTATTAATAAAACAGGCAGGAAGTAGCATAAATATGATCCAAGTCGCTAAGTTCAATCAGCTGTTGACTATCGTCAGCGAAAACATAGAGGACGTGTTATCGGAATTATATAGGATAGAGAATATTTTATCGTTCACCCGCGCGATGACTATTCATCATAGCATGTTAGGAATAGACATCTTGGGTAACGTAGTAGACAGGCTTAAGGAAATTTATGGTAATCACCACGTAATAGAGTTAGAATTACGTCAGTACTATGACATCATTAAAGCTGGGTATTATTACGACGACAAGAAAATAGTAATAGCATTTAGGTTTCCCATAGTCTCAGAAGATACCTATACACTTTATAAACTCTCCATAGTCCCGAACAAGAACAACCAAGTCCTCATACCTCCTTATCCTTTCATAGCAACCAATGGGAATACGTTCATGTACATGGAGGCAGAATGCCCGAAGCTAAATAATAATCGGTACCTCTGCGAACAAAAAACAAATCACTATATCCAAACTCAAGCTGACTGCGTGCAAACCTTCATTTCAAGCAAGACATTACAAAAATCCTGTAAACTAACGACCGTACATCTATCAAAACCGGCTGTAGAAGAATTAGATAGTAGACATTACGTTATATCATTCCCTCAATCTACCAGAGTTCAGATGAAATGTGGAAGCGACGATTACGACACACTGAGGGGAAGCTACCTTGCCACTATTCCATTGCACTGCTCGATACACACAAACGAAATAACCTTAATAAACACTAAGGACGAGATAAAAGGCCAACCTGTAAAAGTATTGAACATTCCCTACACTACTGAAACACAGGAGATAAGCTTACTACATGCAAATTTAACATCTATTAACTTGGATAGACTACACACTATTCAGGACAGAATAACTCTTCAGTCGCCGATTTCATCGTTTGAAACAACTGAAACGCTATATCATACTACTATACCGTTTTATGTTATACTGTGTATCGCAGCCATACTTACAATTGCGATGTTAACCAGAAGATATTTTCCTGGAAGAAACCTTTCCAGAAAACCGAACCAAAACGACGCTGTACCCACAGGACCAGGAAATCATGAAAACGCAGTTCCTGTAACATCTGAAACGCATACGCAACGAGAAAACCTACCAGCAACATTTTCACTGAGCGTTTTAAAATAGTTGCTGAACTACAGGCGGAGGTGTTACGCAAGCGTAGTATATCCAAAGCGCTGACTAAGGACGGCCTCAATTAGTTATAACAAACAAGTAAAATGCGCAGTTAGCGACACGAGGCAAATGCGCTGAATGCACAAAATACGGCGGCACCATCGCGCCACCGCTACATGAGGTCGGACACTTTCATTCCGGCTTCGAAGGAAGGCATTACTTTAGATTTAGCTAGATATAGTTTTCATTTATTGTAAGTTCTTTTGCTTTTATTAAATCAGTTTTAGAATCTAAATTGGTTTTTTTTAAGTATCCCGGCCGCAGCCTTCGTAATTATCTATTACCTACATAATATATTATTAAGCATGTATAAACAATAGATTAGGTTAAACCGTTTATTGTATTATGCTGTATTATGTACATACATTCTGTGTACTAAATATCGGGAATTTGTCAATAAAACAAAAAATACAAATTATTCATCTAAGTTTATTTTATCGCCTTCAAAGTAGGCCCCATCGCTTGCAATACAACATCTCCAACGCTTCACCCAGTCTTCCATACATTTTTCATAGGCTATTTGCGGTATGGCCTTTAGCTCATTCAGCGAATTTTCTTTTATGGCTTCTATCGACTCAAAACGTTTTCCTCGAAGTGGTAATTTTAACTTGGGAAATTAAAAAAAGTCAGACGGAGCCATATCAGGTGAATACGGTGCTTGGTCGAGAACTTTTGTTGAATTTTTCGCTAAAAACTCTTTCACTATTACCATGAGTTGTGTTGCCACAAATCTGGACGTTTTCGGCGGATACTCTCACGCAAACGCTTCATGACGCCTAAATAATATTCTTTATTCACTGTTTCTCAATCTGGAAGGAATTCGGAGAGAACCACACCACGGTAGTAAAAAAAAACTGTCAGCATCACCTTGATTTTGGAGCGACTTTGCCGCGGTTTTTTGGGTTTCGGCTCGTTTTCGAGACGCCATTCTGAAGACTGTTGGCTTGTTTGCATGTCGTACTCATAAACCCATGTCTCGTCGCTAGTTATTATACCTACGTTTCATAAAGGTCGGATCCGTAGAAGCTCGGGAAACCATGTCTTCAGCGACATGCTTTCGCTGCGCTTTTTGAACAAAATTGAGCTCTTTTGGAACTAGTCGAGCGGCGACGCGTTTCATGCCTAAAATGTCAATGAGAATGTTGTGGACGGACTTAAAAGATATGTTCACCTCACTAGCCAACTCTCTCAGACTCATACGTCGATTTTCGAGCACTAGCTTCTTGATTCTGTCGATGTTTTCTTTGGTCGTAGCGGTTGAAGGTCTACCAGAACGAGGCAAGTCTACTACTACTTCTCGGCCTTCTTTAAAAGCCTTATACCATTCATAAGCCCTTGTTTTCGATATACACGATTCGCCGTAGGTATTTCGCAACATTTTTAGTGATTCACCACATGAAATGTCATTCGAAACACAAAATTTAAGGCACACTCTGTTCAACAATATTTTCGATTGTAAAAATCGCCGAGAACTCAAACCTATGACCTTTGATTATATATATGTCTAGATGGAGTGTCAAGACCCTGACAGCGTCGGTATTTTATAGCGCCTATTCCTCACAATTGGCGCCAAAAGCCAACAGTGTCAATTGTGTTGTCAATGGAGACGCTTGTTTTTCTATCATAAAATAACGTAATAAAAATGGCGAAATGGGCTAATAAGGTGTGTAGAAATTACAGAGGCCGATTGAATATTAATAAATATGTATCCTATCACCCGTATGTTAAATAAATTATCATTAGTTCTGGAATAATGAATTATTGCAAATATTGGAATATAAAAAAAATAAAATTCGCCATTTTGCAAGTGTGGCAAGTCTGTGAAAACTAAATTTCCCACATCTACACATGAGACCGGTATGCTGGTAGGGCGATTTTATTAATGTTATGGTGGTTAATGGATCTTCAGTTTTCTACGAATCGAAGTGTATTGTAGTACATTGAAATAAGCTTGTTTTTTTTTTTTTCGAATATTCCACCCATTTTGAATTTCAAGATGGCGGGCCTATTGACTCTTGCAAAATTTGACATGAGCGCCAGCATGTGTATACTTAATTACGTGCCTGCGCCGAGAAATTTGAGGAGTTCCTTCGTCTGAAGTTAACCATGGGGATAGTGTTTAAATCATGGTGAACTTTAGAACGAGATATTATAGTTAAATGTGCATATAAAATGTTGAGTCACTACTGTTGACCGTTGATGAGTTCCCTCGTCTGGAGGCAACCGTGAGGGTGGTGTTAAGATCATGGTGAATTTTAGGAAGAGCTATCATGGTTAAATGTGTGTACAAAATGTTGAGTCTATACTGGACCACCATTGAGGAGTTCCTTCGTCTGGAGCCAACCCTGGGTTACAATTCGGTCACGCTTATCATGAAAAGTATTGTCTTTGGAACTGAACCAACGTGAAAAATTTTAGCTCCGTAAGAAAAAGAAAGTGCCATAGCCAATTGCTTGTAATAAAAAAAAACCATTGTCTTCATAATATATAAATAGTACCAAACACAATAATTATGTACCTATTATATAAAAATAATTTTTATTTCGAGTTAAAAGATAGACTGTACCACGTTGGGCAATTTACCCCATTTTAGTTGTAATGTTTATCAACTGGTATCATTAAGCACGCATTCATGCAAAAAAAAAAAAAACAATCGGCACGTTGTTTTTTGTTTCAATGTAGCGCCAGACTCCATCTAGATAATCTAAGCCTATGACCAACAAAACGTGTAGTTTAAAACAAATTAAATGACAAATCCCGCTCAAACTTTGCGCGCTAAATCAGTACTTTTTTTACACAGAGTAGTATTTATAGTTAAAACCTTAAATTATCTAGATGGAGTCTGGCGCTACATTGAAACAAAAAACAACGTGCCAATTGTTTTTTTTTTGCATGACTGCGTGCGTAATGATACCAGTTGATAAACATTAAAACTAAAATGGGGTAAATAGCCTACCGTGGTACAGTCTTATCCTTTAACTCGAAATAAAAATTATTTTTATATAATAGGTACATAATTATTGTGTTTGGTACTAATTATATATTATGAAGACAATGTTTTTTTTTATTACAAGCAATTGGCTACGGCACTTTCTTTTTCTTACGGTGCTAAAATTTTTCACGTTGGTTCAGTTCCAAAGACAATACATTTTCATGATAAGCGTGACCGAATTGTAACCCAGGGTTGGCTCCAGACGAAGGAACTCCTCAATGGTTAACAGTACAGACTCAACATTTTGTACACACATTTAACCATGATAGCTCTTCCTAAAATTTACCATGATCTTAACACCACCGGTTGCCTCCAGACGAGGGAACTCATCAACGAACAATAGTAGTGACTCAACATTTTATATGCACATTTAACTATAATATCTCGTTCTAAAGTTCACCATGATTTAAACACTATCCCCATGGTTAACTTCAGACGAAGGAACTCCTCAAATTTCTCGGCGCAGGCACGTAATTAAGTATACACATGCTGGCGCTCATGTCGAATTTTGCAAGAGTCAATAGGCCCGCCATCTTGAAATTCAAAATGGGTGGAATATTCGAAAAAAAAAACAAGCTTATTTCAATGTACTACGATACACTTCGATTCGTAGAAAACTGAAGATCCATTATCCACCATAACATTAATAATATCGCCCTACCAGCATACCGGTCTCATGTGTGAATGTGGGAAATTTGGTTTTCACAGACTTGCCACACTTGCAAAATGGCGAATTTTATTTTTTTATATTCCAATATTTGCAATAATTCATTATTCCAGATCTAATGATAATTTATTTAACATACGGGTGATAGGATACTTATTTATTAATATTCAATCGGCCTCTGTAATTTCTACACACCTTGAGAGCCATTTTACATTTTTATGCAGTTTTCTAAGATTTCGGACGCCTAATTTACCATCTTAGGTAGTATTTAGGAATTGATATATAAATGTAAAATGTAGATCAATCTTTCGCATTGACACATAAGCTAATAGATTTACAAAAAATAACTAAATTTCTATATAGTGATCAATCACCCGCAACACGTTTTCTGAAAAATCATCGCAGAGTCAATTTCGGGCTCCAAATTCTATCAATTACATGCATATATTTTTATTGAAACTTACGGTGCAACATTTTCGATTAATAACACTTTTAATTGATTAAAAAAAAAACTGAAACCTATTTTCACGGTTTATACTGTAATTTTATCGCGACTTTATGGTTTGAATAAAGGTATATTTTAATTTTAAAATCATGTCATAATAAACTATGCTCTTTAAGAAATCTAATAATACAGTGATTTTCAAAATTCCTTTATTTAATTAGAAATCACATCATTTTCAATATCACTCTAAATCACAATAAATTACGATGCACGAACCTAGAATGATCAGTCGGGCCCGAGCGCCCAAAGAGGTAGGATCTGTGTCACTTTTTCTAATTTCAAATTACGAAAATACGTATTGCAAACGCATGTTTATACTACGACCACAACGTTTTCATTTTCATTCGGTTTTGTTTATTATCAAGTAAAATATATTATTTTATTAGTTTATGATATTTTATTAAGTTAATATTCAGCTACTTTAATCTTGACTGTACTATTTTTGTCCGCGACTTGGTCCACTTGGATTTTTTTTACGCATGAAAAGTAGCTTGTAGCCTTTAATATGGTAATCCAGGTTATAAACTATCTATGTGCAATTTTTTTTCTATGTCCTTTTAACCGTTTTTTCGTAATTGAGTAATAATCCTCCAAAAATACAATCGCTTACATTTATTATTAAAATAAATTTTACAAAACATGATCTATTTATAATTGGTGAATAAATTATTATTGTAGAAATTATAATTTGTCTAAATAAATTACGAAAGAAATAAAAATATTTTCATAAATCTCGAATAAGAAACATTGTCATAACGATCAAATTTTTTATTTCCGTCTCAAAACTCTCGCTACACTGTTTGCATTGTTTTTGTGTGGGTGCGCTACGCACACATGACAATTTTGACAGAATTCGAACGTCACAATTTTGTGAAATGGCTCGTAATAGCCCATTTCGCCATTTTTATTACGTTATTTTATGATAGAAAAACAAGCGTCTCCATTGACAACACAATTGACACTGTTGGCTTTTGCGCCAATTGTGAGGAATTGGCGCTAAAAAATACCGACGCTGTCAGGGTCTTGACACTCCATCTAGACATATATATATAATCAAAGGTTAAAACAATTTATTTCTTGTTTTATATCAATGTTTATGTAGGTATATCTTGTAATGACGCAATGAATGAAGTAACATTCAATTTATTTTTAGTTAATATCAGATGCTGGCTTCCAAGGGGAAATTACTAGCATATCTACCGCAGCACAACAAATAGAAGTATTTTCAAGAGTTCTCAAATCAGCTATTGTTGGATTTTTGCAAAGTTCTGACGATTGGCAAAATAGTGTCAATGAATGTGCCGTACGTATCATAAATTCATAACAGACAAAGAATTTGAAGCATTTTTAAACATAATTATATCATTAATTTAAATAAAAACACGTTGTTAACGTTTAAACTTGCAGAAAATGGTCTGCCACGGTGCACACACATACGTGTACAGTCAAGTTATTGTGCATATATTATCACAAGAGCCCAGAGGAGGTGCAATCATGAAACGACTTGGCCAGGAAATAACTCGTTGTGCACAACAAAGGTATCCAATTTTTTTTAATGATCCTGTATATTATACCAACCTAATCTTGCATTGTTATTTTAAAACGAATTGTGACTGTTGAGATATAATAAGTTCGCCTGTCTCAGCCTTATCAAATTCGGTATTAACAAACAAACCTTTGTATTCGTCTGGAATTGCACTCAGCAAATGTGCAAGTCCATTAAAAAACAATGACTTGTTAAAAAACGTAGATGGTAAGTATAAACTGTACATGACATAATTATAGTATAGGTATCTAGGTAATTTCTTGGATAATTTTATAATAATCAGTGTTGCATGGTAATAAATTAGAAGTTTCCCAAAAAACGGGGTAAATTTCCAAATGGGTGTGGATCCTGGTGGCTGTTAAGCTATTTTTGGCTTCCAAGGGACTTACTACGATAAAATGAGTGAATTACTATTGTATGAGAAAACGGAAACGCCCTTTAATAAGGACTAAATGTTTAACGGAGGATTGTGTTATTCCTGGTGTAAATATATGATTTACGTTTAAGTTTCTGAATATTTTATTTTATCATCGTTTTATTTTAAGTTTTTAATTAAATTATTTATTTAGATAAAGTATTAGTAAGACATCAATAATATTACTATCAATAATAAATTAATTAACACTCATAATCAAGTCGGAGAATCGAGAAGAATTAAGTATTACATGGTAAAAAGGTTTTATCTAAAAAAAATCCATCGCTGTTAAGGTCACGCACACATATTGAAAAATATGCTTCACTTAAAGGTGAACGCAGACTTGGCCGCACCGCAGTCTCCGCAGTCCGCGAAGTCATCGCTTTTTCGCCTCGTACATCTATCCGCACCGCAGTCACTGCAGTCGTTCCCGTCGCCGCACGCATCGCACTTGATTTCTTTCATTCAGTTTGTAATATAAATTAAGAGTGGGCGTGTATTACAATATGGCTCTTGACGAACAATTTGTTGTCAGTTATTTATTATTAGAGCTCCAGCTCCGGTTCGGCTCGCGCTATGGATGCGAATGACGTCATCCGCGCCGCGCTAGCCGCAGCGTCCGCTGCGTGCTTGGTGACTTCATCAGCTGCGGCTTGAGGAGTTCGGTCGTTTCAGGGACTGCGGCAACTGCGACGCGGGTGGGTGTGTGAGGTTGCATAGAACTTCGTATAAAGAATTCGAATGCGAAGACTGCGGCGCGTGCGGTGCGGCCAAGTTTGTGTTCACCTTAAGTTTCAGTGAGGTGAGTGCATACATAACATCATGCCTGTATTCCCCGAAGGGGTAGGCAGAGGTGAACATATAGTACACCCACATTTCGCCAGTTATGTTGTAAGTCCCAATGTAATAGGGGGCGAGCCTATTGCCATCAACCGGGCACAAATCCAGACTCTCCACTCCAGGTTTTGTCTATAATAGTCTTAAAGGTAAATGTATGTTTTTAACATAGCTTTCTTCAAATTATAATATAAAATAATGGCATTGCGTCAGCTGTTAGGATAATAATTATGTTCATGAAAAAAAATGTTTTATTGCTATTGCATTGCAGTGGACATGATGTGACTCCAATCACGTTGGCCCTAACAGCAGGAGAATCGTGGCGCAATGCTCGCACGGCATTGGCAGCCATGTTGTCACGTGGTGCACTCAACCCTGCTGATATTTCAGTATTATTTAGAGCTTATACACAACCAGAACCTCCACCAGTACATTTACTAAGAATTCCACAATTTCTAGGTATGAAAGATACGGATTTTTTTTCTAATTGGTTTGATTTTGTAACATTGAAGTGCAAAGGAATCCTAAAGTCACTGTATTTTTTCAGAACTCTTGGTGGACTCACTGTTTAAATCGGGAAGTAAGCTAAATCCTGAACATAAATCAAAATACATGTATTTATTGGCGTATGCTGCAAGTGTGTGTGAGGGGCTTACTCCTGGCAGGCCTGTAAAAGACGAGTTGAAAGCCACTGTACAAGCAATTGAAAAAGTTCATGCAGTGTGTGGCAGTTCAGCCAGTTCCAGTGAGCTTATTGCTGAATTGCCGACATTGTATCATTGTATAAGGTGCATAATTGCATTTACAAGATATATTATTATATCACCAGCCCCCTTACCATGAACTCTTAAAGCAGGACAGTTTACGTTGTGAAAGCGAAACGAGACGCATTACACTGCACATAGCGGCCGGCGCACGGTGGGCTGAAAATCGGCTCTCATAGACATATGGAATAAAAAATTTTAAATGAATGAATTACAATTTTTTTACGAAAAGTTTGTATGGAACTAGTAGGTATGAAAAATCCGATTATCTTTGAAACCGCACGGAAAACCGTAATATCCTTACAGATGGCTATAGAACTAATTATTTATGATTTTTTGACATACTCCATATAACGGTTACAGATGCGGTTTTTTTTTTTAAATCATGAAATATTTTGTCTTATTTTTAAATATGAATCGGTTCCTTTTAGTCTAAGTCAAGAAATACACATGTTTAACAACACGTAGTATGGCATAGTATCATGCTGGTATCCTTGAAGGAGTAGGCAGGGGTATATAGTATACCTAAAGTTCGCCAGCTATTATTGAACCAGATATTTATCACGAAAATTGTTTAACACTAAAATATGTCTCAATACAAGTTATTTAATGCCATTACCAAACTTTCCACTCAGTTAAACTACTCAATAACAATTTAGTCTTCTAATAAATCAGAATCAGTGAAATAGTGATTTGCAATATCGCGCAACGTTACCAACTATGGACTACATTAATCTTTCTGGTAAGTTAGCTAATTAGATGCTAGTCTAATTTTCATACTGTTTTCTTACGATTCGGTGGGATATCTGCCACCTCTGTGATGCAGCTCGTGCGAATCTCCGACAAAACACTACTGGCTGTTCGACACAAAGGAGATTACTGCGCCAAACAATAACTTATGATTAAATAAAGTACTCTAACTTTTTAGAAGATCGAGAAAGTCTAAATTGCTAATTGAACTTTCCATTCTAATAATTGAGTCACAGAACACTGTCAAATTCCGCAGTATCTAAAAACTAAGGTTTTTAACGAGTGTGTGTTACCAGTGATAATGTATCTGAGACGTGGATGATTGCTTTGAGAGGTGGATGCTAATGATTGGCCTTTTAGAGATTGTCTGAGTCACTCAATGAGCTATGAAGAGATGTATGCTCGGAGTTTCTTTGCGCGACAGGATCCGCAATATGGAAATTCGTTACAGAACAAGAGTCGCCGTTATAGCTCGAAGAATATGCAAGCTGAAGTGGCAATGGGCGGGTCACATCGTTCGAAGAACCCATATCCGTTAGGGAAGGAAGGTTCTCGAGTGGTGACCACGAACCGGAAGACGCAGCGTTGGCAGGCCTGCCACCAGGTGGACAGACGATATCTTCAGAGTTGCGGGCCACCGGAGAATTCAAATGGCAAGTTGCCATTCATTGTGGCGTTCCAAGGGGGCGGCCTTTGTTTTAAAAATTAAAAAAAATGTAAAAATTATTCCCTATGTCTATGAGAGCCGATTTTCAGGCCACCGTGCGGCGTCTCGCTTCCACATCTTATACTGTCCTGCTTTAAGAGTTCATGGTAAGGGGGCTGTATTGTGTTTTATTTGATGTAGCATATTGTCACTGTACTTTATTTATATTTCAGATTTCCAGTAGTTGGCATGGGCGTCCTAGTTTGGGTAGAATGTGTTGTAACTGAGCCTTCATATTTCAAATTATGTACAGAACATTGTCCTGTACATTTGGCTCTCTTAGATGAAGTTGCGTCTTGTCATCAATTACTGCATCATAGACTTCTAAGATTACTGGTGCAACTATTTGAATCTCCACAAGATGAACTGGAAATTTTAGTTCAAGTATATTTTTTATTATTTACTAGCCTATTTCGTTCCAGGTCCAAGCCTATTGCAGGGCTAGTCTTCCTTTCCCAGTTCTATACTTTTTGTTTTTTTTTTTTTAACCAATCAACATAAATGAGTATATCGCTAGTTTACGAAAATAAGTATATAGTGTAGGCAAAACTGAAACAGTTCTTTTAGAAGGCTTACTTGAGAACATAGGTCTAACAGGCAGCCCTTTAAGCTCTGCTGTCTGCAAATGACTAACAAAGAACTACTTATAACTGCAGTACAGTAATACTAATTATAATTCAAATCTATTTTCAGTTGGAATTGAAAAAGATGTTACTTGATCGCATGGTAAACTTATTAAGCCGAGGATGTGTCGTGCCTGTCCTGCGGTACATTAAACAGTGTTGGCAGCGTGGCGACACCGATATTTCTTTAATAAGATATTTTATTACCGAGGTAAGTATATTTCTTCTGACCAGTGCAGACTTCCACACAACATATTATACTCATCCGCACTTATTCATAAAGAATGTCAATTGTAACTTTGGATTAAATTCTACATGTCACTATTAATCGTTTGTCAATTAATGAGATGTCTTATGTCTTAAATAGATAAAAGAAGGGTTAACTTGAGTTAATTTTTTGGGAGTAATAATAATAATGACCCTGTCCCCGAAGCCGGTTGGCGCCCATTTAAAAAAAAATTAAGTATATTTTATTGTTTTTTATTTGCTATTTTTGTACTTAATAATGTTTATTTAAAAATGTAATTGGTAAGTTAATGTTTAAAAAAAAAAGGAAATAATTATGATTTACTAAACATAATCTTATGTTCTATTTTATCATTACAGGTTTTAGATGCAATCGCTCCTCCCTATACTCCTGAATTCGTGCAATTAGTGTTACCAATGGTTGAAAATGAAGAAATAACTGGAACGATGAGGGCGGAAGGAGAAAATGATCCGGTTTCAGAATTTATAGGTAATAAAGAGTACAATGAAACATATTAAGTAATGTCTCAAAAAATCTCACTCGCGTATATATATTTTTTATTTCAGTTCACTGCAAGGCGCACTACGTTGTGGTTTAAATTGTATATTAAGTTTAGTAAATAAACTATTAATTTTAATATATTTTATTGTTTATAATCCGAAACCTACACCTGCTAACCCCTAGCAGCTTTTCTTTCATAATACCTCTTTAAAGCTTCATCAAATACTGCTCCCACAGTTCTCTTTTTCCAAATATCAATTTTTTGTTCAGGTTCCTTAAGATTTTCACTTTCTTTTGTTTCTTGTTTATCCTGTTTTTGTAAAATAATCTTATTATCCTTCCCAGATATATTATCAGCTTTTTCTACTTCACTATCATTTTTACACTGTTTTGTCGCCTTGTTTTTCTTGGGATTTTCTTCATCACTTGATTCATCTATTGAAAAGTCTGAATCCGCATCAATATTTTCTTCCTGTTTATGTCTTTTAGCCATCCTAATATCATCAAGATTAACGCGATTAATTTCTTCATCAGAATCCTCGATTTCGCCATCTGATAAGCGTGCCCTACTGTCTGACGATTTCCTCTTTCGATAATTTCTTTTCTTTTGGGCATCAACAGAATTAGGTGTAATTCTTGCACTGTGTTCTTCTAGCATTGTATGTACATTTGGTTCTGGTTCCATCTCTTCAATTTTATCCTTCCCTAATTTCTGCTCATACAGATGACGGTAGAAGCCACCTTAGGTAAACAGAGAGCATAACATTTTAAATATATAGATCATTCTATTTTAATGTTAACAACAACCAACATAAAATTACATGTTTCTCAAGTCCTAAACTAAGTTACACTGGTCACTAGGTTAGAAAACAAATATAAGAAAGTAACAATTTACAAATAAAAGTTTAAAATTACCCAAATCCTTTTGTTTTGTGACATCTCCAATATTTTCTAAATATTCTTCACGTTTTTCTTGCTCTTCTTCTAATCGCATTTCTTCCAATTTCTTTTTATATGCAGAAGTCACAAAAACTTCTTTATCCTTGAATTCTTCACCTTCCAATTCCCGTTCCTTTTGTACCTAAAACAAGTAATCCAGGTGATATGTGTAATTATTTCCTTTATTTAAAACATTAATTTATAAATTATTCTTTTTTTTAAATTGGGAGCTGATTAACCATAAATTTTTTTTCATTGAAAATAAATGGTGTGTAAAAGACATTCATAATTTAGAATACAAATAAACTTACTTGTCTTTCAATTCTACGCTCATTCTCTATTTTTCGTTTGTTTGCTGCTTTCATTAGATTCTGTATATACTGTGGCTTTTTTTCTTCTTTACTCTTAACCTTTACTTTTTCTTTTTTA
Organism: Abrostola tripartita; assembly: GCA_905340225.1. Classification (NCBI taxonomy): domain Eukaryota; kingdom Metazoa; phylum Arthropoda; class Insecta; order Lepidoptera; family Noctuidae; genus Abrostola; species Abrostola tripartita. The sequence continues at coordinate 8,262,213 of HG996487.1, read as the reverse complement.
ATTGCCATCTCTTCATATATTTCATCATACTGGTATACTGTAGGATCTTCAGTCAAGGCTTTTTCTTGTGTAATTTTGGCCTAAAATCATAATAATAGTATTCAAATTAATCATAGGTACCTAAGTTACTTTTATACATTCACTTGTTCATTTATTATAAGATCATAATTATGAGAGCCTCAAATATAATTATTACTATCTTACCTGTCTAGTTGTATTATCACTTGGTCTTAACAAAACAGGTTTTTTGCTCGAATCATCTTCAGAATCAGAATCATTCCCAAATACATTCCTTGATGCCTGAAATATGGGCTGCTGTTTACCTTTATCCGACAGTATAAGACCATATCTGTAACATACAAAAGAAATTGCAACACTGATAATCATTGATTATCCATGGAGGTTATTAAATTTGCACTTAATGACTCTACATGTGACCAAAGAGCTGGTTTTTTTTTGGCCTAAGAATCAACATTACCATTCACTGATTTGATGCAGTCTTTTGGCCATGTTACTGATAGACATTGATGGTAATGAATATTATGATGCTTTTTAATGGTTTATTTTTGTATACCAATAATTTTCTTTATTTGTGTTAGATTTAAGTTGTAAAATATATCATGTAATTTATGTAGCTAAGGGCTAGAGCAAGGTTAAATAAAAGCTTGTAAAAATATAGTTATTTTTACAAGCTTTTACTTGCAGATTATATGTATGTATGTTGGTTTGTTTTAGTCAAATCTTGCAATCTAAATTAGAACCTCTTCTAGACATCGGATTAAAATAAAATTTTGCATACAATAATATGATACTTTCGAGATCGTCTGATGATGGGAGTCAGAAGGTGGTCATAGGAACTCTGTAACGAAATGACGCAATCCCATCGCGCTTGGACTTGTTAAGTTCGTCTTCATTAGTACTGATAAACTTTATATACTTAGCCTGAGTATATAAACTTTATATGAGTTAAAAAAAAATATAACAACTTTAAAAGTAACGAACGTACTTCTTATTCGACATGTTTATTAATTCTATAGAAATATAGATCAATTTATTTTGATAAAATCTATAAAAATAGGCAACGACACATGAAATAAAACAGCTACAAAACGTTGTCAACTATCAAGTCAAATTGTCAATGTCAATGTAATCATTTGATTTGTCAAAATATTTGTCATCTTCATCGAGTTGTCACAGATAAACAAAATTCATTATTTTCTATGACAACATACGAATGGATGATTATGGTGAAGACTGGTCCCACGTATGCAACGCATGTTATCTGATTGTCTGAAGCTGAGTCACACATGTCAGATTTTATTTCCGATTGTCTGATCAGACAATCTGATCGTATTTACTCGACACACATCCTATTTTTGCGTCAGACTTTTTCTAAACACAGTCGTACCCGTGTGCTTGCGTACGGAGCACGAAAAAGGACGGATGACGAATTACTGTTACCATAGCTGTTACTTACTGCAAATTTACTCGTCTGAAATCGTATAATCACTCTCGGAAACTAGTGTGTTGAATGTTTAATAATGGCTCCAACGCCTTCCGATACCCGGATCAGACTGTCGGATCCGGTTATCTGATGAAAAAATCTGACGTGTGTACCTAGCCTGAGTGTGTGTCATTAGGTACACATGCTGTCACAGATTACATTTAGGAGTATATATTAGATGTTTTATCGCTTCTCGGCCTTTTGGCTAAGATCAAAGTGTATATTAGATGTTCTGAGGAGTACATTCTAAATTTATAGTACACAATACTATCATAGAATACTATAGACCAATTATATACTATTTTTCTCTATGACATTACTCATCATATAACCGGTAACCAAAGAGTATAATAATATTTATGGAATGGAGAACCAACTTCTAGGATTTTTGTCACCCAGGGTGATACGGTGTCGCTATCTGATATTCTGTCCCTTGAACTAATCTCAGTATAAGACCTATATATGCCTATATACACATACTCAGGTATTCATACATATGTACGGCTACTAAAACCATTGATGTGGTTCTCCGATGTAAATCCAAACAGGAAGATGGTAGGAGGACAAAGATCAACTCAACCAAAGTTATTGTAGATTATGACAACCAAAAATTACTTAAATATGGCTAAAATAGAAAACGAAAACAGCAAACCTACGCGCCGCTCAAAGGTTGTCTATAGACATCATGCCGCATAATGTCTAACGCATAATTTATGCGAGAGTTGCCAAAACGAAAAAACTTTTTTCTGCCAGGTTTACAAACATAAAATCATCACTGCATAAAATATGATAAAATGAAGTAATTAAATAATTTATTCATAAAAATAGATTTTTAATAATAACAATAACGGAATGCACTATTGATTAGGTTACTCTTTCTTTTTACTCTAGCTATCAACCATGCGGAAGATACCCGGTCTTTTAAAAGGCTTTCGTGGGGACACAGGACCAACATGCAGAGGCCCGTTGACAACTTTAATCATAGAAGGAATGGGACACCAGCTAGGACACTACACCACCACCATAACGTAGTGTTTGTATACTCTTTGCACCACACAACTGCTCTATAAAAGAACAGCCATGAAAAGTCCCCAGTAGGCGAAGGACTATTTTAAAATATGGATACTACATTATAATTAAGTCTATTGAGAGGTTTCGTGGATTCATTATTATGTTACTATTATTAGGATTTGTTATCATTATTACTTTTAGTTATTAAAATACTCAATAGTTATTTACAAATACTGACGAAATCGCCATCTATTGCTCCTTTTGATACATATGATCATAAGTTTACGCGGATATTATAAAATTAATTCCTTTAATTATGTAATTGGTGTTCACCGTGTAATTAAAGTAAATAAATAAAAAAAAGAGGGCACTAGTTTCATTCAGTATCATTGACGCCTACGTAAAATACGGGACGGGAATGTACCTCCCTACCGGTAACTGACGTCAGTGTCAAGTAGTGCTGGGAAAAGTGTATCACCGAAGTGAATGTATCATTTGTATCTGCATCAGTTCAAAGATTCGTATCAGTGGAACGTATCTTTATCATTTGAATCACTAAACAAAACTCAAGCCAACAAGAGACAGAACACGACGAGCGCGGCGGCGATGTGAGATCGCCGCTCGTCGTGTTCTTTCGTTCGCGTCAGTTCGCGATGTTTCGGATCAGCCGATGCATGAGTGAGAGAGTTCGTGTATAGCCGCGTTCCAATGACGCAAATTGACAGAGATCCGAAAGAGCAGAATGAATGATACAGATACACTATTTGTATAGTTTCGAGATACGTTTCAATGCATCAGATTGAAGAAACGACTCACTGAGTCGACTCAGTAAAGAGTTACACACGACTAGTGTCAAGTGTCAGTTTAAAAAAATAGTAGTACTACGGAATATAGTTACAAATTCAAACCACAGAATACTTTAATTATTGTACTATTTATAATCAAAGTTTGTAAATAAAATACAATACACGTAGAGGTTGTAGTCGTTGTACAATACAACAAAACAAACCATCCCCGAAGTCCCCGAGTCCTATTGAGTTGAAAGACTCATTAGCTTTCCTCAACAAGTGTTAACTGAGACCTGTATTATTTCATTGAGCTAGAAGACATTATTTTATTTATTTGAGTACCAACCTATTTCGGTATCAGAAGAAATCCACTGTCGATTTTATTCAAAACTATTGGAATAAAAGCAAATGAATCGAAGTTCTAACAAATTTCCCCGAACTGCATTTGCATTTTATATCAAAGTATATTGTAAAAGAAAAGGATCATCAGGAACCAAGGTAAAGATTTCATAAAATTTCAGGATTTTAATTATGATTAAAATTCTGCTTTCCTTTTCTTCTTCATACCTTCAATTACTGTTATTGCATCAAACACACTCACTTTGTCTCATGTCTTAATTTGATTTCTGTTTAATATTTCAGTACCTTAGAAACTTAGTTGAAGCTACAAAGTCATGGGTGTCGTTAAATAAATTAGAAAAACAAGAAATTTATACAAAATACAAGGAATATGAAAAAAAGTATCAGTTACAATATTTCAACCAGTTAAAAAATGCAGAACCTTACATGAAAACTAAAGATACTAGGTAAGAAGAAAGTTATTAGTTTAACTGGTCAGGAAGGAATCTACTAAAACTTCAAATTATGTGGTAAATTGTACTTATCTACTTGCATACACTTGTCATAACCTATACCTGAATATGCCTTGCATATGATATTATGATGCTAACATAACTTTTCATAGAATTTATGTGTTGTAGATTTAAAAATGACAATTTGGATACCGGCACTCCCACTCTGCATGAAGATTATATTGAGGATGTAAATTTACATTTTGAAACAGTGCAGACTGGAGACATAAATGATGAAAAAAGTTTAAACAGTGAAGAACAATTTGTTTCAGATGCGTAAGTTTAAACATAATATTGTCAATGATAATAAAATTAGAAAAAGCTTTAAGCTCATTAACTGTTTACAAGGCAAAGCGAAATTCATTTCATTCAAAGGTATCCAAAATCTAAACAAGAACTCAATTTGGTTCCACTTGAATGAGTTAGTACTTTAGAACAATTGATGAGACACTAAAGTTGTTAGTGCTATTCAAAATTTTAATTTTATTTTCGAATTAGTAAAATACCTCCACTACAAAGTTATTGCATTGGATAAGATACCCTTGTTAACAGTTAATAGATCTGACTTTTGTCTACCCATTACAATAGATTTATATGGTGTTCGAGGCAAGGAGAGTATAGCTACATATTTACCTTCACAAAAGAATTAACAATGTTTAATGATAAATAGATTAAATTATACCTGTCAAGTGTCACTATTGTTGCCATGTCACAAGAGAGAAGTAATTAAGTCAAAAGAAGTTGTATAGTATCATTGTTTTTATGTAAGAGGGACATTGTTTATAACGTCTAGTATGTGAATTGTTTTGTTAAGTATTCACAGCCTGGCCAAAGTATGTACTCCTAACCCATATTGTATCAAGCTATGTATTGTATTAAAAATTGATAGATATTACATGAAGCAATAGTGATAGATCAGATTGTAGACTTATATATTAAGCTTGACACATTTTGTAATGATTTACCACGTATTAAAGCTGCTTTATCCACAATAATGATTGTCTTTCAGGGGTCCAGATCAACATCAGGACCAACAAAATGAAAATACCCTAGAGTCATTAGATAAAAACCAAGAGAATTCACGGACCATAATAGATAAGCCATTACCTCCAACATTAAAGTAAGTAAATATTATCAGGTTAACAGCGACATGTGACACACCCATTTAAATAAATGACTGAATCCGCATATGTATTAAGAATAAATTATTGGTGCACTGCACTGAGCCACTACGCTAAGCATAATTGGACTGCCGTGTTAAGAGTTGCCGGGTTTGATTCCTGCACGGGACAAAAATTTATGTGATCCACAGATGTTTTTGCTGAGTCTAGGTGTTTGTGTATGTGAAATTTCATATTTGAGAAATGCACCCACAATCAGGAAAAATTCCAGATGTTAAAAAACAATGTATTTTTGTTAAATTGAACAAAATCTCATTTAGGAGAAAGACCATATTTGTGGTGAATGGTCCAAAAATATTAATTAGTGCCTCCAGGTTTACCACATAGCTTTTAGGAAAGATTGTGTTAACTGCAACACTTTCTTCCACGTAAGCAAAGAGATCTATCCTACAGAAATACGGATATAAGTTGAAATGTGGCCATGAAAAAAAGATTTTTTTTTTACTATTTTTATAAATAGATAGCGTCGTTTTTTATTGCTGTTAGCGGCAGATAGTGCCCTTATTCTATCTATTCTTTATAATCACTTTATAATGGTCTGTATAGAATGCTTCTAGAAAATTACCAATAATTTAGTAAAAAAATATATATATGTATATGTAAAATGTGTCTTTTTACCATTAAATGACATCAAATTACTCTAAAACTAGGGGTTAGAATTTGATGCGGATTTGCAGAAATAGTTAGTCTAACAGTATAAATCCACCAACAGTAGAGTCCACTCTAAAGCCAGCAGATTTCATTGATTTGGACGGTTTGGACCAGAGCCCATACAATGTTGGTAATTCTACGTTGATTCTTTGGTACGTAGTACTATTTATTCTGTGGTAGTGGTCAAGTGACTGGGCTGTCGCGATATTAGTTGCGGCTGCTATCCCCGCACTGAAAGAATGTTTGTTTGATCTCAAGATTTTTTTGGGGTTCTCAAGTTCAAAGTTCTTGACGTAGCTCGAAGTATATGCTAGTTGAAGTGGCAATAGACACTATGGGTAGGCCACATGGCTCGAAGAACCGATAACCGATCATTGGGGATGAAAGGTTCTCGAGTGGCGACCAAACATCGGAAGACGCAGCATTGTCAGGCGTCCCACCGAATGGTGGACCAATGACAATGTCGTCGGTCCACCGCTCAATTAGTTAAATTTGCAGTGCTTAAATAAAATTGTGGATAAACCTGTGTCAATTGACTAATTCATAATAATTAATGGTCAGATTATGTTACCTATAAAAACAATTGGCATTCATATTTCAAAAACTTTGTGTTGTTTTAGGACTGGCAAAGATCTTTATCATATGTTAAGTAATTTTGTCTGCTCGAGTGATGAAGCCGCTAAAATGACTTGGTCATCTTTGCAGCAGTCTGAGAAGAACCAATACAGTCGTGCTGTGGCTTTATTAAAAAAAGACTTCATCACTAAATATAAGGAATATTTAAACAGTTTATCATCTAGAGAATTATTTGATTTTTACAATAAAACTATATTTTAATGTTTTATTGGTTTTATTTTCTAATATTACAACTATTAAAAGCTATACTTTCGAAAGTATGTTTAATACTACATATGCCCGCGACTCCTGCGTAGACTCATTATCAATCACCAGTTACCAGTCGAAAGCGATTTTAGCGATTAGAGGAGACTAATACTTCAATGCTCCGTACTTCCCATTATAGAGGTAATTTTCTATTTTTATCAATTTATATGCTTGATTTTGCTGCTGTATTAAAACACTTTTAAAGATTAAATATAATTTATTGGTAAGGAGAAATAACTACGTACCTAGAGTTAGTAATAATACAAATTCTGTATGGTTATTATTGTATGATTGATTGATGTAAGAACCTACTTTACTTTTATCATACTCATATTAAAGGAATCTATTTTCCACAAAGGAGTCCAACAGCCATGCCGGCAGCAAAAGAAGCTAGAAAAACATGTGATTCGGTAGCACGGTAGTGATCGTCTCCTGCAAATTTATTTACCCAACGTTTAGCTTTTACTTCCTTTTTCTTCAATAAATCTTCGGCTTTATCCAGTTTACGGTCCAAAAATCTGTCTACCTATAACAAAACAGGTTTATAATTCAACAATAGTAGGCATCTTTTCTGCATGAGATATAATTGTACTTTTATTAGGTATCCGTGGGGAGATTAAACTATAATCCCTTTCCATCACGTCGCCAGTGTTCGTCGCGGCCAGTCTCGTTATGAGTGACGGTTCTCTCATGGCGAGCCCCCTCCGTGTTTCAGAAGACACTTAAGCAGTTGTTCCTAATCTCTCCGGTCGGATTGGTCTACTATATTATGACTATGACAGCAAGGGTATAGAGAGTACATCAGTATCTGCGCGCATATTTGTGCCCTAAGGGCCGAGTCACACCGGAATGGCAGCGGCGTGCAGCGACGCGGCGAGCACTTTCAGTGTGAAATAATTTTAAACTTTAACTACATACTTAAAAGACCAGTATCGCTTAAAAAGGTCGCGAGGCCGCCCGCGGTGACGCGAGCGGCCGCGCGCCTCGCGCGTCTTGTTGGTGTTTCCGCCCGCGGCTGCCAGCGGCGACGCTGGCGTCGCCCGCGGCCGCCGCCATTTCGGTGTGACTCGGCCCTAAAACATCGGCGCAGGCTGCGTAGTTGGCTAATCTCAACTGAGACAGGCCGCTGTGATCGCAATTCAATCAGGGGTACTCAATATTATTATTACAAACTTTAGTTTTTTTTATATCCAAACTAAATTAAATTCTAAATTAATGCTAGCGAAGTCGCGGCCAAAGCTATTAGATAGTTTACTATAACGAGCGGCAAAAGTGATAAGCGCCTCCTGATCAGGTATATCACTTTTATGTTTTTGCGCCTATGAAGTTGCAGTAATTTATTAAAATAAAAAGGCATACGTAAGAAACCTAGTTTTTGGATATTCATGCCTTTAGGGAGTCCCTAAAACATACGATTGAGGCACGTAACCAGCTTGGCCCTACGCTTGATTACTCCGGTGGTAAATGTGCCTACCCATCATGTGTGTAAGGGACAGAGAATGAAATAAGCACCTGTTTGCGCTTATTTATTTTATGAACGTACAAAGATGAAACGAAAGTATCCTGCGTAGTTGATCATAAAAACCAAGATACACACTCATTGATTAAAAAACGTTCCCAAAAAAGCGCACACAATCAGAGAATTTTGTATGAATTTCAATATTCCCTGAAAGTATGCAGAGGTGTAAAACATTCACATTACGCAAGCTATGTTATAGGGGGCCGGCCTACCGCCATTACAAATCGACTCTATTCTGTAGCTAAGAATTAAAAATATTAATAATATTGCCCGACACGAGAGTTATACACCAAACCTCGTGCTCAGTAGTCGTGCTTGCAACCACTAAACTTACGAGGCAGTTAAATACATTTAAGTAAAAAAAAACAATGTTCTCGAATCTTACATTTATTATGCTTTCTAACTATTATACATAGTGATGTCTGTAAGTATTTAGAATGATAGAATCCTACTTAAAATTCCCCAATACTAATGGTATAATACAATTAAAATGCATATAAAATTAAAGATAAATATTTGTAACAAAGTTATAGACTTAATTCAATAATCCAAGAAGAAATCAATCAAGTATAATCTTAATAAATTCACATTATATTTAAAATAAAATCATGATGAAGCAATACCAAAAAAGAATCCTCCAGTAAACCCTGCTGAATAATAGGAATTATTTTTGACAAATAACAATACCTGTAACAAATAAACTAGTTGAGATAGGTATAAATAATGACTTCTGAGCCAATGAATAGAAGAACTTAATATTATGAGAAGTCTGTCTACGTCCGGTTTCACCAAGTTTGGTGCAATATCTGTAAGTACTATTAACTACCATTTGAAATTATGATATTCATCAGTGTATAGCTTGGCCTGAATTCAAAACCATGCAGGTATGACAAACAGCATAAAACATCAATATTTGGTATTTCACATTCTTACCATATTGTGTAATCCATAAACCATAACCTACATTTACAATTCTCTCATTTATAATATCTCTTCAAGTCTGCCATCATCTTAATATTAACTGTAATATGACTGTTTACAACAATAATTAGATTTGTTATAGCCTATAGTTAAACTGTTAAATCAATCTCACTATTTTGTATAACATTCACATGAAGGTAAAAAGAAATATAATTAAAAAACATAAAGACAAAAAACAAACTAAAAAGTGAAAAACAAGTTCCATCTCAGTTGGGGAACCGTTCTGTGGAACACTGTCTTATCTAAGAGACCCAGACTGCAATGGAACTTGTTTTTCACTTTATTTTTATTTTATTTTTTTGTTTAATTTTTTTTTGTAGCCTATGTTACTCTCCATACCTCAAAATCGGTTCAGGCATTAAAAAGTTATGGTGGAATAAACTAACATACATACTTACAAACATACATGAACCCTGAAAACATTACACTCCTTTTTTTGGGCAGTCGTGTAAAAAAGAGCACCACAGATTGAGTTGCCTATTTCAATAAGAGAATATATTCTTTTCTGAACAGTGTAGGTAGTAGTTTCAGTTTTGCAAACTTCCATTCAACTGTTCATTGATTATAATAAAATTATCTTACACAAATTCATGTTTATATACCTTGATAGAAAAGGCAGAGATTAGTAGCAAGTAGTGTTCATCCACATTTAGCTAATGAGTAGATGAAAAGAGGTAGATATGTTACATAAGCTACATTCATGCTTCACATGTTAAATAATATAATTATATTCCATGTTCCATGGAGTAAAAAATACTAACCCCAACAAATGTTGATCAGGTATCACTTAGCATAATTTTTATACCCAATTATAGTCTATTTTTTTTCCTAAACACACATTTCAAAGTCTAATTGTTTATAAATAGAATAATGAAAAAACTCATGGAAGAGTGTACTTACTTTTTCAAACCAATCGGGAGATTTGCCTGTAGCTTCTTTTTCAATTTTATCACTTATTTTATCAACTTTTTTGTTAATTTTATCCCAATTGATATCAATATATCCTTTTTGGCTGGCAATATGTAATAATATAACACTTCCGCCTAATCCAACAGCAGCAAATTTTCCAATTTTCATAGATATAAAACCAGTTATCCTGGAATATAAATGGTTACAATTTAAAATTATTTTGTTATTCAATCAATTCTACACAGTGCCGGCCCAAAATTAATAAAACTTAATAGATTATAATATATAATATGTTCAATAACAAAGAAGGCCATATGGAGGGATTACAAGTATGAAGTCATTTTATTACCTAACAAAAACTAAGAATAAAGTCTACTTTGCACTAATAAACATTACTAACATAGTAAATAATTGACTCACCATCCTGACGCAGTACCTAAAATTAACTGCTTTGTTGCAGAAGTCTTTCCAATATCTGCAATAGCCCTTTCAATAAAATTCTTTGCATCATCTACTATTTTCTTAGCATCTTCAGCAGCGTCTTCTTTACCTGGCCTCGCCATGGCTTGAGGAGGTAATAAAACGTCGAATACCTCAAATTAAATTACGACGTTCTGAGTTTCTGACGACAAATTCTATTCCTCAAAGGGCTGTTCTTGATTGAATCATGAATGTGAAAATGATATCAGAATTTCGTTCGCTCAATCAAAATCAAACAATGAGAATAGGAATACAGAGAATATCAAAATAATATACCATAGACAACTTAGAGAAACTTAAAATTATTAACAAAAAAGTTGATAAAATAAGTAATTTATATTAAGTTCGATAGATATCAGTGTTATCAAATTCAACGAGAAATTGTAATTATGTACAAATAATAATGCTTTGGTACGTTTGTTGTAATTAAAGAGGCCTGATATTTTTTTCTGAATTTATTAAATTATATTTCGGACACCATGAGATACGTAAACTAGGCCGCCTCTTGATTTCAAAAACAAAAAAATAATTTGCATTATATTTATGCTTGTGTTATGAATTCGTAAGCTTTCGGCAAGAGAAAGTGCAATGATAAAGCGAACTTCCGGGTTTTTTTCTGAATATTTTTGTTGTAAAGATAATCCTCTGGTCTTAGCGATTTGCCTCCTCAAGCAACAGAGATTGCTCATTATTAATTTAAAAAAAAATCTTTAATTTGCCTATAACGATTTTTAATAAAGCGGTGTTTTCCTTGCTTGCGCCATCTTGCGCCTAAAATAAAAATTGTTTAATAAATTAATCAAGTTTTAGGCATAATCGTAGAGTTAATTAGGGTACACTATTTCAAACTAGATTAAAACCAACATGAATTCAAACTAGATTAGTGTGTATAATTAATATTGATTAATATTGATTGAAAAAAAATATTGATAAAGGAAATTTGAAAAATTATGGACCGAGCGGGATTTGAACTCTTCTGGGAAATAGGCGTGCCTTCATGTATGTATGTAAATTATATTAATCGACAATATCGATAAAAGCAAAGTGGCACTCGCGTCACTATTGTTTGTTTACATATTAGCATGTCAACAAACAGTACTAGCAAAACCGAAGAAACCGAATTTCAAGCTAAACGTAACTAATATTACTTACTGACCAGAAGATTAGGGCGCCTCCATAGATATACCTCAATGCTTTTTATTCATTGGAGGTTTGAAAAGAAATTCAGAAGTTCGCCTTGAAGTTGCACTTTCTCTTGCCGAAAGCTTACGACTTCATAAGACAAGCATATAATACTTTTTTTTTTAATCAAGAGGGAGCCTAGTTTACGCATCTCATGGTGTCCGGAATATAATTTATATAAATTAGAAAATAATATCAGGCCTCTTTAATTGCAACAAACGTCATAGAGCATTATTATTTATGCCTACATAATTACACTTTCTCGTTGAATTTGATAACACTGATATTTATTTTATACTGAAAATAATGTCGAACATAACAAAAATCACCGATTATTGCTCATTAGAAGTGTTATAGAGATTTAAGGTTCAGGTACCATGGAAAGAAAATAAACGATAAAGTGTCGCACCAAAGTTTCTTATCCTAACATTATTCATTTCTATGAATAATGATTAAAGTTGTTTTTGTTATTAAATGATAACATATTTTGCCTTTTTTTTACTACCACTACAACTTAGGTACTTGTTTATATATAAGGGCAATGATTAAACCTAGTCGGTATAATACCTAACTATACAGTCTTCCGAGCCCTTGTCACAACTTACTTTTGTCGCTCTCCAGTCTAACCAAATTTGGCTAAACATGAGTATTTTAGGTAGGGAGACTGCCATCAGACGCATTTCACGTGCGCGCCTATTCGCAGACCAGCCGTGATAAGTTAACATTAAACCTGATAGATACTGATAGTAGTAAATAAATTGCGGTCGACTTGTTTGGCTTTAACTTCGTAACGAGCTCCGCAAAAAAACTGGATTAATTATAATAAATAAATATTTCAACTTTTTTTATTTTGCTGAAATTCTCTAGTGTAGAAGTATCTTTTGATTTCGTTCACTTAGAAGCATCTTAGAAGTTACATTTTTTACAGGTACGGATCCCTAAAAATATGTAAACTAACATGGAATATCCTTTTTAGAAGTTAATTCATAACATAAAATTGTTTAAAATAAATTATCGATGACCTTTGACCATTCTATCTGCAGCATCCCTTATGATTTTTGCCATGTTTTGCGACATATGCGACTGTAGGTAGGCACCCATTTTTTGTAGGTAGAACCGGTCCATATATATTCCTTTGTCTGAGGTCAATACAACGATAGAGCAAGGCGCTAAAATAAGACTTGACTTAAAGGTCCAAGTGACCAGGTCATAAAAATACAAAAAAAAAAGCAAGGCGCTAGAGTGACATAATGACATTGACTTAGCAAGTTAGCATTTAACTTTCAGCTAACAGCACTGTTGTTGGCTTGTTGGGTTACATTGTTCTTCGGCATTAAATTCAATCAGTTTGTAGTAGTGATTATTTTCTTAGTGGCATAGATTTCGGAGACCCAAAAGCAGGGCGTAAAAATAAAATAACATTGATGGTTATTATGGTTATTAATTTGACTATAGCCGATTTAACCTTAGCTTTGAAATAATATAAATTATTTACAAGTTTGTAAGTAACCAAGTTAAAATCCGTTGAATGCGTACAAATTCGACACTGTGACGCTAAACAGCTTAAAATATTTGTATTTATTATTAAACTACACTCATCAAAATGCAAGTTCTCCAAATCACGTTTAAAATTCGTAATCATTATAAAAACGCAAAATTATTACGGAATTTGCCATGTTCAATAAATATAAGGAGCAAAAGCAGCTTAAGGTTATGGGTAAGTGTATTACTGTAAGATTAATTTACAGCCTTTCATTTGTATGAATTCTCTGTTAATTATGATTAAGTATTACTGAAATCTTAGTTTCATAATTATATCGAGTGGACATGGTTTTCTTAACATTCCATTCAACAATTCATTTGCACTGAATAGGGAATATGCAGGTAATTCAAATATGAGCCAAATATTTTTTTAATAATCTTTTTTGCTGAAGAACTATGCCTATATCAATATTTTTTATATAATCTAATATCATAATTTCTTTATGATTAGGAAAATAAATATTAATAAGTGCCAGAAATGAGCACTAATTCAAAGTAGTTAAAAAAACACTGCTAACTGTCAGTTGTAATGTGACATCAAAGGACTAGATATCGAAAGTGTATTTTACATTTATTTACTTTAATACTGTACCTATATGTAGGTTTTATGTTATTACAGTTGTAAAATACAAAACATTGATAAATTACAGAGCTCTATAATTTTACAGCTATTTACTAGTTTTTTGATACTGGGATTTTTATTCACACCAAGCGCACCAAAATGGCGGGTGTTTTAAGGTTTATTAGGATGATATTTAAAACATATCTATCAATGTAAGGTATGAAAGAAAAAAAAAATTACATGCATATGTCCCTGTTGTTGGATATCTCACTAAACTTCTTGTTCCTATAATTTTACAGGATAAAGATATTAATACTGAAATCAAAATGAATATTGAAAAACATTGGTCAAAAGATGTTGTGAGTAGATCCACCAACACTTACAATAACAATGCTTGTTATGTTCTACCTATGTTTCCATATCCATCAGGAAACTTACACATGGGTCATGTTCGAGTGTACTCTATATCTGACACTATAGCAAGATTTCATCAATTAAATGGCAAGCATTCAATACACCCTATTGGTTGGGATGCATTTGGACTACCAGCAGAAAATGCAGCTATTGAGCGAAATATTCCACCTCACCATTGGACAAAATCAAATATAAATTCAATGAAAGATCAATTAAAACAATTAGGATTTAATTTTAATTGGGAAAGAGAAATATCTACATGTGATCCTAATTATTACAAATGGACCCAATTTATTTTTTTGAAGTTATTTGAAAAGGGATTAGCCTACCAAAGTAAGGTAAGTGCTTTGTTCAAAACGATTGTACCAGGTACCTATCTATGCATATAAAAACCTCTCTGTCACACAGGTGGTAGCTGGTGTCTGCTAACTCTGTTTAAGTTATAACTTCATTAGTTTCTAATGAATATTTTACCTTGCTATAGTAACTATGTCACCTACCTGCTACTGTTACATACCTAATTCATGTTCTATTAGTATGCTGTATTTTGACTTTTTATATGGTTATACTACATAATATGTTCTAGGGACAAAAAGGTTATTTCGATGATCCCCTTAGTGCAGTGGGCAAGTATTTCTAAAGCACTTAAGATCGCGGATGCGATTACCGCACGGGAAAACCATTGTATGACCTGTGCATGTTTGTCCAGCCTCTGGGTGATTAGTGTGATATTTCATGTCTGTAAAGATAATCCACCATACAGGAAAAATTCATAGTGTGTGAGTTGTGACAAAGTTTGATTTTAGATATAAAATATATATTATAATTAGTAGATAAGTATATACTTATTTAGAAAATTTATAATTTCAAGTTGAAAATTAATGTAAAAATATTAATTCTAGGACCAAGTCAACTGGGATCCTGTTGATAAAACTGTTCTAGCTGATGAGCAAGTGGACGATCTTGGTTGTTCTTGGAGGTCGGGGGCTAAAGTTGAAAAAAAGTACCTTACACAGTGGTTTATAAAAACTACAAAGTTTGCCAAAGACTTGTATGATGGACTCGACAATGAGAGTCTAGAAAATTGGAAAGATATCATTAATTTACAAAAGCATTGGATTGGAGAATGTGATGGAGTAGTAGTGACTTTTAATACGAAAATAAATAATGAAATCAAGACCTTTGATGTTTGGACTTCTAAGCCCTATAAATTCATTCATGGTAATTTCCTAACAATGAGCACTAGTCATCCAATAATTCAAGAATTGGAATGCCAAGCAATTCAATCTCTAATATGTCATAATCCTATAACAGGTAATGATTTGCCAGTTTATATAACTGATGATGTTAATTACCCAATTGGCAGAGATGTGTCTATCGGATGTTCCACATTTGATGTGGAAGATGAAAAGAATGCTTTATTTTTAAACTTGCCTGTTAGCAATGAACAATATGAAATTAATATTGAAAGAGACAACATTGAAGCTATTAATAGAGCAGTGAATAAAAATGTTGGAGGTCATTTTGTAAGTTCCAAACTAAAAGACTGGCTTATATCTAGACAGAGATATTGGGGAACACCTATACCAATAGTTCATTGCAAGGAATGTGGTGCAGTTTCTGTGCCTTTTAAAGACCTTCCTGTAAAGCTACCGAAATTTGATTCTTATAAGTCGGGTATCCAAACACTAGACAAAATAGATGATTGGGTACATTGTAAATGTCCTAAATGCCAATCAAATGCGAAGAGAGAAACTGATACTATGGACACATTTGTTGATTCTTCTTGGTACTATTATAGATTTTTGGACCCTACTAATCAGGAAATGCCGTTTTCAAAAAAGAATATTACTAATAAAATGCCCGTCGACATTTACATTGGCGGCAAGGAGCATGCAGTTTTGCATTTATATTATGCTAGGTTTATGAGTTATTTCTTTCATTCTCTTGGATGGACTTCTACGAAAGAACCTTTTACGAAACTTGTAGTTCAAGGAATGGTAATGGGGCAATCGTACAAATTAAAAACATCGGGTAAATACATACCAGCAGAACAAGTACAAAAAGTAGGTAAAGAATATAAAAAAATAGATACTGATGAGCCTGTATTATCCCAATGGGAAAAGATGAGCAAATCTAAATACAACGGTGAAAATCCTGAAAGACTGCTGTCTAAATACGGATGCGACACAACTCGGCTTCTCATTCTAGCTGATGTCCCGCCAGCTACGCCTCGACGCTGGTCAGATGCAAGTGAGTGTTCAGTGTAACTTAAAGATCACCTTAGAATCCGATGAGTACTTTATTGAGTGTTTGGGTTTCTTTTCTATAATAATATCTAATTAAGCTACATACATTATAATTATATTACAGAGATCCTATTTATTATATTTTATTCATAAAATAGGTTGATTAATTATTATTTAGCAAGTAGACACTTTGATATTTAATTCATATTCCACACCTTACAGCTTTACCTGGAGTTCTTAATTGGCAACACCGTTTATGGTTAACCATTAGAGATTTTTTGAAACATCGAAATAACAACACTATTGCTGCAAATTTTATAACTTCAGAAGAATTCAACAAGCATGAAAGCAAATTATGGGAATCTAGAAATTATTTTACTGCCACCACAACTTACCATTTTAAGTACACCCAAAAACTAAGTGTTGGAATTTCCAGGTTGCAGAGTTTAACCAGCGTTTTACGAGTAAGTAGTTTTAATTTAGTACTAATAAATCTGCAATAAGAACATCGAAAGAAAACAATAGCATGCTTGTTTTGTCAATTATTTTGTTTATTGTTTTAGAACAAAATACCACCAGAAGTAATGGCTAAAAGTGAGGAATATGAAAAGGCTTTAGCAGTATTAATAATTATGCTCGCGCCAGTGACCCCTCACTTTTGTTCTGAGCTGTGGGCTGGTCTCCAATCGGCACCCCACAGAAGATGCGACTCGTCAAATATCATCGACTGGCAAAAAAGTGTACTTGAGCAGGCTTGGCCAAAAGTTGACAAGCATTATGAATTATCATTTTTATGTAAAGTGAGTAGAGGAAGCATACTCACATTATATTCGTAGCCCTATATTTTTGACTACATAGTTTTACAAATTAACTTAAATGTTTTAGGTTGATGGCGCAGATAGATGTGAACTTAAAATAAAAGCCTGTGATCTCAAAAATCTTAGTCATGAAAAAGCGTTACAAATAATGCTTAACGAAGAACCTGTTAAAAAAAGACTCAAAACAGATATACACAAAACAAAATTCGAACTGTTTCCTGATTGTCGCGCAATATTGCACATATTCCCAAAAAAGAAGGTAAAACTAGCCGAAGTGAGCGAAAGCCTAGCTTAGTGTTTGTTGAATCTACTGTAATATTTATGTAATTGTTGTTTGTTGTTAAACACAATAAGTGGAATTAAAATATTAATATTCAACTTATGGTATTTTATATAAGTTAGGTTTTACTTGTAACAGCGCCGCCGCTGTAGCTATCAGTTTTAATTTTTTAGTGTTTATTCTTTGTAGTTATGTGTTAAGTACCTACGTGTTTTGAACGAGTCAAAAATAAATTATTTTTAATTTATTTCACTTTCTAGGTGACTGCCACATTGGTCTAATGGTCGCTAAGTGCGTTTGCTTAGCTTGAGGTCCTGGGTTCGAATCCCGAGTCGGGCAAAATGTTACTGTGTTTTCCATTAGGTAATGCTCAGTAGAAGGACGGAGTATGAATTTGTGCCCGGTCAATGGCAATAGGCTTGCCCCCTATTTTATCCAATGGTACCTAAAAAAACGTAACTGGCGAAATCTGGGATTACATTACACCTCTGCCTACCCCTTCGCTGAATACAGGCGTGATGTTAAGCTATTTAAAGAACACTTCATTTGCCGGTCGTCTGCGACTTTAAGACTTTGTGGGTGTGAATTTTCAGTACCACGTGCCATCGAGTTGAGTGCATGTCTCCTCTGACCTAGACAAGTGTCAAAACGCTAGACGAAAAGAAATGGAATAGAATGAAAAATGTATGGGGATGACATGTCATCGATAACATAGTCGAAAGTCGATGTCATCCCCATACATTTATCATTTTATTATATTTCTATTCGTCAAGCGTTTTGGCCTAAGGGGGCAGATCTGATTTTACCTAGCTGCAAGTGAGGAGTAGTAAGTGCTATTGAGTTGAGTGCCTGCTCCTCCGGTCTGTTTTGGCCTCGCTTATTTGATTTGAGATAGAGACTGGCTAGGAGTTGTGACTGAACCCCCAATCAAATTATGTCAATGTCTGTCATACTTTTTCAAATCTTTTCTATTTTTTATGCTTGGAATTATTTATAAAGCTAATATTTGCTTGTTATTAGATTATCTGAAATCGCATATGAATACCGCTACCTTCATCTTGTGCCTGGATTCATTTATTACAAAACTATGTGAAACCCTTCACTTTAATCCGTAGATCTTGTCTGTTGTTGGCAATATTCTTCTTCTTACTTATACAGACATTGCTGTGTCTGCCATGACCACTACGAGAAAAAGCCGTTTTGTTGCCGAGTAAGTGCAGTAACCACAACGAATCTGTCACGTTAGTAAAATCATTTCTTACCAAAAAAATCATGCTTAGTTTTAGTGATCGCCCGGAACTTTGCTTTCGGCCAAAAATAATGATTCGGCCGTGTTTTCGTCTTTACGGCTAGAAACCAGCCAAATCTGCGGCCGAAGCCGAAAATTAGAAGATCGAAGATTGTTGCACATCATTCGGCCTACTTCATAAAGTTATGTCATGTTTTACAAGGTTTTCAATTTATTGGTTCATTTAACTAAAAATCAGAGACAAAGTGAATTACTATTTACCTAAACGTAACGTAACGTACCTGATCTTTGAATAACTATAGTAGTGACATAAGTAAGTTGCGATAAGTACCTACAGATAGGAGCGAGCCACGCGTTTGATTCATGCACCTACGTTAATCAGCTAGAGTTGGCTCCTCATTTCTGTAGGTATTGTACTAAGTACTGGTATAATACTCCTACGAGTGACGATGCCGAAGTATGAACTTCCGGCGCACTGGACAGTCAACGTTGCGGCCATCCTTGTTGACCGACCAGTCTCTACACCACCGCATTCATTAATTATTCGGTTCATTTAGTGAATTAATCTAATAAAACTACAGTATGTTATCTTCAATTAAATATGTATTCTATTAAAATCAAACTGCAAGTGACAATACAACGTTTTTTAGTCTTTGGGTATGAGTTGTAGATTAGGCCCCAATTCTAACCGTCGCTTGCAACATTTTTCCGACATTCTTAAACTCGTTCAGCTCTTTAATTAAATACTTTTCAGTGGGTTAGTTCAATTGCAATTCACATTAAAATAGTCATTTACCTACCATATCCATTTACTCAATATTTACACTATTTAAAAATTTTCTTTGTACGTAAGAAAGGGATTTCTTTGACAAATCCTGTGTTTTTGTTCTGCTACCTCGTGTTTCTGGATTTTTTTGCTCTAAATATTTCGTCCTTGTAAGTATTTAGATTAGCAGCCGAGTCCTATAAAAAAAAACAATAATTAGATGCCTACCTACTTTTAATATTATGGTGGTTCGCAAGTGATCGAAATTCGACCGTAATAGGGGCTATCGCTTATGAATTCGCCGCTAGAGGCGCTAGTGTTAAGTGTAGCGTGTTGTCTCCGAAATGAAGGTATAATGTCATTGTTGGTGGCTGGGCTACGCGGGTTTATTTCTAAATAGAAAAAATTGAGATTTTTTTTGCATGATATAATGAATATTACCACTTACTTTTTAGTGGTTTACAAAGACAATATGGGAATGACTGAGTAGGTACATAGAAAGGGCTTTATTATGATGATGAATAAATATTTAGTGGCTCTAGCGACATGTACCTACATTTGCTTTTTTTATAAAGGATAAGTAAACTCTGAAAACACGAAGGCATTATTATATATATAACTATATATATGCTATACTTCAGAATCTTACTCGACATTGGCGCCAACTAGTGAGCACAGTAATGTTTTTGTGAAACATTATTAATCAATTAATTAGTTAAACCCAATTGTAGAAAATTAGGCATTTAGAGAATTGGCTATTATGAGAATTAGGCCTTTTAATTAAAATTTAAAGGAATTAAGAAGACGAAGTTTGAAATCTAACAATGTTAACTACTCACTTACTTAACGAGTTTTTACCTTACCTTTATACAGGTATTTTACCGTTTGAATTTGAAACACATGTGGCATGTGATGTGGTTCAAATCCCAGCTAATGATTTATCAGAATTACCTTTTTAGCTTCTCGCCATTCTAAATTTCGAAGTCGATTCAATCCTTTCAGGTTACGGTCAAGTATTCTAAGGAACTCTGCTCTGGTAATTTTCGGCGTCTCTGTGGTACCATTGTTGGATGGATCTGGAGCCGCTGTCACGGTCTGCACATTTTTTATGTCTTTATTTAGTTACGGTACTTTACTGTATTTAAAGCACACACAACACAAAAATACCTGTACGTAATTCAAATGTAAAGCAAAGGATTCGTTACAGTACCAAAATCTTAGTATAGGATCAATGGTCTTACTTGCACTTGTCCGTCTTTTTTGTAAGACCCAACTAAAAATAATTGCAATCGTCGAACCCACTTGGCACATAAAGAAGCTGCTCGCTTTAGTTTATTTATGAGAACCTCCAAACAAAACCATTCTTATTCATAAAAGATTATAATGTTTTTGTCGTAACTTAAACCCTTCTTTACTCTACTCACATCTCTATTCTTTGACATACAGAGGACAGTGGCAGATATAGATAATTTAATCCATAGTTTAAACTTGACTTATTATTTTATAGTTTATGGGTTTAAAATTGTAATTTTTATGAATATGGGGGATGAAGTTCGTTATGATTGACATCGGTTATGTGTTTACTAAGCAGACCGTACTCTTAAACGTCTTAAAATGACGTTGAGTTTCATAATTCCATTGTTGCTGATAGACACTGGACTACATAAATTACATTACGATTTTAACAAGCATAAAATTGCGTAATTACACCCATATATTTACTGCCTAGGAACCTGTACTAAGTAAATGTATTTAGGCAGTTACTTAATTTATACAGCTGTTTAATAATAAATAGTCATTAAAAACCAGATACTATTTGACGACATCATAGTCTACTTTGCTAGATACCATACTTATCGATTACATTTTAATGTTTTTAAATTATTTTTTATTTTGAGACTTACCTGTTTTACAGATATCTTACAGACATAACAATACCCAATGCCAAGCTTACCGTCGGGACTTAGATATTCTGCGCTTTGAGTGCAATAGGTCGTAGGTACTTACATTATCATCGGCAAATTGATTGTTTACTAATTCAGATATTTGGCTGTATGCACTTTTGGTGTCGTTGATTTGCTGCAAAAAATCATTTAATTATACAATTATGAAGCAGATACTTATATGTAGGGTACTTATATGTAGGTGATAATGACAATAGATAACTAATTTAATTGGTTGGTCTTCAAATAGAGAGATGTGGTGTTGGTCTCGAATCATAAATGGAAGTAATGGAACGAGCTAGTACTTACCTATAGTGTTATGTATTGTAAGTGCAAATTCTGAGAAGTAGGTAGAAGTAGGTTTAATATAGTGATTTATAAATACATAGATAATATTGGCTCATCCTGTACCCGTACGTATGTTTCTACTGCCAACGTTGATTTTATGTTAGAGTGAAAAACACCGTGTGCATGTCACTCACACACATCCTATTGTTTTAAAGTTTAGGGCTTTGATTATATATATGTCTAGATGGAGTGTCAAGACCCTGACAGCGTCGGAATTTTTTAGCGCCAATTCCTCACACTTAGCGCTTAAAACCTACCCTACAGCTTTTTGGCGCAAACAGTGTCAATTCTGTTGTCAATGGAGACGCTTGTTTTTCTATCATAAAATAACGTAATAAAAATGGCGAAATGAGCTATTAAGGTGTGTAGAAATTACAGAGGCCGATTGTATATTAATAAATATGTATCCTATCACTATGTATAAATTATAAACTTGTGTAAGACGTAGCTGTCACGCACTCATGCAAAAAAAAAACAATTGGCACGTTGATTTTTGTTTCAATATAGCGCCAGACTATCTAGATAATCTAAGGTTTAGGGTATGAAAGTGTGTTAATGATCATTCAACATTATGCTCGTAGTTAAGTATTATGTATTTTCTACAAGTATACAGACAGGGAACATTTTTAAAGTGAGCTTGAATCGCCAGCACCTATACTCAAAGAATTAGTCAATTTATAACTATAAAATGCTTTTATGTAGGTGTTAAGTCGCATCTCCGATTTTTATGAAAAAAAAATGATTTACAAAAGAAAAAAAAATACCTAGGTATTTCCCTAGCCAGGAATTGAATTTTATAGAAAAAGCCTACTGTATTATCGTACCATCCGATATTAGTTTGCTAAAATCTACCTACCAAATCCGAGAAGCAAAACGAGTGTTAATATTAAATTGGATAAATTAATCTATATTGCCAAGGATCTACTTTATTTATTTACTTACCTGTTTTACATTATGATTTTGGACTATAACGTAACTTTGAGGCTAAATAGGCCGCTTTAGTAGAATAGTGATAGATGAGAAAATGAGTCATTTTTCGAATTAGTCACAAAATAAATGTTAAAAATGATTAAAGATAGAGAAATTGCTTACAATCTTCTGGGAATTCGGGAAATGATTCTCCTTAAGAGGAATTGCTTAAAGCTGTATCTACTTACATACCTACACATATCTTCTGAATACAGCACTTATCCCTTGCATCCCAAAACTCGTATCAGCCCCCTTACCATGAACTCTTAAAACAGGACAGTTTACGATGTGGAAGCGAGACGCCGCATTACACTGCACGTAGTGGCGTCCCGCTTCCACGTGTTAAACTGTCCTGCTTTAAGAGTTCATGGTAAGGGGGCAGTATGGTGTGTGTATAGTGAATACGTACCTCTAATATTACATGGAAGATGGTTCCAAAGAATCCTCGTTTCGGAGCTACAGCAATTTTTTTACCAGTTTTAATGGCTGTTTGTCTAGCAGCTCGATCTCTTTCTATTGCCTCATCTGCTGTTGGCTGGAAAATATAAGTAGATACATATTATAAAATCTTATAATTATCTTGACATCATCTACTTATTTGAATCATTACTCCGTATGATCCCTACTTGATTATTGGCAAAGGGTATTGGCCCTTTATAGTGTCAACACATTGATGTTGTACCTATACCTACCGATGGTAAGACACAGAATTCAAAAGAGTATCAAAAGGGTAAGCACCTAGTAAGCTACCTTGCAATCGAAGCAGGCTGCATGAATACACTTTGTCACCAAGCTAAAGTTACAGGAATTTTGAGTTAGGTTACTTTCAGTCTAAGGGTGCGACGAATAATACATTAGACACTTACTGGTTGCGCACTTAAGCACGGTGATATGATGGTGATTACTAGAAATGTGACTAGGACGTAGTGCTGCATCTCAGGTGCTTTAGTGATCCTCGTTGAAAAGCTGGCCTGATTCCTGAATAAATAATTTACTATTAAGTAGGTAACTAAACTTCGTCATAGGGTTTAAATATGAAATTGCCGTTTTAACCTACTGATTTGAATTAATATTAAACCTGAATGGTGTCATATTTCATTTGTGACGTGTGACGAAAAGTGGATTCTATACGACAATCGTAAACGCAAAACGCAATGGCTGACTCCAGGTCACACGCCACAACAATGCTACCATGCGGTATGCCCCATAGAAAGGTGATGTTAACTGTTTGGTGGCCACTTCATGGTGTAATTCACTTCAGTTTCCTCAAATCCGGTTAAGCAATAACAGTAGATGTTTATCTACCTCGCAGAACTCCGAACAATGGTGGCAGAACTCGCAGCAAAACAGCCCCAACTCATCAATCGATCGTCACCATTATTGCTCCATGATAACGCAAAACCTCACACTGCTCGTGAAACAGTTTTAACATCATCGTCAATGTCAACGTCATCCTCCTTACTCGCCGAACCTTGCTTCAACCGCGTAGGTACCATTTTTTCCGCGATTACGATAATTTTTTGCATGGAAAAGAATTTTCTTCCCCGGAAGCAGTATAGAATGCCTTCAAACAGTTTGTGGAGTCCAGCCCCTTTACCATGAACACGTAGCGGCGTCTCGCTTCCACATGGTTAACTGTCCTGCTTTAAGAGTGGTGTGTAATTTTTTGCATGGTAAGGGGGCAGATCCCCAGAGAATTATCGCGAAGGTTTAAATGACCTTCCAAATACATGGCAGAAATGAATAGACAACGAGGGTAAATACTTTGAAATTTGAATAAATAAATATATTTTAATTTATCCTCAAAAAAATGATAACTTTTTCAGTACAAAACGGCAATTTTATTATTTAACCCCTAATATTTATAAGTAACTACCTACCTACCTAAATGAATATTATATACAAATAACTTCGAATTCATGTCACATCAGACATACATAGGTACCTATACATATACATATCTAATTACCTATCCAAGTCAAAAAGGTACAAAGAATGTCAATACAAGTCGTTACTCGATCTTAGTATGTTTTGATAGACTACAATACCGTACTCTAAAAACGGAATACGTAACTTAGAACTTGTTTAGAATTAATTATAATGTTATTGTTAATTTACTGCATTTTAATGACCAAGTTAGTTAAGTAGTTAAATTAGTGGCTCGTCAATGATTTTAGTAGGCAGGTAGTTACCTACTAAGCTAATAGGTACAAGTTTCAAAATAATTACCTATGTAAGTTTTATGTAGGTACCTTCATAATTATTTAAAATTCTATATTTATAGTTTATGGTATGCCGTGTGGTTTGTTCTGTATTCTGAGGCCGTGTGGTATCCGGCCTAGAATTGACCACCCCCTTTCCTCCCGTTGGTGTCGTCAGAGGCGATTAAGGGGAAATCCAGAAGATGGGCTGCGATCCCCAAGCCGCTTGCCAAGCGTGGGGATTATGGCACCCCCCCCCCCCCTTCTAAAACAGGGAGGCCTTCGTTCAACAGTGGTCGTCTTCCGACTGATGATGATTTATAGTATAATTACAATATAAGCTTTTGAATAATTATGTAAGTACATAAAAGGACATGTACAACAAGTCCTTTTCGCCATTCAGTGTAGCTGACTGGTATTGTACTGAGCTTGTGTTAACATCGAGTTCTGTTATTATAATAAGGTCGGGGAGCGGCGGGCGGCGCGCCGCCTGGGGGACAGTAATCTATAATTTTCCTACTTAGGTACCTACATATATATATTTTGTACCTAAATATACTAAAACGAGCTTTACCTACTAGTTACTATTTCGTGTAATAATACCTACCAGGACTACCTGAGATATGGATAAGCACCTAGGTTTTCGAAAGTACCTAGGTAATAAAAAAAATAAAAAAAACACGACTGCCATGACAAAAAACGAACTAAAAAGTAAAAAAAAAAAATTAATTAAAAAATTATAACCTCCTTCAAAAAACTCAAAAGTGAAAAATAATATTTTATCACTTCACTTTACATAAGCGAAGTGGAAGTCGGCGCCAAATCCCAACATCCATTAAGCGCAAAAAGAATCATGAAAATCGGTTCACCCAGTCGCAAGTTATGAGGTAACAAACATAAAAAAAAAATACAGTCGAATTGATAACCTCCTCCTTTTTTTGAAGTCGGTTAAAAACAAGTTCCAACGCAGTCGTGTTTTTTTTGTTATGGCAGTCGTGTTTTTTATTTTTTTAATTATATTTTTTATTTGTTTCATTTTTCTATAGACTATGTTACTATATACATACATACATGAACCCTGAAAACATTACACTCCTTTTTTTGGGCAGTCGTGTAAAAAACCCAAGCAACAAAAAGGCTTGTATTGTAATTCCTGAACCACTTGCTTCCATAATATCTTATATTGTACATAGTAGTAGGATGTCTACATAATGCTTGAGAAAATTACCTCCGTCATTATCATTACACTATCGCTCGCAACAACTGCTGACGCAAACGTGTCTACCTACTGTCCTAGTGGTAGCGGTAGACTCAACAAGACTCCGATACCCATACAAAATGTGGACTTTCAAGACTAATGAAGCAATTCTGAACTTATTAATTTTACTCTTAGCTGCACGAAACGTGGCCCTATGGTATCTACCTAATTTTAAGAAAATGTCATGCACCTACGAAAAATTGCATAATCATGTGAGTGCCTAAACCTAACAATAATTATACAAGCGGTCAGCAGGGCAAAAGATTACCACTACTGGCCATGATGGTGCCCAGTAAGAGACATGCTTTAAGAAATATATAATGTACCGAGGTGTCTTCGATCAATTTCTTTCGTAATACAGAAATGCGGAAAAACTAGAACCCGCCTTACAAGATCTACTTCGACGTCGCGCGTCGTCGGCACGAAATAGGACTGAAGACACGTCTGTCTGTGTTGAATGCAATAACTCGACAGCTAGGTACAGGAAATAATAAGGTGTGATGTTGATAACTCATAAGATCTAAATAATCATTACATACATACGTATGAATAAAATTGGAGTGTTTGTCTGTAACATCAAAATAACGAGCCTTTTACTCAATGCTTGATAGTACCTATACGCGATACACATAACAAAAATCCAATTCAATTTTTTTTGTCTGTCTGTCTGTCTGTTGCGAAACGGCTGGACCGATTTTGACGGTACTTTTACTGGCTGACGGTCCAGGGTCTAATAAATGTTACTTTGAAATCAAAAATATTTAGGGTACCACGGGAAAATTAATAGCGGGAGATAGCTTTTTCGCGAGCACAAGCTAGTTAGCTAAGTACATGAATACAATGAAGCGGGCCATGGAATTTTTTGTTATGTTTTATAGATAGGTAGGTACATACAGGTTACAGGGGCAGCATTTAATATTTTCTTGGCAGCGTAACCACGTGCCTACTTGAGATTTAATCGGCATTAAAGTTTCTTTAAAGAATATTTCTAGAATATGCAAAAGGTTGTTTAAGAACCTCGAATCTGCATCCGTAGCTGAAAAGCTCCGCTCGCATCCATGCCCAAACGTGCACATGCAAGTGACCACAAGTGGCCGAGGACCGCGGACATTTCTAAGTTAGATCGTATTCTTGCAAAATTGTTACCTATCGTTTTAAAAGTAGTAACTTTGTAATAGGGAACATGCATGTGATTCGATGCATTTAAATTTGTGAATGTAAATGATAGAATTGGGAGCCCAAAATTGACTCTGCGATGATTTTTCAGAAAACGTGTTGCAGGAGATTGATCACCATATAGCAATTAAGTTATTTTTTGTAAATCTATTAGCTTATGTGTCAATGCGAAAGATTGTTCTACATTTTACATGTACATTCTGTGTACTAAATATCGGGAATTTGTCAATAAAACAAAAAATACAAATTATTCATCAAAATTTATTTTATCGCCTTCAAACGTTTTCCTCGAAGTGTGTGTGATGGTGCATTATCATGGTGCAGCATCCATGAGTTGTGTTGCCACAAATCTGGACGTTTTCGGCGGATTCTCTCACGCAAACGCTTCATGACGCCTAAATAATATTCTTTATTCACTGTTTCTCCCTCTGGATGGAATTCGGAGTGAACCACACTCTCAGACTCATACGTCGATTTTCGAGCACTAGCTTCTTGATTCTGTCGATGTTTTCTTTGGTCGTAGCGGTTGAAGGTCTACCAGAACGAGGCAAGTCTACTACTACTTCTCGGCCTTCTTTAAAAGCCTTATACCATTCATAAGCCCTTGTTTTCGATATACACGATTCGCCGTAGGTATTTCGCAACATTTTTAGTGATTCACCACATGAAATATCATTCGAAACACAAAATTTAAGGCACACTCTTTGTTCAACAATATTTTCCATTGTAAAAATCGCCGTGAACTCAACTCAAAACTATGACCAACAAAAAGTGTAGTTTAAAACAAATAAATGACAGATCCCGCTCAAACTTTGCGCGCTAAATCAGTACAGTGCTACCAACATGCAGTAAAAAAATTAGAACGACCTCTTTTACGCGGGTCTTTTTATTGACATATTCCCGATACTTTTTACACAGAGTAGTATATATATAAATTCGTAAATACTACCTAAGATGGTAAAATAGGCGTCCGAAATCTTAGAAAACTGCGTAAAAATGTAAAATGGCTCTTAATAATCTCCGATAAAAAAATTACATGCATATTCCCTATTATTGTTTTGGTTATTCAGTATATTCAGACACGTTCTATAGGAATTAGGTAGGTGGTAGAATAATAACTATTATCCCTGTAATCCTAGCAATAACTTCTATCTAATATCATAGGTAAGTAGCTAATAGCTATGCTAATAGTTAGGTAGCTATCTACAGGGTCATTTTAAATAGAAATAAGAACTGCGTCCTCCGGTAGTTATCTACTTAATTAAAATATTTATTTATGAATCTGACCCCTTAGACAAGTGGCAAAACGCTTGACGAATAGAAATAGAATAGAATGAAAAATGTATGGGAAAGACACATGTCATCGATAATGTCGAAAATCGAATCATTATGTCAATCCCATACAGTTATAATTCTATTCTATTTTTATTCGTCAAGCGTTTTGCCACTTGTCTAAGGGGACAGAAAAGATATTCTTTACTATTTTAGGTAAAAGTAGTTACGAATATTGTTTACATCACACTAATATTATAAAGCCGAAAGCTTGTGTGTGTTACAAACACACTGCCGTTTGCTGTACGCTTAAACGGCTGAACCGATTTTGGTCAAATTTGGTATGGAGGTAGATGGTACCCTGGATTTACACATAGGCTACTTTTTATACCGAAAAAATGTAGCGGGTAAAACCGCAGGGCCCAGTTAGAAGACTAATAAAGGAAGGTAACCTACTCCTTATCCCTCGCATTAATAAACGAGGATAATACCTGCATAACTTAAACCCGTATACGAGTGTATTTATTGTATATTACATCTATCGACATCATTATTCTTCCGACAACATGCAAGCGACTGTGACAGGTATAGTCAGTGCCGTAAATAGGGCGGTGCCAGCGGTGCGCAGGGCGCAGACCCTCGAGGGGCGCAGAAATGACAAGACCAGGACCACAAACAACAAACAAGGGCGTTTTTAAAAAAGCTCGCACCGGGCGGCCGTGATTTTTTGAAGGTTATAATTTTTTTATTTCACGGGTTTAAGTGGCGTCTAGGAGTCTTCCGCCCTAGACTTTTGTAAGACTAGTATTTGAAATCCTTACAAGAAGCCCTTTCAAACGATACCTCACACGATATATTTAATC
This sequence comes from Abrostola tripartita, assembly GCA_905340225.1. Lineage (NCBI taxonomy): Eukaryota > Metazoa > Arthropoda > Insecta > Lepidoptera > Noctuidae > Abrostola > Abrostola tripartita. The sequence continues at coordinate 8,232,364 of HG996487.1, read as the reverse complement.
TAGCAAAGTGTTAGGAGGGGGTTAACGCACCCTTCCATTTCGGCCTACCCAAATGTCCTTCAGATGGTACGAGACGGGGCGTCTGTGAGGACAGGTCGACTCAAACTCGCCGAGGTGCTTTCCTAAAAAGTCCTCTTCCCAGACCACCTAAACTTGGACTTTAAAAGAGACATTGACTCCTGAGTTTGTTTCGGTATTTCTTCACAGAGGCAGTCAGTTAGGAAATGCCGACACCACCATTCTAAATAGTTTACAAAAAATGACGTGTAAAAGTAAATAAATCTCCCCCTCTTCCTTGTTAGTGGTCAGTCATCGACTACAACTTAAGCAATAGGTATCACTTGTTACGACCGTTCTGCTATGATCTTATAAGGAGTTCATTATTAGGTCATGACAAAATTTCTAGGGGAATAATCGGAGTGTAGATATGTTCCATCCCATGAAAAAACAAATACCAATCGGTTTATAAAAAAACCTCCTTTTTTTGAAGTCGGATATAACTGATGTGAATGTTAAATTCAACAACTTCGCCACGTAAATGGGTTTCAAGGTCTCATTTATTAAAGAAATAGAATGTACATTCTCATAACGTTGTACATATCGTTTTATATGTGTACAGCGAGGACTTTTAGAAATAAATAAGTGTATAGTAATAGTGCCTACTAGAGGTGATATTAATTTTTACTGTCCGAAGTAAGAAATATGCATCCTTTGTGCGGTGTCGATGGCATTCGAGCTGTAGGCTATCTAGTCCCATACTGTCTTATTTAGAAAAAATAAAAGCATACAGAATATATATTTGTATAAGTAATACCACGGTATAGTTACTTGAATAGCTAATCCATATATAGTTATGATTTATGACATTTATGACCGACGAAACGGACTACTTAGGTACCTAGTAGTAGAAGGTACTTACCTATTCCTGTTATTTTTAGGAAACAATATTAACTTAAGAAGGTACTTAGGTACCTAACCATTAAAAATGATGACATGATTGTGTTGTGAAATCACTGTATTGAAAAGCATGCATACGATTACTTATTAACTACTTAGTTAAGTACATCGACGAATGTATAATGTATCGTCTATCTAAGGGTAAAAACTGTGCCTAAGTGTATTGGTATTTTTTTATATAGGTACTAGAAACGCTGGTAATTTTTCTGCACCTTCGAATTCTAGCATCATAGTAAAATTATCAGTTACAAAAATGTACCCCGTCAAGGAATTATATACGCAGTCCGTACTGGTTACTCCAATCTAAACCAATGTGGGCCAATATTATTTAATTTATTATGTTCTAAGTCCCTAGTGTAAATTTAGCTAGCATCTAAATTACACTATAAGACCAGAGCCGAGTAACATTATCTTTAGCACAAGCAAAAATCATTCGCGGTCATGTAAGCAACAAGTAATAAATTACAAAATCGCATAGGTATTTAACATTACACTACCTCAAAACCTTGAATCTATACACGTCACAAATGTCACAACATTCTACCACAAGATAAGTTGCAACAGCTACCTATCTTGTTATTGTGTATAAAAGCTTCTTACTCGCTTATAAATAAATGGAATGTCAATATTCCGCCAACCGTCCCTAGTACTAGTTCCGCCGACCCGGGGCCGAGCCTAAATTTATTAGTAGTAGTATAAATCTAAACCGACCCTAAATAAACCATTCAGATGCAGCCGTCCCTTTTAAGTTAGGCAGCGATGTGCAAAGTCGAGGTTCGAGGCCCGCAGGGGACGCCCTTTGTCACATTCGCTTAAATTTTTGTAGTACAGCCTTGGCTGGAGGCTCTTGGGTCTCGCCAAAAAGTCCAGTAAAGCAGGTAAAGCCTCCCTGAGGCTGCCTGCGGCAAACCATACAAAAATAAATTTAAAAAAGTAAGTAAATGGGTACCTAGGTACGTAGACTAGCTGGCTAAATGACCAAGGCCAGAATAACACCTTCCCAGTGCATTGACCACAAATGGTGCACGGGTACAGCTGCTTAGGCAACTATTGTATCTGCTTCAAAACTTCAGTTAGCATACTTTTGTCAATATTCAACTTTAGAGTACCTTCAAAGACATACGATACGATAATTACGGCACTGTTAATATTTCAACAAATTCATTAATGTTTTTCTACGTACACAAACGCACCGTTGTCGGCGTACACTTTATTGTAAAATACTATTTAAATTCTACAATGATATCTAGCAAAACACACACACAGAACTGCCTATAAGTTCACCGTTCAACACGTATCCTAAAATAGATCACTATAGCTTTTAAGTTTTAGCATGTTTTACGTAATAAATACATTTACCTAACAACACGATGTGCACGTTGGAGTTAGGCGAGCCGCTTGCGCACCGGCTCCGTTGAATAAGCAGACGAGTGCACTGTGTAGCACGGTGTTCACACTAACCGCGCGAAGCCCGCGCACAAGTATCATTGAGGCCAAGGCCAACGCAGGCACTGATTGCGAAGCAGTTATTTGTTATGTCAGCTTGTGTTCTACTTATGCAATGTTACCCCACCATTACGGTGCAGTTCGATGGCCCAGTGATTCTACTTAATATTCGGTTGTGCTACCAAATTAGTGATTTTAATGATAACTTTGTATAATGACCTGGCGAAATGTAGGTGTACTATACAAGTCTGCCTATCTCTTCGGTAAACACAGGCGTAATATTATGTCAGAATAACCTGGCTTCTGGCACTGACTCTATGTGTCGTCATAATTTAATACGTAATAGTTGATTCTTGTCATTTAATTGATATTTTAACCGACTTCAAAAAAGGAGGTTCTCAATTCGGCTGTATTTTTTTGTTACCTCATAACTCCGTCGTTTATGAACTGATTTGCAAAATTATTTTTTCATTTGTTAGGATTGAAATGTTGTCAATGGAACCAATCTGGATAATTATGAACTTCCAAGATATGGAGCGGAACTCCTCATAAGACCATAGCAGAACGTCATCGTGACAAGTAATACTGCTATGTTTATAATTAATATATAATTTGGTCGTGTGCCTGATGACTACCTGCTGACAAATACATTTTCATGATAAGCGTGACCGAATTGTAACCAAGGGTTGGCTCCAGACGAAGGAACTCCTCAATGGTTAACAGTATAGACTCAACATTTTGTACACACATTTAACCATGATAGCTCTACCTAAAATTCACCATGATCTTAACACCACCCTCACGGTTGCCTCCAGACGAGGGAACTCATCAACGGTCAACAGTAGTGACTCAACATTTTATATGCACATTTAACTATAATATCTCGTTCTAAAGTTCACCATGATTTAAACACTATCCCCATGGTTAACTTCAGACGAAGGAACTCCTCAAATTTCCTCGGCGCAGGCACGTAATTAAGTATACACATGCTGGCGCTCATGTCGAATTTTGCAAGAGTCAATAGGCCCGCCATCTTGAAATTCATAATGGGTGGAATATTCGAAAAAAAAAAGTCAAGCTTATTGCAATGTACTACAATACACTTAGATTCGTAGAAAACTGAAGATCCATTATCCACCATAACATTAATAATATCGCCCTACCAGCATACCGGTATCATGTGTAAATGTGGGAAATTTGGTTTTCACAAACTTGCCACACTTGCAAAATGGCGAATTTTATTTTTTTATATTCCAATATTTGCAATAATTCATTATTCCAGAACTAATGATAATTTATTTAACATACGGGTGATAGGATACATATTTATTAATATTCAATCGGCCTCTGTAATTTCTACACACCATAATAGCCCATTTCGCCATTTTTATTACGTTATTTTATGATAGAAAAACAAGCGTCTCCATTGACAACACAATTGACACTGTTGGCTTTTGGCGCCAATTGTGAGGAATAGGCGCTAAAAAATACCGACGCTGTCAGGGTCTTGACACTCCATCTAGACATATATATAATCAAAGGGGTACATTACAAAATAATTTATTCTAAGTCTCAAGTTTCTTGGTATTGAAATTTTAGCTATAAACTACAGCAGGTAATTCGCAATTAGACCCTGATGAACTGCTCGTACTCCATACCTACACTTTCATTCATGATTAGGGAGTGTAGTAGTTGATTTCCATGAGTTTAATAAAATCTAATTTAATATCTACTAAATAAAAATATATACACATGCGTTGCCATGACAACCTTAGAATTATACATCAAATAACGTTATGGAACCGATAAACGGCACAGATTGGTCGGTTAAAACAAACTTAGTATTATACCGAGTTCATATGAAAGAACGATATTGTTCAGAAACCCAATTATGTGACTTATCAAACCAATAGCGCTAATGGATACATAAACTCCCGATAAAAGGTGTTCAGAAACCGGGCATAAGTCATCTGTAACATATTCAAACGTATAAAATACGTAATAATACGCTATACGTAAGCCTATAAAATACCCTGACTACAACAGATACCATCTAGTTGCATAAATTAGGCAATACAATTGTTTAATTCAAACTTTTTTTTTTAATAATCAAAATAAAAAACTTAACTTTAACATACCGTGATACCGACTTTAACAGTCGGGAGCCATTATTGAGAAGAATTGAGCCGGTCGAGATTTCTAATACGTAGCTCCCGACCTCTCAAGTAGCTATGTTATAACTAAGGGGGGTGGTGGAGGGAGGGTATGAAGGAGAGCCATCTCATATGGGAGGAAAGTAAAAGTGCCCAGCTCAAAACAGTAAGAGTTCAAAAACCCTCTTCAATGGCGCTAACGTAGGCAATTGGTATAAATGTAGCAGTTTTTAACGGATTAAAGTATGCTGACAGCTGAGTTAATAGAAAAATTTAAAAGACTGTGGTATTACTTTATTATGATAATAAAATGCTTGAAGACATAAATTCTTTGATATCTTATATAATTCTTCTGTACGTGTGTTTGTCACTGACTATTTCTTCCTAAACGGTTGGACCGATTTGATTCCCGGATGGTTTGAAAACAAAATTGGACCCGGTAGGTAGCGCTGCTTTTCTGAGCAGCCCCCATAGACAAGTGGCAAAACGCTTGACGAATAGAAATAGTATAGAATGATGTTTGTGGATAACATCATGTTTCGACTATGTTATTGATGACATGTGTCATCCCCATACATTTTTCATTCTATTCCATTTCTATTCGTCAAGCGTTTTGCCACTTGTCTAAGGGGTCAGCCCCCTTACCATGAACTCATAAAGCAGGACAGTTTAAGACGTGGAAGCGAGACACCGCTACGTGCAGGAATATTTTTTTTCTTTAAATTTGTTTATGCAATACCCCCATTTTTTTATGTACTTTTTTTTTTAATTATACATGCTTTATGAAATAATAGACAAACAATTGATTATGTATGTACCTAGGTTTTTATTTTATTCTTATTTTGAATGTAACCTCTTAACAAGCCGTGGGACCGCGGCTCCGTCTCTCGATGACCGGACGGGCGACGTCAGGCCACGGCAGGCTACATCGGATGCGACGGTTCCCACGGCCTGTCAGCCTGCCCTGGCCTGTCGATCAACAGGCCGTGCGACCGCAGCTTTATTAGGCACATTTTAGCGGACACTTTCGTACACAGAAATGGTCTTCCTTACCTCGACCCTCTATAGTTATTACTTTACAAATTCTAGACTATGGCACTTGTTCTTTTTGTTTCAGTTTTTGAAGTCAGGTTTCGTTGATTTTTAAATTATCTTTTTTTTATTTTACATTTTTTAGTTAGGATTTAAGATTAAGACAAAACGATCGACGTAAGAATCATCAAAATCAGTCGACGCATTTGGTTTCTAGAGTACCACAAGGGTTCGAACATAAATAGGCTGATAAACACAGTACCCTTCTTTGCGTCGCGCAGTCGTGTAAAAAGAACCACGAATTTCATGGTTCAAGTAGGTTCAGTAGGATTTTATAAAACGTAAAAATATATTTTTTTATATCGTATTATTTATTTACTTTATGTCAATTAACAAAATTTTATTTCAGCCGAATAAAAACATACATACTTCATCGTTACAGATGAAATAAAACTAGATAAGTATTTAACGATGAATATGAGTAACTAATTGCGTGCATGATCATGATCCCGGTACTATTATGTTTTTATTATTTTAAAGAAGGCTCACAGATTAATAACATGATTTAGTATATAAATGGACAAATGCTATTAACAAGCCTCCACAAAAAATAGTTAGCCGTTAGATTACTCTAAAATAGCCGGATTATTTAGGAAACATTCTGCGGGCCCACGCACGTTATCAAAATATTGATATGACCATACCTACTTACCAACTACTTAAATGCATCTTGTCAACTGTTGTTCTAAGTCTCAAACGTTGTCTTACTCGATGCGCCATGCCGTTGCACTGCACATTTAAAGTACGAATACAAATATTTTACAAACCACAAATCTAGAATATCTAGGTAGCAACAGTAGGTAATATTGTTATATTCTTTGCAAATCATGACACTATTCGGATGCAAAGTGACTAATCACAATTTGCCAAATATAACTTTACATACCATACTAAACGTCTATTTCACCAGCAAGTAGTAAAATACGATCGTACTTAAAACAAACATTCATATTTTACCTTAGGTAAAACTACTGCATGCACATTTTAATTAATTAAGAGGTTACTAATTCCATCTTCCTATATTTTTTTCTCAGTGTTGACACAGGATCTTTAAATAATATGGGATCCAATCTAAGTACAGAACGCATAAGTGGCATGTAACCCCAAGCAGTAGCGAATGTGTTGAGGCAAGATTGTCTTTGCACAAAGTGCTCTGGATCACTCCAAGATGATCTGTAAATGTAAACATAATTATATTATATTTACATAGAATATATACCAACATATGAACATAGTATAATAATAAGCAAATTATGAATTTAAAGATCAATACTTGTAAACGAATTAAGATAGCATATATTATGTACTTATAACGATGATGAGCAGTCTTATAGCGGCGACGTTGAGCAAGCTTCAGCGGCGGGCGGCGGGTGAGATGCGCTACGAGGCAGTTCAGCAGGATGTCCTCGCAGTTGCTTGTGCGGCGCACGGCCAGGCGCAGCGCGGGCGCGGCCGCCGCGTACTGCGCCAGCGCCGCGCGGTGCACCAGCGCCGCGCCCGGCAGCACCATGGAGTACGCCGCGCCCCAGCGGCTGCTGTAGCCCCACGCGCCCTGCGGATGTTCGGACTACAGTGCGGCATACAGCACTAGGCCTAGGCTACGAGTTTAGAACTCATCATATAGCAGTGTTTAGTAAACATTGTCTCCTTTATTCTGAAATAAAATTTCCACGGCATATCAAAGAATAGAGATGTCAACAATAGACTTAAACAGGGTTAAGTTAATACAGGTATTATCCTCGTTTATAAGAGGGTGTAAGTCGATGTTTTTTTTTTTTTAAAGACGTCGCCCCACACTTGCAATTTCTCCTGTATCGTAGGTGCGCTTCACGAACATGAAATATCATATACACAAACACCCAGCCTCGGGACAAACATCTGTGGTCCGTACAAATATTTGCCCCGTGCGGGAATCGAACCCGTAACCCTTAGCGCAGCAGTCCAATCGCTTAGCCACTGCGCCAATCAGGTCGTCAACTACATTGACAATAAGTAGCTGATATAATTGATATTTGTAAGGTTAATTTGAGAGTGTCAGTGACAAATCATGGGGAACCTGAGTACTTCGACCACATGTATAATAAATAATTAAATACAGCATTATAGTTAGATCGTTTAAAGCAGTAGTTCCCAAACTTATTTTTCTCGTGCACCACTTTCAAAATTAAACTGGTGTCGGTGGACCCCCTGCTGCTACATTCCTACCACATTGTTAAAGTCGACAAAAAATAAAAATTGTGTCGCTTCTGAGTTCCGTCCCTATATTCTGATAGGTTAAAATTTTAAATTTTAAATAAAAACGAAAAATGGTACATTTTATAACATTTTATTAATTAAAAGAAAAGAATTACAAAAAAATAATAATAAGGTAATACTTATAGGTTGTGGACATAATTTTAATTAATGGGAAGGATGTATTTGATGGAGTGTCAGCAAACGATCAATGTTTGGCTTTATTTTTGTGAGCAATAACCGCAAATCCCCCCGCTCTGTGATGTTTAGTTTGCTCCTTTTTTTTGTTAAGAGGTTTGTAACGGCACTAAAACTTCTTTCGACAAGGTATGATGAGGGAAAAGCTATCAAAAATTTCCTTGCGATTTCCCACAGTCCAGGATATTTTTCGTGTATTTCTGCTTGCAGCCAAAATGTTTGGTAGCCTTTTCTAAATTTCACCTTCAGCTCCTCATTGGTGCTTAGCTCAAGCAGCTCCTCTTGTAATAATACATTGGCCACTTCAGTTTCATCAAATGGATTTACGATCCATGGTGGTATATCCATCGTCAGCATATCTTCAAACCTGGTTTTGAAGTCATCATGCAGGGCACTTAAATGTTGACTGTAGGTATGGATATCCTCATCAATAGTTTCTACCTGCGACAAGTTTGGAAATTGAGATAATTCGCGCCGACTAATGTTTTGCTTCATAAATTTCAATTTCCCAAGAAAAGCCGAAATTATCCCCTTTGTTTTTATTAAATTCAGGCTGTCCCCTTGTAACTGCAAGTTAATATCATTAAATTTTTTAAACAAATCTGTCAAATACGCAATGTCTCCTTTGAATTTGATCAAGTTTTCTTTTAAATCTGGATCTCTACTTTCTAAGAACTCTAATACGGAATCGAAAACAGAGTAAAATCTCGTTAAGCATGCACCTTTCGACAACCAGCGTACTTCAGTATGTAAGAGCAGTCGTTGGAAGTCTTCGTCATTTTCGTCGCACAATTGAGCAAATAAACGCGTATTCAATGCATTGCTTCTAATTTTGTTGACAGCGTTTATTATAAAATGAAGAGATTGGTTCAACCTGTCACTTAAATGTTTCGCCACAAGATGTTGTCGGTGGATTACGCAATGAATAGCTGTAAGTCCTGGTATAATTCTTTTGAGATGACTTATAAACCCACGATATCGCCCTACCATTGCAGGAGCTCCGTCTGTTGCCACTGAAATAATGTTTGTAAATGGAATCGATTTTTCCGTAAAAAAATTACTCAGGACATTAAATATTGATTCGCCTTTAGTGTCAGTCTCCAAAGTTCTGGCAAATAGCAATTCTTCGTGAATTTCTTCCTCCATGATAAATCGGAGATATGCTAATAATAATGCTTCATTACCGGGTAACGTTGACTCGTCCAGTTGTATAGAAAAATGACTTTTTTGCAGATGATTGCACAAAAAACTTTCGATGTCAGAGCTCATTTCATCAATGCGTCTTTGTACAGTATTGTTACTTAATGGAATTCTTTTTAGTACGTCAAATGGAGATTTGTGCAAAACAGTTTTTAAAACCTCTTCAACAGCGGGTAAAATTAATTGTTCTCCGATAGTGTGCGGTTTTCCAGATTTTGCTATTAGTAATGAGATATTGTAAGATGCCCGCAAGCCATCATCGTTACTTTGAGATGTTGAAGCGAACATGCTGTGCATGGTGGGTCTCTTTTCATATTTTTCCTTCAATGTTTGAAAATATTTTAAATCTTTACCCATTTTATCAGTATGACACCTTTTTAGATGATCTTCGAGCTTTGATGGTTTCATAGAGTCATTGCTTAAAACTTTATTGCATATTAGGCACATGGGCAAGTGTTTATCTGCCTCTGATGGAACAAAACCATATTTCAAATAATCGACACTGTATTGTCGACATTTTTTCTTTGCTGTAGCCATGTTTTGTATCAGTTACCTTCCCTGTAAAAAAAAATGTTATAGTAACCAAGTTTTTATTTGAATATAGGTAGCACAACGCAGCCTTTGTCAGCTTTATATTATTATGATTATCATTATATTGAAAAAGTATTACGGCTTGTAAAGGGACCAACTAATAAACCGCTAAGACAAGTACAGACTTTTTCACGAAGCGATATCAATGTTAAATACCTAATTTACCACAATTTTTTAATAGTAGAAATAAAAATTAGTTTACTCAGTATCGAATATTGATCATATTTGTGTAGGAAAAAATAAAAGTCGAAATCCCAAATTGACCAAAAAAGTGACCATAAAAACAATAACTAAAATTTCATTAAATCAATGAGTTCACGCGCTAGTAGTTTTATAAAACAGTAATTGCTCTGCAATATTGATTTTTCGGCCTTTTTAGAGAGGCAGTCCTCTCGTGAAAAAACAATTGAATAAAACGTGCTGTGTTTGTCTTCAAATCGAAAGAGGACAATTAAAATATCTGTAAGTTACTAAGTTAGCTATATACAATGTGTCCGAGCGATAAGACCGCCCGGCGTTTTTTGAATATTTGTACGAAATCATTAATAATTATATTTACATTTGTGACTTAGCGGCCTTAGTGATTTTATATAAGTAATTTTTTTACTACATTTTAGTTTTGTCTAATGATTTTAATTGATAAATTATGATGTCGGCTAGTCAGTAAACAAAAATAATGGAAAAAGATGAACAAACTTAGGAAATATCGTAAAAAAACTGCAGCACGTCACGCGTCTTTACTTAATTTAATTTTGTACAAATATTCTAAATACGCCGGGCGGTCACTTATCCCTAGGACACATTGTATACAAGCATTTGTTATCAACCGACCAGTACACGAAACAAAATACTTAAGAACTAGGTACAACAAAAAAAAGGTACGTACTTACTTTTCTCCGGCACTAGGAACACTAATATAAATTTTCTCACACCTTCTTTTTCGAAATTCCGGAAACAAATAAATGAGCATGCCTTTGGCATCGAGTATTTATAGTCTTGATCAAGATCATGTCTAAACAAGCACTAAGCATTGTCGGACGGATTGCGCTTTGCAAGTCTGTACACGAAATTGTAATATCGAATACGCAAGTTTGGACAAGTAAGAGTCGCTTGCCAGATTAAAATGTTATCTGCTTAGTTAGGTACTTAAAACAATATAGGTAGGCCCTTATAAAAACTATATGCAGATAAATTTTCGTGGACCCCTATTAACATCTTATGGACCCCCATTTTTTATTGACGCCTACGTAGACCCCCAGCAAGGCTCCCGTGGACCCCTGGGGGTCCACCTGGACCACTTTGGGAATCACTGGTTTAAAGTATAGCATATAATGTCGTGTAACAAAGTTAATAAAATTAACCTTTGCCTCGTCCCAAAAGTGAGTGCGAGCTGGATAGCCCACTATTCGCTCGGGAAAATGTTGCCACACGCGGAAAGCAAAATCCAATTCTTCAGCTAGTAGTGGTGCATCACCATCCAGAGAAAATACCGCCGCTGTAGGTACAGCCCACAGCGGTTGCCATCTCGCCGAAACTCCTTCCCTAAAATTATTTTAGATAATTTCTAATTATAACTAGTATTTTATTAGTACTTTTTAATACACATATTTAAAATTGGAGTGTCAAAAATAACAGCTAATATTTTCAAAATTAAAAGTAGCCTAAGTTACAGTGAAAGTCCTGTGAAAATTGGTCCATTGGTTTCGGAGATTAGTTAGAACAAACAGACAGACAAAATAAAGAATTGCATTTTTGTTAGGTGTATCTACTATTATCATATGCATTAAGTAAAAACCTGTTATTTTGATGTTACAAACAGACACTAATTTTATTTATGTGTATTAATTATATTACCCAGGATAGTGAGTAGTGGCGTCGACTACCAGCACGGGTAGCGGCTCGCGCGCGTCACCTGCTACGCGCGTCAAGGACTTTAGCGAAGGTGCGGCACGTTCACTGTCCCATACTAAAACGACCTGCATGTAACAATAAGCTGTGATAGGTATAATATTATTTTATTCAAGCTTAGTCATATTTGATTAACATTTTACCTTTTCACAAAATTCACTGGTTGCTATATTAGCAAGCAGTTTGTGTAGTGCTGGTGATGTGGCTTGAACATATAATAAAGCGGTATACATGTTACCCGGTGTAGCAGGTGGCACCGCTAGAGGTAAGGACGGTGCGGGTAGAGGGGCGAGGGGAGCGGACGGGCAGGGGGGAGCTTGGAGTATGGGGGCTACGATGGGTAAATGAGTTCGGGAGTCTCCGTAAGTGGCTAACGTTCCCAGGGCACCAGGAGATGCATTCCAAATTAAAGTTTCTCGTTGTTTCGAGGATCTGTGTTCCAAAACACGTTCCAATAAAATCTGAAAGATGATAAAATTGTTTATTTTATTACAATGAGTTCATGTGATTTGTATAGGTATATAATATTTACCTCTATAGTGGTAAAAACTATTTTCTCAATTGAAGAAAAATACTGCTCCCATAGAAATTGTGTTTGTTGCCGTAGAGCAAGGATGCGCTCAGGCGAGACCGAGCGCACGAGCTCGGGTACCTTGATTGTAAAAAAGTAGTTAAATGAAAAATACAATGACGCCAATTGTTAATTTTTAAGTTACCCTATTATCATAGATATATTTCTACGGAAAATACAGGCGGAATTTTGTTGTCATATATATTATTCAAAAGGTAAACAAACCAGCCTTTTCGAATTGGATGCTTTGTAAATATTTAGCAATTTGGACACAAATTAACTTTCTAAGTAGAAACTCGATTTGTAATTCTATACCTGTAATAGGAGTCTTTCATCTGCCCAGATAACACTGCGACGCCAGTCAATGCGTTCATCAAAAGGCAACCGCCAACCATTACTTAATAACACAGGAATGCATCCTGCTGCTAATGCCTCAAGAAAACGGTATGAGCCAAGACGTCGACCTCGTGCCACAAGGCAGAATGTTGAGTTGGCTAATAACTGTTCATAGTCAAATCTGAAAAAAGGAATATTACACCTTGTATTTGATGTTAATGCCTATAATCAAAGGCCAAAGAATTAAATGATTTGGAAGATAATGTCTCTTAAACTAACAAATGGGGAATAGTGATGTTTTAAATTGCCTGGTACTTGCAACAGCTGTAAATAAAGTTTTTTACCTCCTTTATTATTATTCACTAACATACGAGAAATAAAGAAATAATTAAAAGTCTAGTTACAACAACAACATTTTAAATATATTATGTAATGCAGAACCATCAAACCAGTTTACTGTGTTTTGCAAAAAATATTATTACATATATGTAAACCCCATTCATAAAAACGAAAATTTTAAACTATGGATTAAATTTTTCCCATCACTGTTGTTGGCATATTAAATATATCACAATCAATCAAAAAATCTAAAAGTCAATAGTCCCATGTAGGGTTTTAGTTGAGACATGTATTGTCATAGTTTATAAACAAGAGAAATTATGATAAAATTAAATTAAAACATGGGAATTGAGCGAGCCCATTTATAATTTTGAATTGATGTTTCAACTGAGTTCGACCGACCATAGTCACAAGCAGACTGCTTCCCATCTTGTAATTTAGTTTTATTATAATCATGCAATGTAATAGTTTAAAAGATAGTAAAAGGAATTATTCCATACTTATCATATTCTCTGTTGTCTTCATCACATCTTTCATCCCGTAAATCTTTCCAAGACTTTCCATGACGACAGGTTGTCACCAAAATAAGATGATTACCATCATGCAGATGCCAGAGGGAATTTCTTGTTTCACTTCCAATTCCATGTACATATCTCTTCCCTTTAAATGCTAGCAAATGTCTACGAGGAGCTGGGAAAGGATTGCTGGTAGCAGCAGGGGGAACACCACCACGCTCTGGATGTTCTTTGTGAAACAATGGCAATGAAACATCAAATCCATCCCTAAATATTGTTTCTGAGGCACTAGCTCTTGCCAGAATTGCTTCTCCAGGATCAAATCCAAGTGCATCCTCAGCATAATCTGGCCATGTGCCAGCATATAAATTAAAAATAAGATGATTTCGTCCATTCTTCCAATAAGGTAAATGAGCGAGACGTGTTGCCACATCTTGGACATGCTCAGGTGAAAGAGGGTCAGCATCTAATGTATCTATTGCAGGCACAAAAAAGCAGGCTTCATTAGGGTCTCTTGTTGCATATCGTGATTCCCGAATTACAGATAATACTTTTCGATATGATGCACTTACTGCTCCATCACTAGGATAAACATAAACCTTTGGATCTTTTCCACATTTTGTAAAATCAAAGCAAGTGTCCATTCGGCAAGGAATTGTGCCAGTTGTTAATTTTATGTGTGGTTGAGAAGGTAGCTCTGACAAATCCTCTAAAGTAGCGAAGCTTGGCAGTTCATTAAGTCGACTTTTGGTTCGTTCCGACTTCCAGAGATAGGTGCCATAATAACAATAACAATAAATAATAAATACAAACGATGTAAATAGCAGAATAAATCGTTTCTTTGCTTGCATTTTATCACTTCCTGATAGAAAAACATTAAATTACTTGTTTTAGATGTTTAATTCAGTTCAAAATTCATCCTAGTTTTAAATAACTGTGATAAATTATCACTTGCCTAAAAATTATTTTAAAAATACAGGATAACAACATAGGTAGCGAGAGACATTTCTATTTTCCGTCAAAGTCTTCTCTTTGAGTCAAAGAGAATATAAATCACTTTCCGTCCCCGAACCTCAGCCGGTCAGCCCCAAACGATTTGTTTTTTTTCTTCTTGTGGCAATTGAGTCGGGCTTCCAACTATTCTGCCAGATTCAAGTTAAAACTGCAACGTTTGCAGTTAGACATTTTTGTGGGTCTATTTTTATTTAATCGTTATTAAAACCTTAAGAGCCACAATTTAATATTATTTTGTCTGATCAATTTAGAGAGAGTTTTTATAATAGAAGGAAAGAAGTTACATAAAAGGGAACGAAAGTTAATAGGTAGAGGAATTTTAATTTGCGTAAGTTTAAAATTCAAGTCAATCGACTTGCAATTTAATGGGCAGGCGAAAAATATATGATCAAGGGATCCATAGCATAGAGAAAATTAGTAGTCAAGACCACAATCACAGTGAGAGATGTCTCTGACATTGATTTAGTTTAAAAAGACCGGGCTGCAACAGTGGCCCAATATTTGTTCTATCCAGCTGTCCCTTGTTACGATAGTCAGCGATGTGCAAAGTAGAGGTCCGAGCCCCGCAGGAGCCGCCCTTTGACACACTCGCTTAAAGTTTCTAGTTTTAGCCTTGGCGACTCTTGGGTCTCGCCAAAAAGTCCGGTAAAGCAGATAAAGCCTCCCTCGAGGCTGCCTGCGGCAGACCTTATATAAAAAAAAAACAGTAGCCCAATCTTAGTCTACATAGGATTGTGACATTTTTTTTGGAAGAGATGGAAACTAGCTGACCCACGGTTTAGGGTGTTTTTAATATCGTACGGGTTTCATCACGCATGCGGGATTGTCCCGCATATGCCCGCATCCAGAAAATTTATTGTGCATATTCCACGCATTACAATAAATACTTGTATGAAAAGGACATTTGCGGGGTTAAGCAGGCGGGGCAATCCCGCATGCGTGATGAAACCCGTACGATATTAAAAACACCCTATGTCCGGATGTCTGGTTGCACACCTGCGTAATAAAACCCCTTGTGTTTCGAACTTTCTAACCACATTTTTGACCAGGAAAGAAACAACTTTGGCTTCGAGTCATTTTTAAGGTCATTATTCTGAATGAAATAGTATTTTTGCTCAACCTGGTTCGAGGAGGATGGAGGAGGCAAATCGAGCCAACGAATCCGCACATTCATTGCCTGCAATACCCGAATGACCAGGGATCCAAACAATTTCTATATTAAAGTTTTTTTTATAACAATAATAACATAACATAATAACATAACATCACGCCTGTATTCCCCGAAGGGGTAGGCAGAGGTGAACATGTAGTACACCCACATTTCGCCAGTTATGTTGTTAGTCCCAATGTAATAGGGGGCGAGTCTATTGCCATCAACCGGGCACAAATCCAGACTCCGTGCTGCTACTGAGAACAACAACAACAATCATTTAACATAATTTTAGTATCCATTAGAATATTACTAAAATTTTGACTATGCAGTGGACATTGCATCAATGCCTGAAGACTACTACGCGAGACTGAAAAAATTACTGAATTTTTAATATTGTGAGCTTTTATAAATTTTAACGATTCTAGGATACCTAAACATTCCCCAGTGAGCACCGATGACTCTGGTGGACACTGAAGAAACTGGGAAATTTTAGAATTTTGGAAGTAGACTGCCACTCCAACACAGCCTGTTGGAGTCAATTTTGAAGCGTCTGTAAAAAATAGATTCCAACCCTTTCAGAACCTATCAATGGCCGAAGCAAAGTCGCTTCTTACGTCCTGGGAAAATTTATATCTATTGAGGTTCAGGACAATCTTGGGCCTAAAGTTAACCACCTCATATGGTCATAATTATGCGGACGAAAAAGATGGTTGGACAGAGTATTGATAAACAGGCGAAGGGAGGTTTTTAAGCTCCCTATATCTGACTATCAACGGAGGAATAGATTTGTTATTCCAGTAGGATGAATTATTGAAAGATCTTGTATTATAATGACCCCCGAACGAGACGATCAAGACTTGACAAGTTAGTGATGGGCATTGAATCCAAAGAGTATATAGCCACTACTTTAGTTGAATAGTTGAATCAACAAACTCTAACATTATGGGGTCTATGGTTTGACAAACTGACTAACCACAGAGTATCGGTAGTTCGGTATACTATACTTATAAACCGAGAGACGAGCCTTTAAAAATTAAAATCATTATACTCTGTGGCTTGAGCTTAGGATACGAGTGAAGGAAGTGTTATACCTCTGGTGTTATATCTACTCCAAAGTGAAGCTTGAAGATTAATTGAGACTGAATACTGTGCAGTGAATTCAGAAATCATTATCTTTTTACTGTATGGTAAGTATAACTAACAAACATTGTTAATTTAAACAAAATATTGTTATCAAGCAAACACATCAGTTGACTTGAGCTTATTTCCAATGAATTAGACGGACGCCATTTTCTTTAGTAATTAAAGTGGTGTCGGCGTCTGCCAAAACTAAGTAAACTAAGCTTAGGCCACATTTAATAACCAATATTCACCTATTAACTTACATAAGTGCATAATATACAAATACTCTCGCCTCTTCGGACAGTGGGTATACTGTTAGTACCTATAAAACGCTATTGCATTTAATATTTTAGTACCTAATATTTTCTGTTTCGTATCAACGTGGCTATTTCAGTTTACATATTTTAGTCCATAAATTAAATTTGTATATTTTGTGGATTATTTTATAGTTCTCATACGTTATAGTGAATAATACGCGTGGTTTTGGTTGGTTATATTCATTGTTATTGTAGTCAACTTTATCTACCAAGTAGAAGTTATTAGATTAATTCTTACGTATTTTATTGCGATTTATTTATTGATTGCCTAATATTTGGTCAAGAACGAAATCTAATTTGCAAAATTAGAAGTATTATCGCTCATCTTAGATGCTGCTAGATTAAGATTAGACCGACAGCCAATATATAGGAATCAAGCAAGGTGCTAATATACGCACCTACAATTCTTACTTAACTGATTTTTTTTTTTGTTACTACAAAATGCGAGTTTTACAAGAATAACTGAAAAAATTAATGATAAACATGCAAATAAACACATTTTTACTGGCTTACATTGGCTTTATAATGTCATAACTTTTTCCACTCAACAACTTGGCACTTCTCACAATAATAATAATTAAAGTTTATGGTTGTTTCTCTGTAAACTAGGCAACTCATTGTCTCAGACCAATATTAGTTAAAATAATATCATATCATATAACTTTCGTAGATAATTTTAAAAGATTATTATTATTTCCTTATCTTATAACCTAATTTACCTTCACTCATTGTTCAATATCCTTTTAAATAAAGTTAATTGTAATAAAATCGTTTTTATAGACTTCAAAAACCCTCCCTTGAGGTGTCACCAAAGCAGTATAGTCACTTCATACTAAACTAATTAACATTACTAAATTGGTTGTAGGCTGGCCTCCAAATATTTTTGCCTGGCCTCCTTTAATAACGAATAATAAATTGGAGATTTTAAAATAAAATTTTCAATATGTATTTATAAATTCTAACTAAAAAGTGTTAAATAAAAAAATCATTCATAAAGTAAAAAACCCAATTGCTAAAAAAATGAAAAGAAAAAAAGAAGTTTAGGATTCTGTTAAGTTAAATTATAACATATGAACACATCAAAAACTAAGGCTATGACTACAAAGATTGGGAAACAATCACAGTGAACAATGTTACTATTGAGAAACATTCACAGTGAACAATGTTACTATTGATTATGTGGATATACTTATTTGGGCCAAGTAATCAAGATAAACAGTATGTCATGCAAAGAGATTGAGCCATGTATGGAAAAGTACTGGGCATAGGAATGAAAGATAAAAAAGTAGCATTGTGGTTAAAGGAAAGCTATTTAGCACCTGCATACTTCCCATCCTCACTTATGGTTGCCAAACTTGTGCCCTCACAAAATTTCAACAAAATAAACTTCAAACCTGTCAGCAGAGCATGATGGGGAAAAGGAAAATTGATAAAACCAACTACATCATAATTATGAAAGCAACAAAGACTAATGATGTTGTGTTGAAGATAAGAACACTAAAGTGGAAATGGGCTGGCCATTTAGTAAGAGGAGAAGAGAAATGGAACAAGTCAATAACATTTTGGTACCCAAGAGAGGGAAATAGTAAGAAGGGAAAACCATTCAGGAGATGGGAAGAAAATATGGTTAAGAAAGCTAGAAAACCTGGCCGAGACTAGTGCAAAAGAGAGAGGAATGGAAAGTGATCGGGGAGGCCTTTGCCAAAGGGTATACAGAATAGTGATAATATTAATAAAATATATATGTACATAATATTCTGTTCTGAAATAAGGCTATAAATAAATAAAAATTATAACATAGTGACTTTTACAGTCTGCAGTCTTAAAAATCATGACCGGCTTAAATCTTCTCTAGAATGGCTCCCGAGTACTATAGTCACTAAGTTATAACTTAACCTTTATCATCATCAGCCATAAGTCGTCCACTGTTGATCAAAGGCCTCCCCTTAGAACGCCACAATGAACGACAACTTGCCATTTGCATCCACTGGGCGATATCGTCGGTCAACCTGACGGGATGTCGGTGACTCTTGTTGTTTAGCGAATTTCCATATTCCGGGTCCTGTCGCGTAAAATAACTATATCATCGGCAACACGATCAAAACGGCATTGTTCAGCGTTCTAAATAACTGGAACCACACTGTTTAGACAGCTTCTACCAACCAAGGTTCTGTTTAATAAAGCGGACAATTCGACATATTTGTCAAAAAATTACAAAATTGTAGAATGTAGGCTTAGGCTGTTTAATAAAAGTGACAAATATGTTAAAAACCGACAAGTGAAATCTTGACATATTTGTCATTTTAAAAACGCATTTAATGAAACTCGAAACTGTGCTTCTATTATATCAGACAAAATAATATTAAATTGTAGCTCTTTAGGTTTTAATAACGATTAAATAAAAATAGACCCACAAAAATGTCCAACTGCAAACGTTGCAGACTTAACTCGAATCTGGCAGAATAGTTGGAAGCCCGACTCAATTGCCACAAGAAGAATAAAAAAAAACTCGACTTTCGTCAAAAAACCACAGTCAAATCACATTGTGACAATTGACAGTTTGTTTTGGAACTAAATTAATTGTGACGAGACACTGCGATCAATTCGCGTTTCGCTTCTAATCCGTAGATAAAAAACCCCAGTTTTATTTTTAAAATAAAACAACTATTTTTAAAAGCATTGTGTATTATTTTTTTACCTATATACTACCATAATTTATATTTTATCGTTATAACAGTCAAATATTATGTTCGTTCATTAGTAATGCCGTTAGTAAATTAACAAGTTACAATCTTGGCGCGTCAAGACGCAGGTTAAGCCGGAACACAGAAAAATGTCGGATTGTCGCGACAATCGGACATATTTGAGTATTTTCTACCATGTCAATTTTGTCGCCTGTAAGTTTTATTAAACAAAAATTGTCGAATTGTCACTCTTTGACATAAGTCGGACTTGTCGGATTATAAGTTTTATTAAACACACAGAGAGAGAGAGATATAAATATATATATACCTGGATCACCTTCAATGAATACCGATCGGTGATTCTGAGTATCAGGTATGCTACCCTGCTCGACACACTATCGACTTTTACCACGTTGTTAATGAGGAACCCAACACCACCCTGTGACTTTCGGGGTCCTTTCCGGAAGAAGAGCATGATGCCGGAATCAAGGATTATTGTATCCTGTCCCTCTCGTCGGATTTCAGAGATTCCCATGATGTTCCGAGAGTCAAGGGCTAACTTGCTCATTTCATCCTCACACTCGACCATCTTCTCGTCAGTCCGGAGCGTGCAGATGTTGTGCGTTCCAAAGTGCGGTGGGTATGGTAGCGAGAAATCAACTGGAGATTCTTAGAACTTGGGGATCGCAGTACTATGGTAAAGTTACAGAAGACGCTGCTGCCCATCTTCTGGATTTTCCCTTAGTCGCCTCTTACGACACCCACGGGAGGAAAGGGCCGGATACCACTCGGCATACGGCACTCGGATACTCTACCTTAACGTTACGTATTCTAGACTTATTTTTATCCTTTCAGTTTCTTAGCAGTCGGGTATTTTTATTTTATAAATTACTCTTTTTTCTTCTTGGTTGTTTCCATTATTTTCTGAATTTATTAGTTTGTTGAAAAATATGAATGTGTTAATACAATGTTGATGGTATGGAATCTGGGTATTTGCAACTATAAAAAAATGTTATACAAAAAAACATTAGGATAATATTGTACCTGCTTCTTCTATTTTCCCTCAATATTTATGAAATATCAAGTTTATACAAACCTTTTTTTAAATTCAGATGTCATCTCGCGGTAGAGGTTATGGGGGAAGAGGTAGTTACAGTGGTGGAAGAGGAAGCAGCTATAGAGGATCATACAGGGGAAGTAGCAGTCGCGGATCTTATGAAAGTCGTGGAGGTCGTGGTGGATACTCTTCATATAATAATGATTCCCGATATGCTAGTGGCAGTGCAAGTAGATACAATTCCAGTCGAGACAGAATGGAAGACTCATACAAAAAGGCATATCGTTCTGTAAGTAAAATTATTAAAGAATAAAATTTACAACTTAATTCTAAAAAGGCGTCATAATATTTATCCCCATCGATGTCAACTGGTAATGTGCCCAAAATAATGGCAGTATTGTGAATTCATTTGGTTGATAATTTTCTGTTCGATACATGACCAGTTATATGCCTCTAACCTCTCTAACTAAAAATTACTTATGGTTTATTCATTGATGTTGTTTGAAAGTGTAAAAATTAGGTACTATTATTTAGACACAATGAATGAAATGATCTTTTTGGAAACTAGAACAAATTGTTCGTTTTTTTTCTCAGGGAATTGTTATGCATTTTTCAGATATATACATTGTTAATTTATTTACAGGAAAGTACTGCTAGTTATTCTAACCGTGATTACGGTGGACGCTCAGGTTCACCTGACAGAAAAAGAATGAGGATGGAGGTCAGTATGTTGTGATTATGGGTTTGTGTTATCCAAAGGATGAGTAATATAATTAGTTAAAATAAAATTGTTGACATTATAATATACTTTACATTATGTATAATCCTCTACAAAAAGAAACAACAATCAAAAAATTTGATATGAGTAATGGCCACCCCAACACAGTATACAGTGAGACCTGCTAAAATTTACAATTATTAAATGACATGATTAATAGAATTTTTATCATGAATGTTGAAACAAGTCAATAGCTATTATATTACTTAAGGAAAACAGATTTGGAGACGAATTCAGACTTACGATGAGGCATCCGCGACAGGCAATAAAATATGAAATATTTGGCGGAATTAGTCATTAAAAAAGCTGTTAACAGTTATCTTGAATATTGAGAGAAGAGAAAATTTGTCGTAGAATTCATTCTCGGATTTGACATGCAGATCTATGGTAAACAATGATTTATTGATAAACAGTATTGAATGCATGCAGGCGTGAACTATTACTTCAAGAATTTTACAAGGATAACAATTATTATAACTATTCAAAAGTGAAACCAAATGAGTCATGATAATGCAGTCATGAGGAGTAATGAATAGTTAGAATTATTTAAGTTCCAGCCTATCATCTATTTTAGATCTGGATCACCCTATTCCTCTTTTACAATATCAATATGAACATGTGCGATGCGACACTAAATTTATTTTTATTTAAATGCCTAAGCTTTTATTACCGCCAGGCGAGTACAATATAAAAGGAAACACATATTTTTGTTAAGACATCATAAAATTAAGTGAGATGATGAATCTAGAGAAAAAACTAGATTAATCGCATTGGATAGTGTGCTTACCCTTTGACAAGGGCTAAAAAGAAGAATATAACCATTTCCATCCTCATTAAACACTTTATTCTATTTCATATGTAAAGCGTGTCGAAAGAACCAAAGAGAATTGTGTACAGGGCTCCTCGAGCGATAGACGTAGCCATGATGGTGGCGGCCATTACGGCGGATCGTATGGCGCTCGACAAGAGAGTTACAGCAGCGAAAGGAGATCGTTCGGTGGCGAAGATCGGAGACGCTCGCCCAACCGAGAGAGCTACCGCAAGCCGAGCGGAATGGGCCCGCCGCGAGACGTGGCGCGGCCCGCGACGCGCCCGCGCGCCGTGCGCCGATCCTTCCGCGGCCGCTCTATGCGCTCGCGGGCCTCCTTCCGAGGCGCACCGCGCTCTCGCGGTACATTTACCTCTAGGCGCTACAGCGAAAGATCGCTCGGTTACACCCGTGCGTTCCGATCTCTCAAGGGCCGAAGGTAATTCGATACATTGAGTATGTACCCATTGCTTACATTTAGTTTATTTTGTAACAAAAGAACGAAAGTAACCAAAGGTTGTGTGGAAAGCTCTCCGAGATAGATGCCACGATTGAAATTTGAGATGATAAAGTCACTGACTAACCAATGTTAATATTGGATTAAACCGTTAATATCACAGGAGATGCTCTAAGAATTGTAGAAATACGAGCTACTGATATGGCGCTGAGGATATTATGCAGTTAAAGTAGAATAAATGAGAAAATGTATAGTGCATCTGAATGACTTTAACTAAGGGACGAATGTGTATTGAGGTAGTTTGATTAATATTGGATTTCTCCTGTTGTACCCTTGGCTAATTTGTTTTTTAATTATTAACAAGCAGCTCTGTCAAGTCAAAGGAGGAGGCTTCCTCAACAGAAGAGGATTGGGATGCTGATGAAAAAGAAGAAGCTGTTGAAGAAAAGAAAGAAACCAAAATCAAGTCTCCGAAGGTAAGGCCGATCCGATAGGTGTGTTTTACTTCTGTCCACTTTTTAACCCCCGACGCAAAAACGACGGGGTGTTATAAGTTTGACGTGTCTATTTGTGTGTGTGTAAATCTGTATGTGTCTGTCTGTGGCATCGTAGCTCCCAAACGGATGATCAGATTTTAATGCGGTTTTTTTTGCTTGAAAGGTATATCAGTCGAGAGTGTTCTTAGCTATGTTTGGTGGAAATCGGTTTAGCCATTTACAAGATATGGGGGGTGAAAGTGGGGATGATCAATCTAATATTTTTATATATACACAAGTGGGGTATCAAATGAAAGGGCATGATGTGTACATTATAAAAAATTAAGTTATATAAAAATAGGTACAGCCATTTACAAGATATGGGGGTTGAAAGTGGGGATGACCAATCGAATATTTTTAAATATACCCAAGTGGGATATCAAATAAAAGGGCATGATGTGTATATTACAAAAACAAGACTAAATTTTAAGTTTAAATTTTTTTTTTAATAAAATAAAATTAAAAGTTTAAAAAACCCCCAAAGCAAAAGAGAAAAGCGGTTATTTAAAAAGTCAAAAATAACACCTATCATTAAGCCATTTAATCCGATCTGAGTAACACGTATTTAAGACAATGTCGTGGCGGGGTACCGCTACGTGTTTAGAGCAATAACTTACCAATTCAACACCCAGATTTGCAACAAAAATTACTTGATTCGAAGCAATTGCTATTAACTTAATAGATAGTACTCAAACTGAGGGTCTGACTTACTTAAGCGGTACCCCGCCGCGACATTGTCTTAAATACGTGTTACTCGGATCGGATTAAATGGCTCAATGATAGATGCTATTTTTGACTTTTTAAATGACCGCTTTTCTCTTTTGCGTTGGGGGTTTTTTTAATTTTTAATTTAATTTTTTGTTGTCTGTCTTACCGCCGCACTCAGAGACCTTAATGATTACTTAAAATGTTACTAAGGATTTCACAAAGAAAACCTTTACTTAGTGACAGTTTAAGTAATCATTAAATGTCTCTGAGTTCGGCGGTAAGACAAGAAACCGAAGATAGCGTTCAACTGTAGGATTCCACCATAAATATGTCCCCACGTAATCAAGTAGAAGATGGCAGGATGAGCTTGATGCTTATTAAAAAGGAACTACAATATCTTGTACCTAGCTCTAAAAATAAATTATCTTAACAATATTTAGTAATAATAATATCTAATTGTAGTGAATCCAAAAGATAATGATTATGTTATTTTGTTTAATGTATGGTGTATTATGTATCTGTAAGGGTATATTTCTTTGATGCACCTACCACAATATCTTTTCTGTACCGTCCTAAGGCTGAGTCCCCAAAGGGGAGGTTTGAGCATAAAGAATAAATAAATTAATCATTTGTATCACCCAATGTAATCCAGAAAATCCAGTATATTATTGTTTATGCAGGTCGCACCCGAAGTGTCGGACAGCGAACAAGTGGAAGGCGGGGAAGATACAGACAAAGAGCCGGATGCTGCATCCGATACGGCGCCGCGTCGTCCACGCCCCTACGTTCATCTGGCCTGTGTGCATTGCAAGGAAAAATGTGCCACCTTTGCGGTGAGTTCCTTCGCTTTGCACCTAGTAATATGAGCCCGCAATAGGTTCCTCGGGGAAGTAACGAGATGTGTCGTGTGATTGATGCGCGCAGGCGTACGTGAAGCACCTGGTGTCCAGCAAGCACCGCGCCGCCATGAGCGCCGTGGCGCGGCGGCACAAGGCGCAGCTGCTGCGCATGCGCGTGGCGCAGCGCGGCGCGCAGCGGGAGCTGGAGGCGGCGGCGGGCGCGGTGCTGGCGGCGCGCACCACGTTCTGCCCGGTGTGCCGCCTCAACCACCGCACCACGCGCCACGCGCACAACCTCACCGACACGCATCGCGCCATGAAACGCTTCCTCATGCCCTTCTGTCAGATCTGTCGTCTTACCTTTCGTTCGCCGATGATATACGAACATCACATTTGCTCGCTAGAGCATCTCAAGGTTAGCTTCTTTTTTCTTCTAAATTAAATTGAAAGCTGTTTGAAATAATTGATTCGCCATTCCTAACATTGCATTTTATTTATTATAGTCTGAATGAAAGTATTACTGTTCTTTAATTTAAAAAATCTGTCATTTATAGAATCAGAATAATAGAATTGTACATTACAAGAATTGGTCAATTATAGATTCTGTTATCATTTCGCATTCCTAGACTAAACCCCAAATAGGTAGAATAAGAACTAAGTTTGCTTTTTTCTTCATAATAAATATCATCATCTGTATGTTTCGTGATGTTTTGAACAAAGATCAGACTAATAATTCGACCCCACCTTGATCTTTTACTATTTTATAGAGAAAGGCCAGCCAGTCCGCTAGGCGTGTAAGTCCAAAAGCAGAAGCTAGCGGTGATGAAGGAATGGATGTGGATTTAGACAATTTTATGACCCTCGACTCTGTTGGCGATGTTGATGGTAAGTGTAGTATCATTATATATGTAATTTTTTTCTTTGTTATTTAAATTCTTATGATTATTATCTACCATTATAGAGGTCGAAGATGACGATTCCGGAGGTGAAAAAAAAGACGAATCGTCGCCGAAAAAACCTAAAGTTGAAATTAACATCGGTAGTGAGCATATTAAAAAGATGGAGGTAAGTGTTAGTAACGTTGCGGTAGTGTTAGACGGGTATGACAATCATTAACTTAAAATTTATTGCGAATCTTCAAGGTTTGGTGGTGTGAACTGTGCCGCGTGTACTTGCCACGCGTAGAAACAGGCGGCACAGAGGAAGCTGAAGCGTTACGACGTCATTGTCGCTTACGTATACATCTTGGCCGCTACGTACAGCATCGTGATACTCGCACTCTCCGCAAACACGCTGAGAGAATACATCGTCAATTACACCAGCAAAAAGGTGAGATAAAAGACACATGTATGTATGTATGTATCCATTATTATATCATTAAAGATGAATAGTGCGCGTAAAACCTTATGAGCTCTCGGGTTTTAGCCGCGTGAGGTTTCGTATTATTTGTTTTGCAAGTTTTATAGGACGATAAGAAAGAGAGAATTTGTTCGACGTACCTGGGCAGTTTTTATTTATATATTATTGAGTGCTCATAAAGTTTTGCGGTCAATATAACATAACTCACCTTACGACTACAGCTTACTATAATATCATCTGTGATGTTACTAATGATTCTGACCCATAGCGATAAGTCCGAAATTGTACGCCATCATACTGTAGGTATGTATTGTTTATCTGGCTGTACGTTCAATTCTGAAAAACAAATCCTAAATAGAAAGTAATAATTAGAATTATAATGGTCATAATATCAATAGGCCAAACAACATTTTGGTAATTTTGAGATTATAGTATCGCGAAAATATCACATTTATTGTAACATGAAAGTACGATGTACTTTTTAATCATATTATTCATAAACGTTAGAAATATTATTGAAAAGTTACATCGTCCTTTCGAATACGACCTGTCAGGGACGCATTCTCTCGGCGGCCAAACTATAGTAAGGTCAATATGACTAAATAGAACAATAGTTTCGCCGATCAAATGGTAAAACATGCAGCACTTATGTTTATGGATACACAAGCTTTGTGAACATCTTTGTTAACCTACATTACTCGCAAAAAAAAAAGTTCAATTATTATTTAGTATTTTGACAATGTGCAATATGTGTTCTAATGCGGTTAAATAAATTGGAATGTCTCCTATTAATATCAAAATAACAGCTGTTAAATACACGTACATAAAAGTTTTTATGATAATTAGAATAATCCATTGTTTTGTCTATCTGTCTGTTTCTTCCGGCTAATCTCTCGAAACGGCGGGAACGATTTTCACAGGTCTTTCATTGACAGATAGCCGATGTCATAATCAGTAACTTAGGCTTCTTTGAATTTCGTTCATTAGAAACATTGAGAAATTAATTGATGTTTAAACGAACTTACCTGTATGTGAAGTTCAATCACAATTACTTGAAGAGCTTCGTTCTCAATATTAGCAATAACACACATGTAGTTTAACATACAGACTCGCCATTTCCCAATGAATTTAGGAGAAAAATAAATTACTAACAAAAAAATAAATATAATCTAGTAAGGTAGATGAAAATCTTTTATTACTTATATGACACGGCATTCGGCCGCCGGCTCATTTAGTTGAGAGGTTTGCAGAGCAGTTTGATATTTCACGAGTAGAGGTGTATGGTAACCAGGAGGGAGGGATGCTAATATCTTCGAACGAAGCTCTTCGAGTAATTGTGATTGAACTTCAGGTACAGGTAAGTTCGTTTAATCATCAATTACTCTCAAGCTTCGTTCTCGATATTAGCAATAACAAACATGTAGATGTTGAGAGAAATAAACGCTCGTGAAATAAGTTTTAACTAAACGGAGGCTCTGGATTAATAACAATGTTATATATTTTCTTTATATCGCGCTTATTTAACTGAAATTGATATAATTAACCATTTAACACGCTTCTGACAAAATCACCTTCGTTACTTGCATCATCGGATATTATTCTATTATAATATTTAGCAAAACAGTAGAACTCGAACTCCACCCGGCGGTTTTACGTATGACATCTGGATTAGTCTGGACTAACACCTACTTTATACGCTTTAGAAGTTGCTGCATGCCTGGTGCTGTGGGCAGTGAATAGTGAGATGTCAATGCCACTGTTTTGTAACATATTCTTTACCCATTTGCTTAAAGTCTGCGATGTCACTGGGCGGTATGGCTTCCTAAACGAAATCAAAAGTAATTGGTAGTTTTTCTTATATTATTAGACTTATCAAGATATATTTGTAGAGTATTAGCAGGGCATATTTGTGGCTTTTGTGGAAAAAACGGTAAGGAAAATAGTGGTTGTTAAGAGCCATTTCACAAAATTTTGACGTTCGAATTCTGTCAAATTTGTCATGTGTGCGTAGCTCACCCACACAAAAATAATGCAAACAGTGTAGCGCGAGTTTTGAGACGGACATAAAAATCTTGATCGTTACGACAATGTTTATTATTCGAGATTTATGAAAATATTTTTGTTTCATTACTAATTTATTTAGACAAATTATAGTTTCTACAATAATAATATAATCACCAAATACAAATATATCATGTTTTGTAAAATTTATTTCAATAATAAATGTATTAGATTGTATTTTTAGAGGATTATTACTCAATTACGCAAAAACGGTTAAAAGGATATAGAAAAAAATTGCACGTAGATAGTTTATAACCCGGATTAACATAATAAAGGCTACAAGCTACTTTTCATGCGTAGAAAAAATCCAAGTGGACCAAGTCGCAGACAAAAATAGTACAGTCAAGATTAAAGTAGCTGAATATTAATCTAATAAAATATCTTAAACTAATAAAATAATATACTTTACTTAATAAGAAACAAAACCGAATGAAAATAATATATAGAAAATGAAAACGTTGTGGTCGTAGTATAAACATGCGTTTTCAATACGAATTTTCGTAATTTAAAAAGAGAAAAAAGTGACACAGATCCCACCTCTTTGGGCGCTCGGGCCCGACTGATCTTTCAACGTTTGTACATAGTAATTTATTGTGATTTGGAGTGATATTGAAAAAGATATAATTTTTAATTAAATAAAAGAATTTTAAAAATCTCTTTATTATTAGATTTCTTAAAGAGCATAGTTTATTATGACATGATTTTAAAATTAAAATATACCTTTATTCAAACCAAAAAGTCGCGTTAAAATTACAGTATAAATCGTGAAAATAGGTTTCAGTTTTATTTTTTTTATCAATTAAAAGTGTTATTAATCGAAAATGTGGCACCGTAAGTTTCAATAAAAATATATGCCTAATGCTTACTGTATTTTTATCATTTAAATTTGTGAATGTAAATGATAGAATTTGGAGCCCGAAATTGACTCTGCGATGATTTTTCAGAAAACGTGTTGCGGGAGATTGATCACCATATAGCAATTAAGTTATTTTTTGTAAATCTATTAGCTTATGTGTCAATGCGAAAGACTGGTCTACATTTTACATTTATATATAAATTCGTAAATACTACCTAAGATGGTAAATTAGGCGTCCGAAATCTTAGAAAACTGCGTAAAAATGTAAAATGGCTCTTAAGAACCCAGGTTTTAATTAATTCGCTTATAATAATAATAAACCCTGAGTTTGATTTTGTAATGTTATTTATGTGTATTTTTGATAAGGTCTGCATTCTATGAGCTGTTATCAGGGCTAGACGGGTCACAAATTTTTTGCTCAATTTTTCAAGATTTATATCTTCATTGGGATATAGTCCTGCCAAATAATTTAAAACTTGGTCAATATTCCATGTTAAATTGTATTTTGGAAGTGTGGGCCGCAACCGAAAAACCCTTTAAAGTATCTTTGTATAAGATCATTATTGACTATATCCTGTCCAAGTAACAACGATAAGGCGGGTCTGGAGCTGTTTAGGGTACCATACCGAGCTCCTGCATCATGTAATTTTGTTAAAAAACAGAATAGTAGACGTTAATCCGGTGTAAGGGTCTATATTGTTTTCGTGACAGTATGAAAACCACTTTCTAAGGCATGTATCGTATTGCTTAACGGTGGTGTCGGCCATAGACGCTAGCATTATGGGTATGGACGACTGTGGGATTCCTCTTCGGAGAAGTGATATCCGGACAACATCCCGACAACCAGTGTAATTTGCCGGTGTATTGGACGTTCGCTACAACGAGAAATAATTAAATCACCTTTGGATTGAAACAAGTGTGAAAAGGCTCGTAAAAAATAGTAGTGGTATTATCAATGCGTATGCGTCAACCACAGGCGGCACCCATTCCCCATCCCGTTGTTGAGGCATCATTAAAAATCTCTAAGAAATATGTATCACCTTTCATTTTACATACTCAGTCATTTATTAAATTAAGCTAGGAGCAACGTAAATGTTACAGTCACTTATTGTTTGGTGTCGTTCATGTTTTGTAAACATTCAGATAAAAGGTAGATAAATATCCGTCTCGATAAATATCAAAGACCGTAATGGTTTTGAAACTGGTTTGGGAACGTTTGTAAAAATATAAGGGCAGTGTTTAAGCCAAACGGTAACACATTGAACTCATAAAGATTGTCATTCTATTTAAGGCGTATATATTTGCTTAAATTAAGGTGTATGCAAATGAAAAAAATAAGCTACTTTACTTTGTGAATTTAGTATTAGGTATTCATAAAAAACCTACTAGAAGGCCAGCATGGCTTACCGTTTCTAATGTCTGTGACGAGGTTACGGCTGCCGGGATACATTGGAGCCGTTGTTGTGCGTCATGCTCGCCTGTTGCCTCTGAGTTGATAGCACTGCCCGTGTATACCTCTCGCCCCCCGACGGCAGTGGTGGGTACAGTTTGCGACCCGCCGGGGGGGCACGGTAGTTTAAGTATCTGTTGCCTGCTTTAGCTGTTTGATGAGGCGTGGACTGCATTATCGCCGAAGACCTCAACTCAGCTCCGGATTTTAAAATAGTTCTAGCTGATTTTAATGTTTCTGAGAGGGTATTACCAAAAAGCATTTCATCGATTTTTTATTTTTCCAACTGATCTTTAAGTTCCTTCATGACAGTTGAAAGAATGAACGCACGTTTTGAGATCGAGTCCGTATATTGCATATCGCCAAGGATTCGAGCTGTATCCATCAGTAGCTTAAGAAGCTCGGCGTCTTTATGACCTGATAAGAGCAGCGTGGTAATGGCTTCGCTTATTGAAGACAAGGCACAGGATGTTAGAACCTGTTTGTTTTATATTCCTTTATCTCGTTTTGCCTAGGTTTCTACTAAAGATGCACGAATCTCCGGATTGAGGGTAGGTGCTTTTATAAACTGGCAGTTAATTGGTACTAAGTACCTATCCTTTAACTCCTTACGGTTCTCTCTTGAGAGACCAGACGTAGCAATATGATTAAGTCTAATCGCCAAATCCCTGTGAATTTCACTGCCGAATTCTTT
Organism: Abrostola tripartita; assembly: GCA_905340225.1. NCBI lineage: Eukaryota > Metazoa > Arthropoda > Insecta > Lepidoptera > Noctuidae > Abrostola > Abrostola tripartita. Next base: position 8,200,933 of record HG996487.1, on the reverse strand, counting down.
AATTAACGTAGGATCTTCACCTAGTATCTCCATTAAGCCTGGATCCAATTCGGTAATATCTTGTTGAGGAAAAGAAGAATGATTAGGTTCAGTTTCTACCACTAATTGAGAGGTGGACGAAACTGCCTTCCTGAGTCCGTGTCGCGATATGTAGCATGATCGTCATCGACTATGATTGATTCGCGCTCTGCGGGCAAAATAAGTATTTTGCTTAAATGATCCTATTTATTAGTGGGAAGTGAGACTCCTTATAAGAAACACGCAATCCCAATAGGCAGAGTAATCTGTATTTATCTTTGTAACGTACACGGCCTTATTACAAAAAGCGGTTTATCTAAAAACCAAGGTTTAAAACCTCTAAAAACCACGGTTTATAGGAAAGTGTTATTACAAAAAGTGGTTTTGCGAAAAACCATTGTCCATTCTATGGTCTAACGCCAAACCTGGGCGGCCCCTAGTTTAAAGTAAAGAACTATGGTTTAAAATATCATATCTGTCAAATTTCATCTTTTAGGTTATCATATATTGTTGTTGTTTTTACCTGAACATGGATATCATAATGGTCAATTTAATTGATATTGAAGCCGATATAACAGATATTATTTGCTTTTGTTGGTTCATCATACAAAATATAATAGAATACGATTCACAAGAGGAATTATTAGATCCTCTCGTCTGTGAGCCATACCGGCTCCCGGTATGACGATATATTCGCATATATTTCACTACAAATGCCGTTCTAACGCAATATTTATGTTTATCAATAAATAAACTAGCATAAAATACATACTTTTGGTTTTAACATACTAAATTACGTCAACAAACATCTCAACAAATAAGTTCGAATTACGTCACGTTTCGTTACACGGATGTACTTAGTTGTATTACTAGCTAATACAACAAGCTTTATTCTAAACAAAACTACAGTTGACGATATAATTGATATTAAAATCTAAGCAAAATAATAATAGTCTCAATATTTTTAACACTTCTATAGAATATTTAATCATCATCATCCTCCGGAAGACGTCCACTGCTGGACAAAGGCCTCCCCCTTAGAACGCCATATTGAATAATGATATTGCCATAATATTTAATCATTAGTCTATTATTAAACTTTTTTCTTTTCTGGGCAAATGGAACGTTTTTGTAGAATGATAACATTATGAACGAACGATGTTTGTATTAATCTGTGGTTGTTAAACAAACAATGGTTCAAATGACAGTGCTAAGAAAACCACGGTTTTTATAACTTTTGTAATAAGGACAAATTTAGACCATGGTTCTTCAGATAAGCCTGGACTTGAAAGGCCAGGTTTAAACCGATGTTTATTTAGTTTTTTGTAATGAGACTGACAAGGTTTAGAAAAACCCCACAGGTAGATCCGAGTAGCAAGTACTTAGTTGTGGAAGTGGAAGGCCCCCAAAGGACAATCCGATTTTCCAATTAATTGTATATGTAAATCTCTTAACACTAATATACCGCTTTAAATTTACGGTATTTCAGAAGTAGTCTATCCTCGCCGGATTGCTGTTAACCTATTGTAATATCTAAACACACTATAATAATTTCAAGGACTCACCCTGCAAGTTGTAAGGCGTAGGTAAATCACGATGACGACGTACTTTCATGGCGATTATATCGCCCACGTTTAATTTCGCGTTTTAACTTTGTTATATATGGGGAACACAACAATAAAGACCCGTTGCTATTGGCGCACTAGAGTGCATTTATTGCATTCACATAGATTACTTAAAGTAGATCATAGACAGAATAGATAGAAGATATAGACTTTGACATTAGGCTGTGTGTTGCATACTTATGCCATACCTAACAAACTTCTCAAGTTTTTTACTTATGTTTATAAGTATCGCGCTTATCACTCTTTCTTTTAGGTATTTTAAGGACAATTATGAACACTACGATTTAAAAAAAAAAAGACGGTAGCGATGCGAAACAGCGAAGCACTGGAACGTGAATGAGCCGGCGGCGGCCGAATGCCGTGTCATTATAAGTAATAAAAGATTTTCATCTACCTTACTAGATTATATTAATTTTTTCGTTAGTAATTTATTTTTCTCCTATATTCAGTGCGAAATGGCGAGTCTGTATGTGAAACTACATGTGTGTTATTGCTAATATTGAGAACGAAGCTTGAGAGTAATTATTATTATACTAGCATATGCCTGGGACTTCGTCCCCGGGGATTTCGATTAAAAAACCTGTACGTAGCAGCTGTAAGCAGATTTACTTAATAGAATCTGATTTCTTTAACAATTTTATGGGTTTTTATTTGATTCCCGCGAAGCCCCTTAGGCAATCCTCATAACATCAGCTATTAGCCAGTGAAAGTTCCGTCAAAATCCGTCCAGCCGTCGCCGAGATTAGCCGAAACAAACAGACAGACAACATTTTTTTCAATTGCATTTTCGTCGTGTATCGTGTATATACTACCATATACATTAAGTAAAAAAAAAGTTGATCTTACAAACCGATACTCCAATTTTATTTATATGTATACTGTTTAATTTCAGACACCGAAATAGGTACTGTTATGTAACATTTTATAGGTAACCGTAATTGCAAATTCGAAGATAACATATTTTTAATACTTTATTTTAGAAGAAGAAAAGGAAACTACTATATCAGAATCTGGAGACAAAATTAAGTTAGAAAAGATTGAAGCTGTTGAAGAAATTAAGAAGAAACTTGACAATGGAGCTGATAACTCTACTGCATCTGGTTAGCAATTTAAACTATTAGTACCATAATTTTTTAATGCAATTTATCTTGCATTATTCTTTCGCAATGTTTAATAATCATTATATCTTTTGTTTTTCTCTAAAACAGGAGAGGATAAATTGTGGGCTGATGTAGACAAAGATATTGGGGAATTGCTTAGGGAAGTGGATCCCCAAGGCAATGAAGGCAGTGACGACGAGGAAGATCTTGGAAGGTACATATACGCCATAACAATATTGTTAATCATCATACAAGATACAATAATTACAAGAAATAATGTTATCTTTTTGTTTTAGGTATGATAAATTCAGAAAAAGTGACAAGAAAATCAAAAATGCAGAAAACGGAGAAAATCCAGTTGATACTACGGATGTAGTTATTGAAAAGAGCAATGCTGAAATTAATACACCTGTTTAAAAATTTAAGAAATAATTTTATCTTATGCCACATGTGTCTATATAATTTGCAATACCTTGTAATGTTAGTCAGTTGACTTAAAATGAATTAAATATCTAGTACGAAAATATTTATTATTTCATTAAATATGTACTTAATTCAATTAACCACCGATTTCAAAAAATCTTTTTTCATGTCAAAGTATATAGGTACTTCCCGAATGGTCCCATTGATATTTAGCCATTACCTGATGATGAATTTCGGAGATATGGCATGGAACTCCTCGTAAGATCAAAGCAGAACTCGTAACAAGTAATATTGCTTAGGTGGTAGTATTCGATGACTGACCAACTAACATATTTTTGGGCAGTCTTGTAAATAAAAAGGTAATATACATACTACTTTGAAATTCCCGCTCATTTGTGGCACTTTTTAATAATTACGCCTTTTATATTTTGATAGATATAATTAAAACTATAAGGCTTTAAAATATAGGTGTCAAGCCAGACTGTATTCGCGCTTCTAGATTTCAAAAATGCAATAAAAAAACGCATTTTTGAGCATACGCCCTGCCCTCTTATATGTACCCATATAAGTTGACGAAGCGACATTTCGCCCGATACTCTATCCAACAGTTGATCTCTACTAGGAATGGAAAGTACTGCCAGTCAGGCAACTGTTTATGCTGAAAGCAATATACTAAAACCCCATTTATACAACAACAGACCACACGTAGAAGACTCAACAAAATATGTATCATACCACACCCTTTTTTTTTTTTTTTTTTTTCAAGTGAGGAAATGCATTACGCATCCCCCGCCGTTGGGAGACGACGGGGGTATGTGGGACTCTCCCCCGAACCCAATAAGATCCAGGGGCCTACCCACTAAAACCTCACATGCCTGCTCAGCGCTTTGGATGGCGGGGAGGCGGGATCGCTGCAGCATTCTACCGCCAACCCCGCCGGCGCTATCCGCCCTGTAAAGAGGGGCGGACTCAACATCGGTGCCCCCTTGTTGGAGAGGGGGCCGCAGGACTTCAGCGGAGGCCTATTCGGTGCGGAGGTGGGTCTCCCAACCCAGGACTCCGCAGGCCTCCTGTGGCAAGGGGCGGTTGCGTGCCCCTTGCGTCAACTTTGGTGTGCGCACTGTAGTGCGCACACGCGACTCGGCCTCTGTTGAGCGGGCGGCAGTTCAGCCGCGTCTGCCGCCCTGAGGCCGAGTCTTATGGCGGCTGGTAGAGGGCGTTGTCAGCCCTCCGCCGCCGCCGGGGCCGCCGGGCGCGGATTGGGAGAGCGGAGTTGAGTTCCCGCTCCCTTTCCGCAGCCTCTTTGAGCGCCATCACTTCTTCACAGAAGTCTGCGATGGCGCTCCATGACCTCTCACACCCTACCATCTCCTCGATGATGATTGGGAGCGAGAGGTCCGGCCCCACTTGGGCAACGAGTGTCCGGCGCTGCACAGCCCAGGCAGGACAATGCTCGAGCGTGTGCTGCGCCGTGTCCTCGTTGCCAACGCAGTGGTGGCAGGAAGTAGATTCCTCCCTGCCAGCCACTCGACACAGGTAACTGCCGAAGCACCCATGCCCCGACAGTACCTGCGTCAGCCGAAACGTGAGTGTTCCATGACATCTGTTCATCCACTGGAATATTTGTGGGCGGACGGCTTGGATCGTCCGATGTCCCGCTGTTGGGCGGGACAGCCTGACCGCCCACTCCAGGACGAGGGCTCTACGGAGCTCCCTCATGCGCCGCATCATACCACACCCTGACTTAACATTCACCAAGCGATTCTTTTACCTAGAACCTTTTATATACAAGGTGAACATAAACTGCCCACTGCTCCAATACACCTACAAGGTAGGTATATAAAATAGAATTAATTAAATTCATATCCCGTATCCATCAAAAAGCTACGACGACACCGAAAACATCCGTCCAACATTAACATAACCATGACCTTGATAATACACCCCAACCAAACCAATTATTCAATTACTCCGTCTTATTTATGTATGTATCGCAAAAACTCTCTCTCACAAACACACAAACGCACGCATGCATACTTGCGCACATAATTTATTATGTTGAATATAAACTACATTTCTTAAGAATCTACAGCAGTCTAAATATTAGTGTCTTCTTTTCTGGGAATAAGGGCTGAGATAGACCTTAACACAGGCTTATGTAGCCTAACTAGGACGTCAGATGCCATTTTATGTTACACCAATTATTTGACTTGCTATCCAACTTATGTAATCTAACCTGTAACAGAATGTACCTTTTAATTACGTAAGATGATTTAGGGGGGGGAGGGGATTAGAACGTATCTTATTTTTTCTTACAAAGGGGTGGGACGGAGTCTTGATAGTTCATACGTAAGATCACAAAAATGCGCAAAGTTAAAATTATACTTTGCAAAAGCGCGGGGCAAAATAAAATACTAGTCCTTTTGTAAGTACAAACATTACAAAAAATCTTACTTTGAAAAATAAGCATTTCAATAAATCGAACATGTATTCGTGTTTTCCTATATAATCTTACGTAACGAATATTAAACAGAGTGGAGGGGTCGGCCTTTTCTTATTTTTTTCATATACCTATAGGTGGGAGGGGGTCAAAAACGTCTCAGTCGCAAAATGACCACTTCTCAAAATGACTACAGCCCCCTTACCATGAACTCTAACCAGTTTAGAGACGCCGCCGCTACGTGCAGTGTAAAGGATGACTCACGCTAGACCGTGTCGGGTCCGAGCCGAGTGTCGGCCGTAGCACGGTCAACTAATGTTACATATATTTTGTATGAACACACTCACGTTATACCGAGCGGCAACCGATTGACGCCCGAGCAACGGACAACGCTCGGAAACAACTCGGTCCCGCTTCGGCTCGGCCACGGCCCGTTGCATGAATACAGCGCCATTTCCTTGTAGTTGAAGATTCTTCGTCATCCAGAGCGATCGCAATAGCCGCTAATTCCAGATCGTTAAAATTGAACATGATTGTAGTTTAGTTACAACACTGATTTTTCTCGGACGAGTATACTGCATCACAGCGCAACGATGATTGCCCGGTCGAGGCCCGTCTTAGTAATTTCAGACACGGAACCGGCTCGGTGACCGTACTACGGCCGACACTCGGCTCGGACCCGACACGGTCTAGCGTGAGTCATCCTCTTAATGCAGCGTCTCGCTTTCACATCGTAAACTGCCCTGCTTTAAGAGTTCATGGTAAGGGGGCAGGTAGCAATATGTCCCTTTCCCAGAAAATGCCTTGAATTAAAACACTTCAATAATTTATAAAAATAAAACATTATTATTAAAATAAATCCCATCAAAAACATATCTGTAAAAAAACCAAGTCGCGCAACTCAGTTTTTCAACCGTAAAAAGTTGTGAGATCCATATAATACCAAGTCGATTGCTTTATTAATTAAGTCCCTACTTCAGGGACCTTCTGTCTTAAGTTATTACGTAAATAGCTAAACGAACAACATCTTATTTAACCATATTAATATTAAAAATCTTTTATGTTTTAAATAAAATATATTGATTTTGCCATCGCATGAAAACACAATGTATCTTACAAGTACATATAACTTAATACATTAAATAAAATTGTTTATGTACGGCACTCACTGTCGTACACAAAGTTTTTCTTTAAATTTATGAATTAACCCATTATTTCTCCATAGAATTATATAGAGATTATTTGAATTTTTATACTCATACTGACTGATACAATGTGCGTAAGATAAATAGAACGTGATGTGTGTATACCTGCAATATTGCAGTAAGACCCAAAGGTTGCCTGGAAGAAAGAAGCCGCCTTTCCGTGACGGACAGGAAGCGTGGAAGCCCCGGCGCGGGCAGGCGACCTCCGCCGCCGGCGGTTATAATTATTATTGTTCTCACATTCATTTCATGGTGATTTAGTCTACTTAATACTTTGCGAAATTTTGGTACCTACTACTTCATAAAATATGGCCCATTCTCGCTTTTTCATTCCGTTGACCAATTTACAAGTTACCTTTGAACATAATTATATCTAGATACCTATCTACACCTATTATTCCACTATATTATACATATACAGTTACATTGATCCATTAACTGCAAGAGTAACTTTGTAATCCTGTATCGACACCTATTATCCATTAATAATAAAAATGTTCTCCTGATCGAATTTCGGTCACAGCAGCCTATCTCACCTGAGACTAGCCAACTACGCGGGAGATATCATAGTGCACAAGTACGCGCGCAAACACCGGTGCACTCCTTATTTCTTCTCTCATAGTCTAATGGGACGGTAGACCGACACGGCCGGAGAGAGATCAGGCCGCAGGACCAATAGCTTAACGTACCTTCCGAAGCACCGAGGGGTCTCGACATGTGAAAACGGTCACCCGTCATAAGACTGACCGCAGCGAGTACGGCTTTATTACGTACAAAACTAATACCCGTTTGAGGAAGGGAACATTTAGCTACCTGTAGTAATTTTGCCTCAAAAACTAGCAAAAATAGTCTTACGTAATCAATTACAGTCAATCTGGGTAACTTTGGTTGGTTCGGGTAACATTGACAGAGAGTCTATAAACTAGTTTCGATTTTTTTTTCGTATGATAACAACACAATTTGTGAATACTTATTTTAGATTTGCATTTTTAAACAAGCTCCGTAAACGCACCTTTAAAAAAAAAGTAAGCAGTCAAAAAGAGTTAATGTCAAAACTTGTTCTGAATTTAGCGCGCGAGTTTCGGTTTGTTAAACAGTGAATAACTTTTTGGATATTCTGTGATTTTGATTGCTAATAAGGTAAGTGAAATGTGATATAGAGCCATTTGTAATTAAGTTATCGTATTCTTATCTAACATTTGAATATAATTAGGTCTCATATTATAATTTCACGCGTAAATGTAAACATTAAGGTTTTTTATCGATATTTGGGTAACTTTGACACTGGCAAAGTTACCCTTACCAATTGTAATCTATTAATGTTTATGCAGGGTAACTTTGATACAGTGTTTTATAAGTATTTCTTTACTATTTTGGCTTTACGTGATTAACGTATTTAGACAGTAATGGTGACCTAATAAGTACAGATTTATATGCATACATATTTTTTTAGTTACGAGTCGCGATGCCCAGAAAAAACCTTACTTCGGAACCCGGTACCGCAAGTATGGTGTAAGATCTAACTATCTGCCAGAAAAGTTAGAAGAATGCATTGTAAAAGTAAAATCAGGAGAACTAAGTGCGTATGGTGCTAGTAAATATTTTCAAATACCTATTAATACGATCAAAAACAAAATTAAAAATAAACACATTGAGAAGGTTGGTAGGCCAACAGCTTTAACCAAGGAAGAAGAAATTATTATCAAAGAGCATGTTAAGGCATTGGCGGATAGTGGAAACTGGAAGAAACTGTGCTCGTATCTGAACCTTCCACTTCAGAATTAGCTGAGATCTCACCTGGAACTACAATAATATTTAAAACAGAAGGCTCTTTTTTTCCAGGTAAAGTGCTAAGTTCAACATACCCATATTACATGGTTGTTGTCATGAGTAAGTCGATGGAAGGTGGTTGGAGATGGCCAGATAAGAGGGAAATTATTAAAATTAAATATAATGACGTCGTATCCACAGTGGATAACAGTAAAATTAGGATAATACAGCCCAGATTCTATATAATTGATGACGATTTGCTCTATATGCAGTGGGGTGAATAGACATTTTATGCTTAAGTGTTCACAAATTTTTTGCTTGTTTTAATTGTTTTCGCTAATTTTCTATTTAATTAGCCTTAAAATGTTCTCTTAAACGTAAATTTAAAGGTACTTTGATGCTGATTAAAAATATGTATAACAATACCAAATGTCGTTGACTGATCCTTCATTTTTTTTTTCTATATGAGACTTATCTACAAATTTATCGTTTTATTGCCTCAGTTACATCCATTATTTAATAAAAACATAAACCAATGTTACCCAGATTAATACAAAAAATAATGATCACTACTTTTCTATGAATGGTTCAATGTGTGTCAAAGTTACCCATGTGATGAAGGTAACTTTGACAGACCACAAAATTATGATTATCTGTTAAGATGATGGGTTTTATAGAATTTCATTAGTATCAATGGTTGAAAAGTATTATGAGAGCACTAACAAAGTAAAATAAAGTCGTGTGATATGCTTTAAATTTTAAGATATCGTGTTAAATATCGAACTTATCTGTCAAAGTTACCCAGATTGACTGTAATGGTCCCTTTTGTAAAATGACGAAGATCTGGTCACGGTCATTTCGCGAAAAAAAAATTAGAACCCATAAAATAGTTAACAAAATTAGATTCAATAAAGTAAACCTTACTGCTGCAACATACAGGTTTATTAATCAAAATCCACGGGGACGAAGACACGGGCATAAGCAGTTTCAAATAAAAATTAAAACCGGTAGTTCATTTATTCGCGTAGCCATACTTAATTGGTCTGTTTTCTCGTATATAGTTTACTAATATTTAATTGATATACATATAGTATATGAGAGCTTGAGGCAAGGCAATATAAAATATATAGTAGATTTAACTTAAAATAAAAATGTCGTTTATTATAATATATATTTATTTCATCACTTCTTAGCCTTTGTTTCTTTAACTACGGTAGGAGCTTTAGTGACGTCATCGGGATTTTCTGCAGCATCCTTCAACCGCTTGGCTCGGATACCAACAAGCTTAGCAATGGAACGAGCCTGTAAGAAAAATATTATATAGTAAAATAATAGTATTAATATACCTAGTTTTAATGACAGACCTGTAAAAGAGAAAAGGGACAAAACTAATAATTTACTTATGACATGAAAACAACATACCCCTCTTAGATATTGATAAGCCTTGAAGTCCTTTTCTTCATCCGTAATAGCACGTGCAATAGACTTAGGTGCTGGCTGCTGCACTGGCATCAGAGGTCCACGGAGTTGTGTAGCCAATTTACGTTCTTCTTCATTAGCTTCACCCTTCAATACCTAAAATTGAATTTGGGCTTAAAATAAAAATTTTACTCAACACTTCTAAGAAATCAATTCATTATAATTTATATCCTTATTATAAGGCAAAGGCCACACAGAAAAGACGTAAGACGAGGGCGTGTCCCGGACAGGGCACAGACGGGGCGCAATCGCGACTTTTTAAAACATATAGAAACGACGGCGCGCGAGGTCTGCGCCCTGTCTGCGACGCATCCTCGTCTTAAGTCTTTTTTGTGTGGTCATCGCCTAAAATAGCACTGTTCATGTCATCAATATCTTTGTGAGTCACCTGTTAACTAGGTTGGTGCTCTATGAGTTAAATATCAATAAGGCACAACAATACCTATCTTCATCTATTAGTATTACCTATACTTGAACTGTAAATGAGAGAATAACTGATCTATATTAATATCCATTGATTCTTTTTTTACTTTGGTAAAAGCTACTCATATATAACATAACAGATTGTTAAATATACCTACTATTTTTAAAATAGTAACCAAGAGTTTCTTGCTGGTTCTTCTCCATAGGAACAACACTTCTGAACCAATCAACTTGATCTAACGTATTATAAGTCCCTTTTTGTAGCCTAGATAAAATAATCCTTAACTTAGTGATTTTGTATATATTTTGACCATTTCTTGTAGAAGATCAATATACTACAATTACCTTCTTGCCCTTCGGGAACAGAATTAGTCTTGCACGGTACTCCTTCAGCCTCTGAACATTTGTTTGTAACGACTCAACAGATTTGTTACGCCTGCGAGGATCCACAGCAATACCAATAGTTCTGGCAAAAGCAGGGTTTAAACCAGCAGCCTGAAATTCCAGAGAATGTAAATAATATGACCAAAATAATAAATGATTGATTTAGGGATTTATAATTAGATTATTGTTTGACTTGTTTTAAAAGTACATGATGAGGTCCACTGTAATGCAAATAAAAGTAAAATTTCATATTTAAACATAATTCATGATAAAAACTAGCCACCTTATATATTCAGCAAGATTATAAGTATGTGGCTGTGAATACCAATCAGAGTAAGTATAGAAATGCACATAACATCTGGCTGTCAATTATCACTTGTTAAATACAATTGCAAGGAATCAAGGTTTGCATCTTATATTCTATACATATCAGTAATTGTTACATGCCCTTTATATAGGTATACTATCCTACTAATATTATAAATGTGAAAGTTTGTGAGAATTGATGTGTGGATGTTTGTTACTCTTTCACGCAAAAACGGCTGGACCGATTTGGTTGGAATTTGGTATGTAGATAGGTTATACCCTGGATTAACATATAGGTTACTTTATATCCCGGTCAACAGGGGTGAATGCGTTTAAGTAACGATAATTGTTGACAATGTCGGAAAAAAATAAGTTGTCTGGGAGCTTTTAACTAAAACGCTGCCTAAACCCTTTAAGACATAACAAAATAATGTATGGTGTAATTGCCATCTTAACAGGAGAAGCCAAGGGAAACAATGTTCTTATACCACATATCCCAATAATACCCAACTATTTACCATTTAATATTAAACGCCTGCAGTTGCCTTTAAAAGTTGCGTTTTCAATCTTTTAATGTAGTTTATAGGAGTATATTGCAGTAGCTATAACTTTTGTATTACCATCACCATCAATCATTATATACGGATATAATGATTGATGGTGATGGTAATACAAAAGTTAATAAACCTATCTATCCTTCTCAAAAATTTTCAAATTCTTCAAATTCAAATTCTTTAGGTCCCGTTTTTACATTGGACGCGTAACCTTAAAAAAAGACGTAATCTTATTTCTTCTTTGATTTTGTTATTTTTGCAATAGGCTGCTTTTTATCAACACACCACGCGGGCGAAGCCGCGGGCGGAAGCTAGTAATAAATATGATTTAAAATATGTAATAGATCAACAAATATAAGATAAATATTACATCAACAAGTACCAGACTACAACCTGATTGAAGCATGAGGAGTGATTAAGATGTCTTTTTAATCATTACACACATTACACTCTTTTAGTTTCTTACTAAAGGAGAATGCCAGATCCTGCCCCAGCCTTTACAGAAAATGTAAATTAATGAAAATAATTGTAAAGAATATATATTTTTTTTCAGTTATTTGGTTTTCTTTAGAAGTTATGGATTACAAATCGATGTTAAAAGGAATTTATCCCCCAAAAATTCCCTTTTGCCATTATCAAATGTCTATCTGTGTTACTTGTTACGCATGAACACAACTATTTAAATACCACTATAAGAAATTTATATTACATAAAAAATTATTGATTAAAGATTATAATAATGCTTAAAGTATAATACTTTGTAGGTATAAATCGTTTGTTAAAGAGAAGGGGGACAATTGTAGTCTTGGGTAGTACAATTGTTGTCAGGTTTGATATAAGACTAGTACAGTTCGGATTTGGACTTCAGAACACTTTTCTCATTCATTTTGACAGCATATGACGTATCTATATTTTTTACATATCATTGTTTCACTCTCTGTTTGTGTTTATTGGTCTTAGATTTAAACAGAAACTGCAACATCATTCATCATTCACATCAACGTCAAGTGTTTAGTTATCAGTAATGAATATGCAATAAGATGCTGCATATTGCATGCTTGTACATGACTTTTATTGAGTGGGGCAAAATTCTATAGAGCAGTTTATTCTTAGTGCAAAGCATTGTAAATACACTTGACAGATATGATTATAAGCAATAGGTATGTGTTTCTCATTTCAGGTACTATCCCTTCATGCACCTTCATGAAAATTAACATTGTTTACTATTACTATATTTGAGTTAATAACTTAATGAGCTTAATGATCACAATCATACATTAGTAGTTAAAAAATAACAATGATAATTAAATGTAATATGGGTAATAATGGGTTGCTTCAAGCAAGTCAATCTTTATTAAAATCAAATAAATCCACTCTGTTCCTATTAACTTAAAAAAAATGCATTTGCTTTCGGAGGCTGGGTAGAAAATAAAGTTATTATTTAGCATCATACGACGAACTTTAAATTGATTTAGTATGCAAATAAGCAGTAATACAATGAAACTTACCCTGATCTCTCGAAGAGTAAATCCACGACCAGCGCGAACCTTCGTGTGATAGCGCACAGTAGGGCAACGAACAACAGGTCTGAGAGGTCCGGCCGCAGGTCGTGGAGCAATAGCTTTGGCTTTCTTGATCCGATTTTGCTTTCGGCGGTAACGTCTTGCGGGTTGATTAAACCACGTCTTAACAAATCGTTGCCAATCCTTGTGGAAATGGCCATTAGGGATCATATTATTACCCTTCCCCATGTTTAGATAACCACAACTTCACCTAAAAGACAAAAACAAAAAAATAGACAATTGGTAGTGTAGCACAGTAGAAATCGATTTAAAAACAATATTTTTCTTATAATTGTTATGAGGATTTCAAAGAAATTATCGGATTTATAGATGCACTGACCGGTGCCAGGAAGAAGCTATGTAGAAAGGAATATGTGTACGTTTAGATGACAGCTGTCAAAGCTGTGTTGCCATTTTCTAATAAAGAATCCCCGAATCTTCTGTAATTTATGATTTTGTGCGAAGATGCATCGAAGTTGTTAAATCTCATCATCATCATCACATCTCCCTATTGCGATCCACTGCAGGTCGTAAGCCTCCCAGCCTCCCCCGGGGTACGCCATAAGGCCCGTTCTTCCATTTTCACCACCCAGTCACTACCAGTTACCTGAAATAGTAAGTGGCCGGGCCGTTTTCTTTGGTTACTCTTTACGGGAGGTTTTACATAGTCATCACGCTGGGTAGGCGGGTTGGCAACCGAAGTAAGGAGAACGATACCTACACAGGTAAACGCTGCTGCCCATCCCCCCAGAATTTTCCTTAGTCGCCTCTAACGACACCCACGGGGTAAAGGGAGTGGTCTATTCTAGCTATGATTCTAGGACTGAAACTACACGGCATGAACAACTAATCGATCTAGTATGGAAATGTGGTGTCATTTTTAATATTGAATGCGTTAAACATCACGATGCTACTTTACAAAATGCATGAGACGAAATAAATAAATGGCAAAGCGGGTCTCTAACACTCTATTGCATAGATGCCGATCGTCCAGGTTTCGTAATGCGTTGTGTGCGTTGCGTGCATGGGACCCGTGTGTCTCTACAAATAATATAAATATAGATAGCCTGTTTCATAAAATTACATTACGCTGTACGTTTGTGGAATGCGTTGCCTTTAGCATAGCCTTTAGCTATAAGACTAGCACAAACGATAGCTTCTTTTAGGACATTAGTTAAGAATCATATTTTCTTATCTAATTAAACTAATTTCTTAATGGTTACTGTATTTTTATGTAGTTCTATCAAAAGCGTATTTATTAATATTTATTATATATGTATAAACATTATCTCTATCATTATCATTATATCTATGGTTATATATATATATATATACTGCCTCGTTGGTCTAGTGGTCGCTAAGCGCGACTGCTGAGCAAGAGGTCCTGGGTTCAAATCCCGGGTCGGGCAAAGTGTTACTGAGTTTTCCATTAGGTAATTCTCAGTAGCAGCACGGAGTCTGGATTTGTGCCCGGTTGATGGCAATAGGCTCGCCCCCTATTACATTGGGACTTACAACATAACCGGCGAAATGTGGGTGTACTACATGTTCACCTCTGCCTACCCCTTCGGGGAATACAGGCGTGATGTTATGTTATATATATATATATATATATATCTTGTTTAGACTCTCATCTTTAAATTATTTCGTAGCTATTTTATTGAAATCTACGTACTGCTGTACACCACCGATTATCCTTACAATTTCTTACATTTTGTCTTTCCAAAGTTTGCCTGGTAGATATCGCTTTAAGCGATAAGGCCGCCTTGTACCTACTGCATTAACGATGATGTAATAAATTAAGTTTATGACATGTATTTTATGGTGTACAATGAAGCATATTCCATATCCATCTACAGTAGATCAGTGATCATTAGGTATAATTATACTAGTTTATCATAAAATTATCAGTGTTATATCAATGGTTATATGTAGTTTCCGTCCGTAAAAAGACCAATGACCTATATCTAAATTTTTTGAATTCCTGTCTTTTTCAAAGTGTTACGTAACTTGTAACGTACCTACCTAAAATGATTGTACAATAAAACAGTTATTTACACTATAAACCCAGTGGTGGGGCAAGAGCTAAATTTCATGTGGGCAAAATATATTTCGCGCGGCCTTCTAGTGTATATTTTTGTAGTTACAAATCAAAAATAATATTTTATGTGGAGCGGGGGGACAAGGGGTCTCTATAATAGGTCTTCGTAAATTATTCATAGTAAGTTGAAAAAATAGGGGGCATAAAATAATTATTTTTCGTTATATTCTTCAAGGCACGAGGCCCTTCGGACCGGGAGGCCGTAGGCGATGGCCAACGTTGCCCACGCCTTATGCCGTCTCTGTATAAACCAATAGCCTAGGACCAGTGATTATTTCTGAAGCATCACTGCCTAGGACCATATGAAGCGACTTTAACCGAGTGCAAACACAATTAGGGCAAAAAGTCAAAAACACAGTCGCTGACGGTCGCTAAGCGTTCGTTTTACGTGGCGGGAACTATGCTATAAATCCTATTGAAAAAAAAAATTAATTATTTACGGTGAAATTTCGTCAAGAATTTTATTTCTTCTTGTTTGTGTTCTTCATTACTGAAGGTCGTATCCGTTCTGAAATACTTTGAATTCTATTTACGTTACCTTAAAAATAATAATATTCACCCGATTCTACCTAAAAGGCAAAGTATCAATCTTTAGCAAAATGTGAAATAGAATTAAAGAGATCATGGTCATAGAGTATGGTTTTATACTCTTTGATAGAGTGAAATAGCGAATTGAAATTCTGAGATTCTTGAAATTTTAGGTAGGAAAATTATCTTTAAATTAAATAATTAATTGTGCTTTAGTATGGAAGACACCAAAGCAAGTCAATCTAGTGATTATCATAAAGAGAATGAAGAAAAACATCAGAAGAAGAAAAGTAAAAATAAGAAAAAGCGTAGCGGTGGAGATGGCGACCACGGCGTTTCGACAATGCCTGATGGTATAGTTACAGTGCCTAATTCAAGCGATGTTCATCAAAACATTTCTTTAAAAGATTTAAAAATGGCTATGGAAGTATTAAATCTCCAACAAAAACCTGCTAAAACAACCGAAGAAGCTCTGCACAAATCATATCAGTTTTGGTCAACCCAGCCTGTCCCAAAAATGGATGAAAAAATTATGTCCAACGAACCTATAGAGCCTCCAAAATCTCCTGAAGATATTAGATCAGAATCTTACACTTTGCCAGATGGGTTTCAATGGGATACCTTGAACTTGAATGAACCTTTGGTATTAAAAGAATTGTATACATTGCTGAATGAAAATTATGTTGAAGATGATGATTGTATGTTCAGGTTTGATTATCAAACAGACTTTCTGAAGTGGGCACTGCAGCCTCCTGGCTGGAGAATGGAATGGCACTGTGGAGTAAGAGTTGTGAAATCTGGCAGATTAGTTGGATTTATATCTGCAATACCTGCTCAACTGAGAATATATGACCATGTGCAAACAGTTGTTGAAATAAACTTTTTATGTGTGCACAAAAAACTACGAGCTAAGAGAGTTGCTCCTGTTTTAATTAGAGAAATTACTCGAAGAGTTAATCTCACAGGTATATTTCAAGGTGTATACACTGCTGGGATTGTTTTACCTAAACCAATAGCTACCTGTCGTTACTGGCACAGATCCCTCAACCCAAAGAAATTAATTGATATTAAATTCAGTCATTTGTCTAGAAATATGACAATGCAAAGAACACTCAAATTATTTAAGCTCCCAGATTTACCTAAAACTTCTGGGTTTCGTAAAATGGAAGCTGAAGACAGTGAAAGGGTAGTGAAATTATTGAATGACTATTTGGGAAAGTTTGATTTAGCTCCCATTTTTTCAGAAGAAGACTTCAAGCATTGGTTTCTACCCCAGTCTGGTATAATTGATAGCTTTGTTGTTGAAGCTTCTGATGGCAGTATAACAGATTTTGTTAGTTACTATACATTACCTTCTACTGTTGTGTATCATCCTGTACACAAAACTTTAAAAGCTGCTTATTCATTTTACAATGTATCCACTAAGACACCATGGACAGATTTAATGCTTGATGGTTTGATTACTGCCAAAAATTCTGGATTTGATGTTTTTAATGCATTGGATCTTATGGAAAATAAAGAGTTTTTGGAGCCTTTGAAGTTTGGAATTGGTGATGGGAATTTGCAATACTATTTATACAATTGGAGATGTCCAAGCATGACACCTAATAAAATTGGACTAGTACTGCAATAACAATATTCACACCATGTATTTAACTATACCAATTATTGTTTTTTTTTTGGTTTTTGTCACTTTGTGTAAAGTGTTTTTATTAGTTGGAAATATAGCTTTAGTTCATAAAGTGGTTGTTATTAGTAATGATTGGAAATATTTAATTATAAGTAATATAATTATAACAGAGTTTAACAACTAAATATACACATATATGCCTTCTTCAGTAAAATTTCATTATTTTATTATATACTTAAATTTTGTCAGCTGCTGCAAAGGAAAGCAGTGAATCTGATATACTTTCTGAATCTTGACTAGCATTATAGAATAACATCTTGTTATCTAAACATAAAAATAGGATGTTAATGTATCTGGCATCTTGCTCTCCAAGAGACCAAATTGTTGTTTGTAAGGCTATGACTCTAGATCTCATCAGCCTCTTGAAAATCAGCTCTTCAATTCCAGATTTAGTGATATGGAACGTCTATTTGATTGAAATTGTTGTTTGAGATTGAGATTTGAGAAAAACAGCCTGTAAGCAAAGGCCTCTTCTCAAGGATTGAGCATTGATCACCATGCTAGCGCACTGTGTAGGCGATTTCAGATTATTAAATCCTTATCCAGGTTTACTCACAACCTCTCAGTCACTGCAGTAGTGTAGAATACCCAAGAATGTATTTCTGACATTGAAAGTCACATTGATACTTGCCTGGGTCTGAACCTGCAACCTTGTGCATACAAATCCGGTATGTCAAGCACTAGGCTACTACAACACCTTAGCTAGCGGGAAAATAAACATACAACCTTCTAGAGGTGTCGATTATTGGTGCCATTACGTTATAGTAGGGTAGCCACACACATCTTGTGAGGGGAGCCCAAGAGGTAAAAAATTGTTGTTGTTCCTATCGAGCGTCGTAGGGACCTACTTAATTATGTATGAAGAATAAATGCTAAAAGTTATGTGATGACTTTCACCGGTGGGGGAAGCGTGTACCTACAGGCAGTTTGTTCTGTATTCTGAGCCTACAGGTATTCAAAAATGTCACTTTGACATACTCGAGCGTTGCAGACTTAGGTTGCAGATATTAATAGTGTAAACGCCCCACGTGGATCTGTTAACGAAGAAATATTAATCTGCCGTTTTACGTGGTGGGTGGGGGCAATGGCCGTACGAAGGTGTCTAAAATAACCAAAAAACGGATTTATTCGAGCAAATAAATATATGGAAACAAATCGTCAGTGTTTTGAATGGTCCAAAAGATATGAGCAATTTTAGAAAAAACAAAAATATATACTAAGTTACCTCAGAATATTTTTTTTTATTTCATCTGAGTATGTAACGTGAAATGTCACGTTATTTTTTTCTAAAATTTACTCGAGCGTGTCAGATTAATATACAGTCGGTTCGGCTTAATTTCTTTATCATGCTAACTCATCATCGGACAATTATGTGGGGGAGTTTTCTTAATCAGAAAGGTTTTACAAAAATATTTTTAATTTTCTTAAACTTTTTATCCACATTTATTTTGTCCAACCGAAATCTGGTGACATTAGTGATAAGTACATAATTCGATTGTTTCACTTAACGCTTTTTGATGCTCAATAGCTAACCGAAGCGTTGTAGGTACCTACATAAACGAAGAACGAACACGAGCGCGTTGCTGTGATGGCTTTATGGCGACGGAAGCAGTGGAGTGCGGACGAAAAATTGTGTGGTGTCGGTGTGAGATAGTTAGAGAAAGAGTGAGAAGGGAAGAGATGCGCGGAGTGGAAAATACATAATAATCAGCAGCTGCACGTACCAAAATGTATTGAGAGTTTTTGCTACTTCGGCTAGTAGATAGTTTACCATGTGGAAGCGAGACGCCGCGCCGCGCCGCTACGTGCTGTGTAATGCAGCGTCTCGCTTCCAAATAGTAAACTATCCTGCTTTAAGAGGTGATGGTAAGGGGGCAGCATGTGGATATCGGCAGATTACATTATTCCAGTGATCCTTGAATAGGAATGCCCTTCAAAGTGGAAATATATCTAACCACGCTCGAGAATGTTCGGTGGTGACGCTTCTTTGCAACTTAATGCGAGTCGCATTTCTCATAATTTTCTACACGTAATTAACTCACCTTGCCTTAGTCTGACGCGCTCGAGTTTTGCAAACAATCGACTTTTTTTCAACTTTGATCGGCTGCCCTGGACTCACATCATCACATCACACATCATCAGCCGAAAAACGTCCACTGTTGAACGAAGGCCTCCCCCTTTTAGAAGGGGGGAGGTTGCCATAATCCCCACGCTTGGCAAGCGGCTTGGGGATCGCAGTATTGGTGGTCAAGTTACAGAAGACGCTGCTGCCCATCTTCTGGATTTTCCCTTAGTCGCCTCTTACGACACCCATGGGAGGAAAGGGGGTGGTCAATTCTAGGCCGGATACCACACGACTCACATCATAAAAGGTTCATAATATATGATGGGGATACTAAAGAGGGCACAAGGTTTCCCTCCGTCTGATTTTCTGCCGCGTTTCAGTAAATCCCAAAATCCCCGCTCGGGCTCTCCTACATTTATTTATACATTGTGCAGTGAAAACTCATAACCAGTCAAAAGTGCGTTGTACTGCAAACTGTCATGCATTTTTTATACGGAAGACTGTTTAGATATCTCGTTATTATCAAACTCGTTATGGAGACTAACGACTAGTCAAAGATTATCAATATAACTTATAATAAAAAAATACGACAGCCATGTCAAAAAATGAAGTAAAAGCAAGTTTGAACGCAGTCGAGGTATTTACCTCTTAGGTAAGACAGTAGTTTAGGGATAATCTAACTAAATTAAAGAGGTTGAATAATACTCGGAGGTATGTCAACGAAAGGTACTTTATTTAATAAATTTTCACTGGGGTCATTATCCGACGGAAACTCTTAACACCGGCATTCAGTTTTTACAGAATTTGGTACATCGCCATCTATCGAACAAAATGTAAACCTACTACAAACAACAGTGTTCTAAGAGCGGTCCCCGGACTTCGATGAAACTTGCTTTTACTTCGTTATTTGACATGGCAGTCGTATTTTTTTATTATATGTTTTTATTTATATCATTTTTAAAACCTATGTTTCTCGGAATGTTGCAAGGATTCTTACGACACTCCATACATCAAAATCAGTTCAGCCATTTAGAAGTTATGGTGGAGTAAAGAAACTCTTATACGTACATATTCCTGAACCCTGAAAACATTATACTGTTTATTTCGAGCAGTCATGTAAAAATACTTTCCACTTTTTTTTAGTTGATCGTACTTTTTACCGGTTTTAAGTCTGGACTTAAAGGTATACAGCAAGGCCTTTGATCGAATAAACCACAAAATCCTGATTTTGAAGCTAGAAGGAGTAGGTATTAGTGGTGACTTGCTTAGATGGTTTTCATCCTACATCGATAATAGAAGTCAAGCAGTTGTTTTGGGCAATTACATGTCTAAGTGGATGACCGTTCCAAGTGGGGTGCCCCAGGGTTCCCTGCTTGGTCCTCTTCTTTTTGTTATATTTATATCGGACATCGGAAATTGTTTTATAAACTCCCAAATTCTAAATTTTGCCGACGATATGGAAATTTTCAAACTCGTATCCAGCATTACCGATGCTCAAGTATTACAAGCTGACCTTTGTCGCTTAGACATCTATTGCACTGAAAATAAGCTTGATCTTAATGCTAGTAAGTGCTCAAGAATATCATTTACTAGGAGTAAATGTCCAAGTTTATATAGTTACTACTTAAAAAACAAAGAGCTTCAAAGAGTAGAAGAGGTTAGAGATCTAGGCGTCTTGCACGATTCTAAATTAATTTTTGATCAACATATAAGCTCAATAGTGAATAAGGCATCGAAGGCACTTGGCTTCCTGATGCGCACATCTAGAGACTTTAAGCAAGCTAAGACTATAAAAATTTTATACTCCACCTACGTTCGTCCTCATTTGGAATATGCTTCTCAAATCTGGAATCCTAGGTACGATGTCTACATTAACCGGATTGAACGAGTTCAGAAAAAATTTATGCGATATCTTAATTTTCGAACAAAATCAAATTGTCAGGATTATGTTGAATCTTGTAGGAAGCATCATTTTCTTGAGTTACGCAAACGACGTGATATTGCGGATCTAGTATTTCTGTCCCGAATAGTGACTTCTTCATCCTTCGATTGTCCAGAGATATTGAATAAAATTAACTTTTATATTCCCGGTTATTCTTTGCGCCGTGCACCTTTCTTTTCAATACCGTTAGTTGCTACTAACTATCGTCAAAACAGTTTTCTATATCGTTCATGTCAAAGTTACAATAAAATAATTCGTAATCATGATCTTGATATATGTGCCACAAGCATACCTTCTTTGAGGAAAAAACTAAATTTGTCAATTTTTTAAATCCTCATACGATATATATAGCTGACAATCTGACCTAATATTATTATAAGCAGGTTTCTTTCTTTTTTGTATTATATATATTAAGGGTTCTTTTGTATAAAAAAAAATTGTTTCTATCTGTGGAAACTAATTAATGGCTCTGTGAAGCAATTCTGATGTTTAGGATAAGATTTTTAGCTGTTAGTTTCCCTAAGAGTTATAAATAAATAAATACCGCACTGCTCCCGCACAGAAGAAAAAGAGCATTGAAGGATGGGCTACTATAGAAGGTAGAATACGGCAAGCTCGCTTACCGCCGTATGAGCCGTATCAATAATACGGGGCCCCCGGGCTATAGGGGCCCCGGACTTAGGTATGTAAGAAAAACCAAAAAAGTTCCCGAATAAAAATCATGACATAAAAAGTGGCCAACGTGTCTAAAGAGATTACATTACAAAATATACAAAAGTCAAAAATGGTATCACTTCGATTGATATTTAGTGTGCCTCTGACAATACGATGATCGTGATCCCTACCGGTTTTCACCTTCCTCATCAGTACTCAATACATGCACACATATAAATAAAATTGTAGTGTCTGTTTATAAATCGTAATATCAAAATAACAGCTTTTTACTCAATGCAGCCCCCTTACCATGAACTCTTAAAGCAGGGCAGTTTACGTTGTGGAAGCGGGACGCCGCATTACACTGCACATAGCGGTGTCTCGCTTTCACATAGTAAACTGCTGTTTACCTGACACTTTACAAGACGAACGTGATTCACTTTAGGCAACGAACACAAACAATCAACAATCTTAATATTCAATTTAATAATATAAATATCAATGAAGCTGGCACAACAAAATTTTTAGGACTAATAATAGATTCAAAATTGAATTGGAAACCTCAAATAGAGACACTTAGTAAAAAATTGTGTAGTAAGTGCAGCTTACGCTCTAAAACAGCTTGCTGCGGTTCTCAACACAGATGCGCTAATCGCTGCTTACTATGGATTAGCCGAATCAATTCTTAGATATGGAGTCATCTTTTGAGGGAATAGCACGGACAATGAAATGCCATCAAAAACATATCTGTAAAAAAACCAAGTCGAGCTACTCAGTTTGTCTACCGTAAAAAGTTGTGAGATCCATATAATACCAAGTCGATTGCTATAAGTCCCTACTTCAGGGACCTTCTATCTTAAGTTATTACGTAAATAGCTAACCGAACAACATCTTATTTTAACCATATTAATATTAAAAATCTTTTTTGTTTTAAATAAAATATATTGACTTTGCCATCGCATGTAAACACAATGTATCTCACAAGTATAACTTAAAGTATTAAATAAAATTGTTTAATGCGATTTTCAAGTAAAATTAGATAAAAAGTGACACAGATCCTACCTCTTTGGGCGCTCGGGCCCGACTGATCATTCTACGTTTACGTTTGTGCATCGTATAATATAGTGATTTGGAGTAATATTGAAAATGATATGATTTCTAATGAAGGAATTTAAAAAATGACTGTATTATTAGATTTTTTAAAGAGCATAGTTTATTATGACATGATTTTAAAATTAAAATATACCTTAATTCAAACCAAAACGTCGCGATACTTACTTACAGTATAAACCGTGAAAATAGGTTTTAATTTTTTTTTGTCAATTAAAAGTGTTATTATCGAAAATGTGTTACCTTAAGTTTCAATAAAAATATATGCCTAATGCTCACTGTATTTTTATCGTTTAAATTTGTGAATGTAAATGATAGAATTTGGAGCCCAAAATGGACTCTGCGATGATTTTTCAGAAAACGTGTTGCGGGAGATTGATCACCTTATAGAAATTAAGTTTTTTTTTGTAAATCTATTAGATTATGTATCAATGCGAAAGATTGATCTACATTTTACATACATATATAAATTCCTAAATACTACTCGATACTACCTTAGATGGTAAATTAGGCGTCCGAAATCTTAGAAAATTGCGTAAAAATGTAAAATGGCTCTTAAAAATAAAAATATTTTGAATACGTGACGTATGTATTGGATTTTTTATTTCTTTATTTTTTAACTCAGTGCACCTTAACTGTTAAGAAATAATACTTTTCATTTCAAGGACAAAAACACTGTAAACTAGCGTTATTTTTAAGGCACTTATTGAGAGGTCAAGAAATTACAATGGTACCTAACTAAGTTTTTTAGCAGTTCTATTTTCAGTACCAGCATGGACTTAGGATTAGTGCCCGGTAATAGGCTCGCCCCCTATTTAATTGGGACCTATGACATAACTGGCGAAATGTGGGTGTAATGTATGTGCACCTCTGTCTACTTTACATGAGCGAAGTGGAAGTCAGCGCCAAATCCTATGCGTTCGCTTAGTTAATAGTTTTAGCTCTGAAACTATGAACTACTTATGCACATAAGACAGCATTTTCACAAGTACTTTTTTTCTGAATTGCTTAATGGATGTTGCGATTTGGCATCGACTTCCACTTCGCTTATGTAAAGTGATGTGATAAAATATTATTTTTCACTTTTGAGTTTTTTGAAGGTTTTAATTTTTTATTTAAAATTTTTCATTTTACCATTTTTAGTGGTGTATAGAATTCATCCGCCCCAGACTTTTATGAGACTAGTATTTGAAATCCTTTCACACACAAAATAAAAAGCCCTTTTAATCGATACCTCACACGATATATTTAATCCAGGAAAGTGATAGGAGGGAGGTCACCGCACCCCCACTCCCTCGTGGGAGAGGATTAGTCGATAAACTGACCACTAACAAGGTCTTCCACCTTGTTAGTGGTCAGTTATCGACTACTACTTAAGCAATATCATCATCATATCAAGATACAGGCGTTTTGCTGTGACCCTATGAGGAGTTCCGTTCCATATCTCCGAAGTTCATCATCAGGTAATGACAAATTTCTAGGGGACCAATCCGAAAGTAAAACCAAACATATGAAAAAATAAATATCATATCGGTTCATAAATGAGTTATGGGGAACATAAATAAAAAAAAGATCTCGACGAATTGAGAACTTCCTCCTTTTTTTTGAAGTCGGAAAAAAACCGGTCATGTGCGAGTGGGACACGCGCATCGAGGGTTCCGTGCAATTTTTAAATTATGTTTACAACAACATCGTTCTAACTAAAAGATGTTAAACTAAATTCACAGACAAACTTGCCGTTAGAAAACTGTTACCCCAATACATTGAAGTAGGTTAGTTTATCAACAGCAAACAAGTAGGTAATTCTTATTTTTATGTGATGTAACTACAAATTTACAGTTTTCAGATTTATTCATTTACTTGTGCTGTAAGCTAAAGCTTCTTGACTAATTTTATGTTTCTTGGTCAACAGGAAGTACTCTATAGGTTTTGAAAGTAAAAATTGTAAAATCAATCAACATGATTACTCGGTGTCTTTTGATTGCGTAAGCTTAGAAGTTTCATTTTTTTACGGCTTTATGGGCCAGCAGACCCGAGTATTTTTCATATTAATTTCAACTATGTATAACATTTTCGAAATTTAATTATTGTCAATGAGCGCTAATACCTCAAATGAGACAAAAACACGCCTAGCGTGTTAACCGTACTGGTGGCAACTGGCACGACGGCCTCACACAGCGTGTTTTGCCGCGCCGCTGGATCGAAAATATGAGTTCGCAACAGGTGTGTGCGCGCCGCACTGGTGGCACTTTTACCATAACACAGGGTATGTGTTTTGCCGCAGTCAACGAGTTAAAGTAGTCTATAATAGACTCCGGACCATCAGCTATCTGCCAGTGAAAGACGCCACCAAAATCGGTCCAGCAGTCACGACAAAAAAAAAATCAATAACATTTTTGTTGTGTAACATGTATATTATCGTATGCATTGAGTAAAAAACTGTTATTTATTTATGTATATTGATTATTGTGTTTATACATCAGGGTATATCTACAAAATAAAACACCATTAGTCATTGTAAATATTCCATAGAATATAATGTAACAAATCATAAAGGAATATTGAATCAGTTACATCAGAGACCAAGTTTACAATCCATGGTATCATATAAATGTAGAACTGAATAAAGATAAAAGAAAGAAATTGAAAGAACATAAGCCAACTCCCTTTCCTGAGACACAAGACAGAAAAAAAATCTAATGACAAAACTTAAACCACTTCTCAGTTAATGTAAAAAGTTAAAGAGTTCCGAGTACTCTTCCAAATATAGAAATGTTGACAGTTTCTTATTTTTGTTTGCAGATTTGCACTCCAGTATTATTATAAAGTTATCATATAATTATTTGGAAAGAGTGCAATCCACTTTTTTGTTTTTTTTTTCAATTTTTATTTATGTATTTTTATGAGCGGGATTAACAATATAAGGTGTTCAAAGCATTAAAATTTTCAAGAACAGTATTGGTTCTTGTAACTTAAAAAGCTGGTCATTCTTTATTTAATTTGGCCACTATGACGTGGAAATCTACTCCTTCTTAGTAGCTTGCTGCTTGGCCTGGTGGGCTTGCAAAACAGCGACAGCTTCATCCACTTTAGCTTTAAGCGATTCTCCATGTTCCAACATATGAAGAAGTTCAGAATTATCTATTTCCAAAAGCATTCCTGTGATTTTACCAGCCAAATCAGGATGCATTCTTTGAATTAACGGGAATAAGCGTTCACCAAGCATTTGCTTTTGTTCTTGAAGAGGGGCAGCCGCCAACATGGTTGCTGTTAATGGCTCTTGGCCTTGAATATGCACAGCTGGTTGAGGAGCTGGAGGATTACGCATATTAGCAGTGTATTTATATCCTGCTGGGCGTCCGCTTTGTGTTACAAGTGGTGCACGGATGGAGGCTGCAGTTGCTACGCCTTGCTGACCAGTAATGGGTCTTGCTCCGAGTGACGTGCGAAGAGCAGCTTGTGTAGGAGCTCTAGGTGCTGGACGGAAAGGTGCCTGCATGTTAGGATAACCTGAAGCAGCTGTTTGAGTGCTAGGTCTAACTGGTGGCTGTGCAGTCCAACGAGGTGATGGTCTTATTTGAGTCATCTGTGCAGGACCATAGAATCTTTGAGCAGGAGGAATAGTTGGCACAAAATAGCCTCCAGCACCACCTGGTTGGAATATTTGACCCATTTGCTGCATCCGCATGCTGGCCATTCGCTGCATATATTGAGAAGTCAAATGAGCTTTACGATCTTCTTTACGCTGAGCCAATGCTACATACAAAGGTTTAGTTCCCACAATGCGACCATTCATTTCAGTAACAGCTTTTGTAGCTTCTTCTGGAGATGAGAAACACACAAAACCAAAACCTTTACTGCGACCATCCTCCAACATTACCTGAAAGTCACAAATGTTTTAATTACTTTTTGCTACCATTTATTTGAAATTTATGGACATTCTATAAAATATACAACTGGATAATTTTTTTAACTGTATCCATAATTATGGCTGAATCAAACACTAGGAATATCGAAAAATAATATTTTACCACTTCGTCGGCATAATAAATTAATGTGTACCCATGCTAAATTGCAGATTTCTAGTTACTAGATTCGTCTTCTAGAATAGATGGACGTAGAAGGGTTACTGACAATGGAACCCTAAAAAGGGGATGAACGGTTGTATAGAAGTCCATCAAAGGAGATGTTTCATTTTTGTAGAGGGCTCCGGCCATAACATGTACCTTTTAGCAAAGTTGGGAAACTAACCGCTGAAGAGAGTAAAGTAACATTTTTTTCAAAACATCTGATGTTATTTGTGCAATTTTTTTTAACGATGATATTGTTACACTTGCTTATAATTAGTCAAAAATATGCATAAGAGAATGATTTAACAATTGTTAATAATACAAAAACACATACCTTTTATATATATCGTCTACATGATATTGTGTTTTGATGTGACATGATTTCTGAACGAAAGAAGGTTGTACAAAATATGAGACGCCATGTTGAATAATATGGCAATAATTGAAAAACCATTACTTTTTCTGCACAAGAGCACAAGAGGGAGAACTATGGGATGAGTTTGTATGAGAAATCTGGTAACCAAAATAGAAGTGGGAGACATATGGTTAGAAATAAAGAAGTGCCTCAGTCGATTATGAAGAAAAAAAAATCAAAAAACACGACTGCTATGACAAAAAACGAACTAAAAAGCGAAAAACAAGTTCCATTGCAGGCAGGGGACCGTTCTGTGGAACACTGTCTTATCTAAGAGGTACTTTTTTTTGTTTTATTTTTTTATAGCCTATGTTGCTCGCGATAGTGTAAGGATTTTAACGACTCTCCATACATCAAAATCGGTTCAGGCATTCAGAAGTTATGGTGGAATAAAGAAACTCACATACATACATACATGAACCCTGAAAAAATAACATACTCCTTTTTTTGGGCAGTCATGTAAAAAGTCAGAATAATATGATATTTTTGAGAATCAAAAAAGCAGTTGGTTTAACAACTGGATTACTGGAGATGATGGTATGCACCTATAATTTTTTCTATTGATATTGAATTAAGTGATGGAATGAAAATGCTACCAGCCTAGTTGCACAAACCTGCACTAGAAAAAAAGAATCATCAACCTATTGCTTCTTTTGAATTAATTATAAATGCTATAAAGGAACATAAATAAAATAAACTGCATAATCTTAGGACTTTACCTTTGCTGAAGTGATAGTTCCGAAGGGTGCAAACTCCTTACGAAGACGTTCATCATCAATGGTATCATCCAAGTTTTTAACATACAAGTTTACACCTTGATAACGTGTCAATCGCTCAGATTTCAGTTGCTCGAACTTACGTTTAAGCTCCTTCTGGCGCTCGGCTTTCTTTTGAGCACGTCCCACATACAGAGGTTTACCCTCTACCAATTCTTTTCCATTTAATTCCATACAAGCTCTTTCAGCTGCATCTGGATCTTCAAATGCTACAAATCCAAAGCCACGTGAAGATCCATCATCTTTATACATTACTTTATGGCTGGTGATGCGGCCATATTTTTCGAACATGTCCTTAAGCATTTCATCACTAAAATCTTCTCCAAAATTCTTGACATAAACATTTGTGAACAACTTCGCCTTTTCACCTAGTTCCTTTTCTCGTTCTTTTCTAGGAATAAACCTACCTACATAGACTTTCTTCCCATTCAATAGCATTCCATTCACTTTTTCAATAGATTTGTTTGCGGCCTCTTCAGTTTCAAAATGGACAAAGCCATATCCTTTAGAGGCACCAGTTTCATCTTGAGCAACTTTGCAACTAAGAATATTTCCAAATGCAGTAAATGTATCATACATAGCTTTGTTGTCAATGGTTTTGTCAAGATTTTTAATAAAAACATTCCCTACGCCAGACTTGCGCAGAGATGGATCTCGTTGGGACCACATGATTCTAATAGGTCTTCCTTTGATCATATCAAAATTCATAGTGTCCAAAGCTCTTTCAGCTAAAAAATAAAGAACATGCATTGTAAAAGTTATACTATTTTTACTATGCCTGATAATATATAGGATGCAATCATAAAATATATCTTTATCATAATGCTTATTTTAAATGAATTTGAATTATTTGAAATTTAAATACAAGTGATAATTATTAATGATAAATTCATTAATAATTATCACCTGTATTTAATTTTCTCTAATGTTTTGAGAATTAATGTTACACAAAAATTATTAACATAATAATAAGGTATTTTTTTTTCATGTTACTATTTATTCAATACGCTGTTTGAGGATTCTTTGTATAATGGTGGGATTCTTTAGAGACATTAGTATTAAATTTTAGTTATATAAATAATATGAGTATTTGAATAGTTATGTACGTATGGATTGAGGAGCCACATTAGATTTTAAAGTTAGTGGTCCCTGTCTTTTTTAGTAGTTTAGTTATATTTCTAACAAAAAAAGTTATTTCAATGTATAAGTACCTCGTCCACTCCAATGTTTAGATAGAAAAATTTATATGTAAGGAGAATGACTAAATTGGTACAAATTATAAAGTTGTACCCCCAGGTTGTTGGTTTTAAGTGCAACATTTTCTTCTATAGCACCAAAAAAACTATCCTATTACACAGATATTAGCTACGAGGTGACCCTAAAAGAAGTTGAACATTTCACTATTTTTATACAGCTGATAATGACAGATAGCTTCATTTTTCTATCCATCATCATTATAATTATATTGCAGAATAATTATAGTATAAACAGTTTTTAAGTATCTTATCATTTTTAATTACCTAATCATTAAGTTCTTTTTTTAAGCGAAAAATAAAGACGGATTAAAAAAAAAAAAGTATATCTTTTTACCATTAAATGACATCAAATTTCTTTAAAACTGTAGGTTAGAATTTGATGCTCATTTGCAGACATAGTCCAACAGTAAAAATCCATCCACCAATAATAAAGTCCACCCACCAATTTTTTTTAAATCATTCTCCTTTTTTGTCAAAATGGCATGCAATTCCACAAAAATAATGTCAAAATATGACTATAAGGAATATATAGTAGATTATAATATGGTCAATGGGTCACCTTAGGCAGAGTTAAAATAACAGTTGTTAAACCACAAATGTAAGTAATCAGTCATAGGAATATTGATTCTAATTTGCATAAGATAAGACTTCCATTACAATTATAGGGTATTTAATATAAAACATAGGGTTCGAAAATATATATAAATTCGATACAAAGCAACACATTATTATAGTATGTTCTATATTGGTTAATTAAGAACATTACTTAAACATCCTGAATCACTCAAGGTCTGCTGTAGGAGAACTCAATTATGAGTAAAGTGCAATTTTAAATTGAAGTTTATAAATGTATGGTCCTATTTATGTGAACAATAAAGTATTAAGATCATTCTAGTAAAAAAAAATACTGCAATATTACTCTCAACAATAGTTTTTATAATAAACAGACAATATTACATCAGGTCAACACATTCAGGGAATAAACCAAAACACAAAATATTCATTAGCATATTGAGGGTTAACAGCATGAAGATTTGATAAATAGTGGTACAGGGAAATGTTGTTTGCAACATAATGAGTAAATACTTCATTGGACCAATAAGTTCTAGTTGTGCAAACACCAGGACGTCAAAGATTGATGCAACACAGTGTAGTTACAACATAATGATTTTCAGTTTAATAAGCTATTCTCATAATTATTATCAAGCATATTAACCGATGAATGTTAAATCGAAACAAATCAGATATTATTTTAAAGCTACAATCAAGGTGACGGATATAAAAAAATGATGTGGACACAAATTATGAAGTTCGAATTTTCAGTGTGATAATGTGTCCTTGAGTAAACTGCTTACTTATAAACTAAAAACTGATAACAAAGGTACTCACCATCTGCGGGCTGCTGAAAATTTACATAAGCATAGCCTAGGGATCTACGAGTAATCATATCGCGACAAACGCGGATGGAAAGAACCGGACCAGCAGTTGAAAATTTTTCAAACAACATGGCCTCTGTAATATCAGAGTGTAAATCTCCGACATAAAGAGATGCCATTGGGTAATTAGGAGGTGTAGTAGGATTCATTTTTAAAATTTCACTGCGGCAGTATACGTAGGCATTAACTTATACGTAGGCAAAGACCAACTTCACTTTCTCTTTATAATGACTAACGCATTCCTCAGACCACGTTGCACGCTTACGTACACTAACTTAAAATCAAGTGATTCCCTTAATTTTTATTATTTTACTATTTTTTTGGGTTTTATGATTTTTTTTGTTTTTTTTTTTTTATTTTACAAGAATATTTCACGAAATTCTGAGGATTGTGTGACCTATTTTCGAGGGAACACACAACCTCACGTGAACACACCTTGCTCACCAAAGGAAAAGGTGACGTTTGAACAAAACTAAGATGGCGGACCCAGATATGGTAGTAATGCCAACATTCAGAACGCGAATCAATCCATACGCGGTTCTAGAGTGGGAACTACTAACTACGCGCTAAAATTTACAGTCACCGACAACCCTATTTAGAACTATTTTAATGTACCCGCTGAAAATGAGTAAAGCCTCTAAAGTTTTAGGTTTTAGAATAATTTGAGGATTATAATCCTAATTCCTTACAAATATTATAAACTCAAAACTTTGTTAGTTTCTTATACCTTTTCACGTATAACTATTGAGCCGATCTTAATGAAATGTTGCATAAATGTGGTCAAGGTTATTAAAAAGAACATAGTGTATCCAATAAACTTAAATACTAACATATAAGTTCCTTGAGTGTACCTTCCATACAGAAAAATAGTATTGTTACCAAGAAAAAGGAAATTTACTTAAGACGGTCACAATTTAGAATGCTCGAATGCGCTACGTACATGCTTTTAGACTTGAGAATTAAATGCTCTAAGCTTCAAGACGACCTTTTTTGATGTGAAACATCTATCTGCGCGCTTTGGCGTAATACGATGAACGATATCTACACAGGAGAACGCTGCTGCCCAAGACAATCCCCCGGAAATATCTCTTAATCGCTACTTACGACACCCACAGGAGGAAAGAGGGTGGTCTACTCTAGGCCGGAAACCACCCGGCAAATTACATCACACACATACTTTTATTTCCGTTCGAAATAACAAGCCTCAGTCAAGAGACGCTACGTTGGGTACAAACATTCTGTAAGAGAAAATGGACGATTTTCTCTTTTGTTGTCTAGCTAAGAAGGAAAAAATACGGTGCTTTTAACAGGGTGCACCCCTTAACATCCAAAGGTTACAAATCAGTCAATATTATTTAAAAAGAACCAATTTAATAGCGACGCATACTGGGATTCCGTTCGGAATAACGAATGTGTGATGCGACTCATACAAAATCTATGGAAGACTTGCGTCAGGAACGGCTTTTTTTCCTGCGCAATTTCGAACAGAAAACTGTATAGATTAACTGGGTTCGAAATTCCAAAACGGTTTTTCGATTATATTTTTGTTTTTTAATGACCTGGTCATTTGGACCTTTAAGTCAAGTCCTATTTTATTTTCCAAAACACTGCACTACAGTGATGTGTATTTATGACACATCACTGCTGCCCTATGTATTAATTCACTTTTTATATCGATTTAATCGTGTTTTTTTACGGTTTTTCGAAAGCGCGAGGCAACGCAAGGTGCGGCGAAACACCACAAGCGCGAGTGTGTAAACGGCATGTTCGCGTAGTGTTGCCACTCGCAGTCGCTCGCGAGAGGCGCTCGCCTTGGTGGCGGTTTTTGGACGCGAGTCAAAGGGATTCGTGACTAACGCGAGCGTGCTGTTTACATTGTCGCGCCGAATCTGTTGCCTACTGACCATCGAAGGAGTATGACGTATAATTGAGTATAATTTATGGATAAGGTCCCAAGCCAACCATACTTATAACAATATTATTCTTTTTCCGCAATTCATACAATAATAAAAAACAGAATAATATGTTTTAATAATTTATAACAATACGTTCGTCAGTAATGAGGCTATACATCCCACGAAAGTGTGGTGGTCGAGGATTTTTAAACGCCAAGACACTCCACAGTCGTGAGGTGTGTAACCTCAGGGAATATTTCCTCCGAGTCGAAGTGGGAATGCACCGAGAGGTAGTTGCAGTGGACAAGGGACTCACTCCGCTCTTCTTGGCTAAACAGAACTGGTGCAAACCTGTGGTATTAAGTGTTAACGACCGCAAGGATGTATGGCAAAGCAAGGAGCTACACGGACGGTTCTACAAGGCTCTTCATGGGCCCAACGTAGACCTCCTATCGTCCGTCTCCTGGCTACGCTTCGGTGATCTCTTTGGAGAAACCGAAGGGTTTGTCTGTGCAATTATGGATGAAGTTATCACGACGAACAATTACCGTAAATATATCTTAAAGGATGGCACGGTTGACATATGTCGGGCATGTCACCGCCCGGGTGAATCCCTAAGACATATTATGTCTGGTTGTTCTCGTCTTGCTAATGGCGAATACTTGCACAGACGTAACCAAGTGGCCAGGATTATTCACCAGCAACTTGCTTTAAAATACAAACTGGTGGATTCTGAGATGCCATACTACAGGTACATATGTCCCCGACCCAGTTCTTGAAAATGATCATATCACATTGTACTGGGATCGATCTATCATCACTGACGGGACTATTGTTGCCAATAAGCCTGATATAGTGATGATAGATCGATTAGAACGCCGCGCTATGATTGTTGATATCACGATCCCCCATGACGAGAATCTCGTGAAAGCCGAAAGAGATAAGCAAATTTAATATCTTGATCTGGCGCACGAGGTTGTCGACATGTGGAGGGAGGACTCAGCAATCATTGTACCGATAGTCGTTTTGGCCAATGGTCTCATGGCCAAGAGTCCCGACCAACACCTGAAGAGACTCACGTTAGGCGGTTGGGTCAAGGGCTTGATGCAGAAAGCGGTACTCCTCGACACGGCACGCATTGTGAGGAGGTTCCTCTCTCTGGAGCCCTAACCACCGGTAGCTTGGACCCTATTTCCGCTGCTGGTTGGCCTCTATTTTTTATATTTTTAAATATTGTATTTTTATATAGATATTTAAAAATGTAATTTATAAGAAAAATGTTTTAAATATAGGAAATAATAATATTACTTAAATTGTGGAAAGGATTGTGAATATTTTGTTTTATTGATAAACAATTGTTAAATTGTGCCAAAATTTAAAAAAAACTGTTTCGAAAACCTGCAAAATAATAAAAATCTACAGTTTACTTTTCTAAAATACTGTTTATTATTGATATCCAAACTTTAATAAAATATACTTCATTTCTTGTAAAAATAGTTGGGAACCCTAGATATAAAGGGTAATGACAAAAAGCTATTGTTTTTAGAACTTCTTAGATTTTTTTTCTTTGTAAAATCGTAATTTAACTTAAAGGTAAGGTATTAAAGAACTTAGAAAAAATAATGTTGAAGCACTCTCCATGTCATCCAACGTCCGAGGTCCAACGCAGAATGAATGTCTCTCGAGTGTGTAAACAGTAGGTTTGCGGCCACGATCGTGCACGAGAGACGAGGCTCATAACTCAGTCATTTAAAGAAATGATGAATTGTAAAAAAAAAAAAAAAAACCTTTAAAAAACACAAACTCAAAAGTGAAAAATAATATTTTATCACTTCACTTTACATAACGAAGTGAAAGCCGGAGCCAAATTCCAACATCCAGTGGTTCAGAAAAAAGTACATAATTATGAGAATGCTGTCTTACGTGCTTTGTTAATAGTTAGCTCAAAGCGGACGCATATATGTATGTAACTGTCTGTCTGTCAACCCTTTTTTCTCAAGAACGCGTGAAGATATAAAGTTGAAATTAATATCAAATACTCGAGTCTGTCCCTTAAAGCCATCAAAAATGAAACTTCTATGATAACGCAATCAAAAGATACGAGCAATTATGTTGATTGTTTTACAATTTCCACTTTCAAAATCTATAGGGTACTTCCCGTTGACCTAGAATCATGAAATTTGGCAAGGTGCATCAGCTTACAGCACAAGTAAAGGAATAAATCTGAAAACTGCAAATTTGTAGTAACATCACATAAAAAATAAGAATAAATTGTTTGCAGTTCATAAACTAACCGCTACCTACGTCAATGTATTGGGGTAACAGTTTTCCAACGGCAAAGTTAAGTTTATCTGTGAATTTAGGATATAATCTTTTCGTTAGAACAATGTTATTGTTGTAAACATAATTTAAAGTTTGCACAGAATCCTCGATGCGCGAGTCCCACTCATAATTGACGTTTTTTTTTAATTTATTAATCTTCTTTTCCTTGCCAAGTCGAGTGGTTTTATTGACTAACATCGTGCATTACTGACACATCACTGTGACTGTGTAGGCAGTACCATTATCTGGGGGCACGGCAGTGCCTCCGCCAAGTCGAGCCAAAAAAGCGGCACGGTCTACCATCCTTCTCTCGAAACAGTTCAGGGCATTTTCGACCCCCTATAACTTCGTTGTGAATAAAACTACAAGCCTGAATTTTTAGTTATCAAGCAGGCATTATATAAACTTGGTACCTTTCAAATTTTATCCAATTTGAACCAGTAGTTTAAGAATTATTACTAGTCAAATCTCTTAATTTTGTCACTTACTGACTGACTGACCGATCATCAAAACGCTAAGGCACTTCTAGCAGACATAGAAGCTTCAAATTTGAAATACAATTAGTGTTTAGTGTATATATCAAGTAAAAACTAAAATATTTTGTAATTTTGGTCCAGTTTTCTAGATACACTAACTGCATAAATAATAACTTTGTAATCCCAAAATGTATAGGATTACATTTGCAGTTAATGAATCAGTGTATCTGTTTATGTATAATTTAATGGAATAATAGGTGTAAAAATAGGATTACAAAGTAAACTTTTGCAGTTAATGAATCTGTATATATGTATAATATAATGGAATAATAATAGGTGTAGATAGGTACCTAGATATAATAGGGAATATGCATGTGATTCAAATATGAGCCAAATTTGTAATCGTTTTTGCTTAAGAATCATGCCTATATCAATATTTTTTATATAATTTCCATTTGATAAAGAAAATAATTATTAATAAGTTTCACAAATGAACGGAAATTTCAAAGTAGTTGAAACTTGAAACGCAACGCTGTCAGATTTACTTTCACGTCAAACTCCTAGATATCGAAATTCGAAATTGTACTTTACAATTATGCACTTTAATACAGTATTTATATGTAGGTTTTTTGTTATTTTTCGTGTTATAATAGTTGTAAAATACAAAACATTGATAAATTACAGGGCACAATAATCTTTCAGCTATTTACTAGTTGTTTGATAGGTACTGGGACCTTTACGTCACGCCAAGCGCTCCAAAATGGCGGGCGAAGGGCGGGCGTTTAAAGTGGCCGTATTAGGATGATATATAAAACATGTTTTTTCTCCCTAAATTTTCGTTACTTGACGCTGATTTTATTTACAAGTAAATAACGACGTTAGTTGTCGAATGAAAAAAAAACATGCATTTTCCCTATTATCTTCAAAGGTAACTTGTAAAATGGTCAACGGAATGAAAAAGCGAGAATGGGCCATATTTTATGAGGTTGTACCAAAATCCCGGAAAGTATTAGGTAGACTAAATTACCCGGAATTGCCATGAATGAAAGAACAATAATAATCATAACCGCGGCCGTTGGAGGTGGCTTGCCCGCGCCGCAGCTTCCACGCTTCCCGTCCGTCACAGAAAGACGGCTTCTTTTTTCCGCAAACAAACCACTTTTATTAATCTTACGCACATTGTATCAGTCAGTATAAGTATAAAAATTTAAATAATCTCTATATAAATCTAATTCTATAGATAAATGGTTTAGTAATTCATTCGTTTAAAAAACTTTTAGCGCGGCAGTGAGTGCCGGTTTTCTGTTAGGTACATTGCCAGTATTTATATTGAATGAGAGATAACAATTTTACAAGATTAACTTTGAACTGACACTGACATTAAACAATTTTATATAATATGTTATACTTGTGAGATACATTGTGTTTCCATGCTTTGGCCAAGTCAATCTATTTCATTTTAAACGAAAAATATTTTTAGTATGCATATGGTTACTATAAGGTGTTGTTAGGTTTGCTAATTACGTAATAACTTAAGACAGAAGGTCCTTTAAGTAGGGAGGGACTTAATAAAGTAATCGAAATGGTTAAGGATCTCACAACTTTTTGCGGTAGAAAAACTGAGTCGCGTGACTTGGTTTTTTTACAAGTTTTGTTTTTGATGGCATTTTAGTGAACTTGTATCTGAAATAATATGGTAACATTGGTAATTAAATAATTTCTTGTTTCTTCTTGTTAAGTCTGTGGCAATACGTAGACATATCTGGTTGAGTGGTTGGATGAAGTCAAAGAAGCAGCAAAAAATTGGTTCAAGATTGGTGTATTTTAATTACATTGCAGTATCTTTTACTTTTGATTATTGTTAAAGTTTGGTACGTATATTTTACAGTGCTTATAAAACGAATGACAAATATGTTTTAACAGTTCTATGTAGTCTTTTGGTGTAGTGAAAGTAATGTGTATACTTTGTAATTTTTGTTGTTAAATGTTCTGATTTCTCTTGCTTACGCGTCACGATTTGTTTCAGGCTTAGTATTCAGATGTGCTTATGTCCTAATTTAAATGGTCTATAATTAATTAATAGTAAGTGGGCATTTTGTCATAAAATCTTGAAATAATTGTCACCTAGTTACTGTCAATATGATTATTACACCGGCATTTACATTATGGTATACAAAATATGTTTTGATACATTGGTTTACCTACTGCACATTACAAGCCTATCCATATGTTTCCTAACACTTATTACTTGTTCATTTTCTATTGGTACCTATTAAAATTAATATTGGTAACATGCTTAAAAAAAAGTTACTTCGTAAACATTGCTAATGTATTATCATCGGCATAATATATTAATAACTTAAATCTTAAATGTATTTTTTGTGACCCACATATTAATGTTGAATTTTACAATGACATTATTATCTTGAGAATGTCTAACAATCTCTTTGACTCCACCAGTGCATAATAAACCATGATCAAAGTTAAATAAGTATATAAAACCTGTGTGATCTTAAGAAAGCTATACCAAGTTTATGAATAAAGCAGGTTAAAGAATAGTCATATATTGATGACTTGATTGGCGCAGTGGCTTAGCAATTGTATTGCTGCGTTAAGAGTTGCCAGTTTGATTGCCGAACATGACAAAAAATTGTGTGATCTGCAGACGCTTGTCCTAAATCTGAGTGTTTGTTTATGTGAACTTTCATGTTTCTGGAATGCACCCACGTAGGAGAAAAAAATATAAATTCTCAGTGTGGATTTAAAAAACAAAATTCTAAAGCCTGAAGATCACAATCGGGTAGAACCAGAACAAAAATTTACCAATGCTCAGGCTTTTACAGAAATAGATATACATACAAATACAGGTCTTTTCCCTTGAATATTCATCACATAAGATGAAATAAAAAAAAAACAAACATTTAGACTGTAGATAATGCAGCATTATGGCATGTTGTAAAGAAGTTTCAAGAGATCTCATTTTTGCCAACTTCTTTGTTAACGTGACATGCACTGCTACACTGTGACGTCATTATCTTACGGCTGGTGCAAATTCTTAAGGGCTGTTAGTGAGCAGGCCATCGCCTGATTTTGTGAGTAGGTGCACACTTTATAACAATAAACTGTCACCTCTGCAGAGCCTGAAGCATAAGGCATTTCAGCGCACTTTCCGAATCACCAGCCTACGCAAAGTTTTGAGATTCACCGGTCTCTGGGTGGTCCTTCTCTCGATCAGAAAGAGGTGGTGGTGTGTGATTCTATGTAAGCTGAGAGTGTCAAGACAAAGGGTGGTGCCACATAATTAATAGTATCAGCATCCTGAAAAATCAGTGGCACAGGATATTTATTCTCAGATTGTGAGACAATTTGTGGGGCTGATGATCAATTAGGAAAATATTTTTTTGCTTGTTTGTCGACTGCACAACTTGTCTCATTTTATTGGTTATATGTATGTCTTAGTTAAGTATGTCTGTTTTAATGGATTATGTATACTATCACCTAGGTAGTATTATACTAACAAAATGGATCCAATGTTTGTTGTCCGAAATAAAGAAATTATTATTATTATTATACAAAAATATAATATAATATACATTCGTTATTCCAAGTACAAAGTAGGTACCCTTATTTACTGGGGAAATCGGCAATTCGTCAATGACTTCCTACGTACTGGGGCAGACAGTGAGGTATGTCGACTCTTAGGGCTATATTTCACCGGGACACCATGGCGGCGCAACCAGTCGCCGCTACCAACAAAATGTATACAGCTCTATAGAGAGTTACTCACCTGGTGTCCGTTTGGT
The DNA here is from genome assembly GCA_905340225.1 of Abrostola tripartita. NCBI lineage: Eukaryota > Metazoa > Arthropoda > Insecta > Lepidoptera > Noctuidae > Abrostola > Abrostola tripartita. Next base: position 8,161,105 of record HG996487.1, on the reverse strand, counting down.
TGCGCAACCAATTTGGCGGCGCGACCAACTCGGACTCGTGCACAGAATGTTACTGGTTGCGCCGCCACGCTGGTCGCGCCCCACTAATTACTATAGCGCTATATGGTGTCTCACTCACTCGGCCGCCTTCAGTGTAGTGTGGCGACTCTGGTGTCTGTATGGTGTCTAGTTTGGTAGCTTACGGATACCACGGTGGCGCAACTGGTTGCGCCGCCATGGTGTCCCGGTGAAATATAGCCCTTACTGGCTAAAACCCCAGGGTAAACCCTCCAAGGTACTTTAGGTCAAGGGACGTGGCATCTGCGTACGCTGCACCGCCTCCCACGAAATAAGTAGGTGCCAAGAATTTTTTTTCCTGGCACATTCATAAAAAAAAAGATCCCGATGAATTGAGAACCTCCTCCTTTTTTTGAAGGTTAAAGGGTTTATTTTTTTTCCAGGTACTTTTTTTAAATGTCTTCTTGTGGGTTCATTGAAGTGCTCTAAATTGCTTTATTTTTATAGAAATGGCAGACAAAGACCAAGTTATCCAGGCCTTAAGAGCTACTCTTATATCTGTTAAAGGAGCACTGACAATTAAGCAATGTAACAGTAAGTTATTTTTATTACCTACTCATCAATAATAAAAAGAAAAAAAACATATTGCCACAGAATAAAGAATAGTACCTTCTTATGCATGAAGAAAGCAAGTTGTAATGCTGTTTCCTCAGCACCACAGCCTAACCTAATTGGATTATAATATACTATCACATTGGATGATCTTTTCCCAGTGTTGGCCACTTTGGGTGCTGTCTTATGTATGACATTAAAAAATAAGTCTGTTACAACAGTACTGTTTTTGTATACTGTATTTGATTAATTATTCTTATTTACCTTTAATGGTTAAGTTTGGTTGTATCATTATGTTAGAAGTAGGCTTCAGCATACCTCAATGGTAATCACATGTTTTACATAAAAATACATGGCATCACGTCTTTATTGAAAATTGGAATGAAGACAAAAAGCAAGTCAAATAGTAAGTGGAAGTTAATATATTAAGATAAGTAATTGTTTGACACTGACTGACGGTGACGGAAAACATCGTAAGGAAACCTGGATTTAATTATCTGAAATCGCCAACCCGCAGTGAGCTAGCGTGGTGATCAGTGCTCAATCCTTCTCTATACGAGAAGAGGCCTTTGCCCTGCAGTGGGACAGTTATAGGCTGTTATTATATTATTATTATAATTGTTTTTCAGGAGATTATCGAGAATTACAAGGAGAATCGATACCATTCAAAAAGCTGGGCTATTCGTCATTGGATAAACTCTTCTTAGATGTGCCTGGTTTTAAAGTGACACAAGTTAATGGAGAGTGGTATGTCGATGCAATAGCTAGTCAGGACACGCAACACATAGCTACTATGGTAGCAAGACAGAAATCAAGTAAAAAAGCAACACCGAAGTTAAACTATTTAGTAAGTGTGATTTTCAAAATATTCCTGCTCCATGTTATTTTATAAAATAGATTAAAAATTCAAATTAAATTGAAAATTCAGTTATATGCAGTTAGCAAACCTAACTCATTGAATAGGGAATACGCATGTAATTTTTTAATTTTTTCATACAAATCCTTACCTACATCGTTATGTAATTGTAAAAAAAAATCTGCGCCAAGTAACGAAAATGTAGGGAGAAAAAAATTGTTATAAATACCATCCTAATACGGCCACTTTAAACGCCCACCATTTTGGCGTGCTTGGTGTGACATACAAGTCCCAGTATCAAACAACTAGTAAAAAGTTGTAAAATTATTGTGCTCTGTAATTTATCAATGTTTTGTATTTTACAACTATTATAATACGAAAAATAACAAACAACCTACATATAAGTACTGTATTAAAGTACATAATTGTAAAATACACTTTCGATATCTAGGAGTTTGACGACACAGTACATCTGACAGTTGGCATTGCGTTTCAACTACTTTGAGATTCCCGCTCATTTGTGGCACTTTTTGACAATTATTCTCTTAGTCAAAAATAAATTAACTATTGATATAGGCATAATTCTCAAGCAAAAAATATTCGGCTCATATTTGAATCACATGTATTCCCTATTTTCAAGTTTCCAAAACTTTTTTCAAAGTACCTAATAAATTTGGTTATATTTCTACAAAATTTATGACTATGATGTGATAATGTGATGGAGTATTATAAAATGAATGAATTTTCAGAATCGATTCCCAAAAAAGCAAGGATCTTGGCGGAAACCAGCTTCTACACACTATGCCTCGAACTATAACAACCAGTACTCCAACCAGTTTTACAGAGCTAAGGGAAATGCACCATTTAATAATAACACACAGTATCATAAGGTAATATAATATTATACGAGCATTTGCCCGGCTTCGCTCGCGCTAATTTAGGTTAAAATTTCCAAAGATAAAATTAAATCATGATTCGTAAATTACATAGCGCCATCCATTGTTCTAAAGCAGTTGTGACCGTCAATAGTTATTGTTCTTTACCTCAAGATTTGGTTATAGTCCTCTTTTCTGGTTGAAAGGTTCCCCATGTCCTTGTTTGTACCTCTCGCAATGATATTATGTAACATTAACTAACAAACTTACTTTTGCAATTATAATATTAGTTGTTAGCTTGTTTACTCTATTAATAAGTGGTTTAGATTTTTTCCTCATTTATTCTAACCATGGTATAATAATATACTTCGCCTGGTATTGCCTTAACTTGGCTGCTGGGTCACGTGATTTGCTTAGTAATACGTCATCAATTGCGGTGCGGGGTTGTCAAACTTTTTTAGTGGGGAACCTAAATAATAAGAAATATGAAATGAATTAAAATGACATTAATAACACTTTAGTATAGTGACAGATCACGCACATAAAGTTTTGTAAGTATTTTTGATACAATGTACTACAGGGAATACTGTTTTTCATGGACGGGCTCCGCCCACTTAGTGTATGTGTAATTCGTAATTAATGACCACAGGCTATAAAACGGTATTGAAATAAATCGATTATCGATTATGTTTATAAAACATACAATAAAATTATTGTGATTATATTTTATATCAAATCACGTAAAAACCTTTATTATTTTGCATTAAAATGCCCTAAATGGCTCTGATTTAATGCATAAATAATTTGCGTAATGAAAACAGTTCCATCGTACTCAGATCGAATGTATTCGCTGCAAATTAATGAATCTATAATAATCGTTTAGACTTACTGTAGTTGGTTAAAATAAAAAGCATGTAAATGAACTGCGGTACCTACTTGTAATGAACAGGTACAAAATGTTGAAATTCATAGTACTTTAGGGATTAAAAAATAAAACAACCAAAAAAGGTACTGTAATACACTTGAGTTCTCAGTAATATTGATTATCAATTCTTGGACAGATAAATTGTCGAATGCAACATCCCGATCCCAATCCGACATTATCACCTTTTTTGTTTTTTCTACAACATTCGCCCAGTTTTCAGGAGTTACTTTTTCATACGCATTTTTGAGTAAATCCAGCATTTTTCTTGCGGTGAAAGGAGTTGTATTGTTCCTCGCAGCATATCCTTTAACTTGTGCCCAGATTATTTCAATTGCATTATATTGGCAGTGATATGGGGGAATTCTGAGGACGGTATGCCCATGCTCTGCTGCCATTTCATCTATTACGTATCGTTTTGGCAGCTTCTTTGTTTTTAATATCTTTACTAACTGTACTTTTAGTAGGGACTCGTCCACCTCCTCGCCATTGTCTCGGAGCCAGTTTATGATTTCATGTTTTTTGTTGGCCTGCGTTGGCATTTTATTAATTTGACGAGAGTGATAGGGTGCATTATCAATAAATATTATTGATGGCTCTTCGAGTGATGTAAGCATTTCTCTGAACCATTTTTCATACACGTTCGAATTTATGTCCTCATGATAATCTCCCGTTTTTTTGGGATTTGAAAGCTAATAGAGCGTCTGGCACAAATCCTTTTACTGTTCCTGCATGGAAAATAATCAGTCGTTCGCCTTTTCCCATTGGTACTGCAGAAGTGGAGCCAGCAGTGTTGTCAGTCCAAGTTTTTGACGGCGTATGATTCGCGTTGAGCCAAGTTTCATCAAATGAAAGCAACATTCGACCAATCTTCTATTTTTTTCGCTTGTCTTATAAATTCGCATCGATACAAAGCAATATCATTACGTTCCATTAAATTTTTCATCTGTCTCATTTTTGGAATAAGAATCCAATGTCTTTCAATACCTTTGCCAAAGAAGATTTTTGACCACGGAACATACCACTATTCCGTAGAGATTGTGTTAGTTTTTTTAATGTTGGAATCTTTTTTCTTTGGTAATAGTCGTATATATAGTGTTGTTAAAGACTCAAGTCTTGGAGTCTTATATAATAAAGCTAGAGCTTTTTTTTGAAGACTCGAGTCTTATAAATAATACTTAGAGCTCAAGTCCTTCAGAATTTGGAGTCTTTTGTAAAAAGACTTGCGTCCTGCCAAAAAGAACTCAAAGACTGAGTCTTTTTAAAAAACTAATGACTGAGTCCTCTAAATCCATAGCCATAGTTTGGTTGGAGTAAATAAAAGTAAAAATAGAAAGTCCCAAAATATTTATATATTTATAATTTTGATTCAGCAAATCGTCAGTCTTCAGGTGGATACAATTGATTAGGTTAGGTTAGGTGTATTAAATACAACAACTCAAGTTCATGACTCAGTCTACCTCAAATAACTTAAAAGACTCGAAAGGACTTAAAAGACTTAAAGAACTCAAAGGACTCGGACTCATGTGACTAACGAGTCCTAGTCTTGAAAATCGACTCAAGTCTCGAAATGAAGACTAAAAGACTTAGTTTTTTACAACACTACGTATATATGACGACGAATAGCATGAGCGTCAAGCAGCATGGTCTCAGACCTTAGCCTGTTCCGTCAGGAACTAATATACTAAAAAAAAAAAAAAGCATGAGCGTCAAAATTGACAACTGCCGTCACTTTACAGGGCTGACGTTTTTTCTTAGGTGTAGATAGCTTATTCTGTTCCATGCCACTGCTGCCGTAGCCTTCTTTTGTTATTTTTGCCACTGTTGGAGCACTAATACCTAATGCTGCTGCAACACAGTCTCTAACTTGAGTCACTGGTATAAGAGGCCCACCATTACGGCTTTCCTTTTCAAAGTTTTCACGAAGTAGCAAGACAAACTGTCTTGTTTGTTCTTTAAGTACTTCTTTTTTTGGCATTTTGACAGTAACGAAGGGTCCTCCCTTCGTTACTGTACGATACGCTCAACTCAAACAAACGTGAGAATTCACAAATAAATCAAAACGGAGGAATATAAGTACTCAACTCGACGTATGATAATGTGGATTAACACTGACAACAAATTAGCGTCGCGCGTCACCGCCGCGTCTAGTGTTGCCGTTTAATAGTCGATAAAATTACGAAATTATCGATAAAATAATGAGTGTGTTAAATCGATTAAAACTTCTTCATGAATAAAATCGATTCATAAAAGAAATGAATCGGTAACGGGTCAGGGTATCACTATTTGATTAAGTATTAGAGCTGTCAAAAGTTAAATAAACGATCGGAAAGGGTATACGTACCGAAATTTCCGTTTCTTATGAAATAAGTTCTTGTATTTATTTTTCTTTTTTGTTATCTATTAACCCCTAGTCTGTGAGCTATACCAGCTAGGAAAGTCTTAGTTTAGTTTTGTTGATGTACCGCACCTATTGAAATTGGCCAGAAACCATTTTATTGTGGTTTCCAGTATGAAAACAAGTTAGTGGTTAAAGATACGAAGGACAAAGTATTGTCGTTGTCTCAGCAAGAACTTAAATTAGCACACAAACAAACATGACTGAGTTGATAAGTCCATCTACAATGAAATTTCACTTTTTGATTTGGTTGTATTCACCTTTTAAATATAAGTTTGCCACTTAAAAAGCCCATAAGTCACAGTCATTGCTTTAAATAAAACGATTAAATATGTCAGATTTTTCCAAATTGTAGTATGTCCACAAAGATATTATATTCAAATTCTCACATGTCCATTGCGACCAATCACAAAACGTCTAACTTAGATACCTATAAAACCTTACATTACCAATTTATGCTTTCGTATCGTTTGAAAAGCTTGATATTTGCAGATTGGCAAGTTTACTATTTTACCAACGAAATATTTGAGAACCACTGATTTTGCTTACCGAGCGGGACAACGCTATAGGTGTGAGCGACATGACGATAAAGATGAAGTAGTGAGCTACCATTATGACACTTGTCAATTCGATGTGCTGCCACTGTGTATGATTGAATTACCCGAGCAAAATGCATTTTTTAAAGTAACAAAGCAATTATGTAGTAATAAATTAATATATCAATTAATTTAAAAATAGATGAATTACACGAGTTACTGAGTACTTAAGCTAGTTAGTAATTTATTTTATTTTCATTAACTAAAGTCCCTAAATTTACTGATAAGGACAACAATGGTAACACTTGTCGTGACGTACTTCTAGGCAGTTTTAGGAAGACGATACCAGGCGAAACATATTATTATACCATGAGTCTAACGTTATTAAAATAGATATATCGCCATGATATTTAAGGAGTAATATAGGTTACTTTAAATAAAATAAAAAAATAGGCTACAGCTGAAAAAAAAACCCATAAAATTGTAACAACATCTAATTCAAATCTGCTTACTGTTGTTTGTTACATATAGGTAATTTTAATCAAAATCAATGGGTACGAAGTTCCGGGCATAAGCTAGTTATAGATATATAATTACTTTCTTTAAAATTCATCACCAAGGTCGGCTATAACAATTTTTCAAGTTCCTATAATAAGTGCTTTTAAAATCTAACAATTTAAAGTAACTTGATTAATGCAGTATATGCTGTAATTGCGTTCCTTTAATTATGCTTCCTATATACAGACTTTATAAACATAACATAATATCACGCCTATATTCCCCGAACAGGTTGGTAGAGGTGTATAGTACACCAACATTTCGCCAGTTATGTTATAGGTCCCAATGTATCGAGCAAGACTATTGCCATCAGTCGGGCACAAATCGAGTTACCGTGCTTTTATTGAGATTTACTTAAGGGAAAAACCCAATAAAACTTTGCTCGAGTCGAGAATCAAGGACCTCAAGCTCAGCTCAGCAGTCGCGCTTCTCGACCACTAGACCTACGAGGCTGTCACCACGGAACAATTTTTATATAACATTATAGACTATATTTGATGCCAGAAAAATTGATCTTAAGCGCTGCATGCAAAACGCTAACATTACAATCATAAAATAGGCAACTTGGTGATTATTTTGTGAAATAATTTTCTTACATACAGGACTCACTATGTATGCTCTACAAGGGGTAGTTCCCATCTACAAGCCTGTATACATGTTTTTCTAATCGATGCTGGGCTTTCTTAGGAATTTTCCTTTCAATTTTTTCTTTTGCATTTATAAAATAATTGTTGGTTGTATTTGTTACAGAGTAATAAATATGTAACAAAGTCGAACGAAACGAAAATTTTGCTTCCGAATGTGAAACAAACTGCAAAGTCCATTTATGACCATGTAGAAAAAATATCGAAGAGCTCAAACTCGTCCTCGCAAAGTTTAAGAGAAGCCAATTTACAAAACGAAGAGGTTAGTTAATTTAAGGTTTTGCACTCATTCTCGCTAAAGAGAAGGTGATTAAGGTAATTGTATTGTTATATACTGTTTAAACGGGTTACATTAAAATTTTCATTTCAGTATAAGCAATCAGTGCGGAGTATCAATGAAACAGACGCAAAACAAAGCGGCAAAATCTCAGCATCACAACGGCTTTCGAATTTAAGAGATCGTCTGAATACTGTGGACCTTATACCCTTGCAGTTGCCGGCCGCTACGAACGAATGTCTGGTTAGTACAGGTACATTATTTTAAGCTTAAAGCTGCGGGTCTCGTAGCTATGCGAAGATCGGACGATCTGCGCGGTTAAGCCGTGCTCGCCGCGGTTAACCTTGTGATGGGTGACCGTTTTCACATGTCGAGACCCCTCCGTGCTTCGGAAGGTACGTTAAGCTATTGGTCCTGCGGCCTGATCTCTGACTGACTGACTATGAGAGAGGAAATAAGGAGTGCACCGGTGTTTGCGCGCGTACTTGTGCACTATGATATCTCCCGCGTAGTTGGCTAGTCTCAGGTGAGATAGGCTGCTGTGACCGAAATTCGGTCAGGAGACAACATCATTTTAAGCTAACGATGAAGTGTTGTATCTCGTGTTGTTGTTGTATTGTCGGCTCTTGAACTGAATTTTGTTGCCAAGAAATATTTAAATATCATTAAGAGCCATTTCACAAAATTTTGACGTTCGAATTCTGTCAAAATTTTCATGTGTGTTGAGTAGCACACCCACTCAAAAACAATGCAAACAGTGTAGCCCGCGTTTTGAGACGGACATAAAAATCTTGATCGTTATGACAATGTTTCTTATTCGAGATTTATGGAAATATTTTTATTTCATTAGTAATTTATTTAGTCAAATTATAATTTTTACAATAATAATATAATCACCAAATACAAATATATCGTGTTTTGTAAAATTTATTTTAATAATAAATGTAAGCGATTGTATTTTTGGAGGATTGTTACTCAATTACGCAAAAAACGGTTAAAAGGATATAAAAAAAAATTGCACATAGATAGTTTATAACCTGGATTATCATAATAAAAGCTACAAGCTACTTTTCATGCGTAGAAAAAATCCAAGTGGACCAAGTCGCGGACAAAAATAGTACAGTCGAGATTAAAGTAGCCGAATATTAATCTAATAAAATATCTTAAACTAATAAGATAATATACTTTACTTGATAATAAACAAAACCGAATGAAAATAATACATAGAAAATGAAAACGTTGTAGTATAAACATGCGTTTGCAATACGAATTTTCGTAATTTGAAATTAGAAAAAAGTGACACAGATTCTACCTCTTTGGGCGCTCGGGCCCGTAATTTATTGTGATTTGGAGTAATATTGAAAATGATATGTTTTCTAATTAAATAACGGAATTTTGAAAATCACTGTATTATTAGATTTCTTAAGGTGCATAGTTTATTAGGACATGATTTTAAAATATACCTTTATTCAAACCAAAAAGTTGCTATAAAATTACAGTATAAACCGTGAAAATAGGTTTCATTTTTTTTTATCAGTGAAAAGTGTTATTAATCGAAAATTTGGCACCGTAAGTTTCAATAAAAATATATGCCTAATGCTTACTGTATTTTTATAGTTCAAATTTGTGAATGTAAATGATAGAATTTGGAACCCGAAATTGACGCGGCGATTTTTCAGAAAACGTGTTGCAGGAGATTAATCTCCATATAGCTATTAAGTTATTTTTTGTAAATCTATTTGCTTATGTGTCAATGCGAAAGATAGGTATATATTTTACATTATTATATATATAAATTCCTAAATAGTACCTAAGATGGTAAATTACGCGTCCGAAATCTTAGAAAACTGCGTAAAAATTTAAAATGGCTCTAAATTGAAATATAAGCTTAAGTAATTTTTTCTTAACTTCTCAATTTTAACGTATAAGTTTATTCTGAATATGGAGGTGAAAAAGGGTTTAAAATGCGTACGAAAAGTCGAAAAAGTGATTAAAATTCAGAAAGATATTAAGGATTTACAACGTTTTTAAGTTTGTGGATTCTATATACCTCTTGCGCAAAACGCATAATGTACGGGGCAATGCGAAAAATCTTTTTTCTTCTTTTTCTTTTTTAAAAACGTCGCCCCACACTAGGAATTTCTCCTGTATCGTGGGTGCGTTACACAAACATGCAATATCACATACACAAACACCCAGACTCGGGACAAACATATGTGGATCGCACAAATTTTTGTCCCGTGCGGGAATCGAACCCGCAACCCCTAGCGCAGCAGTCATTATGTCACCATACTATAGTGCCATGTCTGTCTCTCAATAAAACTTCAAATGTATATAACTTAGTCATTTTTGCCGTATTTTGTTTGTGTTTACAGTATTTCTAATAATTTAAAACCTTAAAAAAAAAACTTCCTGACTGCCTCGTTGAGTCGCTAAGTGCGACAGCTAAGCATGAGGTCCTGGATTCGAATCCCTGGTCGGGCAAAGCGTTATTGGGTAATTCTCAGTAACAACACGGAATCTGGTTTTGTGCCTGGTTGATGGCAATAAGCTCGCCCACTATTATATTGGGACCTATAACAGAAGTAGAGAAATGTAGGTGTAATATTCACCTCTGCCAACCCCTTCGGGAAATACATTATACGGACATGTTGTTATGATTATATACAACAACATACCTATTGTAGAGCATGTTTGTTATTGGTTGCAATCTGTTTTTTTTTGCTTAGGAAAGCAGTGGCCCAGTGACAAACGTAGTGCCGGCTCATAACTTAGAACCACCCCCGGATACAACATCATCAGTCGACAAATTAGGGTGGACTTGTAAAAAGCTGGGCCTTCCAGAACCAGTATATAAAGTTCAAGATATGCGGCTAAAACGAGGACCAGTCAGCTACGACTGCACAGTTAAAGTAAGTAATTAATAAAGTTCATGGTATGTTTTCGTATACCTTAAGAAGTTATTAGATAAATCAAATAAATAACATAGCTAAGACAATTTATAATTATTGTGAAAGTACCGTATGTACTTAATTAAAATTGAATCATGTCAAAGAAGAAATTACGTTTATGGAATTTCACGAATTGGAGGATGATAACATTTAAATCACTGTATTTTAAGCAATTAGATAATACAATATGTAAAAAAGTAATGAGCCCATTAGTCGCCGACTACAAATGGCCGAGAAGTCAGTTTTCCCGAGAAATCGGCAACTACTATTCAATAAAACTGCCGGAATTCATGTGCCTGATTCTTTTCGGCTACAACCGCACGGTGTCTTCTGAAGTATCTTAGATCAGGGGACGTGGGATCTGCGTAATTTGCATCGCATCGCCAACAAGCCTGGACCAGCCAGTTGTCGGCGGGTAACGCTCTTTGCGCAGCCTATTTTGGCCTTTCTAGTCGAGCGACAGACTACCCCAAGTCTATCCCACGCAGGCTGGCAACTCATGGAGGACGAAGGTCATGCGCCTTCCGGTTTGCCTGGCGCGTAAGGGGAGGCAGCTAAAGGAAGACCAACGAGACAAGATAAAGAATGTTAAAAAACTTTCAGGGGCTTTTTTATTAAAAGATGTTAAATAAAACTTCCTTTTCTATTTCTTGCCTGCTGCTGCTGTTGCCTGTATTACATTTAAAAAAAGGTGAATTAATATTTGCTGTGATTCCATAATTAAAATCAGCGGAAACGATAAAATACATACGTATCACTCCGAACGCAATCCGGACAGGAATGAACTTGACTAAATGTTGATAACTGCAGTGCCGACTGCTTTTCTGTACCACAAATTTCATCGACAGCCGTCTAACGATGGCGACGAAACGATTGTCGTCATTATATAATAACTAGAAATCCTTGTAAAATATACATAATTACATACACTGCAAAAACCCTTCTTCTGGCGCAGTCGGGAGGCCTGCCAATGCTGCGTCTTCCGGTTCGTGGTCGCCCCTGGATAACCTTTCTTCCCCAGCGGTTATCGGTTCTTCGAGCGATATGGCCTGCCCATTGCCAGTTTAACTTGCGTATTCTTTGAGCTATGTCGATGACTCGTGTTCTTAGGCGAATTTCCCGTATTCCGGAAAGAAAAGAACGCAGTCACGCAAAGAAACTCCGAACGTAACTCTCTCCATAGTACGTTGAGTGATTCTGAGCCTCTCTAAAAGGCCAACCGTTAGCGACCACGTCTTGGAGCCATACTTCATCACTGGCAATACACACTGGTTAAGACCTTCGTCTTTAGACACTGGAATTTTGGACGAGAAGATGATGCGTAGTTTCCCGAACGCTGCCCATCCGAGTTGGATTCACTTCATTGGAGGCGACCTCTTTGTCGAAGTTGGATCGCTTAACTGAACCATTTGTCCAAGATAGACGTACTGGTTGACTACCTCGGAGAGTATCGTTCCCTACGACAACCGGTTCTGGTGCGACATTGACATTAGACATGATCTTCGTCTTGTCCATGTTCATTTTAAGACCCATCTGTTGGGAAACTACGCTGAGGTCGCTGAGCATAGTATTGAGCTCCTCCAGCATCTCCGCCATGATAACTATATCATCGGCAAAACGAAGGTAAGTGATGTATTCGCCATTGATGTTGATGCCGAACTTGTTCTAGTCCAAGAGCTAGAAAACGTCCTCCAACGCAATTGTGAATAGTTTCGGAGAAATATCATCTCCCTGTCACACCACACGACGATGTAGTGTATTTACATAAAATGAGTGAGAGAGAAACCAAATTATATTTGGTTGAACCATCGGGGCTAATCCACGTCCACTTTCTGGAAGGTCGCTTTTGTAGGAAGCAGTCCATCAAATACTTCACGGAGAAGGAGGAACTCCTCCTTCTCCGTGAAGTCGACCAACTGCTGGCCCCTCTGGTTCCGCTGCCCATATCGAAACGACCCTAATCTCAACTCATCGCCATTCTGAGTGGCCACCTTAACGTGGAAGTCTCCTACAACAAAGGTGAAGTATGTCGGCGTAGACCTAATATCATGTTAAGTATGTATATTCATATATATTTGCCGTAAAACTATATTATCCACTAAATTAATTTAATTTATAGGTTGGGCCTTCGTATTGCGCTTGCTCATATCCTGATTCGTCATCGTCCGAGGAATTAGCTAAAGAAGTGGCCGCGGATAAGTTACTGGCAGTTATAGAAAGTTCTGAGACTGGGGGCATGCCCACATCTTCCAGCAGTAATGCTATTGCATGTCTTACTGAACTAGTGTCCGAACACGAAGCTGGGCTTTGGGCAACTATTGTGCCACATATGTACAGGTGTGTTCTTTTGTATACAAGTAATGCTTGTATAAATCATATCATATTTCAAGTAATGCTTTAAATCCCTGGCATTTGGTAATATCTATTTTTGCAATTTTAGAGCAAAATATGGTGAAAATTTGCCAAGTAATTGGCAAGAATTGGTTGAAAATTGCCCAAAAATAATAAAAGACAGAGTTGTAAATGGACTCTTAGTGCTTCTTCCCAATAATGAAGTAAGTATTATTAATAAATAGCGGTATTCTGTACTCAACTTTTCCTTTATTATAATAACACAACAGCCCAGTAGTAAAGATTTATAATTTAAAGCTTGCAAGAATTTTACCCAAACAGTGCATTTTTTAACTTTAATATAACATAGTTATTGTTCTGCTTAATTTGTCACTTGTTACGCAAATGAACTATACTGTGACTTTACTGGTTTTACATAATAACAATATGAAGTTTTTTCCTTTATTAGCAGGATGTGTTATCTTCATATATAGAAACAACAGCTATGGATGATTCAATGGAAAGTGACTTACCCCCGTTACAATTCCCAGACAATGATTTTTGGAATGTATTTGTAACAGTTGCTAATTCAACACTTGAAATTTGGCTTCGAATTATTGGAGTTCATTATAGTGTAAGTGTTTCACATAAGGCTTTTAAAATAGTTTAATTATTTTAGGCCAGATTAAGGCAAAAAACGACATCAATTGGGTATTTGACACCAGGTCCAGCAGGTACAAATTCACAGCTTGTCGCGACTCGTCGTTCAACAGATCACGTTGTTCTTCTTTAGCGGCGCGTGCAGAATTCGTCGACCATGACACGTGGAGTCTCGTCGGTATTGTATATTTATTGCGCTTCTCGCCTCAGTAATCACGTCGGGGTCAGCCATCCAGTCAATCAAGCCAGTTCCCATAACATTGAGTGTTGTTTCATTTAAATCTGTTCACAAAGAAAAAAGTTACGTCAATATTTACATACAAGTCAAAAAAAGCAGTACGGCTTGGCCGAAAAACTACTTAATAGAATCTGCTCAAAATTAACGAATATATTAAAAACAAATTAAAAATAATTTTGCTGTTTTCGAATGTCCACGCGGGCACAGCTAGTATTATAATAATACAAGCAAATCGGGGTCTGTTTAATTATAATCTATAATATAGCCCAGTCGCAACTTTTTCCTAAAATGGGTGTAATTGAACTATTTTTAACCGACTTCAAAAAAAAGGAGGACGTTCTCAATTCGTCGGGACCTTTTTTTTATATTAAATAATATTCCGAAATATTACTAATGCATTCTTTTTTCTTTACACTAGTTAAAATTAGAAATTAAAGGCCAGACAAACAAGTATTTTATCTTAATAATAGCTGTTGCCCGCGACTTCGTCTGCGTGAATTTCGGGTAGGTACTAACACTAAAAGGCTAAATTAAAATTTTCTTTCTTCAGAGACTTGCAGTAAGTAAGTTAAAAACAATTTTTATTAGGTATTTAAATGATAAAGGTATTTTTTTTATAAAACTAATACTCGTGGGAATCATCAGCAAACATTGAGTGACTAACAGGAAAGTTATTGAAACAATTTGTTTGTACATTTTGGACACCCGCTAACGGCATTTTACTCTGAATTTACAGAGAGTCAGGACTCGTGACTTGGAAGCAAGCGTCGTACAGTTAACCGTGTAAGACTCAGCTGGTTTTAAAGTTAAAGACTTTTAAAGTTAATGGTTATTAATTCATACGCCAAAATGCAGTAAGCGCTTATATTGATTACAGTTAATTGTAGTAGACATAAGAGTCTACGTATACCTTCCCGTCCGCTCAGAACTGAGGAAGTACATGAGAATTTCCCCAGGAAAAAAAAAACTGATAATTGCTATATTCCACAAATTGTTGTTCATAGCAGTATTGAGTCCAAAGTTGTGCCCAGTTAATGATTTTATAGGCTCGCCCCCTGTTACATTAGGACCTACAACATTACTGGCGAAATGTGAGCGTAATTTATACCTCTGCCTACCTCGGGGAATAAAGGCGTGATGGTATATAAATTTGCCACAGCACTACAGCTGATTAGAACTTTCACCTCAATCATGTTTCTCTACAAACTTTGTGGTGGATCTCAGACCTTCAACTTGACTATGTGTGCCTACAGTCCACTTACTGCAAGGGAGTCGAAACGGGTGAAGTGATTATCACAAAAAAAATCTTGATATTATGATGTTGTTTGATTATGTTCCCGTAAATAAATATAAAATATTTAAATTTGAGTGTACTCAAATATTAATATTTTACATGCAAGAAGGAATAAAAGCAAATGCACAAAAAAAATACTTAGGCAAGGCTCGAACTTAAAGTAGTAGTAGTACTAATAACTCGCATTGCGGTCGATGAACCGCCAGGCTATGCAAGTACTGACAATTTACCCAAAAATAGACGTTTCTATACATGTCATGATTTACTGCTGAGCGGAATGTTTTTTTACTTCGGAGGTTCATCAGTAACTAATCTGCATATTGCACCACAATCGTGCATTTAAATGATTTTTTTAAATGACCCAATACTGTTAGTTCAACTTTTGTATAAAAGATGGCGCAAAAATCTCAAAGAATTTTAGAAGAAATTTAATAGATGGCGCTGTTTTAAGTACTTACCATGGATGAAAAATGATCTTTGGTCTATGGTACACTTACACAATTTAATATTGCAAAATTACATAAAGGTGACCTCTCGTCTTTTTTTCCTGCTCTCACCCCATTTAGGTCGGCGAAAACTAGTTTTAAATAATAAGAACTTAATATGACATTTATTCTTTTCTGTCATTTATAATATAGATGTCGTTGTTGTAATCTTTATACAAAATACAAAATTTATGAATTAGCTATTTTATAAAATTAAATTTATTTTATTTGTAAATTTTTAAACTTAAAATTTAGTCTTATTTTTGTATTATACACATCATGCCCTTTTATTTGATATGCCACTTGGGTATATTTGAAAATATTCGATTGTTAATGCTTACTTTTACCTCCTATATCTTGAAAATGGCTGAACTGATTCTGATATAAAAAAATTTTTTGTAATGTACACACCATGCCCTTTCATTTGATACCCCACTTGGATATATATGAAAATATTCGATTGGTCATCCCAACTTTCATCCCCCATATCTTATAAATGGCTGGACCGATTTTGATAAAACATATCTAAGAACCATCGCTGGAAAATTAACTTTCTAATAAAAAAACCGCAACCAAATCAGTTCACCCGTTTTAGAGCTACGGTGCCACAGACAGACAGACTGACAGACACACATAGCGGTCAAACTTATAACACCCCTCTTTTTCCGTCGGGGGTTAAAAACGAATAATTATGCATCTCACTACTACTACACATTAAACTATAACAATTAAATCTTATATTTTTCTTTTCAAAAACTAAAAAATTTGAGATGCTTAATTCTGTGGATGTAAGTAACCGATTGCGATGAAACAAAAACTAAATGAAACGTCGAATTACACTTCATTTTTTTATATCAGCGGTATCTACATTACCTAATATTGTGCTTTTGGCGTGATGCCGTAACAACCAAACAGACAAACGGACAAACAGACACAAATTCCAAAAATGTTATAAATGGGTTCTGTTAAGCCTTTTTAACGCCCCCAGAAGTTTTTGTGAAAAAACATGCGATGTACAGAATCCATTAAAGCCGCCATTTGTGTCCGACCTTAAGTACGCTTATGCAATGTGAAGTGAATAAAGTATTATTTTTCACTTTCGAGTTTTTGTAGGCGGTTTTTATGTGCATTCTTATATTATTTCAAACAAATATTTTCATAATCGGTGCACAATTGACGGAGATAGCGTTTAACATACATAAAAAAGACATACTGATGAACATAGAACTTCCTCCTTTTTAAAGTCTGTTAAAAAGGCTTAGTTTTGGATATATTATTTTTTTTTATGTTTTAGGATGCATTCGAAACTCTCCTAGCTGATATGTCGAAATATTACGAAAATTCGGGTTCTTCCGTTGACAAATCTATGATAATTAAAAACGCCTGGTAAGAACAATTATATTAAATCTCATAGGAAATGAATGGTTATAAAATAGTCCACCTTACGCATAAATTACACTTGTTTTACCTCGTTTGCGTGGTCTGTGAAGTATTTTGTAAGTAAATGAGCTAACTAATTTTAAATAATATGTTTTAATTGTCACATATCTCTCTCCCGAATTTCTTTCCCCTTCAGATAACGATCATTCTTTACTTTCGAACAGTATTTTTCAAATCCCTAATAATTATCAGAATATTGTAATTTTTTTCGCACAAAATTTAGTGATTCCTGCAGGCCAGTTGAGCCTTTTAAGATACTTTATTATAAAATTAAATAAATTATGCTTTTAATCTCACAATTAAATAATCTATTATTTAATTATTACTATTTATTTTAATATTTTTAGGTATGCTGTAAATCTAGATGACGGTGGCTGGCAACGTGCTAAAATATTAGAAATAGATGAAGAGACGGCAACTGTATTCCTCGGTGATCATGGTGATGACGATGTAGTGTATTTACATAAAATAAAAATATTAGAACCACAATTCAGGAAGCTTCCAGCGCAGGTAAGGTTTTGTAGGGGCACTGGGTTCTGTAGGCTTTTAAGTTACCTTAAACAATAATTGTTAATCATACCAGTCGTTACGTTCAACACGAAAGAACTAATTGTGTAGCCAAGGTTTTTGTTCGGCATTTTTATATTTAATCATGGTTATATTTTACCACTGGTACAAGTATTATACTAAACAGACAAAAAAATAAGCTTATGAAAGGCGAGGTTACCTGTCTACATCTCACATTTGAGAAAAAGCTCCTGGACATATACATTTTGCCCATCTTTACATATGGATGTTGCCCAGACGTGATCTTCAGCTGTCTAGCGAAAGAACAAACTTTGCAATGATACGTGCAGTACTTTTCGCAGTACTTCACATTGTGAAGAGAACGTATGCATGTTATCAAATCAGTATGAATATTTGAATGGTTTCATAACTGCGAAAAACAAGTACCCAGTGGAGTCGCTTCACTTATGATTGACCGGTCGCAGGCCATCCTGTGCCGCCTGGAGGGCGCGGAGGAGCTGGCGGCCAGCTCGCTGGGCGCGGAGCTGGTGCGGCGCCGCCTGCCCGGGGAGGTGCTGGTGGCCGCGCCCGGCCCCCGGCACGACCCCGCCGACCCCTCCGTGGCCGTCGTGCTCTACGACACCTCCACGCAGCGGGACCTCAACCTCAACAAGGAGATCGTGCACGACTTCTGCATTACGGGCGCTTTCACGGTTACGCAGGTACGTTTCCAATTATTATACTTATGATAACCTTGTTGGTAATGTGTAGTCATTATTGTTGATCATAAATAATATATTGTGGTGCTTCTGTTGAATAAATAATAATAATAAATCAGTTATTTATTAAATTGTGTACATGATTTGAAAATAATTGTCTTATAATCAAATTATGTGTTGATGTTTAATTTGCCTGAACTAGCCAACCAAATGGTAAGATTCTAAATTTTTCACTTTTAATCGACCTTCAAAGTGTCAAAAAGTTTTATAAAATCAGATGATGAACCCAATAAACAATGCGGCAACGGATAATGCCGGATCGTATTTGTCGCTAAGAGGGAAACGGTCTGATGTTTTCAGAGTTGACGAAATGTTTGTATCGAAACTAGGGTCTAAGTCCGGGCATCGTTGCAGAAACCCTGCGAAGTGGAGGTGGGGTGCGTGACGGAGGAGGGGCGGGTGTGGGTGTCGCGCGCGGGCGGCGCGGCGCTGGTGCGCGGCGCGCTGGCCCTGCTGACGGCCGGCGCCTACCGCCGCCCGCTGCCCGCCGCGCCGCAGGCCCCCGCGCCCGCCGCCGGCACGCTGTACATCGTGCGCACGCTCGCCGGGGACTGGTTCGTACACTCGCTCGGTCTCTCTCGGTCCACTGCTGGTCCTAGGCCTCTCCTAGGGCACGCCACTGACCCCGATCTTCGGCTTTCCACTTCCAACCGCTGCCAGCCATTTTGGGTATATCGTCGCCTCACCTAGCTTGAGAACGTCCTATACTATGTTTACGGAGTCGTGGTCTTCACCCCAGAACACGATTTCCCCAACGTTTGTCGATTCTGCGACAGATGTGACCTGCCCATTGCCACTTCTGCTTTCAAATCCTGTGGGCTGTGTCGATAACTTTGGTTTTCTCTCGGATAACTTCATTTCTGATCCTACTCTTCATAGAAACTTCCAACATAGCCTTTTCCATAGCTCGATGAGCGACCTTAAATTGGTAGAACTGTCGCACCGTCAGTGTCCATGTCTCAGCTCCGTCATAACGTCTACTACTGTAAGTACTTCTACTTACCGCCGAACACAGAGACATTTAATGATTACTTAAACTATCACTAAGTAAAAGATTTCTTCGTGATATCTTTACTTAGTGTCAATTTAAATTATTGTTAACGTCTCTGAGTGCGTGGGTTACAGTACCTACTAGACGTTAATTATCTTTATCATCAGCTTATCTCATCGATACTCTACACACGAACCTCATTACCACGAGATTTTTTTGGGTATTATTTTCTTGTTTCTAGGTATACCGAATAAGACGAAAGATAATTTCTCAACAGTTACAACGTTTTGGGTGTGCAAAATTGGCTCATATTTTTTAGTGCACTTACATTATTTACTTAAGTAACTTTCGTTGATTTAATACGTATCTGTCCGACAGGGTTCGCTGCACTATTATAAGCGGGCTTGATGGTGAAGGTACCGTAAGAACGCAGCTAGTAGACAGCGGACTCATTCTGCGGGCGCCTTTGTCTTCGCTGGTCCCGCTACAAACTTTCTCACCGGCCTTGAATGCCTTTCCATATCAGGTAACAAGGTCATCCATACACAAAAATTAATAATTATGTAATTTGCTCCGATGCATCCCTAGCATGTATTTTTGTAGCATAGCATTTATTTTCAATGAAACTGTGTTTAGGATCTCTTTATTTAAAAGAAACATAAGGTGTGGACTGTATTACAAAAGATATATCAGTCCGCCGAGTCGATCGGTCGTGGACTGTGGAGTCGATGAATGTCTGACACTGAGCAGCGGCCGGCGCACCGCCGATGTTAGTCAGTCCGCGCCCTCCGCGCGCCTCACCGCGAGGGACACGAATCATGCGTTGTACGCGTCTTCTTCTTCTTCTATAAGTGCCACTCCAATTACTGAAGGTCGGCTACCAGCTGTAGGAATCTGTCTCTATCTGCTGTACGCGTGAACAACTGAATTTTACCACCACCACCAGGTGGCCTACGCCCGAATTTAATGTTACGGATTAATTGATTATGAAAACATGATTCAGGTTTATTGAAAACAGATGCTGTCTATCTTTTGATCTCATTTGGTTTCTTCCTATGGACACATAATATTGAAATAATTTGGCGCCAGTGTTAAGTTTATGTGCACAAAACTACAATTCCAATGCAATTTGGTCGGAATTAAATTTTTAATGATAATGAGTTCGCCAACTTAGTGTCGCTATTACGACAAGAATTAAAAAAGTCAAAAAATTCAAATTTTTGGCAATCGGTTAGATACGGGTACTACTCTATTACACTACTCCAACCAACTCTTAAGAAGACAGCTTTACTTTTAGGCATTAATGCTTATCGCCCAGTTTTGCAAAATTACGAATAGCTTTATCAGGACAACGAAATGTATGAAAATAAGTATTTTGTATTTAAGTAATTGGAAAAACTAGTAAACGTTCGATTCAATTTGGGGCGTTAGTGCATGTAACGTATCCGAATGATATCATAATAAAGGATCGTTAAGAGTCTGACCTCGTCCCTCGTGCCGCGCGTGCAGGCACTGGCGGTGCGGCTGGGCTCCGCGGAGCGCGCGGCCTGCAGCATGGTGCCGCGCCTGCGCGAGCTGCTGCTGGGCGCGCGCGTGCTGTGCCGCGCGCTGCCGGGCGGCGAGCCCGCGCATGCGCCCGGCGCGCCGCACGTCGAGCTGTTCGTGCGCACGGGCCCGCAGAACATCCTCGCTTCCGTCAACAACGCCATCATCATGGAGTACGACTATTTACAACAGTATGTGTCTCCTCTGTCTTGTCACTTATAATAGAACGAGTTCTAGATTACGCGATTCGCCTTGCATGGTTGTTTCACCCGAGCATACATCATAACTTCGACTGGCACGTAACAAAATGCGTATATACAGCTGATTAGCTACTATTATTTTCATTGATTTAAGTTGACTTTGTGGGCCTCTAACAAAGGCTTAAAATGCTTTAACAATGAATACATATTTTGGGTCTGTGTACTCCTTTAATTATAAGGGTGATTACATAAAGAAACAGGTTTGCAGGCAAGTCTGTGCGGGTCCGTACACGATACCGGTCGGTACAGGTATAATATTCCTGCGCTCATTTAAAAAGAAACAGGTTTGAACTTCTCGGTGCCGACTACCTGGTCGACTTCCGAGTCATACGGGATATTATTACTGGAACTGTTTCTTTATGCTAGTAAATCCTGCACCGATCGGTATCGACCCGCACGGGGTTTTCTGTACCGGAAACTGGTTTCTTTATGTAAGCACCCTATGAGTCCACAACATGCAAACTGCATGCATAAACTTACAGCAAAAGAGAATAAAATAGTAAGTTTCATAAAATTTGTCCAACTAACTAAGCAAAAAACGATCGACGACCTGATTGGCGCAGTGGCTAAGCGATTGGCCTGCTGCGCTAGGGGTTGTGGGTTCGATTCCCGCACGGGACAAAAATTTGAAACGCACCCACGATACAGGACAAATTCCTAGTGTGGGGCGACGATTTTTTTTTTTAAATAAATAAATATATATACTGTAAAAATATAAAGTAATTATTGACATGAATAATACACAAAGTGAAGTATAAAATAAAAACTCACTTTATATCACAAAAATATAATTATGAAGTAATGTTGTGACAGAACTTCGCCTTCGCATGTGCGGATTTTCCGCAAGAAATCGCACCTCCAATCTCGTTAAATTTTTGCGGAGTTGTAACGGAGTGTTCTTTTTTCCATTTCCACCTCCGCCTCCGTTATTGACCTCCGTTACATACCTATTATAAAGTGTCTCATAAAAAACCGTCAAAATTTGTAAAAATCTGAACAGATATATAATAATAAGTACACCTTGTCTATGCCAATGTTCAGATTTTAAGGGATCTAAAGCTATATAAATTCAATCCAAGTTCATTGACGACGACTGCCTGATGTTTTTTAGTGACAAAGTGAAGGAAGACGAAAGGGACACGACTAATCATGTGGAGGCATTACACAAGAAGAAAGAGCGCATCTTCAGAAGCCCCTCAATGTTGAGTGAGGAACGATCATCGAACGGCGCCGCGCTGCCACCGCCTCCGTTGCCTGCTCCTGGAAAATGCTTTGACGTTTACATCGCAATGGCCGCTAATCCATGGAACTTTGTAGTAAGTAATAAAATAATAAAAAATGTTCTTCTGCCTACTTTTGGATGGAAAGTTGAAAACACACTACCTACTCGTTATTTTAATACTGGGGGTGCTCCGATAATTCACCCGCGTTAAATTTGAATTGAAGACCCATAGCGCCATTAACATTGCGACTGCCGAATGATATGATATTTTCCCTCGGGAACAGTGCATTTTTTCCGTCTAACAGGTACCTTATGTCCTTCTGTACTCCAAAATTTCCTTTCCTAATGATCGGTGCTGTGGTTAAGGCGTGAAAGGGTACCAAACAAACAAACTTAATTACGCATTTATAATATTATAGCAAGGATAAGTAAATAAGCATGGATAATATTCAAATTAATATTTCGTATTATGTTATTCATGGTTCATGGTTTAAAATGAACTATTGGGAATTGAAAATATACATGATTTTGGTTTGGCTTTAGTCACCAAATCGGTTTGTATAATACTCACTTACCCAAAAACTGCGTGGTACTTTGATAAGTAACATTTAGTCTATGGTTATCACTATCGCGTTTAGTTACTGTTTTGTTCGTGGTGCGTGTTCCTCAACTCAACATCTCGAAAAGTTCCTCAAAGAAGAGTTATGGCCGAAGGGTGTTGTTTATCGCCGGTTTTGTGGCCGACTACATGACACCAGTCAGCGAAACACGACGCCGCCACTTCGTGTGTAGTTATATAATTTTATGTGTTTATAGTATTTTTAAGTTATATTAATATAGTATTGTATTTATAGTTATGGGCCCTTGATGCCTGAAATAAATGGATATTATTATTACTATTCCTATATTTAAATTATTTTTCTTATAAATTACATTTTTAGATATCTATATAAAATACAATATTTAAAAATATAAAAAATAGGGCCCAGCCAGCAGCGGGAACAGGGTCCAAGCTACCGGTGGTTAGGGCTCCAGAGAGAGGAACCTCCTCACAATGCGTGCCGTGTCGAGGAGTACCGCTTTCTGCATCAAGCCCTTGACCCAACCGCCTAACGTGAGCCTCTTCAGGTGTTGGTCGAGACTCTTGGCCATGAGACCATTGACCGAAACGACTATCGGTACAATGATTGCTGAGTCCACCTCCCACATGTCGACAACCTCGTGCGCCAGATCAAGATATTTAATTTGCTTATCTCTTTCGGCTTTCACGAGATTCTCGTCATGGGGGATCGTGATATCAACAATCATTGCGCGGCGTTCTAATCGATCTATCACCACTATATCAGGCTTATTGGCAACAATAGTCCTGTCAGTGATGATAGATTGATCCCAGTACAATGTGATATGATCATTTTCAAGAACTGGGTTGGGGACATACCTGTAGTATTGCATCTCAGAATCCACCAGTTTGTATTTCAAAGCAAGTTGCTGGTGGATAATCCTGGCTACTTGGTTATGTCTGTGTAAGTATTCGCCGTTAGCAAGACGAGAACAACCAGACATAATATGTCTTAAGGATTCACCCGGACGGTGACATGCCCGACATATGTCAACCGTGCCATCCTTTAAGATATATTTACGGTAATTGTTCGTCGTGATAACTTCATCCATAATTGCACAGACAAACCCTTCGGTTTCTCCAAAGAGATCACCGAAGCGTAGCCAGGAGACGGACGATAGGAGGTCTACGTTGGGCCCATGAAGAGCCTTGTAGAACCGTCCGTTTAGCTCCTTGCTTTGCCATACATCCCTGCGATCGTTAACACTCAATACCACAGGTTTGCACCAGTTCTCTTTACCCAGGAAGAGCGGAGTGAGTCCCTTGTCTACTGCAACTACCTCTCGATGCATTCCCACTTCGGCTCGGAGGAAATATTCCCTGAGGCTACACACCTCACGATTGTTGAGTGTCTTTTTTTTTTTTTTTTTTTTTTCTCAGCCTGTTTTGTCCCACTGCAGGGCAAAGGCCTCCCTTTCACTCTTCCACTTTACTCGGTCGTGTGCTAAAGTGGACCAGTCTCTCCTGTAGGCAAGCAGCTCGTCATGCCACCGTCGTCTGGGTCTGCCGCGATGACGTCTTATATTTTGTGGGACCCAGTCGGTGCAAATTTTTGCCCATAAGTTGTTGGTCATGCGGCAGACGTGTCCGGCCCAGTCCCATTTAAGCTTGGCAGCTTTTTGGGTGACATCGGCGATTCGTGTTTTGGAGCGCAGCTTTGTATTCCGGATTCGGTCCGTAAGTCGGACTCCTAGGATGCTGCGTTCCATTGCTCGCTGGCAAACCTCGAGCTTGGACCTCTGCTGAGCAGTCAAAGACCAAGTCTGTGCACCATACGTAAGAATAGGGAGGATGCATATGTCCATTAATTTCCGTTTGTGGCATATTGGAAGGTTTCCCTTCATCAGTTCTTTCATCGACCAAAAGCTCTTCCAGGCGTTTTCTGTACGTCTAGTAACTTCTTTTTCCTGTCTCGCCTGGAAAGAAACTATTTGGCCGAGGTAGATGTATTCCTGGACATATGCAATCCCCACACCATCCACACATAGACTTTGTTCGGTGCTATTGGTCATAAGTTTGGTCTTCGACATGTTCATCCTAAGTCCAATCCTAAGGCTTGCCCTGTTTAGATCTTCAAGCATCGCACCCAATTCAGCTGCCGATGACGAGAACAATACTATATCGTCGGCGAAACGTAAGTTTGTCAGCCTACTCTCACCAACGATAACGCCTTTATCTGCCCAGTTGTTTGCTAAGTTTCTAAAAACTTCTTCAAGTGTTGCAGTAAAGAGCTTAGGGGACAACGGATCTCCTTGTTTGACTCCTCTTTCAATAGAAAATGTTGGTCCCGTGGAAGTAGTTTTTATGGCAGCTGTACTATTGTTATATATTGTTTTTAGTATATTAATATAAGTGGGATTGATATTTTGTTTATGTAGGGCATCGAATAATGAATTATGGTGTAAACTGTCAAACGCCTTAGCGTAATCCACAAAAGCTAAATAAAGAGGTATTTTAAATTCGGTGTGTTTTTCAATTAATTGGTTAAGGGCTTGTAGGTGGTCAGTGGTGGAGAGGCCTCGTCGGAACCCTGCTTGTTCAGGAGGTTGGTGTAAATCTAGTTGACCTGAGATACGATGTTCAATAACTTTTATGAAAGCTTTGTACAGATGAGAGATCAGGCTGATAGGACGGTAATTGCCAATGTCAGATTTGTCACCTTTTTTATGCAGAAGAATGATTGTAGAATGGCAGAATTGATCGGGAAACGTGTTGGTTTGAAGTATGGAGTTAAATAAGTTCGTGATATGAGGAAGTAATATAGGTTCTCCTATTTTAAGGGCTTCAGAGGATATACCATCTTGACCAGGGCTTTTGTTATACTTCAAACTACGTAGGGCTTGGTGGACTTCAAAAGCTGTTATATTAGGCACAATTTCAGGGGTAGATTCGCTGTTACTATATGTGAAGGAAAGAGATGGTTTTATTTCAGCTGTATATAGGGATTTGTAAAAATCTGTGCATATATTAAGCACTTTGCTTCTTTCACTGTGCTGTACACCCAAAGTATCACGCATTTTATTTATACATGGTCGTCCTCTTTGTAAGCCTTTTCGAGCAATTTTTAGGGATCTGTTAGATTGTAAAGCTATCTCCACTATTTTGTCATTGTAGTTACGCACGTCTTTTCGGATGTTTCTTTTAACTTGTCTGTCTATGATCTTGTATTCTTGAGTGTTGTAAACGAGATGGTGTCTTTTTTCTATTAATTTCTGGGTGACTTCACTGAGTTTTAAATGTTTTTGCTTTTGTGGTTTTATTTTAGAACTGGAATTTTTTATACTAGATTTTATGTTTTTATATTGTTGTTCTACGTCGTCAAATTCAGATGTGTTGAGTAAATTAAAACTATTTTTGAGTTCTAGGTTAAATTTTTCTTTGCAAATTATCAGAGAAGTTTTATCTAATCGTTTTATATTGTTTCGGATCATTCGGCTTCTATGAATTTTTAGGTTAAAAGTGGCAACTACTCTTAGTGGTCGGTGGTCAGAAGTAAAGCGAAATTTGTTCAAAATTTGTAGTTTAGATATGATTTGCTTATTGGAGGATAGACAAAAATCTATCTCATTTTTAGTTATTCCATTGGGAGAAAACCAAGTCCAGCGGCGTTGTGGTTTTTTATAAAAATAACTGTTACTTATGGTTAAGCTCTGGCCGAATGCAAAATGCAGAAGGCGTTCGCCGCGATTGTTTCTGGTACCCAATCCGTGGGGTCCGACAATAGTCGGATTATCTAGATCTTTCCGAGAGCCAAGTTTCGAATTAAAATCTCCCATTACCATAGTCCAAGTTCCTTTATGCTCATCACATGCCTTGCTTAATAAGTCATAGAATTCTTCCACTTCTTCATCCGGATGTGCTGATGTAGGAGCATAGACTTGAATGACAGTTAGGATTTTTCTATCCGTAATCCGAAACTTTAACAAAGCAATTCTATCTGAATAAGCGACAAACTCTAAAATGTTATGTTTCCATCTGTTGGCTATTAAAAATCCGACGCCGGATTGTCCTCCTTGGCTACCGTTATAGTAGAAAATATTATTATTACGTTCTAAAATGTCTTCACCTTCTCTTCTTACTTCCGCCAATCCTATGATATCCCAATTCACAAAATTAAGAGCATTTTCCAGTTCAATTAATCGTTCCTCTGTTCTTAGGGTACGTACGTTGTATGTTAATATGTTAAGTTTGTCGGAGTCCTTGTGGCTTGCATTGGTTGTTTGACAGTTTGAGACACCCACCCGGAGATTATGACCCCTGGCTCCCGAGGTTATCGGCATACTGTCCATAGCTTCTCCCTGGGAGCCGCCGGGCACTTGGGGATGCTTGTTAGACTGGTTCATAATGATAGGGGTTTAGACAAGATAGCTCACCACGCTTGTCTATTGCGGGTTGGTGAGCGTGCAGTAAGCCTGCTAATTCGGCTTGTGGGTGCCGCCGTTGGTATATACAATACTCTTCCGCCGCCACCTTAAGTTAACATCCTGCGCTGATGATAACTGTACTACCAAAGGCCTCGAACGAACGTTCGCGTTCTTGAGCCCTTGGGCAGCTTGATGGATATCCCGCCATCGTTCGGTCGTCAGAGCCTCGTTGGTCGAGAGCAGGGTGCACCGCGTGCAGGTGAGGTTGACGCTTGAGGTATTCATTAACCCCCTTACATCCCCTTGTGAGTGTCTTGGCGTTTAAAAATCCTCGACCACCACACTTTCGTGGGATGTATAGCCTCATTACCGACGAACGTGGGTGATGTATCCGATTTGAAGTTAGCAGCGTACGGACTCTCCTATTCATGGCATCCAATTCGGTCTGAGTCCACTTGAGTATACCAAAGGAGTGCATCAGGGTTGGCATAACCCAACCATAAAAGGCACGAACTTTGTTGCCACCTGACAAAAGACTTTTCAGTACTTTATTCAGGCGGCCAAAGAAACGTTCGTTTAATTATTGTTTCATATCAACCACGTTGATGCCCAAAGCCTCTGACATACCCAAGTATTTGTAGGTTTCCGTTGCGGAGAGTGATCTAAGGTTTATAGAATCCGAGAGTTGAATTCCCTGGGATTCTATAATCCCTCCACGTTTCACATGCATGACTGCACATTTCTGCCCTGATAACAAAGAATGCAGTAATCGCAAAATGGCGGTTACGAGATAAACGCAAAAAACATATTTCATATCATCTAAGCAAGATGTTCATATTTTATTGGTCATAATATATATGAAAAAATTCGGAAAAAAATCAAGCTTTTACAAGATAATTTTCCTTTATTTAATTTACTAATAAATGCAATTATAATACGTATTACTGCGTTTCGGTTTAGTATCAAGTCGTTTCCGGGTCACAAGATGCTAAAACTAAATGCAGCACTTGCGCGTATTACTGCATTATGGCTTAGCACAAGTCGATTACTGCATTATTTTTTAGTAATTATTGCCATTATTATATGCTCGGAACTAAGTTGAAGTGTGCTTAAGTATCTTCTCAAGGACTTATATATGTGCATTTCTTTAGTCTCTTAGCTTTGACCTAAGTTTTTACATCGTGGAATGAAAATAAAGTACTGAGTAAACTATACGGATGTTAAAAACCTACTTCATCTTATAATATGCAGCATTACGATGCAATAAAAAAAAACATGTTTTTGCAAATACTAAACGCGGCAATGGATCGCACTGCTACGACTTCGGAATCCTTTACTACACTTAAATGCAGTAATGTAGAGTACTGCGTTTTAATTTAGCAATTTGTCTACTGAATTTAAAACAAAATAATACAGTAGTGGATATTACTGCATTCTGTTTTAGGGTATTCTTGCAAGTACTGCATTCTTTCTTAGGTCATGTTTAGTACTGCGTTTTAATTTAGCAATTTGTCTACTGAATTTAAAACAAAATAATACAGTAGTGGATATTACTGCATTCTGTTTTAGGGTATTCTTGCAAGTACTGCATTCTTTCTTAGGTCATGTTTAGTACTGCGTTTTTTCTTATCATTGAAGCAGTTTTTATGCAAGTACGGCGAAAATCATTACATAAAAAACATACTTCGAGTGATTTTTTTAATGAAAATATTTTTTTTTCATGTACATAAACGTCTTGGGATGCCATTTCTGGAAAAAAGAGAAAATCTCAAAAATGTCGATTACTGCATTCTTTGTTATCAGGGCAGATTTGTCCACACCAAATTCCATCCTGATAGAGTTACTAAAAGCTTCTGTAATCTTTAGTAGCTTTATCAGTTGGAATCTGCTGGGAGCAAACAATTTAAGGTCATCCATGTAAAGCAGATGGGAGATTACCTGACTCCTTCTTCGCAACGAATAGCCTAACCCTGAATTCTCCAGTAATGTACTTAGAGGATTCAAGGCCAAACAGAACCACAAGGGGCTCAGACTATCGCCTTGGAATATTCTCCGCTCAATCCTAATTGGTTCACCGTCCTGTTGGATATCTCGACACCCTGGATAGTGAAGAACCGTTCTCCACTGCCTCATACATGACAATAACAAATTGCGTAGAGTTGTATCAATCTTGTACAACTCCAGCACCCTCGTGAGCCATGCGTGAGGTACAGAGTCATACGCCTTCTTATAATCTATCCAACATGTCGACAAATCTTTTTTTGAACGGCGTACCTGTTGGGTCCTGTTGGCATATGGTCATATCTATGAGGAGAAGCTCCTTCGTACCACGGGACCCGTTCTTACATCCATTTTGAGAAGCAGACATAATGTTGTTATCATCAATGTGTTTTGTGATCTTTGCCCTCAAAATGGATGTAAGGAGTTTATAGATGGTAGGTAAACAAGTTATGGGTCTAAAGTTTTTTGGGTCCGTGGTGCTACCAGTTTCGTGGAGCAGGTGGGTAGATCCTGTTGTTAGAAACTGGGGTAGCAATCCCACTTCTAGGGCTGATTGGAATTGAGACGCCAAGCAACCATGTGAACTACGTAGCCATTTAATCCAAAAGTTGTGCAGTCCGTCAGGTCCTGGTGATTTCCAATTGGACATTGGACGGACTGCACTAGCTACATCTTGGGGACTTATTGTAATCGTCCCCATTTCTGGTATGGATTCACATGACTGCTCGACGTCAAGCATCCAACTGCCTTCAGTGTGATTAACAGGCACCGACCAGATGCTGCGCCAAAATGCATTGGTAGCATCATCATCGGGCAGGTGCCCATCACTCACACCTTGAGCTGATCGTTCCCAGTTTCTATATACCCACCTTTGATCCTGATTAAAAATACGATTCGGGGAGAACCTATCCACCCGGCGCTTATACCTACGTATACGACTTGCCCATGCATAAACTTTTTGTTTATAGAAGTCGATGCGCTCTATGGCACGAGTTGCATATTCACGGGGATTAATATCAACCCCCGCAAATGCCCGCCTCACAAAGCGCATCACTCTAGGTCGTATGTTTCCTTCTCTAAAGGCTGTAAGTTTGCCTATAAGTGTTCTGGCCTCCGTAATACGACGCTCAATCCTGCACTGCCAGGCTGGTACGGCAGGTTTCGGTCGTGTAGCTCTACTGCTATCAAAACATTTCACATTTGCTACACGACATGCCGTAGCAGCCGCACAATACAGAATCGAATGTGTATCACAGAGATCTCGCTGCCTTCAAAGTAAATTGAAAGCAGCGAATCCAGAGCACTTATCATTGCCTTATTTTTATTATGCATAGGCAAGCGTGGTAGACGCGGTCTAAGTCCAGGGGGAAACGCCCTATATTCCCGAATCGTATCTTTAAATGTACTCCTCAATATATCATTGTACTGTGTACTTACAGTAGTAGCCCTGTCGTCTGCTTCCATATCACAAGGCGGTTGTGGTGGGCCAATGGGCGGCACCACCACATGTACTGGCCTACAGGTGACAGGACTACTGTGTAATTCAGAGCGAAGCCTATACATAATGTATAAATTTAAATTAATTTAAGTGACTTCGTCCCCGGGGATTTCGATTAGAAAACCTGTACGTAGCATCAGTGAGCAAATTTACGTATTTGAATCTGATTTTGTTAACAATTTAACGGGTTTTTACGTTTCCCTGTGGAACCTTAAATAAATTTTAAGTCTCGTCAAAATCAGTCCAGTAGTTTCGGAGATTAGTCGGAACAAACAGACAATTTTTTTTTAATTGCATTTTCTTTCCCATTTGTATATTTTGTAACAAACCTTTTTTTTTATGTTACAAATAGACTCTTTAATTTACATAAGTGGATTGATGTATTTAGTACAGAAGCGACATTGTAAGAATCTTTTTTATGATTTAGTTACTTTGTTTTTCTTCCTACTCATATTGATTACATGCTTCTGATTGAAATCATTGTCACGACGCGGGCTGCCAATCTCCTAAAAGTGAACATAGTGAATATAGTCGTTTTTACCTTCAAAATATTTTGTGGTTTAGAATGAAAAAAAAAAACTTGCTTGGATAGGTATATTGTGATGATAAAGTGGCTTTTATTTTTGTGAGCAAGTTTTTAAAATAGTATCAAATTGTTTTAGGTGCAGCCAAACAGTACTAGGCGAACACTTCAAGCAATGATGTCGTCGTTGCAAACAGAATGTCCAAAATTGTCCGAGTTGGATGCGCCTGTCAATCCAGCTAGCGGAGAATTATACACTGTGTATTATGAAAAGGATGATTCATGGTACAGGTACGAAATACAAAAGAGACTTTAATTTTTATAACACTAATTAAAAATTGAATATTATATTTGAATAGTGATTCGATTGTAGCTTAGATTTCCGTATTGGACTAACATTTTGTTTAGAGTAGGCTGTTTCGGTATTCATGTTAAGTTTTAACGCATCTACGACATAGGACTTATACTAGTTAGGGGCCAGACAACCTGTTAAATTCATAAAGTAGGACTGTTACTATGATTTTACCAATCTTCTTTCAGAGTAACTGTTGCGGGGACTGTTTCATCGGAGATGGTTTCTGTTTATTTTTGCGATTATGGTGATCTGGCTCTGTTTGCGACAAAAACTTTGCGACCCATACCGGCGAGCGTCCCATTAGCTCGTTCCTTGCCACCGCAAGCTATTAAAGCCCGTCTGTATGGTAAGTACTTTGTAGTATATTATGTGGTTAAAAATCTAGAATATTGACGGTTGAAGTAACAATCATTCAGATTTTACCGTTTATGCTTGACGTCCGATATTCCTCTCATTATTCAATAAAGCTTCTTTTAGGATATATGTAATTCTTTCACCGTAATACCACACCCACATGTAAAAAAATAATATAAATACTATCAAAAGTAAAAAATATTCTTAACTTGTTAAAAAAATATTATTATTTCAGATGTTTGGCCATTGCATCAAGACTGGACAGTAGAAGACTGCATTAGGTTCCAAGAATTATGCGTAGAGCAGGAATTTGTAGGAATTTGTAAAGATGTTGGTAAAGATCCATTAAACCCAAACGAGCCCCTTCTAACGCTCGACCTGATAGATACCTCCACTGATGAGGATCTCTATCTTAACAAACGACTAGTCGCTGAACGCAGAGCACGTCTTGCTTCGGCTTCGTAATTCCTTTTGTTCCCTGAGTACCTTCTTTCCTTATTTATAATGTAAAGAGAGGCCAACGAAACGAGATAAAGAAAGTAAACAAACTTTCAGGGGTTTGCAACATTTTTATTAGAAGATGGTTTAAACAACTAAACTTCTTATTATATAGTTGTCGTCTGCATTAGATGAAGAAAGATGGAGAATTGATATCTTTCAAAGGTTGTATAGAGCTGCCAGACTGTGATTCCATTATTAAAATAACAACAACTACTCACAATAACAATCAACTAGTAATAATGAATAAAAAACAAGTACGGAAACAATAAAATATATCACTTCGTACGCAATCCGAACAGGAGTTGACTTATTCAAAAAGTGAGGATTGAATGTTGATAACTGCGGTACGGACCGCTTTCCTGTACCACGAAACACACTACAGCCGTCTAACGATGGCGACGAAACAAGTGACGTCACTGCATGCTATCGTAATGTAACTTGGTAGAGGTTAGTTTGTTTGTTATTTATCTCGTCTCGTTGGCCTTTCTTTAGTTTTTATTCAAATTACGAGGTGTAACAAATTAGTCGTAGACCAAGTGCATTGTCGAAATTACGTATGTTTTTAAATGAGAGAGGATTAACAGACTGAGAAATGCAATCAATTAAGCAAACTTTACCATTAGCAAGTAGTGTTTGCGTAACTTTAACTGCACACACTTTAGGTAAAGCGAAGTCATAAGTTCAGAAAAAGATAATAACTTGCTGCAACCAATATCACATAATCGTCAACAGCTTCAGCTGTTTGTATTTGTATAGCAAACTGTCTTAGTGTCTCTTGTTCTATCTAACTCTTATTGTGCTATCATTTGACAGGACTAATAAACCAAAATGTAATAGCGAATTATAACTAAGATTAATTTGTTACACTTTGATAATTTCTTGTATAATTATTTATACTATACTCATTTGTGTTATTTAGGTGTTTAGTTACTGAAACATAATGTATTCTAGATATCATTAAATAAATAATGAAAATACTCTTTAAAAATAAAACAAAGACAGCAATCGTTTTTGAAAAACGTAATGTATCCCGATGTGTTAAATTTCATTTTATAACCTATGTTTAAGATCAGTAAAACCGTGATATATATATATCTGATCAATCGATTTGTAAATGAGGTTTTGTATGGATAGTTCGTTACATTTAAAAAAGAGTAATGACGATACCATATTAGGTATTTTTATTCATGGTTACTATTATCAATACCTAGTATGTATCTATTACAGTATGTTTCACTTTACCGCTGTGTAACAATATAAGTTATATGTTATCCTAGATTAGAGTAATTGTTATTTCTTAAAATATCGTTACAAATAATGGTTAAAACTAAAGCCTGTAGATTTATTGATTTTCCATTCCTAGATAGGCAGTTACAGTAATACATTACTGAGGTACTATCTACCTGCATCACGTTAAAAATATATTCTAAGATATTCCAAAAATGTGGTATCTTCAGGTATTTTAATATATTCTAGCTTAGCATCCAGATGTTATAACAACAGGCGTGCACATGCACCTACATAACCCACAATAAACATGTAATCTCATTTTGTATTTGTTATTTATCTCCAATTCACTATCAAGTTATTTTTCAGTGTTGTTTCTCTTGAATCTCTGCCCTCTTAGTGTTGTTCGCGCAACACTCAAGAGACAGTACCAGATGGGAGCCAATGATATCATGATGCATAGTCTGCAAAGATATCATGACGCAGGAGACCGCGAACAGAATCAGAGAGGATGATCTTCAGGCAGCATCTCTTCAACGCAGTAGGCGCGGCGGTACACTCGCCCTCCTCGTGTCCCCTTAGTGATGTCAGTGGATAAAGGCCTGTAAGGTCTCAACAACATTACAAGACCATACCTATCTAGGGGGGGGGGGGGTGTAGTAAATCACATTACCCCACCTTGGCCGGAGGCCCAGCGCACGTACTGTGCCGGGCTGGGGCCGGGCGGCGTGGGGTTAAGCCTAATGCCAAAATTCAATTCATTCCATCCAAAACTAAACCTAGCATTTACCAAATTTTAATCGTAAGCCCGAAATATCATCATATGGACATTCCACGTGAAGCGGACAGGTAAAGAAGGTTGATCTTTCCGATTTTCGTGATTTTTGATTATGTTATACCTATATACGTCCTCGATCCAGACACAAAATATTTTAACTGTATAAAGCGTGGTTACCGAGTTACAGTGGTTTAAAAATGTAACTTACCGGCAGGTATTCCCTACTTCACATCCCATTGCCTACCTAGTATTAAATAGTTAAAATGAAAAAATCAAATTAGCCGAATTGATACTTCATTCAATAAGTATTTCAAATGAGTTTTTGGATTCTTTTTTTTTTAAATTATTTGAGAAAAAAATGTTAATATTTTTCAAACTTGAATTTCAGAAACTTAGACAATTTTTTTTTTATATTTTACCTAAAATTGCTTATTGGTACATCCTGACTATTTTACTTATTAACCCGCAGTTTGACCTACGTTAGTTGGTGAATCTGCGGGATTTTCATGATATCTGATGATTTTTCAGGCTTTTATGGTAGAAATTAGGTTAATACTGTGTTTAACTAAAAATGCCTTGTTGGTCTAGTGGTCGCACAGCGCAACTGCTTAGCATGAGGTCCTGGTGTCCATTCCCGGGTCGGGAAAAGTGTGGTTTGGTTTTTCCATTATGCAATTCTTAGTAACAGCACGGAGTTAGGATTTTTCTTCGGTTAATTGCAATAGGCTTGCCCCCTACTGGCAAAATGTTGATGTACCACCTCTACCTACCCCTTCAGGAAGTACAGGCGTGATGTTATGTTTTATACATTACTATCTTAGAATTCATACATCAATGCCAGCTAATTATAATTATCATTATTAATGGGTCGATAATTATCGACCCATTAATAATGATATATATTTTTAACAAAATCTGCGGGTTAACAAGTAAAATAGTCAGGATGTACCAATATATGTACTTCTGCGGTTCCATATACACTTAATAATTAATTATGAATCATTCCGGCATGTATTTTGTGTTATTGAAAGTTTCTGTTAACTAGCGTTAGCTGGCGGTAGGCGCTACCCGGGCCGGGCGGCTACGATTTGAAGCTGTAACTGGTCTAGCGCCTAAACCACTTTCACGCCCATTCTAGAACTTAGCAAGTATTATCTAAATACTATAGGCTATTTTAGGTCAAAATATATAAAAAAGTGGTCTAAGTTTGGGAAATTCAAGTTTGAAAAATATAAACGTCTTTTCCTCAAATAATTAAAAAAAAAATTCCAAAAATACATACATTTGAAATGCTTATTTAATTAAGTATCAATTCGGCTAATTTGTTTTTTTTTCATTTTAACTATTTAATACTAGGTAATGGGATGTGAAGTAGCGAATACCTGCCGGTAAGTTAAATTTTTAAACCACTGTAATTCGGTAACTACGTTTTATACAGCTAAAATATTTTGTGTCTGGATCGAGGACGTATATAGGTATAACATAATCAAAAATCACGGAAATCGGAAAGATCAACCTTTTTTACCTGTCCGCTTCACGTGGAATGCCCCATATACACTTCTGGACACATATATTGGCCCACCTTAGAGTTTAGGTTTCGATGGCCCCTACCGAAATATGATTGCTAGATTGAACAAAAACTGTTGATGCAGTTTTAAACCTGATACATTTTACCATCTTTTTCGATCGTATTGTTTTAAATTTGAATTCAGAATACCATACGACATGGAGCTACGCCTAACAAGTCGGATATGCGCCTTGTTAAAGGCAATTGATTTTTGAATAAAAAACATGTTTTATCAAATAAAGGTTTAATTTAATAACGCGTGTTGCCTCCATGGGCATCTACCACAGCTCTCATACGATTAGGCATAGAGTTTATCAACCGCTCTATGAAATTTTGAGGGATTATCTCCCATTCCTCTTCTATGGCAGTTTTCAACTCCTGCATCGTCTGGGCAACTGGCTGACGAGCCCTAACACGTCTTTTTAGCTCGTCCCACATGTGCTCAATGGGGTTCATGTCTGGGCTTCTGGCTGGCCAGTCCATAACTGTGATGTTCACATCCCGAAGATATTCCCTGACGATGCCGGCCGCATGGGCTCTTATCTCATTATCATGCATAAAAAGGAAATTTGGGCCCACATAGTCCGCGTATGGTATCACGTGAGGTTCTAAGCACTCACGAATGTACCTTTCAGCATTTAATGTTGGCAGCCGTGGTCCTGTAACAACCTCAAGTTGAGTTTTGCCGCTCGCGGATATACCGCCCCAGACAGTCCATGAGCCACCGCCATAAGCAACCCTCTCTTCAAAGCAGCATTGTGCGAAACGCTCTCCCTTACGTCGGTAGACCTTCTTCCTTCCATCATTGCCATGTAACACAATTTTAGACTCATCAGAAAAGAGTACACGGCTCCAATCTTGCTGTGTCCAATTTAAATGACTGCGTGCGAAATGAAGGCGCGCTGTTCGGTGGGCTCGCGTTAGTTTGGGCCCATTAGCTGGCTTGTGTGGTACCATATCGCGTTCTTTTAACCTTCTCCGAACATAATGATTTCTATCACTTACGCGAATATTAGTCATTAAAATAAAACTATTTTTACGGATTTTATCGTCGGGACCAAAAAACAAAATTAAAACCGCGATAAAATCCGTCAAAATAGCTTCTCCGAACAGTTCGAGCGCTCACAGATACTCCGTGGAAGTCGCGAAGTTGGTTTTGTATCTCAATGGAGGTAAGGTGACGATTTCTCAAGCTGGTCATCACAAAGAATCGATCCTGCCTTTCAGTTGTGACCCGAGATCGTGGCCTTCCTTGGCGCCGAACAAAGCCGCCAGTCTCTAGGTACCTCCGATAAACATTTCGGACCGCAGATCGACTTAAATTAAGTTGAGCACTCACGGTTCTTTGGCTGTGTCCGGCCTGAATAAGTGCCACAGCTTGGGCGGCGACTTCAGGTGAAGTATCCATAGATTATTGATAGAACCTCACCTTAATGTTAAGAATAAGTAATGTTTGTTGCAAAACCAAAGATATCAATCACTTTTTCAAGAATTAAATCCAAGTAAACCAATAAAACCAAGTTTTCTTAGTATTCGATTGTTTGATATCAACAAACAGGCTCCAAATTGTCTTTTGTTTCTTTAAATTCTGTGTTGAAATTGTGAATGTGCCAGGTTCAAAACTGCATAAAAACTTTTTGCTCGACCTAATATAAAATTTTAGCTAGGACCAAACAAAACTGAAAATACAAGGTGGGCCAATAGATGTGTCCAGAAGTGTATCATAAAAATCCTGCAAACCTAAACCTAGGATTTACCAATAGACGGGATTGTCCAGTAACATTTTTTTTAAACTTCGCCCCACACTAGGAATTTTTCCTGTATCGTGTGTGCGTTTCACAAACATGAAATATCACATACACAAACACTGAGACTCGGGACAAGCATCTGCGGTTCGCACAAATTTTTGCCCCGTGTGGGAATCGAACCCGCAACCTTTAGCGCAGCAGTCCAATCACTGCTTAGCCACTGCGCCAATCAGGTCGTTAACAATATAAGTTTAAAAAACTATTTTTATAAGAATAATACATTTTTATATTTGATATCGTTAAAGTTGCGGGCAACCGGTGGATGCAAATGGCATGGCAAGTTGTCGTTCGTCGTGTGGCGTTTTAAGAGGGAGGCCTTTGTTCGACAGTGGACGTCTTCCGGCTGATAATGATGAAATTTTAATGTTCCTAATAAATTGTGGGAACAAAGGGATTGCGCTCTAGTGGATGTGTCAAAATAATACATATGATAGCATGAATCACCTTTATTTACGAAGATCATCACTTGATATGCCATATTTCTTTTTCAATGCATCAATCTCCTCTTGTTTCTTCTCAATATCCATACCTTTGAATGCTTTATTAGACCTATAATACAACACTACTAAATACCTGTTACAAACATTAAAACCTGATAAATGATCACATGCGTTTTTTGCGTCAAATATGTCTTCATAAACTACAAATGCGGTTCCCCTTGTTTCTGGTGTATTTCCTCTGTAAAAATAAATATTAGTTAAACACTTGAAACATAATTATTGGTATTATTATAATCTGCACAATATATATCAAAGAATACCCTCGAATTTAATGTCTTAAACATTGTACTCACACACGTATTTGTCGAATAGCACCATATTTTCCAAATATGTCATACATTTCTTCAGCAGATATTTTGTAGGGTAAATTTCTTATGTATAGTATTCGATTGACTTCTGGAGGTAATCGCACCTGAAACAATTTATATAAAACAGGCTTTTTAGTATCATTACCAATCTATAATGCTTAATAAAATGAGAAAAAAGATTTTTAATTAATATTTCAAACAAAATGGGTAATTAATTTAAGTGAAGTAACAATAAAATCCAACAAAAAATGCACGCTTAGGCTGGATTCACAGGTGCGAACGGAGACACACGTGAGGCGCTAGAACATTGTTACGGAGCGACGCGGATTAGTTCGTACGCAACCCGTCCCGGGTAGAGCCCTTACAATGCTAACCTCATCATACTGAACCCATGTTTCAAATCACTGTGTGCGCTACTCGTATGGATCTCCCAGGATCTGTAAAACCAGCCTTAGACATTTTTATTTCATACATCTTTACTGAGCAGATGGTTTTTAAACCAACACAAGGAGAAATGTAATCATACCACAAGTCACGTTGAATGGCAGTGCTCTCAAGAGAGTGCCACAGTTTAAGTACCTGGGCCACTGGGTCACCAAGGCCCTCACAGATGATGTGGATGAGGAGAGGGAGCGCAGGGCATTGTCAGTCAGAGCTAATATGCTAGCCCCTAGATTTGCATGCTGCACTGTACAGGTAAACATTACTTTATCTAAAGCTTACTGCCAGTCTTTTGAAACATGCAGCTTATGGGTGAAGCATATGCAAAAGTCTTACA
Source organism: Abrostola tripartita (assembly GCA_905340225.1). Lineage (NCBI taxonomy): Eukaryota > Metazoa > Arthropoda > Insecta > Lepidoptera > Noctuidae > Abrostola > Abrostola tripartita. Next base: position 8,121,546 of record HG996487.1, on the reverse strand, counting down.
ATGCCCTACATATCCAATTCAATAAGGGCCGAGTCACACCGAAATGGCAGCGGCCTCGCGCGACCTCCAGTCCCCGCACTCCTGGTATCTTCTTGACTAGTTTAGTTTCTACATTCGGCAAGGTAACTCGTGTGTTTGGAGTGAACATGATGGAATTGGTTATTATAGCACTTATTGCGGAAGAAGAAGAAGAAAGAAACAAACAAAGGAAAAAAGAAAAAGGGAAATCTGGGTCCATAACTTATGGAAGAAACGACGACTGTTGGGAGAATTGGTATTGGGACAATAGTGCGCTCAGTCAATGTTGCGGCGGGGGCGGGAGTGAGGAGCGCGCAGCCGCCCGCGGTGCCGCGAGCGGCCTCGCGTCGCCGCTGGCAGCCGCGGGCGGAAACACCAACAAGACGCGCGAGGAGCGCGGCCGCTCGCGGCACCGCGGGCGGCCTCGCGACCTTTTCAAGCGATACTGGTCTTTTAAGTAGGTAGTTAAAGTTTAAAATTACTTCACACTGAAAGTGCTCGCCGCGTCGCTGCCGGCCGCTGCTATTCCGGTGAGACTCGGTCCTTACGCATTTAAGATTTTGATGGGGCTGCCACCAGCATCAGGAATGTTTGCAGTCGCAGAAGTGGATGACTTTACAGCGATACATCGCAAAAGAACAGCGTCACTGATGCGCCCCTTGCGTGGCAGCCTTAACAGCTTAATGCAGCTCATTGCAGGAAGAATTTATGCTGGTTACTCATGCAACACTGGACAATAATGCATGTATTGCACTCTTGAGCAGGTGTATCCATGATTGTCTTATTATTAGTTTAGACTGCTCTTTTATATAAATTTTGTAAATGTGAGTAATTTTAAATATGGATGCAATTCTGAAATAAATTATTTGAATTTGAATTCACTACATGCCAAACCATCTCAGAATTCCTTTTTTAATTCACCACTCTTAGCTCACATCACTACAGTTTCAGTGAGGCTTTTCAATAATTTTTTTTTTATATTTACTTTTATCCCCTTTTCTCAAGACCTTTGAACATTGATTGTAGGTGTAAAAGATATTGGATGAAAAGTCATTAACTTTTAATCAACCTTCACAAACTAGTTTTAAGCGCAAAAGCACTAATGACCATTGGCTTGCTAAGTCTAAGGTTGCAAGTTCAAAGCCTGGCACCCACCAGTCTTTTCGAATTCATGTGCATATTATAGTTTAGTAATCAGTTACTAAAAACGGTGAAAGAGAACATTGTGAGGAAACCAGCACACCTGAGAGATATTTCAACAGTATTTAAAGCCATGTTAGAAGCCTACAGGCGGTTTAAACTCTGACACCAGGTGGTTTATCAGAAGATAAGAAAGAAGACTAAGCAATCTTTTATAAGACTGTCCCATGGCCATAAGGCCCATGGATATGGTACAAAGCACTATCTCACACTGCTAACCTATTTAGTATAGTGTAACCTCACACAAGCACTTAAAGAGATGTAAGAACTTAAATGAGGTTGCTCTAACTCCATACAGCAACAGTCCTGATTATAATAATTTAAGAAAATTCTTTTCTGTTATCATGTATTTTAAAAAAATCTCGTTGGTGTGGAAGTCGTCAGATACATCTGCAGCTGCACCTCCTGTCAAACATTCTGTTCATCTTTTGACTAGGTACTTCTTTAAATATCCCTGCAATTACCTACATAAATCCACTTCTACACAATCATTTCGTGTGAATAATTATGTAACTAAGTAACAATTTACTTACATTGGCTCGTCTTTGGAGGGCTAATGCCATATTTTTGTTTCTTTAAACACGGCTACACGATAAAGCCACTATAAACAAATCAATGCCACTATGTTAAGTTTCGCGGAAGTTATACAAAACTAGCATTGTAGGGCAACAGTGTACATTAATACGTTCGTTGCACTTAGACTGTCTTTGTTACACTTTCAAATGTCTCCTATTTCATTCAAAATGAAAGATCAAACACTAAAGCAAAGCATACCGCGTTGAAAAGTTAAACTAGCTGGAAAGCTAACCAACAAAAACAAAGACTATACTCCGTCTATATCATAGAGAATTTTTTTCGTCTATGGTCTATATATATATATAATGTAGTCATAAATTCTCTTTGCTAAACCACAGACTAAAGAATATTAAGTTAATATTTTTGACACATCACTGAGTTAATGTAAGATTCTCATTCTCAATGGTAAGATTATTTTTATGAATGACGTCTCTTTATTCTTCTTTAAAACTCTTTATCTATTTTTTTTATGATCGGAAGCCTTAATAAATAAATAAGGGTGTTTTTTTTACAAACATAGCTATTTCAAGGACAAGATTTGATTTAAGATTTGAAGTTTTTTAAAAAGTGGTCGGTATGTCTTCGCGGCTCTCAGACAAAGGAATATATATGGACCGGTTATACATACAAAAAACGGATGCCTACCTACCGTCGCATAAGTCGCAAAAAAAAAGGATGTTCCATGTTAGTTTACATATTTTTAGGGATCCGTACCTATAAAAAATGTAACTTCTAAGTCAACGAAATCAAAAGATACTTCTACACTAGAGAATTTCAACAAAATAAAACAAGTTGAAATAGTTATTTATTATAATTAATCCAGTTTTTTTGCGGAGCTCGTTACAAAGTTAAAGCCAAACAGGTCGACCGCAATTTATTTACTACTATCAGTATCTATCAGGTTTAAAGTTAGCTTATCACGGCTGGTCTGCGAATAGGCGCGCACGTGAAACGCGTCTGATGGCAGTCTCCCTACCTAAAATACTCATGTTTAGCCAAATTTGGTTAGACTGGAGAGCGACAAAAGTAAGCTGTGGCAAGGGCTCGGACGACTTTGTATAGTTAGGTATTATACCGACTAGGTTTAATCATTGCCCTTAAACATAAACAAGTACCTAAGTTGTAGTGGTAGTAGAAAAAAATGGCAAAATATGTTATCATTTAATAAACAAAACAACTTTAAGAAAACTTCGGTGCGACACTTTATCGTTTATTTTCTTTCCATGGTACCAGAACCTTAAATCTATATAACACTTCTAATGAGCAATAATCGGTGATTTATATTATGTTCGTCATTATTTTCAGTATAAAATAGATATCAGTGTTATCAAATTCAACGAGAAAGTGTAATTATGTAGGTATAAATAATAATGCTCTTAGACGTTTGTTGTAATTAAAGAGGCCTGATATTATTTTCTGATTTTTATAAATTATATTCCGGACACCATGAGATGCGTAAACTAGGCTGCCTCTTGAGTAAAAATAAAATTAGTATTATATGCTTGTCTTATGAAGTCGTAAGCTTTCGGCAAGAGAAACTGCAATTTCAAGGCGAACTTCCGAATTTCTTCTGAATATGTTTGTAATGTTTTGGTCTTAGCGATTTGCCTCCTCAAGCAACAGAGATTGTTCATTATTAATTCTATTTTTTTCTTCAATTCGTCAATAACGATTTTAATAAAGCGGTGTTTTCCTGGCTCTGCGCCTAAAATAAAAATTGTTTAATAAATTAATCAAGATTTAGGCATAATCGTAGAGTTAATTAGGGTAGACTATTTCAAACTAGATTAAAACCAACATGAATTCAAACTAGATTAGTGTGTATAAATTGTTAAAGGAAATTTGAAAATTATGGACCGAGCGGGATTTGAACTCCTCTGGGAAATAGGCGTGACTTCATGTATTTATGTAAATTATATTAATCGATAATATCGTTAAAAGCAAAGTGGCACTCGCGTCACTATTCTTTGTTTACATATTAGCATGTCAACAAACAGTACTAGCAGAACCGAAGAAACCGAATTTCAAGCTAAACGTAACTAATATTACTTAATTACCAGTGTATATGAGTATATAGTGATAAATATAATTAGTCATTTGTATTTCACCTGATTTATCATTAGCATCATCAGATATTGCTATTAAATTTGACTGGTCCATATTAAACGAGACATAGGTAGTGACCATCTAGTCATTAAGTTAAAATATAACTACTTTACATTACCCAAACAGCCTCAGATAATCCGTCGTAATTTCAAAGCTGCTGACTGGAAATCATATAAAAAATTCGCTGAGTCTTTTCGATCAGTTTATACATTCAGATAATCTACAATTGACATATGATTTATTTGAAAACTATATTAACATAGCTGCTGATAAAAATATTCCATATTATAAAACCTTAGATATAAAACATACACTGGTCCAATTATCAATTTAACAATTTTCAACCAAAACCATATTGGAATCCAACGTTATCAAAGTCTGTAGCGGTATGTCGTCAAGCATTGGCTAACTTTCGTAGAAATCCAACTACAAGTAATTACGATATATATTAAAAACTAAAATTAGTGAATCAAAAAACCTTTAAGAAGCGAAGAAGGTCTCCTTCCGTAACTTTTGCTCTACAATAAATCAACAAACTTCAGCTGCTGAAATGTGGCAAAAATTACGTTGGATGAAAGGATATAAATCATCTAGGCAATATACACATATCGATAAAATTACCATGGAGAATCTCCTCACATCTCTTACGCCAGATTTTGTTCAGTTACCTACACCTACTTTTACACCATGTAATGCTCAACTAGACTCTCCTTTTTCAAGACAAGAGTTATTAAAATCTATAAGATCTAAAAATACCACACCTGGAAGTGATAATATATCCTATAGTATGATTAATAACCTGCCAGATAACTCAATAAATGTTTTATTATCATTGTTTAATAACTTCTTCACTCACGGATTTGTTCCAAAGCAGTGGCGTCAAATAAATATTTTGCCAATTCCTAAACAAAGTCATAATGTAAACGGCTCGACGGAATTTCGACCGATATCCATGATTTCCTGTCTCTGCAAAACATTTCATTATATGCTACTAAATAGGATTGAATGGCACTTAGAACATAATAAAATATTTTCTGAAAGTAGGTACTGTAGGATTCAGAAAATGTCGTTCTAGTTTAGAAAGTCTTTCAATTTTAACTTCGAGGATACAGTCAGGTTTCACGGAGGGACTTTATACTATAGGTTGTTTTATTGATATTGAAAATACATATAATAATATTGAAATTGTACCTCTTCTTTTGTATATGAATAAAAAATTACATATTGGTTCAAACATTTGCATGTACCTGTGGAATTTTCTTAAAGACCGAGACTTAAATATTTGTAGTGATGATAATATATCAATTTGTAGAAAAGCAGGACGCGGCCTAGCTCAAGGTGATCCATTGTCACCATTGTTATTTAATGTTGCTACTATACCTATTTGCAAAACTATAAATAATGTGTTTCTAGCCCAATATGCTGATGATTTCGTCCTGTACACGGTTTGCCATAATTGCTCTTCAGGTTCAGTTAGTCTGCAGATGGCTTTAGACAAGTTTAATGTTATAATCAAAAGTTTAGGACTTGAATTTTCTACTTCTAAAAGCAAAGTATGCATATTTAAAAGAGGGTATAAACGAGAATTTGTTTATTAATGGATTACCTCTAGAAGTTGTAAATAATGTAAAATATTTAGGTTTTTGGTTTGATTTCAGACTCATTTGGAGAAAACAGAATTAAAAGAAAGAGTTGTTTTTGTTAATATATTTAAATGGCTTGCTGGTTCAGGATGGGGCATTCATCCTACCCATTTAAGACATCTTTACATTGCTACTGTAAGAAGTCGAATAGATTATGGAAGCTTTCTTTAAGACAATGCTAGCCGGACATACCAGGTTAGCTTAGAACGATTACAAAATACATGCATGCGTACAATAGGAGGATTCATAAAAAGTACTCCAGTACATAAAATGGAAAATGAACTTTGCATATTCGCCGGTTCTATTTAGGAAGCAAGTTTTGGTTAAAAAACAAATCCTTAATAAGTAATGTCACTGTTGGTATATTACAAAACCTTTCATCATTGTGTTCGAATTCTTACTGGAGACATAAACAAAAGCCTCTATTAGTCTCGATCCACGATCAATTAATGAGTGAAAGAGTTCACTGCAGCAATAATTTGGACATGTTCAATTTGTCTACTTGGGTCAGTAATGTGGATTTGACTAATTTAATTAAAATAAATATTGATAAAGTATGTACTTCAAGCTAAGAATAATTACGATGTATTTCAGTTAAAAAATCTGTGTGATAGATATTTACACATAAGTTAATTATACAGGATTTTATACAATTTATACTGATGCTTCCATATGTAATAATAATTAGATTGGTGCTGCATTTTTTGATTCTATTACTGAATACTCAAGGAAGTTTAAAATTGATTCTAGAATTCCAATTATGCATGCCGAACTGATCGCATTATTAAAAGCTTTGACATACATAAATATTGAGTCGCTGACAGATGTCACAAAATGTTTAGTTGTAAGTTTGTAACAGACTCTCGTAGTGCGCTACAGATAATTAATCGATGCACATCAACAAAGTGTGGAATTCCTATTGCTTACTCCTTATTACAGACTATTCAAAAACTTATTAATAAAAATAAATTTGTTGTTCTTCAGTGGGTGCCTTCCCATGTCGGAATCGAAGGTAATGAAATTGTCGATCGCATTTTGTTGACGAACCCCTTGGAGCGATTACCCTGTAAACTACATATGTTATACTTAAGGTCTTTCAAATAATTTGTATTGAACAGATTTCAATAAATTTGCTCAAATATTGAGATATAACGGTTTTAAGAAGGTCCTTTTCAAATTTTTAACTCATCATCATCATCATCATCAGCCGGAAGACGTCCACTGCTGGACAAAGGCCTCCCCCTTTTAACTCAAATTGTTGGTATAACGGCATAACAGTCAGACATGGATTACCGATTATATACAAAAAAAAAGGTAATTAAATTTTTAACAATCCGTACTTACAAATTTTCTAATTTCGTCTTAGTTTTTGAAATATTTACGAAAAACCGAAATATTCACTACCGCCCCGCGTGAAGCACTCCCGCTGGGCCTGTTGCGCATACTCAGGGCGCATACATCAATGTCAATCAGTGTCCAGAGGACACTTTGGACGGGTGGGTATACGTGCGTCATTTTTGAAAATTAAATCGAAAAATTATTAATATTGAATGAATTTTCAATTAAACTATATTTTAAATATAACAAACATAAATATTCCGTAAAATAATACAATTAATATGGTATGTATAAGTGTTCGCGACGAAGCGTCACCAACATTCAATTGTTATTTGTATTACCTTAAGAGTTATACGCAATAAAGATAGTATTAGAATAGATAGTTACGGCGATACTTCGCCAATAGCGTTTCAGCTAAATAAAGCATTGTGATAGGTTTTCAGGACAGTGAGTCACTGAAAATAGGGTAATTTAGGTCTTGTTTTATTTAGTTAATAAACTTAAACTCATAAACAGGTAGTCATACACCTAGAATAGTTTAGAAACCCACTGTTGAATTCCTTGACTTGATCATGACGGTAAGAGTGTTATAACTCATGAACGGTTAGGAACCCTGGGTCTAGACTTACTCTGAGTACTAGCCCCAGCCGTAGTATGCCCTAGACACTCTTATCCTCGTGATTGAAAGAGGGATAGGCAGATGGGCAGCCTTTTTTGCAATAACATGAAGTGCGATTCTTTGTATCGGCACATAAGGGTATATGGTGCCTTATGTGCTTGATATGTAATGTTTAGATAGCTTAACTTCGTTAATTTAATAGATTAGCTAGTGCTTTCAGTTTGTTTCATGAACCTAGCTCTTGTAGTTTTCTAGATAATCGCCTAGAAAAATAATATTCCACCAAAATTTCCAATTTTTTCCCCTTTTTCATTCCACAACTTTTCAGCCATAAGGCTTAGGAGGTACCACTATACCTCATTAGATAGGTGGGATCAGCAGGATTCCAACGATGTATGACACACCTGCGTACTGATTAGGGTATAAGTAGAATAAGCAAAAAACTGTATATTTTGTAATAATTTTGTGTAATAAAGTTTGTCTCGGGGAACGGCTCGCGGTGGCTCTCGTTATGGTAAAGGAGCGTCGTACTTAAGTGCGCGCTCAAATCGGGTCATTTGTAGTCATCGGCAGAGCCCATTTTTTTGTTAACTTAGAATCACTTGAAGAATTTAGAAGCAGTTGAGTCGTTCCCTGAATAGTCCTGAAGAGTTATAAAATAGTGTTTTCATTAGTCCGAAGTACGAGATACCCCTTCTTCGTAAGTATAGATATCTTCAAGCTACGGTGTCATTCACAGGGATCCCTGAACCGTAGGTGCAGGACGTGAGAGCTTCACGAGTGTGGTACGCTGGTATTGTACTCGACCGAAGCGCCCGTCTGGCACATCTGATGGTCCTTCGAGCCGGATATCCGTGTGGGTGCCGCTGAAGACAGAAGACTTATAGCTACGACTTCAAGCCAACTTCAAGAATGCCGGTTACCAGATCGCAGGGCAAGGCGCCTGAAGAACGGGTGGTGGAGGCGAGCAGAGAACATCCCCCCGCCATTCGACATCAGCTACCCCCGCGTTCACCATCCACGATCGAGGGCGCCGAGTCGGCGCGACCACCGCAAGCGGCCGGCGGAAACAACACGCCTACACTAACCCTGATACCGTTGGAGCGTGTCGAAGTTGAGCCCGTAGCTACGTCGAGTGCCAGAAGGGGAACCCGCATAGAGAAGGACTATTCAGACAGAACGATGAAACCAACCGATAAGAGCATGCCGATGACTACCCGGGGTGACGCCCGTCAAGAATATCAGAGACCGCCGTCAAACAAGACGAACCGGTCAAACAGAAAAGCTATGAAAGCACGTGAAGACTTATTGAAAATTAAGTTGGAGCTTGCCCAGTTAGCGTTACAGAGAGCCGAAGAGGAGTCGGACGATGGCTACATAGATGACAGGATATCGAACGACGAGTACGTGCGATCCTGGCTGGAAGAAGCGCCGGAGCCTGAACGATTCAGGTCCAGAAAGGAGGACATCGCCGCCGAGGGAGACGACTTGCCACCCCCTGCGGAATCAGAAAATATAGTGAACCTCCAGCTAACAGGGCCTTCTATGAAACCCAGTGATGAGAAGAATACAGTGCCATCAAAACAGATAGAGGACTCCAAGGCTGAGGACTCACTCCGTCCGTTCATCACGGAGTTGACGTCTGCTATAGCGTCGCTAGCCGACAAGAAGATAGGACCATGGACTCCAAGCAACCCCTCGGCGTCGAAGGTCATCATGACGCTCCCGAATTTCAGCGGGGCGCATACAGAGTGGTTGTCATTTCGTGCCATCTATGAGACCACACGGGGATATTTCAACGACGTTGAAAACACAGCGCGACTCAGAAGGAGCCTACGCGGGAGAGCGCTCGAGACAGTGAGCTCCGAACTTATCGGACATGCGAGACCGGACGACATCATGAGGGAGCTGGAGCTGCAGTTCGGCCGTCCAGACTCAATAGCACAAGCGGAGACAGACAGACTGCGAGGACTGCCGCGCTGTAGTGAAACGCCCAAGGATATATGTACGTTCGCGAGTCGAGTCCGGAGCGGTATCGTCACTCTTCGCGCTCTCAAGAAGGAACATTACCTCATGAATGCTGAGTTGATGCGTGTGCTCACAGAGAAGCTACCGAATTCCCTTCGTGTGCAGTGGTACAGGACGTACACAGAAAAATATAACTCAGTGCCTAACCTCACCCTCTTCAGTGATTATATCACCGAATAAGCTCGGTTTTGTAGTGCTTTCGCGCCGCCGGAGAACATCAGTGCCGCCGACGGGCCCGTGCAGAGACGTGCGACGCAGAGGACTCACACAGCTACGGACAGACCGGCTGCGAAATGCCGATTGTGCGACAAGAGCGGACACTACGCATCCGACTGTGCTAAGTTCAAAGAGGCGTCGCCGGAGAAGAGATGGGAGCTCGCTAAAGCGCAACACATGTGTTTTCGTTGCCTACGGACGAGGCGATATGGTCACACGTGTAAACCTAAGAAGTGTGGTGAGAAGGGGTGTCCAGCGACGCATCATAGACTCCTTCACGGCAGTAAGAAGCCCGCGGCCGAGCAGAGCGACAAGCCAGAGACTCCAACAGTGAATAACTCGACTCAAGAGACAGTCGCGAGCTCGCGTGCTACCTCTAGTCACGCGTATTTGAAAATAGTGCCTGTGAGAGTGATCGGACCGGCGGGAGAGCTGCCGACGTATGCGCTTCTCGACGACGGATCGACTGTGTCGCTGATAGATGAGGACGTCGCCAGGCAGATCGGAGCTAGAGGCCGCGTTGACCCTCTTAAAATAGGAGCGATCGGAAACACTATGATCGACACACCCGGTTCGCGTCGTGTCACCGTTACGCTCGCGAGCAGAGGAGACAGCAGAGTGCCGTTCAGAGCGCGCACTATACCGAGGCTCGACCTCGCCCCGCAGACTGTCAGTGAGGAGGACATAGCGCGATGCAGCCACCTGCAAGACATCAGAGAGCAGCTGATATACAACACAGGCGCACCCAAGATTCTTATTGGGCAGAAACTGGCACCTACTGTTAGCTAGCGAGGTACGTAGAGGGCCGCAGCATCAGCCCGTCGCGTCGCTAACATCGGTCGGTTGGACTCTGCACGGTGCGCACACAAGGACTCTGGGTCAGCAGGTGAATTACGTCAATGGACTGACGAACGCTGACCAGAAACTCGAACAGCAGCTACGCGAATTCTTCGCCCTAGAATCACTGATCGTCAACCCGCGACGCCCAGACTCTGACCCAGAGAAGAAGGCAGAGGACATCCTGAGTAAAAATACCGTACAGTTAGAAGATGGACACATAGAAACCGCTATGCTGTGGAAAGACAGCCGCATAGAAATGCCAGATAGTTATGAGACAGCCATAAAGAGACTCGTCTCTATAGAGAAGAAGCTGGACAGCAAACCTGCACTCAGAGACCGATATATAGAACAGATAGACGCCCTCGTCAAGAAGGGCTACGCAGAGAAAGCTCCCAGCACCACTACACCCGGTAGAACCTGGTATCTACCTCACTTCGATGTCTTCAACCCGATGAAGCCGGATAAACTCCGTATAGTACACGATGCCGCCGCCAAATCGCGTGGGATGTCACTCAACGACTTCCTCCTAACAGGACCCGACCTGCTGCAGTCGCTGCCGGGCGTGATGATGCGCTTCCGCAGACATAATATCGCCGTCTCCAGCGACATCGCGGAGATGTTCATGCAGGTGAAGGTTCGCAGAGAGGACAGAGACGCACTCCGATACCTCTGGAGAGGAAACAGACGTGAAGGGGCGCCCGAAGAGTACCGCATGACGTCCATCATCTTCGGCGCAGCCAGCTCACCGTGCATGGCCATATTCGCGAAGAACTGGAACGCGAGGAGATACGCCGCAGAGTATCCAGAGGCCGTGGAGGCGATAGTAGAGAATCATTACATGGATGATTACCTGGACAGCTACAGGACATTAGAGGAGGCGACGCGCATCGCGACAGCTGTCAGAGACATACACAGGAAGGCACGCTTCGAGTTAGGAAAGTGGGTGTCAAATAGCACCGAACTTATAGAAAATATAGAGCCGACACGCGGCACAACAGAAGTGGTCAACATAGGACACAGTGATAATATAGAGAAGATACTCGGTTTAATATGGAAACCGCAGTCAGACGTGCTGAGCTTCAATTTAACGCTCGCACGACTCCCGAGCAGTATATTAGAAAAGGGAACGCCTACAAAAAGGGAGGCTCTCAAGATAGTAATGTCGCTGTACGACCCGCTCGGCCTCGCCTCACCAGTCACGATTCGGGCAAAACAAATATTACAAGAGGCCTGGAGGCGAGGCGTCGACTGGGACCAACCGTTCGACTCAGACCTGGCTACGCAGTGGACAAGCTGGATACCACACTTAAAGAAACTTAAGGACGTCAGTGTACCGAGATGTTACCCGGGATATAGTGAAGCTACAGAGACACAAGTTCACGTGTTCACCGACGCGAGCGAGGTGGCATATGCAGCGGCGGTGTACTGGCGAACCACCACAGAAGACGGCGCTACACACGTCAGCCTCGTCATGGCGAAGGCGAAGGTGGCGCCGCTCAAGCTTCACTCCATACCGCGTCTCGAGTTGCAGGCCGCGGTGATGGGAACCCGCGTGGCTGTAGCTGTGATACGCGAGCACAAGATCGAGCCCGCATCAGTGACATATTGGTCAGACAGTAAGACCGTGCTTACGTGGATACGACGTGGAGCACGCGTGTACAAGCCCTTCGTTGCTCATCGTATAGCCGCGATCGAGGATGGCAGCAAAGTGGACGACTGGCGGTGGATACCTACCAAGCAAAATGTAGCGGACCTCGCCACACGAGACGTGCCACACGACCTACATTCAACACACGAGTGGTACAACGGACCCCGCTTCCTGTATGAGGAGCCATCGTCGTGGCCGACAGAGAAGCCCCTCACAGACGAGCCAACAGGCGAGGAGCGGACACTCGTCACCATCGACAGTACCGACGATAGGGTACTGACAGAGGTCGTGCCGGATTCAGCGCGTTTTTCAAAGTGGGAGCGACTACTGCGCGCAACAGCAGGTGTTTTACACTTTATAACACAGTGTCGAAAGCGTAGAGAGAAAACCTACTACAAACGCACCAAGAAGGGTGCCGACAGCGATCCAGACTGGCGTAAGCAGGCACCGAGGATAGTAGCGCCACCAACGGCACCGAGAAAGAGTCGTGTAGCGGAGCGACTCGACATAGAAGCCGAGCATCTCAAACAGGCCGAGAGAATGCTCGTACAGATAGTACAGCGTGAAGTTTTCGCTCAAGAGAGGGCGAACCTTAAAGAAAACCGAGAGATATCGAAAGATAGCAGGCTGCGACCGCTGCGCATAGAAATTTCAGACGACGTGATACGTCTGAGTAGCCGTATAGACGCCGTCAGCGGCATAGAAGAAGAAGTGAAGCGTCCGCCTATACTACACGGCGACCATCGCATCACACAGTTATATATAGACTGGACACATCGCAGTCTACAACACAGTGGGACCGAACTCACCGTTAACGAGGTACGACAGCATTATTGGGTCGTAAAATTGCGACCGACAACGAAGATGGTGGTGAGCAGATGCCTACAGTGCCGTATTCGTAAGGCACAACCCCCCGTACCTGCGACTGGCGACCACCCCAGGACGCGCCTCGCGCATCACCAGAGGCCTTTCACTTTCACCGGGCTAGACTACTTCGGCCCGTTGTCCGTGACCGTCGGCCGCCAACATCAAAAAAGGTACGTGGCGCTGTTTACGTGTCTCACCACTAGAGCCGTTCACCTCGAGATCGCGAGCAGCCTCAGCGCAGACTCCGCTATACTGGCGCTGCGCCGATTCATAGCACGTCGGGGCTGCCCTACGGAGATACATTCGGATAACGGTACCAACATGCACGGCGCCGACAAGGAGCTGCGCGATGCGTCTAAAGAGGAGGCGAGTCGTCGAGGCGTAGTGTGGCGCTTCATAACGCCATCCGCGCCGTTCATGGGAGGAGCCTGGGAACGCCTCGTTCGATGCGTAAAGTCCGCGCTATATAACGTGCTCCAGGAGAAACACCCGCACGAAGAGGTGTTGTCCACACTGCTGTGTGAGGCAGAGTACACAGTAAACAGCCGACCGTTGACACACGTGTCCGTCGACAGTGAGGACGATGAGGCCATCACGCCGAACCACTTCCTACTAGGTGGCTCGGCAAGAGTACCTTCCCCCGGCGAGTTCACCGAGCAAGACATCGACAGCAAGAAGCACTGGCGACGCTCTCAAATACTTGCTGACATGTTTTGGCGTCGCTGGGTGCGTGAGTATCTCCCAGAGCTTCAATACCGGCGGGAGCCGCAAAGCCGCGGCCCCAGTCTACAAGTGGACGACCCCGTACTCATAGCGGACGGTCAGCTGCCTCGCAACACTTGGCCGCGAGGCAGGATAGTAGCAGTTTTCCCCGGAGCAGACGGCGAAGTCCGGACCGCTGAAGTGCGCACAGCTGGCGGCACTCTCAAGCGTCCGGTGAAGAAACTCATCCCACTCCCGAAGTAGACGAGAGAGGAAGGCACCGGCGGGAGACGCGTAGTCTAACGCCGTGCCCATCGACAGCGCCGCAGGGCGCTCCAGTAGCGTGTGCCACAGCACGCAATCGCAGCGCGCTTCATCAGATGCGCGACAGCGCATGCACCACATGCGCCAGCAGCCGTCCCCGCGGTGTGAACCGCAGGGGCATCGACAGCGCCGCAGGGCGCTCCAGTAGCGTGTGCCACAGCACGCAATCGCAGCGCGCTTCATCAGATGCGCGACAGCGCATGCACCACATGCGCCAGCAGCCGTCCCCGCGGTGTGAACCGCAGGGGCATCGACAGCGCCGCAAGGCGCTCCAGTAGCGTGCGCCACAGCGCGCGATCACAGCGCGTGCCACAGCGCGCGGTCATAGCGTGCGTCATCCGATGTACGACAGCGCATGTACCCCATGCGCCAGCCAGCAGTCCCAGCGGTGTGAACCGCAGGGGCACCGACAGCGCCGCAGGGCGCTCCAGCAGCGCGTGCCACAGCACGCGACGACAGTGCGCGTCATTAGATGCGCAACAGCGCATGCACCCCATGCGCCGACCGCAGTCCCAGCGGTGTGAACCGCAGGGGCACCGACAGCGCCACAGGGCGCTCCAGCAGTGCGTGCCACAGCACGCAACCACAGCGCGCGTCATCAGGCGCGCAACAACGCATGCACCACATGCGTCAGATGTCGTCCCAGCGGCATGAACCGCATGGGCATCGACAGCATCACCAGGCGCCTTCAGCAGGCGTGCCGCAGCGCGCGATTATAACGCGTACAGCAGCGCGTGTCCTCAACGCGTGCCACAGCGCGTATCAGCGCGCGATTATAACGCGTACAGCAGCGCGTGTCACCAACACGTGCCACAGCGCGTATCAGCGCGCGGTTATAACGCGTACCCTTAACGCGTGCCACAGCGCGTATCAGCGCGCGAGTACAGCGCGCACAGCAGCGCTTGTCATTAACGCGTACCACAGCGCGTGTCATCAGCGCGCGTAATAACGCGTGCACCATTGTGCATCACCGGCGCGCAGACACCGCATCCATGAGGCGGACCAACCAGGCGGCACACCAGCGAACCCCGCCGCGAATTTACGTCGCGGCGGCAGGCGTCGCAACAGACACCAACAGCACTGGCGGCGAACCCCGTTACGGCCCAGGCCGTGACGGCCGGAATCGCGCTAGCCAGGCGCATCCACCACGCCAACCGGCGACCCCCGTCGCGGTAGAACGTCGCGATGATAGGCGTCGCACAGAGCAGATGCGCCTACCAAAAATGAAAGAGCAAAACGCAGCTACGTGGTGGCGAGTATCACGCTACCAAAGGCGTCACCAGACACAGCAGAGAGAGCGGGGCGGCGGGCATCGCGACGGCAAGCGTCGCGACTGCGGTCGTCGCTCACCGGAGTGATGCAGCGCCGCGCCGACACCGAGCCGAGTCGTCACTGCACTGCACGGCGGGAGAGATGTTCGCGACGAAGCGTCACCAACATTCAATTGTTATTTGTATTACCTTAAGAGTTATACGCAATAAAGATAGTATTAGAATAGATAGTTACGGCGATACTTCGCCAATAGCGTTTCAGCTAAATAAAGCATTGTGATAGGTTTTCAGGACAGTGAGTCACTGAAAATAGGGTAATTTAGGTCTTGTTTTATTTAGTTAATAAACTTAAACTCATAAACAGGTAGTCATACACCTAGAATAGTTTAGAAACCCACTGTTGAATTCCTTGACTTGATCATGACGGTAAGAGTGTTATAACTCATGAACGGTTAGGAACCCTGGGTCTAGACTTACTCTGAGTACTAGCCCCAGCCGTAGTATGCCCTAGACACTCTTATCCTCGTGATTGAAAGAGGGATAGGCAGATGGGCAGCCTTTTTTGCAATAACATGAAGTGCGATTCTTTGTATCGGCACATAAGGGTATATGGTGCCTTATGTGCTTGATATGTAATGTTTAGATAGCTTAACTTCGTTAATTTAATAGATTAGCTAGTGCTTTCAGTTTGTTTCATGAACCTAGCTCTTGTAGTTTTCTAGATAATCGCCTAGAAAAATAATATTCCACCAAAATTTCCAATTTTTTCCCCTTTTTCATTCCACAACTTTTCAGCCATAAGGCTTAGGAGGTACCACTATACCTCATTAGATAGGTGGGATCAGCAGGATTCCAACGATGTATGACACACCTGCGTACTGATTAGGGTATAAGTAGAATAAGCAAAAAACTGTATATTTTGTAATAATTTTGTGTAATAAAGTTTGTCTCGGGGAACGGCTCGCGGTGGCTCTCGTTATGGTAAAGGAGCGTCGTACTTAAGTGCGCGCTCAAATCGGGTCATTTGTAGTCATCGGCAGAGCCCATTTTTTTGTTAACTTAGAATCACTTGAAGAATTTAGAAGCAGTTGAGTCGTTCCCTGAATAGTCCTGAAGAGTTATAAAATAGTGTTTTCATTAGTCCGAAGTACGAGATACCCCTTCTTCGTAAGTATAGATATCTTCAAGCTACGGTGTCATTCACAGGGATCCCTGAACCGTAGGTGCAGGACGTGAGAGCTTCACGAGTGTGGTACGCTGGTATTGTACTCGACCGAAGCGCCCGTCTGGCACAATAAGTATAAAACTACTTTGTAATTTAGTTTTGATTTTTGAATGTGTCATAGAGTAAGCTGCAGATATGACTTATAGTAAAATACCTATCTACTTAAATCGAAATTTTCGAGAAAGCTTAAATTCGGTTTTATAATTAAAAGCATATAAAGGGATCAATCCTTGTCAAAGTATTAAAAAGTAGTCTAGGTTTAAAAACCAATTCACCCATATCAGTAAAATCCCAATTCCGCGTCCGCACAGGTCCACATCAGTGCTTCAATTTACACATGTTTTGTTATTACCCAGTTCTCTAAGAATCTTCAGGAAGAGCAGCATCAAGATAGCTGTCAGAAAGTTGTTTCAATATTCTTCTGCAGAAACTAGGAAGTAAATTAGTAATGAAAGATCGTTTTTAGTGGAGGGCTCCAAGAGCGGTGTCCGAGATAGAATAAAAATATCGTTGTCGCTGATTAAATCCATGATTGCTGGCGCCGGCACTATCCAGCTAGGTGTGGATGCGTTTATAGATGATAATGATAACGGAATTATATGTATGAAAGAATAATTATTATCACGGTGGCGATTAATTAAATTTATGTACAAACCCCTTGAAAGTTCTTCTTTTATATTTCTATATAATCATCTAAGTAACTAAATAAAATAACAAAGTTATAACTTGGATATCACTTTATTTATAGAACTTAGTGATGATCATCGTTAGCCACTGTGAAGTGACGAGACCGTTGCTTGTGTAGAAGTAAAGCGCAAACACACAATAGTAACAAGAGTACTAGTGCGACTCCACACATTGCAAATACACCACCCCGAAGTTGACTTTCACCTTGAACAAGAACATTCGAGTAGTATCTAATTGCCTACATCGATAACAAAAATACCAATGTTATCTATATGTAGTTAACTATGCTTTAATTTTAAATTACAAAATATTTATTTCAATCATTAAAAATCAAAATTAGTTATGTGTTCCGTTTGACGTCCGAAGTCCTTTATGAGAGAGTGCGTCGTCCTTTTCCCTCGCTTTCTCGTTAGATGTAGCTACTTCCGTCACGCGACATCATGTGGTGTGTGACACCCGTGGCCAAACCTGGAACTTACTCAACAGCACAGAGCAAGCCGCCATACTATGTCATCGTTGCGTCGTGTTCCACCCCGCGCGCATATTGTTAGATTTAAAATTTGGAAAACTGAGATACCCCCATTGTGTTTAAGTTTTTCATATAGATTGTTTTAACTTTCGAGATTAAAGTAGAAAGTTACTAGTATATTTATTTTTCCGTTACGGGAATTTGTGTACGTTATAAAATGGAGATAAGTGATAAAATAGCCGAGCAAGCGGCAAGCAATCCCGACGCCGGTTTTAGTGATCACGATTCTAGGTTAAATAAGCATGTATCGTCGGGGTCGTGTTCAAGCTTGAGTGAAGAGGATGAACCTCGTCCGAAAAGACGGCGTCGAGGTCGGTCCCACGAGTCACTACGAGAAATAGATCGCAGGTTTGAGTTTTGTCTCAACAGCTGGTGAGTCACATTAATAATATGTTTTGTGCAAATTATGCGGCTATGCATCCGGGCGCATCTTTTACTTCTGCGGTGCCTATGTCAAGTTCAGTGAATAAGCCTCTAGAAGATGATTTGTTTTTACGACCGTCGGTAGAAATAAATGATATTGCGGATCTAAATGTATTTGTTAAAGGACCGTCTGTACCTAATGCGAACCTCGAACGGGTCGCAAAGTTTCAACAAAATATATCGAAACGCGGAAATAACAAAAAACGAAATGTTGAAGATCAGAACAAAAGGAGGGCGGGGCAAAAAGTCGAGCCTAACAGAGGTAGACGTAAATGACTCAAGGTTCACGGGCGGCTGCCTGATGTTTTATCGAGAAGTATGGGCACAATTCAAAGCACCCAAAATTATTCTCAAGTTAATTTCGGCCGCTCGCATTCAATTTACTCAGAAGCCACCTCTTATTTTCCCAACGGCTCCGACGTCATAAAAAATTTTGAAACACCGAGTTCTTCAGCGATGACGTTAGAAATTCAAGCCATGATTCAAAGTCGAATTCTAGAGCCTGCGCCTTCAACCTTTCATATCTCCACTTTTCATCATAACAAAAAACAGTGGGAAGAATCGGTTTATATTCAATCTGAAGGCGTTAAATCGATTTTTGCTACCACGACATTTCCATCTTTTTCATCATTACCGAATGCCAAACTTTTTACAAGCCGGCGACTGGATGGTCAAGCTGGACTAAGCCAGGCCTATTATCATTTGAGGATTTCTCAAAAACACCGTTGTTTCCTACGCATGACCTACGAAGGTCAATTACTACAGATGACTTGTCTGCCCTTTGGACTCGCCGCGGCGCCGAAGATGTTTGCATCAGTCACGAATTGGACTACCGAAATGTTACGAAGAAAAGAGCTTCGTCTGGCCTTGTACCTAGACGATTATTTGATAGTTCATCAGAACAGAGAGACATTAAAGGCTCATGTCCAGGTAACATTAAAGTTCCTCACCTCTTTAGGTTGGAATATCCATGTGGAAAAGTCTATAACAAGCCCAACAAGGCGTATAGAATTCCTGGGAATTGTCTGGGACACACAATCCAACATCAAGTGTCTGCCTGTAGACAAATTTCTCAAGATCCGTCAGTGCCTATTGACTCGCTTAGCTGCCGGCAGTTGGTCCCTCAAGGCGCAACGTCTCTTAGGGTATTTCAACTTTGCGACCTTCATCACCCTCCGGGGAAGGTTGCATTGCCGCACTTTGCAGCGTCACAACAATTGTCTCCAGAAAAGTTCAAAAGCCTTAAGCCCATTCTCAGTCGAGGTACGAAAAGAGCTAGAATGGTGGTTAGGGAACATCAACCACAAATCTCGCATTCATCCCAGGAGATCATCAGTAAATTACCTCGTTACAGACGCCTCAGATATTCAATGGGGGGCCTTTGTAAACAACAAAGCATTAAAAGGTATTTGGAACCGTCATCAATTGAAGTGGCATTGCAAGCTGAAAGAAATGTACGCAGTGATAGTCGCCGGGATATCTTTAGAGGCAAAGGTTCTGAAAAATTCAACCGTGATTTTACTAAGCGACAACAAGACGGTAGTGTCGTACATAAAGAACGAGGGAGGAACAAAGTCGCAGAATCTACTTAAGTTAACCAAACAGCTGCTGGCACTGACGGACAGCCTGAACGTTGCACTAGTCGCTCACCACCTTCCGGGACTGTACAAAACGGAAGCCGATCACCTCTCTCGAAACTGAGACGGCTCCGAATGGCATCTGCTGAGCAAGGTGACCAACAAAATATTCAGCCAGTGGGGATCTCCGAGCATCGATCTGTTCGCCTCCCAAAACGCTCACGTCGTGAACAAGTATGTTTCGCTAGACTTAT
Organism: Abrostola tripartita; assembly: GCA_905340225.1. Lineage (NCBI taxonomy): Eukaryota > Metazoa > Arthropoda > Insecta > Lepidoptera > Noctuidae > Abrostola > Abrostola tripartita. Next base: position 8,101,455 of record HG996487.1, on the reverse strand, counting down.
CAGACTCGAACGCTTGCTTTCACGACGCTTTCGGCAGGTACTGGAGTTACGACCTCACGTGGATATTTCTTCCTCCAGCATTGCTCCCACGTGTGTTGCGCCACCTCAACTCGGCGAGAGGAAATTTCATAATAGTAGCACCCAAGTGGAAGAAACCCTTTTGGCGTCCAGACTTGAAGAGCCGTGCCCTAGCACGCCCTATGAAAGTCAGGAACCTAGAAACATCACTGGTGGATACAATGACCGGGCGCTCCCCAGCTCAAGTACACGATCTACTGCTGGAAGCCTGGCTCATTTCGGCTGGGACTCGTTAACACAAAATTGGTCTGCTGAAGAGAAGCATCTTTTATCAACATGCTGGAGAGCTTCTACACTCAAGACCTATGCTCCCTCCCATATGGAGCAAATGGGTATTGTGGTGTAATCAAAGTAATCTCAATAGTAGACGTCCCGAACCTGCCGATGTAGTTCGGTATTTAGCAAAACTTTTTCTTGAAAATAGGCTAGCATACCGTACGATTCTAGTTCATAAATCAGTTATAGCATTAGTTTGTGAACCTCTCTGTCTGATATTAAGATTTCATCAAAGCTGCACCAGGTAGTATTAGGTCAGCAGTTTCCTCTCTTAATTATCTAGAAAAGTACCCAGTTAATGATATCCTACTAAAGCTAACTGGCGCCACGAGGAGACTTTTAGAAAATATTATTTTAGAGATAAACACATAAGAAACATAGAGCACATCAAGTGTACTGAGTCTGAGAAGTCTTTATCTCAATTCTTTACAATGTATAAATAATTTAATAGGAAGTTGTCATTTACATGTAGTAATACTGACACATTACTTAATTAATTTTAGCAATGTTGATTAATAATGGTATTCAAATTACTCATTTTTTAGTATTTGTTAAAACTGTTTCCTTTATTATGGTCGTTATACCTACTTAATAATATAACCTATATACCTAATTATAAGATTTTATCACATGGTTGCGTTTTACATAGCAAGCCACCAGGAGATAACAAACAGATCTCTCATAAAGGACGTCGGACGTCAAACGGAACACATAATATAAATTTTTTACCTTAAATAAAATTTGTATTGTTTCCTAAGACGTCCGAAGTCCTAATAATTTCTTCCTGGTGTGCCGTCATCATCATTACCATTATGACCCGAACAATGACATAGTATGGCGGCTTGCTCTGTGCTGTTGAGTAAGTTCCAAGTTTGGCCACGGGTGGCGCTGATGTCGCGTGACGGAAGTAGCTACATCTAACGAGAAAACGAGAGAAAAGGACGACGCACTCTCTCATAAAGGACTCTCAGGACTTCGGACGTCTTAGGAAACATAATACAAATTTTATTTTAAGGTAAAAAAATTATATTATGTTATCTAAATTTCTTGTTTATGTAAACGACCTTCCTGATCCTGTTTATATAAATCAGCCATGTGTCTTGTTTGCGGACGACATATCAATACTCTCTTGCGAAAATAAACCCAACTTAAATGATTGTTTATGAAATTAAATTCTAGACTAGATTCTACAATAAATTGGATGTCTGAACACAACCTAGAAATTAACTTTAATAAAACTAAAATAATTTCATTCTACCCTCGTCAAAAAACATTAATAAATATAAACTTTAGCATTAAAAAATAACCAATTAGAAGTAGTTGATAAATTCACCCTATTAGGCCTAAACATAAATTGGAAGTCACACATTCAGAATGTAAGAGCAAAAATATGTAAATTTTTATACGCCTTCCGCGAAATCAAAAAAACTACAATCCTTAAAACAGCACTAGTAACGTACTACACGTACGCCTAGGCATTGCTTAAATACGGTGTCATCCTATGGGGCAACAGCACTGTCTGTCGCGCCCACGCTATTCACCCATTAAAAAAAGCTGATAAGAATCTCAGTAAATATTTGAGATACTGATAGTTACTACTATGGGGTAGTTAGTGCTATGGGGAGAGAACACTTGAGAATAGAATTCCATATCTCATTAATAGTTTCCCTAAAAATAGTTACCAAATAAATAAATGTATATAAACTAATGATAATTCTTACATTAAATTCAGTATCATTAAAACAGTATTATTTATTCTTGACTAATAAATCACAGTGTCTTCATCCTCTCTCCTACTTGATCTATGCTATGCCCGACAGGGTCCATAATTGTGACAAATATATTTATTTCCCTACCAACTATGTAACATTATGGTACGCAATAAAGAATTGAGAATAAATTTATTACAACCCACCTTTTTGCCCGGTAAGATATTCAGTTTTTTCTGCTGAATGTAGAAGACTTGAAAGTTGAGGCAAATACTGAAGCCAAAATCTTACGTCCTTGTCAGCAGTGTGATGGTTAGTGGTGGGAACCTGTGCATCGCGAATATCGTATATTTTCGCGTCCCCTGTTTTGTATCGCTGCCACATGCCTTCTTCTTCTGGTGATCTGATTATGCAAATTAGTATTTTTTATTCGAAATGTATTTATATAGGCTTGGCACTTGATTTGAATTTAAAGCCACCTTCAATTGAGAGCATTTCGGAAGTAGGTTTCTGAACAGCTGGTCAAATAACACACAGTGGTGAATAATGACACAATTTAGTGATATTTCAGAAACACTATACCCTCTTTACAAAGATTATTCCGTCTACATAACCATGTTAATACGTATATTAAATATCTATGATTTAAATAAGGTACTTTATCAAATGGTTGTTGTTAGTCAAATGAATCGAACGGCATAGTAGATTTACCCGAACTTAATAAAATTAATTATGTATCTTTGTAAAAGCAAAGATACTCGTTTTTCATCTAGAGTAGAGGGTCGACGTGCTACTTGAAGCATTAAAGCATCTCCGAGCAGTGAAACCAAGTCTGAACCATGAGCAGCACCTGTAGAATACAAAAAAATGATTAAAAAAGCAACTGGAATAGCCAAACCGACGTGCTTCTATTCTATTGAAAAATTTAAATTTATTACCAGTAAAATTATCCTTTCGTCCTTGCAAATCAACACCTCCAGGCTGTGAGTAACGATAAACATAAAGGCGACCTACTCTTCTAGCCAAGCGAGCAGCAATAAGTGCGATTCCTGCGCTCCATTTCGCTGAAGATTCCACTCGACCAGGAAACTCTATGTTGCTCAGTTCTTCAAAACTTTTTCTTGATCTATCATTCATATATTCCCAACGAACTGCTTGTGTTAACTGAAAATGTCACTTAGCTCTGTTAAGTCATTAAACACTAAATCATTCTCTAAGTTAAGAGCCATTTTACATTTTTTTTGCAGTTTTCTGAAATTTCGGACGCTTAATTTACCATCTTAGGTAGTATTTAGGAATTTATATATAAATGTAAAATATAGACCTATCTTTCGCATTGACACATAAGTATATAGATTTACAAAAAATAACTTAATAGCTATATGGTGATCAATCTCCCGCTACACGTTTTCAGAAAAATCATCGCGGAGTCAATTTCCGGCTCCAAATTCTATCATTTACATTCACAAATTTAAACGATAAAAATACAGTAAGCATTAGGCATATATTTTTATTGAAACTTACGGTGCAACATTTTCGATTAATAACACTTTTAATTGATAAAAATAAATAAAACTGAAACCTATTTTCACGGTTTATACTGTAATTTTATCGCGACTTTTTGGTTTGAATAAAGGTATATTTTAATTTGAAATTTATGTTATAATATAATATGCTCTTTAAGAAATCTAATAATACAGTGATTTTCGAAATTCCTTTATTTAATTAGAAATCACATCATTTTTAATAATACTCCAAATCACAATAAATTACGATGCACAAACGTAGAATGATCAGTCGGGCCCGAGCGCCCAAAGAGGTGGGATCTGTGTCACTTTTTTCTAATTTCAAATTACGAAAATTCGTATTGCAAACGCAAGTTTATACTACGACCACAACGCTTTCATTTTCTATGTATTATTTTCATTCGGTTTTGTTTATTATCAAGTAAAGTATATTATTTTATTAGTTTAAGATATTTTATTAGATTAATATTCAGCTACTTTAATCTTGACTGTACTATTTTTGTCTGCGACTTGGACCACTTGGATTTTTCTCACGCAAAAAACGTAGCTTGTAGCCTTTATTATGTTAATGCAGGTTATAAACTATCTATGTGCAATGCTTTTTGACAGTTTTTGCGTAATTGAGTAATAATCCTCCAAAAATACAATCGCTTACATTTATTATTAAAATAAATTTTATAAAACATGATATATTTGTATTTGGTGATTATATTATTATTGTAAAAATTATTATTTTGTCTAAATAAATTTCTATGAAATAAAAATATTTTCATAAATCTCGAATAAGAAACATTGTCATAACGATCAAGATTTTTATGTCCGTCTCAAAACTCGCGCTACACTGTTTGCATTGTTTTTGTGTGAGTGTGCTACGCACACATGATAATTTTGACAGGATTCGAACGTCACAATTTTGTGAAATGGCTCTTAATATAATAATTAAAATAAACTACAAAATAAAAAGTACACCATAGGTAATGCTTTCGATTGGTCCAATGAAAATAGTCGTAGACTTTCTGGTATGACTTCATTATTTGCATATTCAGTTACGTACGATTTGCTTTGTTTCATCAATTCATTATATTTATCATCTGAAAAATTATAAACGTGTTAAACCACAATACACGTATTTCAATGTTAATGCTACTGAAACATAAATAAGAACCTACCATTGGAATGTAAAACTTCAAGGTCGCACGCCCCAAGCATTACCTCCAATTGCATACTAGCTTGTGTAGATTCTGATAAAGCTACCAGTAATGAATTCGGTAAGAATTGTTCAGATTCTGGTAAGAATTTGTCTGATATTGGTTGCAAAAGCCTACTCCAAGTTTCATTCTAAAAAATAAAACTCAACACAATTATAACGTCCGTCCCTATTGAGGGATACCGTTTTTGAGCTCACCAGTTGGCGCCTCTGTCGAGTAGACTTGTCCGATAGAAAAAAACAAATTATTTTGTGTGCATGTCACTAGGGCCTCTAAATATTCATTCATTTTACTGATTTACTACCTAATTCAGTTTAGGTATATAGTGTTACCTACTAGATTATACTATTATTTTTTATATAATTAAATAATGTTTTTATATAAATCAATATTTTATGTAAATCAAGTCTTTTCTAATGGTTGATAACTCATTTTTTATGTGTTCCTAATTGTTATTATAATTTTATGTTATTTATTTTTACATAAAACTTGGTAATATCATCGTATAGATGCGTTTGATCTTGGGAAAAATGCCAACAACGTCTAGAAAGTTGTCGCGCCGCAAAGGTTGTCACGCGTTAAAAGTAGGTACTTATTGAATTTTTTTTAACATGATATTATTTTGCATGTTTAATTAATTACCTATTGTTATTACATTTAGGAAATATATTATTAGCCTAATTGTATGTTTTAAAAATCGGCCCTCAGTTAAATATACAACGCTTTATCAAAAAAATTGGCATTTGACGTGGCCGCCATTTTGAATTTAAAAAATAACACCTGAATCGTACTCAGCACACTTATAAACTTGTTTTTTTTTTTTTAAATGACCAGTTCAGTTATCACCCACATCCACACCCACCGCTACTTGAGCAGCTGACCGTCCGTCGGTTCGCTTATCAGTCATATAAGATCAACCATCATCACCGTCGGAGTTCCACAGGGCAGCTGTCTCTCGCCTGTGTTGTACTCGCGGTACACGGACGACATACCTGCCCCCACATATGCCACGCTCGCGCTGTACGCTGACGACGCCGCGTACATCACGACTTCGCTGAATGCGAGGCACGCGGCCGTCAAAATGCAGCGCGCGCTCAACCTCATCCCCGACTGGCTCGCCAAGTGGCAGTTGGCCGTGAACCCGAGTAAAACACAGGCGATAGTCATGGGCTCCGCGCCCCTACCTCCACCGCTGCGCTTACTAGGAGTCGACGTCAAGTGGACCCCCACGGTGAAGTACCTTGGGGTCACCATCGACCGTCGGCTCACAATGTCGTCACACGTCCGCCAGATCGTCGCGCGGACATGAGCGACCCGCGCTCAGCTCTACCCAGTGCTCTCTGCCAACCTCCCTATAAAGGTGAAGCTGGGGTTGTATAAAACTTATATACCAACTAATGTATGCCGCCCCGGCTTGGTAGCGAGTCGAGCCGGAAGAAGATGCGCGCGCAGCAGTCGCTGACGCTGCGCAAAATCTTTAACGCTTCTCGCTACGTGAGGAACGATACCATCGCCAAGACCTCCACGGTAGAGAGCCTGGAGGACTTCGCCGTGCGCCTGGCCAAGCGGATGTTCGCGCGTGCCGACGCCTCAGCCTGGACTCACATCCAGGGACTGGCGCCGTGGCATGCGCCGCCGCCCGACGGCAGGCGCTACCCGCGCGACTTGATCGCGGACTGTGACGCCCCACCGGACTTGACGCCGTGAGTAAGTTGCAATCATGCTACACGCAGCTTACTCACACACAAACACTCCACATACACCACACACACCCCAGTGTCGCAAACCACACCTAGGTTAATATAGGTGCGGTGAGCGGCACAATCAAACAAGCATGACAACACACGCCAAACTCACGCGGGGGATGCGTCGCGCGCGGAACACGCAATCCCTCCGCAAAACATGGACAGCAGTACTCATACTACAACGCTGTCCACACTCACTACTACGGGCCTTTCGTCCGGAGCGCAGTTGGCTCGCTTCGACTAACGTTGTGGACGGGGGCCGTTAAACTCCAAAGCACTGTAGTGGGCGCCTAAAGTCGTCGCCTTAGTCGCTGGTCGGCTCCCGCCGGGCCTCTCGCGGGAAACCGCGAGTCTCACCTGGCGGTGCTCGACCGCCTAGGCGGCGTGAAGATGCGTAGCTAGTACGCGGCGCCCCTCAGATACACAACGCAACTACTCACCAGCGACCGCAAGTCGCATCTCGACTGCGGCCGCACACACTTAGCGCCAAGCCCTCACATGGGCTCAGCGCGCCCCAACAACCGGCGCATTATAATGCGCCGAGATGAAGCCTCGGGCAAGGCCCCAGAAGGGCCGGCACCGATTCCTCGCGCCCTCTGCAGGGGCGCTGAGACGTCTCTCCAAAAGATCAACCATCGATGACAATATCAGCCGGCATACTATGACTTTCTGTTTCGCAACGCTACCATGGGCCGGGCCATTACAAAGAAGTTCTAATATAAGACATAGGTATTTTTTAACATTTCATCAAGCATAAGCATTTATTTTTATTGAAACTTACGGTGCAAATTTTCGATTAATAACACTTTTAATTGATAAAAAAAATAAAACTGAAACCTATTTTCACGGTTTATACTGTAATTTTATCGCGACTTTTTGGTTTAAATAAAGGTATATTTTAATTTTAAAATCATGTCATAATAAACTATGCTCTTTAAGAAATCTAATAATACAGTGATTTTCAAAATTCCTTTATTTAATTAGAAATCATTTCATTTTCAATATCACTCCAAATCACAAGAAATTACGATGCACAAACCTAGAATGATCAGTCGGGCCCGAGCGCCCAAAGAGGTAGGATCTGTGTCACTTTTTTCTAATTTCAAATTACGAAAATTCGTATTGCAAACACATGTTTATACTACGACCACAACGTTTTTATTTTCTATGTATTATTTTCATTCGGTTTTGTTTATTATCAAGTAAAATATATTATTTTATTACTTTGTGATATTTTATTAGATTAATATTCAGCTACTTTAATCTTGACTCTACTATTTTTGTCCGCGACTTGGTCCACTTGGATTTTTTTTACGCATGAAAAGTAGCTTGTAGCCTTTAATATGTTAATCCAGGATATAAACCATCTATGCACAATTTTTTTTCTATGTCCTTTTAACCGTTTTTGCGTAATTGAGTAATAATCCTCCAAAAATACAATCGCTTACATTTATTATTAAAATAAATTTTACAAAACATGATCTTTTTATAATTGGTGAATAAATTATTATTGTAGAAATTATAATTTGTCTAACTAAATTACTAAAGAAATAAAAATATTTTCATAAATCTCGAATAAGAAACATTGTCATAACGATCAAAATTTTTATGTCCGTCTCAAAACTCTTGCTACACTGTTTGCATTATTTTTGTGTGGGTGTGCTACGCACACATGACAATTTTGACAGAATTCGAACGCCACAATTTTGTGAAATGGCTCTTAAATCTAATACAAATTAAAAACAATAAATACTAATATAAACTTTTAAAAATCATCATAATATTCATCCCCATCGAAATTGGAAATAAATAAAATAGTAAAAAAGACTTATGAATAAAATATTCATGAATTGAGCCTGTATGCCCTGCGGTATAGCTCCCTAGTTACAGATTTACAGCAGTTACTAACATTATGTTAAGGGACCCCTCGCACCCGCACCGCACCGCACGATTGCCCTGTCTAGACGCTTCCGATGACCAACTGTTTGAGTATCTAAACTGTGGTAATATTAGTTTTCATTATGTATACTTGCACAATAATTCGCATGCCAGTTTGGCGAAATTTTTAACTATACTTTGTATCATGTAACACCAATGTAACTCATTTCATGCAAATTAATTTATAGCCCTTTCTATAAACTAGTCATTCCCACATTGTCTTTGTAAACTTCTAAAAAGTAAGTAGTAATAATCACTACAGGCAAAATAATTCACAACTTTATTCTATTAAGAAATAAACCCGTGTAGCCCACTCACAAAAAGTAAAATTTGAGATTTCGGAGACGTAAGCTACACTAGCGCCTCTAGCGGCGAATTCATACGCGATAGCCCTCATTTAAGTGATAATAAATTATTAAGTATACTCTTATATTAGATTACCGTATATGTTGACAAAATATCCGATAAAGGACGCTCCCGCATACATTGTAATATTCCCTGATCTTCATCACTGTTACAGCCAAGTGAACGTGCAATTTCACGAGATATTCGTTCGACTTCCGTGCTTTCAATAACTGTTTTTACATCTAATGCTTTCCATATATCAAATGGTGACATAATAACGGCCCTCTGAAATAAACCTGGTGACAAAACAATTAAGCACTGAAAGATTTTTTCCAGATGTTATCTACTTACTTTGCGATAATGTAGTACTAACGATAAGCACCTACTCTTCTTGATTATGTGACGATACTATGAATAATTATGATACAACGAGTACCAAGGACACTTTTGATACTGATGAATAAACAATGTAAGCATCCAGATGCTTACATTGCTTACGTAGTGTCTACTTCATATGGACGATCATTTGAATTCCAAAGACGCTGTAATCTGTTTCTGCGAAAGCACAGGTGAATACTACACCTACATTTCGCCAGTTATTTCATAAGCTTCAATGCAATAGGGGGCAAGCTTATTATCGTCATTTAAACAAACTCAAATCCGGATTTCACGCTGCTATTGAGAAATGCCTAAAGAAAAACACCAACAACACTTTATTCGACCCTGGAGTCAAGCTCAAAACCTCATGCTCAGCAGTCGCGCTGTTCGACCACTAGAACACTAAAATAGAAATGTAGTACTTACCAATAGATCGAGGTGATGTAATATGGTGTAATACACTGTCACCGCCAGCAGAATGGCCGAGCACTGTAATTGCTGTTGGATCTCCACCGAATGCAGCAATATTGTCACGGACCCACAAAAATGCCAAGTATTGATCTAAGAGTGCAAGATTGCCTCGGGCTGATATTGAACGTAGAGTGAAAAAGGCGAGCAAATGTAAGCGATACATTACTGTCACCACCACAACACCGTCGGCTGCTAATTCTTGACAAGGCAGAGATATCCCACCCCTTATCCAAGATTCACTGTGTAATATCACAACTACAGGTAGGGTTTTACCATCTAAACGCTATCTAGAAAAATATTGGCATGAATAGGTATACTAAAATATAATTTAAGACAGCAATAATATAATATACAATAGGCTAACCCGTGGTGTCCATATATTTAGAAATAGACAATCTTCACTGTAATTATCTTTGTCACTATCTCCTAAATGGGGACAGTGTGGAGGTATTCGATGTGCAAAAAACGTCCGTCTCCAACCAGCGTGCCGTTCTGGGGCCTAAAAAAGACATCACATTTTTTCAGATTCAATTGCTTAGGTTGAGGATTGTCAGCGGGCAATAGAGCAAAGTATCTTAAGAGTCCGAAATACGGACCGAATTATGAACACAATAAGTAATGCCACTTCAAAAATATATATAAAACTGGATGTCCGCCACCTGACTATCAACTAATTGGGCTAAAATTTGCATCGACAGGGCAAAACATTATTATTATTAATAAGATCCAGACGAAGGTGGCGATGGCGTCATGAACTGTATGATTACCTACAGGTATAATTGGTTCACTTTGGCCCGAAATCGAAAGGAAGAAAGAAAGGTAGGCATTTACCCTGCAGTGGATCTAACTCTATGTTAATTCAGATCATAAAATAAAACGGCCATGATGATTATAAGTCGTAAGTTTATGTTAATACCATTAGCCCCATTAGGTTAGAGAAATCTGAAAGTTTAGGGCATTCAAGACTTACCGAAAATCTGTATCGGCCTTTTGGAGGCGTTGCATAAGGTACTCCGTAATATATCTCAATTGGTGTCACAGAGTTTTCTGTATATGCTTTAATCTGCAAAAGGTAATTGCATAAAGCATGAAATTACCTAAGTTACAATATAAGGAACGTATCGTCAATAATTGTTCTTTTATCAAATGGTTGATTGAAATTTAAATGTTGAAACTAGGTATTTTGCTCACCGCAACGTCTTATAAAATCCGTCCTTTAGCTATTTTGAACGACCAGCTCGTGCCTACGGTTTTACTTATAACTAGCCCGGGACTTCATCCCCGCGTATTTTGGTTAATAGACCTGTACGTAGCAACAGTAAGCAGATTTACTAATTTCATGAGTTTTTCTAATTTTCGCGCGGAATCCTGATTTTTTTTGGAATTCAAGGAAGCCTCTATTACACTTTATTATTACAAAAGCTATCTGCCAGTGAAAGTCGACGCCGAATTTACCATCTTCGGTAGTACATAGGAATTTCTATATACACGTAAAATGTAGACCAATCTTTCGCATTGACACAAACGGTAATAGATTTACAAAAAATTACTTAATGAGAATCAGTACAGTTATAGCAATTTCAATATAACTACAATCTACGTTATTCTCTATGACATAAGCATGATATATCTTTTTGGTTTATCCAAATCGGACCATTACTTGCAAAGATATTAAGTAATAAACATAAGCCGTTCCTGCCGCTAAAAGTCAATGAGCGCGGGTGCGTGTGACGTCACAGTGCCGGTTCCGAGCGCATTTCAGCGCGGCGACGCGGTCGGTTACTGATATTTGGCAATTTATATACCTACATAAAGTGTTGTTTATTTTGTGATATTTAAATATGAAACTACCTATCTACCTACTAATAAGATAGAAGATGGTTTTGTACAAGCCCAATCAGAAAACCTTCTAAAAGTAGATACTTTTATGGTATTTGATTACCTACGTAATCATTCTAATTTCACCGTTGAAAGCGTTGAAATCCGTGGTTGGAAACTACAAAGGTAAGGGTATTGCTTACCATCTTGATGAACGAATGTAATTATAATGTATACTTAATAGCTTTGACAGAAACCTTAATATTGTTTTTCAATGCTCATTGTATCAAATAATTCGTTCAGTAGGTACATATGTAGGTAGGGTATGAAGCAAAAAAATATATATTTGTTTCTCTATATATTTATTCCTTTATTTATATATTTCAGTTTTATTTATTATCATAGATCGGCCCGTGAAACCTAGGGAGATGATGCTGTGGGATTTGTTAAAGGCAACAGTCCCTTTTTCAGTTTAAGCTTCCCTCCAACCAAAATAAACTTTACGTAGCTAAGTGGCTACCGCGAGGTTAAGCAGTGCTCGCAGCGGTCAGTCTTTTGATGGGTGACCATTTTCACATGTCTAGACCCCTCCGTGCTTCGAAAGGCACTTCTTCTCTTCTTCTCTCTTTTGGTCCTGCGCCTGATCTCTCTCCGGTCGTTCTCCTCTCCCTTTTTCGGTCTACCGTTTCACCGGACTATGAGAGTGAGGAAATAGGGAGTGCACCTGTGTTTGCGCGTATACTTGTACATTATAATATCTGCTGCGTTGTAGGCTAGTCTACGTAAACTACGTAATTTTCCATATCTTGTTCCAACTGAAATAAGTATAAAAATATATATTAATTTGCTTTTAACAATAAGGCATAACTGAGGCAGATACATAAATGTACCGCTGTTGTGATTTAAATGATTTTAAAATATGTTTCACTCTTTGCGTTTTACCCGAGTACGTCCCTGTGTCATTGGTCAAACCAATGACACAGGGACGTACTCGGATTATTACATATCTAGGGATGGGAATCTAGTCGTTGTCACAATAGCCTACATCAGTCCACTGCTAGACTAAGGCCTCTCTCTTGTATAAGACGTATTACCATAACCTTCTCCAAACTTCGATCCTCAACCCGCCTGGCAAGCATGGGGCTTGCCAGGCGGGTTGAGGATCGAAGTTGTAGTTGATTATACAGTTTTTAAACACTGCTGCCCATTCCCTGGATTATATTCCTTTAGTCACCTTGTACAACACTACGATAGGTAAGTAAGTACGTAGATATCTCTACAAAACTCCGAAATTGTAAGTAGTTAAGTATGTTTTTATACATTTTATTAAAACAGCAGGCTTAAATACTTATTTCCATATAATTAATCAACAAAATAATAGGTACCTACCTGGTACGTACATCGAAATGAGCTTCATAGCAATGTCTGTCATGTGTCAATGTAGTTTTGTCATCTCTTTTTACAACGGAACACTATTTTTACGTAGTTTTGTGACTTTCGGCACGTTTAAAAAACCGTTTTTCTGGCGTTTTACTGGAATTATTTATACATTTCGGCACTATACATTATTTAAAAAGTTAAATAAGATACAAACCGGTCACTTAATTTGTTTCTAAGTCACAAATCACCAAACAAAACACTGCGCGCCTTATCGCTCTCAACGGCTAACGGTCGGCGATGGGCCCAGTGACGTCACACGCTTTGCGCCGCGGCAACGACGACGGATCGACGATCGGCGCACTGAATTGATTGCTATTTACTCATTTTTGGTCGTATGACAAGCCGTGTGGTATCCGGCCTAGAATTGACCACCCCCTTTCCTCCCGTGGGTGTCGTAAGAGGCGACTAAGGGAAAAAAAAAACCAGAAGATGGGCAGCAGCGTCTTCTGTAACTTGACCACCAATACTGCGATCCCCAAGCCGCTTGCCAAGCGTGGGGATTATGGCAACCCCCCCCCCCCCCCCAAATGAAACACAATTTTGTCACGGCCCCCAGTACCCGGCAGCTCCTCTATCCCTGGCTATGGTAGCGGGTCAGGTAACGGAGGAGCAGGGGGTGCTAAGAATCACCGGTTGATTCCTCGCTACCACCCCCACCGGACTTTGGCCCTAGCAACGCACAACGTCCGCACGCTTCGGACCGATGAGAAGATTGTCAAGCTGGAGGAAGAATTGAGCAGGTTGCGTTGGGACATCATGGGATTATCTGAAATCCGACGAGAGGGACAGGATACGATAATCCTTGACTCCGGCAACATGCTCTTCTTCCGGGAAGGAGACCGAAAGTCCCAGGGTGGTGTTGGGTTTCTCGTCCGTAAGTCCCTCATTAATAACGTGGTAAAAGTCGATAGTGTGTCGAGCAGGGTAGCTTACCTGATACTCAGAATCACCGATCGGTATTCGTTGAAGGTCATCCAGGTATATGCGCCGACCTCGACACACCCTGACGATGAAGTAGAGGCTATGTATGAGGAGATCTCAGAAGCCATGCATACCTCCAAAACATACTTCACCGTTGTTATGGGGGACTTCAACGCTAAGGTGGGCACTCAGAATGGCGATGAGTTGAGAGTAGGGTCGTTTGGATATGGGCAGCGGAACCAGAGGGGCCAGCGGCTGGTCGACTTCATGGAGAAGGAAGAACTTTATTTGATGAACTCCTTCTTCCAGAAGCGACCATCCAGGAAGTGGACGTGGATTAGCCCCGATGGTTCAACCAAAAATGAGATCGACTTCATCATGACGACCAAGAAGCGTATATTCAGTGATGTCTCTGTGATCGGGAAGGTGAAAACCGGTAGCGATCATCGTATTGTTAGAGGCACACTGAATATCCATGTTAAGCTTGAACGGTCTCGTCTGATGAAGTCCACGCTCCGTCCTGGTCCTGCCCAGATCCAGAACCCCGAAAGCTTTCAACTCGAGCTGCGTAATCGTTTCCAGTGCCTAGCCGAATGGGAAACAGCGGACGAGATAAACAACGGGTTGGTGGAAGCTGTCCAAGCAGTGGGGTCCCAGTTCTTTACAACCCCACGCCGCAGAAAGCCTCAGAAGCTCTCCAATAAAACCATTAAGTTAATGGAAGCCCGGAATGCGATGAGACTGCAATCTTCAGCTGACATGTCGGAATACGGTCAACTCAATAGGCGAATTTCTATCTCCACGCGTCACGATTTGCGCTCCTTTAATACTGCCCGTATTAAGGACGCAATTGAGCGGAACCAGGGCTCCAAAGTGTTCGCGTGGAATTCGTCTGTTGGGAAAAGCCAAATGACGAAGCTGAAGATCGACGATGGCAGTATCATCTCATCGAAACCGGAAATATTGAGAGAGCTCGAGAGGTTTTACGGACAGCTGTACACCTCGACACGGGAACCCGTTGTCAGCGTAACTCAGGACTTTAGAGCTAAACTGACCCGACACTACACTGAGGACATCCCAGACATCAGCCTGTACGAGATTAGAGTGGCTCTGAAACAGCTTAAGAACAACAAGGCGCCGGGTGATGACGGAATTACAACGGAGCTTCTGAGAGCAGGTGGAAAACCGGTACTTTTAGTC
The DNA here is from genome assembly GCA_905340225.1 of Abrostola tripartita. Lineage (NCBI taxonomy): Eukaryota > Metazoa > Arthropoda > Insecta > Lepidoptera > Noctuidae > Abrostola > Abrostola tripartita. The sequence goes on along the minus strand of HG996487.1, from coordinate 8,086,402 downwards.
CTCCAGAAGCTATTCGATTCCGTCATACTCGAGGGTACTACGCCAGAAGCATGGCACAGGAGTCTGGTGGTGCTGTTCTTCAAAAAAGGTGACAAAACCTTGTTGAAGAATTATAGACCCATCTCGCTCCTGAGCCATGTGTATAAGCTGTTTTCGAGAGTCATTACGAACCGTCTCGAACGCAGGCTTGATGACTTCCAGCCTCCCGAACAAGCCGGCTTCCGAAAAGGCTTTAGCACCATAGACCACATCCACACGCTCCGCCAGATTATACAGAAGACCGAGGAGTATAATCGGCCACTGTGCCTAGCGTTTGTGGACTATGAAAAAGCCTTCGATTCAATCGAAACCTGGGCTGTGTTGAAGTCCCTTCAGCGATGTCATATTGACTATAGGTATATCGAGGTGTTGAAGTGTTTGTATAGTAACGCCACCATGTCGACCCGGTTACAGGACGAGAGCACGAAACCAATCCAACTGCAGCGTGGTGGGAGACAGGGAGACGTGATTTCTCCGAAACTGTTCACAAATGCGTTGGAGGCCGTTTTCAAGCTCTTGGACTGGAACGGGTCCGGCATCAACATCAATGGCGAATACATCACTCACCTTCGTTTTTCCGATGATATAGTTATCATGGCGGAGTCGCTGGAGGAGCTCAATACTATGCTCAGCGACCTCAGTCTCGTTTCCCAACAGGTCTTAAAATGAACATGGACAAGACGAAGATCATGTCAAATGTCCATGTCGCACCCGTACCGGTTATCGTTGGGAACGATACTCTCGAGGTTGTTGACCACTATGTCTACCTTGGACAAACTGTTCAGTTAGGCAGGTCCAACTTCGACAAAGAGGTCGCCCGAAGAATCCAACTCGAATGGGCAGCGTTCGGGAAACTACGTGACATCTTCTCGTCCAAAATTCCGCAGTGTCTGAAGACGAAGGTTTTTAACCAGTGTGTGTTGCCAGTGATGACGTATGGCTCTGAGACGTGGTCGCTAACGGTTGGCCTTAGAGAGGCTCAGAGTCACTCAACGAGCTATGGTGAGAGCTATGCTCGAGTTTCTTTGCGAGACAGGATCCGGAATACGGAAATTCGCCAAAGAACTAGGGTCACCGACATAGCTCAAAGCATATGCAAGTTGAAGTGGCAATGGGCAGGCCATATCGCTCGAAGAACTGACAACCGCTGGGGAAGAAAGGTTCTCGAGTGGCGACCACGAACCGGAAGACGCAGCGTTGGCAGGCCTCCCACCAGGTGGACCGACGATATCGTCAGAGTTGCGGGTAACCGGTGGATGCAAACGGCAAGTTGTCGTTCATTATGGCGTTCTAAGGGGGAGGCCTTTGTCCAGCAGTGGACGTCTTCCGGCTGATGATGATGATGATGACAAAAATAATTACACCAATGTTTTGGATTTTTCATGGATATAATACTGCATTAAAAACTAAAAACCTGATTGATCCTCATTGCTGTGTGGTGAATCTGACAATCACCCGCAATACGTTTTCTGAAAATTCATCGCAGTCAATTTCGGGCTCCTAATTCTATTATTAATATTAACAAATAACGATAAAATACAGTAAGCATTAGGCATATATTTTTATTGAAACTTACGGTGCCAAATTTTCGAATAATAACACTTTTAACTGAAAAAAAGCTGAAACCTATTTTCGCGGTTTATACTGTAATTTTAACTTTTGACGTTTTCGTTTGAATAAATACATCTTTTAATTTTAAAATTATGTCAATAAATTTACTGTGCTCTGAAAGAAATCTAATACCGTGTTTTTCAAAATTCCTTTATTTATTTAGAAATAATATCATTTTCTATATCACTCCAAATCACAATAAATTACGATGCACAAACGGAGAATGATCAGAAGGGCCCGAGTGCCCAAAGAGGTAGGACCAGTGTCACTTTTTTTCTCTCATTTCAAATTACGAAAATTCGTACAATTAACGCATGTTTATACTACGACCACAACGTTTTCATTTTCTATGTATTATTTTCATTCGATTTTGTTTGTTAACAAGTGAAGTATATTATTTTATTAGTTTAATAAAAATATTTTATTATATTAATATTTAGCTACTTTAATCTTGACTGTACTATTTTTCTTACGCAAATTGGTTAACTTTGATTTCTTCTCCGCATCTACTCCGGAATGAAAAGTAGCTTGTAGCCTATATTATGTTAATCCAGGTTATAAATTATCCATTTTTTTTTATGTCCGTTTAGCCCATTTTGCTTGGTAATTGAGTAATAGGTAATCCTCCAAAAATGCAATCGTTTAAATATAATTTTACAAAACATAATTTATTTATATTTGGTGATTATATTATTATTGTAGAAATTATAATTTGTCTAAATAAATGACTAATGAATTAAAATATTTTTTAAAATCTCGAATAAAGGTACCTGGTAATAACGATCCGATAAGATTTTAATGTCCGTTTCGACACTCGCGCTACACTGTTTGCATTGTTTTTGTTTGTGTGTGCGTAGGTATACAATTCGAACGTCAAAATTTTGTGAAATGGTTCTTACTTTGATTATATATGTCTAGATGGAGTGTCAAGACCCTGACAGCGTCGGTATTTTTTAGCGCCAATTCCTCACAATTGGCGCTAAAAGCCAACAGTGTCAATTGTGTTGTCAATGGAGACGCTTGTTTTTCTATCATAAAATAACGTAATAAAAATGGCGAAATTAGCTATTAAGGTGTGTAGAAATTAAAGAGGCCGATTGAATTTATAATAAAGATGTATCCTACCACCCGTATGTTAAATAAATTATCATTAGTTCTGGAATAATGAATTATTGCAAATATTGGAATATAAATAAATAAAATTAGCCATTTCGCAAGTGTGGCTAGTTTGTGAAAACCAAAGGGTATGCTGGTAGGGCGATATTATTAATGTTATGGTGGATAATGGATCTTCAGTTTTCTACGAATCGAAGTGTTTTGTAGTACATTGTAATAAGCTTGATTTTTTGTTCCGAATATGCCACACATTTTGAATTTCAAGATGGCGGGCCTATTGACTCTTGCAAAATTCGACATCAGCGCCAGCATGTGTATACTTAATTACGTGCATGTGCCGAGGGAATTTGAGGAGTTCCTTCGTCTGAAGTTAACCATGGGGATAGTGTTCAGATCATTGTGAACTTTAGAACGAGCTATTATAGTTAAATGTGTATATAAAATGTTGAGTCACTACTGTTGACCGTTGATGAGTTCCCTCGTCTGGAGGCAACCGTGAGGGTGGTGTTAAGATCATGGTGAATTTTAGGACGAGCTATCATGGTTAAATATGTGTACAAAATGTTGAGTCTGTACTGTTAACCGTTGAGGAGTTCCCTCATCTGGAGCCAACCCTGGGTTACAATTCGGTCACGCTTATCATGAAAATGTATTGTCTTTGGAACTGAACCAACGTAAAAAATTTCAGCTCCGTAAGAAAAAGAAAGTGCCATACTTAGCCAATTGCTTGTAATGAAAAAAAAAACATTGTATATAACACTGAGTTGGTAATCATAGATTCCAACAGATAATACCTGACGTCACCCTTAAGACGTAAATACTAAAAGGGAACTTGAAATTCGATGGATGCGAGCAGCGACACGGTGGCTCAGTTGGTTAGAGCAGCGCCACGGATCGGCGAAGGTCGCGGGTTCGAATCCCGCTCGTGTCCATCATTTTTCAAATTTCCTTTATCAATTTAGATTCAAGCTTAGCATGGGCAACATGCTAAAATGGCACCAAAAGTCATATAAATTTGGGTTGGTATTATCGTTTCAGTGATTTATAGCTGTAAAGGTATAACACTGAGTTGGTAATCATAGATTCCAACAGATAATACCTGACGTCACCCTTAAGACGTAAATACTAAAAGGGAACTTGAAATTCGATGGATGCGAGCAGCGACACGGTGGCTCAGTTGGTTAGAGCAGCGCCACGGATCGGCGAAGGTCGCGGGTTCGAATCCCGCTCGTGTCCATCATTTTTCGAATTTCCTTTATCAATTTAGAAAAAAACATTGTCTTCATCACTACATAGTATAAAACAAAGTCGCTTTCTCTGTCCCTATAACCCTATGTATGCTTAAATCTTTAAAACTACGCAACGGATTTTCATGCGGTTTTTTTTAATAGATAGAGTGATTGAAGAGGAAGGTTTATATGTATAATAACATCCATTAAATAGTGGAAAAATACTTATAATATATATTTTATACCCGTGCGAAGCCGGAGCGGGCCGCTATAATATATTAAGTAGTACCAAACCCAATAATTATGTACCTATTATATAAAAATAATTTTTATTTCGAGTTAAAAGATAGACTGTACCACGTTGGGCAATTTACCCTATTTTAGTTGTAATGTTTATCAACTGTTTTACGTACTTGTGTAAGACGTAGCTGTCAACATTCATGCAAAAAAAAAAAAACAACTGGCACGTTGGTTTTTGTTTCAATGTAGCGCCAGACTCCATCTAGATAATCTAAGGGTTCTTATAAATATTTTATTTTGATACTGGCTGTTTTGGCTCGTATTACTAACTGACATCGGCGCTAAATTAGAATAATTGTTGATAGAACGAATAATCAAATTTGAGGAAACTGCGAAGGAGACATAAGAATAGATATTAATATAATAATGCAAGCGAATCAGAGTCTGTTTAGTAATATATATATATATATATATATATATATATAACCCAGTGCAACTATTTCTTAAAATGGGGGTAGGTAATTGAATTATTTTTTATTTAATAATATTCCGAAATATAACTTAATGCATTTTTATATCTTTACACTAGTTACAATTAGAAATTAAAGGCCAGATAAACAAGTAAGTATTTGATCTTAATCTGTTATTCTGTTTTGGGTTGGTAAAAAGTTTATCAGCGTTATTTAGTGCCCATCACTAGTATTGACCTAATGACAGACTTCAGGAACACATTCTCTGAGAGGCCGCACTTTAGTCTTTACCATTAATACCACTATCGATTCCATTGTCTTTAAGGTGAATACAAAAAACAAATAGGTATGTAACTAACTAGTATTTAATTAATTCAACATATCGATGGCGTGAGCACGCACGCAAATAAGTTATTATAGGTAAATAAATAGAAACTAAGTAACAAATATCTCTTACCCCGACAATCCGTCCTTGTGGTAAATTCGCTACAGGATCTTGAGCTAAAATCTTGGAACATGTGCCAATCAAAAGCCAGACACCAAACTGTAATAAACTCCACATGATGTTGTTTACTAATAATACTTGGGATGTAACAAATAAATATTCAAATATATATTTTACTTAAATAATTATAAAGCGTCCCGTTGCATGAAATGGTCATGTGAAACTGTTGATTTGTCCCTCTGTATGGGCATGGTAGTGACTACATGGTGTGTAATTATGTAGGATGTAATTTACCCATTGCCTACTATCGACACGAATTTTTGATCGTACAATGATTGTGCTCCAGCCCATGACGAGAGAAACGTAACGATGACTGGACACCATTGTTCTAATTTCACCAACAATATTCACACTGTGGCAAAATGACAAAAACGCGTGTACCTAGATACTTACCAACTGTGTCTATATATTTACATAGGTAAGTAACTTACTTATGTGTGAATGTGTGTTTCATTGGTTTACTGACGTAGAAACAAAAATTAATGATATGAAAAATACATTTTCTAGATTTATTATAACCATAAAATTGTCTAAAAATGTTTTTGAAGTCACGAAAAAATTTAACTTCACTGATCCATAACGCTAGACAGATAAGTATGTATAATCAACAAACATTAGTCATCACACTTTAACGGTACTATATGCGATGTCGAGCTTTTTTAATAGTATTTTGTAGTAATAGTGGATCGGTTGATTGTTTGCGAAGCCGATGGTTGCCAACATTAACCCGTAGCCAAGTAGAATTGAAAACAACTTGTGCCTAGCCAGCCATTGGCGCAGCCCACCAACTGAAAATAAAAAACGTATTAGATTTAAGTGCAATAAACGGCGTCGCGACGTGACGTAAGTACGAAAAATTTGGGCCCCTTTGAAGCATATGCAGCTGCTAAGTTCTTAGTATCTACTGCCGAAATTTCAACGTTCTAGATCCAGCAGTTAAGGCTGAGCGATTATCGATTTCTCCTTTTAATATAATGGTACATTGAGCAAAGTAACAAAAAACGGGTATACTTTTTATTATTTGACCTAAACATGATAGAAAAGGTTTCAGAATAATACATTCAATAAGTAAAGCAAAAACTTCGAATCCCTTTTTAAGAATATTGCGCGCATGGAGGAGTTTGAGATTTGGCATAGATACTTAGTTGAAATTTTTAAGGAGAAGAACTGCATATATCTCAATTTCGTATTATGGTTTAATTTTTTAGCAGCAGTGATAGCCGAGTGGATTACCGTTGGACTGCCAAGTCAAAGGTCGCAAGTTCTAACCCTGGAACGCACATATCTTGTCCAATTCATGTGCATGCTATAAATTAAATTAATTAACTAAAAAAAACGATGAAGATCCGGTACCCCCAGGGGCCCAGCTACCGCCGGGGTATATATAATATAATAATACGGGGCCCCCGGGCTACAGGCGCCCCGGCCACTGAACATATGTAAACAAAAAATCGTATAAAATATGCACTAATATCACAAACATTTGGGCCCTACTTCCTGAAAAATTATACAAAAAAATATGATAGGTATCATAAAGAAGTGCACAACGTGTCTATGAAATTTTCACTTAAAAAATAAATTAAAAATTAAAAAACCCCCCAACGCAAAAAATAAAGCGATCATTTAAAAAGTCAATAATAATACCTCATTATAGAGCCATCAATTCCGATCGAGTAACACCTATTGAAGACAATGTCGCGGCGGGGCACCGCCGCTTATCTCCCTATAAACACCAACCCGTTGCTTATCTCGTTATCTATTTCGCATTCAGCTAGGCGCTGGTAGCGATTACGCAGTTTGAGTTGGAAGCTTTCGGGGTTCTGGATTTGGGCAGGGCCAGGACGTAGCGTAAACTTCATTAGACATGACCGTTCAAGCTTGACAGATATTCAGACGGATATTCAGTGTACCTCTGACAATACTATGATCGTTACCGGTTTTTACTTTCCCGATCACAGAGACATCACTGAATATACGCTTCTTGGTCTTCATGAAGAAGACCGTCGCTTCGACCGTCGTCGGTTGGTCACTTCCGGAACTCTTTCCGGAAGCGACCACCCAAGAAGTTCATCAAATATCATTCGTCCATCTCAATGAAGTCGTCCAGCCGCTGGCCCCTCTGGTACCGCTGCCCATAATTATCCATAAATACCATCGCTTACATTTATTATTAAAATAAATTTTACAATACCTGCTATATTTATATTTGGTGATTATATTATTATTGTAGAAATTATAATTTGTCTAAATAAATTAATAATGAAATAAAAATATTTTCACAAATCTCGAATAAGAAACATTGTCATAACGATCAAGATTTTTATATCCGTCTCAAAACTCGGGCTACTGTTTTCATTGTTTTTGTGTGGGTGTGCTACGCACACATGACAATTTTGACAGAATTCGATGTCAAAATTTTGTGAAATGGCTCTTAAAAATTAAAAAATGCTATTGATAAGTAGTATTTTCAATAAAGGAAATAATAATAATTCATATAGTCCCGATCGTGATCTCAGTAACTGATATAATACCCAAGAACCTACAGCGAAGCCTGGATTTGTTCATCATCATCATAATTATAAAGACATCTTAGATATTAACAAAAACATAACAAAATGACAAACACATAAACCTACAATCAAAAAACAAAATTGCCCCAGCCCTTTGCTCCCGTGTAGAGTCGACTAAGTGTTTCGCTAAATCTCTTAATAGTGCGCGACACCCTGGACCTCAAATACAGAAGGACGCCCTCCGAAAAACGGACCCCATGGCGCAAAATTACGACCCCAAGCGGCTTAAAAATACAATTACCAATCATGTCAGTGCATTTCAGCCGCTTCAGGGACTCCGTAGCGGCAGCAGCAGTGCCATAGCAAATCGATGAGCCAGAACCATGAGAAGGCGCAAGGGTATCGACGCACACTTCCTATTTCACGTGTCCAAACTACAATAACTACATCACTACCAAGTAGCCTGAGAAGATCGTAAAATAAATGCCTGTCTGAAATAATTGGGTAAGTAAATTTTAACAACGACATACCATCTGGTCTCTTACCATCGTCACGTACCAAGCCATTTGGTTCCAGTACGGCTGGTGCGCCGCTAGTGGTGAATGATCTCATTTATCTTATATTACCGTGTATAAATTAATTTATTATAATACAAATACGTCTCATAATACGACACTAAATTAACCGTACAACATTGGTTTCGTTTCGTTCGTTCGTCGTACGGTTCGTCTAATGCTATATTAGTATAACAGTAGGTACTGTCAACATTTTTTTCAATTGTGTTGTCACACTAATCTACCAATTTCATAGGATTACAATTTTTTTTTTATCTCAACTAAGGGGTAAGAAATACACAATTTTAGAAACCTATTATTTAGTAGTAACTTTTTACTAAAAGTTAAGTACGCTAGATTGTCTGATATTCCTCTAGTCTAGCAGCTAGTACATGCACAAATGTCAGTGGAGGTGAGGATTGAGGGACCAGCCCCCTTATCATGAACTCTTAAAGCAGGGCAGTTTAAGAACACATCTTGAACTGTCCAGCTTTAAGAGTTCATGGTAAGGGGGCAGTTTTAATAATCAATATCTTCAAATTGCGTCGATATTATTTATCCATTACTTTTTTACAAATTGCTCTATGGCTTTTACTAGAAATGTATGCAGAAAAAGAAAGATTTGATCCGGTAATTTTCACTAAAATATTTATGTTTCTTGTGTGGAATGAGGGACCACAGTTTAGTAGTTATTTTTTTTTTCTTTGATTCTTTGTGGTCTTTTCTTCAGTAAATTATCTTTACAAATTCTTTACTAAATGTCTGTAGTCAAAACACCTTAATTCATCAGATAATTTCCGAGATCTGGCTGATGGTCTGTGAGGACTGAGGGCACTTTATTTAATATGTTTCTCAGTAGCAGAACGGAGTCTGGATTTGTGCCCGGTTGATCACAATAGGCTCGCCCCCTATTACATTGGGACTTACAACATAACTAGCGAAATTTGGGTGTACTATATGTTCACCTCTGCCTACCCCTTCAGGGAATACAGGCGTGATGTTATGTTATGTTACAAATTCCCAGATTTGTTCTACAATTGTTTTAGGTCTACTACTAAATCCTACAATTTTTATTTTGCGAAATAAGAGTTGGTCCCTCAGTTCACACGCACGTACATGCTTTGGGAGCTAAAATTATTAGGTACACAATTGTTAGCTGAAGTAATTTTTTAACTGCAAAGTTATAAAATTATAACTAAGTGGTAGGTAGGTAGATGTAGATACGAATTTACTAGTACAGGGCCGTTTTACCATTTCTATTGACGCTCGCCGTAGGAAACCTCATCGATGCGGGCTGTTTGGCATACACAAGCATATATCGTACTCTTACAAGATCACAGTTAGTAACGATGTATTGTGTCATTTGACCGTCGCCACCTTGCTCCGTAAGTAATTTGTTTTTTTCGTCTTCATAGATACCGTCACCTGTGATTCAAAACCAATAAGGGATATACCTGAAGGCAGGCCGCGATTTTTTTTTAATGTTATTTTTTAATTTAAAATTGCAGGCCTGTTTGGCATAGTATGTTGACAAAATATGCTTTACAATGGAAATTATAGAGTAGATACCCGGCTGGGATAAGGATTTATGGATCAGCGAATGACCCCAGGATAAACGGCGGCACAGGGTTCAGGCGCTACCGTGTTCTGCAGGCCCGGGGAGACTCCTTAACAGTTCTCCAGGGATGGGTCTAAAAGGCTTTGCATGGGTTCCAAAGTTGGTCTATTAGGAGGATCTAGGACCTCTCTTTTTTGTGCGCTGACCACTTATACCGAGGCGGTTTAGAGAGGTAGGAAAAATATGTTAAAAATTTACGGGAATTGCCCTACCAAGCAACGAAATAGTTGATAAAAAGTGAAGAAAATGTATAAATATTGCATTTTTACATTTTCTTCACTTTTTATCAACTATTTCGTTGCTTGGTACTAGATAAGTACTAGACTAAAAACTAACCTTCATTAGAGACAGGCTTTTGGTAATTAATTCCTTCAGGGGCATCAATAACTTCACACATGGCGATGCAAGACAAGTGACCACCAATACAACTCGCACCCCATCCGAATCCTCCATGACTGTACGGCAAGCTTATATTCAATTCCGGTGACAAGTAGACGCCATTACCCAACAGTGTATTCTATGCGATGAAGAAAAATCAATGTAGGTATAACTGGACACAGTAAATACCTACAACCAGCTTATCAAAAGTATTCACGTGACTTTTTAGACACACTTAAATAAATACATAGGTATCTATAACAGGTAATTAGGCTGGCAATGTTATCTTATACAAAAAAAAATGTAATCCAATAGGTAATAGGTACTTTTTAGGATTAAATAGCTGTGAGGTAGGACTTAGGAGTAGGTAGTAGGTCTAAGGAAGGATACTCATTAAGCCCGGTTCTGATAAGTATTTTTTTGCGGTTATTTTCGTAGTGCAAAATCAAACTGCTGTGTAAAATTTCTGCAGACTTCGAAAAAGGCGGAGGTCTTCAATTCGTCAGAACATTTTTTTTATGTCCACCGATTGTTCGGTCAATTATTAGAATGATTTTGAATAATCTTTTGTTATAAGAATACCATCCCAGAAATACCATACCGTCATACCAAAAATATGAATTGTCATGATCTGATTTTGACATTATATTGAACAGAACACCACGTAGAATCATATAAAAACTGTCGTACTTAACAAGTAAAATTGCTTTTTCTATACGTGTAGTCGATGACTGACTGGAGGAAGCGGACGAGGGGGTCTATCGACTCTCCTTCTACTACTTTCCAAAATTAAATAAATCGTGTAAGTTAAGTACCTATTGTTAGAAAGGGTTTTTTAAAAGGATTTCAAATATTAATCATACAAAAGTCTATGGTTGTATCGCAGGCACCACTAAAAATAGTGAAAAAAAAATTAACACAAAAAACCCGCCATAATTTTTTTAAATTACCTTATTCAAGTGTTGTTGCAAGCCAAAATTAAGAATGGTGTAAAAATTTTCTAAACGATTTCCGTGATATGCATAGAATATATGATGGTTCTTTGAAAGTTCTTTCCATTTAGTTTCCGCAGTGGATTTACAGGAGCTTGCTACTTGAAATATATATTGCGGCTTCGGTGCAGACAATGTTGAATGTGCGTTTGCTAATACAGCGTCATGCTAAAAAAATCGTTTTAAAAATATTGTAACATTAGAAATATAATTAATAGATAATAGAGAAAGAATAATAACATACCACTTCTGCGGGCACTGTTTTTAAAGTAGGCTCCTTTAATCTTACGAGCACATAAAATAACAAATCAATAATATCACTGATATTCGATAAATTATCTAAGTTATCCAACTGCTGTAAGACCAAATCCAAAGCTGGTACGTCAGTTATTACACTAAGCTAGAAAAAAAACTGTGTTTTAGTTTTTTTAAGTTAGTGTTATTTTTATATTTAAGGTTAACAGCTATATTTTTAAGAAAATCAGTCGCGTAGCATACAATTATATTCAGTTTATTTCCATGCAGCTACTTTGATGTAAGACATTTAAATGTATAATTACGTTCACATTATGTAGGTAGGTAACACAGCCTTTGTGTCTAATAATGTATATAAAAGTATTTAGTCGAATAAAAAAGTTTTATTCTCTGATAGTATTTCAGCCATGATCGTCCAAAGGCACGGCAAAGGTTTTTCTTTCCTTTCTCTATCCCTTCGGATTGTGAGCTACGCTATATTTTTAATTATTTTTAAACTAGATATTGATATCTTAATAATATGTAACTAGGTATTAAGTTTACTAGGTATTTTTGTATTTGGTATTGTTATAAAGTAGTATCAAGGTAGGTACCTACCAAAAGCCAAATAAAAGCACTGTATTTCTACTGTAGACACGAACACCGTACGATATGTGTATGATATCTTAATCTATCATTTAAAATTACTTAATAACTATTATTAAATTAAAGGCGTACTAATTCATCCATATCCTTCACTCCATTTTTTAAAAAGGCTGGTGGGAAAGGTCGGAGACAACTTTCATATCTAAAACTAAAAGCCGCCGCAACAAAAAGACTCCATTTTATATCCGCTGCTTTAAAATCCTTCTCCAAGACTAATCTAAAATAAAATATAATTTATGTTAAGTATCTTTACTCGAAAATGTAATCCTATAAAGTATGGATTAAATTAGTCATTGTTTAAAATCTTAATCTTTCTGACAGAGGCAGCTTCGTATTATTCTTTACCGTGTTAATTACTGTTTTAGTTAAATCTTCGTGTGCTATGGTGATTGACATAAAAGAAAAATAATAACCTTAAATGAACAGCTTTCTTCTCTAAAGAATCTAGTTTGGCTTGATTATTATCTGATAACGTTTCCGATGCAGATGCCAAATTACAATTCGTCGCAGTATCAGATAACGCTTCAGGCTCGCCGTCCATAATTTTATTTGGTCTCTTAGAATATACGGAAAAATATTATATAATAGTCATAATTTTGAATTCTTTCAAATATAGTTGCACATCTTTTCATTTCTATTTATATAAGTCACAATTAAAACGTCAAAGAAATAAAACAATAGACGAATATACGGCCAGTTATTTTACAAGTTTATAATTGAATGTATGGAGGTGTATACAGGATTAAAAATAATCCTCAATATTCCTACAATTTGCCCCAGCCAACGCTAGACTGCTGAGACTGAAAAGGACTTTCATGATTATAGAATTAAAAATTTTGCGATGTCATCATCATCATCATCATCATCATCAGCCAAAGACGTCCACTGTTAAACATAGGCCTCCCCGTTTAAGCGGGGGGGTTTGCCATAATTCCCACGCTTGGCAAGCGGCTTGGGGATCGCAGTATTGGTGATGGAGTTGCAGAAGACGCTGCTGCCCATCTTCTGAATTTTCCCTTAGTCGCCTCTTACGACACCCACGGGAGGAAAGGGGGTAGTCAATTCTAGGCCGGATACCACACGGCGCGCAAAATTCTGCGATGTGGAGCATACGAAATACTGATTTGATTTTAATTTTTAGATATACCATGGATAAACCCATGGGATATACCTACTCTTTCATCCATGGTTGCGGTCAAGGCTTTTTTTTTTGGGCTGTGGAATCATATTGGTGGTTGGGAGTATCCATAGCATGGGCGAAAGAAGTATACCTAATTATATATATTTATCTTGGTCTATGGTAGCATAGACCAACGGGATGGTAGGTACCCACTGTAGGTACTTATATATTTGTGGGGCTCGTAGCTATGCGGCTAACCGGCAGATCAGTCGATCTGCGAGGTTAAGCCGTGCTCGCCGCGGTCAGTCTTGTGATGGATGACCGTTTTCACATGTCGAGGCCCCACCGTGCTTCGGAAGGCACGTTAAGCCGTTGGTCCTGGGCCTGATCTCTCTCCGGTCGTATCGGTCTACCGTCCCATCGGATTATGAGAGTGAGGGAATAGGGAGTGCACCTGTGTCTGCGCGCATACTTGTGCACTATAATATCACCTGCGCAGATGGCTAGTATCAGAGAGACGCCGCGCTGCTACTTGCAACGTAATGCGGTGTCTTGCTTACACATCGTAAACTGTCCTGCTTTAAGACTTCATGGTAAGGGGGCAGTTGCGGTCCGTTGTTGAGCTCAACACTAGTAGTTATTATTATGCCAGGGTGAATTTTGCAGACCAAGTGAGATCAGCCTCAAGGGATTGCTCGATTTCCCCGTCGATGATGAACCAACGTTAAGATCCGTAGAAGACTAATCTCCTACCACTCCACCAATCGGGTCGTTCTAGAGTAAGAACTAACAGAACATTTATTTTTAACATTTCAAAAAATAAAATTATCTTTTAAACAATGATATTTCAAAAACAGCTTATAAATTACCCTAAATGAAATGATTTTGTCATCTGTAGTAGAAAAAAAAATGATGGCAACCCCTGCATGTGACGTTTTCGTGTGAATTGTTGCAAATGGAAAATGGCGTTTGTGTTGTATTAAGGGCTGTAAACATACGTAGTATATTGTACGTAAATGAACGTGCTTCTGGAGAAACTTATTAACCATATATTTTAATATTAGATAGTGAATACTATAAAGTGGACTGATGAGTTTATTGACCGATGTCTGCCGTGGCTCCCACTATCCCCGGTAGGTAATCATTTCGTTGTAGTTGTTCTATGATTATCCACTCAAAATTATATTGCTAGTTAACGATTGCGATTAAAAATAATTGTAATATTATAATTTGATCACCATGTTTGTGTTAACGCACTTAACGTATTAAAGATTTCGACCTATTTTCAATCTGACATTGCACCGCGTGACGCGTTGTTAACTAGGTACTCGGAGTGGAATTAACTTAATATAAAGAAACAGCATTCTGGTTTTGTTAACTATTACAATATTGTATTTATTCTAAGGTCTGTCAAAATCCCATTTTATGTAATTATAAAAAGAAGTAACTTAAACATAGATTCTAACGAGCATTGCTGAGTAAGGATTATTTATGCGTTTGCCACTGCAGTACTGTACGACTTATGCCTTTTCTTTATGATGAGTAAAATAAAAACAAGAAATAAATATATCAAATTCCCCTTATGTTTAAAGGTATAATTAAATTTAAGTATTTATTAAAAATATTCTTGTGTAATACAGCTGACGACCTTGATTTAATCCTAGCAGATGGAGGACAGTAGAAATAATGTCTCTGGTATCTTTCTTAATCACCATAAATTACTTATAACAAATTTGAAATAACATTGTTTATGTAAAATATTTCAGTGTTGTGATTGATACATTATTAATTTATTACAGAAAGTAGCTGGATAATCTGTGATCTCTTATGATATACGAGATTATAAAAATAACAGACAAAATAAAAGCTTGTAATTATATTTATTTACATATGCTACCACTACTTATGAACTATCTAACTACTTTTCAGTTTTTGACTACTGATATATATTATGGTTTTATTGGAACCATAGCATAATATTTTTTGATGTTGTCAGACATATGCTTTACTGTATTTTAGATTTACAGACATAACATAATATCGCATGCTCACACACCTAGACTGTATAAATATTTTATTAATATGGGAAAAAAAACAATCTGACTCTCATCATAAATCTCATTGCTATTCTGATATTTATATTTACCATAAATCATGTCATGCCCGTGACCACAAGCTGATTTAATAACAATAATCTTTATTGGAACAAAAACACAATTTTACAAATTATTTGCCTCACCTCCAGGAAATACACGGCGTTCCAAATTTCAGATATGACACTAAATAAAGTAAAATAATTGACTACATATACAGGATATTTGCTAGCAAAAATTAAGAATTTAAACAAAATTGAAAGAAAAATTAAAACTATTTAAGGTAGTGCATGTGGTAGTGTTGTGTGAGGGTAGCGCATGTCTGTAGGGTGTAAGTGTAGGGTGTGCTTGTGGGTCCTCCCCATGAGCACACTCCATGCTACCGTGTGTCTGGTGTGCATGTTTGCGGAAGAAATATTTTTTATGGTTTGACAAACATTTCTAATTCCTCATATGTTAGAGAGTGGAGCCATTCATCAATGATTTTTTTGCAATTACGGAAAGTACATGGATAAATAGTAAGCTCTTGATTTATTTTATTATATAGCACGGGGCTACAGAAAATGAACTGCCGGCGGGCAGTATCGACTTTGACACTTGATGTAGGACAGACTCTGTCAGTTCTTCGTTTTTTCCTTTTAAGATCAGGTTCAAAAGTTAGGGTTAAGTGTTTCCGCAACACTGTACTTAGCACAAAAGAGTGCCTTACCGTCGGTAGCTTCCACAGCATGTACAGTTCGCGGGTAGGGAAGTGGTAGGGTTTAAAGGCCATTACCTTAAGGACAGCCCTCTGCGCCCTCTCTAAACGTAGCATAAGGCACTTACCAGCACCACCCCAGACCGAAATACAGTATGTTAAAATGGAGTGGGCAAGAGCAAAGTACACAGTTCTCAGGATAGAAAAATCGGCAGAGGTCCTTAAGTTTTTAAAAACGAAAATTAATTTTCTAACCCTAGACACCAGTGAATTGATTTGCACACTCCATGTCAATGCGCTGGCAACCCAGACTCCAAGAAAAAGTCACAAATTAATGATAAATTTGTGACTTTTTCTATTTCAAAAGATTGTGAACTTAATAGTTAACTATGGCACTGACAAACTATTCTACTAAAAATTCAAGAACATACATTATTATTATTACATTGGTGCAGTACTAAATAACATATAATGGTATTATACAACAAACCTGTCTCTACCCCTAAGCAGTATACAATGCCATTTGTTCTACAGGGGCTGACCCATCTAAGGATATACAAAAACGCCGTGCTGGCAGTGTTGGGTAAGGGAATATAATTATTTAACATAAATGTGCAGTTAATGGTCACAATAAAATATTGCATAGGGTCATTAATTTCATTTGTTTCAGTGATTTATCACGAGAAATTATATTAGAGTTTACACTAATCCTTAAGAAAAAATCATGTTCACAGTTGCCATTGAGTGCTTCAATAGGTTCTAAATATAACATAATTATCAATATATATATTTACTAAATGCATAATAATTGTGGTAATATTAATATTAAACAATATAAATATTCTTACCTCGGTCGGCTCACCGGTGTTCGCAGGGGTTGACGAGGAGGCGGCTCGGTTTCGGAATGCATTGTCCAACATTTGTGATAGTGCGATGCCCTGGGCCAATTTGCGGCCTCCGCCAGGTGTGCTGGTGGACGACTGAAGTGCCGACCGTGAGCTGGAGGTCCGGCTGTATGATGCCTACAGGGGGGCAAAACTGTCCCTCTAATCGGCCATCAGTCCGGCCAAGGATGCGGCTCGGCGAGAGAAGCTGTCCACCCTCAATGCCGACCCATGGGGGCGCTCATACCAGCTGGTACGGGGCAAACTCCGCCCTTGGGCGCCTCCACTAACACAGACGCTGGAGCCCATGTTCCTGGAGACGGTGACGACGACCCTCTTCCCAACGAGGACACACCACACCCCCCCGTACATGCGTTCGCGTGTGGCGGAAGATGACGGGGAGATACCCGCGGTGCTCACTGCGGAACTGGAGGCGGCGGTTCTTCGCCTCAAAGCGAAGAACATCGCCTCAGGACCAGATGGCGTGCCGGGCCGAGTTTTGGCCCTGGCACTCAAGGCCTTAAGGCCCCGACTGCTGACGATGCTCGACGCCTGCCTGCAACGCGGAGAGTTCCCACAGCTGTGGAAGGCAAGCAGGCTGGTACGGAGGAGGGGCGAACTATTGACGCTCCATCCGCATACCGGCCGATCATGTTGCTTGGCGAGGTGAGAAAGCTGTTCGAGTGAATCATCGCCGCCCGCCTCGTCAAGCACCTGACCGGGGTAGGACCCGACCTGCCAGAACACCAGTTCGGTTTCCGGAGGGGTCGATCCACCATCGATGCGATCTTACGTGTCAAGACCCTCTCGGACGAGACAGTGTAGGGTGGCGGGGCGTTGTTTGCTGTGTCTCTTGACATCGCCAACGCCTTCAACACTGCCGTGGAGTGTCATCACCGAGGCGCTCCGATTTCACGGAGTGTCGGAGTACCTACGTAGAGTGGTCGGGGCCTATCTGGGCAACAGAGTGTTTGCCTCTGCCGACGAAGGTAGTGAAGGCAGGTGACGTGCGGTGTTCCACAGGGGTCAGTCCTCGGACCTCTCCTGTAGATCCTGCGACGTGCCACTCTCCCGGGAGTCAGCTTAGTGTGTTATGCTGACGACACACTAGTGCTGGCCCGGGGGCGAAACCGAGATGCGTCTCTGCTCGCCACGGCCGGAGTGGCCCACGTCGTCAGGCGCATTCGCGCCCTTGGCCTAGAGGTGGTGCTATTTAAATCCGAGGTTTTTTTTCACGGGCCCCGAAAAGCGCCACGTGCTGGGTCCCACATCGTCGTCGGGGGGGTTACAATCAATATAGGGTCCACCATGCGGTACCTCGGGCTGGTGCTCGACGGCAGGTGGACCTTCAACCCCCAACCTACTTCGAGCGATTGGGGCCCAGAGAGACTGCCGCGGCGGCCGCCTTGGGGTGGCTGCTGCCTAATTTGGGAAGGCCGAAACAGTGTGTTCGACGTCTGTTCATGGGCGTAACCCGGTCGATGGCACTCTACGGAGCACCGGTCTGGGTGGAGTGTCTGGCGCCGCGTTCTTGCGGCGTCCGCAGCGCGTGATGGCTGTCCGGGTCATCCGCGGCTACCGTACGGTATCCGGCGAAGCAGCGAGTCTACTAGCCGGGTCCCTACCGTGGGACCTGGACGCCAGAGCATTGCCCCCCCCCCCCCCCCCCCGCCCAGAGCCGTGGAACGGCGCATGAGGGAGCTCCGTAGAGCCCTCGTCCTGGAGTGGGTGGTCAGGCTGTCCCGCCCAACAGCGGGGACATCAGGCAGCGGACTATCCAAGCCGTCCAGCCCACAGATATTCCACTGGATGGGCAGATGTCATATAACAGTCACGTTTCGGCTGACACAGGTACTGTCGGGGCATGCATGCGATGGCGACGAGGACCATACCTAGACATACCAGCCGCCATAAGACTCGGCCTCAGGGCGGCAAACACGGCTGAACTGCCGCCCACCTAGCAGAAGCCGAGTCGCGTGTGCGCGCACATTGCGCTCACCAAAGATGCAGCAAGGGGCACACAACCGCCCCTTGCCACAGGAGGCCTGCGGAGTCCTGGGTTGGGAGACCCACCTCCGCACTGAATAGGCCTCCGCTGATGTCCTGCAGCCCCCTCATCAACAAGGGGGCACCAGCGTAATTTCCGACCTTCTCTACAGAGCGGATAGCGCCGGTGGGGTTAGCGGTAGAAAGCTGCAGCGATCCCGCCTCCCCGCCATCAAAAGCGCAGAGCAGGCATGTGAGGTTTTAGTGGGTAGGCCCCTGAATCCTATTGGGTTCGGGGGAGAGTCCCACTTACCCTTGTCGTCTCCCAACGGCAGGGGGATGCGCAAGGCATTTCCTCACTTGAAAAAAAAAAAAAGGACGTCCCTGGCAGATAGCTTTTGTTATAAGGTCTAATATAGATTATTATGAAGTTTGAAAATATTTACGGATCTGTGGAAAGAAACCCTTGAAATAAATTAAAGAATTTTAAGTAAATAAAGGAGTTTAAATGCAAAATGTAGGTAAATCTGCTTACTGCTGATACATACAGGTTTTTTAGTCGAAATCCACAGGGACTAAGTCGAGGGCATAAGCAACTGTATAATATATTTATTGTAACTCTATAACAATTGGATTTCGAAAAAAATTACCAGTATGTAGCAGCAATAAGCAGATTTACCTATTTTTTGCATTGAAATTCCTTTATTTATTTACAAGTTACATATTTTACAAGCATTTACCTATTTAAATCTGATTTTGTTATTCAAATTATTGGTTTTTATTTGTTCCCGCGGAAGCCTTAAATTCTAAATTAAAAGTAGCTTAAGTTACTCCATGTATATAATATCATCAGCTATCTGCCAGTGAATGTCCCGTCAAAATAAGTCAAGCCGACCCATCTCTGACTAACTGAAACCTGCGTTTTTTTTTTCCGCGAATTTCAAAGTACCCTTATGTATTAGACCTTGGACCATCAGCTATCTGCCAGCAAAAATCGGTCTATCCGTTTCGGAGATTAGTCTGAACAACCAGACAGACAGACAAAAAAAAATTTAATTGCAATTTTAATATATCTACGTGTATACTACCATATTATTATGCATTGATTCAAGTTTCATTGATGTATAGAATAATAGATATGGATTAGATTCCTGGCACATATCACATTTTGTTATTTTATAGGTCAGATGAAGACGACGCAAGTGGCGGGAAATATACAAGGATGGAGGAGGACAATATTCAAGATAAGGAAAGATTTGCAAGGTATGGAAAAAGTACGATAAGCTAGCAACTGATTGATAAGAATTAATAAAAACTTGTTTAGCTAATAATGATGGAATGTTCCGTACATTTTATTTGAATGCTAGCTTATGCCCGGGACCTCGTCCCCGTGGATTTCGATTAAAATTACCTGTATTTAGCAGCAGTAAGCAGATTTACCCTGGTATCTGAATCTGATTTCGTTAACAATTTTATGGGTTTTATCAGCCGTTTTGGAGATTAACCGTAACAAATTTACAAACAACACTCCAATTTTATATATGTGTATTGATAGGTAAATAAGAAAAAAATTATTCGGTGTAAGCTCTTCTAGAGGCGAACACCACACCTTCAATCATTACTAGCGTGATTATACCTAAAGGAAGGGCCTTGACTAAAGATATGAAAGTTCAAAACTAAAAGTGGGTGTAACTATACCCACACCTTCGTCTACCTCTTCGAAGAATATAGGCTTGATGTTATAAAAAAAACGATTGGCTTTGCCTGCTTGTTATTATTAACATCAAATCATTAGAGATCAATCAAACGATCTAAACTGTGCGCGGCCCTACAAAATTACAAATATCTATACTTTATTGTGGTCCGTGCAAATATAGCACAGCAATGAATTGCAAGTCTGTTCAAGCTCTAAGCCAAAACTGTTCGAATGACTTGTTTGGTCGTAGTCGGATGTTTTTGTTTTTTAACCGACTTCAAAAAAAAGGAGGCGTTTTTCAATTCGTCGGGACCTTTTTTTTTTGTGTACAGAGCCAGAGGGTCAAGCTACTAGTATTACTGGCTATTACCGATAATTGAATGCAAATCTTTAAACCAAGGACTATGATTTTCCCATAACCTCAATACTCATTATTATATTTAGGTAACTGTGTGATGATTGAAAACGTGTCTTATCACGCAACAAGTGCGCACGTTTTCTCTCATAACTCATATTAATAAATAATGAATATTGCTGCTTGGCCAGATATATTATCATGATAAAGAAATAAAACTAGTAAAAAAATATTGTAATATTAGTAAACAAAAATACCGACGGGGTTTTTTGGGATTATTAGTTTTTTTTTTTATTTCATGCTAATTATGGATACAGTCTTACCAACGGGGCTCTAATTTGTATTCTAACAAGGTCTCGTAAAGTGGTGATATCGAGAGTCGAACGCACTTCGATAGTTACAAATGATTGCCGATTTTTTAATCACAAATTCCAAATTTTTTTTTTTTAATTACGTACCGGTGTGGAAATGTATGAAGGGAAATTATTTCCCAACATAAATATTTTATTACTAATGATTCAAAAAGGTAAGCCATACTATATTTCTTGTTTAACAATATTGTATAGAGGCAATAAACATAAATTTAAAAAATACTAAAATAAAATTGTAATATTGAAATAGTAATAGGACGGAATATTTAAAACAATTCCGTCACTTTTATAATTTTTAAAAAATGAATAATAAATACATACAAATTATATACTTTTATCATATGCTCGAGCCGGGCGCCTGCCGTTCACTTCAAACGTAGGTTTTAAAATCGACAATCAATACATTCGTATTAAAATCGACGATTTGACAACATGATTGGCGCAGTGGCTAAGCGATTTGACTGCTGCGCTAAGGGTTGCGGGTTGTTTGTCTCGAGTCTGGGTGTTTGTGAAACGCTCCCACGATACGGGAGAAATTCCTAGTGTGGAGCGACGTTTTTTTAAATAATCAAAATCGGCAAAATCTAATATTCTGCACTTTTTACACGACTGTTCAAAAAAAGGAGTGTAATGTTTTTCCCAACACAAGTACAAATTTGTAACTTACTGGGACTGTCTCCAGTGTTGTATAAAAACAATGTTTGAGATGAAATAAAGATTTATTATTATTATTTATTAATGTTTTCAGGGTTCATGTATGTAATAATAATATCATAATATCTTGGGACAGCCCACACACGGTCATCTGATCCTAAACTAGGCAGAGCCTGTATTATGGCAACCAGACAACTGATAAACATACTTATATATTTCTAAATACATACATAATATAGATCCGTACTACGTAGAGTGCTCGGGGCCTATCTGGGCAACAGAGTGTTTGCCTCTGCCGACGAAGGTAGTGAAGGCAGGTGACGTGCGGTGTTCCACAGGGGTCAGTCCTCGGACCTCTCCTGTAGATCCTGCGACGTGCCACTCTCCCGGGAGTCAGCTTGGTATGTTATGCTGACGACACACTAGTGCTGGCCCGGGGGCGAAACCGAGATGCGTCTCTGCTCGCCACGGCCGGAGTGGCCCACGTCTTTATTCCACCGTAACTTCTGAATGCCTGAACCGATTATGATGTATGGAGTGCCGTTAGAATCCTTACACTATCGCGAGAATAAAAAAATTAAACAAATAAAAAAATATAATTAGAAAACACGACTGCCATGACAAAAAACGAATCGATTTCGATGTTTTATAGCCTTCCTCGATAAATGGGCTATCTAACACTGATAGAATTTTCCAAATCGGACCAGTAGTTCCTGAGATTAGCGAATTCAAGCAAGCAAACAAACAAATCCACCAGCTATATAATAATAGTATAGATATAATAATAATGATTTTAAAATGTTTGCTTTTTCTTCAGCCGCGAGAATCACTGTGAAATTGAACGTCGTAGAAGAAACAAGATGACGGCATATATTACGGAACTGTCGGATATGGTTCCAACATGTTCTGCGCTCGCGCGCAAACCCGACAAACTTACTATATTACGTATGGCAGTTGCTCACATGAAAGCCCTGAGAGGTAATTTTTACTATTATAATTATGTATACACCATATTAACTCCTTTTTCAATTATGTAATTAATAGTATCTTATTGTTAACAGTCTACATTCATAAATTTTACATTGCACGCATACATAGGCGAGGAACTATGTGACTTTTTAATATGAAAAATATTAGGTATGCATGGGAATACTCTTAGAAAATGCATTGTGATCAGAGTAAATGAGGCGAAAAAAGTGTGTCACAAATCCGAGGTCTCCTACTCCACTGGGATCAAGCGTTACTTTATGTACTTGGTAAAATTGAAATACTAGAATCGAAAAACTAAAGAATAATTAAACTCCATATTGTCAATGACATTTTAATTTTTCAGTGTCATATAGCGAAAGCTACTAACTACTTAATATGATATAATACATTATTACAGATTATTAGGCACTTATGAAATATGAATTCTAGAGATATATACTATGAAATTAAACCTCCGGAGAATAAACAAAACTCCTTTACTTGTGTTTTTTTATATACTATTTGTGAATTTTATAATCCCTTTTTTGTAGGCACTGGCAACACCTCAACAGACGGTACTTATAAACCATCTTTCTTGACTGATCAGGAACTTAAGCATCTTATACTTGAAGCAGCTGATGGATTTTTGTTTGTTGTAAGCTGCGACACAGGCCGAATTATTTACGTCAGTGATAGTATAGCCCCAGTACTAAACTACTCACAGGTAATACCAATAATATAATTTATACATGGTCAATTCAAATAAAAAATGCAAGTTATAAAAGAACACCAATGTCGAGTGAACCCTTCAGGTAATTTCGCTGCTATTTTTTTAATATTTTGTCATCACCTTTTTGAGCATGCAACAATACACAAAAGTTACAGGTATTAAAGTAAGATACTTCCTACGACTACAAATAAGAATGTTTGGTTTTGATCAAGACAATGACAGTACCTTTTAACTTTCATTAAATCCAATGTAAACTTTTAGGGTGAATGGTACTCATCGTGTTTATATGACCAAGTACACCCAGATGATGTTGAAAAAGTAAGAGAACAGTTAAGTACTCAAGAACCACAAAACACGGGTCGTATATTAGATCTTAAGACTGGAACTGTTAAAAAAGAAGGTCATCAATGTAAGTTACTTGTAAATTATTATTATTAAATATTCCCAAAAATAAAAATCTGATTTTATAACAATTTATTGCAAATTACAGCGTCAATGCGTCAAGTAATGGGCTCCCGTCGCGGTTTTATATGCCGTATGCGTGTTGGCGGCTCAGCAGAAGGGGCTCATCTTGGCAGATTGCGGGCTCGCAATTCGTTAGGTCCCTCACACGATGGTCATAACTACGCAGTAGTCCACTGTACAGGATACATAAAAAATTGGCCTCCTACAGGTAACAAATATGTATAACCCAGAAAATGTTTTTAAATATCTTATTTTTAGAATGTCGAATTCAGTCTTATTTGATTTTACATAATTATAAATTGAACGACATCGTGCTGCTTGCCAGGATAGCAAAAAATATAATAATATTCTATCGTTATCCTTGATATGATTTTAGCTATGCCCATGTCGGCGAGATTTTGAGTATTATTTTATTTAATGTTGTTTAAGACATAACTGGATTATCCTTATTTTATTTAAGGCATTTTACTAAACTGTATGAAAGATATTATAATTAATTTTGCCTTTTATAACATCTTCGAATTATATAAAAAATACAACTCTCTATTATGCACTCAATTGCACAATCCATAAATCCTAGTAGCTATGAGTTATTTTTCTTAGAAAAAATAAGAAACATAGTTATATAAGTATTTTGGGACATCAGACTTATTTTCAGGTATGCAGATGGATCGTCCTATACAAGACGAACTTGACACATCCCATTGTTGTCTAGTTGCAATTGGGAGATTACAGGTAACAGTTTTTCAAAATTTAGTGAACAGAGGACAACTACTAAATTTTGGTTGCTAAATTTGTTGCAATTCCATCACTTACTTAAAATCTTGAAAGAAATACGTCCAATTGCTTGTTACCCTGTATAATTATATTGTTTTGATAACTTTTTTCAAATACTGTAGTGTGAAACTAATAATAATATATATTTGCAGGTTACATCAACTCCAAACAATTCGGAAAATAGTTTGTGTAGTGGGGGTGTGGAATTCGTATCGCGACATTCAGTAGACGGTCGATTTACTTTTGCCGATCAACGCGCTACACAAGTAGTTGGGTACGCGCCTGCCGATCTATTAGGCAAGCTTTGTTACGAATTCTATCACCCTGAAGACCAACAGCATATGAAAGATAATTTTGATCAAGGTAGCATACAAGTCTTACATTTTAATAGAGTTTCTTAGTGTGTAACATTGTAGTATACCTACATTAACCGCATATTTTGTTTCAGTATTAAAATTGAAAGGTCAGATAATTTCGCTCATGTACCGGTTTCGCACTAAAAGTAGAGAATGGGTTTGGTTAAGAACTTCCGCATTCGCCTTTTTAAATCCATACAACGATGACGTAGAATACATCGTCTGTACTAACACGCTAGCCAAGTAAGTATTAACAACTTATATCCTTATTATTAATTTAGTCAACTTTTATTTAATAACGAAGTTTATTTTCTTACTAGTCGGTCGTTAGGGAGCACTACTGGTGAAGCGGCACCAGAAGAAAATTATGATTACCATTTACGTCACCGTGATGTCTATCAGGCACAGGCGCCTGCTCTTCATCAACAGCACCACGCACCACCAGGTAACCGAGACACTTGATCATTATAATAATAATCTATCTATCTATACTTATAATAAAACTGTAGAGAGGTCAATTCTGTACATTGAATATATATTCAAAATTATTATTGGAGGATAACTGGTGATCGATACTGATGCCAAATATGCAATTAGTAAATTTTTTGTCGGTCTGTCTGTCTGTCTGTCTGTCTGTATGTGCACGCATGGGTCAAAAACTACTGAAGGGATTTTAACCAAACTTGGTACGATTGTAGTCCATACGCCTGGGCAGGTTATAGGCTATATAACATAACGCTAAAACACATAGGAACTGAGCAGTAACGATAAATTTGAAGCAAGTCGGATGAAAATGCGCTTTCGAGCTCTTATCCTCGCATACGTCGATCATACACCAAAAGTATGTATTACAAAAATGATGGTCTCTAAAAGATCTACAAAAAAGTCCTCAATAGTATATATCTATCTTTTATAAATTAGCCACAATAACGTGTTTAATCGTTAGGCACTTCTTCAAGTGTATTAATAAAATATAAAAATATATTGTATTTCACATAGATATATCGTTATCAAACTCCAATATTCAAAAAGTACACTTTAATATCTATTTTTTTTTTTAAAGAAAGCAATCGGTATATAAGATATAGATGAAATAAAACTTCCAAATCTCGCCGCGCCAGTATGGGTACGGCTATACGGTTGATTTTAGTTTAACGCGCGACACGGCCATCCGCTGCATTTATAAAAAGGCGGGGGCATTCACGCGCCACCTTATTGTCCAGTTAAGCAGTAACAGCTCCCTCAGAGCAAACTGCGAGAGACATTTTCGAAAAAAAGAAAACGCGCCACCTTCGCTCACATTGTCACTGTTAATGCGAACAGACGTGGTTCTTATTGACTCTTTGGAATCTTCTTCTTATCGTATGGTTGATGAATAACCTGGTGTCAGAGTTTAAACCGCCTGTAGGACTTTACATGGCTTTACACACCGTTGAAACATCTCTCAGGTGTGCCGGTTTCCTCACGATGTTTTCCTTCACCGTTTTTAGCAACTGATAACTAATTTATAGTACGCACATGAATTCGAAAAGACATTGGTGCGTGCCGGGAGTTGAACTTGCGACATCTGACTTGACAGTCGTACTACTATGTAAAGATTGACATATATGTAAAGACAATTTACATGTACATATGTAAAGATTGACGTAACTTTTTTTTATGAACCGATTAAAATAAAACAAATACTAAATATTATGGGAAGCTGCCACAATACATCAATGAAAACTGCATTCAAATCGGTTCAGTCGTTTCTGAGAACGCACTAGCGTTCAAACGCACAGACAAACCGACAAACAGACAAAAATTTTAAAAACGATATTCTTGGCGTCGGTGACATAAATACAGAGAGTATAAATTGTTTTTCTTTTTTAAAATTGAATGTACAGACACGGGTCGTTTACGATTTTATTATATGTATAATTATAGATTTTTTCTCATTACCTCATAGACAATTGTAATTCTCGCAGCAAGTAACACATACGGTTCTCCGGAACTTATTTCTGTCAAAGTAATTTAACGACTTCTAGCTCAAAGGCATCCTTCAGCTATAACATCATTGAGGCGCACATTCTAGCAGCAAGATAGATTTTCTATCCTGTGTATAACGATTTCGGCTGAGTGTACAGCCTTATGCTTCGCCATGACCATCAACATCAACCATTGCCATTGTCTCACGCAGTCTTAAAGTAGCCTTTAATCTTACGAATACTTAGCTGCTTCTTACACGCACACACAATCGTACGACGCTTACTCTTAGGTCACGAGTTCTCTATAAATTTTGTTTGATACATTGGGATCTACACCAAACCTAGCGAAATTGTGGGAGTAGGTACAATATGTGCACCTCTGCCTACGCCTTCGCGGAATACAAGCGTGTCGTTGTCGTATGTTTTATAACAATATTTTTTATAAGAGTCAACTGCAATGATTCCCTATTTTAACTTAATTACGAATAAACCGACAAACAGACAAAATATCCAAAATAATAGAAATGGGTTGTATTGTATAGGTTTCTAAAACGTCGCCCCACACTAGGAATTTCTCCTGTATCGTGGGTGCGTTTCACAAACTTGAAATTTCACTTACACAAACACCCAGACTCGGGACAAACATCTACGGATCACACTTTTTTTGCGGGAATCGAACCCACAACCAATCGCTTAGCCACTGCGCCAATCAGGTCGTCACGGTTGTCTTTTATCCTTGGCATTTTTTTTCTACAGTAGTTTCAATGTACAGGAACCCTGAAACACACAAAACGGATTTATTTATGTTCTCTTCTTCAGTTATATATTATTTTCAATAGACTTTCTGTAACTTCCGTAATTACCGTTCAATTTTTGCGGTTTTTTTTTAATACCGGAAAGTATTCTTAGTTAAATAAGTGGTTTAAAGATTTTTAACCTACTTAAAACAGCCTGCCTGGTAGGTATTTTTTTCTGTTAAAAGTTCAATTTACTACTGGTGTTTTATCCGAAATACACGCGGACGAAGTCGCGGGCAACAGCTATACATGTAATAAAATAGTACGGCATGGCGTAAAAACTACTAAATCGAATTCGCTCAAACTTAGCTAATATATTGAAAACAATTTAAAAATACTTTTGCTGTTTCCGAATTTCCACGCGGACGGAGTCGCGGGCACATCTAGTAATAATAATAAAACTTTATTTTCAGATATAACATCCATAGTATGCAAAGAGAAAAACAGGAATAAAATATTAAATAAACAATCAACTTAATTCTATTTAACATAATTGAATGACGCTCTATGAGTCGTCATCCAGTGCCACATGATAGGGCTATCAACCCTACTGGCCACAATTGCGACAAAACTGTTGGAGCTGTCGCGCACTCGCCGCATCAGGGACGCTATACGAGAACGCATTAGCGAATAAAAATCTGGTATACCTGCCTCGGCAATCATCCCTGAGGCACTGCAAAAGCGCGGCAGCCCCATCATTACCCTGTACGCATTATTGTATTGGACTCGCAGAGCACTGTACGAGCTCTGTGCATATCTGACCCACACGTGTACAGCGACTGACAATAAGACCGGAATAAGGTCCTCTTAACATCCGCCGTACACCGCGCAAACCTACGGGCCAGCATATTACACCTAACTGTCAATGCCCTGCGTTCCCTTTCAATATCTGCGTCGTCTGATAAATTATCGGTGACCCAATGGCCCAGGTACTTAAAGCGAGTGACTCTGGACAGTGCGACGCCGGCTAGCGTAACGGGTGGTACTTTGTCATATGTCTTATTACCGGCTTTGAAAACCATCAGTTCACTTTTGATGGCATTGTACCTGAGACCATGGGCAACCGCATAATCCTCACAGATACGGATGAGCCTTCTCATAGCACTGATCGATGGGCTCAGCAGCACCATATCGTCCGCATAGCTTATGTTGTTCACGCAATGACCGTCAATTGAACATCCAATATTGGCACTGCTGAGCTCACAGATCAGTCTGTTGACATACAAGTTGAACAGCTTGGGTGAGCTCAAGCCCCCTTGCCTCACCCCGCATTCCAACCTGTATGCATCCGATAGGACTCCCCTCCATCGAACATAATTGTACTGATTCCTGTACCAGTACTTCAAAACACTAATTAATTCCTTTGGAAGGTTAGTGTCCTCCGATAGTTTCCTCCACAAACAATCATAGGAAACTAGGTCAAAAGCCTTGGAGAGGTCAAGGAAACAAGCGTAAACAGGTGTGTTTCTACTTGCGTAGTATTGGACAGTATGTTTGAGACAGAGGATGGCTGATTCAGTAGATAGATGAGGCCTAAACCCAAATTGGGCGTCATGCAGTGTTAGATGTTTATCCAACTGTTTATCAATCATACTGTCCAATACCTTGGCAATAATAGTAGCTAAGGAAATAGGTCTGTAATTGTCCTTGGCACTCGCATCTCCAGTTTTGTTCTTAATTATTGGAACTACAATAGTTTTCATAAGGTCCACTGGTAGATACGAGTGACTTGTACAAATACTAAACAGCATAGCTAATACTCTCGCTATGTGCTTACCCGCATATCTTAGATGTTCCACACTTAAGTTATCATGCCCTGGTGACTTACCCCTCTTTAAAGACCGAACAACATTAGCCACTTCATTAGCCGTAAACCTGATAAGCTGGCTCCCCGACCCCTCCAAGACTTCCAGCTCATCTGAAGACGGGCCCAACGGAGACTCGACCTTAAAAGATGTCATAAACAGGCTGGCTATGGCACTGGGCTCACTGACCCCTTCTACACTAGCAGGCAGACTCGTCTTTGGGTTTAAGCTATTTGTGGTCTTCCAGAAGCTACAAATTTTTTTAATTTCGTGTTGACTTGCAAGAACATTCATTTTAATTTGATCTCTATTATTTTGAACCCATTTTAATCATTTTATCATATAATAAACCAGCTGTCGGTCGACCACATAGGGTCCAATTTTGAAAATCAAGCCGAGCCTGTTTGTGAATTTCGTGAACATACTTATTCCATCCTGGTTTATGACACCTTCTACGCCGAATTCCCACATTATGACTAACTCTAGCTGCCTCACAGAGTATCTCTACTATGTCCTTATACAACTTATCAATAACGTTACGGTGTTCAATATCATTACATGCACTATTACTACAATTTGTAAATTCAATAGAAAAGTCTACGTTTCTAAGATGTATATTACAGTATTTTGTGTATTGGTCTATTTGTTGTAAGTCTCTGGTTCCCCACACGACTTTGTTTATTTTTGGTAACTCAGTAGTTATTTTTGGCCTTAATATATCTAGATAACATTTAATTATTACAGGTAAATGGTCAGACCATGAAACATCATACAGTACATTTATGTCTAAAATAGATTTCCACGCTGCATCAGTCACTACACAATGATCTAACCAACTAGTTGTACCATGTGCGTCACTAACATACGTATACGTATCTGAATCATGCCCAAGTAAAGTTAGATCAGCGCACCGCCACTGCATTTCACTTGAGAAACTTAAAAGTTCTTTACCGAAAAGTTCATTTGGTTGTGCGTTAAAGTCCCCTAATATAAAAGCCGCATCCACACCACTACTATCAATAATTGCATTGATTTCACTTAAACAGTTCAGAAATTCGACAAGATTATCCGTTGAGTCGGTAGGCATATAAACTGAGAAAACTACAAAAGATTTAGTTCCTACGCTTATTTTAATAGCAATAAGACGCACACTCTCACATTGTATTAGGGACACATTATCGTAGGCGCTTTTACGCCACAGTACTGCTACGCCACCGTAGGGTCTACCGCGTAGTATGCCAGCTGATGTGTCCACCGCTGACTTCCCCACGTATCCAAAATCGGAGTCGATGGTACCCAGGAACGGTATATCGTGAGGTAGCAGCCATGTCTCTTGCAACGCAATTATGTCAGATGTTTGGCACAGTAATTTAACATAGTCCACTGACCTCGTAATTGACTTACAGTTGTAAGTTACAAATGTACTTATTTTTGTATTTTTGTTATTATTTTTGTAATCGATTATTGTTATTTATATTGAAATTCTTATTAGATTTCTTTTTAAAATCTACATACTTGCGAAATGTAACACCTTCCGGCCATAAATTATCATCTAGAAACACTGATAACTTACTTTTAGGCACTAAAATTTTATAAGCATTGTAACTTCTTTCTATTTTCATATTAACTTTTTCTACATCAACTTTTGTCTGTGTCTTTCCTATTATGTACGAGCATATGTCGTCTTCGGACACACTTTTATCAACGTTGTTGACAAATAAAGAAATTTTCGAGTCCGCGGCCTTAAACTTCTCCATACAATCAATATTAGCTCGACCTCTAAATCCTATAAACTTATCCTTAAAACTTTTCTTTCTTTGAACTAAAGTCCAGTCATCCTCTTCATCACTTTTTATTATGTTTTCTTGTACTATGTCAGCGAATGTTTTTAGTTTTTGAAATCCGGCGTCAGACGACACGACTTGCGACTTCTGTCTCTTTTTCTCATTGCACTCATCATATCTGCTAAGTAGCTCACACAAATCAGTTGATTTTAAATTCGCGTGCGAAACCGCGGTGCCGGCCTCCACGCGCAGTGTTGACGCGCTGGCATCGACGAAATGATCGAGCGAGAAATCAATACCCATATTCGCCTCGCACGAGAGAGATGGAGCTATGACGACAGTGGCAGCGGCATCGATATCACATTGAGGAAGGTCGAGCGCCTTACCGGCTACACAAATATTGTTATTTGTGCATGATTTGGAACATAAACTCTTGTTGTTGATAGTGTTTTTACAATAATCTAAATCATTTTTTATTAATATTATATCGTCCTTAGTAGCATATGTTTCTTTGACCAGATGAAGTTCTTTTTGAATGACAAGAATATCTTTTAATAAGCGGGTGGCGTCTAAATGATCAAAAGTGACGGGTGGGAGTTTTTGTAATTCTCTCGCCACAAAAATCGGTACCATTTCAGGATCTACTTCTTTTAGTAATGTTATTATATCAAATAGATCACGTTCTGATTTGCCGTTCCCTCTTCTATTGACTTTTCGTTTTGAAGACGGCGCCGATTCAAACAACAATTTCTTCGCGCTGCAGACTTCTTTCTTCTGACGTAAAAGAAGTTGTACATATACGCACTAGACTTTCTTCATCCATCACATCCATTTTGTTTTGCACAAAAGCGAGTATCTCGCTTATCACAACATTACAGGTATTACATTTAACCGTGTTTGAAGTCATTATTATTCCGTAAAACAATGACTCACGCACGATGCACTTGCATTTCCGCGTCAACTCGATAGCACGGTTACGCGCGAACTGTTTATTATGTTAATATATTTCAACATAATAGCAGAGTGTAGACACTGTATACGATGTACACGATACGAGTAGGTCATCGCGTATGATCTTGAGGAAAAGCCAACATCATAATTTCATCATCAGCCGGAAGACGTCCACTGTTGAACAAAGACCTCCCCCTTTTAGAAGGGGGGGGGGGCTGCCCTAATGCCCCACGCTTGGCAAGCGGCTTGGGGATCGCAGTGTTGGTGGTGAAGTTACAGAAGACGCCGCTGCCCATCTTCTAGGTTTTTCCTTAGTCGCCTCTTACGACACCCACGGGAGGAAAGGGGGTGGTCAATTCTGGGCCGGATACCACACGGCATAGCTGCATAGCACACGGATAAGCCGACATCGTCTAGACAATTGTCGCGGCGCCTACTAAAGTAAGGGTTGTCACGCGTTAAAGGAAGGTATTTTTTTTTTTAGCATGGAAGTATCATGCTTGTTAAATTAATTTCCTATTATTATTACATCTAGAAAATCTATTATTAGCATAATTTAGTTATTATTTAGTTTAGGAATTTGTATATTGTTAGAATCTGTATAACGCTGCTTCGATGCCTGTTCAAATCTGCGACCAAAAGTCAAAGCCGATCCCATTGCGCCGAGGGGTACGACAGGGGGATGTAATATCCCCGAAACTCTTCACCAACGCATTGGAGGACGTCTTCAAGACACTGGACTAGCCTGGTCAGGGCATTAATATAAACGGCGAGCATATCTAACATTTGCGTTTTGCCGATGACATCGTTGTAATGGCAGAGTCGCTGGAACAACTGGGCGAAATGCTGTTTAGCCTAAACGGGGCTTCACGACGTGTTGGTCTCGGCATGAATCTAGCCAAAACCAAGGTCATGTTTAACATGCATGTCGTACCGAGACCGAAAATTGCTGAAGGGACGGCTCTTGAAATTGTGCAGGAGTATACCTACCTAGGACAAACTATCCAGCTGTGTAGACACAACTTCGAGAAGGAAACCGACCGAAGGATCCGTTTGGACTGGGCAGCATTTGGTAAACTACGTCGAGTCTTCTCGTCGCCTATACCGCAGAGTTAGAAGACAACAGTCATCAACCAGCACGTCGTGCCTGTCATGACCTACGGTGCCGAAACGTAAACACTTACAGTAAGGCTAGTCCACAAACTAAAAGTCGCTCAGCGAGCTATGGAGCGGGCTATGCTCGGAGTTTCTTTGAAGGATAAGATCAGAAATGACATTATCCGTAGGAAAACAGGAGTGACCGACATAGCCTGCAGAGTCAGTAAGCTGAAGTGGCAATGGGTCGTTCATGTCTGAGCAGTCGAGTCCTTGAGTGGAGACCGCGAACCGGCAAATGTAGTGTAGGATGCCCCCCAGCCCGATGGACCGACAACCTGATAAAGGTAGCTGGGTCAGACTGGATGCGGAAGGCCAATGAGCGGGGGTTATGGCGCAACTTGGGAGAGGCCTATGTCTAGCAGTGGACCGCGATAGGCTGAGAGATGATGATTAGAAAAATTAAGGAAAATCGGTCCTCAGTTGCACACGCATACAACGCATTATCGAAAAATCTGGCATAAGATCAAATCAAATCATAACTAACATCATTAAATATTCTTTACCTACATCTTACAATAAATGTAAATTAAATAAAATGAATCCCTGACAAAACAGTTCCCTGAAAAATAGAAAATAATTGTATACAAATTGGTCCACCCGATTGGATACTATGCCTTCGATACACAGTCAGAAAAATACGTTAAACTTCTAAGAACCCTCTCTAAAAACAATGGATTTTAAGATCGATGTAGCATAGCGTCCATTACGAAGATGTTTTAATATGACATATTTTACAAATATTTCTAACTTAAATCTATTACACATTAAAAACAATAAATACAAATATAAACGATTATAAATCATTATAATATTCATCCCTATCGATATTGCAAATAAATGAAAAAAAAGTAATTACAAAGACATTAAGAATAAATATATAATTAATCGAGCGCGTAAGCTCTGCCGGATAGCTTATAAATGTCTAACATTGTTATATATGGCCGTTTGGGAAATACCCGCTAACCCTCGGGGTGCGAGGGTGCCTAGACACTTCTGTGGAGCAACTGTATGACTAAACTGTGATTAAGTTAAGAGCCATTTTTCATTTTTACGCAGTTTTCTAAGATTTAGAAATTCTATCATTTGCATTCACAAATTTAAATGATAAAAACACAGTAAGCATTAGGCATATATTTTTATTGAAACTTACGGTGCCACATTTTCGATTAATAACACTTTTAATTGATGAAAAAGATAAAACTGAAACCTATTTTCACGGTTTATACTGTAATTTTGACGCGATTTTTTGGTTTGAATAAAGGTATATTTTAATTTTAAAATCATGTCATAATAAACTATGCTCTTTAAGAAATCTAATAATGAAGAGATTTTTAAAATTCTTTTATTTAATTAAAAATTATATCTTTTACAATATCACTCCAAATCACAATAAATTACGATGCACAAACGTTGAAAGATCAGTCGGGCCCGAGCGCCCAAAGAGTTGGGATCTGTGTCACTTTTTTCTCATTTTAAATTACGAAAATTCGTATTGCAAACGCATGTTTATACTACGACCACAACGTTTTCATTTTCTATATATTATTTTCATTCGGTTTTGTTTCTTATCAAGTAAAATATATTATTTTATTAGTTTAAGATATTTTATTTATCAATTTAGATTCAAGCTTAGCATGGGCAACATGCTAAAATGGCACCAAAAGTCATATTTTATTAGATTAATATTCAGCTACTTTAATCTTGACTTTACTATTTTTGTCTGCGACTTGGTACACTTGGATTTTTTCTACGCATGAAAAGTAGCTTGTAGCCTTTATTATGTTAATCTGGGTTATAAACTATATATGTGCAATTTTTTTTTCTATATCCTTTTAACGGTTTTTGCGTAATTGAGTAATAATCCTCCAAAAATACAATCTAATACATTTATTATAAAAATAAATTTTACAAAACATGATATATTTATATTTGGTGAATATATTATTAATGTAGAAATTATAATTTGTCTAAATAAATTAGTAATGAAACAAAAATATTTTCATAAATCTCGAATAAAAAACATTGTCGTAACGATCAAGATTTTTATGTCCGTCTCAAAACTCGCGCTATTCTGTTTGCATTGTTTTTGTGTGGGTGTGCTACGCACACATGACAAATTTGACAGAATTCGAACGTCAAAATTTTGTGAAATGGCTCTAACCTTTTATATTGTCGATACAGTCCCGAAGAGTTCGTTATGAATATGTTTCTTAATTAAACTACAACACAGGAATTAACGCGAAAAACAAGTTATTGTCGTTTCGACCGAGTTGCATCGGCCGTGATCACAGTGGTCAGTCTGCTTGTGATCACGGCCGATGCAACACGAAAAATCTAAAACTTATGTTTCGCGTTAATTCCCTTGTTGTAGTTTAATTGTCATCATGCAACGCGATAGTTTGAAAGTTAGTCATTTGTTTCACATATGGATTTAATAAAAAAATCCTCAAGTACCAGACCAAATCATTCTAATAAATAAAGTACAGTTTATACAGATATTTTTATTGTATTTGATGAGATAATGGTTTGTTTTTTTTACAAACACAATAGTAATGGTGTGGGTATAGACTTAAGTTACCTTATAAGTTTAATTTAGGTCTCTACTCCGTACTGTGTTTTTAATCACACCTTTCCAGTGTAATAGATCGGCAGTTTACTTTAATTTTCATCGTATTAATATAGTAATAAGTAACCTGGGAGCGTTATACATGTATATAGGACTGACATGTGCAGGCGGTGGCGCCGGCGGCGGCGGGGTGGGCGCGCGCTCGCCGGGCGAGGCGGGCGTGGCAGCGCCGGCGCCCGCGCCGGCCTACGCGCCGCACTACGCGCCCGAGTACTCGCCGCACCGCCCCACCAACACGCCACCGCATACCACTTGGACCACTCTGCGCACTGTGAGTCAGCTGCATACTGCCAGCTCATTCTTACCTACGCTACATTCTGAATTCGACGTACTTGCACAATGTTTCATCGTTATTCTTTTACACAAAATATATCAATGTGATACTAGAGCCCTGTCCAAGTGTCCATGTATGCATGTATACTATATTACGAATGTGACGTCCGGCAGAGCGGCGGCGGCAGCGGCGAGAGCTACGCGTACAGCGGCGAGGCAGCGGGCGGCGCGGCGGGGGGCGCGGCGGACGGCAGCCCGGCGCGCTCCCCGCCCGCGCCCGCCTACCTGCCGCCCGCCGCGCACTACCACCACAACCACCATCCGCACCCGACACACGGTAACATACATACTACATACACAGTCTCATTTCAAATATTATTATTCTCTTCATTTATTGTGGCTTATAGAATTTTTATATCATGTTAAAGTATCTCAGGCAGACTATCCGCCGGAGTCCGCCACTATTGAGCTTCAGTCTGCCTCATTGGTGTAGTAGTCGCTAAGCGCAACTGCTGAGTATGAGGTCCTGGATTCACTTCCGGGTCGAGAAAAGTGGTTTTTAAAGGCAATCGGTTCGACAACTACATAGGTACCTATAACATAACTGGCAAAATTTGGGTGTTCTTTTCATGTCACCTCGTTATACCCTTACGAGAAAAAAAGGCGTAATGCTATTGAGATCCAAAAAGCCGGTAGGTATTCAGCAGCGCCATGTGTTGCAGGCATGTGGTCGTGGCAGGGAGGCGCGGGCGGCGCGGCCGGGGCGGGCGGCGCGGAGGGCGCGCACGCTCCGCACGAGCTCTCCGATATGTTACAGATTTTGGACCAAAGCGGGACTGCCACTTTCGAAGACCTAAACATTAACATGTTTAATTCGAATTTTGAGTAATAATCCCTAATTAATGTACAGTCAAGACTAATATTAATACAATTAAGGCCTCCAAACCAATACCATCTAGGCTTAAAAAATTGCACATAAAGATCCCCGTGTTTAGGTTTTAGTTATATACACAAGTTGTTTTTTCATATTACTCATTTATTTATAACATTGTATTTTATTTTAATCATTACGACATAAATATAGCAAACCATGGTTTATCATTGTATTATAATTGACTTGACTTCTAACTATAAGAAATCAATTTAAACCTACTTCTAATATTTGCCGTACCGAAATAAAGCTTTGTACACAGTAGTTTGAATGGAAACATGGTGGATTGTATTATAGGAGCTAAAATGATTTTAAAATAAAATCAGTTAAAAAACTGTAATCGCATATGAAGTTATTATTCAAAAATTTAATCAAGTTATTATTTAAAATATTAACTTACATGTTATATTTTAAAATACATAATATTATTATATAAAAAACAAAATAGTATGTTAAAAATAATTGCCGACCGGCATCGGGAATAGGATCCTAGCTGCCGGTGGTTTTAGGACTCCAGAGGGATGAATCTCCTCATCCTATTGTAAAAACTGATTGTACTTTTTTTGTAGGTAAATGTGGCTCATACCGATGCGAAGAAGAAGTAATATCCAGAACTGATGTCGTTTTGACTGTGTAATAGATGTAAAAAATACGGATATTTATGTTGTTGAACTTTTCTGAATATACTTTAGTCTTGACTGTACCTCATTTGAACGTTGAAAGAGAATAATCCTTGATGTGAAATTGATTTTAATTTGTAATATAAAATCATGAATGATTTAAATAAACTGCTGTTTGTTCCAACTGTAAAACTTAATATTTCGATTGGGGAGTCTTTGTAGATTCGGAAGGAGTTGTTTCGAAACAATCATATTGATGAAGTGACCTATCGTTACGAGTGAACTATCGTATTGATATATGAGTGAACATCATAGTTTCTGTAAAATCATTAACTAAATAATAATTATATTCTTGTCGGCATAATGATTATAATGATCACAAAAGATGTTATTTTGAGATTCTATCTATAATACTGTAAAGTATTACCTATAATCAATTTCGTTTCTACTACCACTAATCGAAATATTAGAATTCATGCAGATTAAAGTTAATTCTGCATTTTTTTAATAATTTTCATATTTTTTTACCATAGAACTTATTGTTGTTTTAAAGTGTTATTTGGCAGCTACATAGGTACTTAAAGAGTTAACTTGTTGCAAGTTGGAAAAGTCACTTTTTTGTAGTAGGTAATTTATTGATATTTTAATGGTTATTACGAAAAAGTGATGTTGCCCACCAAGTAAACCCTTCTAACATGTATACACTATAAATAGTTTAAAACTAACAGTTTTCTATGCAGAGTTAGCTCTACTGGCACTTGTTATACTTTGCGAAAGTTGTGAATTATACGTTTTTTAAATAGCTGAGGAATGGTTACCGTGATTTCCGTTCTACTGGTGCAACTAGCAAAATTTTGTTTACAAAAACTGTTTTGTAATAAGAGTAATATTAAAGATCTTTTAAGTTATGAATAAGACTCACTTAGGATATATTTTATGTTATATTTTAAGGAACTATTTTAATGCTTTGTAAGTAAGTATTGTAATCACCATTCCACTTCTGTGTTGCTAGGCATTTAGAAAATCAAATTTATTGCTACTTGTTGAAGGCGAAATAGACAGTTTTACTTTTGAATAAATAGACAAAATACTCAATATATATTTATTCTAATAACACGCTATAAAAAAATCGATACAGTAAACGCTACGAAACCAAAGACTTACATGCATTGTTAATGTGAAGCCTGTGGTTGCAATCTACTTTTTGTCACAGCGGTTTTGCTAGTACTACCCTTGGGTTTTGGGCATGCAACAACCGGACTTAAAGATATTAAGATTGATCATATGGCTTTAGACAAAACAGCAGGTGGGCTCTGTTGGTAACTAAATCAGATTATTTCTAACCTGGCTATATTTCAGATATCAAATATCAGCATTTATAAACCATTAATTGCGATAGCAGTGTCATGAATTATTTTGAAAGGTATATTAAAGCTACACTGAATGTACATGGTGAAATGTCTGCACTGAATTTTTATCATAATGCAAATAGCTTATTTACGGTTTTACCCTTGGTAAATTCATTTTGAATTGGTAGATATATCATTATCTACTTTATGTATGGTATTATAATATTGTAAACAATTATTGCTTTGTATTCTGATATTTGATTCCATACTAAATAAACATTATTTTAATTTAAAAATATTAAGTTCTAAGTAAGTCTCTAATTTTAGAATGGATTAAGTATATTTTTATGTGAGTAAAGCATTTACGAGTTCTTATCATCGTAAATAAAATTTTATTAATTTTTAATTGGTTGAATAGGGTTACCTAAATTTTGTAAAATGAATTTTTCATTAAATATTATCAATATGAACATGAGGGTTTTTGTTTGTCATCCATTAATATTACTATAATCAATACCAGAAACAGATATTCGGTAACTATCCGGCTCAATTTTTAAATCCGGATACTGGTTACTATAAAAGTATATAGCTCGATAACAGGTTTCAAAAAAATTCGACCTTTAGAGACGCTTTATTTAACAAAGATATCATCAATTTTTAATTACAGAACAAAGTTTAATACTCCAAATATTTCCATAAAGGCGACCTATGTACTCTTTAACGATGCGGTTTTTTTTTTTAATAAATTTTCCGGCGATGGTCATATCTTAGATATGTTTTATCAAAATCGGTTCAGCCATTTACAAAATATGGGGGGTGAAAGTGGGGATGATAAATCGAATATTTTTATATATATCGAAGTGGGGTATCAAATGAAAGGGCATGATGTGTACATTATAAGAAATTAAGTTATATCAAAATCAGTACAGCCATTTACAAGATATGGGGGGTGAATGTGGGGATGACCAATCGAATATTTTCATATATACCCAAGTGGGGTATCAAATGAAAGGACATAATGTGTACATTAGAAAAAAATAAGTTATATCAAAATCGGTTCAGCCATTTACAAGGTATAGGGGTAAAAGTAAGCATTAACAATCGAATATTTTCAAATATACCCAAGTGGGATATCATATAAAAGGTCATGATGTGTATATTACAAAAACAAGACTAAATTTTAAGTTTAAAAATTGTAAATTAAAATAAAATTTTAAAAAACCCCTACGCAAAAAGGAAAAGCGGTCATTTAAAAAGTTAAAAATAACACGTATCATTGAGCCATCAAATCCGATCCGAGTAACACCTATTTAAGAAAATGTCGCGGCGGGGTACCGCTACGTGTTTAGAGCAATAACTTACCAATTCAACACCCAGATTTGCAATAAAAATTTGATGATTCGAAGCAATTGCTAGTAACTCTATAGATAGTGCTTAAACTGAGGGTCTG
The DNA here is from genome assembly GCA_905340225.1 of Abrostola tripartita. NCBI lineage: Eukaryota > Metazoa > Arthropoda > Insecta > Lepidoptera > Noctuidae > Abrostola > Abrostola tripartita. The sequence goes on along the minus strand of HG996487.1, from coordinate 8,045,376 downwards.
ACTTACATAAGCGGTACCCCGCCGCGACATTGTCTTAAATAGGTGTTACTCGGAATGGGGACGCGTTGGGGTATTTTTAAATTTTCATTTTATTTTATTATGCAACATGTTATGTCAACACCCTTGCGCCATCTCATGGTTCCAGCTTAGCGGTTTGCTCTGGCGCTGCTACTGAAGCTGCGGAGACTCCTAAGTGGCGAAAATATATTAACCTACTTAATTGGGAAATTAACAACAACTAAATTCTAAATTTAATGTTTAGTTTTTGGATAATGGAACTCTGGAAGGCGACGTAAACACTGTTATTGAAGATTTTAAAAGAGAAATTTAGGTCTATTGGTTTAGATTTAAATTATTTGTTTTTAAAGTAGGTAGTGTATGAAAATGTAATATAATGTTATTTCAATGAACTGTTTTTAAATGCTTAAAATACAGCAACACTATTTTTAACCGACTTAAAAAAAGGAGGAGGTTCTCAATTCGTCGGGTTCTTTTTTTTATGTACATAATTATGTTCCCTTATAACTCAGTCATTTATGAACCGATTTGTTTTTTTTTTCTTATGATATTTTACTTTCCGATTGGTCTAGAAATTTTTTCATTACCTGATGATGAACTTCGAAGATATGGAACGGAACTCCTCATAGGATGACAGCAAAACGCCCGTAACTTGATGATATGATAATGATATTGCTTAAGTAGTAGTCGATAACTGATCACTAACAAGGTCTTCCATGTTGTTGTTAGTGGTTAGTTATCGACTACTACTCCCACGAGGGAGCGGGGCTGCGTAGACCCCCCCCCCCCCTCCTATCACTATCTTGGATTACTTATACATATATCGTGTGTGTGTTTAAAAGGGCTTTTTGTTTTGTGTGTGAAAGGATTTTAAATACTAGTCTCACAAAGTCTGGGGCAGATGAATTCTAGACCCCACTAAAAATCGTGTTTTTTTTTTTTAAACCCTCAAAAAACTCAAAACTGGAAATTAATATTTTATCACATCATTTTACATAAGCGAAGTGGAAATTGGTGCCAAATCCCAACATCCATTATGCGATTCAGAAAAAAGTACTTAAGATAATGCTGTCAGTGCTTAGTTCATAGTTTCAAACTTAGGCTAAAACTATTAACTAAGCGAACGCGTAGGATTTGGCGCCGACTTCCACTTCGCTTAATATGTAAAGTGAGGTGATATAAAAAAAAAAAACATTAAAACCTCCTTCAAAAAACTCAAAAGTGAAATAGTAGATTATGCACCGAGGGGCTAAAGTTGTGTCTTATGTCACGGGCGCCATAATGAATCTCGAGCGCAATGAAGGATTCAGGATTTAACTCCCTCGCTGCGCTCGGGAGTTAAGAGTTTAACTCACGAGCGAAGCGAGGGAGTTAATACAAGAATCCTGAATGCAGCGAGGGATTCAAGCTAGCCCAAGGCAAAGACACCTTTAGCCCAGAGGAGGATACTCTACTTTTTACACCTATTGTGAGAAAATAATAGTATGAAGAAACAGTCGTAATGATTTTGTAGGAAATCGAGAATATCATCAACGCGTAGTAAGGGTATCGAGAATAGCTTTCCTCTTTCTGGCACCAAAGGGTGTTTGTTAGTACTATACTGCCAATTTAGCTAAGCATGTAAGATTCCAAATTCATATCACATTATTGACCAGCGGGTCATAATGAAATACAGTACAACATTATTGACCGGCTGTGCCCCCGGCCACTAATGACTCACTTTAGGTGGTTGCTTGACTTATAATTTGACATTTTCGAGCAGGTGGTGTAAAAATAATATTTTATCCAGTGATGTGTCATAAATATAACACATCACTGATTTCATCACATCATTTCACGATTTTTAGAGGTGTCTAGAATTCATCCGCCCCAGACTTTTGTGAGACTAGTATTTGAAATGCTTTCACTCACAAAACAAAAAGTCCTTTTAAACGATACCTCACACGATATATTGAATCCAGGAAAGTGATAGGAGGGAGGTCGGCGCACCCCCACTCCCTCGTGGGAGTAGTAGTCGATAAGTTAGTAACCACTAACATCAACAAGGAAGACCTTGGTAGTGGTCAGTTATCGACTACTACTTAAGCAATATCATCATCATATCATTAAGATACGGGCGTTTTGCTGTGATCCTATGAGGAGTTCCGTTTCATATCTTCAAAGTTCATCATCAGGTTATGACAAAATTTCTAGGGGACCAATCGGAAAGTAAAGCCATGAAAAAAATATTTTCAAATCGGTTCATAAATGATTGAGATTTATGGAAACATACATAAAAAAAAATGATCCCGACGAATTGAGAACCTCCTCCTTTTATTTAAGTCGGTTAAAAATATTATTTTTCACTTTTGAGTTTTTGAAGGTTTTTTTTTTATCTTAATTACATGGTCAGACAAAGGAATATATATGGACCGGTTACACCTACAAAAAACGGGTGCCTGCCTACTGTCGCATATGTCGCAAAACATGGCAAAAATCATAAGGGATGCTCCAGATAGAATAGTCAAAGGATATCGATTTTTTTTTTTAAACGATTTTATGTTATGAATTAACTATTAAAAAGGATGTTCCATGTTAGTTTACATATTTTTAGGGATCCGTACCTGTAAAAAATGTAACTTCTAAGTCAACGAAATCAAAAGATACTTCTACACTAGAGAATTTCAGCAAAATGAAACAAGTTGAAATAGTTATTTATTATAATTAATCCAGTTTTTTTGCGGAGCTTGTTACGAAGTTAAAGCCAAACAGGTCGACCGCATTTTATTTACTACTATCAGTATCTATCAGGTTTAATGTTAGCTTATCACGGCTGGTCTGCGAATAGGCGCGCACGTGAAACGCGTCTGATGGCAGTCTCCCTACCTAAAATATTCATATTTAGCCAAATTTGGTTAGACTGGAGAGCGACAAAAGTAAGTTGTGACAAGGGCTCGGACGACTTTGTATAGTTAGGTATTATACCGACTAGGTTTAATCATTGCCCTTATATTTAAACAAGTACTTAAGTTGTAGTGGTAGTAGAAAAAAACGGCAAAATATGTTATCATTTAATAAACAAAACAACTTTAATCATTATTCATAGAAATTAATAATGTTAGGATAACAAAACTTTGGTGCGACACTTTATCGTTTATTTTCTTTCCATGGTACCTGAACCTTAAATCTATATAACACTTCTAATGAGCAATAATCGGTGATTTATATTATGTTCGACATTATTTTCAGGATAAAATAGATATCAGTGTTATCAAATTCAATGAGAAAGTGTAATTATGTAGGTATAAATAATAATGCTCTAAGACGTTTGTTGTAATTAAAGAGGCCTGATATTATTTTCTGAATTTTATAAATTAATTATGCCTCTTGATTAAAAATAAAATTAGTACCTATTATGCATATAATAGGTACTAATTTTATTTTGCCGAAAGCTTACGACTTCATAAGACAAGCATTTGTCTTATGAAGTCGTAAGCTTTCGGCAAGAGAAAGTGCAATTTCAAGGCAAACTTCCGAATTTCTTCTGAATATGTTTGTAATGTTTTGGTCTTAGCGATTTGCCTCCTCAAGCAACAGAGATTGTTCATTATTAATTCTATTTTTTTCTTCAATTCGTCAATAACGATTTTAATAAAGCGGTGTTTTCTTTGCTCTGCGCCAAAAATAAAAATTGTTTAATAAATTAATCAAGTTTAGGCATAATCGTAGAGTTAATTAGGGTAGACTATTTCAAACTAGATTAAAACCAACATGAATTCAAACTAGATTAGTGTGTATAAATTGATAAAGGAAATTTGAAAATTATGGACCGAGCGGGATTTGAACTCCTCTGGGAAATGGGCGTGACTTCATGTATGTATGTAAATTATATTAATCGATAATATCGATAAAAGCAAAGTGGCACTCGCGTCACTATTCTTTGTTTACATATTAGCATGTCAACAAACAGTACTAGCAGAACCGAAGAAACCGAATTTCAAGCTAAACGTAACTAATATTACTTAATTACCAGTGTATATGAGTATATAGTGATAAATATAATTAGTCATTTGTAATTATTTTACCAAATAATTCATGAAAACGAACACTAACCTGTAAAATAATATTAGAGGCCGATTTTCGTTCTTACGAGAGCTACACTGTATTTTACTACACTGAGGGATTTTGAAATTCAAGCCCAGACTTCAAAAAGGAGCTTAGATTCAGCTTTTAGTCTTCAAATTTAATAAAAATCGCAAAAAAGATACGATAACGCAATTACTTGACAACCAATATACCACAAATCGTTCAGAAAACAAGGCGGAATCGGCACCCCACATTATCGTGACGTCACCGCTCTACTTTTACCAGAAAAGCAAAAACAATCTACATGTCATTTCGCTTTCCTTATGTACAACTTCACTAGTTAGAAAGAGACAAACAGTAATTTGTTTTTACCATGTCGATTCCCTCAATATCTGTATAAGTAAAAGTTTATATAGAAGATTAGGGCGCCTCCATAAATATACCTCAATGATTACAATGCAATGTAAGCTGAAATAACTTGACAATGACATATTAAGCATCTGTAATCTGTCCGATCAGTTAGTCAGTTTGCCAATGGTTTGCCCCACTGTAATATTTCAATAATTAGTAAATAATAAAATTGAATACAACTAATTCTGTATATTTTACTTTTCCAACTATTCCCAGTTGCTAACCAAAACATTGCCCGTGGTCTGTCGCCTAAGGAAATTTGTAGTTCCTTGGTTAACCGCTGACATTATCAAAGTTACTGCCAAACCTGGACCTTTGTTAAGACTCTTATAATAGTTATTACATCTTCGGTTGATGATCTTGTATTTGGATTTAAATTAAATGCGAGGACGAAGATATGGCCAGATTGGGGAAAACAGCTCAAGAATTTATTCAAGATTCATTTTCACCTATTATTGCAGTGTTGTGCAGTCCAAAAGTAGAAAATGTCGTATCTAAAAATAATTTATCTTTTACGGAATTGTTACAACCATTCACAGCTATGGATTGGGAAGGTATTTATTCTTTGTTTAACTTTATTCAATAAACCTGTGTTGGTGTTTATGTCAATATGGTGCTAACTATATTTCACTCGCCTTAACATGGTGAATCAATTGGGTATACAAATTAGTATGTACCTTATTGATTTTTAATGATAAAAATGGCTTATCATATCATTATGCCTGTATTCCCTGAAGGGGTAGGCAGAGGTGCACATATAGTACACCCACAGTTCGCTAGTTATGTTACAGGACCCATTGTAATAGGGGTAAGTCTATTGCCATTAACCGGGCATAAATCCAGACTCCATGCTGCTACTGAGAATTACCTAATGGAAACTGGAAACTTTATACTTTAAAATATAATCATATTATACTTCATTAATTACCAAGCTCTGGAAGTGTGAGGCACCTGCCCTGCATAAATACCTGCCGCTAGACTTAATGTTAAGATATAATTAAAGATCAGCAGGATGTTTCACTGCTCCTGCTTACATTATACTATGCATCCAATAATTATTATCTAGTCAGGGACAGCATGGTACTACAATGAATATTTAATTATTTTTGGTTATTTAAAGTCTTATCATCTTTTTTTAAGGACAATTTCGAGATCCAAGTGGGAATCTGTGTACTATTAAAAACTGGAAATTAATCATTAGGGATGTAAATTGGAAGCCATTACAACCTACAGAAGCTAGAAGACAATTAAACAATGCTGTACTGCATAACTATCATGAAAGAACTGTGTCTCTAGAAATAGGTAGGTATATTGTTAAATAGTGGGAATAGGACTTCAATGATTAAAATACATTGTTTTGATATGATGTGATAATTGTTTGCAGACAAAAGAAAATTTGATATTCCTCAATCCACATATTGGTTTGATGGCTGGAGAGAGACATATCTAGAAGTGCAGTTTCCTTCAGATCATGAATTTACCAAACATTTTATATCTTGTGTAATAGTAGGTACTACATTAGATGATAATGTGATAGATAGTTTCAATAATTTGAATCAGCATTATGCACAGTTACAAAATGTTACACCACCAAAGTTACCTAAATGGTTTAATAGCAGTGTCCTGAAATCTTACCTCTTACTACATGATGTGTCTGCAGTACCTAAAGAAAAGTAAGTGCATTATCATTAAAACCAAAAATATACATTTTAAAGTGTTTTTTTGCAATGAGAATGAACATAGTAGGTGTTAATTATAATTATATTTACAGAGCAGATGCAACTTTCGAAACACTAAAGCAGACATTTGGAGCAACAAATTGTTTTATGTTATCAATTAACTCAAAAAATACATTTGACCAGAATGTATCAACTGATTTATGGGCTCAGTATGTTAAAAGAACAGTGCAACCTAATGTAAATATTTTTATTATTTCGTTTTTCTTTCATCTTTAATAAATAACACATTTACAAAATGTTACTTTAATTTCAGAATGAAATGTCTACATCACTTACCAACTTGCCTACTACACCAGCAGAACCCCAAATAGCATTTCCGCCAGCTAATACAAATGTTTCGGGTATGCAAACCTATTATAAACATATTTAAGATTAATACAGTAGTAAAAAAGAATAAGGAATCAGAGGGGATATTTATCAAACTACACTGAAATAGTATAACCAGCATTTCCTCAATGTAGATTTTTCTAGTAGTAGTCCAATATACATAGCAAGACTTAGCAATAAACTTCACTGTATCTTTAAAAAATTATAGAGTAATCTGTGGAAACGTTGTGGATTGTACAATAATTCTATGTAACTTAATCTAACTTGATGTAACACTCATTGTACAATTGTCAGTTTTCCCAAAAAGAAGAAAACAAAATAGGTAATACCTGCAATCTCATGCATACCCATCGCTTCTGTGAACCATTATGTTCATAACAATCATTCCATACTGCTTGTGAATGTGATGTGATGAGTTAATTCAATTATATAATGAGATATTTACATTTTTTTATTCTTTTTCTCAATGTAGTAAACCTAATTTTAAGATGGGTATTTAACAGACCATTAATGACAATGACTGCCTAGTTTCATATAGGTACTACAACTAGGTTTCGCTTTCGAGAAGGCCTGAAAAGGGTAATGGGGCCCTGAGACGTGCATTGCCTAGGCAAGGCAGGGCCGGATTAACCATGTAGGGGCCACATGGTTAATCCGGCCCTGCCTTAGACCATTAGTCTATGATTCTGTCAACATTAATATAATTGTATATTTATTCATGATATAGATGAGAGTAATATAACCATTTCTTCAATGAATCCGGATAATGTTCACCCATTAACAGCCCCAGAAACAGATGTTTACGATAATGCAAATAGTTTACAGGTAAAGCATTATTATTTCATCATTAAACTATTTCCCATACTTTCGCAAAATACAAATTAAATTAATGACTTACAGACTCATTCATTTTCTGGAAGCTCTGAAAGTGTTAATGTTGCTGGAAGAGGTTTAGATTGTTCAACTGAAGTTCATGGCACAGCTTTAAATGCTAGTGATATTGAAGCTATTAAGACGTTTTTGCAAGAATATGCATCCAAGGCATTGCTACCTTACATGGAAAAACAAATATCACATTTATCTGAAGTTGTAAGTTTGTTTGATGTTTTAACTCGTAAGTTTAAGTTTGACCGTAACTGACAAATGTATTAAAAACTATTTATAATATTAATCATAATAATATGATGTACCTATTTAAATTTGTAAACAACGACAGGTGGCGAACAGAAAGGGCGTCAGTAGATCTCTACTTTCGGCTACGAAGCGATGGTTTGGCACTGGAAAGCCAGGAAACACGACTGGCAATAGCACTGTTATGTACGTAAACTTAAACAATAACAGTACCAGATGTGTGTATGCATGTCTACCTAAGTAAAACACATATTGTGTTTGTTTTAGATACACAACTGATTGTCCTGAATTGCAGTTACGTCGGTTGGGAGACTTATGGTTCTTATGTAGACAATGGCAACGTGCTTTTGACGCTTATCACACCGCAAAGAGAGAATTTTACGCCGATAGTGCTTGGCTCTGTTACGCGGGTGCTCTAGAAATGGCGGCTATCAGTGCGTTTATGGCAGGAGACTCAACTCGTAAAACACATGGCTATATGGAGGAAAGCATTGTGACCTATTTGAATACATGCAGGTGAGTACATGTTTAGGAGTGGTGGTATGGTATTCCTATCCTACAAATAGCAATATTTTTCTACTACCAGAAATTAATGTACCTTGTAATTGTACCTACGCAGTTATATTAAGTAACTAGCGTATGCCTGGGACATCGTCCCCGTGGATTTAGATTAAAATTACCTGTACGTAGTAGTAGTAAGCAGATTTACCTATTTGAATCTGATTTTGTTTACAATTTCATGGGTTTTTACTTTTTCCCGCGAACCCTACATATTTTCAAAATTATAATTAACTTACTTTACATTAGCTATTTGCCAGTGAAAGTTCCATCAAAGTCCGTCCAGCCGCGGAGAAGCAGTATTCCGCGGATTTTCCGTATTTTTCTTTTTTACCGTGGAACCCTGAATATTTTCGAAATTCTAAGTAGCCTATATTCGGCCTTATAACATCAGCTATCTGACAGTGAAAGTTCCGTCGAAATTAGTCCAGCCGTTTCGGAGGTTAGCCGTAACAAACAGACAGATTAAAAAAAAATGTTATATGTATCGTATCTGGGGGCACGGCAGTGCCCCCGCCAAGTCGAGCAAAAAAGCGGCACGGCCGTACCATCCTTTTCTCGAAGCACTTCAGGCCATTTTCGACCCCCTATAACTTCGTTGTGAATAAAACTAGAAGCCTGAATTTTCAGTAACCATTTAGGCATTGTATAAACACGGTGTATTTGAATTTTTTTTTTTTTTAAAAAACGTCTCCCCACACTAGGAATTTCTCCTGTGTCGTGGGTGCGTTTCACAAACATGAAATATCACATACACAAACACTCAGACTCGGGACAAACAAATGTGGATCGCACAAATTTTTGCCCCGTGCGGGAATCGAACCCGCAACCCTTAGCGCAACATTCTAATCGCTTAGCCACTACGCCAATCAGGTCGTCAAATTTCATTCAATTTGAACCAGTAGTTTAGGAATTATAACAAGTCAAAGTTCGTAATTTTGTCACTCACTGACTGACTGACTGACTGACCGATCATCAAAATGTTAAGGCACTTCTAACAGACATAGAAGCTTCAAATTTGGAATACAATTAGTGTTTAGTGTATCAATCAAAATCAAAAAACTAAAATATTTTGTAATTTCGGTCCAGTTTTCTAGATATGCCAACTGCATAAATAACTTTGTAATCCTATACAAATGTAAAGGATTACAAAGATAACATTTGCAGTTGCAGTGCAATTAATGAATCAGTTTACCTGTTTATGTATAACATGATGGAATATGGCTCGTAGCAATGTGGCTACCGCGCAGATCAGTTGATTTGCGAGGTTAAGCCGTGCTCGCTGCGGTCCGTCTTGTGACAGGTGACCGTTTTCACATGTCGAAACCCCTCCGTGCTTTGGAAGGCACGCTAAGCCGTTGGTCCTGCGCCTGATCTCTCTCCGGTCGTGTCGGTCTACCGTCCCATCGGACTTTGAGAGAGAAGGAATAGGGAGTGCACCTGTGTTTGTGCGCTTACTTGTGCACTATAGTATCTCCTGCGTAGTTGGCTAATCTCAGATGAGATCGGCTGCCGTGACCGAAATTCGGTCAGGAGAACATTATTATTATTAATGGATAATAGGTGTAGATACAGGATTACAAAGTTACTCTTGCAGTTAATGAATCAGTGTAACTGTATATGTATAATATAGTGGAATAATAGGTGTAGATAGGTATCTAGATATAATTATGTTCAAAGATAACTTGTAAAATAGTCAACGGAATGAAAAAGCGAGAATGGGCCATATTTTATGAAGTAGTAGGTACCAAAATTTCGCAAAGTATTAAGTAGACTAAATCACCATGAAATGAAAGTGAGAACAATAATAATTATAACCGCGGGCGGCGGAGGTCGCCTGCCCGCGCCGCGGCTTCCACGCTTCCCGTCCGTCACGGAAAGGCGGCTGTTTTCTTCCAGGCAACCTTTGGGTCTTACTGCAATATCGCAGGTATACACACATCATGTTCTATTTATCTTACGCACATTGTATCAGTCAGTATGAGTATAAAAATTTAAATAATCTCAATATAATTCTATGGAGAAATAATGGGTTAAGTAATTCATTAATTTAAAAAAAACTTTGTGTACGACAGTGAGTGCCGTACATTAGTTCAAGTTAATCGTCTGTTAAGCTTGATGTTGTAATTTTCTGTTAGGTACATTGACAGTATTTATAGTGAATGACAGATAACAATTTTACATAAGGATTAACTTTGAAGTTACGTTTGACGAGTGCGGCCCTTATTATTACTAACTAATGCAAAAATAATGAAATTTCTACAAAAAGTAATGAGATCCCATCAAAAACATAACTGTAAAAAAACCAAGTCTCGCGACTCAGTTTTTCTACCGTAAAAAGTTGTGAGATCCATATAATACCAAGTCGATTGCTTTATTAAGTCCCTACTTCAGGGACCTTCTGTCTTAAGTTATTACGTAAATAGCTAAACGTTGTTCGTTTAGCTATTTATGTAATAACTTAATATTAACCATATTAATATTAAAAATCTTTTATGTTTTAAATAAAATAGATTTTTTTTTATAAACGTCGCCCCACACTAGGAATTTCTCCTGTATCATGGGTGCGTTTCACAAACATGAAATATCACATACACAAACACCCAGACTCGGGACAAACATCTGTGGATCACACAAATTTTTGTCCCGTGCGGGAATCGAACCCACAACCCCTAGCGCAGCAGTCCAATCGGTTAGCCACTGCGCCAATCAGGTCGTCAAAAATTTGACTTGGCAATCGCACTAAACAATTTTATTTAATATATTAAGTTATACTTGTGAGATACATTGCGTTTACATGCGATGGCAAAGTCAATATATTTTATTTAAAACAAAAAAGATTTTTTATATTAATATGGTTAATATAAGATGTTGTTCGTTTAGCTATTTACGTAATAACTTAAGACAGAAGGTCCCTGAAGTAGGGACTTAATAAAGCAATCGACTTGGTATTATATGGATCTCACAACTTTTTACGGTAGAAAAACTGAGTCGCGAGACTTGGTTTTTTTACAGTTATGTTTTTGATGGGATATCATTTACGCATTTAGTAAAAAATTGATAATTTGATGTTACGAACAGACACTTCAAAATTTATTTATATGTATACTGCATCTACATGTCGCCTGTATTTTGATACCATGCCTTTATTTTAAACATATTATTTTATATCCCTGCAGGATGGTACAGTATGCAGTTAGAGCCACTTTGCTATCTGTGCTTTGCTTGAGCGCCTCAGGCATGCATGGAGAGGCAGCTAAGCAGTTAATTCGAATGACGTCAGAAGACAGTGATTTGCGAAGTGCTATGCTGCTAGAACAAGCAGCACTATGTTTCTTATCCGGCCCTGCCTCAAAAGGCATGTGTAGAAAGTATGCTTTTCATATGGTGTTGGCGGGTCACCGATTTTCAAAGGCAGGACAGAAGAAGCATGCATACCGATGTTACAAACAGGCTTACCAGGTGCGGTTCACTATGTATATTATACAAACGTTCTGCCCTTATTTAATTTTATTTTAGGCATCTATTTTCAACAATTTGACGCATTAAATCGTGTTTATGAATAATTTTTCTATAACAACAGACTAAAACAACGGCTTCACTACTTTTAGTTCGAGGAGTTGGGATGATCAAGTTACTGGTGTGCTCGCCAAGGCCTCGTATAGCCTATTTTATGAAATCATTATTACATACAGTCTGCTTTGTACTAATATAATATGTAGTACTACTCCTATTCTGCTGCATATTGTACTTAAGTAAAGCTTTATTGAATATTATAGGTTTACGAGTGCAGTGGGTGGCGGCTCGCAACGGACCACGTGCAGTTCGCCCTGGGGCGGCTGGCGGGCGCGCTGCGCCAGACGCGCGACGCGCTGCGCTGGCTGGCCGCGCCGCTCGCGCCCGCCGGCCACCAGCCGCCGCACCAGCAGGACGCCTTTTTGCGCGAGTACATGCTAGCACATCAAGTAAGATACTAATGATAACCAGCTTTTGACACTAGTGTCTCCACTGCACGAGATTTAAGTGCCACCATCTTGAACCAATATTTGTGTAGATTTACTAGATAGCCAGGAGCTACTACCACTGATCCAAAATGTGCGGAACCTAACAAGTAATACAGCTGATGATTGCTGGCACACGACTTTGTATGCACACATTGGGACAGAGACAACTATCGTGTGAACAAAAAATAAATCATTACGCATTGCTTAATTTTTTAAATTATATAGAGTTATTATATATATGACGGCGTCAGCGATGGCTGAGCGGTAGCGGCGCCGTCATCATAAGGATTTGGTAATATCGGGTTTTTTTCATATTATAATCCAATTTACTAGGTAAACCCATGGCATAATAATATGCTTCCCAAAACTGCTTAGAACTATGTCACAACAAATGTTACCATTATTGCCCTTATGAGAAAATTTAGGGACCTTATCGTTTAGTTAATGAAATAAATAAATTACTTATTATTAAGTACTTAGTAACTCGTGTGATTCATCTATTTAGTTTTAAATTAATTGATATATTAATTTATTAGATCATAATTGAATTACCTGAGCAAAATGCATTTTTTAAAGTAACCAAGCAATGGTTACTTTAAAAAATGCATTTTGCTCAGGTAATTCAATTATACACAGTGGCAACACATAGAATTGACAAGTGTCATAATGGTAGCTCACTTTTTCATCGTTTTCGTCGTGTCGCTCACACCTATAACGTTGTTCCGTTCGGTAAGCAGAATACTGTGGTTCCCAAATATTTCGTTGGCAAAATAGTAAACTTGCTAATCTGCAAATATTAAACTTTTTTGATGAAATGAAAACAAAAGTTAGTACTGTAAATCAGGTTTTATGGGTATCTTTTCAATTTTGTAAATTTCCCTACGTACATAAAGTCACGCCTGTTTTCTGGAGGGGTAGGCAGAGATCACGGATTCTCCATTTGCTACGATCCTGGCATACTTCTTCCGCCTCATTCACTCGCATCACATTCTTCATACACGCTTGTCAGTTAACCTTGTCAGGTACCCTTAACTGAATATCAGCTTCTTCTTCTTATGGTATGGTTGATGAACAACCTGGTGTTAGAGTTTAAACCGCCTGTAGGCCTCTGACATGGCTTCACACACCATTGAAAAATCTCTCAGGTGTGCCGGTTTCCTCACGATGTTTGCCTTCAACGTTTTTAGCAACTGATACCTAATTTATAGTTCGCACATGAATTCGAAAAGACATAGCTGCATGCCGGGATTTGAACTTGCGACCTTTGTTTTGGCAGTCCAACGGTCATACCACTCGGCTATCAGTACTGTTTAGAGCACAGTAGGTATATCAGCCAATAAATTTAGAAGCGATTTACTTGAAATTAAAATTCCTCTTTAAAGATTAAAGAGCTTGATTGTTTTTTTTTCGGTTTTGGTATTCTTGATTAAATCCTTCAATTTTTATATTGTTTCATTTTGCAATGACTGGTTATCCCGTATGCTTTTTTATGCCCCTCAAGTTTTAGCCAGGCATTAAATTGGAATAGTCGTCGAATAACGAAAAATCTAATTTTAGGAAACTGCGAAGGAGACATAAGAATAGATAATAATACAAGCGAAACAGAGTCTGTTTAATAATCTATAATATAATTCATTCGCAACTATTTCTTAAAATGAGTGTAATTGAATAATTTTATATTAAATACATAATATTCCGATATACTGCAAATGCATTTTTATTTCTTTACACTAGAAAATACTTATTAAAGGCCAGACAAACCAATATTTTATCTTAATCTGTTATTCTGTTTTGGGTTGTTTTTTTTTTACATCTGTGTTAATTATTACCCATCACTAGTAAAGACCTAATATCAGACTTCAGGAACGCATTCTCTGAGCGGCCGCACTTTAATGTTATTTTAATTAACTTCATATATTTACTGTTCCCCTCTAAAAAAGTTTGAGAACCGCATCGCAATTGATAACGTATTACAAAGCAAATCACGTGACCCAGCAGCCAAGTTAAGGCAATACCAGGCGAAGTATATTATTATACCATGGGACATACAGACCAAATATATACCCTAGACCGGTCGTCAAGAAAGTAATGCGAGAACAAAAATGAATTGAGTGCGTGTTTGGCATATAGTGCTGTGACACCAACTTTCATATCGTCTGTCGATAAAAATTACAGTCGTTTATTAAAAACTTAACATTAAACCTTTTAAAGTCAACAATAACACATACCACGTCAGGATTGGATTGCACCTAATGGCTCGAAATAATGGACAATATTAAAAACGTCTACCTACGGGGGTCTGGTCGAAAGGTTTCGTAACCGACATGACAACTCAAGCCTAACAAGATTTATCTGGTTCTTACAATTAATTACTTCTTTAATCGTCTCTATTTAATAAACGTTACTATTTCTAGCAACATTTTAACCTAATCAAATCTGTATTTGACTTAGTTAAAACGTCGCTAAAAATTATGTTAATTAAAAATTTTGCCATAGTCAATCAGTGCAGATTTTCCGCAATTACTTATTTGATAATGGTAATTTTTATTAAGCAAAATAAATACCTATACTCGCACTGTCTAGTTTATATAGTAGTTCTGTGGTAAAAGGCAAATTATTGAAATAAAATAACATATCTGATTAGGCTCAGTCGGGATATAATAAATCAAAGGCAGTGGACTGTATATAGGTTGTATTATGTTGGCTACAAACTTAACGCGACCGTATAAAAAGAGAGTGCCCGTAGCGAAGCGCGTCTGAGAGCCGAGTGGTCGAGTGGTCAGTGGGGATGGCCGCGGCGCTCGCGCGGTGCCGGTTTGGTCCCCGCGACCCCTCGCGTTCCCCGCGGTTGTCCGGCGCGTATGTGATGCGCCAACAAATCATTTACATACACAAAATCTTAAACTATTTTTTTATAATTCTAAAGAATTATAATGAATTATAAAATAAATATTAATTTACGAGTGTTTAAATGTTACATTCGTAAATTAATATTTTTTTGGGACATTGATCGATTATATTAATATATTTATTTAATTAAACAATAATATCTTTAATGAACTAATGTCTCAAAATAAACGTCAAGTTGAATATCGAACAATATCGATATTAAATTTTGTCAAAGTTTCAATCTCTATTCTATGATATTTAGGTAAAAATTATACAAAATTTACGTATTTGTTATTTCTTTTTACTGAGGTCTACAACATTAGGGGCCATTATGTGATTAAACGCTATACGCAACGTTAGTAAAAGGCATTAACAAATGCATTAAAAATAGCAAAATAACCAATCTTACTTACAAGTGAAAACTATAATTATTTATATTATTTCTATGATTGGTGTCATATCCAGGCACTACACAAGAAGGCATGATTAAGACGAATAAATACGTATACTTTACACACCAAGCATATATTTTTTTAAATTATTTATCACTATCTGTTTTTAATTGTTTTGATTAGGTGTCATTTGGTGACCGGTTGAGTGTCACTAGAAGTGCGCTGAGCGAGTGATATATTAGTATTCGCTAAGATATCAGTAATATTCCACAGATTCATAGATTAGTAATCCGACTAACTCTGTTATGCTAATATATAATATCATATTCACATAATCTCTATGGATACCATTCCAAACAGGTCGAATAATATCATTCGGATTCAATATTCATTTATTCAACTGCCGTAGCTTAGGTTGGATTCTTTATGCTATGACATAAAGCTTAACTGATTTTAATCATGTTTTCGAAACCAATTAAACGAATGTGAATTAATAAATATGAGCATGAAAGTTTTAAATAATTTAAAGCCCTTAATGTATAAAAAATATATCTTAATATACGAGATTATTTTAAATGTGGTGATCTCATTTTGGACTGACGAACTCGTTAGGTTAGAACTGAATTTCTGTGACGAACTCTTTAGAAAAGGTTAGAAATAAATGTTTTTAAACATAAAAAATAATATTTTCTATAAAAAATGTTTTTATTTTCATTCCGGTTCTCCAGTACAATTAATATTTAATACTTTGTGATCCATCATCACAAAGTATTAATATTAATTTCTCTACATGATAATCCGATCCAAATCGGATATACCCTATAGTATGATCTGTTGATGTCAAATACGGTATGTGTTACATACGTATTATGTTTTATTCAAATATCACTGATAGTCAAATATTAGTTTAAATATTATAATATTACTAAACTAATATTTTTCTTATTACCTAATATTTAAAAATAACGGTATTAACCCATCTTTAAGTGTCAATAAGACGTCTATCTACTCATCTTGCTCTAACCTACACTGTACTAAGTGTCATTCTGTTTCGCTCTTTTTTGTGGGTAGGTGTTGAAAAAGTAAACACACATCTCTGATTTTTGAATTTAATTTAAAATAGTTTAAATTGAAAATCTTAGTTAATTTTTAAAAAAAATTGTCAATCATAGTCTACATACAGTGTACTTACGTTTGTAACACATTTATGTGACACAAACCACTTACAACACACCACCTGCCAGCACTTCAACTACACTTTACAAACGTTCTGCAAGCAATTCTTGGGTACCATGGCACAACTCAGTGATATCCTACTGGTGCAGAAGAGTCTGGAAGAGACATTCAATAAAAAGATGGGAGACCTTGAGGCCCAAATTCAGTGTGCTGGTCCAGCCAAAGATACCGTTGCCAAGGTTGCCGAAGAGTTCCGGACTTTCAGGGAGCTGGTCTATAACATGCTAGGGTTACTGCGTAAACAAATAGGAGAGTGCGCCAGACAGCTCGACGGACTCGAGACTCGGCACCGGAGAAAGGCATTGGTTTTCCTAGGTCTTCATGAGGCTGAGAACGAAGATAGCAGCTTGGTTGTTCTGGACATCATCACTAACAGGCTTGCACTCAAGAATATTACAGCTTCATGCATTAAGTCCTGTCATCGTCTTGGGGCTGTTGGCAAAGAGCATCACAGGCCCATACTCGTCAGATTTGCTAGTCTTGATACAAAGTCTTCTGTCTGGAGAGCGAAGACGAAATTGAAGGGTTCCTCCATCGCAGTCAAGGAATTCTTGACCAGAACTAGGCAATCTGTATTTGAGAGGGCTCGGCTGCACTTTGGAATGAAATCGTGCTGGACGCAGGACGGCGTTATAGTCGTGAAGACCTCAGACGGCAGCCGACATAAGATCACTTCAATGGATGAGCTTGATCCGCTATTGACTAAGTATCCAGGGGCTGCTGGCGGGTCTCCGTCTGCAAGTAAAAAGGGTACGAACACTTTAAGTGAAAGGCCAGGTGCGACACGTAAATAATATCTTTTTAATTTTCATTAATATCGCCTTACCTGTTTTTTCTAGTATTGTTTACATTCTTGTTCTTGCATTGCAAAGATTGTAGTTTATACTATCTTTCCGGTATCGTTGGTAGTGTATAAGTACCCTGTTTCTCAGGTTTATAATAGTATTGAAACGTCATTTCCTTTTAATAATAATAATAATAATAATATCTTGGGACAGCCCACACACGGTCATCTGATCCCAAACTAGGCAGAGCCTGTATTATGGCAACCAGACAACTGATAAACATACTTAAATATTTCTAAATACATACATAATATAGATAATTTACACCCAGACACAGAACAAATCATTATGCTCATCACACAAAGATTTGTCCTGGGTGGGAATCGAACCCACGACCTCCGGTTTAGAAGTCAGCGTCACTAACCACTAGACCAACAGGCCAGTTAATGTAAGTTATTGTATTTTAGTTCGAGGTTTGCTATTGAGGTTATTTACTTTTTCGTTATGTCGCTGTCAACGTCAATCGTTAAATGACATTGTCAAATAAATAACGTGGTTCTTCTCGATGCCAGTGCGTTCAGAAACCGATTAGTTTAGTTTCATGTTTCATGTTACCATATTCAAGTATGACGATACTTCTATTGTTATTTTTACACTTTTTTTTGTTCGTTTTAATTTTTTGTATGTATCTGGTACCTTATACAATGTTATATTTATTTTTTTCTTTTCTTGATAATTGTCCGGAACTACCTACATTTTATTGTTTTGTTGAAGTAAACTGGCGGGTGGTGCAGTATATAGTCAGCACCACAAGTAATTATCTCTGATAACTAGTTAGTCCTAGTTCATTCTCATAATTTTATATATTTTAATTATATACAACATATTTATTATTATTTTTATTTAGTATTGTATAATGTCAGATGATGACTCATATTATTCTGCTGCTTCCTCTGGTGACGAAAGTTTTAGTTCGGCTACAGCTACACTGAATGACTTTCTGAGCCTCAAATTCAACACACATTCAAACCGGTTGCTAAATGTATGCCATATCAATGCTCAAAGCATCCCTGCTCACTATAGTGAATTCTATAGCACTTTTATGGATAGTAACATACACGCCATTCTGATCTCCGAAAGTTGGTTTAAACCTTGTCTTCCGTCAACCACATATCCACTTCCTGGTTTTGTACTTATCCGGAACGACCGCGTGGGGAAAAGGGGTGGTGGCGTCGCCATTTACCTACGTTCGGACTTCTCTTTTAAAGTCGTAGCTTCCTCTGATGTTTCTGCTTCTGCAGAATTTCTTTTTCTTGAGGTTAGTGTCAGAGGAGCTAAAACCATTATTGGCGTCGTCTACTGCCCACCAACCGTTGACTACTTCACTGAATTCGAATCGGTTCTTGAATCTCTGGGTTCTGAATATGCACACCACATCATCATGGGTGATTTTAATACTAACCTTCTCTCTCCTAATTGTCCTCGATCCCGTAAACTACTATACCTAATTGAGTCAGCTAGTCTGCTGGTTTTGCCGCTTCAAGCGACACATCACAGCACTGTTGGTGATAGTACCTGGCTCGATTTGATCCTCACCTCGAACCTTTCCCTCGTTTCCCATCACGGTCAACATATTGCTCCTGGTTTCTCACATCATGACCTAATTTACCTGTCCTATATCCTGAAACCTCCGAAATCCATTCCTCGGGTTCTGCACAGGCGTTGCTTTTCTCGGATGGATACCCAAAGGCTCCTGAGTGATGCCTCTGTGATTGATTGGGAACCGATGAATGAGGCTGCTACCGTCGATGACAAAGTTACCATTTTTAATAATAATTTAGTACATCTATACGACGCTCATGCTCCCATCAAACCTATTAAGCTGAAGCGCCCACCCGCGCCTTGGATGACTGAAGGGATACGTATGGCAATGCGAAGGAGAGATCGAGCGTTTCGTAAATTTAAAAGGGATCGAACAGAGGACCACTGGAATCTCTTTAAATCTGCAAGGAATCGGTGTAATCAGATGATACGCAACGCTAAACGCCGCCACATATTAAATAATATTTCTACATCTTCTCAAGCCGATATTTGGAAGTTCCTCCGAACTCTTGGTATCGGTAAGTTGCGTTTATCGGACCCTCCCAGTACTATCGGTCTAGACGATCTTAACCGTCATTTCTCATCAGTACCTACCTTAGATCGTCTAACCAAACTTAAAACGTTGAATTGCCTTTCTAGTCTGATGCGCCCCAACATAGCGCCTTTTCACTTCTTTCCAGCGAATCAGGATGAGATCAGAAAGATTATCCTGTCCATCAATTCCAGAGCGGTAGGGTGTGACAATATTTCTCGCCACATGATAATTACAATTTTGGACACCTTGCTCCCTCCCATCACCCACATCATTAATTTTTCCCTATACTCTGGAACCTTTCCTTCCCTATGGCGTAAGGCTAACGTTATACCGCTGCCTAAAATTACCAATCCTTCCCTCCCTAGCCACTTTCGTCCGATTTCCATCTTGCCATTCCTGTCCAAAGTGCTTGAGGCGTGTGTACATAAGCAGTTCTCTAAGTTTATCCACAGCAACTCCTTAATAAGCCCTTATCAATCTGGCTTCAGGCCTGGACATAGTACTACCTCTGCCCTCCTTAAGGTGACCGGCGATATTAGGGCAGGACTGGAAGAGACCAAAGTAACCGTCCTGGTATTGGTTGACTTCTCTAATGCTTTTAATACCGTCAGTCACGATATCCTGTTGTCCATTCTCTCCTATCTTATGGTCTCTCCCGGGGCGCTGGAATGGTTTTCCTCATATCTTCGGGATCGTCAGCAATCGGTCTTTACCGAAAAGTGCTCCTCAAGTTGGTGCGACTTAAATGCTGGCGTCCCACAAGGCGGTATACTCTCTCCTCTTCTCTTTTCAATTTTTATAAACCTTCTAACTACTGAGCTTCAGTGTGCGTATCATCTTTACGCTGATGACTTGCAACTTTACTGCCAATCATCAGTAGATAGTATACCGAACGCGATTTTCAAACTTAACCGCGACCTGGGGATTATACAAGACTGGTCTGAAAGGTTTGGTGTGGCTGTGAACCCCACCAAATGCCAAGCCATTATTGTTGGTAGCCACCGCAGCATGCGTCAAATAGATTTGGCTGCCCTGCCTCCTATCATGTTCGATAACGCTGTTATTGCAATTAGCCCTAATGTTAAGGATCTAGGCCTTTACATCGACTCCTCGCTCAGCTGGCAAACACAGGTGGCCCACGTCAGTCAGAGGATAACGGGTATGTTGCGGTCCTTCTACCGCATGAAGAATCTTCTTCCATCTAATACAAAGGCAAAGCTTGTGCAGTCTCTTATCTTTCCGATAATCGACTATGGTGATGTATGCTATTATGACCTGAATGCAGATCTTCTCAACAAACTCGACCGCCTTCTAAATAACTGCATTCGATTCGTGTTCAATCTCCGTAAATATGACCACGTATCTGAATATCGTTCCCTCTTAAAATGGCTCCCCATTCGCCAGCGCAGAATGCAAAGGGCGTTGACCACGTTGTTCTCTTTTCTTGACTCTCCTACTTCCCCTTCTTATCTCAACTCACACTTCCAATACATATGCTGTAATCATAACAGAAATCTTCGTTCCTCACATAACCGTCTTTTACTATGTCCTACCCATAATTCTGACTTTCTTCATTCTTCCTTCTTTATTCAGTCTATCCTCTTGTGGAATGCTCTCCCTGTGGAGATTAGGATGGCTTCTAGTCGTTACACTTTTAGAATTAAGTTACGTGAGCACATTTTCAAAACACTGGCAGAATAATCTATCCTCTAATGTATCTCCATCATTAATTATATATATTAGGTTATATTATATTAGGTTAGGTATTTATTTGTTGGTATATATGTACGCTTTAAATTATATGTTTGTATTTATTTGTATAGTAGATATATAAATATAATTATGTAGAATTATTTTGTTAATGTATGGTATATTATGCAACTGTAAATTTAGATTTGTTAATGCACCTACCACGGTATTTTTTCTGCACCTTCCTAAGGTTGACTGGGAGAGAATGCCTATGGCATTAAGTCCGCCTCTGTACATTTTGTTAATTGTGCATAAAGAATAAATAAATAAATATATCGTAGGAACTACTTGGATGCTACATCTATTGGGTAAACCGACAGTTTCGCTTTTCTATATCTCAGACAAAGGAATATATGGACCGGTTATACCTACAAAAAACGGGTGCCTACCTACTGTCTCCTAGGACGCAAAACATGGCGGAAATCATAAGGGATGCTGCAGATAGAATGCTCAAAGATCATCGATATCGATAGTTTTGTTAATTCGATTTTATGTTTAGAACTGACTCTTAAAAAGGAGGACAATGTTGGTTTACCTATGTTTAGGGATCCGTACCTGTAAAAAATGTAACTACTAAGTCAACGGAATCAAAAGATACTTCTACATTAGAGAATTTCAGCCAAATAAAACAAGTTGAAATAGTTGTTTTTTATAATTAACTCAGTTTTTTTTTGCGGAGCTCTTTACATAGTTAAAGCCACACAAATTGACTGCTGTTCTTTTACTGCTGTCAGTATCTATTAGGTTTTAATGTTATAGCTTATCACGGCTGGTCTGCGAATAGGCGCGCACGTGAAACGCGTCTGATGGCAGTCTCTATAATACTTGATTTTGGCCAAATTTGGTTAGAATGGAGAGCGACAGAAGTAAGTTGTGACAAGGGCTCGGAAGACTTTGTATAGTTAGGTATTATAGCTACTAGGTTTAATCATTGCCCTTACATAATTAAACAAGTACCCAAGTACAGTAGACATAGTTGCTCACGGACACCAATGTTTGCATGATGTTAATTCAACAGAATACAAGTGTAACTGTGAAAAGCTAGAACAAGTCTCTCATTACAAATACTTAGGTCTAATAGTCGATGACAGATTTAATTGGGGTTATCACATTGATTACATTTGCGATAAACTAAGAGCAATGTTGGCCAAATTTGCAATTATGAAATACAAAATTCCTTTTAAAATTTTACTCAATCTATATAATGCACTCGCAGAGTCAATAATCTCATACGGAATCACGAGCTACGGAAGGACTTTTAAAACCTATATAGATAAAATACACAGTTTACAATTTCGACTACTAAAAATTATAACTCCTAACAAAATTAAAAAACAACTCTGCGCTGACGATGACGTACATACATAGTTTATTTAAGTATTGCAAAATTCTACCAATGCATACAAAAATAAGAAAATTGTTATTATTAGAACAATTTACTAATAAAGAATCACAAATTAAAATAAGTCATAAAATTACAACACGTAAACTTACTCAATCAAAACTCGTAACACCGAGTACTAAGAACTATTACGGAAAACGTACTACCGCATATTTGATACCGACCATAATTAATGACATTCTGGCAAAAATACAATCAGAAATCACCGATAAAATTATAAATACAAATACAAACATTATTTCAACTCGCTAAAATAATACCACATAAACATCAAATAATAAAAACATCCTGTGTCTATTGCTTTGTTCTTTTAGCATCGGCCAGCTGTCCTGCGCTACGCCGTACCTTAATGTTTCTAACCGGTTACTTTTGTGTGACTACCCACTAATATAATTATAAATGTATTGTTGCAAATTATTGTTTTACCTGTTTGACCGCCGAACTCAGAGATATTTGGTGGGTGCTTGGACTGTCACTGGGTAAAGGCTTTTCTCTGTGAAATCTTTACTTAGTGTCAGTTGGGGTAATCATTAACGTCCCTGAGTGCGGCGGTAAATAATGCTTGATGTGGGATATGTAATACTTGTACCTATTAACTGTTAAACATGTCTCTAAATTTCTCAAGTGTCTCAACATCCGGACAATCCTATCTAAGGTTTATGTGATGTTTTGTTGTATTTTTTTTAATATAAATCTTTTATTTGAAATTTAAAAAAAAACCTAAGTTGTAGAGGTGGTAGAAAAAAAAGGCAAAATATATTATGTTATCATTTAATAAACAAAACAACTTTAATCAATTCTTCATAGAAATGAATAATGTTAGGGAAAGAAAACTTCAGTGCGACACTTTATCGTTTATTTTCTTTCCATGGTACCTGAACCTTAAATCTATATAAGTTTTTATAACACTTTTAATGCGCACAAATCGGTAATGTATATTATCTTCGACACTATTTTCAGTATAAAATAGATATCAGTGTTATCAAATTCAACGAGAAATTGTAATTATGTATAAATAATAATTATGATTGAAGTATGTCATAATTTTTTTCTGAATTTAATATATTATATTTCGGACACCATGAGATGGGTAAACTAGGCCACCTCCAGATTTCAAAAAAATAATTAGCATTATATGCTTGTCTTATAAAGTCGTAAGCTTTCGGCAAGAGAAAGTGCAATGTCAAGGTGAACTTCCGGATTTTTTTCTAAATATTTTTGTTGCAAAGGTAATCCTTTAGTCTTAGCGATTTGCCTCCTCAAGCAACAGAAATTGTTAATTATTCATTCTATTTTTTTTCTTCAATTCGCCAATAACTTTTTTTAATAAAGCAATGTTTCCTTTCTCTTTCGTTTAATACATTAATCAAAATTTAGGCATAATCGTAGAATTAATTAGGGTAGACTATTACAAACTAGATTCAAACCAACATGAATTCAAACTAGATCAGTATGTATTTGGAAATTTGAAAAATTATGGACCGAGCGGGATTTGAATCCCTCTGGGAAATAGGCGTGACTTCATGTATGTATATATGTAAATTATATTAATCGACAATATCGATACAAGCAAAATTGTAATATTAACATGTCAACAAACAGTACTAGTAGAACCGAACGAAGAAACCGAGTTTTAAGCTAAACGTAACTAATATTACTTATAAACCAGTGTATATAGTGATAAATATAATTAGTCATTTCTAATTATTTTACCAAATAAGTCATAAAAACGAACACTAACCTGCAAAAAGATATTAGAGGCCGATTTTCGTTCTTACGAGAGCTACACTGTATTATACTGCACTGAGGGATTTTGGAATTCATGCTCCATTCAAAAAGGAGCTTAGATTCAGTTCTTAGTCTTCAAATTTAATAAAAATCACAAAGAAGATACGATAACGCAATCACTTGACAGCCAATATACCACAAATCGTTCACAAAACATGGCGGAATCGGCACCCAGACACATTATCGTGGCGTCACCGCTCAAATGTTGCCAGAATAAGCAAAAACTATCTACATGTCATTTCGCTTTCCTTATGTACAACTTCACTAGTTAGAAAGAGACAAACAGTAATTTGTTTTTACCATGTCGATTCCCTCAATATCTGTATACGTAAAAGTTTATATAGAAGATTAGGGCGCCTCCATAGATATACCTCAATGTTCTATATTGACTCTGTTGACGTGTCGTCCCTGCGATGACAGTTGAAGTCAACGTTGTTTACCTCTTCAACAATAGACAAACCAGCCAGTAATGTCAAATGTTATTGATTTCTCCGACATATATAACGCTTATACCCGCGACTTCGTCCCCGTAGATTTATATTAAAAAACCTGTACCTAGTACCAGTAAGCAGATTTACCTATTTGAGTCTAATTTTGTTAACTATTTCATGGGTTATTATTATTTTTTCCGCGGGTCTCCAGTTATTTTCGAAATTTAAAGCAGCCTAAATTACTCCTTATAACATCAGCAATCTGCTAGTGAAAAATGGTTCAGCCGTTTCGGAGATTAGCAGGACGGAAGAAGGAAGGAAATAAACGGACAGACAGACAAAAATATTTGAAATTTCATTTGAAATGAAAGCTGTCAAATTAATGATACAATAGTATATTACTAATTTATTGGAATTTACATATTAGCCCGGTATTAAACATAGACCTCCCTTTTCCGTGTCTTGTTCAGATGTGTTAATCCTTAGGATGCAGGATTTCTTTACATCAAGGTTATACGATAAATAATAATAATAAAATCTTTATTCGCTGAACATAGGTGATCATTTAGATGTTAGGTTAGGTTGAGTTAGCTCTCTATGTTCTACCCAGTAGGCATGCAAATTTATAAAAATAGTGTACATTTTCTTACAAAAGACATACAGACAACATTTAAATTGAACCTTGTTTATAGGAGTGGTAAAGATAAAAATAAAATTAGAATCAAAACCAATAAAACTAACGAATACTTCTATCATTCATGAAATCTGAGACAGAATAATAACAACGTTTAACCAAAAAATCTTTTAAATGTTTACACATACTAATCAGTAAGAAAAATTAACAGAGAATCCAAATATATATATATATATATATATATATATATATATATATATATATATATTCGTACGTATTCTTACAAAATCATCGAGAAAACTGCAAAAGAATGCACCTAATCCCCTCCAGGGGGGCCTCCCGTGCGGGGGGGGGGGCTTGCCAGTTGAGAGGTTAAATAGGTTGGTTTTTAGGTCCTTAATGTTTTTTGGTATTCTATTAAATACTGATATGGCCATACATAAGATATTTTTATGCATTAATGCGGTGTTAGCGCGACATAATCTTAACTTCGAGTTGTCTCGACGGTTCCGTATAACAGATCCCATGGTTTCAAATAGTTTGGGATTTGACTTTACAAAAACAGCTACTTCGTAGATGTATAGTGAAGGTAGCGAGAGGATTTTATGTTTTATAAATAACTAGCGGCCCGCTCCGGCTTCGCACGGGTATAAAATATACATATATACCTATTATAAGTATTTCTCCACTATTTAATGGATGTTATTATACATATAAACCTTCCTCTTTAATCACTCTATCTATTAAAAAAAACCGCATCAAAATCCGTTGCGTAGTTTTAAAGATTTAAGCATACATAGGGATATAGGGACAGAGAAAGCGACTTTGTTTTATACTATGTAGTGATGGTAGACAACTATCTCTGGTTTTTAAATTAAACATGGCTCTAATACACCTTTTATGAGTTTTAAAAACTATGTCTTTGTTTGTCGATAAAATGGCGATTACCTCGACAGCAATGGGTGGAAAGTTCGGAGGAACCTCGGGAGCAGTTAGAACAGCTGCCTCTACCGCTGGTGATGGAGCGGGACATCAGCGTGCTGTGCGTGGGCCCGGCGCCGCTGGCCGCGCCCCGCCGCCGCGCAGCCAGCTCGCTGACGCTGCCGGTCGAGCCGCCGACTCACGCGCCGCACGCACCCCACGCCGCGTGGCGCACTCTGGAGGAGATGCTACTGCAGGTGGCACAGGGCGCAGTGCCCATGATATTCAAGCCTTCTATAGACCTATATACAGATGCCACAGATAACGATCCTCTTGTTCCGCGGGGTGGTACGTATTTTATGTTTCATGTTCATAGAATTCGTATGTAACGGTCTATCAAATCTTACTTATAGCCCATATTATATGACAAGTTAGTTGGTTTTTTTTATAAATAATTATTTATTTAATTTTCAGAACCCATTCAGATCTCAATAACTTTATGGAATCCCTTAAAAATTTCCTTGGTATTAAAAGACGTCGAATTACTTTGGCGATTCGTTACCACTGACGATGCGACCGTCACCAATGAAGAAGTTATAAGCAATGAGCAGTCAGTCGCCGCAGGTCATGCTTTGGAAAGCAATATAATTCATAGTCAAAAAATTAAATCTGTTCTTTTGGAAGGTGTATGCAAAAAGATATTAATATTCACCTTAACTCCTTTAAAAGTCGGTCGACTTCATATACATGGTTTGGCTTACAAGTAAGTAATATTGTATAGATGTAAATTATGCCTCAGCGCATCAAGATTAAACTTACGGTCTAACTAGATTATCATCATCATCATCAGCCGGAAGGCGTCCACTGTTGAACAAAGACCTCCCTTTCAGAACGCCACAATGAACGACAACTTGCCACTTGCATCCACAATTGGCAAAATTTATTTGTGTACGGCAAATAATTGTGCCCTTTTATTGATTTGAACTTTTTTTAGTCTGATTAATGCAGGAGAAGGAGGTACTGAGAACGGAAACAGTGTGATGATATCAGGGAAAGTTAACCTTACTCCTAATGGAAAAACTCCTGACAAACGATTACAAATTACTGTAATTCCTGAAGCACCATGCTTACAAGTGAGTAAATTTCTACATCTATTACAGTAAGATAATAATGTATATTATGCATAGGCACATAATATATTATTTAAATGTAAAATTTTATGATATTCAATAAATACTTTTCTATTGTGTTTAGATGACATTTTCAGAAACGAATTCTGAGATAATAAGTGGAGAAATGAGAACCATTGATGTGGAATTTACAAATGTGGGACCTGTTGATATGAGAAATCTGTTTGTTGCTGTTTCTCACCCCGACTGCGTTAATCTGGTCACATCTGATGACGAAAATGATTTCAAAGTTTTGTATGACGAAAAGTATCGTGCACCACCCTCTTACTCAGGTAATATTCTTATATATAATTTATATATAATTTTTATAAAGAAAATTCATCATTCTCATCGTTAGAGGTTTTAATAATAGAGAATATTATTGTAATTATTTTCATACAATACCTTACATTGTTACATAATTGGGCTCGTAGCTATGCGGCTACCCGGCAGATCAGTCGATCTGCGAGGTTAAGCCGTGCTCGCCGCGGTCAGTCTTGTGATGGGTGACCGTTTTCACATGTCGAGACCCCACCGTGCTTCGGAAGGCACGTTAAGCCGTTGGTCCTGCGCCTGATCTCTCTCCGTTCGTGTCGGTCTACCGTCCCATCGGATTATGAGAGTGAGGGAATAGGGAGTGCACCTGTGTCTGCGCGCATACTTGTGCACTATAGCATCTCCGGCGCAGATGGCTAGTCCCAGCTGAGACAGGCTGCCGTGATCGAAATTCGGTCAGGAGGATATTATTATTAATTGGACAAAAGGCGTTAAATAAAGATAACTTATGATCAAAAAATATGTTTTAAATAATATCCTAATACGGGCACTTAAAACGCCCGCCATTTTGGCGCGCTTAGCTTGACGTAACAGTCAACGTATCAAAAAACAAGTGGAACTGTTTTAAATCAATCCTGAGGTGGTGATGAACCAGTAGAATTTTTAAATCATTTTTTTAATCCGAGACATGTCTTAAAATCTTATTATATTATCGCGCGGAAACGCTAACCGCCATGCTTTTCGGTTCGTGGCGTCACTTGGTTAGTGAACAATACGGTACAACATAATTATATACCCTGATGGGTTAGTACTATCGGAGTGACGTCACGTCGGAATCAATATGGCGAATGGCGTTTTAGACATTTGTAGAACAGATTAAAAAATACGATTTTTAAAATCGAATTATAACATTTAAATTGCATTTTTATAAATAAATACCAACGTTTCTCGTTTACTTTTTACGAAATCTATCATAAATATGCATTTTTATTTATATATTTTTTCATGGTGTAAAATACCATATTATTGTGCTCTGTAATTTTCAATATTTTACAACTGTAATAACATGGAAAATCACATATAACAAATAAATATTGTGCTTATAAAATAAGTACTGTATTATTGTACATAAATGTAAAATACACCTATGTACAATAAAATTTCACTCACTGAAATGTCTCCAAAGTTTTCTCCCACTCAAAACAAAGATCTCTCTCGCCCAAGCCTTAATCCAGCCTATCATAGACTACGCCGACGCCTGCTATTTAGATGCTACTGAGGAGCTACTGAACAAACTTGAGCGCTTGCAAAATTTGTGTATTCGTTTTGTTTTCGGCTTACGTAAATATGATCACGTTTCTAACTTTCGCAAGGATCTCAAGTGGCTCCCTATCCGCCTTCGCCGGAACACTCGGATATTATGTCTCCTCTTCAATATCCTTCACAATCCGCAATATCCCTCCTATCTACGTGAGCGTTTCTCCTATGTGAAACCTCCTAATGCTCCGTGCAGATCCCACCATAGAACCCTCCTAAAATTCCTGCCCCACAAAACGGATTACTTTTCGTATTCGTTCTCCGTGCATGCAGTTAGACTATGGAACTCACTGCCAACCGACATACGAAACTCACACACTGTCTCTGTCTTTAAGAGAAGAGTTAAAGATCACTATCTTTCCTCACTATGATATATTTATTTGTATTTATGTATGTTTTTTTTTTTTTTGCACTGTTGATAATATTATTTGTCCTACACACTGTCGTCTTCATTTCAAATGTATTTCTCTTTTCGCAGGACTGCTGGAAGAAATTTCTCAATGAAATAAGCAGTACCTTTGTACTATCTTACTTTATCTATATGTTCTTTCTTTTATAATATTTCTTGTGTGTACATAAATTGTTAATAAATAAATACACTATCGATATCGTTAACTGTGACGTCACATTTCATCTGACACTTAGCGTAGGGTTTCATTACTTTGAAACTCCCGCTCATTGGTGGCACTTTTTAATACTTAATTAATTATTTTCTTAATCAAAAATAAATACTTCGTTTTTATATTGACCGAGGGATAATTCTTAAGCAAAAGATAATTTAAAAAAAGATTTGTCTTTATCTATGTATTTTATTTTCATTTGGATCACACGCATATTCTCTATTGTTCTTTAGAAATTCCTTTTTCAACCGGATTTCTTAGGCTGAGATCTATAAAGCGCACCTACACTTATCTCGATATTTAATTACTTATAAACCTATCTTTGTATTTACTCTGAGATGGCATTTAGAAAATGCGAAGTCCACAAAATCAATGTCTTATGAAATTCTTAAACCTTGAATATGTCGGCTTGAGGGAATGTTTAAATCCGTGCCCCGTCCGGGTCACGTACACGGTATGGCCCGGGCCGTTGTAATATAAATGTTCCCTTACTCAGACGAGCGCGCGGCGCGGTCGGCGGCGGCCCGCGCGGCGGCGGCGCGGCACGTGCGCGGCGCGGCGCAGCTCGTGGCGCGCGGCGCGGGGCTGCGCACGCGCCTGCAGCTGCGGCCGCGCGCGCCGGCCCGCGACCTGCTGCTGCTGGCCTACTATGAGACAGGGCTGCGTGAGCGCCCCTACCGCCTGCTTCGCCATGTGTTTCGCTTCCGAGTAGCTGTGAGTGAAGCCACGAATTGCCATCACTTCGTCACAATGCTTTTCTTATAGCGTGTGCTGATCTATTCGTTCTGTTCCAGGAAGCGGTCGAGCTTGCGGTGACCCCGCGTCGAAGTCTCCGTCACGTCGACGGGGAAGTAGTCGAAAATATGAGCCTCGCGGTAGAAGTTAAAAACATATTTAGCGAAAAAGGCGAGGACCTGAATGTGGAAGTTTTAGAAGCATCACTTCTAAGTCGCCAGTGGAACCTAACCGGTTTTATTGCAGCGGATGGGGCGGCTAACCCGCTAAGTTCACGCGAGAAGTTACATTTTATTCTCCGCGCACGACGAATTATCACACCTATTCCCGAGGGACAAGTTGAATATACTCGAGTCAAAATTACCGAAACTCATTCGGATGCAGTTGCTGATGTCAATGTTCCTCCTTATTCCAAATTCGTGGTCGATGGTCAAAATTCCTACATTGATGCCCCTGACTTGGCTATTGCACATGAAATTGCAAATAAAAGAAAAGGATTAATACAGTCCATGTTCGTACTTCGTTGGAAAGTGAATGAGAAAACCAAAGGAAAGGCAGCAGTCGGTCAGCATTGCTTATGGTTGGATTGTTTTACAAAAGCGATATCCCGTGAAAAGGAATATATTTCTGGAGAAGTAACTCCCATACAAATGGATGAATATGCCAAAAAAGATTTACGTGATTCTAACACCAAAATTAAAAAAGACAATGTTGTGATATTCAGATTAGAACATTCCAATCATATTAACCATAACTTTAATAATACGAAACTGTGCATGGTTCCAATCACTTTAAATATTGTCAATTGTTATGGAATTCCTGTCAAAGTTTTTATAGACATGTCCAAGCAGAAAAACAGGTAAGTTTCATTATGAAAGTATTAGCTTTTTTATGTGCAGTATGTTTGATTTCCAAAGGTTCCACCAAATTCAATTTATTTATTACTAAAATTATGTTTATTTAACATTAATTTCATTTTCATTTCATTTAACATACAAGCAGATAGTATAAAAGTAAGACCATTGTGTTACGTATAATTTGTTATTGTTTTAGAGAATCATCAGGGGAACTAGGCTGGGCTGGTGCTTTAAGTTCCGGATTAGATGTGGAAGCCAAGGAACTAGGAGTTCGTGTCAATTTAGACAAATTCGAGTCCAAACGTGTGCAAGTTCGTGGCGTATGTGCTGCACCAGGAACGTATCTTGTTGGTTCTGCCTTTTCGGTTTCCACTACCGGAGAAGATATAAATCTCAATGTTTCTAATATTTCGAACAATACCTCTTTACTTGTAGTTGAGCAATTTGCATAAATATTTAAAGGTCTTTATTTTGTTAACCTATTTCAGACATAATTTTAGTTATCACATGAGTATATTATTATTATTATAGATACATTTAAACAGAGTGTTTTTTTTAACTACGACTTTATGGGGAATTACTAACCTATAGGAGACAGGGAAATTATCTAAGGGTCTCTACTAGGTTTTTTATGCACTGACGATGCTCGTATAACGCAATCGGGACGCTCAGCAAACGCAAAACTGAAGTCACGTTGTTACCTTTGCACACGATCCTTGCGTTAGTAGCGATGCATCGCGCACAAAAGCCGCCGCCATTTGGAATTACAGCATTACGATGGTGTCGCTTGAGACAACTCTGCTTACGCTGCGTGCTACTTTTAAAACGACGACCATCAAGAAAAAAACAGCGTACAATTTGCAAACACCCGTACGATTGAACGAAGATAACCTCCTTCCCTGCACTACCAATGGTACAAAGACAAACGCTCTGTAAACGCACGTTTGAATCGATACAAACGCGCGTTTCATTTGCGTTTGTTTCGATACAATCGCATTGATAACGCGCAGAGGACGCGCTTATCAAAAACGCGCGTTTTCAGCGCATGAAAAAACATGGTGTACAAAGGCCCTTAGTATGTAGCCATTGGGTGTTCTTTCTTAAAAGCAATGTTTTCGTTCTTAATCTTTTGGTCAAGTACTATCTATACTAACATTATAAAGCTGAAGAGTTTGTTTGTTTGCTTGAACGCGCTCAGGAACTACAGCCCCCTTACCATGAACGCTTAAAGCAGGACAGTTTACGATGTTAAAGCGAGACGCCGCATTACACTGCACGTAGCGGCGCGGCGCGGTGTCTCGTTTCCACATCTTAAACTGTCTTGCTTTAAGAGTTCATGGTAAGGGGGCGGGTCCGATTCAAAAAATTATTTCCGTGTTAGATGGCCCATTTATCGAGGAAGGCTATATAGGCTATAAAACATTCTAAATCCACACGGGCGAAAGCTAGTTTATCCATAAAAATGTTAGTTACAAATTAATTATCCAACTTGTGAAATACCAAATAAATGCTTTTAATGCGATCCGTATTAAAAAAACACTAAGATTTACCTACCCAATTTTTAACCGACTTCATAAAAAGGAGGACCTCCTCCTTTTTATGAAGTCGGTCTTAATTCGTCGGAATCTTTTTTTTTTTCTGTCTATGTTACCTTATTAATAGAGACATTTTCTTACCAAAAAGTTAATCTACAATTAACGTTTAAATTTTATGACGTAAGGTAAAAAACCAGCGCGATAAAAATATTAATTGATGCTTAAGCAATATTTCGATCGTTTCGGGTAAAACTGTAGTAGATGGGTAGGCTATTTTTATATTATATTGTAGTATTTATCCATTCAAACCATCTAAAACTTTAAAAAGCATGGTTTAATATTTTTTCAATAACTGTATCATGGTAGGGGAGCACAAGAGGCTAAGTAGGTAGTTACTCGGGCGTCGTGGGGACCTACATAATTGTAAAGATTATATCTATGCTAAAAAGAAAAAAGGTTATATTATGTTGTATTCCCTATCACTCGTGGGAGGAGCGTGTAGGTACCTACAGGTTTTCAAAAATGTAAAAATAACCACACAGCAATACTTGGATGTGTCTTATACCTATAGAATATGCGCCCCACGTGTATTTGATTTAAGGAGAAATATTATTCTGCCGGTTTGCATCCCCACCAAAAATAAGCAAAAAAATAAATAATCGAGCGCGTTAGATATTCAGACGGAATACTATGTGAACCTTACAGAAGCTCTTATTCGAAAGACTGACGATTTGTACGCGACCAAAATTCATGAGCTAATTTGGAAAAAAAAAACATTGTGACCTTGAAATAATCAAGCGCAACAGATTAATATGCAGTCGCTTCGGTTTGATATCTTTGTCATGTTGACTCATAATCTGAATGTGGGGGAGGTTCCTTATTCTGAAAGGTTTTAAAAAATATATTTTCATTATTTTTGTGAATGTGTGTGGTGACGGTCAGAGGCGGATTTACCCTAAGACCCGGTAGGCCCGGGCTTAGGGCGGCTAATCGTGACAAAAAATTCACTGAATAATAACAAGAAATAACTCAAAGTACTAAGTACAATGGTAGGTTCATATTCTAAACGTTCGCGCACGTTATTGCGGCAAACGACTTTTCGGGATAAGAAGTTTTATCAAATTTTATCTAAATCAGTTCAGCCGTTTAAGCGTGAAGAAATAACAAACATTTAACCGATGGGTGTAGTCTACGTACTGTATAATGGGTGTTAAGAGGGGGGCGGCTGAACCTTCCTACATGACCTGGGGCCTAGGGCGGTTAAGACTGCAAATCCGCCACTCGTGACGGTGCGAGAGAGTGAGAAATACATAATTCTCAGCTACACGTACCACACTTTATTGATGATTTTAGCTACTTCGGCTTATGGAAATTAGATACGGCAGATTATATAAAAATAAAATAATTACATACTCTTATGAAATTTTTTTATACTTTAGATATTGAATGTCCAGAAGCGACACGATGCTGGTTACTTGATATAGGGAAACGCAGTTTGGCGTCTGCTGACAGGCTGAGTGACCGCTGTTAGTGGCGGCAGTGTTAAATTTAGATGCTGAAAATAAAAGCTGACGTTGGTCGTTCCTATTTAATTAAAGTTTATTTATTTAATAAAACCTTAAAACTATCATTACAGGTTACAACCTCATGCGATAGCATAGCTAGGCACTTATGACTTACATAATATAACATGAAGGTAACATAAAAAACTAAAATATAAAGAAAATCAATCAGAACTGTAACTATTACAATTAGTGTGCATTGCAATATTGTAATTACCCGATAGATTGCGTTGTAAGATATTGTATTATTTATATTACATTAAAATATATATGCAATGTAATATATTATTTTTATTCATCATAAACCTGCCTCCCCCCTCTGTTAGCTATAATAGGTATTTGACGAAATATTTGAAATGGAGCACTTTTTATTGGTAACGTATTTCAATAACTTAACAGAATTTTATAGTTTTCCTGAACGACTGCGCCTTCTTGGTAACTCAGTTTACCTACATTTATTTTAAATCATGGGCATATACTATTTTCTTTGTAAAAAGTATTGTATTATTTTTTTAACATGTGGTAAGTTTATTAAGTTCATGTTTCAACTCGAGAAAATTTCTGAATAAAAGTGATACCTGTGTGAAAAGATAAATCTGCCGACTTAATTTAAAAAGGGCACAACAATTTTTTTTCCAAATTGAGTTATATATAACTGTATATATACATTTTTTGGAATCAGGAAAAAAAGGCCTTTATTATTAATCTTTGACCATCAGCTATATACCAGTGAAAGTCTCGTCAAAATCGGTCTAGCCCTTTCGGAGATTAGCCGGAACAACACGAACTAACCAAAACAATGTTTATTAAGTTATTTGTAGTATTTAGTAGTCTAGGATTACCAGTGGCGGTGATAGACCAAATGTAGATGTCGTCGGCGGCACCAACCTTGCGAGGTCTTTTTCATTTCTCAGTCAGAAAGAAAACGATACATAATTAGAATGAGACTGACGTATAAATACCTTTATGAGTTCTATTTTAAAGATAATTATTATTTATTTAATTTAAATAACAGCTTGTTAATGCCATCGTTAAAAATGCAAGGTGCGAGGCTGTCGACCGACGCGCGACGCTAGCGTCGATCGCTCCTGACCATTAGGTACCTACAGTCAAAAACAAAAGTAGCTGAACATTGAAAGTAAACGCAATAAAATTCTTCAATATTCTCAGATCATCATATTATGGACTCTTTTTTAAGTTACATCGATTACTTAAAATAATTAATCTTTATTTCTTTCAATTATTTCACATTGAGTTTCTCTTGTTACGATACAGTCTGCTACAAAATTCTATGAATGGAATGTTCTTGGAAATAATTATAATGTTATCTTTACGAAACGGAGTTGCAACAAGATACATGCAAACAATATCTAATTTAATTAATGTTAATTGTCTAGGACCTTGAATACTGTATAAAAGTTTATTGAATTTGGAATGGACCTAGTGTTATACTAGAATAGGCCATCTTCAGTACCTCCTGGGTACCTCCCAGTAAAACCTCATGATTCACGGTTAACGTATCTATTTGATTCCACAATCAAGAGTAGGTTCGCATAGAAATCAAAACGCATAAGTTTATATTGTTTAATGCGTAATGGAACGCTCTGAGAAGGTTGACGTAAAAACGTGATGTCGTGATTACATCTTTGCATGGATTCACGCCAATTGAATGATCGAACTAACGACGTATGCAGTTATTAACAATAATGTACGATATATCATCCCTAGTAATAGTAAGTTGTAATTATTGTGGCGAGTAGGTATATACGTAAGCGTTTACAAAGTTCCCGGATGTTTAATTGAGTTGTGCTTGTTGATACTGTTACTATATGCTGTGTACTATGTTTTCTTTAGTAAATTTAATATGCTACATATCTTCAAGTAGGTATTTTGGATTTCATTTTGTTGCATATTTATATTTGAAAGACACATTTTTATAAATGAATGAATCTTTCTTGTTACATCTTTGAATAGAATTTCAATTATAGTTACATATTTACATTTATATGCATATACATATTATCTCGATACGTCTTCATAAGTTTATCAAAAGTTTATGTAATACTTTAACTAATCGATTTGTGCAAAAGTTCTCTTTAATTTTGCATTTATCATATGTATGGCAGCACTTGTGAAATAAATGTTCTGGTAACATTGGCAGGGTAGTAATTGGTAGTAATTTAGTAAAGTAGGTAGTGGATAGGTGGGCGTCCATCTTGAAATTTTACTGGGTTTGAGCCGGTTTAGTTCTAATAAAAGTGTATTTTGTAGCTTGGAGTTCATATTAATCGTTAGTTTTCAAGAAGTTTTATGTATGCTGAAACTATTTATCGTTTAAAATAGGATTAACTGCAGTAATGTTTTAGGTATGAACGTCTGCTAAAACATTTAATCGTTTGACGAGTAATGGCGTGCGTTTTTCTCTTGGAAGACACTTTCATATTTTATTCCATGTTGTCACATTCTATGAATAGTAAAACATAATGCATGTGATTTAGGCATGTGTAGATGTCTTCGTTATGATCACCTATGCTTTTGTAATTGTTTGTTGGACAGTAATTCTAGCTGGATGTCGTTTTTAGGTTATACATCACAATACTTTAATTGAATAGTGACTTGTAATCATAACCGCCTATGATTCGATTCGTCTGGTCGAACCTTAATGCATGAACACATTGCAATTATTTAGTGAATTTATTCAGAAACATGAATATATGAAAGTGACGTAGAAAAAACCTTATTCGCAGTATCGCTACTCAAGACATACGCGATTTCCGGAAAGACTATCGCTGATAAAAGCTTAAGTTGGCGGAGGCATAGCACGATGGCAGTGCCGAGTAGAGCGCGGGTATATGCCGATGTCAACTCACAACGTCCACGAGAATACTGGGACTATGAAAGCTATGTGGTTGACTGGGGCAACCAGGAAGATTACCAGTTGGTGCGTAAGCTTGGGCGTGGAAAGTACAGTGAAGTATTTGAGGCAATAAATATCACAAATAATGAGAAGTGTGTAGTTAAAATATTGAAGGTGAGTAGTTTATTGTATATTGCTTAGACTGTTGTGTTAATTTTTGTTTACATTGTATGCTTTGGTTACAACAAACTTATGGAATATATTCTTTGTGTCATGTGCCATAATTAATTTTTTACAGCCTGTCAAAAAGAAGAAGATAAAAAGAGAAATAAAAATATTAGAAAACTTAAAAGGAGGCACAAATATTATTACGTTACAAGCTGTAGTCAAAGATCCTGTTTCGCGTACTCCAGCACTCATTTTTGAACATGTGAACAATACTGATTTTAAACAGCTGTATCAAACCCTGTCAGATTATGATATAAGGTGAAACTCATATATTTATAAATAGCCATTCAAGGATCACTGAGATGGCTAATAGAATCAAACAATAATAAATAAAATAATAATACCAGTTACATAATTTTATAACTAATGTTTATTATACTTCATTACAGATATTATTTGTATGAACTACTGAAGGCATTAGATTACTGCCACAGTATGGGCATCATGCATAGAGATGTGAAGCCCCATAATGTAATGATTGACCATGATCACAGAAAGTTGCGTCTCATTGACTGGGGGTTAGCCGAGTTCTACCACCCAGGCCAAGACTACAATGTTCGTGTTGCATCTAGATATTTTAAGGTATAAACATCATTTAATCTTAATGATAATAATATTATTGTTAAAATAAATTATATAATGGCTTACTGCTACTTTTGTAATACTAATCAATCTTATTAACACAGGGTCCAGAGCTCTTGGTGGATTATCAAATGTATGATTATTCATTGGACATGTGGTCATTAGGGTGCATGTTAGCATCTATGATCTTTCGCAAAGAGCCATTCTTCCATGGCCATGACAATTATGATCAACTTGTGCGAATTGCTAAAGTGCTGGGCACTGAAGAGCTATTCGAATATTTGGATAAATATCATATAGAATTGGATCCTCGATTTAATGATATACTTGGAAGGTAAGTTTTCTATAGATGAAAAATACTTTTTTTTCATGTGTTACTGTGACTGTGTGGTTATGCTTATATTTTTTGTCAAATGTCTGGTTCTAGGCATTCTCGTAAACGATGGGAGCGGTTTGTGCATTCTGAAAATCAGCATTTGGTATCTCCTGAAGCATTAGATTTCCTAGATCGTCTTTTACGTTATGATCACTATGAGAGATATACTGCTCGTGAGGCAATGGATCACCCTTACTTCTGTGAGTACTTTTTTTTCGTATCCAATATGTACTTTAAATTTTTTCAAATATAACACCTAAAACAAGGTGATAACCATTTTGACTCTTCTAGACTAACATGTATTCATTTCCAAGAGGGACACTAGTAGAGTTTATATTAAACTAAAACATTACAAGTATGTTGGGTGTGACTAAACTGTACATATATTTCTGTTAATATTCCAAGTCATATAGGGTTAAGTTATTCAATTTCATACAAGTTATTGAATGTAAAATTTCTCATAAAATACAAATTTGCTTTATTAGTAGAAGGATTAGGATATTATATTGTATGGATTTGAAACACAAGATGACTGACCTTTACAGCGGCATGTTTATAGCTTATGTCAATATACAATTTTGATACTAGATGGCGCTAGTCCCTGGCTACCAAGTCACCATGATATTATTTGCTAAAAGGGATAAAGTTGCCACACAATTTGCCTCATTTTTATAGTATTATAATCTATTGCCGACGTCATTACTGATTAAATTACATACATAACTAAATTCAAGCAGCAACTAATCCTAACAAATGCATTGACTCATTACATTCTTCACACAATATGTTCGATGATTGATGTTATTGTTATATTAACTTCTATTTTTTATTGCAACGAGAGCTATTTTAGCCGTAATCACGCTATTAGCGTAAAATGTTTCAAAATATAAATTGTTGTAAGGCCTTTTAAAACAATTTCGCTAATTGTCGTGTTATCTTAGCTTCTAACAAAATTATGCATAAGTTATCAACTGCAAATTCCTTTAGTATAATATGATACAGCTAAGTTTCTATTTGTCATAACTGATTTAATTATTTGTATGGTTTCCAATACATATGGTTTAAAGCTCTGAACACTGTGCAACACAAATTTTTATTTTTTGATATTTATAATTTATGTATGTGTTTAGGGTTCCGTACCCAAAGGGTAAACACGGGACCCTATTACTAAGACTCAGCTGTCTGACCGTCCGTCTGTCTATCACCAGGCTGTATCTCAAGAACTGCGATAGCTGGACTGTTGAAATTTTTACAAATGATGTATTTCTGTTGCCACTATAACAACAAATACTAAAAACAAAAATAAATAAATATTTAAGGGGGGCTCCCATACAACAAACGCGAATATTTTGCCATTTTGTATAGATAATGATACGGAACCCTTCGTGCGCGAGTCCGACTCGCACTTGGCCGGGTTTTTAATATTTTATGATAATTTTTAAAACATAGTTTCTTCCATTATTAGCAGAACTTACATAGTGAAAATAAAAACTTACATAGTCATATTACTCCATTCTTTACAATATTTAGAATTTAAGGTCACTTAAGAATCACGATAGCTCAGTTAGGTGATTGGCAGACGGATTGGCGAAGGTCGCAGGTTCGACTCCTGCTCAAACAATCATTTTTCAAATTTCATTTATCCATTAAAAATTTTGAGAATGTTAATATGTGGAAGTATGTGTAACCACATGATATTATTTGTTACAGATCCAATTGTAAAGGAGCAGGGGCGAATGGTTTCTTCCAATTCTCCAACTCCAAATGCGTTGCAAGGACCAATAAATGCTGCAGAATAATTGTTGCAAAGAGATGATATTTGCTCTTTATAATGTATTGATATGATATACTTGTACAAGATTCCTGAAGAGAAACACTGTAAAAATAACACCAAAAAAATACCACTGATGGTGTAAATACATACACAGGGACAGTGAAGGACACCAATTCTGTTTAACAAACACTGAAGTAATTCCAATGCTTGATAAATAGAATAATTTGGAAAGACAATATAATTTAGTGTTTAATATTAGTAAATCTGGTTTATTCATTGTTTTAAAAGTGTTTTATCTCTGGTATAAACTGCTGACATATGTTTGTGAAAGTGCTCGTGTACTCAAGCTGAGTAGGTATCTTGTGGTGGGGAGGGGTTCAAATTGTCGAAAGTAAATTCTGAAACATCCATTTTTTATATGAAATTCGATAATAATTAATTATTGAGATAAAGAAAAAATGCATCGAGTTTCATTGCACTTGATCTTTTGCATTTATTAACCTATGGTATTGATATTGTAATTACTTGTATAATATATTGGTAACATCTGCATACCATTTGCAAATACTGGTTAGCAGCTTTTCGTTGGTACTCTACTTATTAAAATTTTGTATTTATGTAATAGAAGTAAAATGTAGATATGTGTGATATAAATACAAAATTTTAAGATGATTAATTAATCGTTTTCTTTTATTACGTATTTTATAAAAGAAACCAGCTAATTCTAACATTATTAGATATTGTCGGATTTAAACATTGTTTTCTATAGTATATTTTTAATAAGTTACATTAGCTGTCCTCATAAATATTATACATAGTTAAAATCAAATCGTATCTTCAATTGGAAGGTGAGCCTCGTGGAGTATAATTTATTTTTTAGTGTGATAACTTCAAGTTGTTGCATAAACTTTTCTGAATAAACAATACTAACTTTGCCTGGAAATGTTTTGGATTATTTATAATTAAAAAAATCAATATCTTCGCATCCTTGTTTCGTTAATTTGTTTTTAGTTTATCGAAGAATGTTGTCTTGCTGATCATAATTTAGCAATCTAAAAAGGTAATCAACCCAGGCCATTAGTACTCGATACTACATTGAGGTCTAATGTTACTAATAGCTACTAAGAAAAAGGACTATATCGACTGTAAACTTACCGGCAGTAAAGAGACATACCTACGCTATAATATATACTAATTCAGGAAAACACTACATAAAATTAACGAACGATAGCTATAACGTTCCATTTATTGTTGAAAAGATTGCATTGTAGATTTCATATATTAGTTAAGCAAATCTGTGGTCTCTGCTACCCCTCTGGGAAACAGACGTGACACAAGCAAAGTGAA
This sequence comes from Abrostola tripartita, assembly GCA_905340225.1. Lineage (NCBI taxonomy): Eukaryota > Metazoa > Arthropoda > Insecta > Lepidoptera > Noctuidae > Abrostola > Abrostola tripartita. The sequence goes on along the minus strand of HG996487.1, from coordinate 8,003,524 downwards.
AGTCGGCACCAAATCCTATGCGTTCGCTTTGTTAATAATTTTAGCTTTGAAACCATGAACAAAGCACTTTGACAGCATTCTCATAAGTACTTTTTTTCTGAATCACATAATGGATGTTAGGATTTGGCACCGACTTCCAATTTGCTTATGTAAAGTGAAGGGATAAAACATTATTTTTCACTTTTGAGTTTTTTGAAGGTTTTAATTATTAACTTAATTTTTTTTATTTCGCGATTTTTAGTTGTGTATAGAATTCATCCGCCTCAGAATTTTGTAAGACTAGTACAAATACTAGTCTAAATCTAGTTAAAATCCATAAAAAAGCCCTTCCAAACGATACTTAACACGATATTTAATCCAGGAAAGTGATAGGAGGGGTTTACGCACCCTCAACCCCTCTTCCTTGTTAGTAGTCAGTTATCGACTACTACTAAAGCAATATCATGAAGGTACGACAGTTCTGCAATGATATTTTCGAAGTTCATCATCGGGTCATAGCAAAATTTTTAGGGGACCAATCGGAAAGTATACACTATCATATGAAAAAAAAATTCAGATCGGTTCATAAATTACTTAGTTATGAGGTAAAATACATAAAAAAAGATACCGACGAATTGAGAACCTCCTCCTTTTTTTGAAGTCGGTTAAATATCACGACTGCCAATATCAAAAATCTAACTAAAAAGTAAAAAACAAGTTTCATCGCATATCTCTTATATAAAGCTGCGTTCCACAGAACGGTCACCTGTTTTGTTTTATTTGTATCATTTTTATATCCAATTGCTCACAATGTTGCAAGGATTCTAACGATACCCATACATCAAAGTTCAGGCATTCAGAAGTTATGGTAGAATAAAGAAACTCACATACATACATGTACCCTGAAAACATTACACTCCTTTTTTTGGGGAGTCGTGTAAAAATAAATAACAACTATAAAACTGCCTCTAGTCCAGGTCTAGTGGTAGCTAAGTGCGACCACTGAGCATGAGGTCCTGGGTTTAACATCCCGGTTCGGGCAGTGTTACTGGGTTTTTCTAATAGGTAATTCTTAGTAGCAGCGTGGAGACTAGATTTAGGCCCGTATGATGGCAATAGGGTCGCCTTCTATTGCATTGGGACCTTTATCAACTGCCGAAATGTTGACAAACTACTAATGTGTACATCTGCTTTCCCTTTCGGCAAATAAAAGTGTGATATGTTTTAATTTTTTTGATATGGGCAGGTGCTACAGATGAAAGTGATTCTGTTATTTAGGGCGGGCTGCTTTAAACAGTCTGTTAACGTTACTTGTGTACGTCAAAAAAAAGTAAAGATGTTTGATGTACATACGTAAAATATGAAGCGTTGTTGAATGGCATAAATAATCCGGTTAATAACGTTATAAGGGCTGCAAGTAGAAAAAGTTACTCTTTTGTTATTAAGGCTGCTAGAAGAAAACAAAATTAGTATCGCCATTTCTAACATTTACGTGTGCGTAAAGTAAAGCTGAAGCAGCCCTAAGATTACTAAAAAAAAACAGCATTGTGAAGATTTGAAGCGGTCGAGTCGAGATTTTTATGGCTCCCGACTGTTAAGACACTATGTTAAAACTTAACATAATGTTAGGCTATTGCACTTGTTTTTCTCTTTTCAATTTTTTTGCAGTTGGGTGTTTTAATTTTTTAAGTTACTTTGATGTGTACCTATTTATGCGTAAAAGGGTTAATTGGAAAGTGCGTTTTTTACTTTTTAAAATTGCCAGCAAAGCTAATATTTGACTGACATTACTGGAGGGAGATCAGTCGCGGAACTAACGATCGATGTGTGAAGTGTAGAACGGTCATCCAGGAATTGATCGCAGCAAACGCAACTTGGACCTCGCCGTCGGATCATTTAATTAATCGACGTAAATTATTATGATAATTGTAGTTGGCCAGCAGTTACGAGAGAACTTCAGCTCAGGATGCGGCGTACTATAATTATTCCGGTAATCGTCACGTGGGAAGGCACATAAATGCATACTAGATGTTAGCCAATTTGATGTATAATTATGGTAAGGATTTATTTTACAATTTCTACGTATAAATAATAATTCTTGAATTTGCGACTTCTCCATTATCTTGCTAATTGGTGGAATAGCCCCGCTAGGGCTGCCAGTCATGGACGACAGTGTCGTTATCACACGTAGGTAGGTAACGGCATGCAAAATAAAATAATGCACTTTACTTTGATTGTTTAATAAATATAATTTTAAAGTATTTGTGTATCAAACAATAATAATTGCCTTGCTAATAATTAATGTGCGGTAATTTTGGTTTACTCATTTCAGAATAATTCCTACTACAACCATAACAAAGAGATTTATTTATCAATGGAAACATGTTAACGTCATTTTCTAGAAAGCCCAATAGTTCAGGATTATTTTCTAAATCATGTTTGAAGTGTGTATTTCCAAATGATACTGTTCTTGATATATTTGTGGCTTCTAGAGCAGATAATTTCATATCTTTAGTGAAGAGGTCACTCTAAAAACAAAAAAACAAACAATTATTGGATGGGTACAAACTAAAAACAAATTGAACTTAATTTTTAGTTGTTTTTTCTTGTAGGTCCCAAAAATCGTAGGGTACGTATACCATAGTAGTACCTACCTACTAGGACTAGGGTCAAGAGTTAAACGGCATTTTCTAATATAACACATTAAAACAGTCTTCATTAAGGCAGCCATAATCAATATTAACACCACACCACCACAATTTTGTTAGGTATGTTTCCCAAATAAATAACGAAAGCAAACTGTTCGTGCATTATTAATCATTACAGATTTAAATAGAACATGGTAGTTACAGAGTAAGGCTAGCCGCATACCCTTCGAATTCGGTTTCCGTATTTTTTCAAATCGAATCATCCAAAATACATATTTTGTTTGTTTTTCATAAAAACGTCGCCCGACACTAGGAATTTCTCAGTGCGTTTCACAAGCATGAAAACATACATAAACACCCAGGCTAGGGACAAACATATGCGGTTCACACAAATTTAAGTCTCGTGCGGGAATCGAACCCTCAACCTCTAACGCAGCAGTCCAATCGCTTAGCCACTGCGCCAATCAGGTCGTTCAATCCGAATTGATCTCAACTCAATCGAATCAAATGTGCTCGGCAAGGTGCCGGTCGACGAAATATAGAATCTGTTTCGTTACTATTACCCCGAACGTTTACTTCATCGATGTTACCTCGAAAGGACAAATTGATCGTATGCTTAATATCTCGAATGGTTGTTACTTTGAAGGCACGATTAATTTATGGTACTTAACCTCGGAAGTATAATTTAACTTAGCCAGGTTGTTCTGAGGGATACATACTATTAATCCAGAAAAATACGCGGTAAACTTTTTAACTGTGACGTAGTTGTGTCGTAAAACTAGTGCACTATTCATTATTGTACCTTGCAGATGATGCATCTCTTATATGTTTTGTCTTCATCATAGTCTCCAATTTTGTCAGCAGTTTTACAAACAGTAGATATAGTTGACTGAAAGTTTTCTTGAAGATCAAATACAAATGTGGAGATAACTGACTGCAGACTATTACATTTTTTGTTGCTTTTGCATACAGGACTCAATTCTTTTATTTTAATGTAGTAGTATAATTCTTCTTTGCTTATATCTTTCATGGGTCTTAAAATTTTAACATGTTCATCACGAAGGTCAGAGAAACCCTGTAAATAATTAAATAAAACTGACAAAGAATAAAATAATACATAAATAATTATACAGTCTACTAGATTCCGCCTATAACGTAGTTCACGTGGATTTCGGGGATTTCTTTTAGGAACTTCATAATTTTTCTAAAATATACATACTCCTTATAACATCACCTATTGGCCAGTGAAAGTCCCATTAAAATCAGTCAAGCAGTTTTAGAGATATGTAGTTCATTTATTGCACTCAATTCATTTAAGACAAAATGCTGTATATAGCCTTAAGCCCTTAAATAGCTGCAACATGTAAGTGCATAATATTTGATGCCAGGTGATGGCACAGAATTTCAAGTTCTTTTTACATAGAGATTCTGAGAGGGATGGGCTTAATCTATTGATTGCAAAAGTTTGTATTTGTATAACTAGTTAAGAGTAAACACAACAACAACAAAATTAGTAATTAATACTTACAATATCGTTTTGAACTTGTGCACCTCGACCAATAGCAAGATTACTTAATAAGCTAATTGCCAAAGTATTTGTTGTTTCTGCAGTAAAAATTGCATTACAATTTAAATGTTTAGCAATTTTAACAAACAAATCTCGTTTTATTTTTAATAGATAATCATTTGATGCAGTAGGTGGCATACTATTTAACATATTATAAAATTCTTTTTTTACACTTTCTTGTTTATATACTATGCAGTTTGCTTCTGGTAATTGAACATTAGTGTTCAAGTAATAAGCTAGATGGATAAGATATACATCAAATTTGTGTTTTTGACATTGTTTCAATACCATCTCAGCTACATTCAGTGCTTTGTCATCTGAAATATTAAAATAATATGAAAAAAAATTAAACAAACTAAAAGGTAAAAAACAAGTTCCATCGCAGTCAGGTCACCTCTTAGATAAGACATGCTTGTTTTTTACTTTTTTGTCATGGCATTTTTTTAGTTATACTTTTTGCTTGTTTTGATCTTTTATAACCTATGTTACTTGTGATGGTGTAAGGATTCTAACGACACTCCACACATAAAAATCAGTTCAGGCATTTAGAGGTTATAGTGGCATAAAGGAACTCACATACATGAACCCTGAAAACGTTACACTGCTTTTTTGGGCAGTCGTGTAAAAAGCAATAAAGTCCACTTTATGACCCACTTAAAAAAAGAAGGCCTCATGACTCTGTCCTTTTAGTTTCTAGATTTGAAGTTATTGAAAATAATAGTTACAGTACTTAAAATGGTATCATAAGTGTATAAGTATGCTACACAACATTCTTTGTGTAACTCTAAATGCAAGACAAATACCTGCTGTGTAAAAAAACTAAATCCAATAAAATCATTACAGGGTTCATTGTCTTTCCTTATCTTAAGCAGCAGTATACAATATTTCAAAGGTACCTGGTCTAGGCAAACTATTAATGTTAATGGTTTTTCCATACATATCCACATTAATTTTCATTTTTCATCTGGCAATAAATCAATTATTAACTGCGAAACTTACCAAACAGGTGTAGAAAATATGGGTTTATCCTAAGCTTTTTGTTATCTTGCAATGTTATACCATGATGCACTAAATCTAATAACACAGTAGAACCAAGACCCCCTGACAGACATATCAGAACATTTTGATTTGGTGATAAAACCTTGTTCTTGCCAATACATGCACGGAATTTATGGTTGGTACTTAGCATAAAACAATTATCACAATAATAATCTTTCTTTCTTAATATTACTGTCTTAGGAAAACCACACTTCTTGCAGTTCATTGTAGTCTTCTCTAAAATCTTGTTAATTAATATAGGTACAAAAAACAATTTAGCAACAACAACTAAAAAACAAAATAAGTGAGTTTATTGCAACGAGATAATTTATATTAAATAATAGTAATGAATTTAAAATAAAAAAATATTTGTTTAAAATTTGAAAATAAAGAAGTTTAGAGGTTAAAACCTTGAAACGGCTTGTTTAGGCTCAGTGTTTAGGGTAGTTTGGCACTGTTATAAATGCAGTCAAGAATACGATTAAGTACAGCTAACAGGTAATGCATGAAACAAGTCTTAGCTAGAAAAATCTTTTAACTATATGGGAACGATTAATTCACTCGTTTCTCAAATTAGATTGTTGACAAAATGCCGCGAGCTGTAATCACTAATAAATTAAGACAATTTTAGTCACAGAAACAGAACGTGATAAGTGAATGTCAATAATGTCACTGTCTTATTGGCAGTCGCCGTCATTGAGGTATATCTCAGACAAAGGAATATATATGGACCGGTTATACCTACGAAAAACGGGTGCCTACCTACCGTCGCAAATGTCGCATAACATGGCCACGGTAATATTATAATACAGTAGTGTAACTCGGCCGCATGATAGAAATAAATGCCTACAGCCGCGCGGTACGTAAACATGCGTTAGGGCTGCCCGTCTCCAGCATTTTAATTACATTTGCCTACTTTCTGTTTCTATTTAGTTTTGTGATTGTAAATATCCTTTTTATATAAATAAATGAAATACTTTGTATATTGAATAGGAAGTGTTCAATAAAAACTCGTGTTGATTTTTGAATATTTGCGCCTCGACTGAGTCGTACGATGCTGTTTGTTGACATGTTAATACGTAAACAAACAATAGTGACGCGAGTCCCATTTTGCTTGTATCGATATTGTTGGTTAATAGAATTTGAAAATGCTGTTCATCTGTATAAAAACCCAAATGAAACTATATTCAAATGTAATAGCAGTAATATCCACGCCTTCATCGACCCTTGCCATGCCATAAAATAAATAAGGAACCATAAAATTTACATGGAACATCCTTTTTAAAAGTTAATTCATAACATTAAATTGTTAAAAAAAATTATCGATATCGATGACTTTTGACCCTTCTATCTGGAGCATCCCTTATGATATTCGCCATGTTATGCGACATTTGCGACGGTAGGTAGGCACCCGTTTTTCGTAGGTATAACCGGTCCATATATATTCCTTTGTCTGAGGTCGCCGTAGACAGGGGCAGTCACAAAGTGTTTAGAGTTACCAGTAACTACATTAAAATGTAAAAGAACGAGAAAACGTATGAACTGAAAATCAGAAATCCCATAAATAATATATTTTAGTGCTTGATAGCATTAATTTTGTTTATTTCCAATGCCAGAAGCGAAATATATTGTGCGTCATATAAAAAATAGCCTAGATGAATAGTGAAGATGAGATATGTTGTAGTGGTAGTAGAAAAAAAAGGCAAAATATGTTATCATTAAGCAGTCACACTTAATAACCGCATTGGGAACTCGATACTGCGCTCCAAATCACAAATTGCTGATGTAGGCAAAACAGCTGCCAAACTGAAGTGGAACTGGGCTGGTCAGGACCAGCCCAGTGGTCACGCCTGCATGTCCCAAACAACTTTGTTTGTTCTGTATTCTGAGCCCAAACAGCAACAAACGACTTCGCGGCTGGCCGAAAAAAAATGGCGTGACGAAATACACTCCTACCTAAAAGACTGGCGTCGAGTGGCGGCAAACAGGGACATTTGAAAGGAAGGAAGGGAGTCCTTTGCCTTACAGTGGGACAATAAGGGCTGATAACAGTAGTAATAATCATAATTTCAACATACACGCCTGATATCCCCGAAAGGAAATCTATGTGATTTTATAATATTTTATACCGACTAAAATGAATTAAACCATAGTGATGGGCTGACTATGGGTTTTGCCGAATAGCCGACTAGTCTGCAATGCCGATCAATACTTTCGATTATGTTCGGGTCACATGAGTAATCTGGAAACGTTCGTCTCGTCACGACCTAGTTTTTGTACGGGAGGAGTTTTTACACGACTGCCCGAAAAAAGGATTGTAATGTTTTTTAGAAAAGTAGGTATACGAAGGATTTGTTTAGTAAATGACATGACAGCTCTCCGTGATCTCCGCCATTGAGGTATATCTATGGAGGCGCCCTAATCTTCTATATAAAATTTTACTTATTAATATTGTGGGAATCGACATGGTAACAATAAATTACTGTTTGTCTCTTTCTAACTAGTGAAGTTGCACATAAGGAAAGCGAAATGACATGTAATTTGTTTTTGCTAATTCTGGCAACATTAGAGCGATGACGTCACGATAATATGTTTGGGTGCCGATGCCGCCATGTTTTGCGTTATTTTTGTGGTATATTGGCCTGTCAAGTGATTACGTTATCGCATTGAGGTATATCTATGGAGGCGCCCTAATCTTCTATATAAACTTTTACATATACAGATATTGAGGGAATCGACATGGTAAAAACAAATTACTGTTTGTCTCTTTCTATCTAGTGAAGTTGTACATAAGGAAAGCGAAATGACATGTAGATTGTTTTTGCTAATTCTGGCAACATTTGAGCGGTGACGTAACGATAATGTGTTAGAGTGCCGATTTCGCCATGTTTTTTGATTGATTTATGGTATCTTTTATGTGACTTTTATTAAATTTGAAGACTAAGAGCTGAATCTAAGCTCCTTTTTGAAGTCTGGGCTTGAATTCAAAAATCCCTCAGTGTAGTATAATACAGTGTAGCTCTCGTAAGAACGAAAATCGGCCTCTAATATCTTTTTACAGGTTAGTGTTCGTTTTCATGAATTATTTGGTAAAATAATTACAAATGAATAATTATATTTATCACTATATACTCATATACACTGGTAATTAAGTAATATTAGTTACGTTTAGCTTGAAATTCGGTTTCTTCGTTTCCGCTAGTACTGTTTGTTGACATGCTAATATGTAAACAAACAATAGTGACGCGAGTGCCACTTTGCTTTTATCGATATTGTCGATTAATATAATTTACATACATACATGAAGTCACGCCTATTTCCCAGAGGAGTTCAAATCCCGCTCGGTCCATAATTTTTCAAATTTCCTTTATCAATTTATACACACTAATCTAGTTTGAATTCATGTTGGTTTTAATCTAGTTTGAAATAGTCTACCCTAATTAACCCTACGATTATGTCTAAATCTTGATTAATTTATTAAAAAAAATTATTTTAGGCGCAGATCAAGGAAAACACCGCTTTATTAAAAATCGTTATTGATGAATTGAAGAAAAAAATAGAATTAATAATGAACAATCTCTGTTGCTTGAGGAGGCAAATCGCTGAGACCAAAGCATTACCCTTGCCATAAAAATATTCAGAAGAAATTCGGAAGTTCGCCTTGAAATTGCACTTTCTCTTGCCGAAAGCTTACGACTTCATTTTAAGACAAGCATATAATACATTTTTATTTTTTTATCAAGAGGCGGCGTAGTTTTCGCACTCATGGGGTCCGGAATATAATTTATAAAAATCAGAAAATAATATCAGGCCTCTTTAATTACAACAAACGTCTTAGCGCTTTATTATTTATACCTACATAATTACACTTTCTCATTGAATTTGATAACACTGATATCTATTTTATACTGAAAATAATGTCGAACATAATATAAATCACCGATTATTGCTCATATGAAGTGTTAAATAGATTTAAGGTTCAGGTACCATGAAAGAAAATAAACGATAAAGTGTCGCACCGAAGTTTTCTTATCCTAATATTATTCATTTCTATGAATAATGATTAAAGTTGTTTTGTTTATTAACAAAGAAATAATTGTATAATGCACACTAAGTCACGTGACTTATTACTGTTTCTTTCTAAACCCCAAAAGGCGGCAATATAAAAGGATTAAAATTCGTTAACGTCTATTGTTATAATATTAGCATTTACTTATAAGTTTTGATAATGCATTGTAATAAAGTACCTTTCAAATATAGCTAAATAAAACAAAATCTTAACAATAGAGGCCTTAGCGATAAGTATGCAATAAAATAAGCCAAAACTAAGGCGGCGATATTTTATTTTGTACGTGCAGTCGTAAAATAATTGATTTTTGTATTTTGAAGTAACAATACCTACATAATAATAATAATATTAATGAATTCAGCTGCCGAGGATGAAAAAAAGACTGTCATCGGAATATCGAAGATTCGTTAGTCTCTTTTGCCGACGACTATGCCTTTCTTTCCAAGTGGGATTTAGTCGTTGGAATGATTGTTCAAGGGTCGCAATAAACAGTTTAGGGGATAGCGATAGTAGGAAATTAAAGATTTGTCTGCCTCATTGGTGTAGGGTTTGCATAGCCTGACTGCTGAAAGTGAGGTCTTGAGTCCTATTGCCAATTTGGGCAGTGATATCCTTATTCTATAAGGTCCAGTAACAGCAAGGAGTCCAAATTTGAGGCCAGTTACATAGGGTATAATTTAAGTCGCAACAAGTGAGTGTGCCATATAATCACCTATGTCTAATGCTCCAGGGAATAAATGGGTGATATGATAGAAATGTTTTTCATGAACCAAATACTAAACAACATAAATAGAAAAAAAGGCACATTTATTGCTTTAACTTCATTTTGTTAGTAACTGAATCTTTTTAGGTCTTGTTAAACTTTATTGAAGGCAGCAATGTCAACACTTTGAACCTGTTAACAAAAATGTTTATGTGGATAACTTTGCCTGATATATAGTTGGTTACTTGATATAACTGCAAGATATAACAACTTACTATCTAGAAAATTAATCAAAAGCAAAAATTATATTTTTGATGAAACTTACATGACAAAGTAGTAATTGTATCTTGACAGTGATTTTAATGATATATACCATTCATTGATTAATGTACACCATAAAATTCTAAATTATGGTATACTGTATCAGTAGAGACAGTGGTTGATTTGCAGTCTTAACTGCCCTAGGCCCCAGGCCATGGAGTAAGTAGCAATCGCCCCTTTCTCAGCCCTCATCATGTAGACTACATTAGGAATTTACTATTGTAGTTAGTACTTTAAGTTACTTCTTGTCATCATCAGTGAACTTTTTGTCACGATTGGCCATCCCTAATATCTGGCCGGCCTAGGCCTGGGCCTACTAGGTCTTAGGGTAAATCTGCCACTGAGTAGAGATAGAATAATTGTATATAAAAAAAAAAGAAATATTAAACTTACAAAGTCTTCCACTTTTTCAATCTCTTCAGTAAGCCAATCCACAGAAACTTTATCATCTTCAACAACACAAGAGATTTGAAGCTTGTGGATTCCGTAAGCTAATGGCACAAGTTTAGCTGCACCCCACAAGAGACCATCAGATTCAATTCCTCTGACGGCTTTTTCCATGGCTGCCATATCAGTTTCATCATCCCATGGTTTCACATCCAAAATAATGTTTGACTTTGCAATGAGAACTGGTTCTGGAATATTACAAGTAATATTTAAGGTGTATTTTGCAATAACCATAAATGTAATAATCTGCCAAAAATTATGAACTTGTAACTGTTATAACACTATGATGACAAATCAGAACATACTTTTGGATTTCTTTGCATTATATGCAGCTAGGCGCTCCTCCCTTATTCTTGCTGCTTCAGCACTCTCTTCTTCATCATCTGATCCAAAAAGATCAACACCGTCATCATCATCATCTTGTGCTTTAACAGGGGCTGCCTTAGCTGCTGGTGCCTGATGAATATATAACAATATGTATTTAATATCATGTTTAATATAAGCTTAGTTATCTTTGATGTGTAAAATTAACTTACTTTAACAGATTCAGTCTTGGCTCCACCACCTGTTGATTCCAATGTCTCTACTCGGGCTTGAAGACTTATGACCAAGTTACGAAGGTCATAAATAGCTTTTTTCAGATCACTGTTCTCTTTCTCTAGAGTGTTGACCTTGTTACTCAGTTCTGTGTTCGGTACACCTGCCAGAGTAGCAACACTGTCCATCTGGAATAAATTAAACACTTAATCAGTTCCATTAAATAAAACACACAGTACCTAATAATAAAAATAGAAACTATAAAGCATTTATTATTATTATGAAAAACTAAAAACTTCAGCCAACACAAATCAAAGTTGAAAAATACTGAGCATAACATATTCAGCAAGTAAATAAATGTGTGAAGAATAATTAAATAAAGTTTACTCACACATTCTAAAGAATCTTTGATGTGTTGTCTAGCCTTAGCAACTTCACTGGCCAAAGAAGTGCGAGCTACTGAGAGTGGAGTAGCTTGGACCTACAAAGTTAAGTTTAATAATGTAGGTTTTATCAACTTTACAATGTATGTCAACAATAATAAAAGTGTTTACCCAAGAATATCACGGAGTTCCTATAAATTACTATTATTGGAAGAACATACATAAATAACATACCTTTGACAATGATTCATAATAATTCTTTTCTGCATCATTGTAGATGTTTTTGTCCAGCCAAATCTTTTCATGTATTAAGGTAGACATTCTGAAATTATAATACACAATTGACTTCATTCACGTTTACTAATATAATTTTAACAAAATACACAACATTTTTTAGTTTATTATATCTTTTAGATGTTCGAATTCTGTATTTAAATTGAAATGGTGGTGGATTTGGACTTCACCATTCACTACGAATAAGCACTAGGTCGTCACACAATTCTTGGCAATACGTCGACTCATTATGTTTAATCCTCTCCAAGACTTCCTATATACTGTCTAAAGTAAGCAGGGATAAATAATATTTTGGATTATATAAACCTTTAGTAGACGGATCAAGGCGGCAGATAAAACTTTCAAATTTCGACCTGTGTATATAGGTTATTTTTTAGAATATGTTGTGTGTACAACATGGTGTACGATATATAAATGGGAAATTATTATTACACTTACATTTCACGTTCTTATAGAAATTAAATGAAAATAAATTAAAATTGTCACAAAACTATTGAATTCAAATCTGAACTTATCAACAGGAATAAAAACCGCACTCGTCGGTTTTTTGATGGGCACGGAAAGAAAGAGAAACATATATATGAGAGCGAGGTAACAAGCCTGACGTTCGTTGGTTTAGCCAATAGTATTAGAGCACAGCAAATACTTCCACGACGATGTTTATCCACGTTGACGTTTTGATGTTTTTTTGCGTTGGTATGTTTGATGTTTTTAATTTATATTTTTTCTAAGGTTTTAAGTAAAATATTAAACTGAGACACAGGTCTATACATAATATAGAAAACCACAGGGGACAGACAATATTATACTATTAATATAGAAATGGGTGGTTAGTCGATTTTTTTTTTAATATAGTTACTACTATAATCAAATGTTACTACATAAACTAAAAAATGAGTAGGTACTTGAAGTCTTCTAAATGTATCATCATATTATTGGAGTATCTTTCACGAGATTGACGTTGTTGATATCATGTGTTAACCGACGCCACATTGCACGAGCCATGGGCACAATGTTTAAAACATTAAATAAATATTTAATAGCGCAGTATATTTCAGGTGTTTTATTTTTACACATCAATATTTTGTTATTTTTGTAAGTTTTTACGAATAATAATCATCCAAAAGGCTGATTTTGTTTTTTATTCCTAAAGCTTAAAACTGGGATTTTTCAAAAGTCTTGCGGTTCTATATTATTATTATTATTTATTATTATAAGCCCGTATTATCCCACTGCAGGGCAAAGGTCTCCCTTCCCTCCTTCCACTTGTCTCTGTCTGCTGCCACTCGACGCCAGTCCTTATGGTAGGCGTCTAGTTCGTCGCGCCATCTTTTCCTCGGCCTGCCACGAAGTCGTTTGCTGCTGTTTGGGACCCACTGCGTGGTTGTTTTCGCCCATAGCTCCTCCGACATGCGGCAGACGTGACCAGCCCAGTTCCACTTTAGGTTGGCAGCTGTTGTGCCTACGTCGGCAATTTGCGTTTTGGAGCGCAGTATCGAGTTCCTAATCCGGTCATTAAGTGTCACTCCTAAAATTCTGCGCTCCATTGCCCGTTGGCAATGGCGGTTCTATATATTTACAGCTTTTTATGGACTGATGGAATGATGGCTGCTCTGGGTAGCCCAACTCATTTCAGATAAATCATTGTACAAAAGCTCAAATCATGGGATTCATCAAAAGCAAAAGCTCACTGTAAGAAGGGTTTTGCAACATGAAGACAGAGTGAATCTACGGGACGCTCCACGTCACCCATTAACAACAAATAAAGCTCAGAATCCTATACACTATAAAGCTGTAACAATAGTCTTAGAGATGTAGCTCCAGGTGTTGTTAGCGGCTCTTCAGGAAGCAGGTGATAGACAGCCCAGATGGCAGCTTCAACTTGCACGCGTTGCTATGGAAGATTATGAAATCTTAATCAGACAATCTGTGGAGGCTTAGGCAGTAGGGATTCATCGACGGCTTAGACCTTCAGTGAGTATGCGGTGCCTCTTTGACAACAATCTTTCATCGTGTGCCACATGTCCTAGTCCACCTGCACATGTGCGCATCTAAAACCACATCATTAGACGACATTCCAGTCGCTGAATTTTGTCAGGTTTAAACTGGGTTTAAATAAAATAAAATCTTGGAAATAAATACAATAAAATCTCTTTTTTACTACACATAAAGTAGGGATGTTTCTTTGTCTTAGAGCAGTTCTTTGATTCGTCAATCCCTTGGTGTGAGGTCGTGGAAAAATTTAAATCAGGTATTCTATTGCGACATATTGTCTAAGCTTTAACATTTTTGGGTAGGTAAACTGTGTGAAAAACATCACGGCGACGATATTTTAAAATGTAAAGAATGTAAAGAAGATTACATTTTGTAAAAAATCTATTTACAATTATATATCTACTTCGATGAAGTTCTTAGTTGTATAAAACTGGCAGTAGTTACATAAATGTGTTTGTTAAATAGGAAGTCCGCATGTTGTGACGGGCAACTACGGAACCCTAAACTGAATGACGACCTGGTGGCCTACTCTCCAATTTAATTTCAATTCTAATACAGCCTTGTACATTATAATGCGATACAAAATTAATATTGATTTAAAGAAAACATGATAAATTAAAAAAAAACTTTCAATCTATTCATCTCATTTCCTCCCAATCTACACATAATATTGAAATAATTTCGCACCGGTGCACGGAGTCAAGTTTAAGAATCCGAAACTTTACAAACCCAATCCAATGTGGTCGGAATTAAAATGGAGAGTAAGCCCACTGTTTGGCGCAGTGACTAAGCAATCGGACTGCTGCGCTAGGGATGCGGGTTCAAATCCCGCACCGGATAAAAATGTGTGTTATCCGCAGGTGTTTGCCCCGAGTCTGGGTAGTTGTGTAGGTATATGTGATATTTCGTGTTTGCGAAACGCACCCACGATACAGTAGAAATTCAAAGAGTGGGTCAACGTTTTAAAATAACAACAAAAACTGCTCGTGGTCTGACATCCACTTGGCTGGTTTTTGCCATCGACTCGGTAAGAACATTATGATAATTTTAGATTTTTCGGCGACCCTGAAATATCTTTTTCCCAGTTTAGGTATCTACAATTTCTACTTTTAAAAGCTCTGAAACTGACATCATTTAGGAAAAAGTATGCTAGGTATATCAAACGGCGTGTCATTAAACTTTCGTAAAATGGTACTGCAGCCACCCTGTCCGTAATGTGTTACACACCTGTTTTGTGTAGCTTTCACCGCTCATTTAAACAATTCTTGGAAGTTAAATAAGCATCCGCGGTGTTGGTCGTTCGCTACAGTGCAGTGTTCGAGATTCATATTAAGATAGTCTATAAGTAAATAACATAGTGAATATTAATCAGTACCTACCTACTTACTTACTACTTT
The DNA here is from genome assembly GCA_905340225.1 of Abrostola tripartita. Taxonomy (NCBI): domain Eukaryota; kingdom Metazoa; phylum Arthropoda; class Insecta; order Lepidoptera; family Noctuidae; genus Abrostola; species Abrostola tripartita. The sequence continues at coordinate 7,988,146 of HG996487.1, read as the reverse complement.
GATATTCCTTAGTTAACGAAGCTGTATAATTATTAAGGTTGGTAAGTTAGAACGTAAGTAGATAATCTACTGACAATCACTGTGTAACATTATAATATTATATTTACTTAGATAACTATATCTACTTGTTATATATAATTATATCGTCGTGGCGAGTGCGATTCAGTTATTTTAGTGTCATGCATAATTTAAAAAAAATCATATTGCCAAATTAAGAACTTCCTTCTTTTTTTTTGCAGTCAGTTAATAAGTAGGTAACGAACTAATAAGGATAAGTAATTGGTGAGAAGAGTAATTTTTTGGTACCGTTCTTTTTATGTGACTTATAATAATTGTGGCCGTTAAATGGCTATAAGCACTATTACCTGGGACTAAAACAAACGGCGCTCATAATCGAGGCACACAAACTACCTAACTAATTGTATTTTTGTCAAAATAATCCTAATGTCTGGATATGTTATCGTGTTAGAACGTACTGGTATGTACATGATATGCACGCATAAACACGCTTACAACACATGATAAACTGTGATAAGTCAAGTATTGAAATAAAAATACGTTTGAAAATTGACAATTAGGTATTAGTCGTTTCTTCGGTTTATTTTCTTTCTTTCTAGGGGACCACAGCCTCTCGCACCTTCCAACCTACCCAGGGATGCCAGGGATTTTATAGGATTGTGCTGGCAATATCCTATGAAATCCTATAAATAAATATATATAAAAAATATAACCTTTGAGATATAGAAGTATTCAAATTATATTATATTTTAGCATTCAGTGCCCCGACCTTATCGACGGCTAAGCCAACGGCCCAAACGGCTTAGGTTTGTATCAGTTGTCAGTTTTGCCCACTAACACTATGGACGACTCTGTCATTGCTCTATCGTTTTAGGGTTCTAAAGCTAGAAGGCTACCTTATAATTTTATGTGCATTTTCTTTTCGCAACTATAAATGTTAATTTTAACATATATCACATCAACAGATCACATCACAATAATAAAATATATAAAAAACAATATATCTTGCATGATTGGTGATCAAGTTCTCCAGATTGCGACATTTTGCCAAGTTGACTTACATTGTAACATTTAATTTTATAATTATGACGGTTGATGATGTCACCGCTGTTTGAAATCGACAAAATACACGCATTCGACGCGTGGCTGGTCAACCTTTCCATTGACACCAAATTTGATACCCGACATCTTTACTGTTAAGATCGAAATATTTGAAAACTACCCATGAACACTGTACACTGAACATCAGTACCTACTAACTATAGCTTTAACGGACAAATCATTTACGATTTACGATCAAGTTGTCTTAGAATACTTGGTCTAAAAGTTCTAGGATCGTCATACATTTTGGATGCGCAGGTGCACAGTGGTTGTTAAATTTTGAACTTCAATATATACATGATTTAGCCCGCGATTTAATTAGCGTGGACATATTTGTAGTGTTTTTACTGGGACTAAAGTATACTATGCCCACCCTGAATGTCCATTCTTTTAGTATAACCAGTCTTTAGTATAACCACCTGCCTAACCAGACACTTCTGCGCATAAGTCGCCAGCGTGTGTTGTCATATACTTACAAGATACATCTTGTTTTCATTGATGATAGGCCGAACTGGAGCCGTGGCAGTTCGTCCCCACAAGTGTTTTTTACCTAGGGATATAGGTTAATAGGACTTCCGCCGGCCTGAAGAAGACGAAGGGGTGTGCCGGATTAAAATAACTAACTAGCTAAAACACCCAGGGTGTTTCTCCCGCCACTGAGGGCACAGTACCGGATAAAGCATTATTCCGCAATAGGTTGCTGTGGATGAGTTCCTGGAGGGAGGAAACTACTCTACCTGCAGCTATGTATAAGAGACGCGCGGAAACACCACGGGACACTATATGGGGCCTACTGCGGTGGGGGCGGTCCGCTAGAGATTGTTCGTGCCCACCTAAGTTGATTTCGAGTCCACAGCTAAAGGCATGAATGTAATTCTACTTCTAGTTGTGGTCCCTGAATTTTTGACCATAATACGTAGGTATATTGTATCGTGGTTGCTTTTTATAGACATGAAATATCACGTCTGCAGCATACCAAATCTCATGTTCAGTGTCTGTATTACACAATTATAGGTATGCATCGGCGACCAAAAGTACAAAAATTCAATCACTTAACCGCTACGCCAATCAGTTGAGGTGGCTCGGTTTTATCAGGTAATAGGATCCACCAAAAGGCTTTACATGGTATAGGAACAACTTTATGTAAGAAATCTTTTTTTTTATTTATCACAACATCATAAAGGAATACATTACACGCAAATGTATATCTACAGATTGATGGACACGCAATAAATTATCTTTATACCTCTATAATATAATTCTTCTTTACGTGTGTTTGTTGTTAATCTTGTAACAAAATATGTTGTTTAGTAACTCCTTTGTATGTATCTATAATACCACCTTTGTAATGTAACCTTCTTTATTACAAATAAAGAGAAAATTACTTTCTATTGAAACGTCAACTTATCAGGTTATGGGCCCAGAAAAGAAAATCTGTTGAAAAATATTTAAAGTATAGTACTGTTAGGTTTAGTTATAAAATGACTTCGAACTACATTGCCAACATACCTAAATTAAAAGGCCGAGAGAATTATGAGGACTGGTGTTTTGCGGTGCAAAATGTGTTGGTGCTAGAAGGCATGGCATCCGCCATTACGGAGAGGTTACCGGCTTCACCTACATCAACTCAAATATCTGAAGATGCGAAAGCAAAGGCGAAACTGGTATTATCTATCGACCCATCGCTTTATGCCCACATAAAACACGCAGCAACAACTCATGATTTGTGGAGCAAGTTGAAGAATATGTTTGATGACACCGGCTACACCAGAAAAATTAGTTTGTTACGGAAGCTTATCAACATTCGACTTGAAAATTATGATTCCATGACTCAGTATGTGACTCAAATTATAGAAACCGGCCAGCGACTACAAGGTACGGGATTTAAAATTACTGATGAGTGGATCGGGGCATTAATGTTGGCAGGATTACCCGATAAATATGGTCCTATGTTAATGGCAATCGAGCATTCGGGAATTGAAATTAGTTCGGATGTTATTAAAACAAAATTGATGGACATGTGTAGTGAAGATGTTGGTGCAGTTTCCGGTTCCGAAAACGCTTTTGTTGCGAGAGGTGCGCAGAAATTCAAATACGGCAATAGTCATAGACAGATTGGAACAACAAAAGCTGTCAAGATTATAAAATGTTACCGATGTAAACAAACCGGACACTTCAAAAGTCAGTGCCCGAACTTCGAAATATGCAAACAGAAACAATCTAATGCCTTTAATGCTATTTTTCTGAGTGGAGAATTCAATTGCAATGATTGGTATATTGATAGTGGGGCCAGCAAACACATGACTGCGAAAAAAGAATACATCGCGGATCCATCATATGAACATGACACCAAAGAAATTGTAATCGCAAACCAGACATGTGTTCCAGTGCTATGTTCTGGTGATGTTAACATCATTTCAGTGGTAAATGGTGTAGAGTATGACATCACAGTATCAGATGTATTGTGCATACCAAATTTGACAACCAACTTGCTTTCCGTTAGCCAGTTGATCAAGAATGGCAACAGAGTGTTTTTTAAAAAAAACGTTTGCTTCATTTACAATCGACAGAAGGTTCTCGTGGGGATAGCAGAATTAGTTGGAGGGGTGTACAGATTATACACGAAGAAAATAGAACAGTTATTAGCAGCAACAGCTATAACGTCGAGTGAAACTTGGCATCGACGTTTGGGGCACATAAACAGTACTAGTTTAAACAAAATGAAGAATGGAGCTGCAGAAGGTATTTCATTCACAGATTTGGCAAACATAGACAAATCCAAGTGTAGTATTTGCTGTGAGGGGAAGCAAGCTAGGCAACCTTTTCAGCAAAGTTCCACTTACACTAAGGATGTGTTAGAAGTGATACACTCAGATGTGTGCGGTCCTATGGAAAATATATCCATTGGGGGATCCAGATACTATGTATTGTTCGTGGATGACTACAGCAGAATGGCTTTCATTTATTTTATAAAAACAAAGAATGAGGTATTTAAGTATTTTAAAGAGTTTCAGTTAATGGTTGAAAACCAGAAAGATAAGAAAATTAAAATTCTTAGAACAGACAACGGCGGGGAGTTCAGCAGTGAAGAATTTAAGAGATACTTAAAGCAGAAAGGTATTATACATCAAAAAACAAATGCCTACACGCCTCAGCAAAATGGCGTGAGTGAACGCATGAATAGATCATTAGTTGAAAAGGCAAGATGTTTGATTTTTGATGCTGGCTTGTCTAAAAAGTTTTGGGCGGAAGCAGTAAATACCGCAAATTATCTGAGAAACAGATCAATTATTGCTTCCAGGTTAAATGATATGACTCCATATGAAGTTTGGACAGGTAAAAAACCCAACTTAAGTCATATTCGTATATTTGGAAGTAAGGTGATGATGCATATCCCAAAAGAAAAACGTGCCAAGTGGGATAAGAAGGCGAAAGAATTGATTTTAGTTGGTTATGCTGACAATGTGAAGGGCTATAGGGTTTACAACCCAGAAAATAACTCAGTTATGACAAGCAGAGATATTATCATAATGGAAAGGCTACTTGAAAGTAAAGTAGATATTCCTGTTGAGTGCAAGTCTTCAGCGGAGGACCAGAAATTAGAAGATACAGCTTTAGATAGCACAGACACTGAAGTTGAACATGACGATAAAGACATCACATATGTTCCAGAGGCTTCTTCGAGTCAGAAGTCTACAATGAAAATGATATTACGCTCGAGGAAGCTTTAAATGGACCTGAGAGTCAGTTCTGGAGAAGAAGCATGGAGGAGGAGTTGGATTCGTTCAAGGAAAATGATGCATGGGAAGAAGTAGATCGTCCTCAAGACTCTACTACAGTTCAATGCAAGTGGGTATTCAAAAAGAAATTTGATAGTGCCAACAATGTGCGATACCGCGCGAGACTAGTGGCAAAAGGATTCTCGCAGAAGGCTGGTGTCGACTACCATGAGACTTTCTCTCCTGTTCTCCGGTATTCTACTTTAAGATTATTATTTTCTATAGCAGCAAAGCTTAGTTTAGACATAAGTCATCTTGATGTCACCACAGCTTTTTTAAATGGTTTTCTTAATGAAACTGTGTATATGCAAAAACCTGTAACTTATAAAACTGCTAGTAATGATAATAAGAAAGTATTAAAGTTAAAACGTGCCATCTATGGACTTAAGCAATCATCTCGTGCTTGGTATCAAAGGGTTAATGATTATTTGATAGATTTAGGTTATCAGAAATCTAAATATGAACCGTGTTTATTTACAAAATATGATAATAATGTTAAAGTCATTATAGCATTGTATGTAGATGATTTTTTTGTGTTTTCTGACTGTAAAATGGCAACTAAGAAATTAATACAAGAGTTGTGTTGTGAGTTTAAAATTAAGGATTTAGGCCAGGTAAAGCAATGTCTAGGTTTAAGGGTTAATATGAATAAAAATATAATAACAGTTGATCAGGAACAATATGTTGATAAGTTATTAAAAAGGTTTAATATGTCACACTGTAAGACTGCAGAAACCCCAATGGAGATTAATTTTAAGTTAGAAAAATCTCAGAATAATTGTTGTGATAAATATCCATATAGGCAACTCATTGGTGGCTTAATGTACTTAGCCGTGTTAACCAGACCAGACATTGCATATAGTGTTACTTATCTTAGTCAGTTTAATAATTCACACGACGAAACGCATTGGAAACATTTAAAAAGGGTTTTAAGATACTTAAAAGGTACTAAAAATTATGGTCTGGTATTTAGAAAAGATGAAGCTTGTATTAAAGGTTTTGCTGATGCTGACTGGGGGTCAGATACAACTGATAGGAAATCTTTTACTGGCTTTTGTTTTAAATTATCCAATACTGTTATCTCTTATGAATGCAGAAAGCAAAGAAGTGTTGCGTTATCTTCGACAGAAGCAGAATATATATCTTTGTCAGAAGCTAGCAAGGAAGCGGTTTATTTAAAAAACTTATTGTGTGAAATTTTGGGCACTTCAGAACCAATTATTTTGTATAATGATAGCCAAAGTGCTCAGAAACTGGTTTTGAATCCAATCTTTCATCGCAGGTCTAAGCATATAGACATTAGGTATCACTTCATAAGAGAGGCTGTAGCAAATAAATTTGTAATAGTTGATTACCTGGAAACAGCAGAAATGCCGGCTGATATTTTAACTAAAAGTTTAGGACTTATAAAGCATAAATATTTTACTGAAAAACTTGGCATTTCACCTGTTTCACAGTTTTGGTAATATTGTTTGTGTTTTGGATTAGGTTTATATTTATTTCGTTAAGCGGAGGTGTTAATCTTGTAACAAAATATGTTGTTTAGTAACTCCTTTGTATGTATCTATAATACCACCTTTGTAATGTAACCTTCTTTATTACAAATAAAGAGAAAATTACTTTCTATTGAAACGTCAACTTATCATTTGTTATCTCCTAAACGGCTGGACCGATTTCGATGAAAATTTGTGTGTATATTTCTATAGTTTCTTAGGATGGCTTGAAAACTCAATTGGACCCGGTAGGTGGCGCTGCTTTTCCGGGCTGGACGACGTCTGCAGGGTCCGCTAGTTCAATAAATAGAATATCCATCGTCGTAGGTGTTTGCTTGGCAACTTTGACAAATGAATATGAGAATAAGAATAAGAATAAGAATCATTTATTTGCTCGAAATAATGGTGTTTACAGATGGAGATAATATTATAATAGTAGTTTCACATATTTCGCCTACTTTTTTCGGCATGCAAATCAAAGTACACATTAAAACTATACATATAACTATAACATAAATATTCCAATAGTTATTAATGTAAATAACAGATATATACAATGTTTAACAACAAAAACAACACTATTTATTTTACTACACAATACTATTTATGTATTTGATAACTAATTTAAAGGCTTACAAATATTATATTAAATGTATTTTGTCAATTAAGGTTCATTGTTAGAAATTCATTTATGGTGTAGAAGCAGCTATTGATAAGGCATTTTTTTAGTTTAATTTTGAATTGGTGTAAAGGTAATTCTCTTATGTGTTTTGGTATTTTGTTAAAGATTTTTATTGATGTAATGTAGCAGTTTCTTTGGCGAAGTGTGCTTCTACACATTTGAACAGCAAGTCGAGTTGGATCTCTGGAAGCAAATTTTTTGAATTCCGTTGCTTTTGTATATAACTCAGGATGTTTCTTTACGAAAATGCCAATTTCTAATATATATAGTGAAATCAATGTAAGTAATCCTAGTTTTCTAAAAAGTGGTCTACATGATTCAAGGGGACCTACGCCACAAATTGCTCGAATAATTTTTTTTTGGCTAAGAAACACTTTATCGGCGTACGTAGAATTTCCCCATATAAGTAAGCCGTATCGAAGCACAGATCCTATGTATCCATGATACGCAGCTAGTGTGGTTTCCACGCTAGAAACTTTTTTCAATTTTTTAAGTGCGTATACGAGTCTATTTATGTTAGAGCATATCTTATTAGTGTGTGCTTTCCAATTACAGTTTCTGTCTAAAGTTATACCCAAGAATTTAGTTTCATGTATTTCTTCTATTTGTATATTATTGTATTTAAGATCTAAATTTGTATGTGTTTTATTATTTTTGTTATAATTAGAAAATTGGAGTATATGCATTGGTATCATAGTAAACATTTTTTCGGGCAGTGATTTGCAACTCCTATTTGAGTGAATTGCGGATTCTTTCTCTTAGTAATATATAACATTACACAACTGTTTGTTTAAGAAAAGCATCGTTAGGTAGTGACTAATGTTTCAAATTACTAACATAGATACAAATAGCTCAGTTCGACTATGCTAATAGTAATCGAACAATATGATAAAAGGTCAGTACGAAAGGAGGCTAGAAGGTATACTAATACTTTATTATTGTTTTATACATATTGGCTGCCTAGTTGGTTCAGGGGTCGCAAAGCGTGTCTGCTGAACGTGAGGTCCTGGGTTCGAATCCCAGATCGGGTAAAGTGTTATTGATATTTCTATTGGGTAGCTTTCACTAGTAGCATGGAGTCTGGATTTCCCCTATTACATTGAATTGGGACCTTAAACATTAAAACATTTTCACGCCTGTATTCCTCAAAGGCACACATATGTATAGTACATACACCCACATTTCATCAGTTATGATAAATAGGTCCCAATGTAATAGGGGACGAGCCTATTACGATCAACGGGGCGCAAATCCAGACTCCATGCAGCTACTGAATTACCTAATGACATAATGCAGTAACGCTTTGCCCGACCCGGAATTCGAACCCAGGACCACTAGGCAAGGTAGTCAAACAACAAACAAAAACATAGCTGGCGGAATATGGGTGCACTATGTACGTGATCTACCCTTTCTGGCCCGCTTTGGCCATAAGACAAATTTTCTACATCGTTGACTTTAGAGTTGCAACTAGATTCAGCATTTCATTAGTAGGTACTTTATATTAGCCTACGTGAATTAAAAAAATGAGTTTGTGTGACTACGATCATTCTCTTATTTACCTATATAACTATGTTACTGTAGTATATATTATAGGGTAGTTATAAAACAAAATAATTTCTAAATTACAAACATAGTTGATGAAAATGCATTCATTATGGCATTTTAAAGCTTTTTCAGAAACATTAGGTCATTATCAGCATTCCCATGCAAGTCGTACCTTCGTTACTTATGCACAGGGTCACTCTCACTACGGCTACTACTTTGGCTCGAACTATGTGACTTTTTATTTTTATAGGTTATCGAGTCAAAAATATCTTTCTTTCTTTCCTTTACGTACGTAACAAAAAGATTTGGTACTAACCTATTGCTTGAACCTCCAAGGATACTGAGCTTTGATCCACTTAATTGAACACTACTGTGACCAAAGGTACCTACTGTCTTACAGACTAGATAGCGTGAAATTGATTTCAACCAGAGGTGCCTGTTAAGAAGTGGATTCGCTATAGCGAGTAGCGCTGATAGCCCAATGGTATGACCGTTGGACTGCCAAGTCAAAGGTGGCAAGTTCAAACCCCGGCACGCACCAATGTCTTTTCAAATTCATGTACGTATTACAAAAGCGTATTACAAACCTCACGAGTGTTCTGTAGAGGAAAACCTTAGCAGTGCCACTTTTCTTCACATGAATTGACGTGCACCTTGCTTATCTATAAATTGTGATTATTGTCATTTGTTGAATACATTCAGAGAGTGGGAGAATGGTGGCCGTAGTTAGTGCGGAAAAAGGAAGACGAAAAAGTTTTTCGACACGATGACCGAAGCGTAGTACCCTAGTTTCTCTACAAATTATTATAGTTTATTATAAATTTAAACAAACGAAATTTTATAATAAATCATAATGTCGCAGAAAACATTTGCAGGTTAGTCGACTATGTAACCGATATATTAGTATCTTTGCATGAAAGTTCAAGAAAGGAAGTTGCGTAAAGTTAAGCAATTCCAACGTCGCAGGTCGCAGATTTTGTAACGACTGTAACCGACGTCGCTGCGTCGGCTCGCGAACCAGTAAGACGCGGCGGTGTCCCTCGCCTCGGGCGCTGCCGTCGCCGCGCCGCCCGCCGCGCGCCGCGCCCGCGCAGCAGCTACGGTGTCGTAGTCGATCGCAACAACAGGTAAAAATCATAATTCCACCAAGTAAACAAAGAACGGTTTGGTATTCTTAATCACAATAATATTTTGTGTTTACTTAGTCCTGTAGTCTTTATATTTTATTATATGCAAATTTTATTCATCTTAGGTTTATAAGTCATCGCAGAAAATTCGGTTGAGGGGGCACCCTGGGCAACGTCCTCGAGTAGGAGGGCCAGCAGGCACGGAAGATAAATTCGTCGTTTTGGTGCGTGCGAGAGCGCGGCGCGGGCGGTGCGGGGAGGCGGGGGCGGCGGCGCCGGCGCGCGGAGGCTGCTGCGCTCAGAGCACCTGCGCCCGCGCTCCGTAGCGCCGCTCGCCGCGTGCTCGTGTACCCGCGCCCGCGCACCGGCCCGCGCCGTGCTCAGCGTCGTGACGCCGCCCACGGTATGTGAAACGCCGGTGGCGCGTCGGGGTCGGGCGGCAGCGCGTCCGCCACTGCGCTGCGCCGCTTGCTGGCGCAGTCAGTTGCGCCGCCCGGCCGGTTTTGTAATTTTGCCTGGCGGGCCGTGACGTCACTATACTAGTTTGACGCGCGTGCGTGACAGCCTGCGCCAGGACGCCCGCGCCGCCGCCGCCCCCGACCTTAGTACTAGTGCAATGACGTGCCCGCTTGTCTCCTCCGCTAGAGTTAGATTCAAGTGATAACGATAGTGCATCTATAGATTCAAACGTCTCGCAGCAATGGTTTGTCGAGATGTCTTCACTTTACAATTTTAAACGTTTGTTTTGATACCATTGATGTTATTGCATGTGCGATCTTAGACTGGTTTTTAAGGCTACGATATATATATATATCTTAATTGTAATGTCAAACGTATAGTGCTTGTTATAAAAGTATAATTTTACTGTCGTGTCTATAACTTTAAACGCGTGTGCCGTTCTTATAGTATACACTAGTGTACAGTCATGACCAATTCTCTTCTGCGTGTGAGTAAATTATGTGCGCTTATGTCTTGTAACGACGTGTTCGGCGAGCTTCACCTCTATATGTGTGTGTGTGCGCACACTTTGACAACTCAGCCCCGCGGCAGAGCCTTTTTGTAATTTTATTTTTCCTGCTTCAGTTCAGCGACGTAATGGTCCGAAAGCAAATTTTTGATTTGAGAAGTTTGTCATTCTTTTTATTTAATAAGCATGATAATCTTCTCGAAACACAATGCGTGTGAGTAAGAATTGTTAATTAGTAGATAGTTTCAAGTAAGACATTGACTTATGAAAGTGTTAACATCGCAAGATCAATATTACCTAAATTCATATTAACTTTATCTTCATCATTTTGAGGGTATCTTCATTTACTAACAATGTTTATGAAATAATTAACTTTATATTCTAACGAAGTCTTACAAGTTTTCAATTTTCAAGTTAGAAATAACAGATCATAGTATCAGTCTTTAGGCGACATACATTTATTCGAAAAATGCTTTAAAGAATTAGTAGTCTTAACTGTTTTAGACTGTAGATGTTATTCTGTACTGGTAAATATAAAAATGCCGTAAATACAAGGCACCTATAATAAAGAGACAAAGAGCGACGTTTTATATCGTGAAAAATTCCTTATTGCACACTTATATACATACATATATAGCATAAGTGTTGGATACTCTCAAGCTTACATCTCGGCCATAATATCTCTGTCCCTGTCGCTCGCATGAGGCTCAGCCTCCGTAGCAATGCACCGAGAACTCGGTATCCCTCTCAGTACAGCTTCTGAACCAATACGATTCTTTTTGTCTTTTTATAAAATGGGAACGATAGCTATTCAGTGTAATGCGGAGCTGTGTGTATGCATTAAAGGCATACTGTGTTTTAGTATTTTATTATTGAATTTATTCAGATAATATTAAACTGTTCGATATTGGTTCACCCGTTGTTGTAACAGACGGTATTATGAAAAATACAACGTCGTTTGCATCTTTTGTAAAGTTCTTCATGGCGTAACTGATTTGTTTGTAAATAATTGTTTACTGACGAGTTTGACAACCACGTGGATACAATAGTTACCAGTTTGTACCGTTCGGTGGTGGGTCTCGTTTCGTCCGCGGCCGCCTCGCCGCCGGACCAGGGGGCTGCTGAACAAGTTCGGGCGCTTCTTGGCGATCAGGTGCCACTTGATACTCGTTCTTTTCTAACTGGATTTGAATCAGCTGTTGCTGCTTGCCCTTGGCGTTACAGAAACGCACTCTCTACTAGAAACCTAATTATTACTTCTAAGTCTTTTGCTGGCAAACCAAGTAGATATTTGTTTTTTTCTTTCAAGTGTCGTTATTGTCTACTATCGATCATAGACTCTTAACTTTTAATAGGTTTATATTTATAATTATTTAAATACGAGACAAGCGGGCTAAAACATTGGTTCTTTGAATTCAAGTTACATGATCATAGATTTGACAAGCCGTTATTTTTCAGAAATTGAAGTCAGGGGAGTCAAGTGTTGAGCGGGGTGCTCCAATCAGGAGCCTCCGCCTGCACGAAGACGTCGCCTACCGTGTCGAGGTACGGCGGCATGTCCGCGTCGCCGTCACCGTGCGAGGAGCGCGCGCGCTCTCCAAGAGGCTGCGCGTCGCCCGCGTCCGCTCCGCGCTCGCCCGCGCCCGCGCACGCAGTGCTAGCCACTATGACCCCTGTGCAGCCTGCGCATGATTATTATCCGCACAAAGTCGAAATGGACTCCGATGATGGTTACCCCCCGGAGGCGCACTCATATCGCCACTCGCCGCACGAATTAGCCGCATACGCCACCGACAGTAAAGTGCCGGTACAGCCCGATGTCTATGATCAGGGGATGGAATCAATAGACGAAAAAACTCCCATAGATTTAATTTACGAGGATGAAAAGCAGACTGTTATATACACAACAACTCCAGACCAGAAGAGGGTAGAGATGATCAGCGGCCAGCTAGACGACGGGCAGCTGGTGAGCGGCAGCGGGCAGCTGGTGGACGGCGGAGTGTCCGTGGTGGTGGGCGCGCCGGGGCAGCCGCCCACCGTGCTCGTGCTGGCCGACCACGTCGTCGACGAGCTCGGACAAGTCATCACTATACCCAGGTAAAGACCCGCTCCTACACCTTACAATCTAAACTCACGGTCTATTTTAACATGACTATTATTATTAGTAGGTATAGGTACTAATATTTAACATCTTGTTGGTTACTATTTATCGAATTTCGTCTAATGGCCATTTCCATAAACATCAATGTATCGTATCGTATTTTATAGCTTTAAATTTATGAGATGATATGGAAATATAGCGTTGCCACTGTTGCCAGGTGTCTTTGATAGTGGGAAATTCCACAGTCGAATATAGAAATTCCGTCACCGGGGATAAATTTTATAATTCTTTTGTGTATAAAATATTGTGCTTGTAAACTTTCAGTCACATTAAACAGTTTAAAGTTCATTACGTTCTCAATAATTTATACGGATTGTATATAAAAATTTAAGGAAACAACAGCGCGGGCTCTTAATTTAAAATGTTGTCGGATGTAGTTATTGAATACCAACGCTGAAGGTGATCATAACGAGATGAACGTCTAATGAATTCATCTGTGTGTTGGCACCTCATCGCGGAGATTTGGATGGTTAGATTAGAACCTACGTATTGTTTGTGCATGAGAGACGTGTGTAGTTAAAAGAATGAGGTGTTTGTGTCGGAGGTCCAGTGTAACGGTTGTGCGCGTTAGGAGCGGCGCGTGTGGGCGGAGCAACGCGCTCACCTTGAACTTGCCGCGAGAGCCGCGTCCGAGCGACCAGCGCTGTGCCCCGCGCCGGGCGAACACACTACGATGCCTCGATGTTGCCAATTGCCATTGTTTTGACTTCAACATACCATTAAAAGTAATTCTTACCAATAAGTAAATAACAACATTTTCCTATCTTTGACCACATGCATAAAGAAACTTCAACTTTAGACTTCCAATATGCGAATTTATAGTTTTCTATATGAATCATTCTAATAGTATGAATTTCGATATCAAACGAACTTTGTAAAAAACTAAGAAAGTATCCACTATATGCTAATAGACACCCCATATTATATTATGTTTAAACGAACTAAGTTAATGTTCTAAGTTTTCTCATTATTAAGTGGTGTGTTGTATGTACATATCGATTTAATCGATGATCACAGTACCTATACTGTGATCATCGATTAAATCTATTTATTAAACCTAAAATGTGTTTCCCTAAATCTCCAGGGGTAATTATTACATTTGGCATTCACATGAAACTTTTAACATGTAAAATATTATTGGAGACAAGACCGCTTATGCTAATGACAATTTATTCATAATAATTTTTCTTTACTGTATGTCGTATCTGTAGGTTAAATAAAACTTTTGTGTAGAAATGAAAATGTCAACTTTTAGAGGAGAAAGCTGTGGTCAATCTATCCGTAATTGTTTATTAGTGTGAAGTAGTAGAAAGATGTTACGTGCTAAGATGACTCAACATGAACAGTTATGTTTAATTTTTATAACTTAGCCTTACCTTTCCTGAAAGGACTATAATATTGCAACAGATCTATTGTAAAGGCCAATTTACCTACATACGTATAGTGAGCTGCTCAAACGTAACTCGTGGTGTCATTAAACACGGCGGTTACCGAGTTGAACGTAACCGTCGCAAAAAGCCTCCACCGCGCCATGTGCTTGCATGTCATTCATATCGCATGACGTTCGTCTCACACCGACGCGGCGCATGTAGTAAAATTAGTTACGTCTGTTTGCTATCCAGACGAGTTTGATAAGTAGCATCAGTGTATTCGTTTATTCTAATGTAGAAAGATTGCGCGTTCATCGTAACCGTAACTTAAATAATATCGTAACGGGAAAATTACGAGCGTGTTCAAAATACTGATCACTGCAAGTCTAATCAGATTAATATTTACGGCACATAGCAATTCTAAGCTGTTATAATAATATTATGAATAAAATCTTAGTCGTTAATAAGTGATAACGTTATGACCTATATTAATAGGAGATACAAATTCTTAATTAAATCACTATGTAAAGTATAGTTACATAAGCATGGATATATAGATACTAAACGCTCAAAGAACGTTAACTGCACGCTACGTGAGTATTTCAACATTATGAGGCATTCGAACGGCTGCCCGTAACTGTCTCCGAACTAAAATCACTTACCATAATCAACTCTTCCACTAGCTAATCTATAAATTATAGATATGTTATCTCTTACAACCAGTTTTCGGAATATATTAAGAAAATGGACTTAAAAAGAGGAGGGAATCTATTTCATGAGATATCGTGCGTGAGAATGGCATATGAAATTGGATGATAATGGACCAGAAATAGTAATTTATTTTTGTACAAACATTATTCATGAATTAGTTTTGTGTGATGAAATTGATATCTATAGATTGTTTTATATATTGTAAATTATAAGAAGTGATCCTTTTTTTTTGGATATAATTTACCTGCAACAAACACTAACCCAACATGTTTGGTGTCGAGTTTCTGTGAAACATATCAAATATCTATCTTCAATATTTTATTTTTATGTAGAATCAGGAGTTATCATGCTGATAAGGGAATTTAAAACGGGATAGCTCTTAGTGAAAATGAATAAATAAGCTCGATATGGATTGGTAAGTGATAAAAACTCGGCTGAATCGTTTAGGACTGAGCGAGAGGCTGCGAGTCTCACCCGCCGCGCCTCCAACACTTTAATGATGACTTTTTGTTGCATCACGGTCTTAGCCACGAGCGCCGCGCGGACCTATAACCACGGCTCTCCGGTGTTCAGCCGAGTGGCGATGGCGTCATTAACATAGTAAATCTACAAACATTGATGACTGGAGACTAAAAAGCATTCCTGAACACTACAAATAATTTACGAGGTTAACGTTTTTGAGGAATATGATAATGGAGTCACGTAAAACTTATTTAGGATCCAATGAAAATAATTTACTATTTGTATGGTATGATTTGTAATGTTTGGTTCCGTCAAGTAGGATGATTCATTTACTTTCTACAATGTATCAGTTTGGTATCTAAAGTGAGGTTCAGATCCGGATCCGCCTCATCTCGTGGCTCGTAGCGGTCCTTAAGGCGACAGCCGCGTCCCCCACGCCCCCGCCCCGCCGCCACAGCCTTATTTTATTGCCTCGCTCGCGCTCGTTGCGGCGAGCCCTCGAGATGAGCTTACCATCGCTCGGGTTCTCGCCCCAATCATTATTTAATGTAATTATTTGGCTGGTAAATTTCTTTTTTTGGAAATCATAACAGTTATGTCCACTTTTTATCGCGCGGCTTCGGCTTTACATGTCTTGCCATATCGTGGACATCGCATCGGCGCAGCGCATATGTAATTTGTTAACAAATATATTGCGTTAAGTGTGCAACTATATTTACATTATTCAATCCTAAAATATTGCTCTGTATTAGTTACACTCACGATTCGAGCGCATTTTAAATACTCTCTGAAACAGTGCATCTGTACAAAGTAAAATTACGAGGTTTGATTTACTTCAGAATAAACTACAAGAAACGTACAGATTTCTAATTGGTACCCATAATTATATTCGCCCGCCAAAATATCAATAAATGGTCTTCCTACTTGTGACGAAAATACGTGCAGTGACGTACACTTAAATTATGGTTTTACCTATAAACTGTGCACAATCCTCACAGTACTATCACTATAAATGTAAAAATTACTATATATGTATCTTTGATAATCTAGATTAAACGTTAAAGACGTAAAAATCCTGTTTTAAGTATAATTCTAGTCGGATAGGCTTTGCCGTAGACCCCTATCATTGATCGTACAAATATATAGATGCATTAGGATACTACATTCGTTCTTGCTATTGATTCAAAGATATTATTACTGACATAGAATCGAAAACAATCGAGTGTCAGGCTACAGGGAGAAGTCAATAAACTCGTGATAGCGCGAGATATTAAAAGCTCCTAGCAAAAGACATCAACGGGTGCGCGCATCCTCCCGTAGCACGATCTGGGAGTTAAACTAATGGTCACTATGGTGCCTCATATAATTTCTGTAAATAAATTATAGTTAATTTAAACAAGTTAGTCAGTTAACATAGCTTCTTAATGTGTGCTTTCTATCTAATCAATGATTTTGTTGTTTCAAAGGAAGTTGAGCTAAAGTGCTACGACACGTTCAACTATATTTAAATCAAAATCTGTCGGCGCATATGGCAAAAAAAATACTACCAACACTCTGTGTTTACCTTCCTCGTGTAGAATAGTCACTGTTTAAACTCACAGTTCAGTGTGTCCTTTAAAAATTAACGATCATCCTTTCTACCTGATGCCGCTGTCCGAGTGCAAATAAAAAACAGTTTCCCCGCGTAAAGGGTTCACTTCCCATCACATGGAGGTTGAAGGTACCCCGGCACACACACAAGCACCACACACCCATACACGTGTGCACGTTGCTACGTAACTTTAGGCACCGACGAGCCAGCGTCCGACAGAAATCTCAACGGGGGATAAAATTTCTTTGGAACGAAAGAATATTGTGGATCGATCGATCGATATCTTATAGACGGTGTTATGTATTCCTTTATTTCGTTTTCTTGAGATAAAATGACGTAAGGCCGATTAAAATAGAATTAAGTATAAAATTTTCCACAGATTTTGCAATGACTCATTTTACGTGGACTAATTAAGTTAGTTGTTATTATTATTAGGGTGGGAATAACAGGCCGCAGTAAAAAGGTATAAATAATAAAATACTATAAGTATGTTGTATATATCAAGATGAATAACAAATGTAGGTATTACCTGCATCTCATAAATAATAATATACGTCAAGTCATAGATTTTCGAAAGGAAAATATCACATCCACACCCAGAAGTAGATAAATATTTCGTTTTTTTTTCTGTAACCACGACTACACAACAGCAAAACCATTATAGGATTTTATTATCTTACATCAAAGTTCTGAATCGAAAATCAACGTAGTGCAAGGTCACCGATGCCGATGGAAAACAGCTCTTTAGCACCTGAGCTTAAGAGTGTATTTGAGAGTTCTTCTGTAAGGGAGTTAAATATTCATAGAGATACGCAACTTTTTTTTGTAAAGTTCGGGGATTCCTTTGTGGTTAGCCTCTTAGTCGGTCGTGGACTTGTGGCCACATTCAGTACCGTTGTTTACCCTTTATACGTAGTGACTGGGCTGATAATTAACGTCCTCTTAATAATCTGACCAATGTATCTCAAGCACTATTTAGTTAAACGACATTTGAAGACATTGTTCATTATTATTGTTACAATTTAAATACGTTTCTTGCAACAATAATTGCCGTAAAATTTTGTATTTTTTCTAAATAAATCTACGTAGAACCGTATAGTTAAAAGAAAAATACAACAAATAATTCAAATATTTCCACTTTAATATATGTATGTACAGCTTTTAATAAATAGCTTTTTATCTCTATAATAAATATAAATTATTACAGTAAGTGAATATAATTTTATAAATGAATTTTAATTATTTTGTCCCTTGAGAATCGCGTATTCATTTTGTGACGGTCGTCATTATTTCTGCTCTGTCATGATTTAGGTTCGCTAAGGCACTGAACGGGCCTCCTGTAGCGCTAACAAATGCGTATTTGACTTTGAGGTCGATTGATCTAAGTCCTACAATTTTATTAGTTTACAAAATAAAGCATTGTAATGACGAGTGTACCAATTAGAAGGTTATTGTTAATTGATACGTACCTCCTTCCGTTTGATTACGTGCGTAAATGAACTATGTGGTGTAAGATTACAAGACATTATTATTTCGTAACGCCCATGTTAAAGTTATCGAAGTCTTTGTCAAACGTATTGACAAAACTTTAGAACTTTCTGTGTTAGGTTACAATTAAAAGACACACCCGCACACTGGCTAACAATTGTAATATGTAATTTTTACGTCAATAGATTGTCTGTTTTACTTTTTATTCTTTCTCAAGACCACTTAACTATTTCAAAATCATTAACTAACTTTGCATAGATAGGTATCTATAATCATTGAGTCGTAAAATCGGAGAAACTGTTTATTCATCACATTGACATCGTGTGTACACACACAATGAAAACTGAGCGTGAGTGTGTGAAGCTTGAGTGTGTTGTTGCTTATTAGTGTGATAAAGACAGAGCATGGTATCGATCTGCGTGGCAGAGGGAAACCGACTTCAACAAGGCTAGCTTTACCTTATAAGTATATGAATGTACGTTTTTATTAACTTGATTCGTTATACGGCTTGCCATTATAATAATATATGGGTACATACAATCACAATTCAGTCCAATATTAAGATTACCGTCTCATACAAAATTATAAAAAATAAAAGCATATTATTTCTTGGTTATCGTTTTTAATAAAACAGAATAAAAAACTTATAAGGAAAAAACACATCTGTTTTTTTATATTATAATTAAACAGAGTTGTATCAGGCAATAAAAACTGACAATATTAAACATTCCGTTTAGAACAGTTAGTATATGTTTCTTTGCGATAGTAATTGCCTCGTTGGTCTACTGGACGCTAAGCGGGACTGCTGCACACGAGGTCATGGATTCGAATCCCGGGAAAGGCAAAGTGTTATTGGGTTTTTCATTAGGTAATTCTCAGTAGCGGGAGCACGGAGTCTGAATTTGTGCCCGGTTGATGGCAATAGGCTCGCCCCCTATTACATTCGGACCTATAACATAACTGGCGAAATGTGGGTGTTACTGTCGGTACATTCCTGGTATACCCCTTCGTCATCGTTGTCGTAAGGAACTTCGTCTTTGGATATCTGTGTAGCTAGGGAGGAGGCATTCGTGACGTCATAGCGTCTCTCATGACTGGCGTTG
Source organism: Abrostola tripartita (assembly GCA_905340225.1). Taxonomy (NCBI): domain Eukaryota; kingdom Metazoa; phylum Arthropoda; class Insecta; order Lepidoptera; family Noctuidae; genus Abrostola; species Abrostola tripartita. Next base: position 7,968,548 of record HG996487.1, on the reverse strand, counting down.
CAGGTGCTTGCCTCACACTTTTGGATCTTGTTTATTGTTTCGGTTTGTATATTAATAATTTGTATTTTTGTATAAACTGGTAACTATAAACTTCAAAGTTCCAGCCCTAAAATAAAAAGGTATTAATACTCTTATTTCGTACCTTTATGATCATTCATTGATGAGTCATAGACAATGACAATCAATCAATGGCCAATGCATTTACAAAGTCATTAAGTAATATGAACATTTAGGCGTTGTTAATTAAGTATTGATGTTAAATACAGTTTGTGAAAACAATTTAATTCTTTAAACAATTTGTGTGGAGAGATTGTGTTTGTGGTGGGTGTTTAAATTGCCATTTAAACTTTTAATTAAGATTAATTATCAGGGAAATTGGTGGTATTTTATAAATCAATACAATACAACTCGTTGATATTATTGTGAAATTACCAAGAATGGACACACATTGACGGTATACTCAGTTTGACTAGAGAAAATAAGAAAAATAACTTATCCCATTTTACCAAGAACCTTTTATTTTGTATCATTTTCGAACACGCAGTATTCATATTAAAGTACAGTATGTACACCTTTGAGTATGCGTTTCAAGGACGAACAACAATGTCCTAATTAGCACAATGTACAAGCCCTACTTGCCCTACAACCTTTTTCATGCCCGGGTTGATATAATCATAGTGATAGCAGCTGTACCGGTTGTTGCAAAGTGTTTCTTCTGATCTTTTCGAGTGTCTCTAGAAGTTCATTCTGAGACACATGTGGGGTGACCCGTGTGACTATATGTTATCCGGACTTTGAAGCATGTCTTCAGACTTACAAAAGGCTTCAGTCAGGTTTTTAAACTTTGCGAAAATATGAGTAGTTATTAGATGGTAGTGACAAATGAAAACATATTATAATCTTAGTGCATAATGATTTGGAACAATCTAGATGGGTGTCGAGCAAGTAGTGTTTATCTCTGAAATCGTTTATCTATGAAAGAAGTATTTATGCATATATGTTGAATATGAAAGTGTTGTTTAAATGTATTCATTCAATGATTTATATGCGCACTTACATATTCCCAATTTGTACATCCGCGTCGTAAAAGCCATTGTATCAACAGTTTTGACATTTTAAGCATTTTATGAACAATAAATAAACACTGAGGGCCACTTCTGACACATTGGGTATAGGTTAATATTGGTGAGAAATATTTAAGAAACGTTATTCGCGCACTGTATACTTGTAATAATACATAAACTTCCATATGCACCTGTAACGTGAACGTTTTGAAACTGTCATATTACATAAAATGTTTTAATTTAAAGGTACTTACGTTAATTTTGGCAGTACCTACACTGTGTTTATTACTTTCGTCATTGCATCGATATTACATACTTTTTATAGTCTATCTTTATCAAAACGTACGGTACATATAAAATAGGCATTTCCTCATTACTTTGCTGTCCTGTATATTCTGTTTGCCAATTTCCAAATTCAAACGTAGTCGGTATAGTCTGTTTGCGTATGTGTTAAACTCGATAAGTCTGGTCAACGGTTTTATCAAGCAGTTGCACTATTTCTCCAATTAGTGGTGTTTAGTTTGACCCTGCCATGCAAATCCTTTTAATAGTTCTTTTGGTCTTGAAAAATCTGGGCATTCGTGGCGCCACAATGTGCACCACAACAATGCACCTTTAAAGCAAAGGGCAAAATTAATTCCAAGGCGAGACGATTCCTGATGACCCTTCACTTTGTGCATTTATTTGTCGTTCTTCAATAGCGTTTTATCATTCAATTGTAGCAGTCCTTTGCATTTGCACTCCAGCGTTATTGTTAACTCTCTTGTGTAAAAACTAAACAGTCTAATGACCTCTAGCTTTTATATTCCTACAGTAACTACGGCACCGCGTTTTAGATCACTAGCCAACCTCTTAAGCTCCATATTAGAAATTTTTGTTGGTTTTACTTGCGACGAAGATGTTTTGTTAACACGACTGAGTTTTGTCATTTTATGAGAACTACTGAGCCAACGCTATAACTAACAGTTTGATAAATCGGGTTTTCACACTGCGGATAGTGTTATTGTATTTCAATAATAGGTTTAAACTTGAGTTTATAATAGGTTACAGTATTTAATTTAGTTTTTCTTTATAATAAACTAGCTACAAAACGAATCGATAAATTTGTGTAAAAGATACCTATATATATTATATACCTAACATGTTGTCTGTTTGTGATCAATTAGAAAGTTCGTTGCTGTTAGGCACTAAATATAGTTACAGGATTAAGGAAGATAATTAGTCTAAACTAATAGTATTCCATTTCCTGAAGCACGCGTTATGTTAAAAAGCTGTAAATTCATGGTAATATAATGCATTTCTGATACCGATTCATAATTATTGCGTTATCCATTTTACAATTCCTGTAGACAGCTTACATAAACTATTCGTTATCTGTGTAATTGGAACGCGATAAAGGCAAAACGGCAAAAATATATGTAAATTGTTGGCACTGGTAAAATATAGGGACACATGACCATACTATAGGCTAACTGAACCTACGTACTAGGGTTTCTCTCTTTTAGGGTTGTTTTATCCTTTTCAGTTATTTACTAATTGTTCATAATGCATTTCAAATAAACGATTAACAATGTGTTGGCATTATAAGAACATTAACGTTTTCTTAAAACTCTATATTTATACAGAATTTTTTAAGTAGGTCATTAATTTTGTCGTCTCATAAACTTGCAATGTGATGTAAGTAACATGTTATCATGTAAAACACAAAAATAGTAAAAGCTTCAAATTATTAAGATTCATAAACGTACGTTGGTCAGTGGACACAAGGTAAAGCAATGAACCTTATCTAAGGTACGCGTAGGCAATTGTAAATGTAATTATATCTAAATATGAACTAATGATACCGTGGTCAATTTTATAGTTGCCTGATGCCGGATAAATTCTATGTAGTAGGAATATTTTTTTTATCATATCCGTGATTACCGATTTTAATGTAAGATGGCCGATAGTATCCTGTTAACTAATTTAAGACGTTTGAGTAAGCCATTCTTACATGTAAGATGCTTAACATACATGTTAGGGAGTGCTTTTAAGTTTTTACATAACGTAACATCACGCCTGTATTCCCCAAAGGGGTAGGCAGAGGTGCACATATGTATGTATAGTACTCCCACATTTCGCCAGTTATGTTGTAAGTCCCAATGTAATAGGGGGCGAGCCTATTGCCATCAACCGGGCACAAATCCAGACTCCGTGCTGCTACTGAGAATTACCTAATGGAGAACTCAGTAACACTTTGCCCGACCCGGGATTTGAGCTCAGAACCTCTTGCTCAGCAGTCGCGCTTAGCGACCACTAGACTAACGAGGCAGTCCAGCTTTTAAGTTTAAGCTTTTAATAGATCTAAAAAGTATTTACACGTGTTACTTATTATATTTTTTTTAAATACTGATTTAATTAATACTCGCATTGCCGGGTGGCTGGAGTTTAAGGTTTTACATTCTCTCAGATAGCTTGACCTCGAGAGCAGGGTGTATGGCCGGGGTCCGAACTTGCGACGACATTGTGGCAAGGACCGACGCAAGGGCGCGCCTCTCACTCACGCAAGCACGTCAGACGAATGTTTTTCGGATGCCAAAGTAATTACTGAAGTTATCGATACCTACTCTGCTGGTATTGCAAAGAATAAGTAACCTTTAATTATGTTTTTAATTCAGAAAAGTTGACTCCCATTTTCATATAAGTATACATCATTAAACAATACTTGCTACGCAATAGTTGACACTTTTTCGATTGATTTAACCATAATACAATAATTATATGGTAGACATCGTTTGATAGATCTTAGTTCAAATATTTTACGAATATTATTATTGCATATTTTTACATTATAATGGTCCTAATTTAAATAGATTTAGGTTATAGTAATGTAGGTATTAGAAGTTATTTTAAATCTTCAGTTGTTAATGTAACTATCATTATAGTATCCCGGGCGTCGTCGTCAATATCATGATTAGCAACATACTTGAAAAAGACGTCATAATATAGCCGCAAAGAAAACTGTAAATGAAATGCGTTGTTAGTATTTCTATTTCAATTTATATTTTTTAACTCTCTTTTCGTCTCTATCTATAGTGACTATTCACTTACAAGTTTTTCTGTATTATATCAACACTAAGCTACTGATCAATTTACTGATATATAATATTTTAAACAACATGAACACGAAAGATTTTCCTCAGTATTTATAACCTCCTCACTTTGTAATGATAAAGTTTATCTTTTAAATTGAATGCAACCTATGGATGGACGTTGCGTTGGTAATTAAGCGAATACTTGGAGTACATTAAAAAAAGAAAGCCTCCAGGAGCAATATGGAAGGTTTTTTGTGTGCGCAGTGGGTTCCGTACGCGCCACCGTCGTACATACAAGGAGTTGCGATCCGCCACGTCCGATGCGTCGCGATGTAAATGATCCCCTTGAATAATGTATCCCTTTCTCGGCCATCTCTCTTCTACCACCAACGTATAAGGCACACGACAATCAACCGTTACTTCTAACTGCTGAGCTACTATGTAAGCTTGTTATAAAATAAGCTAATTCTGTTTTGAGATTACTGTAATGCCTATGCACTATACTTAATTTGTGTTTTGTTTAACACGGGTTAGCTATCAATGTAATTGCTAGGTTTAAAGTTATGAAAATATCTCTACAGTCCACCCAATCCCTATAAGTAGGTCCACGAGCAAGTGTTATTGCAAATGTATTATTACTTACCATTTCGCGTTACGTTGTCTACGACGGAGCTGAGTTCATGACCTCTAAAGTGCAAGAACTTCAATGTTAGTGTTGTACGTTCATTTGTTGATTACATGCTCGTCTCAGTTTCGATTGGTTTTGTTCCGGTTAACGAGTCAATAAAAAAACATGGGTCTAGGTTATATTATTCATAATTTATATTATGTTTTCCCTATAAGCATCTGCCGGGTAACAATTTAAATTCATGTAAACAAAAAATTACGGATAGTTTTAACTATTTCTTTGTGTAGGTTTTTAGGACTGGTAAAAACATTTTTTTTTCAAAACGTCGCCCCACACTAGGAAATTCTCCTGTATCGTAGGTGCGTTTCACAAACATGAAATATTACATACACAAACCCTAGTCTCGGGACAATCAAATGTGGATCTCACAAATTTTTGCCCCGTGCGGGAATCAAACCCGCAACCCTTAGCGCAGCAGTCAAATCACATAGCCACTGCGCAAATATGGTCGTCAAAATTGTTTTAGGGACCTTATTTAAGCTTGTTAAACTACAAGTTAGTGTATATGTTACGGTAAGTGTGATAAAAATAATAACAGCCTATAACTGTCCCACTGCAGGGCAAAGGCCTCTTCTCGTATAGAGAAGGATTGAGCACTGATCATCACGCTAGCTCACTGCGGGTTGGCGATTTCAGATAATTAAATCCAGGTTTTCTTACGATGTTTTCCATCACCGTCAGTCAGTGGTGTCTTAGAATATCTAAGAAAGTATTTATGACATTGAAAAAGTCACATTGATACTTTCCTGGGTTTGAACCTGCAACCTCGTGCATAGAAATCCGGTATGTCAACCACTAGGCCACCGCTACGGTAAGTGTGATTAATTGAAAATTATTAATAATTTTCCATTATTATTAATAATTACCTCATGATATGGTAAATTTGAATATAAAATCGAAATTTATCCCTTTTAGCAGTTATTATTAATAATTTACTACTCTCGTTGGTAAAAGTAATAAATTTAAATAAGACTCGAAGATATTTGTCCAGTTGGTAGTATATTGGCTACGTTCAAACAATTTCAGAACATGGCAAATTTAGTGGCATCAGAAAAATATGTATATCCTCAATCATGGCGTTTCATATCCCTCTCCATTGTCAGGAAAATGGGTGGCACGGGGTTTTATAATTTCCCTTTATTCTTTTATGTATGTAAAATATTTGTTTACTTACTCATAAGAACAGCATAAATGAGGTTGGTTTAAAGGCTAGACTCTTATAAATATTCTAATAGCAATCTAGGCTGTTATGAAACTATACAAATAAAACCGTCTATGATCTCAGCGAGTCGCTATTTAGTGTAGGTACTAACTGACTCATTTTTCGGTCGCGGAAAACGTTTTCGTATTATTTTAGTGAAGCAAGTCATCACGCTAACCTTATCCTCTAGGCTAACGATATAAGAAAAGCTATACATACATTTGACAAATAGAATGTGTTGCCATTATTAAATGTTAATATTTTACTTGCATTGGATATAAAAATAATGTCGTTCATCTTTAATTTATAATTATTTTCTGTAGGTAACAGTGTCGTGTAGAATGATGCATGGTGCCCTTAGAAAAGCATCTAGCTTGCCTAGAATTAAGAGGCGATATGCTGTAAGAGCGGGCCATAATATCGCCGGTGTCGCATTAGATACAGCCGAGACATTGTACTTAGATTTTAAGTACAAGTGATTGTGTACTCTATTGTCGTTTTCATTGATATGAAAATAGCAGTGTGGTATGTTGGGCAAGGCGCGCGAGCGGGTCACGACTGACGTGCACGCGCGTTCGTGACCTTGCCGCGCGCGCCTCGCAGAGGTCACACTCTTGTGTTGATGCGCTTGCGCTCCACACCACGCTTTCCATATTTTCAAGCGCAACTTGTAACAACCGCAAGGAATCTTTAAGACATGATCTTCTTGGTATTAGACCTACAATTTAGAACCTGCATTTTATAGACAGGCTGTGAGAGTGAGATATTTAATGGCCATTTGTAATAAATATGGCAATTGAAACTGTGCTTCTTTTGTTATGATTGCGTTTATTTTAACATCAATACCAGGTGTTTACATTAGTACGATAAGTTTATTTTCCCGATGTCTAAACACCGCGGTAATTATGGTAACAATTAATTTTATAAGCAACAGTTCCGGGTCGATTACCTCGCATTGTAATATTTAGTATCAATATCTTAAGAATGGCGCTACTGATATTTAACTCACATTATATAGAATTATAGCTGTACTTGTAATACCAAAGTGACATATTTACGCGAATAATAGGAGAAAAGGCTCTGGCTGAGGAATGAGAAATGCCGCCATAACAGGGCTTTGCGCACTTTCTCCAGTTGAGGCTCTCACTCGGTAAGTCGGTGCACCCTCTACAGTGCACAGTTAACGCGGCGGATTTATCAGCAATTATCGGTTTATTCAATTGATTGCATTGTTCATCAATTTTTATGTTATTCCGGAAGCTCCGATGACATCGGTAGGATAACAGATAGGTACATAATATTTTTAGCATCAACTGCAACATAATACTGATAATAAATAAATTGTAATTATTGCTAGTTCATTAAGTGAATCATTTTGCTTAGTAATAAATGTTACTGCGTTAACGCGGAACAGAAAGTACAGTAATATGAGTAATTTTTGCGGTTACGTCATTTCTATAGAAATGGGATAACATTGAATTTGAAGGAACCTTACCTCACCTTTATTACTATTTTAGTACTATGTTGTGTCAATGTCGCATGCTTAGTTAACTATTATTTTCATTAAGTAGCAGATAATCTAAAGCAAGAGAACTGACTTATGGTAACATTTTTGATTAAGGATACCAAATATTTTGAGGAAACCATCTATCATCAAGGAGGGTTTTTGGCAATGCCAAACACCTATAATTGAAGCTGTTAATTACCTACAGTTAAACTAAGCCTCCGAGTTTGCTGACAGCTTACGTCAGCTATAAACAAACACATTTTGGTCACAAAATAAGGGTATAAAGTTTAATAATAATAACTTACTAGGTATGTAATCGTGCTTGATATGTGTTTTAAATTATTTTATAGAGCTGATATAATACCTATTCTTTATCAAAATAAAGAGTATTATGGAAGCTCAAAAGCTGCAAGAAATCCTAATATATATCCTTTGTGTCGACATAATTTTGCGGGTAAATGCAAGCAACATTAATGTCGTACACGTATAGGATTTACATAAGGACTGTCAACTTGTCAAAATACCTTTGCAAATGAGTTTTATAAATCATGAAAGAAAAGCGCTCACCGTTACCGCCTTACTTGGTCAAAAGTTGTAATGAGTGCCGCAAATGGTATCGGTCCGAAGCACGTCCTCGGGTTGCACACGCTAATGTTCCTCATTAAATACTGGAACATCAATTTGTATCTGCACCACGTAGATAAATACCAAAGCCATCGATTTTTATTGCGATGTATCATGGGGACATTCGCAGACGTTTAAAAGAATATCGCCTCTTATCTGATGTTATTTTTATATACATATTTTATGTAAATTCGTTCATTATGATTCTTGATTAATGAATAAATAACTCCATGACTTCTGCAAATTATCAAGAGTTCAAGGGCATCAATGTCATGAATCTGCCTCGGTTATTAAAACAAATGAGTTGATGATCTAGCCACCGATAGTGGCTTAAAAAACTCAATTTGATTTAATTAAAATGTTACCAACGAACGATTTGCATGAATGTGAGCTCATTGGATTGGATGAATCCTAACCAGCAACAGGTTTCGATACGATAATAAAGTCGATAATTTTTCTGATGCACCCCACGAGATGCGAGTATTCCGGTTAGTTCCGTTAAGTCTTCAACCAAAGTAGTATTTCCACTTATTATTTTAACTTGATGCAACATGTTTTTTCGCCCTTAGTATTAAACTTAAGTAAGCAAACTTGGTATGGTTAACTAAGGTTGAACTATTATTTTATTGAAATGTGTTTGATTTGTTCACCTACGAAAAATGTGGTCATTGTTAACGACACGAGTAAAAATTAAAGCGTGACAATAAAACATGGATTTCTCTTATTGTTCTTTATTGTGAATAATGGTAAGCTTAAGTGGTCATATTTACTAGTTTTGTCTGTTTTTGCAGTTAATTCCCATAACAATAATTTAACCCAACACGAAATAACTAATTAAGCCGGCGCCGCGGGAGGTGTTTTTATGTTCCCACTGCCTGAATACTATTGATGCTAGCTAAAGCTTTATGTCAATAATATATTGAATTTGAAAATGTTTACGAGTTGAGTTTAAAGCTGTAATTTATATTTTAAACATTGTAACTGACCTTTACGAGTAAAATACATATCAGATTGCGTTTTCAAAAATTAGACATGACCGTACAGTTTTTGTGTCTGTTTTTTGTTTCCGTTTAAAACTACAAAAGACCCTGAATCGTATACGTAAACATAAATTATTAATAATTGGAATGTTCCATAAACCTATAATTTGTTACGTAGTTTGAACATATCTAAATATCTATTTGTACAAAACTATTTTTATACCTACCTACTGAATAAAGATTAAATTGAACATTATATGAACTATGCACAAGATTTATTAAAGAGTTAATCACATTGTTAATCCTACATAAGGGTAAATGAATGCAAATAAAAATTGCGGTAAAAAATGTGTTTAGTAGATAAGGATCGATAAATAAAATGACCCTGCAATATGACCCTTTTGTGATTGGTACTTTGATGTACTTCTTGTTCCTCTGTAGCAGTATTTGCGAGTATGACCTTTGCCAAGTGTCCGTTTATTGACGTGTTTTGCAATAAACAAATAAACTTATCTGTTATGTGCGTCGCTTTACGGGAATGTTAGATCCACGGATGCGCAATGGCAGTAGCTGATGGAGATTAGAGACGCAGCAGTCGCTTCGAATGATGTCCTGCGTCATTTAACTACACCCTTTTAAGTTGAACTTATCCAAGTAAGCAGATAAAACGTATTTTTAAAGTCTATCATAGATGTAAAAGTTACCGGTTTGGTATTTATATTCTGATCTGACATGCGCAATACGCAATGTTAGATTAGTAAAGCCTACGATAATACAATATAAAAATAAAAATATCTTGTGAGTGAAAGTTACTTTAAACCGACAGCAAAATAACTTTATTAATAACGTCTAAACTATGGCTAATAAATAATTATATAATCATGTTTCAAAATTTGTCTGTCAATGTACTCCTTGGGTTACGACTTACGAGCATACAACTTGTCTGACCTAAGTTTGATCGATCACGTCGTGTTCATAATTTGAAGGCTTTTTATTAAGAAGAAAAAACATAGGTAATCTTGTAAACTTAAGTCGTCATCGAATTGTAAATAATTAATTATGGTACCTGTTCAAATACCATGTTATTTAAATATGACTTTTTTTGTAATAGTATAAGTATAATCTTCCCTATCATTGATTATAACTACAACTTATACCCTTTTGAGACATCGTTCTACACCATCTATTATTTCAATGCACTCGTACCTATAGTTGGTTAAAGAACAAAGTGTAAATAATAATCAGTTGAGGGCTTTTTTATTATCATATCTATTTAAAGCTTGTACTTACCTTAGTAAATAAGAAACAAGTATAAGTATACCTATAATATTTAAACTGTTACTACGGAACTATTAAAAAAATATGGTGCGTCATGTAAACACATTACGTTTTCCTAAAGTATGTTTAGAAAAATGTCCCAGCATAAAGTTTTTTTAAAATGCTTTGCATGTATGTAATAATACCAAATTTTCTCCGAAATAACGAAATAGATCATGTAAGAAAAAATATTTTAAGTGGATACTTATTTATAAAATAAGACATTGACAACCACACAGTAGATACAAAGGAAAAGCGTTCAATATGTAAGAAAAAAAAAGAATCTTCCTTAATTTTTTTAAGCTTCTTAAGGTATATTCTAGGTACTTAAATCTAACTCTTAGGTAATTAGTAGGTATCTAGGCTTTTATTTATAACGTAAAGGTTCTTATACTGCTATTTCTTATATCCTTAACATGTTTACTATACAAAGTACGGACACAACCGTAACAATAATTTAAGCGTATTTAGGCTAATTATATAAATGACATGAACTGCCAGTTGTGTATTAGTAGAAATGTTAAGTTATTTGCTGTAATGAATAACCATTAATCTAAACCGCTGGAATTAGTTCATCTTATCTCATTCTCCGCCCAACCTTCGAAGTTGAGATTTAATCAAAGAATTACCATAATAGGAGAAGCATTATTGATTGAGTGCGTTTTTATCGTTTCGATCGCAAGAAGAGTATATGTACGCAACGTCTTTATAAGGATAATGGATTCTAGCAAAATCTTGTCATTTCCTTAGCATAATGAACAATATTAAGAGGCCCGCTAAGTGTAATTGGGGCTCGAGCAGCAAAGTGCTCGGTTTATGCGGCCGCATAATTACGTATAATAGGTGACTTTTGCAACGCACGCGCATTCAGAATGTTTAACTCCCCAGAGACAGAAGTTTTGAAACACTGTGTAATTATAAGTTATAAGGTGTATATTATGCGATTAACTTAAATGGTGCCATTGTATTTACCGGTTTGGAAAATTAAAAACATAAAATCGATTATTCTGTATGCCTTATTTGCCCAGTGGTTCACCAATGGAAAATGTTTAACGTTGTTTGTTAGGTCTATTAACGTAGGTATTATTATGGTTTTCCACCACTAAAAAATTAAGTGAAACTTGGAAAAAGTCCTGGCTGCTTCGTGAGGCTACGTACGTTACTGATGTCAAAAGTGCAAGAGGCGTAGCGGCGTAGAACACATCTTGAAAACAACTGATTCGATTTAGATTAAAATTATATAATTAATATAGACATTCCTTTCAGCTTTGACGGACCATATTAGGAAATTTAGAAAAAAATTAAGGTAAGTATAGTAAGAAGTGGGGTAACCTTTCGCACCTAGTCGTCAATATAAAACATGATGGAGCTTATAGTGTGAGTTGGCGACGTCATCTGTAGGGTCTCAACTTTGACATACGCACTTAACAGAGAATTTTGTCACCATCGTCATTTACAGAAAAGAATAAAATAAAGTTGCCTTAATAGACCTTTGTGCTTTTGTTTGTGTAGGATATACGTTAGGTAGTGTCTCTGAATGCAATGCGATCTATGAGTTTATCTGTCGATATCGGTCAACAACTGGGTGTGTTTAAATGTAGTTAATCACATAAACTGTAGGTAATGCACTTAAAGCCGTTTTTAAATCATAGTCTTAAAGGTATATGAGTTATGCTTTTTACCTTTAAAGAAAATAATTATAGCGTAATGCTATCGCAATAGCAGTTAAGTTCCGTAGAAACCAAGTTTATCCGACACCTGAATGGTATAATTATCACTCTCTTAGTCTCTTCGCAGCGTACAGACAATTTAAAGATGTTAACTATCTAGCAACAATACTTTACGACCACGTTGAATGTATGTGAAATTTGAATAAACATGTTAATGTTATAAAACTTTAATTCAATGACGGGTTAATCAAATTCAGAAATTATCTACGGTTGTTGTTTCTAGTCTAGACCATTGAGCAAATACGGCGATCATTGATCAATCGTTTAATGATAATAGGTACTGCTTACTATAAAGTTTCATGCCTTAAAATAATGAAAGAACAATGTGAACTAGTAGTGAAGTATATTATGGTATTTGCGCATGCTGTAGGTAGACGTGTTATTGACTGATTACCAGATTGGCAAAAAAGCGCAGTTCCATCAAGAATGAAGACACCGCTCCCGATGGACTCTGCTCTCGCGATAATTAATTTTGTCGCCTTTTTCGGATCATTGTTTTTGCTCACATATTTTATCGAGGAGTACTAATCGGGACACAATTACGAAGAACTACATCAGTATTTCATACATTTCGTTAAGTTCCAGTAACATAAATCCAACTATGCGTCTCTTGAGTTAATAGGCACTTGTATTCCTCGAAATATTCATAGTGCCTGAGTAGCATCGCCCTCCCTTTTACGGATACTAGTTATACGGTGAAGAAAAAAGCTGAATATCGATGTCCCTCAAACTGAGAATGGTTAGGCATGGTAGATTTTATCGATGCGCACTTCCTTGCGCTATTAAGTTGGTAATGTTGTACAAGGATTAGTTATTTGTACGTTATGTTATTATTTTAAGTTCTCGGTATGAGTTCTAAGAACAAAAATATTTACTTTATATCAATTATGTGGAATTATTAAATTATTCTAAGATAGAATGCAATTGTCAAACAAAAAAAACGTCGGCAGGAACTTTAAAAAGGTTGAATGAGGGCGAGTACCACCGAGCACCGGTGGGATATAACGAGATGGTGCGGTCTGTCAGTGCATTTGTTTTTGTACGTACAGATAGCATTTTATTTAAAACAATAGTGCACGTGGTCAGCTTATTTATGGCGGCGCGAAGCGGCTGCGACAGACTTGTCTGACTTCGCCAATCAATGGTCGGCTTAACAGTGTTTGTAGGCTTTATTTTAATGTCCTTAAAGGATATAGGTCCCAGCATAATAAAATCCGAAGTCATTTATCTAATAAACAAAGAGACTGAACCGCTGATTGATTTATTTATGTACCTACAAAAAGAAAATACATTTTCCTTATTAGGAATCACATATACCTTTAGATCTGTATTTTAAATAACGGAGCATTTTACGAACGGACAATGCCGGGTAATTGTATTAATTATTCGGTTAAACCATTAACCTATTGCAACAAAAAATTACATTATATGTATCGAACTATGTATTGGTTTTTCGAATCGTTTTATGAAAATTAAAGGAAATGTTTGTGATGTGCTGGATTGAAAAATTATTTACCTTTCAAGGAACTGCTCCATGCGCCTGTTTTATCCCTAAAGCTCTTAATAGGATTAAATATAATAAGGGCAATTCGATAGGCATTTTTATTTACTAAAATGATTTCCTGAAATAGTAACTCAGGCTGAATTCCAATCTAATAGGAATCCTTTATGAGCTAAGGGTGATGCTCGACACTCGCAGTATTAAAGCTCATTCACAAAGTTTCGGCATAGCCAAGAGATGTCTCTGTTGTACGCATGAACATCGTTGTAGTTTACTTATTCGCCCGTAGATGGCGCTACGAACTGCTTTTTGAAAGAACCATGTGAGAATTATAATTTGAAGGTGATTTTAGTGAGTACCGGTAAAACGGGTGAATCGAAACAAAACTTTTGAACTGATTTTACAGTAAAAAAAATATAGATTGTTACCATTATAGACCCTATATTTTAAACGGTATTAAATATAATATGGAGTCATTTTGGAAACTTACTGTGATTATTTAATGTTAAAATCACATTTAAAGTTTTGTTTCTATTCACCCCGTTTTGCGGTATTCAGTTTAATAGTAATTTGTATCAATAGTAAATTAATCCATTCTGATTCTTAAGTTTCAGAACAAAATATTGTTAGTAATATGAAGTCCATTAATCAATGTTTTATACGCCCTCTTTTTAATTAGGTATGTACTTAATGACATTACACGTTATTGAACGTAGAAGTATAAAATGAAAATGTGATAAGTTGGCTTTTAAGAGGTTAATGTACATTTATCTATCCCATTCTATATCGTACAATATGTCTGAGGTATCATTTGTACTAAAATAATTGCTGTTGCGTACAATAATCAATAATCATTATATGCTATTATTTTAAATATGTATGTTGAGGATGATTAATTTCCTTATATTAAGTTCCAGGTAAACTTAGTAATTCATTAGTACGTATTGATGCCACTTGGACGTAATATGATAAGAACGTGCTTCCTTAATCTATTCTACTTAGTTTTAATTATCAAATCAGTATCAACAGATACCCATTATGCTAAATTCCTATGTAGTACGATATTATTAGACTATTAAATTGCACCGGAAACTCTATAATTGGTGTCTATTATAATTTTATAAGCGAGCACCTACGATACTTAATCGTGAACGCGAATACATTACGTATATCGGGCTGACACCGAGCTAGACGTTAATTGAAAATGCACAAAGCTGCCTATCGAACTACACCGTACATTACGTTTTCTTAGCAGTTATCATATCCATCGCGTTATTGACCTTAATCTTTACAATTTATGGTCATTCAGTACACACTACTACCATAAACGTTTTATTGACAGTCGTTATTTGAACCCGTGGCTAAGTCGGCTTTATTGCGATTCGCTGTTCGTATTTATTTACGCCAGCGGCAATGACGTAGTTGGGACCTTTTTACATGTTCGCTTCAATTGTGCCTTGCGTTCAGCAAAAATGCAAACGAAAGCACTTGAAATAAAAAAAATTACATAACGATTGAACTTAATTTATGTATACGTAAGGTTGCATGCCTTGTTGACGTAAGCTTTATTAAAAATACCAGCGAACTGTTCTACAAGCGTCGACGATACCTACCTAAAATGTAAAACATGTATCTGTGTGTTTATAAAAACTGAGGCCAGAATTGCCAATCTGTAACATATCTGTACAATGAATCTTATTGCTTAAGTAATAATGTTATACTTTTTAAGATTACGAAGTTTGTTTTGGTACTTCGGCGATCGACTCCCAAAGTAACCGCTTTAAAAAGAGGTAATATGACGGTTGTTTTAGTACATTTTGCAATATTATCGATATTTTAAGTTCTGAAGGAGAATATCATGTTTCAACAGTTGTTTTTAATAGTTATATATGTTTACACTTGTGGTATTTCCTTATAGAATAAAGAGAATGTACATTACAGTACCGGTATTATTTTATAAATACAAGAACGGAGAATGTAATAAATGGATCAATATATGTACCTTCATGTGGATCTCACCGGTAGTGGTCAATTCAGAGGACGCAACAGTAATAATACATCGACAAGATCGCCAGTGCAGTCACGTTCCCATTGTTCGTGGGCGGCAGATAAAAAGTTCACAGAGAACTAATAATTAGTTTCAGGATCGAGAGTGAGCTCGCGAAACAAGAAGCTTAATTAGCACTCATAAAATAACTCGTAAGGGCAGGACCAATAATGCAGGGTTTTCTCACCACCGCTGGCCAGTGGGACTACAATTCATAAAAGACTAAATGAAATACCATTTTTACAAATACATTAGGTATACGTTTTGGTTTCAGTGCGCCTTCTTGTTAACTTTAGGAATCCAAATAATTCTCATGAAAAAGTACCTGCAATAACGCTTAAACTTCTTCAAATTTCAAACTACGGTTTATTTTTCTCAAATTAATAAGTAAATTAAATGTCAAGAATATAAAACAGTTTAAATTATAATCAATTATGAAGTAATTCCGAATCGGAGTTTTCGAGCTTGTTAGTAAACATGTGACATGTCCTATGTGTATAAAACAACCCGAAGGGGTACTAACATGTAGGCATGTCAGTTGATGACTATCTGTCCTACACACGACTTTGGCTCCAATTGTATCACATTGTGGGAGGTGCCATTTGTAATGTCGAGCAAAGTGCATGCGCGGGCGCATGTCGCGTATCAAGCAGATCTCTGTAGTGATAGGTCACAGCGAGCACGCGACTGTCGCTCGTCTATGGTCTTTGCTTTAGGTCTGTTCCGCCCTTCGCGTTAATTTACTCCATGCATAAATCTCTGTCGCCATTCGTCACCGTTGCACGGTTGAAGCCTGAAAAACGAACGTGATTTGGTTATTACAAAGCGCTAAACGAACCACTTAGACGGCTCATTAAATAAATTTATTCCATTCGATAGTGATTCGATACGATTGCAGGTTAGCCGTTGGACGATGTTTGATTAATGGGGTTCGTGTCGACGAGAGTTTTATGAGCAAACATGTTAGGGTGTAAGCTTAGCTACGTAAGTATACATTCGGAGGTGTCTATTGATTATATGCAAATTATTTTGTGTGTAATAGAATTCTTAGGTTTCGATGATCGGCGCACGTTTAAGTCCGCCCGGAATAATTGCGTGACTAAATTCCGAGACGTAGGTTCTGTATCAGGCTCGCAATTCATTCATGTCGACGCGGCTCTGTAATTAATGAGACAATATATTAGAAACAAATTCGTTTTGGATCGATAACTAATGTTAAAATATATCTTAAAGTTTTCTAAAGATTGTATGCAATGAGTGAATTAAACGACACCATAACTTGTAGCACACAACTTTGCAGAACAATTTGAATAATGACGGTTCGTGGTGTAGAGACGATGTATAAATGTTACATAGATGGTAGTTACGTATCTTGTTAAAAAGAACGCGTTTATATTGAAGTTAACATAATATTTGGATTTAATTGGATTTATTGATTGATGAATAAAAGAAATTCGTAATTTCATTGACAGTTATGTATTTTATTTGCTTTCTATCTAATCGATCTCGCTAATCTGTTATGTTAATTTTCTAAAAACGTTTTTTATGACAACACTGAAACAAACTCGACTGCTTCGTCATACCGTCGTAAAAAATACTTTTTTTAACAACGTCTTAGACTAGGAACTTATCTTGTGAATCGTGCATATTTTATTTTAATATGAAATACCTATTGGATAAATGCTTAAGAATGGCACAAACATATGTATGTATCACGATTCACGAGTAGGGGCACTATGTACCCACATTAGCGTATAGGGTCGTCAAATCCTATTTAATATTTAAAGAATGTTGATAATTTTATTACCCAATAAGTATAATAATTAAGGGGGATCGCAAAAATATTAACTAAGTGAATATTCTATGTTCAGTTGGTGTTAATTACGAGTAGGTGCGTTTACCAGTTAATATCAGATACGTGCTAGCTGCATAGATAGTATTTTAGTCACTAACTCTACGCGAGGTTTCTGTGAGCTGCGGTGTCCATGATAAGTGGCTTGACCGTGCGGCGCCGGGTCACTATAAATATTGCCATGTTGAGTCCCGTTTAAATTCTATATTGATTAGGCATGCGCCTCATTATTACTTCCCCACAAACAACTTGCGTGCAACATTTGTCTACAACCCGGATCTTCTTCTGATGGAATGTAATTATAAAAGCAGAATCAGTAGCAAACCCTTATCGTGTATAAAGGAATATTTAAAAAAAAATGTGATAAAAACATATTTGTGCGGTAAAATAAAATCGATGCTAATTATAGTGTAGGTATAATACCTATAACTCAAATTATTTCACCAGAAGTTTTATCACTCTCTCACGATCGGACTTTTCTAACGGCCATCACAATTTTTTTAATTAGCTTCCAAAATAGAGCCCTCATAAATTTTATAGCAACATAGAGGTGTAATGTAGCGTCGGGCTCTGCCCGCTGCGCGCCTGCGTCGCCGCCGGCGTTCATTTGGGTATCACAGTTTTACGATAGCATTTATGATTGATTAATCAGTGAGCCTAAAGTTGATCGCTTCCGCACTTATTCTTCTAATTGCAAAACATTTTATTTCGTCTATTTCTTAGAGTGACTGTAATTTATCTAGTTATGAGCATAATGTTTAAATTACTGCCAGATGAGATATTGACATCGTGAATTTAGTATTGTGGTATGTGATCTGATGATTGTTGACTAAGTTAACGTGATATTGGCAATAGTCCACGAAATTATACCTAATATATATGGATTGATGGCGCATGGCGGGAGCAATGACGTGTTAATATGCGTTACTTCAAATCAGGGCATGCGCCATTGTTCTGCTATTGTGTCTCATAAATGGCAAATCGAGTTTTACGTTATGTAAGATTAATAGCGTGTATTTACATTACATTTGTTGGACGAAAATTGACTTATAATTCAACTTTGTTCTACTTTCAGTAGGTATCTGATCTAGTCTGATTCATTTAAATTGTTTGTGCTTACTTTACGATACTGGTTGCTATAGTGCAACTGTCATGCGTGGAGGTAAGTCATAAATAATGAAATTCAAACATAGCTTTCGAGATAGGCATCTCAGCAGTATCGCTAGGAACGAATACACATTGATACTACCAACATTACAAAACTCCTTAGAAAAAAGAGACGGGCACTTACAGCACGGAGATGATGACAGTTGTGAGTCCCATCCTGACTCTACATATCTTCTTTGGCCAGATTGGATCCTAGATTCTTGAGCAAACTATGTATTTTCGAAACATAATTGAATTAAGAATAGCTGGCTAACGGCACCTATCACTATCGCAAGATGTTTATGTTTAACGATAAACACTAAAAAGTTGTAAAAACGGCAGGTCTCGTCAGAATAACATATAATGTCCTCGTTTTCTAAGAAAACTTAGATGTCTGATATGCGGTAAATGTTAGGTATCATGAGATGTACCCTCTACAATTTTCTTTGACCCTGTGTATGGTATCTTCTGAGGACAAAAATTATACAGTAGAGAATACGTTGGTATCACTCGGGCATCTGACCGTATAATATTGCAATAGCCATTACGGACACACCGTAGCATCTTCAAAGTGCCTCGTAAACGCGCTACACGGCTACTAGAAATGTAATTTAGCGGTACTGAGAAAGAAACGATGGCTATCTTCAGATGAATGAAGCAGTGTTAGTGCACCGTCACACTTTTTTTACTGGTTAAGGTGTTCTGGAAACTTATCTCTCAATCACATGCCGTAACTGTATGTTATAAACTTATTTTTCAGATCTGCCCGCCTTGTTCTCGCTCCATAAAACTTTCGCAACTTGTAACACATACGACTCATACGCAATGCTCAGCCCGCGTACTACTACTAGTTGTATATATAAATTTATTATTATTACCTTGTTGTTCGTTATTCGACAAGATCGTGAAGTTATTTATTCTTTTTCCTTCTTTTACGCGTCATTCTCGATCCATATTGCAGTAGGTATAGGAAGTTCAAAACATTGATTCTTGACAAAGGTTGACAAGTAAAATACCAAATATTTTGATTAGTTACGTATGTTTTGAATTAATGTATCGGGTTTTGTGCAATAACGTTTCTGTGGTGGAAGTACATAATTGCTATTATTATTTCCTAACAGATTTTGTATTTATCCGTAGTTATTTATGTAGTTAGGGTTTGTTAAACAATGCGGTGCTAGACTGGTTTGTTAAAGAACAATACTTACCTATGTGATACAAATATTCTGAACACAAACAACGACCAACAAGACAAAAACTAGCGATACTTATATTTTATTTTAATTGGTTCGGTCGAGAGTGACATTCGAGGCTGTCAGATTTAAGTCGTGTTCAAGGTGATAGTCTCTCTCGCGTCGAACTAAAATGGCGACCAAGTTGGCATTTAAATGCCATGCATTTTTAAATTCATTCGACGTACGCAATTAACAATTCGACTTCGATTACTTTGTCATAAACGTGCGCGTGTTTATCGACGTCGCCCGTTAGGAAGCTGTTTAAGAATTCATGACACTATTAGACTTGAAATTAACTTTATGATTTCTGTGAATATCGAAAACATTAGCAACTTAGTTTACGAGAAAGATATTAGTCTTTTACATTCTTTGTGCATAGCAAAGCCTGCATAACTAGTGTACTTACCTACAACGACAGGCGAGTCCAATAAAATAGGATCAATATAACATTTATGTTGAGTTGAGTATTCGCCTACAAATAACTTTGCTTTACACTTTATTAATCTTGGTCTACAGAATATGAGTTGAGCTCGCGTTAATTATGATTATTACGTGTGATTAAGAGCTTGTACAAGTGTCTGTATTAAACTAAATGTCGTCTATTATTGTTATGAATTTTGAAATACGAACGTGCTTAGCGAATACTTGAATACTTTACAGGTCTAGTCACGCTTTATTTTCTGTATTATTTTGGTATCAATGAAGTCTATGAAGTTGCAATTAATGATATTGTTTCTAAGCACATCGGCCGTGTGCCAGTTGATAATAATCGTATAACGTGGGCTGTTAGCTTCTAGTACTTACACGTGAACATAGATTAGTATCTATACTGCCTTTGAATATTTGTCATTACATAAAAATTAATATTGATGGAATAGCCATATTTTTATAGATATTTTTTATAGCACCCTTTTATAGTTTTCGTGGAAATATCGAATAACCTTAGTAAATATTCGGGGAACCAGTATGATGACAATAAAGTTAATGTAAATGTAAAATACAAGGTATTGAATACACAATACAAACCACGTATAAGCTTGGCTTCTAATATTTTTTATCCTACCGAGTAAATGCATAAAAGCTAATTATTTTATGTACTTTTATGTGAACTTTTCATCCTCTACCTCCATATTTCATTTATTTATTGTATCAAGAATACCTAGCAGTGATCAGATAACAATAAATAACGAGTTAATTAACTCTAATGGCACTATGATGTAGTTCTAAGTAGTGTCACAATCAGAGTGTTGTTCTTGAAAGTTAGTAGAAACGTACTTATTTATCGCTATCACAAAATAAAATAGACAGTGTCATTGATACTATTGTTCAGCGAATTATAAATACTATTCGGCTTAGTGGTCGTTATTCAACCGTAATCCATGACTGTAACATCTAGGTATCCTAACACCTAATAATATGGTAATGAAGGAAATGCTTGTAGTGTGGATGTAAGAGGCGATGATTGAAACAATAATTCCGATTTAAAAATTCTTGTACTTATATTTAGGAAGGACCTCCAGGGTATTGGACATAGGTTACTTAAGTAGACACCACAAATTTTCCACGCAAACGAACTCGCAGGCTTTCAGCTTTGTGCGCTTCATCTTCTAATAAACTTTAAGTACAGCCAAATATCACACTCTTCCGTGCGCAATATAAGTTTAAGTATTTATTTACTTACAAAGAGGAAGACAGTTCGGTCTTCGTGTATTAATTCAGAAATGTCCGGCGAGCTTTTAAGGTTCTAAGGGGACGATGCGGTGTGCGGATTAGCGTTTTGCGAGTACTTCGTCAACCAAAACGAATCTTTAGAAGAATTTTCAATTTCCACCAAACTTCGCAACTGTAAACACTAGACCATATTTAGGTTATTGTTTAGGTTAATTTTTTTATTCTAAAGTAGATTCTACTAGAGAAGTGAATACGTTTCCTCCATTGATGTATCATACCCATGAATTGTGAACATTACAACTTATTAACTTACGGTCCCATTATTTTTAAGTTTATGGTTTTGCAAACTATCATAATAAATAGGGCTCGTGAAACATAACTAACTCTTTTATCTAGCACTTTACAATATGTGTAATATCTAATAATGTAATTATAACTATATCATAATGTATGAAGATTAGTAAAGTGTTTGTCTGAAATATGTTGATGAAGGGACGTAACTCGTAGCCAGGGCTCATGACGCTGCAATAATTAGTCGAGTCTGTGTATCATCTGTGTCTGAGTCACTGCAGCGTTTCCTTTTATAGTAAACACTATTTATTTAGTATTTTACAAATTCAACTGGCGCCGAACAGACGACATTAATAGTACTAACATATTACATTGACATAGTCCATTTATTAGTAAGCGCTTACACGCAGTTATAAGTAGACAGTCGCCGCAATTGAACATTGGAGGAGGATGGCCGCGACACATCCCGTCCTCGCCGACAATCAATTATCCACAATCCATAATCACGAACAATTAATTTTTTCTCGACGCAGTTAATAGGACTGCGCTTTCGTCGGTTATTTTCTCGATAAGGGTCAAATTGATCCGCCCGCGGCCTATGTGAACAAAACAAGCAATTTACGGCACTCGATACATTACGGTTTTTATTATTATTCTACTCTGTTGCTGTTGTTACAGCGCGGGTGGGTACCGCTCGGTAATAACAGTGCGCTTCTTACGCCGTCTGCTTATATTAGTATACCGGGCAATGCTAAGTTGTGCTTCATCATACTACAGTGGGTGTTTCCTTGGGTAATTTCACTATGAATACCGCTGAACAATACACAAGCCGTAACTGTTTGACCCGCTTGTAGTGTAGCCCGAGAGAACATAGATCGTCACGTGTACACAAAGGGGTCTTTTTTGATAAATCGTTGAAAAGAAACAAAGGGCGCATAAATTTATCGTTGGCTGGTGGCTTATCATGATCACGTCGACTTTCTCCGAGTGTCGATATAGCCGGCGTGCGGTGTATGGCAGCATCACACACACCCTGCCCTGCGCGCCTCTTGCGCCGCGCCGCCCGCGCCGCCTGTCGGGTGCATCGGGCCACAGAAAGCTGAAGCTTCATTGATCACAGGGTACCCAGTTGTCTGTACTTATACCTAATGGATCTGAACTTTTTACGCTCAAGGCAGATTGTTTGTTGTTCTATAAAACTCAACAATTGATCTGCAGAATTTCTCCATTAGGCATCTGCTTTTCATAGTCAACATTTGTAAGATCAATATAGAAACACTTAGATGATTCTTATTAGGAGTCCTAATAACCGTTTTATGATATAAGTCGTTGTTATTTGAGAGCTCATTCAAGAAAATTGAGGTGACGCTGACTTTGCGAACTGGGCTCAAAGGTTCCGCACACAATGTTGATAACATTGGGTGTTAGAATGATCGCACAGTTATTAAAATGGGTCAATTGTTTGAAAAAGTAAGATAACTTTAGGGCTTGTGTAAGTTGTGTATATGTTCATCTCAGCACTAATACACCCAAGCCTGCCATCTCGAGGAATGTGGTAATTATATAGGTAGATCCTAACTTTTTTTTTGTTGAAAATAATGTCAGTTTTGAAATAATAATTATGAAATCGTATATAAGGTTGCTAGGATATATAGGGATATTTATAAAAAAAAAATGCTTTTAGCGATATGACCAACTCCTTTGTACTCTGTATTTTATGAACTTGATCTATCTCTGTATTTAATAAGTTTTATAACGTTGTGCAGTTAAGTTTACTCCATCCAAACATGTGCCCACCTGCGTGTTAAGAAGAACTGACCGTTTGCACAATTCAAAAGGGTGTCGCTCACCAAGTACTGTCTTTCAAAATGTACAATACATTCAAAATAGAAGGGGTTGTTTTTTTGTAAGGAGACAATGTCTAGACAAAACAGTCGATGACCACCGATGACCAGTACCCGTGAATGACCAGTGTGGGAAGGAACGTTTATTTCTCTGTGAAAGCTTGACCCTTCTTTTGTGTCACCTTTTATACTATATAGATGAAGTTTCATAGTGCGAAAGCAAAGGGTCAGCACAAAGAAATATTCGGTACTACTGTGATTTAAAGTTTATTTTTTGCACGGCTTAAAACGGTTAAGTGAATTAATAAGAGAGATAAAAAATCTCGAACGAGCTTCCCATGCATGTATTTTTCCACCTATAATTATGTGAACTCGGCATGGACTCCTCGAGATATTTTCGTGCGCACGACGTGAAGGGCTTGCACAACAACTGTTCAGGCGTTTCGGAGAACACCAATGTGATAAATCGGACCCTCCAATTATTATTGCATTCGGTCCGCGAAAGTACTCACTATACTTATGGCGATTATTGACCAAAATCGGTACTTGTTCTCTTTACGTCAATCAAATACTTGATCTGTACAGAACAAGTATGATTACTTTGAATATTAAGCGTAAGTAATGCAAGTATGTCTGATACTGAGACATATCTTCAACGGCACGACTATGAGTATAATTTAATCATGTCATAAATATCTAGTTAAGAAATTAGTCAAGTAAGGGATACCTTTTCATATAGATAAATAGCACTATTACATAAATACAAAAGTAAATATGTTCATAAAAAAAACGTTACTATACAAACAAAATTCCACACTACAATTGTGCGAGTCGATACAAAATCTATTAAGAATCATATCAGACGGGCCATTAGCGATCTGCTTGACTAGTTAGTGTTATTTGGCTACTTAAAAAACGAACATGACACATTATCTGAGGCAATCCATCTCGATCTAGTGAGCTTCTCTAATTCTCTTGTTTGCCGCTTGTGAGTGGGCGCGCCGGCCGCGGCCGCCGGCCGACTGGTATACATACGTACTCATAAATATAAGGCATAATTTTGTAATTATGTAAAACGGTAAAAAAAACCAAGTCTAAATCGTTTGCTATCTGTAACGCAATATAAATTAATGGCCGTTATAATAAAATTCGTAGACGGCAAATGTTTAAAGCATTTTCGTTTCCAATCGATTGATGTAAGTGTTCTACTTTATCATTTAATAAAAATTAGACAACTTATTTGACTACTTTACTAGACTTAATTATTGCTCGTGATAGCAGAGTTGCAGTTTAAATGTTGTAGAGTCTAATCAAGTTGATTCGGTCGCTAAGTCAGGCATATAAAACATTCTAATGAGTCATTACTCATCAATCAAATTTTATATGGAGTATTAAACTCATTCCAGTTTATGAGTTAGTCTACAAGATGTACGTGATTGTTTTTATTATCTCAATTGTGTTCATGATGAAATCCCAGGTTTAATATTAAATAGCGGAAAAGATATCCATGAGTGAAGCCGGAAGGAGACATGCCAAACCACCAAGGACTGTGTTTCGTAAGCGGCGGATGATAAGTGTAGATCTTTTATTGTCTTGTAACGATAATGCTGAGTACGAATTGTATGACTAAGAACATGACTTAGGTAAAGTTATATTCTGTCGTCTGAGGATTGTTATAGGCGGTGGCGCTACAGTACCTGTAATTAAGTGTGCTTTGAGTAAAGTGCCGCGGCCGGTGACTTCCGCGTCGCAGGCCCTCCGCGCCTCCCGGCTTCACTCAAATTTGACTTCTAATTACTCGGCCACTGCCGACATTTTATGTTTCCTTAGGCCATAACTTTAATTAATTCTTACATCGTCTGTGCTTTTCTCACGCTGTATTATCGTAATTAAATTGTAGTGTTAAGGTTCCTTCT
Source organism: Abrostola tripartita (assembly GCA_905340225.1). Taxonomy (NCBI): domain Eukaryota; kingdom Metazoa; phylum Arthropoda; class Insecta; order Lepidoptera; family Noctuidae; genus Abrostola; species Abrostola tripartita. The sequence continues at coordinate 7,942,860 of HG996487.1, read as the reverse complement.
ATTCAATTATTTCTATTAATTTATTTTGATTTGGTTTAATGTTGTTTTTTTTTTAAATTAGGTTTCCCTCTTATTTCATCTCATCAATTTTGATTTTGCACTTAATTCGCATATTGTAAATTGTTAATCTAGTTTGTATTATATTATAATTATAAATATTTATAGGTACATAACAAGTATAAGTTTGTATAATGAACTCATCGACACCGGTCAGTGGCTAACGCTAACTAGTAGATCATTAAGACACATCAAAACTGAAGCGTAATGACTATTTAAGTATTTGGAGCTCTGGCGTTTGGAGTCTAAGTACTAATAAGAAGTATTAGGAGAAGTATTAGAAGTATAAGGTTTATGAACAAAATTAAATTAATATCAAACAGCAAAAATAATCTCGTTTCGATTTTATCCTTAATTGTTGCGCTAAAAACGTGTACGTACATTTGGATATGGATACAGCTTATGATTGAAATCATAGAGAAAATAAGAGCCTTATCAACAATCATTAAACCATATCTTTAAGGAGGGATAGATAAGGAGGAAAATTAAATATTATTCTTAAAATAAATACAGTTCTTCAACAGTATTTGTTTCTATAAGGTAAAAACAGTGGTTATTTATCACACATATCATGTTAAATGTTATAAATAGGGCTGTAAGGTAAACCCTGTTTTTAATTAAACTTGATATACTATACCAGTATACTAAAGGCGGACTTAAAGTAAACAAGCATTCTCCACCGGTCACCTTTCGGTAATTAAAACCGTATCGTAAATACATACTGTAGGTACGGTAATATTTATTTTGTTAAATTGTGAGCTTCGAATATCTTTCTAGGTCTATGTAAAAGAAAGCTCTCATGTCACATCAATGAGTTATGCCTTACTACAGACTGTCACTTTAGTTACCGACCTCAATATGTGTAATCGAAGATATCTATCGAACAGCTCGTTGAACTCTTTTATATGGAGATTTAGTACGGGCGCAACAAGATAGCAGTAGTTTTTTAGATAACACTTATTTGACTTAGGTAAATAATAAATAGCAATAATTTTTTATATTATTGGTACTTAGGTATACAATTAATTCTGGAATCGTTTAATTGGGATGGCATCTTTTGTTTTTTTATAACGTCTTTCGGTGCTATAAGGCTTAAAAAGAGGTGCTAACAAAAGCTTCATTGTAAACAATCGCAACCCTTTATCAATGGACAAAGAGGAAGAACTGCGATGTCACCCTTCTCCGAGCGGGTCGAGTGAGCGTTCGGCGGTCGTGTGGGGCGAGCGACCGGCGCCGCAGCAGTAGCGAGCGACGCCGCACCCGGACCGCACCACCGCCGACCGCGCACTGAAGCCTGATCACTGTGCGTCGCGAACCTGTTCCAAAATCGAACCCCAACCGACGCAAACCGTGGGGCAGGGTGGACCGGACACTGTATTGTGCACAAGTGACCCCTATTGGACGAGAGTGACAACTGACCGGTACCTGACCGCGTCATGCAAATCGCCTTCGGACGTTGATGCGGGGTTGCCCAGCTGCCCCCTCGGCGACCAGTTCTCAACTTGTTCCACAGGTATTTTCGATTATTGTCGTGACCTGTTCTTCTTGACCATTGCTCAAACAACGTGTTGAATCATTATGATAACATCGTGAGTTGTAACGTACCGATGTATGATAGCAGACGTAAATAATTGCTACTTACTTGACACTTTATTTCCCGCAACCTGCTACTGAATGTGTAACGTTTACCGGCTACTGTTTGATTAAAACTATAATTAGAGCAACTTGTTTTGTATACTTTTATATTTAAAATATATATATTATACGTTGTCCGCATTTTGTTTGTTTTAGCGGGTAGTTTTTTTAACAACATTTTATTAATATCTCCTTAAATACCTATTAAAGTTTAAAATATATTAATTAGATACATGTCGTTTACTATCATGATTGGTTTTCATTCATTACAGTTTATGACTTTGTTTTTATTTTGTTACTAATTGTGATGATTGACACATATACCAATGACCAGTAGAAAATGTCCCCGATACATTAATTAATAACAGAATAGAGTTATAATTATGATATTTTGTAACATATTGAACTGTACCAAATCTACTAACGTGCGAAGACACGGCACGGCATTGCTACGAGAAGCACATTTGTTGTAAACGTTGTAGAGACGTTCAAAACAAGCTTATTAGTTATTAGTATTACAATTATTATAAAAAAACTTATTTACAACATCGAATTTATTTGCACGTAATTAACATTATTTGATATACCTACTCATAATAACGTTAAGTGGATATATATTTCACTTAATAACCAAATAGTTGTGCGTGAATATGAGTAGAATGCTTGAGATTAGTTTGCCTCGTGATGGAAGTAACAAAAACACGCATATCCATTTAGTAGTGACGCATAATTTGAAATATATTCAGATTCTCGGTTGTAGCAGATAATTAGGTGGTAATATCGCGGCAACACTTCCGCGTCGCTCGGCCGTACTCCGCGCTCGTCAACAGATTTATAGCGAGTTTGACCGTGAGACCTGAAGCGTAGCCGTTTTTTGCCTAATGCGTTATTTATTAAAATTTGATTATAAAACAACCGAAGTTAATTTTATAAGTTGGAGTCGTGTCAAAACTTAGAATATAATACATAAATATCGTCAACTATTGGGCGCTTATGAATATGTATGTGCAATGTTTATTAGCTATATCTGTTTATTCATAACAAGAGACCTCAATTTAGCTAATTACGATATCAGATGTGAGCATGAAGATTGTTCGTGAATGTTGCTTACTATAATTATAAACTAGTCTAGGTTACACTTTTGAAAATGTCTTTGCCGGTACCGTAGCCAGCCATGATCTCATATTTACCTTCTTAGAGAAATTTTAAACTATTGTGGAATGGAACATTAAATTGTTGCTACGCGATTGTTGTAAAAACAGTCACGTAATATTACAAAGACCAAAAGAGCCGCTAAAGAGCCAGATGCCTTGAGCGGTGTCCATGTACCACGACATACATTAGAATAGTATTTTCGAATATCAAATATTGATTTTGGCGGCGGTCGTTGTGCAAACAATTAATGTTTATTTCTCTAAAAACATCGGCGCGCGACCGCTCACATTTTTGTTTAGATAATAATTGATTTTTTATTTACTCCTCGAGTGTTGCCGCACGAAGACAACGTCAAATAGCGTTAGGCACATTTTCTCACGGAACGCGGATAAGCAGTATCACAGTCCGTGTCCGTTATACTTTTCTTGCGAAAAGCTCTCGGAGAGAATATTGCGTGCGGCGTGCGGGGCGCAGCGGTGACCGAGCGCCCGCTCGTGTGTCACACGTCAGATCAAATACACGAGATAAAACTACAACTAATGTACACTCAACTCAAAGCTTTTCACAATCACCGAAGAGGGCAATAAATAAAGCTTCACCGAAGAACGGGAGCAATTAATATGGGCGCGCCCGACTCGCGTGAAAGTAGCAGACGCGGACCACATGTGTGGACCGTGGACGAGACGTGCGACGCGGACACGACGTGTGCTCGTATCATGTTGTAAATGTTATAGGCGCACGCTTACATACACACATGACAAACGTCGCAAACTAAATTGCATTGCGATAGGTATATATAAGGATACATACCTATATACAATACACGTCAAACTATGCTAATCCTTTGATAGAGTACATTGTCACTGTTGTGGAGGTGTTACTTGTAGCATTTGACAAATAAATAATATAATTTACAAGTTCATAAAATACATAGTGGTCGTAAGTATAGATAGTTGTTTCTGTAAATAGCAATATTATCCATTAAAGAGATTGTTTTATTGATACCTTTGGTTGTCATATTGGCTCCAGCGTCCAAGACTAGGTACGAGACCTGTTTAAGTTATATATATTCAAGTTACAAAATAGTTACTTAAATAAGAAATATTAATTACCGTATCATCAGATGTTGTTAAAGAACCCGTAGTTTCACCGACTCCAGTAAACTCTCAAGTTGCGCAGACGCGCAGCCGCTAATAGTTTTGATTATCATAAGCCTAATATTAGCATATGTGGAAGCTATTACTATGTGAGCCGTAAACTCGAGATGGAAGTATAAGTACCTGGTATAAACATTGAAAGCATTTATCTTTCTAAATTGCGACTAATAAAGAATAAATCATATACTGGTAACATAATAACAGGCTATGGTGCAGTAAAACATAAACGGCGCATAGGTGTACAATTACTTCCATATCCAATTATTTTGAGCTGATATTCGGCTGACCCACATAGAAACATTTCGCGATAGTGCCTCCTACGCATATGAGCGACATGTCGATATTGGCATATCGGTGCTTTCGATATGGCAGCACGGGGCGCTGGTGGAGTCGCAGCCGAGTGTATGCTAATAAGTGCCTCGGGCAGCGCGCGGCGCGCGGCTCGGCGGGGCGCGTCACACTATGTATGTAACCAAGTGTACACATGCTATGCAATTACCATTTTATTAGTTAGTTAGCTGCCTCCACTACACTTGACGGGAATTTCACTTAAATACGTAGGTGTATTAAACTATGATGAGGTATCTCGGTGAGAATTAACCTAAGTTTGCCGTATTTGAAGAACAACAGGAATAACCTTATTACGTTTTTTATAGTTTAACAAGTGATTACTTCAGATATTTATTTTAAAAATAGCATTGTTTGTGTGCCAGCGCACTTCCGGAACACAATGAATTTGAACTTTTGAGTTTATACCTACGCTTATACTCAAATTTATAAAGTTATTATTATTAAATATTTATTTATCACTTTTTGCGTTGGCTTCTTGCGTCATTACAGTTTTAATATCTCTTGTATTAACTTTCTGGTCTGAGGGCGTAATATTTTTAAAGCAAATAAATAAAACTGGGAATATTTTATAATGTGGGTGTTCATTGTATCCTAACATAGCGTTGTGTTTTGTGTGTTTATTTAGCGTGTTCCCGAGAATCCCACGCGCGCTGTATAAGTTTTTCTAGGTATGACGCGTGAGTGCAGCGTGGAATGCGGCCCGCAAGACTGCGCTCTCTCGGGCGCATTCAAGGGTAGGCCAGGCTCAAAATGCTCTTCATTGGTATTTAGAAACGCGCAGTAATTGGATTACTTAGTTTTTAACTGTCCACCTATTGTCTATCATTCAGTTTCATATATCGAAATGTGAAAGTATGAATTTAACTAGGAAAACCAGTCTCCTTGTAAAACAAAACACAATGTTCAATCGTTAGAAAAATAATAAAATAACTCCTACGTAAGGTTCGATATCAGCCTGTCCTGGCTGTTCCCTGGTGATCGACTGTCATCTTGTCTGAGGGCGCTAGCGGTAACACGCAACGTCTGGCATGTTGATACATACCTACTGTTGCGACGGCTACGGGCTACGCGCCGTAGATCATAATCGGACGAATATTTATTGGTGCGCGCTTTCTAAAGCCCACCGCCCGCGCCATCCCGCGTCGGTAAAGCTGAATACCCACGAATGTCAAGTGACACGCGATATTATATCTAACGTATTTTATTGCAAGTTTCGTCGTCAACATTATTGTAATATTCTAAATGTGAATAAGCCTGATCGGCAGGTGTACACTTGGATTTATTACAAACTTCCTTTTTAGTAAACGTCCAATGGCAGTTATTGCCCGGGCATTAATTATTGATTGAGGGTAATTACGAATAAACGGTTGCCATGGGTTACGGTTAAAATGTATTTTGTTTTTCTCTTAGAGGTGCTTTAAGTCTAAGAAAGAAATCTTCAAACTGTTGGCTCAAAGGTCGTGCTGGTTAACAATTTGAATAGCTATCATCACCACGAAGATAGCTGTAGTTATTTACACAACCAAGAAGTCATTTGTAACAATTAATTTAAAGTAATAGATAATTTTTATGTTCCTTGTTAAATAGGTATGATGCGGCTTGTGTAACGGAACTTTAAATTTATTGCTTTCTTTTACTTAACGACTTTCAATCTCTTAAGCTTCGACGCGTCGACTGTAAAACGAGACATGTAACATTATTGTCTCCCGTTAATTTAATAAAATATACCCGAAGGTAATGATTTTGAAGTGATGAAGTATACCTACCTAGTATATTTTATCAAGGTACCGTTCCATTAAATAAATTCACAAATATCTCTAAATGACTGACTCTTTATTCAAATTATAAGTATATGAAATAATCCGTAAATTCATAGCCAACAGTAAGTAAACGATGTCAATAGACAATTAAATAGATATTATATAAAAAAAAAGATTATTGGCACAATTATATCAATTAACAATTTTATTATTGGTTTTAAGCCATATTCGTTTACAACAATGCTGTGCCAAAAATATTACTACAATTGACAATGTTCTATTTCGGTACCACGATTAAATTAAACAAATCGACGTCAATTTGTATTCAACTTTATAATATTAGTATGCTACTAATAATAATCATATTATTAGCAATCACGGGGTACGAACAATGTTATTGCGAGTCCATCACAATACTGCGCCTAACAAATCTTGGCACTTGCGTTTAAATATCCCTCAAAATTCAAGCAGCCAGAAAGCAATGTATGGGTGTTACTGTGCTAGTACACAATCGTGCAAAGTTTATAGAGGTAGTTAATTAATTAATTATTTTGTTATTTTAAGTGAACGTTCTAAATTAATTATTCAATGTTTTTTAGATTAAGAAAGCAACATGTATTAATATTATTCTTACAAAGCGTACACATAGGCTCTTGTTTTTATTAATGATTTTCATTACGTACGTACGAAAGATTTGAACTGAGTAATGATAACATTAATTTCTAGGTTAATTATTACAATTTTAAATAACTTGCTTTGTGTCAAAACTGGTAGGTCGTAGTAGGCAAGTCCTCGACGGTCGCAGGGCGGGCTCGGGGTTTGTAGTGCGGTACCTGCCGAGAGCGTGTGAAGTCCGGCGCAGGCAGGGGGCGCATGCCACAATAGAATATTCAAATGCGCTCCTGGACGTGGCTCGCATGAATGTACATTACCCTATGACCATTATTTTTAACATGCGAAGATAATGGCTCATCGGGGCGATTCTTAATTTTTTGTCGCTTTCTTATCGCGACCCTTTATTAGGGCCCGCAACGCTTGAGGGTTTTTGTGCAACCAGCGGCGTAGTACATTGTCATTAAGGCCAAAATAATTAATTATTTTTACGGACCAGTGTTGCCTAATATTGAAGAAAATATAGATTAGAAACATACACGTTTTGAATTTGTAATAATTTTAAGATTAAAAAAATATTTATATAAATTACCAAGAATGCCTTAACAACAAGTTATAGGTAAAAGTAACGAATTTTTCAGTAAATTCAATTGGGTATATCGTTATTACATATCCGCTAACACTGATTAATTATCGCTGTTTGAAGTGTATAATTTTCGCACATAATTAATTCACAGTGTTAGATAAGTTTCAAATGCGGTAAACAACAATAATGAATAATAAACATTGTCCCGTCGGCGTCCACAACCGGTGCTTATGTCACCTACCCTGTAATTTGGCAGTCAGTTACGTGGCCCGAGCCCGTGGTACCGAGCTATTGTGAAGTACACCATGCTGACATAAGGAGCCTGTAATTTTGCGGTTACTCGCAGGTGTTTATGACATTATAGCTGCGACATGAGATTAAGCAAAATTAATAAACTGCACTGGATATGTCAGTTAGGCTTTCTCATTGGCATAAGTCACTTTAAATTAACAACATATGTATACCTATAAACCTATTGATAAAAACTTTTGGGACTATATTTTACGATTCGTAGTGGTCATTCTAATACCATATGGACTTTTGAACTTTTATTAAATTATAAGCTTTGTGAGTTGTATATTTCAACTATTAATCAACTTTATCGTACACGATCGTGACAAAGATCGCATAAGCTTATCTTGTAGAAAAAAATATTAATTTATTCCGTTACTTTATAAGGCCATCTCGCATGTAAATTGTCTTCGGTGATTTCACACGGTGAGCAGTGCGCTGACCATTGTCTCCCCTATCATTAAAAAGAAAATTGCGAACCACGCCATTGTTGTATCTTCAACCCTTTCTTTGCCCTCTGTCCATGAGCGTTACGGCGGCCCGAGGTAATATCTCACAGTTTTGACAATCGGCCGATGGGGAGACACTCATTGTTTCGCAGCATCCGAGGGTCCCGCAGTGAATTTATGCTCGCCTGTCATAACAGTATGAATTTACGCATTGTGAATTAATACAGTGATTTCATCAATAGACAGGCTTTGTTTCTGGGTGTCGAGCTTACGTAATGTATTAGGATATGTGAGCAAACAGTAATATGTAAGTGGATACTTTGAGTAGAGACAATGGCCACTCATTTATATTGTGCCAATACTTGATAAAAAACTCCGGTCAGCAACGAAATCATGCACGACTCGGCAATGTTACTACGTCTCTAATTCTCTATGTAGCTGGTATTAGGAATAAATCAAATATCTATTTTTAAAACATCGAACTAATAATATTATTAATAAATGGAAATGTTTAAAATTATAGCTACATTAATTTAGCCTTACTTGTTGCTTTTTTATTAATACTCATTTCAGTAAGTATTTTTTATGTTTAGTAATGAGGTTGTTTCTATTAGGCGTCCATAATACAATGTTACCATGTAAATATTGATTTTAACGCGACGATAAGAATTTATCACGGTAGTTTCCAGATCATAGGTATGAAATTATAATTATATAAGATGATTTGTGCCACTAAATGTTTTCGGTGTATAAATTACGTACGCACAACATATGATTTATTGAAAATTGGATACTTCCAGTAAAACGTATAGATACAATTTATTGCGTGTGTACGTTAAGTTTTGCCTCCCAACATTTCTTGTTTACACTCAATACTGTAATTTCATAATTCAAGCGTTTAAATGCATAGCTTTTCGTGAGCGTACGCAAAAAAGCGCAGAGGCTCGGTGGAACGGCGATTACGGCCCTTAAAATAACATCTTACGTTTAAGTTAATGACAGACATACCGACAAAATGCACTTATAATTGCTTATACAAAGAGTTTTGGTGAAAAATTATCATGTATATGGAATTACAGCGAGGCTCTCCCACGTCATTGAGAGGAAGTGTTTTGCTTCTTCTACCTTGTATACTAACATTTTAATCGTATTTATGTGCATCTGTATAGAATCAGACTTGCTACGTATGTACCGCAGATTACACGCGGTATGTAATTGTTAAAATAATGCATTGAATTTACAATTTATTTATTTACACTGCATTAATAAACATTGGTATACATTATGAGCCAAGGGCGCTGTTTTGCTACATTAAATACCAATAATACTCTCGAAGTGTACGTAAGATTTGTGGTCACGAGTGTCCAATAAGAATCTTATATCATGCGTTGCATTTTGAATTCATTATCTTACGGGTCGTATTGCCTTAAGAGGATTGAAGGTGGCCTACGCCAAGCATTTGGTTGTAAGTAGCTTTTAGTACATATTAGAAAAAATATATATTGTTTAGGTTAGGTTATCTTTCGTTGCGATCGATCCATTAATTTCTTATTAAGATTTTTATCAAGTAAAACAATTTGATTTTTAAGAGAACTGTTGAAATAGAAATAAAATTGTTGCTTTAATCTCATTTTCCTATTGGAATTTATTTAACTTTAATTCTTTTGTGTTCTAACTACTGACTATATTACTTCTTTTAAATCTACTAAAATACTATAAATCCAATTATAAATATAGAGCAATTCACATATTAGTTCCTAATTGATGACCTCACAATATGATATTCGTTACATCCCTAATAAATACAGTACACTACGAAATTCATATAAACAATACGAATAATACAATATTCATAGAAACAATACGCGGATTTAAAAGATTTCATCATTCCTGACCAACATAACTTGATTTTATTTCCTTCTTTATTTAGTACCTTTATAACAGTTCTCCTAAAGCATCGGTGTTAATGGCACTCAGAGCTAACAATTTATTCACAAATAAGTTGAAAACAAATTAAGTCTCTTAATTTATACAATAGTTCCGAAGACCAACTGTAATTAATTATGCGAATAATTAGAATGCTGACAGCGTCAGATATGGTGTTGATATACAAAGCTTAAAATTTTGTCATTATATAATGTCACCGAAGTATTTAATGTTTGAAACATTGCATAAGCAATTAGCAGCTCTTAGTCGTGGACATACATCAGTAACAGTAGCTGTGGGTAGCGGGTATGGCGATAAATTCCCGCAACTAGTCGGTGGTTACTAGGCAATAATCGACGTTGCATATTTTGCATAATTGTGGCCGGTAAGTGTCTGTATCTACATAAAATTGCGTCTTTTTCATGAGTCCTCTATATTTAACCATGATGAAAATCGCTTCGATCAAAATATTTCCTCCGAACGCTTGCTTCTTAATTAATATTTATTTTGAATAATCTTCGACGACGATCATATTATAATGACGGAATGATTTTAATAATATCATTAGTCATTGTACAGATTATTATGTTCAACGTGTATAATAAAATGTTAACTTTATGAAGTATATCTCTGAATATCAAATAACAGATATGAATCTAATTAATTATTACGTGGTTACATTTGATGCTTCACTAATTCTTCTCCAAGCGACGATGCCTTCACTAATAGCTTTTCTTATTAGTCCCATGAGTGTCAAACTTATTTGAAAGTCAGTATTTGTTAATACCGTAGATGAGCTACAAACTAGTTTATAACTAAAGTTAAAAATTGCCTCTGTTAAATAAACTTAGGTTTAATAAATTATGACGTATTTTCCATCCCACTTGCATATTGATTATAGCATTATTGATGTGCACACTGCACAGGGTTAATGAATATTTATAGTAAGCTGAATTGAGATGTAAATAATAGTAGAAATTCACAAACTCTCCGAGTAATTTGTTTAAGTATTCGTTACACTAGTCTAAAACAAGCAGTGATAGCTCTGAGCTTTACGGTCTTGATTGGTACGCAGAAAATTACTGTACCAATGTGATGACAGATAACGTGCGTTTAACGTCATATTTCATGTAAGTGTTTAGTTGTTCATCGACCAATAATCGTGCCTAATACATTGCAATAAGTTCACTTCCTCTGCAGTAGATACCTTCATAACACAATACTGACGCAGGGACACAGACAACATAAATTTAAGCTTTTTAAAATTAATGTAAGCGGTACTATGAGCTTAATATTATGTGTTCAATGACATCATAGCAGGACATGCTGTAAACGAGAACGGAAGATAAAAAAAGTGTAACAGAAAACAATTTTATTACAGAGACATTTCCGTTCGGTTCGATCGGAGATAATTTTTAATCTTGAGACCTGAACACAGCTAATCTAATTAGATTCCAACTAGTGGAACTAGTCGATAAAAACTGTTATGAAGTTGGAATGGACGTAGCTACCGAGCGACAATTATGTGTAGATATCTGATTGCTAGTGAACACAGCTTTTATGATTCGATACTAAAACAACTACACAGACACACCGCTTATTACGTCTAGTTAAAGGCAATTGTTGAGTTGCATACATTACAAAAGCAAGATGATAAGATATTTTTAATAATATGTTGTATTTATGTTTATAAGATTAATATATGTTATTGAAGAAAAAACATTATAATGTATTTATTTTTTAAATCAATTGGTAATTACTATTTAATACTGCGTCGAATTACAATTAATCAATAATCATAACAGCGAGAATACTGGATGCACGTGCATTTGGTACATTCGAGTTCGTTGAGATGCATTGCAACAAGATATTTGTTAAATGTTTACGCAGCTACAGTAATGGATACAGTCACTGGACACCACCACCAACGTCCGTTTGAGCTTGTACTACACTAATGATAAATGATTCTTGGGATTGCGTTTCCTTAAGCACCTTTTGCATTTAGGTTCACTTCAAGGCTCTTAACCACGGACATAATTCTCTTGTCACTATTAGTTTACCTAATAACTCTTGCCCCTGGTAGGTAAAACACTTCACTGATTTATTATTCTTGGTTTTGCATCGCTCTTATTTGATAGTTTTAGCTATATTTTCAGAATTTACCTTAATTTGAAAACCTATTCGTATTTATCTGGCTATATCGCAATGTGTAATTTGTGTCGAATCTAATTATACTTTACATAATTCCTGTTGGCATAATTGCATTGTGAAATGGTATGAACTGTAGTGGTGCGTCGCACGGTCGCGCCCGAGGGCGACTCGGACGGATAACGGAGCGCGAGCCGTGAGGCTGATTTATCGTGGACATCCACCGAACCTATCCGATTTGCATTTAGATAGCGCTTTGGAGCGGGCGGCGGGCGGGGCGGGCTCGCCGCCGACCAACACGCCGTTTTACTTTATCGCACGTAAATTAACTATTAAATTATGTTTCTGCAAAAAACAACAAGAGACATTCATCTCTTTAAAATGTATACAACGTTAAATTAACCTACCTATTAAGTTGATACCATTTCGTCAAACTAATGCGCCTGCCACCAATTATCATTATTGATAGGTATGATTCAATTTCCTTGGAAAGTTTGAAAAAAGTAAATTAACTGATTGAGGAAGGTATCATTCCACCTATCTCTACTTAATTAATAAACTAAGAATAAATCTTACTACATAAGAACTTGTTTTGAGTCATCATTACCATTATAAAGAGCAAATTTATAATTATAACGATAAACCAATCATTTAATCTTTAATGTTTTTGTCGTGTTACCTAAATAGTTCAATTAACACATTCCTCTAGGGCTGTTACGAGGTGATGGCGGAAGGCTGACGGTGACGGCGCTAGGTTATTCAGCCTGATCGTAAATTATCTACCTCCGCAATTAGTAGGCGCCGATTTGGCGCATTATACGTTTCCTTTGCCAACTAGTAAATATTGATCGTATTAGTAGTCACTGATTTTATAACTTATTAAAGTCTTTATCATTATTGGTATACAAAATCATGTCTACGGCGTAGATATTTCGAAGGTTAAGAAACAGTTATTCGTTTTATTGTCTCGTCAAGTCGTCATGTATCATATTTTTTTTAAATAAAATATTTATTTAATTTTATTCAATATAGATACCTCTTATATTTATGATATAAATGGATAGGTTATACGAAGCCTTGTGTTTACCTAACACGTAAACATGGCGACATTCGATAAAATATTAAATCTACGCATGAACACTTGGTTATGTAGTTACCTATTTTGAATTTGCATGTTAGATACTTAATAAAATGAAAATTATACTCCATACAGACATAAGTATTAATCGAAACTCCTTGTATAAGATATGTTGTCAGTGGACGTTGCTAAATGTTTTACAAAATGGAAATCGCAATTCAGATGGCTTGCATGTGTGGCACGCAACTTATTGCAAATTTTCCTCGTGAGAGCATTTAATCTTTCCGTCAAACAGATGTTATCCATTGCTACAAACCCAACCACTCCGGGGCGTAAAAGGAAGAAGCATACGCCCCTAATTGCGATACATCCATGAGTATCTCCTACAATATGTAAATAGGCGTCCGAGGTAATTAAAAGCTTATCTCGCGCCCAGGAATCGCGGTCTCGCTGATTGCTTCGTAAAATGATTGACATGCTATTTTAACAGTGTACCGATAATGAAAACGTTCTTGCACAGTTTAATTCATACTTTATTTATTGTTGACAATTACTATTTGCACAGGATAATTGATCGCGTTCTCACAATTGTCAGGTTGCTGACGAGTTGTTTGCGATTTTTTTTAAAGCTGCGTAGCCGTGAGGCGCCGCCCGCCGCCGCTCCGCACACCGGCACCGGCACTTACTAGTCCATACACATTTTTTTTTATTTGTGTCACTTTTTTGTACTGAATTCCTGATGAATTATCTTAATACGACAAATATTTACATTCGTTTTACAAAGCTTATTGACTCGTCTCTTGGTAGGTTTAGGTATTTCTTAATCGTTTTGAATAATATTTTTTAGGCAGTGCAATTAGTTAGAACGGTTATAAGTATTAACTACAAAAAATAGTGTTTGCGTAGCGGTTCGGATAAACGTGCTGAACTAAGATTGGAATTTGTAAATGACTTAGTCTGTGGCTATTATTATAGTAAGACATCAACTAACGAGTTTTATCTATAATAACAAAATATTAGTTGTTCAATTATTTAGTGCCATAACAGCATCGACCGACAGTTCATCTAAGTTAAACAATGCGATAACAAATCTGAATGCATTAAATCAACATAGCCATATTTCCGTGGGCAGTGTCGCAGAACTTGTAGATCTTTTGGGAATAATGGCTTCGCGGTTTAATTATAGTCGCAGGAGTATAACATAATCGGGCATAAATCACGTTATATAGATACCTGCCAACCACAACCTGTTTCAATTCGCACGGCACAATGCGCGCGGTGTATTGTGCGCCTGCGCGGACCACGTCGCCGCGTCGCTCCTAATTTATACCTTCATGGTGATTTAACGACAGCAGCCGAATCTATCCAAGAATACGTATCAAAGTTTTTACTATTGCTGCTCTAAAGAATAAATTCATTTGTAGTGTCATTTATAGGTTTTTATTCGTATAGTTCGCATCATGAAATTTATAGATATGGCCTCTTTGTCCAGTTGGCCGTTCGGTTAGTATCACGTTTAGCACACAATCGAGAGCATTAACATTTCCATTGAAACGTGCAGACTTTAATCAGCCGATACGAGTCGCTCTGCTCAAACATGACTAACTGACAGAATTGCAGCGCAAAATGAGCTTCCCTCGAGAATTGGTTTTAGTTTTTTTGAGATTACAACGTAACGATCCCTAGGTATTACTTTACGCAACCACCTAAGTTATGAGTGTACACAATTTATATTGTTTACAGATTTATAATACTCGTAGTTTTGATTTATAATAAAGGCTCTCAAAGCTATTAAGTAACGCCTTCTCGATGAACATGGACCACACACAGCATTCAAATTAGAAAAGTCAGACAAAACGGAAACGATGCATTTATTTTGGGTTTAGAGAGGAGCGGGCGCCGCGGGCGTTCCTTCTCTCCAAGCTCGTAACTCTTCTAATAAGACACTTTACGCGAGCTTAACTAGAGCTTAATGTGTGCAACTTCGATTGTATATATCATTTTGATTTGTAGTGATACCGAAACATTTGTACGTCCCGTGCCTCGACCGTTAAGACGATTAGTGTAATAACTTTTGTGTGACCGTTCGTGGTTAGAAATATTCTCGGTTTACTTCTTTATAATTCCCAGATAACACAATATTTACCTACCATTTAACTTGTACGCTTTTAAAACTGGATGTTTATTTATTGTTAAATGGTAGTTATAGTTAATTCGTTTTGAAATGATCGATGATAAGTGCCTGGTAAAGTTTTTTGTCGTGTACGCGCGGTGGAATAATTGCGAGCATATTCTTGTTTGATGCAGACAGGCGCAGGCGTAAAAGCGTTCAATGCCGTCTCTATTTCCGCACTTCCCCTCAATAAATGGCACAAATTGTCTCCCATGTGTATGCTCATTCAATTGGATATAGAGAATTCATGGTTTTGTAATTTAAGTTACTCACGCAAATGTTGTTTACGTGAATATTACGTGAATGTTGGATCAAAAGGCGACATGGTAGTCGTTATAAACGTAAGGCAAGATTTTTTTATTTGTTTTACGTTTTCTGAATGTAACAAATTGTTCATTACATATGTTCTCAAGCAAGTAATTTTTTTCGATCATTCAGTATTCGCCTACCTCACATTTAAAAGTGATATAGGTACGTTTGTGTCGCAACAATTATTCCTTTTGTTAATGAAGTGGGTATTGATCGCAGTCTGTGTGGTGTAGTGCGTCACGTGTTACCGTGTCTCGCAGTTGCCCGACGTGACGGTGACGCGCACAATACAAAGGACTCTTATAAACGCGAGTTAACATCGCATTGAATCGCTTCGCGTCAACCTACTGAGCGTTGTCACTCAACGGTCACTCAACGGTTTTACTAAAAAGAAATATGAATAAGTATTTTATGCGTCATGAATTAAATTTTATTTAGTGCCTACCAAATGTCAGATTTTAAATAAAATCCTGTAAGTAACTATATAAAAAAAGTTGAAGTAGGATCCCACATGTATTATTATTTGATTTTATTAATATAACGGTCTCTACTGTTGAATAGAATATAAACAATCAAACAAACGTCATAATACAATGTATATTTATATCGTTTGAGAATAAAGAGACAACCCTTACAAAAGGTAATCGATGTGTCAATATCACCCCTTTTATTACAACACGTAGCAACAACTACACTTTCGTGTATTTAAAATCTATAATTAAACACGAGCACGTCTGATAATAATTCATAGACATACAAATTCGTCATATTTATGTAGGTAGATATCTAGACACAAAGCCTATTGTCAATTGTTTAATACCAATAATTGTAAGTCAGCACGTAATTATAGAGCGACGTTAAATTTTCTGACTTGAATGCTACTAGTTACGCAGACAGGAGACATGACTTATTTAGTGCCCATGTTGCGTTTCCATCTTTAATCTGCGTGGGCGCATATTTCTGAGAAAACATTTCTTGTTGACTGTACATAATGCTGCCGAGAAAACAGAAGTAATAATGTTGGCCATACTTGTACGGTGAAGAACTCCGTAAATGAATCATCGCATATGCGTTCCTCGTCAGGCCACAAAAAGAGGTTTGTCGAAAATGCTCCTCGTTTAGTTTTGCTCCTTGTGGCTGCGTCCGCGCTCACTGCTCCCTGTACTCATCCCTTATTTATTTATACTGGTATGAAGAATGTACATTTTTTGTGCTGCCATAACAGTGTGCGTTCAACGCTGCCACAATCCGGGCAGCGAATTCTTTAATTGACAAAATGCAGCGAAGCCACATTCCACCTCCAATCGTTAGCTTTAATGTGGGAATACAAAATGGATGATTAATGACACATATTCACTTTTGCCGAATACGAAAAATAATTGTTTGCAGTACAAAACTTAAGTGTAGTAACTACATAATTGTGTTAATCTCGTATTTGTTTTTTTTATTACCTGTTCAAGGCGGGCACGTAGAGCTGAATGTTGCTCACACTCAGTGTAGTATTCTGTATTGAAGATGAACGATAACTGTTTCATGGGAGTCGGATGCTACTTAACGGATTATTTCAAACCCCGGCTGCACTAAGATTTTCACAAATGAACGAACGTCATTTTGTCTGGTCTGGGAATTCTACCCATTATGCCTTCCTATTTGACTCATTACTAATATCCAAGTAAAATTGATTTGCTACAATAATAATTCATTAACCATTATAATTGCAAACATTAATAGCATAAATATAATTATTCATATACAGGTTCTAACAGAATATGCATTAGCAGTTACTCAATATTTAAAGTACCTATTTACTTACCATGGAAAGCACTTAAAGTAAATACGACGTAGACAAAGAAAATTATTTTTCTTACATTAATATTAAAATAAATATTTTCTTTCTACGTTTTTATAAAATGGATTAAATTAGTGTTCAGTAGCGCAACTAACGACTCATTACCAGCAGTAATGAGTCGTTAGTTGCGATAGGTACTAGTTTCTCTTATCATCGATAATAAAACATGCGTAGATTTGAGCCGCACCCTGCACTTTCCCTCGGAGGTAGGTACTGCACCTGCCGGGTGAGCGAGGTGAGGCTGCGCGGCCTGTTCCGCCGCTAACGCATGACTCAATATATCTGCAATGCGACGTGGACCTTTATAGATATCTATATATGTACGTGAGGTTATTGCATATGAGACAGGATAAATAGATCCACGTGAAAGTTTGCATCCTAGCTCATGTCGAATGTACGATATGTGGTCATATTTTATAACAAGTTACAACTCTACATTATATAAATAGACTTTTTTAATTTATAAATGCGCCTACAATCGGTACTGCCACTTACCTGATATAGGAAACGGTCGAGTAGTTTATCAGGGCTTCTCGGATTTTAATTAAGAGATTAATAATTAAGCAAGAGTAGCGAGTGGCAACGACCGGAGAGGATAAGCCCGCCAGGCGGGCGCACGCAACCCTACGAGACATGCGTGCCGCTCCGTTACGACACCTACACCAAATTTTTCCACATGCCCGAGCAGCAGATAAGCGGCGAGCGACGCCGACGTGTTATTTATTAACGAACCGAATGATCGATAGTTGGACGCGTCACCGGACGTGGACGTGGACGAGCGCCGCCTTTCGAAACTCGCCGCCGCCGACTGATCGCTTCACTGTACGCTGTACACCTCCGATAAATCCATCCCACAATGTCTCCGACTCGACCGAGCACAACATTCATATTCTTAGAGACAACTTCATTGCCCGGATTTCACTCATGCATGAATTCGTAGTGCATGGACCTAACGTTCAAGTAGAAAAAAAGCCACACAGTGAAACATTAACCTACATGATTATGTCCGCAGTATCAAGAATTTGTATGTTGTCTGAGAAAAGTCGTGCACGCAATATCCGTGTCGAATGCATTTGTTTGCGCTGTCAAGGCTTCTTCAACCCTTTGCTAAAGTCATCCGTTCCGCTCTAGCATACGTTGCGTCGTCGTGACAGCTGTGCGCGATACTTTCTAATCGCTCCATTCAATACCCAACATCAAACAAATCCACAAGGAGTAGGCAACTTGCGAAACATTAAATGGCTCGAACAATTGACAGCTAAGAAAAGTGTAATCAATTAATTATTTATAGAGTTGCCAGTCAAGCAAAGCTTTGACAAAATGGTTGCACAACGTTAGAGCCCGAATACTTCTACATTATTTGATAGATGTATGTTATTATTAAAGCAAATGGAAACAAGCTCGTATGTTTACATGTATCGATTCGAGGCGAACGTGATAGGAAACGATCGGAAATTCGAGGTTCAGCTGCACAGGGCAGGTTAGACCAGTCCCGGTGGCCTCGCAAGGACCCCAGCAAACCTGTTAGATTCGTTGCACGATTTTTACGTGCGCACCTACCGGAATCTCATTCACGTGGTGCAGCCGCACCGCACCGCCCGGCCCCCTGCGCCACCGCCTGCCAGTTAACTCGTCAAATGACTCACGCTTCGGCTGGTTAAATGCCAGAAGCTGGCTTTTCCAGTTCTCTGAACCAATTCGCACATTCTATTCTTGCTTGACACTAACGCGACATTCTATTGCCTAGGTTAACTCATTATTAGGTAATGGTGTGAGGTAATATGATAATACATAATTGAAAATCTATTGAATTTCATAATCAAACAATTTTGTATTGTACAATTTCCATGCGAGAAAAGGACTGT
This sequence comes from Abrostola tripartita, assembly GCA_905340225.1. Classification (NCBI taxonomy): domain Eukaryota; kingdom Metazoa; phylum Arthropoda; class Insecta; order Lepidoptera; family Noctuidae; genus Abrostola; species Abrostola tripartita. The sequence continues at coordinate 7,923,459 of HG996487.1, read as the reverse complement.
TAGAGTACCAGACAGTGGACCAATTATAAACTTTCTTCACTAATGAGAAGAACTTGAAAAATCGACCTTCTTGGTCTATCTGTAGCCAGGAGGCTGGGCATACTTAAGTATGTCACATTTCACACAACAAATGCCAAGATATATTAACACACCAGGAACAGGAATCAGGTAGAACTACGATCCGGTCAAACCCGTCCGACGCGTGCTTCCAACATTTTTTATTTATTTGTCTGCATCGTCGGATACCGCTGGGTGTGACGTCAGACGACCTAAACTGGTTAGCGAGGGAGCAGGGATTTGCCTCGTATCCTTCCGGTTCTGCGAGTGGTTCAGACCTGTTCTACATCAGGTTGCGCGGCACCAGGCGACCCGGCCGCGTGACGTATGAGTACTACGGCGAACTTGCATAAATTCACCCGAATTAGACAACGCCCCTGCGTGCGTTCAACACCCGTTCCGATAACTAGTCATTTCACTCTCGTACCAGACACCAGAACTGCTGACTCATGCTCTGTATGCGCAACAATTAGCAAACGTAGCGTCACATTATACGATGACCGCCGGTGGGTACCATCAAAGGTCAGTATCCGTACCAAAATGGTCACGCCTAATAACTGGTTCGTAAGTTGTAGTCGACTCATTCGTAAACTACAGTGGTTTTGTATACCAGTATTTTACGTTATGTTTATTCGATTTACTCTACGGATTGAATGAAACACACACATACTCGAGCGAAGTGTCGAATGACGATGATCTAAAGTTAGTTACAGATATTGGAGCTAAGCGTGTTGTTTTGTTGCAGGAGACGCAAGGAGGTGATGGAGGTGAGCGGGGAGTCGTGGCGCGCGTACTACTCGGGCGGGGAGCACCCGCTGAGCGCGGCCACGTCCGCCGTGCTGGGCTCCGTGGACGACTCGCAGCAGCAGCCCATCGAGTACTACAAGCTGCCGCCTCTCACACAGGACTCGCATCTCAGCCTGCACAAGGATGCCAAGCTTGTCGATGTCTGGCCGTGAGTCCTTCGTACAACTTATATACTGCCTTGTTGTGGATGCTGAGTTGTTGCCTTCATGTTTTGGTTGCTCTAGTGTGTTATCACCATGTCAAATTTAGATTTATGAGTACTTACTTAGCGATAATATAATCCGTGTAGCGATTAGGGATGTTATATAATTTAATATTCGATTCTATTATATTGATTATTTATTCTACCAACATGTTTAATTAAATGAAGCTTATTATCTTATATTGATATTTTGAGGCTAAAAACATATACATAAAATTTAATTAATTACCTATAAAAACTTACACATTATACACAAATATGAAAAATAATCGAATATGCAAATCCAATCCCAAATATCGATATCTAACAATCGAATGGAATCAAAAAATGATCGCGGAAAATCAATCGTCGATTCTCACGGCCGTACATCAAATTGAACCTTCGTGTATCGGAGCAATTATCATTATAATCGCCAAATTTCGTGACGCGGTGAATACGGAATGAATTCGCGTAAAATTTATATGTAAACTATGATAATGTGCAATCTTTTTGTAGTGGAGTTTTTGTGCACGTTGAGACGCAGGCGGGGTCGGGGGTTGTGTGTGTTGCTCAAGTCTCACGGACGAGTACACTGAGACAAGACGCCGCGTGGCTTCCGGCCCCAACGAAAGGTGTAAGAATAACAAATAATAAAAATGTTAATGTTCCACTCAATAAATCATACGCGCTCATTTGAATACCTATGGCGGGATTAACGAAATAGCAGTTCGCGACTTCGGTGTACCCTCCCCGCGCTCTCCTCGCACCCGCTTGTGTATTTAATTCAGATATTACCATATTTTTGCTATTTAGCTCCATTTGCAAAAGAAACATATGTCTATTTTATTATTTCTATTTTATTAGAAGTCAAATTAAGAACAAATATGTACCTCATAACTTTCGAGTTGAGTAGTAATAAAAAAAATTAAGTTTTATAGGTAATTACAAATATATAACTAATCAATATTACATTAATAAACACGTCCCACATTACAGTATACCTACAGTACAAACAGTGAGCAAAAATAAAGTAAAAAAAGAACATAATATTATCTATTTTAGAAAATTTACCAACTCATTATAAATACAGTCGGTGCATTCAACGAATTCCCATAGAAACGCGACCCCGATCAAATTATACTCGCTCTTTGAAAGAGGTTGTTAACAGCATCCTTTGAATAGCGGCGAAAAATGAGCAAACGCCGTGTCACATTCTTTATACAAAGAGTGCATAATGTTTACTTGACCCTATACAGATCATTTAAACTTTTATGAATGTTTTATTATACTCCATAAACACTATGTAGTTATAAAGGAAACTAGTTTTGAATTCGTGAAAATATATATTAAAAATTAAATGTTGTCGACTTCAAAAATATAGTAGTTTGATGTTAAATAATTGTATAACTGGTATAGAAATAGCAATGTTATGTAGGTTGTTCACATAAGAATGGAGGCTTGTCGGAGTGGTAAAAGCCTCCCACGTGTCAGCACACCACACACGACGCTCGGCCGAGGGTCTGGTGGCGCGCGGCGCTCCCGGAGCCCGAGTTCTGCCGACCGCGCTCCAGAATGCGTCACCGGCCCGCTCCATACCGCCTGTCATGCTCGTCACTGTTTACGGGAGTGCATAATACAAATAACGACAATAGACGGATGTGGCTGGAAGCGGCTCACATTGACAAGGACGCCCAGGACTTGTCTCGAGGCATTGTCGGCACGCGTCCCACGCGCTCGGTTCAACGCGCGCCGCTATTGCTCATTCATACATTCAAAATTATAACGAATGCTCTCAGTCGCCCGCACCCATACGCGCGTTCTGTGTCTACGAATGCGTTTGTATGCTAATAGTTCAGCGCCAGTGCATCGTCAGGTTTGAAGCACACTATTTGTTGTCTAAATCGCTCGTATTATTTGAATTGAATGCTCGATAGATGTAGAAATGAACTAGTTCCGTCTGTATTCCTTCGAGATTCGTTGACGTAGGCGTAAAGTGTTTCGTAAACGCATTGCGTAGTGCGCGGGCGCAGCTAACCACGTTCTATGTACAGGACTACGCGGATGTTACGGGTATTAAATGGAAACGGCGGCTATAACCATTAATAGTTGTCGGAGGCTGTCGAATACTAACGCTAAGATTAGCATAGAAACGCGCGGCGGGATGCCTCTAGGGAGGGCCTCGCCCTTTTGACCCTGTCACTGTTCGCACTTGCCGTCCTAACGGGAAGTCGGTTTCTCCACACTAATGTACCTAACTTATTTTACGACCCAATGATAGACATTACGTAGGTATTTAATTACTATGTAGGTAAGCAGGTAATATTTAGCAAATGCAACTTACACAGGTACTTAGTGATCCGGTAATAACGTTACTCAAACCTTATTTAGTACAAAGTTTGGATTGATGCAAAAATAAAAATAACTCTATAATATGCTAAAAGTTTAAGTGAATAGCGGGCACAGCACATGCGTCGTCAATGTCGCAGTGGTTTAACAAAAACTCGGGGAGTTGGAACCGTGTGACCCATTTAGGACTAGAACCGGTTTCCTCTTGAAGGTACATCGTTATTGTTAAAGACACTGTAGTTAATGCCATTCAATTCCCCTGGATATAACGGACCCTCTTATGAGGATAATGGGTAAAAAGATGGTGGCTTCGTTACGTCCCTGACAGTCGCGGTCATCACGTAGCGAATATCAAAGCAGGGATTGACCATTCTATCTTGACCATTATTTCTTAACTATTTTTTATAATGCGAATATTTCCCATTGAACAGCTGCGCAAAGAATTCAATTATGGTCGTTAGACGGTTGTATGTAAAATGAACAGCAGTTTATTATTATTACTAGATACCTACATTGTCGTTTATGGAATCTACTTAGTCAATTACGATTAGGGAATAGCTTACCGGGAAATTAATCACAAGAGACAGTTATATGTAATGGAATGCCCGATTTAATGACTTAGACAAATGGCGAAACGTTTTCAATTAAAGTTTTTGATAATGTATTAGTTCCGTGAGAAAAGTAGCAATAAACCTACATTTAACCGAATGATATATTCAAATAGAATGAAATTACGTTGGTCGCATCCGCTGCAAGCGCCTCCTTCGTCTCGTTTATCGTTCGGTAGATTGTAATCAATTCGTCAAACGTTATAAACTGTCGCCGCTTCAGATTTTGATATAGATAGGGACCGCGGCGCACATGTTAGCTTATTAAGTTATTATACAAGATTCTGTAAAATACAACATGTCTTTGGGTATATAAAATAACGAGTGAGCCATATTCGTAATCTAGAATTCATGAATTTTTAAAGGCATAAAGTAATTTTACACTTAAAAAATAGATTTACAGAAAAAGTTCGGAAGACGTTATAAAAAGAAGCCGAGATTTAATTTGGACAGAGTATGATGAGATTTTGAAATTAAGATTTTCTAAAAATCAAATATAAAAAATGTACATATGTGCCCATTGTGTTTCGTAAGAGGTATTTCGATAAACGCGTTGAATACATGTATAAGCACGGCGCGAGGGTTCCTTGCACCCTAAGCATCGCATTGTCGAGATCTCGTCATGTGTGAAAGGGTGTTAAGTAAACATTGCAAATAATTATAATGGCAATTGCATCCGAGCGACGAACCGATTCAGCTTTGATAAGAAAATTTATATTTGCATGCAAAATGTAGCACGCAGCCGCTAGAGATGGTGTTCATTCTTACCTTTTATTACGTTTACTGTTATGTAAATCGCAAGCAACATGACACTGATATCAGATTAACAGTTTGGGAAATCTATTCCGCTACCTGATAGAGTTTGAGAAGTATGCGTTAGGGGAACCACTCAAGTTGCAAGTCTCCAGTGCAACGTATAAGAAATTAAACTAGGTTTGTATTACATTTTACCACATTATTTTCTCTACGGTACACATCATAAAATATCTTAAGGCCAGCATAGTTAAGACAGAAATAATGTCATTTGCATACCTAATTATTTGATAACCTCAATCATTAGAATTATACGATACAACAAACTCATTAAATCTAATTCAGGTAAAAAACAGTCACCAATTCTCGATATTTGTGATTGTTGACTAATTAGAAGCTTAATTGTTGTAATTATTGAATAAAAGAGACAAAAAAATCAGTTAACACCGTGTACTTATTTCGGAAAATGTACTGTACAACTTTGTTGAGGTATATCTATAACCGTCTCAACGTAAAAAAAAAAAAAATATGATAAGTTGTCTTTAATTACCAGTATGCAGTAGGTACTTATATTAATTTCTTTATAATCAGAGCAAATTCAAATTTTGAGAGGTATTTGACACTAATTGTATTTTTTTAATAAATATAAGTTTTATTTAATATTATGTTTGCAAAAACTTTTAGAAGACTTGTCTGTTTTGATATGATTAAAATTTTGCATTAATCCGTTATCGGAACTCGTAAAGATACTTGCGTAACCCACAACAGGCCATAGGGCTCAAGGCGTCTCAGCTGTCAACGAAGCGCGCTTTGTCTCGTTTTTACAAGCGTCAACAATAAGCGACAAGCAAACACCGTATTGTGCTCTACGCATATGAATAACGATATCTATGCTCCGCCGCCGGCATACCGACCTCGGATTAATACCAATAATTCAATTTGCATGCGACGAAAAAAGTTGCCGGATGAAACATTCACGAGATCAACGTACAAGTTTGTTTTATGTCTTAAATAACGAATTCACTTAATTTGGCACGGCGTGTTGTTCGATACTCGCAACGCAAAGTTTGGTGATACATGCAGAAATGTTTTATTCGGCTGGGCTTTATCTTATCGAATGAGCGATTTCACACTCGTTCAGTTTCTCTTACAAATCGCGTGCATAAATCGTAAAGAATGAGCAAAGCGAGAATTGCAATCGGACACGGGCGCGGCGAGGAGCGTCCGCGGCCCAGCTCGCGGGAGGTCGCGCGTCCCGGCCAATTCGGACGCATGAAATAGTGCCGCGAGAGTCTCTTATCTAAAATAAACATCTGAGCGCCGGTGAAACATGTCTTCAATTATCATAAATCGGCGCTCACTGACAACGGCCGACGAAAGCCGCGCCCCGCGCCACTTGCGGAGGTGCGCGCGCTCACATGCAAACAAATCAAAACGTTCGTATGTAAATGTACTGGCAATGTGATTAGATGTAAAGCAACCTACTTCTGTCGTTCATATGTAACATATGTATGTAGGTAATTGCTTGCAAGTATACTGAGATCCTTTATGTAGAATGTGCACACACGAAACTATTACACAAAAATGAACTGGAATCAATTACAAAGCTGCGCTTCATGATTTAATGTGCTCTTTAAGGCAACCTGTTAAATGAGATTCTTGTGTTATTGTTACGCAAACTTACAGAGAAAGGAAAAATCCCTTAAACCGAGTTACAGTAGCTGAGTACGGCTACCGTAACGTAGTTTTAGGGTTCCCTACCTCATCATAGAGATTAGAAATCCGTGAGGTTTTTGTCAGTCTGTATGAAAGGACGTTTGTCTCTAAAAGAGTATGGCTTAAAAGTAATTCCGAGTTCCAAAGATGTGTACCTACTGCTGTAAAATATTTGGGTTTCTAGCCTAACACAATATTTATGAATATAAAATCCAAATAAAACGTAAAGTAAAAGTAAATAACAGCTGCATGGATAGATAAGTCTGACCTTCAAAGTAGGCCAGTAGCTAACAATTTTAATATTTCGTTCATTAGAATTGAGCCAAATATACAATTTCAGTATGTTTTTTTTACACATGTGCAAGTACAAATCCAAAAATAAATAATATGAATTCCGAGTAGAATTATTACCGGTTCACTGCATACGGATACAGAGAACTACGCGAGCGCTTGTAAAATATATGTTTAACACTATAAAGCATGTCATGCTACTGAACCCTTGCTATGAGTTTGCTGTTACACTTGGCCGTCGTATTATTACTGGTGGAAAATAATATACTTGATATTAATCAGGATAACATTAATTAAGGTGCTACGAAGTACTACGAAATTCGTAGACCTTCGTAGTAACTAAAGAGCTTTGTTTTTTAAATGTCTGTTTTAATTTTATTATTTATTTAGTAACAATCTTAAATTATACTCGAAAAAGATTATTTTTATTTAGGTTCACAGCTCTCAGTTGCATACCAAGCTGTACTCACCTCGGTAAATATTCACTACAACATCTGACTACGGTATTTTCGTAGCTGGATTCTTACTCTATTTTGAGCAAGTGTGACGTATTTAATGAGTAGAAATAAATTTAATCTGCAATGTACATTAATTACTTGAGTTTTAACTTAGTAACATGATACGATAATGTTCTTCTTGAATTCAATAAATGACCGTAAAAACGAAAAAATTGATTGTTAATACAAAGCATAGATTCAGTTTTGCTAATGATGACTTCAATCCAGTGTTTTTTTGTTGAAATTACCGACCCGGTCACTTAATTTGCTGTCAACAAACCTCTCTCGATGGGCTCAGATCTTTCAATGAATTCATAATCTGTTCTGTTGTGGCATCGATTTGTGTTTGCTCTTACTAAAGTTCCCATACTTTTACATAGATGGCAGTATTTACACTGGACATAATTTCCCACGCACAAATTTATCTATTAATTGCCTATTTGTTCGTTACATAAAGTTACTAACACAAGTTTCTACCACAGACTTATGGGAGTATAATAAATCAAAATTATAAACTAATATTTTTATATACGGCACATATTTGCTACCAAAGAGGTCGTTAATCTTGTTAATATTTATACACATTTTTTGTTACATTTGGAAATACAGGCGACAGAAAATAGGTACATCACAAACCAAACATATTTTTGATAAGAATATATTTATAATGTTTAATACCAAAAATGACAAGCTGAATTGATTTGTAGCTACTAATTATAATAATAACATTGGCTTTATTAATAAAAAATATTTCAATTTTGTATCCAAGATAAAAACTTAGTTACTTGTTCGGTATTGAAAAACTCGACTGTTTAAAATTGTCGGATCGTAGCAGTTATGCCCAATATCACTTTTAAATGCTTTTTAAATATACCTAACTTCAAAATAAACAAATACATAGTCTTGCATTTTATTGATAAAATAAATATTAATATTGTGGTGATAAAGTGTCTAGAAATGTTAACTATTTTAAATTATACAGTTTGAAAGTAGGTTTCTATCTTAAAATACCTTATTAGGTTTGAGTAAAGCGTGCAGGCTAGATGTCTGTAAAATAACTTTATCTAGGATTAGATATTTGCTAAGAAATATAAAGTAAACCTTGCAATAATGTAAATAACATTGCAAACTGCAACAAGTATGATAATTTTATTTGTATTTTGATTGCAAGGAAAATACCATGTGACAATTTGACAGTGTGTAACACCTAGAGCGAGAATGATAGTATGATAAGTTAGCGCGCGCATGGCGAGGTCGGGCGTACTCGTAGCGGCGCGCGCGCACCGTCACCAATCACGCCTGTCTCCCCTCCGCAGGGCCGGCGGAGCACTGAAGGCGGCCAATGGCGCGCACGGGGCGGAGCTGGCCGAGCTCTCGGGGCTGCTGCACGCGGGGCTCGTGAAGCGCGAGCCCGAGGACCTCAGCCGCAAGGTGGTCGACGAGCCCGAGCCGCACGCGCTCAAGCCGCCGCGACACAAGGTGCGTCACACGTCCGCACGCCGCCGCCGCGCGCGCACGCACTCACACACTTACTGTACCGGTCACTCATGTATTATTTATCGCGGTTTTCGTACGATGCGCCGAGCACCGCGCTCGCGACGCACTAGCCGCGCCCGCCCGCGCCCAGTTCGGCCGGCCAGAGCTGCCCGCCCAGTGCATGCCGACCTCGGTGACTACCAAGGACCATTCATCTTTTTCGGGATTACACTCATTGATAACCGTGAACGTGATTTGATAGATCAACATTTGTGTACGTGAAGCTGTGAACTGTGCTTTGACGCGGCATGTATGCGTCGACGTTGCGGACCGGACAATTGTCGTGGGAGAGCGCGTGTAACCGGCGCGTGTGTCCGCAGGTGGCGGTGGGCGAGCCCGGCGAAGCGGCCTCGCCGTCCCCGGTGCCATCGCGCGCCTCCTCGGCCGGCTCGCTGTTACCAGACGCGGCCATGTACGCTGCCCAGATGTTTGCGCCACCAGGCACCCCCAGCCCCACCCCTTATGGCGATCAGTACTCGCGTCAGCCTGCCACCTTTGCTGGCGAGCCCTACTATAGAGAGTACTTCGTCGGTGAAGGCTATCAGCAGAGGGCTGCACCTCCTTATGCTGATGCAGAGTCCGCATCTGCTTCCGCTTTTAGCGATCGATATGCGACCCCTCGCTATCACAGCAAGAGTGTAATCGCAGCGGCCGGGCTTACAGTGGACCTGCCCTCACCTGATAGCGGCATAGGAGCCGATGCAGTGACTCCCCGGGACCACGCGTCTGCAGTTCAGCAGGTCTGTGGCACGACACGGGCGCGGGCGGGCGGGCTTCACCTCACACACACTCCAAAACAACCACACTATACACTTATGTATCGATGTATTTACAGATAACTGCGATATAATTATCGTAGGGCTCATTTTTTCATATAATTACATCCTCAAAACATTGTCTTTTGGCTTTACATAGAAAATATACGCCATACTATAAAGGAGACTCCTCTAACTTTCATTTGAAACTTAATAGGTACATTCATACATTTTCTTGTTATAAAACCGAGACGCTTTTTAATTGCAAATAATGATACTTTTTCTTAGTGATAATTTGCACAATCGCCGAAGCCCACCCGCGCTCTACACTTTGTTCATACCATTTTAATGTATTTTTAATGTTGAACATACTCCTAGAAGCATCGAAAGTTCCAAAAATGAAACAAGCAGCATATAAACATTTGAATTATAAAATCGCAAAACGTCTTATTCTCTAAGTTTTTGTAATAGTTATATCCCGTACAAACGTTAGTACAGTCAACAAATCTAATAAGAATGTAAGCAGTCAGTCATGCGCTAATAGATAAGTAGCTAGGTCTACTAATTGCTAGTACGTCGATGTACAGACAATAGAGTCGACGCCATGCGAGACCTTCAAGCAACACAATTGCGAACACCTCGCATTTGACTTGAAATTTATGAGTTTACATATTAAAATAACAAATTGACATGACCGGCAATCTGGTTGAGCTAAGTGGTTTTGAAGGACTTAGTAGATTCCAGGGCGTGGCGATCACGAGCATTGTAACTAGCTACACTTACTCAACTGATCTAGATTGAACATTTATTATTTCACCTTTTGTTAACTCGACGCAAAAGAACAACAAGACTGAAATGAAATATATTTAACTTGACACCTAACTAGTAAACATTGTCCATAACTTGACCATCGACGTTAAACCTGAATGTTAGCTACATTCCTAACGAGTAGTATACATTCTCTTAATAAATTACTTAATTCCTTATGCGCAATCAGTGACCAAAGCTTTAACATTTTCATGGAATAACTGTAATTAGTTTCAATGTTGTGAGCACAGGTAGTGACGATGACGTAATTACAATGATATTTTAATGTGTAACCATTATCATAAATTAGTTGCCAATTACACTTAATTAATGAGAGATTGCGATATTAAATATACCCTTACGGATTTAATATTTAGTCGTAACTCCATCATTTTCTGATTATCAAAAGACATTTAAAATTTCCTAAAATATCGAATTGACATTTATATATTGTTCAAGACTTATTGGTGAGTCTAATTAGGTATTCAAATAAGAATGTGTTAAATTCCATTAAATGTTTTAAGTTGGTTCATAAAGGTAACGTTTTTTCTAAGAATAGTTAATTTGCAGTGTAATGTTCCTCCATGAATAGTTGTTAAACAAAAATGTATATTTGTCAGATGAAATACAGTTTTTAAAGAGTATAATGCTCTCTATTTGTGTTATTTTTATTATCATCGCTTAGGTACAGAATATTTTTTGTGTACTTAGAACAGTATAATAAAGTATGTTATTGTCCGCGCAGTCGTTCGACTACACGGTGATATGCCAGCAGCCGGGAGTCGGCGAGGACGGGCGAGGAACACCGTCAGCCCACCACTCGCCCGCCCAGCAGCCGCGCACCAGACCCTGGCACGACTTCGGCAGGCAAAACGACGCCGACAAAATACAAATCGCCAAACTGTAAGTACCTCCATATTTGTTACTTTGCATTCCACAGAATCATCAATAATGCTGGTTTGAGAATACGATCGAAAAAACCAGGAATGTAGGACCAATCTCTTATAAAGAAATACAGCATTCATTAATTTCGAACTGCAGTGTTTTTATGCGCGATATCGAGAACGAACGGCCATTGGATACAACTCAGATGTTTAGATTAGCATTTTATTATTTTTACCTAAAACTCCTAAATATATCTTGCAAATTATGTTAAATCATTCAGCATTAAATATGTATGTGATATTAACTAATTTAGAGGGTAAACTGTAGTATATTCTCAGCTATTTACGTGAAAAAATATGCACTTAATGAGGATCCCAACCAAACTTAGGTGTACACAGATGCTTGTCCTTAATTGTATTAAAATTACAACCATTTATTCAAGAGTACATGGAGTGTTATTTGCAGATAAGATATAAGCAAAAACTGTTTTGTTCTATCACTTACATCTCAAATTTTTAATTACCTGAGCGTACTGAAACATCCTTGAAGTAAAATGTAATTACCTGTGTACAGTTTCGGTCTAAACGCAAACAACTCGTGGCCGGTATAAATGAGTAACGTAAACAATCAATTCATTTGATCAAACCTTTTTTGTTATATGTTAGTAATTTGCTGGTGTGAGTGGCCCAGACGACAATATTGACCGAGCACTTCGCACCTCCCCGCATGACTGTTATAATGTGGCCCTTTCTAGGAAACGTATGCATTTTGTGGTTGTTACGAACACACACATTGAACTCCAAACATTGTAACAGCTTCTAAACAAGACAAATGTATTTAAAATTTTACCTTAAACGTACAGTGTTCGTATTAAGTATTTGCATTTAATTTCAATCTCACAACGAAATTTATAAATATCCAAACATGTTTGAACAAACGACATAAAGGAGTTGCGAAAATAGTAAACAATCAAAAAGTTTAGCGGTAGGATGAAAAATATATTAGCCAGCCCAATGACCAATGTAACAAGTAGTTAACAATAATGAATCTAAATCGAACACAACATAAAAATAATAGTCAGAACATAGTATGAGACAATTAGAACAATTTGCTTGTACAAAGAGACTTAATACAAAAGCAAAAAGAATAGCAAGAAAAAGCATTCGCTTGCTTCATCTTTTTTACTTTTTACGAGTATTTTCTTTCACGTGCAATGCGTTTTGCTTTTTTTATTGGCGATAGGTAGGTACCTATATAAAAACTTGCGGTTTGCGGTTCTCGAGCCTTCCAACACATATCTGTTTTAAATTTGTCTAATGTGGAAAATTAATAAACAAAATGTGATTTAAAAAGCAAATGAGTTTATCACGGGGATTTTGTACAGCTCTGTATGCAGTACAGCATTAAAATTCAGTGAATCAAGTTTCACGGATCGATAGTTCAGCTTTAAGTTAAAGCAATGACTACATTAAATGCTTGAGATAATTAATTAGTGTATTAAAATAACTTTATTTGATTTTTATTGATCATTAAGTTATAATTTACTTACATTTTATATTTAGTTACGACCGCATCCGCACGCATTTACCTATTACCGTGTCTTGCTACGTGGAACCAGACCAGATAATTCATAATTTGATTTCTTGTAACATTAATGTAGTTTAACAATAGGATTCTCTCTAGACTTCATTATGGAAGACACTTACAAGTAGAAATACACTAATTCAGTCATCAAAAACTTTATTCGCTCAACACCGTGTTTGCATTGGTTCATGAAATAGCACTGAAGCACTGGGACTCGAGGCATTCAATCAAGTTTACAATGCCTCGCCGACACTGGGTGTATTCATACCCAACGTTATTAAGTTGTTACCGGAATAGTTTTTTTAAGAGGTGCTAACTTGCATTTCGTGATCTTTGTATACGACCCGTAAAAGCATGTGTGAATTGGTAATTTCCTAACCGACAAGTTAATTTACTCGAAGGGTTAAAGTCTTGATTCTGGACTTATTTATGCTGCATATAGTAAAACTGACCCTTAGTGCTAGTAACAAAGTAGTATGTAATATGTACCTACATAATATATGACGATATAATTTCTTGCTTGAAAACAACAGATTTAAGACATTAAATATTATCTAAAGCATATATTAACTTTATGTCCTATTGTAATTGAATGCGATTACTTTAGAACTAACCCCCTGCTTACAAACATTTATATTTTAACTTGTCGTTATTGTTGGTTAAATACACACATCGGAAAGGTATCTAACAAAGAATTTATTTTTCTTTTATTGACGACCAAAATAGACGTCTTTTTATTATAAATTCGTATGTATGTGTTACAAAGTTATCAAAGGAAGTACCTATCTGTAAGTGTTCAAATAAATTTATAATTTATACAATGACTAATTCAGTATAAATTGATACATTTCATTAAGATAAGGTACCTTCTACTTTTTTAGCATGAGATAATTACATTTACTCATTACCGCCTATACATTTTTTCATTTAATTAAAATTCTATGGATACTTTAATTAATTGACTCAAATAATATTTATTACTTATCCTGCTTGATCAATATTAATTTGTTTTTATTTTTGTTTATATAGAATATTATGAAATAGTACTTAAAAGGAAAAAGTTTCTTATTGTGTAAACTGAATAAAAAAAAACGGAATAATGTGAAGTGAAGTTACTCCATCTATTTTGTTAGCTGTTCCATATAATCCGTAATGTATTATTATATATTTACTAGCAATTTTATTGTTACCCTTTGTGATTCACACAAATATAATAATTAGTTGGGTTTGCACTTTGTAAATTTTTTGTGAAAGTTCATTCACCTTTTTGCGCTTATTTAAGGTAGTTATTTTCGTCTGTATCCACTTCATGAAACCAAACAATAAGTCAAGTCGTAGGATAGATAGAATATGCAACCTATATCATTCACTGTAAGTGTTCCTAACAAGAAGTTTGAGTAGAGTGGAGGTGTCAGTTCTAACTTTTTTGTTTATTGTCGCGTTTATTGTCAACGTATTAACTTGTTTCTTTGTTCTACAACATATATTTTCACTGTTGATTGGCTTACTGGCATGCAGAAGGTACTTTTTTAATGACCCTAAAATTTAACTATTTACATGCTTACTGCTATATGGATGGAAGATATGGAAATAATGTGAGTAAGTACATATTATTCTAGTAATAAGATTGTGTAAGACTCTATTATGTGTTCTTAAACCATCTATAGATTAGTTAAATAGACAAGTTCTACAATATTTGTGTCTGTAGCGTTGAATTTGACAACACTTTATATAGGTAGGTATATCAGTACGGTACCACAATACCAATACAACCTTTATTAGCATATTTTCGTACCAAGTTAGGTCGTGAACTTAACTTTTTTAATGGAATTGGTTTGTAAGTAAATTAGTTAATTGGACCATTTAACTTAAACAGTGACATCAAAACACCCTACAAATGAAATCGTTGGTAAGAACCATCGCATCGCCGCGGCGGAAGCACTCGTCGACATGATAAGTGCATTAGCATTATTATCTCGATAATTACTTGCTTGCATTTGGCCCAAATAGCGCGGTCGCTTCTACCGTCTTAAATTACCTTCGATGCCGATACGCGCTCGCTCGCCGCCCGATTACCAGCCCTCGCCAGCACACACTCATTCCGACGCCCTCACGAATGTTTGGTCTATTACTTACCGACCAGTTAAGTACTTTACCAATACTCGCCTGTCGATGTATTAAACCACTCTACAAATCTAAAGGTAGAGTAACTAAATCAAGTACCTAATGTGTATATTTGATTATCGCTTTTACAAGGCACCACTTCACATATTTTTACGTATACCAGAATTAAATATTAATTCATTAATTAACTAATTAATAACAACATGACAACTTTTTGTTTGTATTTCATTTCTATAAATATTTATTTACATTTTATGTACCTACGATAATGTTAATGCACATTATGTTGTAAAGTTATTATTGAATGAAAACCGTTATTTTTAATATGAGTTTTATATTACAAGTTCATTAACGAAGCTTATAAATGTATAGAGCGATATCGCAGCAATACTTCAGGATTGCGGTCTACACGCGATCCTAACATCTGTCCGCTTTAAGCTAAATGAATTATACCTTAATCGGCATTCCTCAGCTTCTGTTAAGTATTGAATCAACGTTTTCATTCCGCTGTTTGATCAGTGTGAGCGCTCAATTCTTCCTTTTGAAACCGTTTCATGGTTTTATTAACTGTAAACCACAATTTGATGTACCTGCGTACCTAAAAGTCAATTTAATCTTCAAGATTTATAAGTTTGACGTTATGTTAGTAGGTAGAGTTTAAAGCGCGTGTTTGTTGCAATACTAGTAAGCTATTTGTAAAGGTTCCATGAATCGTTGGCGGGAATAGTAGCAACAAATAATAATAGTTTGACTATGATGATAGGGTGGTGGCGCTGCGTGTGTCGGTTGTCAGCCGCAGCCGGCAATCAGCGCGGCGCCATTACCGTGGCTAAGCGTGCTCATTAAACGGCCTGCCGTGATGCGCCACCAGCGCGCAGCCACCGCTCCTCGTAGCGTGCAACGTGCTATCTCCTGTACAACGCCCTCCCAGTATTAAAAGATAACATCTTTTAATTTCAATCATGTTACCAACAAACCTTCTTTACCCTACTGGCGCTAGATGAACTACCTATGTGTAAATTTATTGTACGAAGTAGTGGTTTTCTTAAGTCCACCTTAAATATTTTGAAGAAAGCGCATTAAAGAAGCAGCAAAAAAGCGTCATTGTATAAAGTCTTTTTCAAATTTGCAAGCTTTTAAAGCTTCATGTCCTTCACAGTAGCCGTTCTCAAGCACACAATGGTGCTTCAATTTCCATCAAAGAATGATACGCTGATGCAACGCGGCGCGCCTCTCGTATATCGTGGTGGTTAAACAAAATTTACATTCTATAATTTGCTCAAGATCTCTCAATGTACCAGGTATAAATATTTATTTAATACACAAGACTAGTAGTCAACGCACGATAATTAAGAAATATCCGTATACGTACACTTGTATGCGGTAGGTATTCTAGCTTGACGAGAAAAAAGAAATTTGAAGGAGCTATTGATTATTTTAGAAATAAAATTGGTTAGGTAGAATGTTTATGTTACGCTACACATCAAATCTAGTTAAATCGGATCTTAATAGTTGTATCTGAGTTTTTTATGTATTTTCTATAACATGAAAAACTACTTTAATTACGATAGGTACATGCTTTGTACATAGTTTCCATTTCCAGAATGTTGTTTTTGTAACTCTGTGTTGTGTTTTGTTGCGTCGGACACAGGTGTTGCAAAGTTTTCCATGATTGTGGAACGATGTTAGCGAAAAAGAATTCTGCTGTACAATAAATGGTGTTTTTGCCACGAGTGTATATGGTTATAGAGGGCTCGTATTTATGCGCATATAATTTGGGCTGGAGCGCTCGGTGTCTCTGCGGGACGTTCGTCTCTCCATCTCTTATCGCGGCATGCGTTTTTATTGCGAGCACTTTGTTGTCGTTGCGTTCCAAGCCTTTTTGCGCACTCATCAATTTCCGCGCCTCGCCGATTGATTTATTCATGAAAGGCACGGCTCTTGTCTCTACTCAGGAAGTGACTTTTTTCGACTGCTTCGCCGCTGAAATTTGTAATGAAGCTCATTCGAAAACAATGTGTTATTTATTACTGAACACAAAGAATACAACACACGCAGCCTGTGTGTGGATATCCTTACTCACATTGTCTTTGAAACGTTTCTTATTGCAAAATTACATATAATCTTTCTAGTGGTACGAACAGTCCATCAACTTAAAGTAAACAAAGGATAAGGGTAGTTGAAATGACAATACAAAGCAACATTGCAAATGTAAATTGTGTTCGGAATCACTTAGAGAGCATCAGATAGGCGAGCGCCGCCGCGACCGATCCGTCAATGTCGGCCCGCGTTTGCATTACACGGCTTTTATCTTCACAAGCTCGGCTCAAATCGCAAACATCAGCGGGGCTGTTTACCAAATTGTTTTCAATAAGCTTAAGTAATGGTGTAACCGTAGAACTAAATCGATGCAAACTGCTCTATCCGCATTCCTTAGACAGATTTAAAGGATTAAATGTTTCATAACGATTTATTACTTTTTATCATGTTACATAAGTTAAATCGGAGCCACAATAGCCAGAGTGGATAATGATTAGTTAGTTTTGTAGTTTAGTTTAGAACTGAGCGAGAGTGGTAAGCGTGGCGAGCGTGGGCCGCATCGAGATCAGCTCTGTGACAAGCGCGGAGGAGCGCTGCCGGCCAGGCGCAGGCGCGGGCGCGGGCCGCGTGGCGTGCGACTCACGCACTCGGTGTCGCTAACGAGTCGCGGCACGCGATCACCGCTAAATTAGCGGGGTTTTCCTTCCGTCGGTCCACCACTCAGGAAATCGCGAGAAAACACAGTTTTTCATTGCGCACTACGAACTGGATCTCAGCGCCTTTATGTAACGACGCCGCTGACAAGCTGTACCGGAGTGCAATTAAGATTTCCACTTTTTGCACACTTTTATTGCTTTACTTCATGGAAACTTTATTGTCGAGAACGTGTATCCGTAGATAAGTATCTCAAAGAAGAAGTCGCACTTTTTCTAAATGTTACAGAAACCAGCTTTTATTGTGCATTTTATATCCCAACAAACATTTACGACAAGTCGCCTACTGCGCTACTCCGTAATACACAAGTTTTTGTGTTCTTATCTCAAATCTTGAACTCACAGGTGTCACACATGTCGTAGCGACTTGTGGTGTCTCGATGGTTTTACATATAATAAACACTTATTTTTGTACGCGCCAGGTTTTCCCCGTACGGGTTCAAGTACCACCTGGAGACAGCGAGCAGCAGTTCACAGAGGCGCGAAGACGACCGGATCACATACATCAACAAAGGCCAGTTCTACGGAATCACGCTCGAGTACATCCACGATCCTGACAAACCACTCAAGAATCAAACAGTCAAGGTAAGTCTATAAATAGGATTGTAAGAAAACATGACATTTTGAGTTAAAAGTCAATGAAATTATCACCGTTAACGGTTAAGTGGCCGGATGTTTACTTGTAGTGGACCTTAGAAAGCGGCGGCAGTGGTCACTAAACGTACAGGGAATCGTAAAACACGGCTGCGCCTCGCAACCACCGACGCCATTGCGCGGCCGCCCGGCGAACATCTCAATTTTATAACTACGCTACCGCTGAAATAAAATCTACTAAATTATTGCAACTGTGCAGAAATGGAATCCACGTAATACTTATATGTCGAGAGTAGAACGTACACATTGTTAGTAGAGAGCCTACGCGGCGCCCACCACGCGGTTTGTCTAATATAATAATCTTCCATTACAAGTACTACACCCATGAATGCATGATCCTTTTGATCCATGCCTAACGTTTATTGTTATCAGTTATTATGATCATAACAAAAACGTTGGTAATAAAATGGTTAGGTATATAAACATTTAAAACTCTGCTATTGTTTGTAACCAAAAATTATCGAGCAGATTTACGTAATAGTCAGTAATATGTTGCAAGATAATTGTAACAAAGGCTACTTGTAAGTTGTCTGTAAGTGGTGGTAAGTAGTTAAGTGGGAGCAGTGGGACTCGCGCCTCGGGAGCCGACCGCAGGCTGTCGGCTCGGTTACAACCTGCGGCTAGCTCCCGGCCGCCCGAGACAACTCTAGTTCACCTTCACGTATTCACTTTCATCGTACTTTTTACTTTGCCGACTAGAATTACAGTATCGTGTAATCTGCATGATTGCAAAAAATACCCCTTGTGCGTATATGCTTTATGAAGGACGAAAATATGCTAAAAACATAAGCGATAAAACCTACGTGTTTTTTCTTTCTAATATATGAAAGTTTACTGTCTAAATGTACGTAATATTTTTAAGGCCTCCATTCTGCTCAGCTTCGTTAAATAATTCAACAAGTAATTCTGTAAATTCCTAACATTTAATTATCATTCGAGATCATCTTTTGTTGCTACGTTGTATACTAAATGCAATGTACTAATGATACAATGACGTGACCAAGTCAACCATTTAAGTCGTGAGAAATTCTGTATAGACAAAAGATTAACCACAACGATTATATCCACGTAGGTATCATGTCGGCGTGGAAATCGGAAATCCCATCATTATTGTTTCCTGACACTTCCCTGAAAAACACGATGATGAATTGTACTTACCAAGAGAAGGTTGACACAATAAAATTACACCATAATACACATTAACCGTGTAATCTTGATAAACCAGAAATTCTACATTTGGTAATCTGGTTAATCTGGTTTAGATAATTGAAGTTAGTTTTTTCTATTGTTTTGATTTTCAATTTATTGTTTGTATATGTAAGTAGTTATAAATAATACGGAGCGTTACTCATAGTACCGTATGTAATGCTACCATCGTATATAGTTTTTATTCAAAAAAATTTTTTTTCCTTTTTTTGACAGGCCTAACATATTCAAACACGTTTTATCTCTATTCAATAGGCTTAGATCGGAATAATCAGAGATACAATGCGACATACGTTTGAAGTTATTATTAAGGCAGTAAGTGGGCCGCGAGTCCGGCTCGGCCGGCGGCTCGGCGTGGCGGCGCGCGGCAGTTCGGCCGTATCGCATTCAATACGGACTCAGATAGGTGTACAGAGCTTATCTCGCCGCGATCGAGTCCGCATTGTATAGCCGCGCCCGATAATTAAGACGACGCTTTTGACATTCGCCATATAGGAATACAATGACCGCCCCGGGAGTCCGTGCCTCCGCTCGGATAATATCGCTCCCTTTAAACAATAACCATACTGCAATATGATAAGACAATTTCAATGCGGCAAACATCGTGTTTTCTTAACGAGAATTCTTTTATGTTTCCAAAAAGAAAACAAAGTTTCAGTATAATCTTATGTGGGAGAGAGGCCACGGGCTGTGCAGACACGATTCATGTTAGTTAAATAATTGAGAGAAATTTGTGTGAAATCTTTCTACAACATGAAGTATTGTACTATAATTTTGGGTTTCATGGCGCATTTTATACAAATAAATAATATTTAATGGTTACATTTAAATCAAACGAGCACAAAATTGATAACCATGCCTACACTATATCTACGAAACAATTTTATCGCGTTATCAACCGTAACTAAAAAAAGTCGAATCCACACGCGATGCGAATTGAATCCGTTTTGCGTGCCAAAAAGCGGTTAAGAGATTGTAAGAAATTTTAGTAAACAGAGAGATTTGGCCTGCGAATGGGGTGTGCGTGGCAGGATTGTAATTACGGCCGGCACGCCCCTGTTTCGGCGGAGCTTTGCCTTCCACCACGATACCATCGCCCCGTGGCTTTCCACCGACGAACACTCGACACTACACGAATTCCAGATTCTGCACCTAATTAAACATCGTACGAAATACGCGATTCACTTTAAGTGCTTTTAATACTGGAAGTGTTCACACGCCACTACCGTAGAATTAACATATAAATATCTAATGACAAATTACATTTTAAAATGTTATCTTAAGACGTTAGCCGAGTTGAATAGATTGAAATGTCGTTCCGCAATAATAGTTTATGTACAAAAAATATTATAAAAGGAGCTTAATCAATCACTGAATGTAGTGGCAATTAATCATCTGGCTAGTAACGCGGAGACTTTGTTTGTTATTTCGCATCATTGCAAGGGTTACGCATCGCCCTACATCCTATCTAATATATTAAGGTGTATTTATAACCCACGATAAAAAATAAGAGTATACAAATTTTATGTGGACTGCCTGTGTCGTCACAGTTGGTGGAAAGTAGACGTAGTTACGAACGTTCGTAGATTTTAACACTATCTAACCAAGCTACATGTATGTATGTATAGGTATGTTCGGTTGCAGCGAGACATAATAAAACTATACTCAAATACATTTAATTGAACCTTAGAAGTTCAGTACTCTATCAAAAGATCCTCTGACGACCAAGACCACGTCATTACTAGTACTACTGGCTAACTTTTCAAGTAGGTACTTACTACGAACGAATATGTTCTAATTTATGCATTAAGTCAGACACACGTCTTTTGTTGTGAGTATATTTACATAAAAAAGGGAATATAATTATGATTAATAAGTAAGCTTTAAAACAATAGAATAGATTAATACGGCACATCATTAACGTTCAATAAAAGTGTAATTAACGAATCGATTTTATGCATACCGATACCGACGTTGGGACCGCTTCCGCCCGATCTGTGTATTGTGAACTACGATTAAGCCATGTCTTGCGTGTCCAAAGCGCTTCTACTCATTCAGAGCAGTTTTTACTCGGCTTTTTATCGGCCGCACTGACATCATTGTGTTCACTTTCGTAGCAACGGAAACTCGCGTAACGAGACACGTCGTTGTTTATTTTCTTTTTATAATATTTTGCGACTTTAATGATTGCTCCCGTTTGCCTTTTTAAGGCAATCGTTAATGATGCCTTTTACACTGAACATATTACGCTTGATGAGGGATTATAACGGTTCACATTCTGAACGCGCAGTTTCTGCCTTCGTGCACCTTTCGGCCGACTGTATCGATACAGACGAGTGAAGGGCTGTCATACGAGACAGACAGAATATTTCTCACAGGGGGCACTCGGCTGTAATGAAATTTACGTACTCAACTTCGCGAGAAAGGTTTCATAACGTTGCACAAAAAATATATGCAAAAATTTGCATGCGCTCCGCTGATAGTTGCAAGTTGCCAATCATGGCCGCAATCAATCACGTGTTGAGATGTCTCAATTTAGCTTGCACCCTCATCTTATGTTTTTGGCATAGCGAGGAGCACCCGGCGCTCGCCGCTCTCAGCCCTGTCGAATCAGAAAAACGTTAATGATTATAAATTGCAGAATTATACAACCGAACGCTCTTGGTAACGGCATTTCTTTAAATCTTTATATTACTTACATGCGATAGACATTATTTATACATTAAATTTATCCATTTTTTATCAGTAATTAATGTAGATATGGTAAGTAAGTTTAACTGATACTATTGGATCGTTGCGAAGGTTTGAATACATAACGATGTTCTTTTAGATTAGATTATTTCAATAACGCTAACGCAAAACGCGAAAAGAAATTTCGTTAACGCTTTTCACGGATTTATTAAGCTGTTTGAATCACATGATTATGAATAATATTTTTATAACAAATATCATGCATTAAATTTTCGTTAATTACTAGTCTAATGAGAGGTATTTGTCTGATTTGCAGACATCTCGAAAACTTGTTTTCGAAATTGAAAGAAAGGAATAACCGGCCCTATGTCCAACACATTACTGACTGGTGGTAATACTGTGATTTAGGTAAAGTTTAAGATCAACATCAGAATGAATGCTTAGGGTGTCCAGCGTTGGACCTTACCAGTATCCTAACTATTCGGCCGAATTTAGTAGATCTTTTGGGTCGTCAAGCCTAAATCGAAGGTGGCAAAGAAAAGCCTTGCGTTCCCACTACACATACCAGACTAAAAACGACCCGCTCTTCAGACCATTTAGTTACGTTGTGTGGTAAGTGGATTAATACTACCCCGTTGTATGCAACAAATGTTTATGAGTTATTTAATTAATTTTGCGTATATTTTGTGACATTGTGAGATGAATATTTTAAAATCTCCATCTTGGACGTTCATACATTCCTTATACCAGTATGGTTATTTATCAGCAGAGCTGTCTCTTTTTAACATAATGTACTTTTTTTGCCATTCCTTATTTTTTCAGAGTAATTTATGGGATTTTAATGTACCTAATTGCTTTTTTCGCCTTTTTTGTTCTTTGGACTAATAATAATTTCGGTAATTCCATTTTAAGTAAAAAACCGATAATTGCGTTGTCTGCAAATGAAGAGTCCCGTTAACGGCAAAAATTCAATTAGTATCTACAAAATGTATGTGGCATCCATTATTGCATACTTTTATTTATTTATTCAATGAGCAGACAATAAAAACTGCAAGCATTTAATGTTTTGCCAATCAAAGGTCTTTAATTTATTTAATAGCTTTGACGCTGAACAGTTCCAATCGGTTGACTACACAAGTACACACCACGTGGTTGTTATGGGTGTGTTATGAACGTGTTACTTTAATTAATATCAAGTATGTACGTAGATAATAATTACACATATTTAGTATCTAAGTAAACAATAAAAAACAAAGCGTTGGCTCGTGGTTTGGCCACTGTGCGCGGGCGGGTGCGCGCGCGCCGCTCGACCGAGCGTGAATTTTCCACGTTCGGTTTCAGGTTCGCATAACGCCACTCGATAACTATTACACTTTCGAAATATTACGTATTATTCGGTAATATATACGTAACCACTGAAACTACATAACTAGTAGTAATTAGTCCTGTAACATTTTTTTGCATTTTTAATAGAGCACTTTCTTGGAAGTCTAACTATATACGTTCATAGTTATGTAGTCTATTGATGAATGTAGAAATATAAATACTGAATTGATATTATACAATAAAAAGTGTATATTAAAAAAACAACTATCACTGGTTTTATTTTCCACTTCTTACAAAGGCATCGCCATCTCTCGTGAAGACAAGGCTTTTGCTTATGTATCAGTGAACTTAATCGTAAGTAGTATTACACAATCCGGGGTACGTCATTGTTTCGATATTGGTACTGTCACAGTACGAACGTATTTAGCGTCAATCCTCGATACCATCGCCGGCTGACAACCGCCCGTAATCAGTGACATTAGGGTGACATAAGATACGGTTATGTAACACCAAAGTGACTCAAACTTTTAAGCCCAGCTATTAGCATTTCTTGTTTAAAAGTACTGTTTTTCAGGAAAAATAGTATTATAGCTACATAGAGTTAAAATTCTTAGTAAGCGCATAATTTATAAACTAAAATAAGTAGTTAAATAGATTTTCCTGAAAAAAAAATATAGCATACGTTTTATAGGTAGATTTACAATAAACGATTTGGATTAGTGCTGTGTTTGAAAGCTGTGCGCAGCGGTAGGTACCGCATGTTAAGCCGCATCACGCCTCGTCTGGGGCCCTGCACATTACAATCTGACATTTCCTTTCGACATTTAAGCAGATTAGTGTTACAACGCGGCTTCGGATGTTAATCTGACGCTCGACGTGTCGCGGGAATTGCTCTGATTTAATCGAGATTTAGCGGTCAGCGGGCACTGCGCAACGCGACTATTAAAGCTATCAATTCATGCTGTAACCGCGTATTTGCAACAGCTACTTCTATTACGCTGCGAAATTAAATGGGTGCTTTGATTGGAAGGCGTAAACAGATACGTCTCTGTCATTACATCAGTAGGTACTTGTATTGGTTTTATAGATAAACTGTTCTCACGCGATCAACGATAATATCTCGGTTACGTTTAGATATTGCGGCTAATGTAGACTTACGTGCTTAATATTCAATTATGTGTGGTGGCTAAAGCTACGGCGGATGCGAAGGAACACTGGGCAATTTGTCCGCCGGCGGAAGCTGCACATCTTTAGCAATCTCCCGTGGCTCGCGGCATGCTGCGGACGCGCAGGCGCGGCGCCGCACGCTGTAGCCGCACGCACACCATAATGTGCTGCTTAATATGCTCATAGACTTAGAACGTTTTCACAATATTTTACCGCACTTCATTTAAATATTCTTGAGCTTTTCAACATCGCGTATCTACAAGTCATAATGAAGCTACATCTCAGATTTCGATTACAAAGCCGAGCATAAAATCGAGCATGAATGTTTGTTAGTTAGCGCCTACGAAGACCCGTTTGAATAAAAGACGAAGGAAAGGAAATACGTATACTGTTATCGCTTTGTTTACGGGACAAAAATGGTCATTGATATATTTCACCTGATGTGAAATAAATACCGACACGTAGGCAACTGCGCGGCAGTTACACCCACAGTTTCGCTCAGAATTTATGTCGAAACCGACATTCACTGCGGAGAACATTCACAGCAAATAACCTAGGCGTTAAAACAACTAGCACAGACAACTAGCGCACTTAACAAACAGACGTATCCGTATCAGATATAGCCTATCGAGACGGCAGGACATTACTTCTGCGCTATCGATAAAGCTCAACGGTGAGCGAAATAGTTTTGCCACGCAGTGAACATAAATAATTGTCATAAAATAGATAGCAGCTGATGGATGGGCGCCGCGCCTGGCCCGCCGCCTAACGAGGAAGCAGTTGTGACGAGCAAAAAGCCCACTTCTCCCTGACTCGTGTTTTCTGCATGATTACGCACCCACTCCAATTTACCTATTGAATGCGCGTTTATATTATTTAACAGATGATGCATGATGACGAATGTGCCTTACAACGTTCCGCTGATTAGCGCTATGCACTACATGCGCTTTTACTTGCAAGCCGTAACTCACGATTAAATCTGAAGTAATTGTTACGTTAACGATGCTATTAAGTTACAATTTATAGGCAACAATAAGACAGGTGTGTACTTCGAGACCGCTTCTTGTGTGCTTACCGACAACAGCAACGGCATCAATGAGAAATAGGCACCGATATAGAAATAAAGTGAATACATGTTCGGGCGCTATATTTAATTAGATCATTTATCTCCAAGCGGCGCGATTGTCGTTTGATATTATGAGTGTATTGGAACAGACATTCAATTGACAGGGATTTCGTCATAACAGTAAAGCGAAGCTTATGATTCAGAATATAATTAAATAACAATGGATGATCTGACATCAATAATTATTCTGCATTAAATACTTAAGCGTATACCTATGGAATCTTATCTTTAAATTATTGTATATTGGGTAATGGAGCAATGCAAAACACCCATCTTACCTACGCATAACAAACTGACTCTCATATTGTACTATTGCAATCATCATGTTTGATCCACTTATTAAGTTAGGATGGTGATTTAAAATAGTTTGTTACTAAAACCTACAAATATAAGGGTTCTTCTTCTTCTTCTTCTTGATGAACAACCTGGTGTCAGGGTTTTAAACCACCTGTAGGCCTCTGATATGTCTTTACACACCGTTGAAAAATCTCCCAGGTGTGCCGGTTTCCTCACGATGTATTCCTTCACCGTTTTAGCAACTGATAATTAATTTGTAATATGCACATGAATTCGAAAAGACATTGGTGCGTGCCGTGGTTTGAACTTGCGACCTTTGACTTGGCAGTCCAATGGTCATACCACTAATATTAGAAAGTTGATTAATGAGTTATTATTTTGCAAGTTTTCCGGTTTTTCTTACTCGTTTAAATTCAGGAATCTAACGGCCCTACTTTTGATATTGTTTTAAGGGAATTCTTTGTTTAGTGACACATAAACATGCTTAAGAGCTGTCACATCATGTAAATTGTATATATACAGTCCATCGAGTTGCGTATCTCTGTGTTATAAATATGCAATCGGTTATTTATTCAAATAGAGTGACGAAATTAATGCAGAGTGCTTGTCGGAGCGTAATCACATCGGCGAGCGACACATGGGCACAACAGTCCCCGGGCGTGTGTGACACACGCCGCGAGAGAAAGCGTGCTTAATCAGATAACTCAGATTGTCAACCGAGCTCCTGAAATCGGGTCGAATGTCGATACACTCGATTAATTAATTGACGGTCCGAAAAGTTGGAAATAACTGGTCCGAGAAGCCAAAACCGTAGACGCTCTTGTGAAACTTACACGATGCTTTAAATACAAATAAAACGGTAATACTACATCATTATCTTAATGCAATATTCTGGACCAATTTACTTAACGATTACACATAATTAATTGTAACGAAAATATAAAAGCAATTTATATAGCAGTATAAAACATATTAATTATACGTTCGTTTGGAAGTATATCTTAAAAAGTAAGCAGTGCACTTACTTCAGTACTCTACTCGTAGGTATATGTACCTGCTATCTAAAATTATCAAAATAGTAATTTCTGGTCTTTTCATATCATTGTAATAACGATTAAAATTGTAATCTGTTTTACAATACATTAATATTATTTACCATGATATAGCTATGAAATAACAACATTTGGTGCAACAAGAGTACACAATTCTGTCATTCCGGATTAAAAATCCAATTAACGAGTCGAACAAGCGCGGCGCGGCGCCCACGCAATGCGCCACGACACGACGGATAGTATCCAATTTGAAGGAGGCATCAGATCAGTCGATACGTGTCCAAATACATATAAAATTTTCAATACTTCCGATAACAAAAGCGCAGAACTTGCGACTTGGTTTGCGTTAGTGAGTCCGGCCAAGACTCAAGAAAGAGACAATTTTCTCAAGTCCGGCCAAGGCAAATATTGTATTTTGATATTAAGTTATATTTAAATTTAATGCAAAAAAAGTATATTTATACCAAGTTTTTAGGGATGGAATGAATCATTCATAATTTAATCTACTGTCGACTATTATTAATATATATTTGAAATCAAAAGTAATTAGTGATATAACTCTACATTCCAATCCCACGGAAATTCTCAAATAAAGTAAATTAACATACAATCAACGATTGGTTAAATCTTAATACAATACTTGCCGTATTTTCGCAATAAGCTCCAGAAACTTGTACATAATGTCAAATTAAAGTCGTTAATGAAATCAAAATAATGCCTGTCTCTGATAAATTGTGCGGTAAGTCAAACAATTATGATTGCCAGTTATTACAATGTATCTTTGTCATGCAACAATAGGCAACATTGTTCAGTACCAATTGCAACCAGAAAATAGGCACTAAATTACGTAAACCGTTACCAGTTAGACTCTAAATTAGTTAGCAAGTGTTTATGAATCATTAGTTCCAATACAATAAACAAAACTGGGCAGTTAAGTCAGCGATTATCTACAGCATATAAATAAACGGTTAACACAGAGAACAATAAAAATATAATAGTTCTATAAACTCTAGATCGAGACGTAGACAGTGTAGACACTGTCTGACTTAAGTTTGAGTATTAATGACGCGATAGAATTAGCCGATTTAGTCTACAGTTAATTTTGTTAAATACTTACGAGCGTAGGGAATTATAATAAAGAAGTAAATGTATATATTTATTTACTAAAAGCGATGAGACGGTTAGTAGAGGCGGTGTTAACCGTTACAATTTTATACATGGGCTATCTATTAGTATGCACGGTTCCGTTGGGTTTACGCGTCGCGCGCCCGATCTCCGGAGAAAGCCCGTGTCCCGCTTATAGACTCGCTGAACTATTCGCCGACACAAATTACTCGTAAATTCATCGATTTACAGTAAAATTGTGTTTTTATTACCCCCAGGCAACACTGTAGCCGAGAGTCCTTGCTGTATTTAATTGCAATGCAAGCGTAATTGCCGTATGCAGACGCCGAATACTTCATCTCATTTAGCTTATCTTTTCCTATGCATATTCATGATTCAATAATGACGTTGAAGTCACAGTTAAGTTGTTATTTAACCTACGGACAGTTATAGAGTCACTTCTTAAAGTGCTGTAATTGACCGAGAGGAAGGGTGCGTCAAGGTATTCATAGAAGACACAAATGATGTGTGTGGTAGATTAGCTTGTAAAACAAGATTTAGAAAAAAGAAAATGTCACAAACTAATGTAAATATACCTAAGTTATAAAAAATTACCAAATATGTTATTTATTATAAACTTAACGAGTAAAGTTAATTTTACAATGTGTAATAAAAATACCACTAGAAAATAATCTGTTAAAGATAGGAAAAAAGTATTTTGTAAATGTGAACTAATTGTAGTAAAACAACTCGTCATTTTAGATATACGGGCCTCATTTAATTTCTTAACATTCCTTAACTACGAATTCTAACGAAGAGTTTATTTTGGAGACAACGGTACAAGGAGGAAGGAAGGAGCGGGCCGTTGGTCATGATGTCTCGTCGCGCCGATCCATCAATCCGAGGCGACGATCGGAGGTGCTTTCTCGTCGTTAGCCCTATAAGGCACGGTCGGTACCACGCCTCGCGCAAACCACTTCTTTTTCACTTCATTTTCTAACGCGTCGATAGAAATC
Source organism: Abrostola tripartita (assembly GCA_905340225.1). Lineage (NCBI taxonomy): Eukaryota > Metazoa > Arthropoda > Insecta > Lepidoptera > Noctuidae > Abrostola > Abrostola tripartita. The sequence goes on along the minus strand of HG996487.1, from coordinate 7,894,120 downwards.
GTCTTAACAGCATATTTAACTTTTTCATTCAAACGGAAACGGTCGAAAGGTTTCACGTTACTTTTTAGAGCATTTAAATGCGTATGAAATTAAGATGCCCGCCGTAACGACGTAATCGCACTCGTTTAACGTAATCACTAAGAAATGCACGCCGGTAATCGCGTTTTGCGTATTCGCGAAATGCTTACGGCGCTTCGTCAGTACTTTCGCCATTAAAAGTTGGCAATAAATAAAGTAGAGGCATAGCTGCTCGATGTCAGGTGTTTCTAATGACCACCCTCCGTGTTAATTTATAAACCGTCTTATTTACAGTGGATAATACTTATTTAAATAGTAATAGATTTATGGTAAAGCTTGGTAACCGAATCGTTTTTATCACTGTATCTTTTACTTGTTTCAGAGTGTAGTAATGTTGATGTTCAGAGAAGAAAAATCTCCTGAAGACGAAATCAAAGCGTGGCAGTTTTGGCACGGCAGACAGCACTCAGTGAAACAGAGGATATTAGATGCCGGTGAGTATTTTTTGTTGTTCCAAATTAATATAATAGTAATCAACGCTGTTAATCTTGCGTGAGCTGTGATAAGTGAGTATTTATGTAATTATTAAACTAAGATGATAATTTGAGAAACAATGACTGTGAAGTTTTTGCTAAGTATACGCTGGATAGTAGCACATACAAGGGTTTAAGACACGATAGCCGTGCAAAAACAGAGTCGTGCTCGAGGCGACACAGAAACATGGCGGAGAGGTTGCGTGCGGCGGCGGGCGGCGGCGGGCGCCCGCTCGGCACGCAGGACCTAATTACCGTGCTGCAGGCAGATACTGCGGAGACGCACCCGCGCACCCGCCGCACCACCATTATATCTCGTTAGGACATTTGCATAAATAACGCGCACGACGGCCGCGGCCCACACCGACCGGTGAACCTATCAATCGCTGTGACTAAAAATAAACACCTCTGGCGCCGCCGCGACCGCCTAGCTCCACCGTCGCCTGCACCGGACGCGCGACACCTAGCTCCGAGCTTTATATTATATTACGCTACTTGTAATGACACATTCCGACATTAACCAGATTATAGATATAAAACTAAATGTGAGTTTCCCCGACGCAAGCAAATGAAACTATGTAATAAAGATATCTGACACGATGAGCTCTATGAGACCGAGTAACAGGAAATCGTTAAAATTCGTGAGAAATCTCTTATCCAACGTCGTGGAAGAAACACACCTGCTTGTATTGTCGGTGTACAGTTTGATAGGCATAAAATGGAGGTCTGAACACCGTAGCTACCTTATACTAAGCGTGTCGAATGTCCACAAAAAGGATAGGAAATATTTAAAGCAATTTTACAATATAGTCGCGAGCGGACATAATTACAGCGATGATATCGGGCAGCGCGCTCATTAGCATGTTAATTGCGCGATGGGCCTTCTCGTGCGCCCGCGCTGCCGTTGCGGCCCCGCTCTAGCTTAGAAAAATATTGTTTCGATTAATTTTAGAACTCAGCAGTAAATGTTCATTCATTTTAATAATTATTTATTTACTTTACAAGAGTAATATTTAAATTAGCTACTGTTTAAAATGATCTACTTTTAAATTGGTCTTGAATTGCCTAACGATTAACGAATTATAAAGAAACATGACTCTTATTTAATAGATATGCGTTAACCGATTAGTTGGGGAGTTACGTCATTAACGGAACGCTTACTTATTAATCGCTCGACTCGAAGTAAACAGCGCTGATATATGACACTTTACACATTCTAACATTACTTAAGTGAGGCCTGTAGCATTTGTAATGAGTGACGCCGCGGCCACAAGCACTGCCTATAAATTAAATCTCAAGGAAAATAAAAACATGGAAGCCATTAATTCGCGCGGTCGAGCCAAGTTTAATGTCAAGGTTTTTTAGCTTATCTCGATGTTAGTTAAGTTTTATTTTTTCATTTGTTGACGTTATTACATAGAATGAATTAATGTCTAAACACAAAGGAATTTTGTATTTTATTTCTCAAAAGACTAAGTTTATGTATTTGCTCTTAGTTTTATTCTTTATTCGAGTCTCCGATTTCCTTGGCTACGTAAACGCTTTATAAGGAAGTTGCATGATTCGAAGTCTTTTTGAAGTCTATGATTTAGTTAGTTGTAGCAGTATATAATTAGGACAGCTTCAGATTAGTGGGACTTGATATACTCAATAACAGTCTGTAAAATAACCCACTATACCTGTATATGAGACAGTTTTATTAATATTTAATTGTGTAAACTGACATATCAATAGGCTCTACACATAGTATACATGTTCGCTCTACCAATATAAAACCACTTCATAGATTCTCAGTAGACTGATCCAGGGGTGACTCGCACAGATACGAACTTTTTAGCGATATGGTTTTATATAATAAAAAAATACTCGCTGCTACTTCGAACATAAAATGTACGGAAATAGGCGTGCTATAATTAAATTTAAAAGGTATTGGCAACGTTCAAATTTAATTGAACCATACAATTCCGTCCAAAACTGTAAAACAAAAACAAAACAAAAAATACTTTTTGTTTATCTGAAACTAATGTCGTCATCTAAAGTTATAAACCAGTGTATGGAAAGACATAGCATTATTGTTCGTTAATGGCAAATATCATGCTCGTGGGAGCTCTGGTGGTTTGAGCTCAGTAATAGGTAATGTTATAATCACAAGCATGGTTTATGTTTAGGTGCACGTTTATTTCACCCACTATGGTTGTAAGTAGCGTTAAGGGTAGGTAGTGCACCATGAATGTATGCATCGAACTTGGAAGCAGCGTCAAGGGCGACACCGGACACCTGTGCGCAGGCGTGTGAAAGCGCGGCGGGGCGAGGGGGTGTAGCGGGGGTCGCAACGCACTGCGCACCCGCACAATGCCTTCTCCGATTACGTACACGTCTTCGTATATCGCGTGTCCACGTTCAGCGCAGCTTCTTCGCCTCCACACTTATTTCTTATGACAGTTTTCTTATAAACCACGTCTCACTGATTCGACAGATAACTCCAATAAGTTTTTGTTTTGACGATATTAAGGAATATCCGTTTGTAATTTTATACATCGATAGTCATAACAGACTCATAAGTTATTCTTATTAACATTTTATATCGTCCTCGATTAGTCTTCTGGATATTGATGAACACCGTAAAGTTTTAATTCGATATTAAAATTCTTTAATTTGGAATCTTTAAAAATATAATTGATTCAATTTAACTACATACTCGTGTGTTGCTATGTAGAGTAGTAGGTATGGTATGTTTACGTAGTGTTTTCAACGTTTACAGTTTTCGTCATAGTCGTTAAAAAAACATTAATATAAAAAAAAAATATGTTTATGTTTCAACAAATCTGTTTATATGGTAAGTTTTGGTGTGGGTGGATTTATTAGTACATTGCAGGATGTTGCGTGGACTCGTAAATTTGTAAGAGGCTGTTAAAACAATAAGGTTGTCGGAGGGCGGCGTCCCCCGGCGGCTCATAAACACGTCAGCGGCAACGTCGCCTGCGCCCGCACAGATCGCCGCCCGAGCGCCCGACTGATAACCACCCGCCCACGCCCCTGCGCTGGCAGACACTCACGCGCACTAACAAACAAACACCCGCGCAAACTGACGCACTCCACGTCACTGCTCCAAATACTGCAGAACACAACGTTATCGATACCTACTTATTGTTTTATTAACTTCAGACCATAATACCTTTTGATTGGAGTCTTATATTGATGACCCACACTTCAGGGCTTATTGTATGGACTGAACACAGGACATTTTCCGGGCTGCGGAGCTAATTATCTCATTGCGTGTTAATATACCATTTAAACATTGTCAGTGGAACAGCTAAATACCGTGATACTTACTGTGACATTCATAAGCGAAATTATATTTATATATTACTAAGTATCAGTTATATTTAATGGTAAAACTTCCGCATAACCAGCAGGGTCTGTCTGGGTCTTATCTGTTACCGAGTGCTAATTAAGGAGCATAAACCTCGATCTAGGAAGGGCAAAAATGGAAACATTGCAGTCGTCAATAAATTGATCCTATCACGTGATTATTCACGCCCAGCAAATAAATTTCCGTCGTCGATGACGTATTGTGCGTTGATATCTTAATCGAAATCTCCGCCGCCATTACTGCACAGTTACCCGAAGACAAGATTAATGACAATTTATTGCTTTGTTACAGACACGAAGAACAGCATCGGACTGGCGGGCTGCATCGAGGAGGTCGCGCACAACGCCATCGCAGTCTATTGGAACCCGCTGGAGAGCGCCGCCAAGGTACGTACTCCACCCTGCACCATTACTAAGTCGAAACAGCCTAGGTCTCATCACTACATTACTTATGTACAGCATCACCAACAAACTTACCTTGTAAATGTACAAACGCTAATGAGCTCATGTGTTTTCCTGTCAGTGACACTGTGTGCCAAATTTCGACCGAACTTACCCATGTAAATACAAAAGCATATTTAAAGGGCATACGTAGCTGCCAAGCATCGTGACTATTATGAGCGTACAAAATTAAAACGCAGATCATGATTTTATTGCACTTATTAAAGGGTAATTAAATAGAGTCCTGCAACCTTATTTGGTCGAGTGACTTAAGCAAATAAAAAACAAAAAGCGCGTGGAGCGCGGCCGGCAGCGCGGAGCTCCAACATCTACACTCATTATATTGTTGAATAATAAACAACACTCTGTGTTTTTAATTGCTTACATAAAATTATACAGTATCTACTACTAGTGGCACAAAAACGTATACTTCATTGATAATGTTATGTACATAGCCTTTTAAATATTCATCAAACAATTAAAAGTCCGCGTGAAATAGCCTCAATTCTATGACAGTATGCTAATGCTAGCCATGGGAGCAATTAACGTTTAACGACTACTACATCGAATCACAATTTTGACTTTGATCATAAAGTTGATAGCTAAAAATTAATCTTGTTTTATTAAAACCGTTTCAAATAGAATTGAAGTTGTTTTTTCATTGATTTATCTTATTGCTGTAAATTACTCGGGCTGGAGTGGCTACTAGTCACTTATCAATATCCGTAATTATTTATTGTTGGCTAGCGAAACCGTAGCGGATGTAAGTTGTTTGCGACAGTTAATATGCGCACGGACAGCCATCGGTGACGGAGTCGGCGGCAAGTAAAAACGCAAGAGAGTCGTTTGCATAGACCGCAGTAATGAGCGGGCGTCCAGCGGCAGGCCCGCCTCCCGGCCACCGGCTCCTACAGACGCCCTACATGTCACTGTACGAGTGTACGCGTAGCCTGTGCTACGTGCACACACCAATACCTCAATGAGTTTCATTGAAACGCCTTTAACTGACTACACTTTTTATAAATACAGTTTTGTACGCATATTATTTTCTAAGAATATCTTGTGCATTGCTCACGACTACCGAGGCGCCAAGTGGCGCCAGTCTATGAACTTGAGATGTAAGCAAACATATGCACGTAGCGATTTCAATTAACTGTGAAGTTATCATTAAAAAGCTCATGTCGATAATTTTTTTTTTTTTTTTTTTTTTTATTAAGAAACAAACGGTCATTTACAAACAGTTTAGAAACAAAAATTAACATAATAAAGACCTATAGTTTCCTTAATTAACAACAAAAATATTTTAGTGACGCTTATTATAAGACAGATGTATAGGTGATCAACACTTGTATTTTCTTTTTACAATGAATATATCGCTTTTACACCAACATTTTGAAATATGTAATGAAAAAGGAACACATAAACTCAAGCATAAAAAGCTTTTTTGATACATTTATTATAAATGTTTACGTTTACAGATCAACATTGCGGTACAGTGCCTTAGCACTGATTTTAGCAGTCAGAAAGGAGTAAAGGTTAGTAACCATTAATGTATTTGCTATAAATAATTCATAGAATTTAAATATACGTATAATTAATTACCAGATAAATCACTACTGTTACAATAGTAGATATGTTATTATAATATAGGTATGTAAATTCACAACGATGAAAATAAATAAAGCTGTTTACATATTGCTCTTGAGAGTCTTGTTGAGGAAAACGGTAAATTACATATGTATTGCCGATCGTAAATAACTTCACATTTTATTTCATTGAAGAGATCTTTGAATTTCTGCTATCCATATAGGCTGTCTCATTAGGTAGCATTAGAATGTGCGTGGGAAATGGATTTAAACAAGTAAGCAGCAACCTGTCTTAAATGTTTTCTTTTTTATTGCAAAATGTTAATTAAGTTTACCACATTGAAAGTATGTAAATTGACGGGACGATACGACGATATGAAGGCACGAGGTCGGTAACCGCGTTGTCGCGGAGACGCCGCGCCGGTGGTACCCATGGCAGCGACGCATGAGCATGGGCGGTTCACCGCACCCGCTCATTTAATCGGTTACGACTCGCAGTATTGACGAGAACTGATATAACATCTTGTTTATATCTAGCTAACGACCGTGTGAAGGCCTTACTAACGGCAAATGAGTTGTCAGCGAGCGATCTCCTGCGAGCCGCGCCTGTCTTACTGTTGATATGAAACGAGTCCGCTATCAGCCTCTCAATTACCAATCCAATACGCTGTGACGCCGCAGCAACACCGACCTCGAACGAACGCAATTAAGACGTTTTAACGCGATTCGATTCAGACACGTGCATATTTTTTCCTTATTCGTAAATTTATCGCAATTATCCCTTATGAACGTTTATTAAAACTGTTTTTTTGTTATCATTCTAAGATAAGTGTAGACTTCAAGCGTGAAATTGCTTCACTCAAAATATAGTCGATTTGTTTATATGACTATGTATGAGATCAAGAAACAAAAATAGCGTGAGAGATGTCTTCATATAATTGGTCAATTAGACCTAACCTTCTTTCTAACTCCCCATTTGGCTAAAATTTACACAAATGGATAAGCATCATTTTGCAATTAGAAATCTTAGATTTGAAAGTAATTGTGTGATATCAGTGTTCATTTGTATTGTTATTTCGTTACAGGGTTTACCGCTTCACATACAGATCGACACGTTCGAGGACCCCCGGGACACACAAGTGTATCATAGAGGCTACTGTCAAATCAAAGTCTTCTGTGATAAGGTAAGATGCAAAACAGTAAAAAAAAAAATCCCTTTGGTCATTACATATAAACCAATAATCAGCGTACAATAATGTAATTGCATTACTTTTCAATTGAAGGGTGCGGAAAGAAAAACACGGGATGAAGAAAGGAGAGCAGCGAAACGGAAAATGTCAGCCACCAACAGAAAGAAATTGGACGAAATCTACCACCCGGTCACGGAGCGCAGCGAGTTCTACTCGATGGCCGACCTGGGCAAGCCGCCGGTGCTGTTCAGCCCGGCCGAGGACATCGACAAGCTCACGGGCATGGACATCCAGGGGTTCTACGGCCACGACGACTCCGCGCTGGCTGAGGCGCACCTCAAGGGAGCCTCGCCCTTCCTGCTGCACGCCGCTAAGCCCCAGGCGCCCGCCCTAAAGTTCCACAACCACTTTCCCCCCGACGCGCCAGGGTAAATATACTGCATTTAAACACAATGGCCGGCTTATAATTCTTATTATAGAAAACTTTTACTACTAGTATACTTACTTTAAGTAATATTATCGAGAATTTTTTGACAAAAGAAACATTTTTTTATAAGACTCGAATAATATAAATAAATACTTACAATAGATTATCTTAAACATATTACGTATGTATAATCTAAAGCAATTAATATATATTATCGTACACTATTCAGTGTATATGTAAGTCCACAGCGTAATAACATTAATTTATGTACAGAATAGGTCGTGGAATAGATAATCAGAATATAGATGAACACTAATGAATGTCATTCATATAACACAGATAAAAAGATTACGGGCTCTTAAAAATATCGATATTTAACCCCTGAAATCAATGTTCGGCTATTTTAATTTGTTTTACGAGCTGCAACGCCACCTTAACTTCGGTTTATTATAATTTTATTAGTTTCGTATTGATTTTTGATTTGATAGTTTGTTTATTACATTCTGAATTACCGTTTCGGCTAATAAAATTACTTGTAAGCAATAAATGACGAAATGTAGGCAAGAAAAGGTTTAAAACAGTACAGACCATCCATTTGTTAATTTTCCTAGTAGTTTTCCTAAGCTTAAAAGTTTTGACGGGGCGCTTATCCATGTTCAATCTTGTTTCTTATTTCGAATAGATATAATCTTGTTGGTATGATTTTACCTTCTCTTACGATACATAAAACTGTCTGAATGTATAATATAATGTGCATGTTACGCACGCAGGTACCGGGAGGTCGGCGGTCTGTCGCCCTACAGCGACCGCAAGGACTCGCTGGAGCTGGAGGGCGTGCTGGGCAAGCGGCCGCGCGTGAGCACGCCGCCGCTCAGCGAGCGCGTCATGCTGTACGTGCGGCAAGACACCGAAGACGTGTACACCGCATTGCACGTGGTGCCGCCTACCACGCAAGGGCTGCTGCACGCGGTAAGTTCTACCTTTGCTACATACACAACCTTTACTTTTTATCCACCGGCGTGCACTCCGATTCATCACGCCTAGTCCGACTCCTTGGCATCGCCCGGACGAGTGACGTATCGAAATGCATGCCGCTCTGTGCCGCGGCACGAGAATAACCTTGGTGATGTAGCTAACCACAGAACACGAGCGAGCGAGATGGTTTTCGTCGCTTTCTCGGTTTCTCGTCGTTCGTAATGAACATGTCATTGTGTACTTGTACTTCGAAGTAAACGCAAGAAATCGAGACGCTTCGTCGGTGCGCGAGCGCCGGTGCGCTCGCCGACCGGGCCGGCGCTCGCCGCTGTAACCGATTGGACGCTTTATAACCTGTCTAATATAAACACACGATCATCATAACCGCATGTTGTAATTAACATCCGCACGGCCGGCCGCCGCACGGACCTCCGGCGGGTCCTCGCGCGTATTGTCCTTATAAAACCACTAGACCGGTTACTGAACTTTCGGTTCCGTTAGACGAGACGTCTCGGTTCAAAATGGCGAAAGGCCCATTTGTAACTCTTTTGTTTTTTGCTTATTTTCAGATTGAGAATAAGTACAAAATTTCAAGTTCGGCAATTAATAACCTTTATCGAAAGAACAAGAAAGGGTAAGTGGTTTTCATTGGCCTTAGACAAATTTGACAGCGAAATCGCACCGGCCGCCTCGCGTTAATGCAGCATCGCTTGTCCCGAGGGCGCGCCACTAACTGATAACTACGCAAAGCTTTACAATACAAACACTCCCCTATAACTATCTAATGAGCTTAATAATAGGTGCCTGTCACTTAATTGCCTCCCTAGTCCGATATGACACATTAATCTGGATTCGAACCCGAATTACATCGCTGGCAAGCACTTGCACTGAATTAATGTTATTAAGCACATAACTAGAGTAATGAATAACTAAATTGTTGTAATGCCTTAGTGCAGTTCCTAATAGGAATCAATTAATTAATTTGCACGTGTTTTTGTTTGTTGTTTTTTAGTTCCCCATACGAAGCGGAACTGCGATTGCATATTTTGACATATATTTTCTTTCAGGATTACGGCCAAAATTGACGATGAAATGCTGGCATATTACTGCAACGAGGATCTGTTCCTGCTGGAGGTGCGGCCGGCGGGCGCCAGCGAGGACGAGCGGCTGTACGACATCACGTTCGTGGAGCTGCCGCTCGACCCCTAGCGGCCGCCGCGCCGCGCTGTGCCCGCCGGGCTCCGCAGGCCCGTAGGACGACAGTTTTAACTATAAGCGTTCCCGATTTACACTCATTACGTGAAAAATCTTTATGGGATAGGGTTGTATCAAAAGTGTCGATCTCAGGTTGAAATTTACTCGTAAGCGAATCATCCTCTCTATAATGTTTGAAACGGAATGTCACAGAATCTTTCGGTTATCGTTTTAAGCTAAGCGATCGAGTCGAGACCGTTATGTAAATATCTATTCTAGTGCCTTATGGAATTACATCGTGATTCGATTGCCCGGTGATGGCGGAAATTTTGATATTTGGTTATTACAAAATCAAAATGTTTCATGTTTTATGTAATTTTATTTGTAAATGACGATGATTGCTGCTGAATATGAACGCGTGTGCCATTCACTCGGTTATCCTAGGTATGTAGTGAACATTTCAACAGGTACCTTTTATTCTTGCCATGATGATAAACTAATAAATTCTTGTCACAAACTTATACGTAGGTATAATATATCTACGCTGAGAAAAACTTGAAGTGCCTTCGTCATAAGAATTAATATAGCTTAATGTAAGTGAGTTAAGTCAAATTAAATGCCATCCACTTTGTTAAGTTTTGTAAGCCTAAGTTTGCTTTATAAGCTCGCTCAATTCTTACAATTAGTAAAGTTGATATTAGTTTTAGGTACAAGCAGGCGTAAGTACGTTGCTTCCACCAAGTGACTAGTTTCAGTTTTATTCTATTTATTGATTATCTAAAATTGTGAATTATATTAAAGTAACTAATCGGACATTGTATCTTAATTAACTTCGACCATTACCTCGAATCAATAAATGACGTACATTTGAAACGGAAGCAATGACATAAATTAAAATTTTATGAGATAGAGCCGAGGTTTCGCATAATGTTGATGTATAATAGTCATATAAACATAGTCACAAAATCGTCCATCCGAACAACATTAACATTATCATCGATGGGAGGGGTTTATGTATAATTTTAAGATTTTATTAATATTACATATTTGTTATAATAAACGATTTTCGATACGTAGGTTATCGGGCCATGACAACAATTTAGTTTATGAAGTATTTTATGTCCAAGACTTATTTATATTATAAGATTTCGTGCCGGATAGGACCGTATATTTCTGTAGCTACTTAAGATGTATTTGTTTAAAAAAGCTCTCCACAATAAAAAATTATAAATATAATAAACGTACCGTGATAATTATTTGATATCAGAAACAGCATTATCACATATTTAACCATTTGTCTAAATCAAAGCAGAAAAATTATTGTTAAGTTATCTCCACCGATTATTCAAAATCCAGAACAAGGTTCTGTATCAGCGCACGCGCATGCGTGGTCGTGGGACAGCGATGTGGTTCGAGGCGGGCCACGGGCCTAGTGCGGACGGTTCGGTTAACTGCCATATTATGACATAATTTAGAGTTACTTAATGTTCTTAGGCGTAGATTCTTTAACATAATGTTAGTTCTTTTTACTGTGTCTCATGTGACTTGCAGGTAGGCATCGAATTTTAATTAGGATGTAGTACATACATATTATATATTGTAATGTGTTGTTTTTTTCGCATTCAGCTCTAGCTGCGATTGCGTTGTGACTTGTTCTGTCCTTCGCATTACTCTTACCTTCCAATCTTTTGGCTCTTGTACACTTGTTATATCTTTCACAACTGGAATCTCAATTTCCTTAAAAATGTTATGTTTTGGTTACGAATCCGTTGCTCAATGTCCGCTTTCGCAATTGGCGGGCGGACTCTTACTGCATTGTTTTTATACTCACACGTATGCAAGTAATTATATTTATTTATATACTTATTAATATAAATTGTGCAGCTTTAATGTTTACTTACAATGATGTTAGCTCGTGATTCAGAATCTCGTCATAAGTCACAAACGTCAGTAGCAATAATACAGTGTAGTAGTTAAAATGTTAGCGTCCGCGGCGTGTCGCCAGGCGCAGGCCTCCGCCCAGCAACGTTGTGCAATGTATTATCAGAGTTTTACTATAAAAGTTTTATAATTATATGAAAATGGTAAATTTTTACGTCAATTGGATTGATAATTATATATAATATTATGTAGGGCAAAGCGCTCTGCGGTGGCGACGCGGCGCGGACGCATGGCTCGCGGAGATTTTAGTCACACTAGTTAAAACACAACCCGAAAGTGGTAGCACATTTTCGTTATTAAATTGTACTGTACTTAAGGTTTAATTGAATAGATGTTACGTTATTCTTTTATATGAATATTTGTAAGTTGTCATAAAAATATTATTAATATAATTATTTTTATCAAAAGTTTATAATCTAAATAAAAATGTTTTTCTTGAAAACATCACATTCGTTTCAATGTTAATTATAAATATACCTTATTGTGCGTTATGTTATTTAAGTAGATCTTACTTACAAAATACATCAAAATCCGAATGAAACTGCACCTTACTCCCTTAATATTAAGTTATAATCAAAGAAATAGTTTTTTATCCATTTTTAATTTTGTAGTCACAACAACCATTAGGAAGAAGACATTTCTGGCACCCCCCCGAGAAAAGGTAAGGTCATAAGTTGGGTCTACACCAAGAGATCTACTACGCTCTGCGCCCAAAGGCGCGGGCTTTTTCACGATCCTAAATCACATAATCGAGAATCATCCAGTGTAGACGCTACGATTGAGGTTATTGAAACAGCATAGCAACTTCAATAGTTACTTTTAATGAATTCTTATATTACGATAACAATTGGTAATTTTCATATTCTGTACATTTAAAAGCTACAAAGTTTACGAAAGCGCCGAGACAGAGAAAGACTAGATACTCAAAGGTAAGTTGTTATATGTTAAGAATAATTACTTACAATATGACAATAATAGCAATACTACTAAAATAGCGTTTTTAACATCATTTAGAATTGGGTGTCATTTTTATAGGAGGACAAGGTTTGCCTTCTCAAAGTTTGTGAGATGAAGTTATGAAACGCCTCTAGGTATAAAATATGTATCACAGACATGAAAAGCAAGCTAGAAGAAGGTTTTGAGAAACATCTAATCAGAAGATCAGTCAAATATTCATAATTTCGACACCAATTATCTACAAACATTAGATCATTGAAGTATTTTATTACAGACTGTATTTTGATCTATTGTATAATATCTGTTATATAAATACGTTTTTGATTGGGTTTATGATAAGTACATAAATATAAAAATAAACATGAAAAGCGTCTCCCAATATTCAAACAGGCACTTAGTGTCAATAAGAACAAAACTAGATAGTTGACAAGCTTAACAACAAAAATATCTAAAATTATAATTGTGGCTGTCTATGGAACTACTACTTATATAATTCATGGTATTTCCTACATCCAGTAATGTAAAGTCATTCACAAACAAGGTAAATGGGTACCGAAATATAAAGCGCATTGGCAACTCCACAAAAGCCTGAAGTACTGAGAAAGTACAATAATGTATTATGTTATAAATTCAATAATTTAATAAAGTCATGTTCACTTAACATAGCTATACAATGAAGATGTGAGAAGTGTGTGTGACATGGACTAAAAACCATTTATCATAAAAAGAGTTATTTAGAACAAAATAGTCATAGTATATAGAACTGACTTTAATTACAAAGAAAGTATTAGATAGTAATAAAATGATCCTTTGAATAATCCTAAGTTAGTCAATAATATATTAGGTAGGTACATGACACGTTATTAATAAAAAACAACAAAATTAATCAACAATATAATAGTTTACTAACAGCGGGACACTAGATAATTTACTACAGCTATAATCATAAATTATACGTACGTATCTTTGACTCACGAGGCCACAATTTAATGGCTCGGTATTATTGATAGTTTTTCCAGCTCCCACGCGATTATTATACTTTAGCAGAAAACATTGTTTATTAAAATTGATCGGTAATTGCTAACAACACTTTCACATTCCAAAACCAGATAAATATTTTACTTTCTATAATGGCACATTAAATGCGATGCATTTATTTAATCGTCCAAATGGATTCTCCTTTAGTGTAACACGGTGTACTTGTTCCTATACGATGTAGATCTTGAAAGCTACAAGGAATTCCTTTTTTTATATTTGTATTTGGAACCGTTCCCCCTCGGAGCAGTTCTGGAATGATTGCTATTGTATGAGCGGCGAGCTCTGGCTGTCGCTGAAGTCGAGCGTGTAGTACATGTCGGCGGTGTCGAGCGCGGCCGCGGAGGGCGGGGGCGGCGCGGGCGGCGCGCGCTTGTCCTGCAGCCAGTGGTGCGGCGGGCCCGGCGCCGGCGCGCGCGACAGGCGCGACAGCCGCGACAGGATGCGCGAGTACGTCTTGTTCACGCGGCAGTGGCACGCCGTCACCTGAAACGTACATAACTTACCTGAAACTATATTCGACACTGTTACCTGGCTACTGGTAATTCGAATTTTATTATTATCATCATCATCAGCCGGAAGACGTCCACTGTTGAACAGAGGCCTCCCCCTTGAAAGGGGGGTGCCATAATCCCCACGCTTGGCCGGCTTGGGGATCGCATTTTGGTGGTGAATTTGAAGAAGAAGCTGCTGCCCATCTTCTGAATTTTCCCTTAGTCGCCTGTGATGACATCCAAGGGAGGAAAAGAGGAACGAGAGGAAAGGGGGTAGTCAACTCTAGGCCGGATACCACTAGGCATCTTTTCTCGGCGATTTGATGTATTTACTATATATATTTACATGTTATAGACTTGCACAAAACCAATATCTGTGATCAGCAACTAACTTACAGATAACTGAATTACTTCAGCGAATGACTACTACTTTTGAGGGGCTCGTGGCAACATATTTTCCGCGCAGATCACCCGATCTGTGAGGCTAAGCAATGCTAGCCGCGGTCAGTGTTGATATCAGCAACCATTCTTACATGTCACACGCCTCTGATGCCGCTATCGACGAGAAAATATAACAGTACCACCGACTCCATAAGAAGAAGATATAGTGAAGCACCCACCACGACTCCGACGATGGTGATGGCGGCGCCGAGCGTGCCGGCGGCGATGTATACGTTGTGCAGGCGGTCGTGGTACAGCCCCAGCGGCATGCGCACCTCGCGCACCGAGCCGCCGCCGATGTTCTCGTCCCTCCCTCTGCCGCGCGGCTCAGCGTCCATGCCTCCATCGCTCCCCACCACCGATTCCAGGATGAAGTCCTCTGGATTTGTTACCAAGGGTATTACTTGAAGCTATTTCTGAAGCGCAAACCACACGTATATACGCTAAGTTCGTTTACCTTATCTCATGTAGCTTTTATAGTAGCTACATTAGTACCTACATGAGCGAAGCTAAAAGGTGTCGCCTGCATCACTGCTACAATTCTAAAGCTAAAGTTTAGACAATAATATGATGATAATCTGCCTGAAAAAGCTACCTATATTCGGTGCAAGCAAAGCTGAAATTGCAGTAAGACGAAGATAAAAGCTATGATATGTAGATATAAAACAAATGATAGATACTTTTATGTCTACAGTACCTACTATACACTATTTGTTAACACATACCTAGTAATGTTTTTTAATTTTATTATTAGAACGAGATTAGAACAATTAAAACTTTAGTGCCTTCATGTTGCAATTAACAACGTTATAAACAGCAGTTTTATTATATGTCAATTTATGTATTTGCCTCATGTTCATGCACAACTATTGGGTAGGTAAGTATTAATACACGTGGGTAGGTGGGTACCTTCACATAGTTTTCCGGTGTAGCCGGGTCGGCACGAGCAGTAGAAATCGACGCCACTCCAGCAGGTCCCTCCGTGGGCACAGGGGTTGTTGTCACACGCCTGGAATAATCCCTAATTAGATTAAAAAAATACATGTATGTATAATAAGGACGAAAAAAAAACAGTTTCCTTTCATTCCGGAAAATTTAGCCGTACGAGGCTGAGCAATAATGAGCCCGATTAATGGCAATAATAACCTAGAATTTATGCCATATTGCTACGCAAAGTGTAATTCTGTTATTAATAACAATTAGATATCGATCAATCTCAGAAGGAATAGGTACACAAGAATTTAAATAAAATAAAGATTAAGAAGCATTATTACGAGCAATTTGTGTTTGACAAGAATTGTAATTATTGTAGGCACTGTAAATAATTGAAGGCCAGGTCACCAGTAGAAAATATAAATACATAGCCTTCGTGTTTATTTATTATAGGTATGCTCATTATTGCTCACGACTGTACAAGCAAACGGAAGTGCCTGTAATTACAAAATATATAAAACATTCTCTCACAAAAAATATATCTTAGAGCTAATCAATCGTATGTTAATTAAAATAACAAAACAATAATAATTTTAATCTTCAGATGAATCTATTGTGTTCCCATAGTAGATACTTAAGGCAACGATGAGTGTGTTGTACTTAGAGTTCTATGATGAGCGAGAAAATGCTTCGATCACAAGAGAACACTTCAGTATTCTGTTAGGAGATTACTTTGCATGTTTGTGTGGTTATTATGTGTATGTTTCATTTATGTTGACTTACAGATCTGGCAGGAATGTGGCACTCCTCGCCTACGAATCCTTGCGGGCACTCGCACGCGTAGTTGTTGCCATGGTCCACGCACAGCCGGTGTGACGGACAAGGGTTTGGGGAACACAAGTCAACCTTAACACAGAACGATATAATATTACAATTAATTATTAAAGAAAAACATAACTCTTAATACGTATCTATAATTTGTACTATTGTTTTTTTAGCATTACCAAATCAAAATCTTCGATTTACATAATATGCGTTTGGAGATACTGTAAGAAATAAGTAGATATAATATGTAATTTACCTATCAGATTCTAACTAAATTGAGGGTTGAAAGAAGAGAAGGAGGTATTTCTATCTTTTCTGAGACTGCACGAAACTTCGCTAATAAAATCAAAATACCCAAGGAGTTCAAGTTCCTTTTAAAATCGAGAAAGACAGAGATCTTGGTGTTGTTCTGTAGAAAACAATTCAAACTACATACATTAAATTCTTAACCAAGGATTATAGGTACTATTAATACACACTCATATTTAATAATACAGGGACAGAACAAATCGTTAATATCGACCTTGAGCTGACACGTGTTGCCAGTGTACCCGCGGCCGCACGAGCACACGAAGCCTCCGACGCGGTCGGTGCAGGTGCCACCGTTCGCGCACGGCGATGACTCGCACTCGTTGTACTCCAGCTCACACCGCTCGCCGGTGTACCCTGCGTACGATGGTAGGTACATCTTAAGACTTCCAACGTAAAAAAAATTATAAGTAGAGCCATCTGTAATAGCAACCATCATTGATAGAGCCGCGACTTTTCAGGAAATCAGGACTAAATAGACATTTCTAACCAAAGTGCCCGTGTAAAGCCCAAAGCACCCGGAAAATTATTAATATAATGATATTAATTTTCATATATTTACAAGAATGTTAAGTAAAACACAATAAATAGATTACATATCGATTTTGTTTTTACTTTAACAAAAAAATCTGATTCTGATTCATTAACATAAGAGTAGGTATAATCGCGTGATAGATCCGTTTTAGCTAGTGTTCATTATATGTGGCGCCCAAATAATAACATGGAGAAACTGAAAACACCATTAATTCAAACTAGTTCAACGTTAGGTGCATTGCAAATGAAATAACATCTCAAAAGTCGGGGAGAGAGAAAAATACGAAGGAGAAATATATGTAAAGTCGCATCTCCCTCATGACAAGAGCAATCTGTCGTAAGGGATGTTTACTCGCATCCCGCTACGAAATTTTCCGTGTGGGAAGAAAAATACACTTGATTAATTCACTCCGCGTCGCAAAAGATTATTTGTTTTTCCAAAACTTGTATTCTTCATTCCATCACTAAAAGGTTCAAATAAATCAGAATATATTTGAATCACAAATTTTCAATCTTCAACAACTTTCAACTGAGTTAAAATAATAATAAAGTAATATAAAATATTTTATTTTTAAATTATTTTTCGCTGTGAATGTGTTTAGCTTATGCAAAACCATACTTTAAAGTAGTAAAATGTTTTAATAACTGGCATAAAGGTTTATTTTCATTTTTTAAATACTGCGTGCAATAATGTGATCGCTCGATATTTTGCTGTCACAAATATAATGTCTAATAACAGCAACTGATATAGATAATTCCTATTGCTAATGAAATAGTTCCTAACGAAGCCTTCGGGTTCCACAACAGGACCTAACCGCACGACGGACAGCGGTCGTGGGCAGCTTTCCAACTTTAGCTCTAATAAATCACAAGCGTAAGTTCTCCCAGTACTTATTCGCGTACAAGTTACAACCATTATTAAATAGACCTAGCTTCTAAATTTATTTGACCTCGAACTGCACAATCATTACTCTACAATTCTACTTCAAAATTTATAATTTTTACTCATCTAAGCTCAAATTTAATTGAATATAACTTTTCTTTTAAATACAAAATGGTAGTAGATAAGTAAGGCTACACCGTGCGGTTACTTTATTTAGTAAACGTTTAAAGAAAAACATACTCTTGTTACTCAATGATTTTCTTTCCCGCAGGCTATGTTTATCCCAAACAATTGGACTTTAATATATTTCCTTTGGCGTAAACCATTTTAGGTGGGTTAAGACGCTTTTTAGACGAGAAGAAGCTTAGGTATGTACTTAAATTACCTATTCTATTAAACTAAAGGACTCATATTAAAAATGTTATATATTATGTAGGTATATAACATATTGTTGTTAGTGCCTGTTTCAGCTATGAAAACTACAAGGTTGTGTTTATGGAAGAACCACTAACTTCCAAAATACAAGCATGACTTAGTTTGGGAGTTGGTAGGTAGTCCTTGTTGATATGTTACCGTACAACCGTCAATACACGAAAACGATTACGTAATTCATAGGTTAAGAATGTGTTGTACCTTGAGAGTGAAATAGATTATTATTGTTATATTTTGAAGATACCTTCATGGAAGTACTCATACCGTTAAAATATGTATCTAATGTTACGCTTACACATCCACTCATACTATAGGCACCTAAATGCACTGTACTCACACGCAGATGTACACGCACATAAACATCACCTAAAACACTTATGCATAATTAAGTAACTGAAATTTAATTGAAGCTTTTTTCGCGTTCTTGAAAAAGCACGCACTTATGCAATAATATAAATCTATTTTAAATGCTAGAAGAGCTTTGGTACCCTTAACAATGATAATTCTTACCTTGAGTACTAGTACCGTCAATGTATATTGTGGAGGCAAAAACTAATTCCACTTTTTGTCACTGTAACCATATCTTTATGAAAATAAATTATAGGTATCTTATTATTAATATTTATTTATTAGTTACCTGAAATAGCCTTTTTTGTTACATGGGAACTTTTGTGTTTTAAATTTGTAATGCAATTAATACGTAATTTGTTCAATATACAAGCTACAAGGTTTTTCACTAAACTTTACAAAAAGCTCATATATTATGAAGTAGGTAAAACATCCCTTTTAAATTTGTATAATATACCTACATACCTACAACAATATAAAAACATAAATATTTATCTAATACTTACCAGGTTGGCAGAAGCATCGATAATCTTGTCCCTCGGCATCGTTATCAGTTTGTTCAATACAGATGCCCTTAACGCAAGGATTAGACGCGCAAGCGCCGCCGGTTATAGAAAGCTCGCAGTGCGCGCCTGTCCAGCCATCTGCGCACGCGCAGTGGAAAGTTGTTGAGCCGTTCAGTGCCATACTCATGCAAGAGCCACCGTTTAAACATGGCGATGAGTAGCACGGATCCCTCTCACATTTTCTGCCGGTAAAACCTTTATGGAATGGCATGGGAAAATAAATTATGTTAATATTTATTTCCTAATGTGTTAGCCATAGCTTAGAAATGATAAAATAAACTAATGACAATTATTGCATGGACTTACGACGATAAGTTGCCACCACTACATATAAAACACGATCTATTAAATATTTCATAAGTCTTAGATCAAGTTTGTCTAATAACAAATGTTCTATGTCCGGAAAAGTCTGGTGCTAATGTATATTTTATGAAAACCAAATTCAAATTCAAAGTGTAATATTATTCAATATAACTTTTGCCAAGCACCTGTGTCAGTCACTGTTTATCCAAGAAGAAAAAAGTTTCCTTCTGATTATTTAAATTATACCCTACTATAGATTTACTCGAGTTGATAATCGCAGAGGCAGGGGCTAGCTGAGTTATTTCAAATTAAATTTAAACCAAAAATACGAGTAATATGATAGTTTAAAATCTGAATATGCAAATAAAATCCTGTTATTATGATAAAAATATGTTCCATGGCTTATATCCGTAAAAAATGCAGACAAAGATGGTAAAAATCTCGTTAACAAATAAAATACAACATACCTGCTGGTGATTTAGGGCACAAAGTATAAGAGAATCAAGGGAATGTTTCATTTTATAACCGCACTTTCCGCACCCTGAAAATTACGACAGGCGCGCCCTTGTAGCTCTACGGCATTGACACTTGAGTACGAATATATTTTTAACATTTCTTATTTTGCAGTAACTTAAATGTCTTTGTTGACATTACACACTGGTAGCTTAAATTGAATTTGAGTTTCAACTGATCGACCATGCCCAATTTATAAACGGCGTACCGTCTTTTGACCTGCCCGGAAAAGTGCAAGACTCAAGATGCGGTAGGTATAAAAAGTATACACACTTATTTTGAGTGGCAGTCAGGCTCAGCCAAGGAATTTAGTCCCTTCTTCTAGACTTGTGCGAAGACAATACAAACACCATTACTGTAAAATAACTTTATCGTAGTTTGAGTTTACGACTAACGATACTTAGGTATATATAAAAACGTCCATTGTCGTACCAAATAATAAAAATAGACGCAAATCTTTCATATTTTTCATTTCTATGAATTGTGTATCAGTAAACTAAAGGTTTTGCGAAATAGATCTAAGCATTCGTTTAATCATAGCAGTAATAAATGTATTATACCTGCCTATGGGAATGGTCTACCGCCGTTGTTTCGCATGATATCTTCTGCTTTATCGGACATATTCACGTATGGCAGCTCATATATGAATTATGAACTTATAAACTTATAGACTTGTCATTGGCTTTCTGTTTACTAAATTTGTGTTATCCTAAGTGTATTTAGCTGTAAGTCTTCCATGTCTCCTAGTTAAATAAATAAAGAGTTGCATAATGACGTAATAATATACGCTATGCAGTCACCAGATTGCGGCACATTGGCGTTCAATTCGCTAAAACAGATTTTATTTTCGAAACAAATAAATATTTTGTTCCATTTGTGAGTGGGTAGATGTATTATTTGCCCTCCAGCGCTACTAGTGTTTCCTTTCACTGGCTCATTTCGAGGTCATAGCGTGATCATATCGATTAAAGGAATCCATCTAGATATAAACAGACATTTATATAAGTTGATACAACATATAGCGATAACTGTGCACAAGAAACATTTGTACCCACTCGTCATTCTTTACGGATAAAGAATAACACTATATTTTATTTTAATGCATACCTTCCTATATAGTGGGTATATGTTGATACGAGTACGTCACAGTTGAATGGAATCTATTTAAATTTGGCTAGATTAGTCTATAAATGGAATAACTTCTGAGAATATATCTAAATTCTTATTTTCATTAATAGGTACACTTATCTATTAACTAGCTAACATAATAAAATGGTTGACTTTTGAGGCCATGGCGAAATGCCGCTGCGTAATACAGTTTAATCGGCAGTACGGTAGTGTTATTATTCTTTAGTTCACCGACTAAGCGGCGAGGTCGTGGAAAATAACCTCTGAGGCTCTGAGGTTTCATCCAGCAGATGACCTTTCTGATTGCCATTCTGAATACATAGCTGTTGGCCTATTTCTTGATTTTATTTAAAGAAATAACGATAAACAAGAGTTTTGTTTCATGGTAATCTAAGCTTACGAAATGATAGATAACGATTATAAACCAACCTAACTCTACATCAAACTGCTACAGCAAAAATAACAAACAAGCATGTCGTGAAACTGTATTTTAGAACATAGTAAATGTATATTGTACCATAAGGGCAGAGACAGCGGTAGTTGGCGCCGTTGAGAGGTTGCGTGAGGTCCACACATATGCCGTTGTTCAGACACGGTGATGGATTGCACGCGTCGCGCTCCTCGCAGTGCGGCCCCACGTAGCCAGGGCAACACTGACACTCGTACCCCTCCTACAAACATAGCACGTCCGTTATATAGTTCTACTTATTCTCATCTGTATCTTTATATACAACTACTTCCTTCTTTGTATGACTAACCGCCTTTACCCTGCAGTGAGATAGTTTGGGCTAGCCTCAACTATCTCACAGCACTCTTATAACTACGTCATACCATTGAAACGTTGGTGTAGCACACGCCCTTTCCCGAACAATCTTGAGACTCCCCGCAGTTGTCGGATTTCACGGTTACTTTTAGACGAACACATTGGGACTTCCAGTTTTCAGATACAACTGAAAATTAACCATTGTTTATAAATGTATAGATTTATTTAATTCACTGACAATAAAACTTAACGAAAGCACTAAAAGATATCAAATAGGACGCGTCAGTGAGTTTCCACAGCCGCTATCCGTGGCACGCGATGCATTATACAGGGAAAATTCCGCACATATCCATTTTGCGGAGTAAAACATTGCTAGCATTTTTTTCGTTCGAAGGTCCCTCAATTTTGAGTCATAAAATTTATTTTTTAACAGTTTCAGTATGTAGCTCATCATAAACAGTAAATTATGTTATCTAGATGTAAGTCTATGTATTACCTATGAGTAAATTGACGCCTTCAGTTAGATCTTTGTCATACAATGTGAAGAGCTTAGCACCATGCTCATCGAGCGGAGTAATATCCAGCAACATGCCATCTGAGACGTCACAGTGCTCGTGGCCCTGACGTGTGACCTGGTACACAGCGGGCTGTAGCACCGTGCGATGAGCCCTGAAAAAAGCAATCTGTATCGATACGGATACCTGGTGCGGGCCAGTGACTAAAGCTATCGACTACAATATAGGTCATCTTATTTATAGTTCTATAATAATAACTGACCTTTCTCCATCGACGTGTGAAACGTTCCCCTCAGGAGTGCCATTTTTTACGTCGACCTGGCCAAAGGTTTCGAGTAGTATGGAGTCCGCGATGCGGACGATAAGGATGTCCCCGCTCTGAATGTCGGCAGAGCCCTCCCACGACACGATGACCGGGGGGCACTCCTCCTCGGCCGCACCCGGCGCGGAGCCTCCGCCGCCGCTCCCCGCGCACTCCTCCGCCATCCGCACCACAAAGTCACACATACATGAATTAATTATCATGTCAACCTCTGTGAATACTAATTGAAATAGCTTCTGTGTTATTTACTGTATTATCCGATATGCACTAAGGGTAACTTGACAACAAGCTTTCAGTTAAAGCTTAGAACAAATTAATTTCAAATGTTATACGGGTAGCTGTACTGTGACAACATATAGACCACATTAAAATGGCAAAGGTCAGGCCCGAAATCCCACTGTAAGGTTGCTTCGTTCATTTGTTTTTTTTTAATTCAGACATTGTTTGATTGAGGAATAATATGATTCTAGAGATTTTCCTATAAAAATGTGGCCGCTTATGCATTGATTTAAGTTTAAAAATATGATTTTTCGCATAAAATAAACTCGCATGTTTTTTTTAATAAAATATGATTTTAATGAAAGACAGACATGAAAAGAATAGGTATAATAGGTAGGGTTGCTATTTAAATATTGCCGCAACCTTTACTACTGACACAATTTAACTCACGTTTCATGATATTTTATCCGTCATTTTAATTAATGATTCAAGTGATAATATGCAATGAGTATTCAATGTATGTGCAATACACTATATGACACATGTTGCTAAATTATAACATTGGCTTCTTCAGATACGTCTCAGGAATACCAATATTATTGTGTCGGTAGTCTAGTGGTCGAAAAGCGTGAGTCAGTGTAATTATTATTGGGTTAACAAATAAAATTTAGTTCGTAACTATAAAAATAAAATAAAAAGCCTGATGGAATATAAACCAAAAAAATACTATTCTCGGAACTCGGAAAAATACTATTTACATGAAAACAATAATTTATAATAAAAATCGCGTTACACTAAACACAAAAAAAAAACATCTTTTTTTGAAGTCCTTTGAGAAAGATTACAATACAATGATAAATACATTACCCTTCTTTTGCCACGCGGTCGGATAAAAAAGGGGTCGAGTTAACCGATAGGTGATGTGCCCTCCTCGTAGGTAATTTGAGTTCTGTTACCAGGTATGTAGTTATTAATCAGTTTGATTCCGTAAAGCTACCGCCGTTAGGCTGAGTACATCTGAGTGAACGTCAACTTAGCCCAGCTTGACGTAACTGGCTTCCCTCGAGGCGACTGACCCCCGAGAGATAAGAAACCCTTTAGGTATATACATTAAGGTGTGAGGATAACTTTGCTTGCGCGATCTAGGACCCGCATCCGTATTATAAGTGAGCATAAAATGTACCTATGTGTGTCTCGTGTAAGAAGTGTCATTAAAAATGAAAAAGACAAAATTAACGTCTCGAATAATCATATTTTACTGTTGCTTACGTATATATTTGAAAAAAAAAGTTTTATTAAAAACGTGGAACACATAAAACAATGTATTATCATTTTAAACACACAAAAAATCATGCAGGAGCTCAGTCTTGAATACACAACCATTTGAGAATGTTAAAGTACCCACATTCTTTATATTTTTGTAAATAAGTAAACATTTCTACTCATACTTGGAAAAGATAATACAGATCTACCAACTAAGTTTTGAAATTATATACTTTAATATTTCTTATTATTTTAGCATGTTGCCCATGCTTCACTTAAATTCAAATTGATGATTCTGATCAGAGCTGCGCTACGACGAAGGTTGCGGGTTAAAAACCCGCTCGTGTCATTCATATTCCAAATTTTCCATAATATTATTTGATGAATATCTACATTGTATTTAAGACAACATTTTAAACTCAAATTACAAAACGATGCTTGATGCTAGATGTCACAATCATTATCTTATATTCTTACACCTATAACGTTACTGGCAAAATGTGTGTGCAACTACTCTCAAAATACAGAACAAAATAGTGTACTAATACTATACACCTCCCTTTAGGAAATACAGGCGAAAAGTTATATTATCACAATTTAGGACTCATTCGTTACATTTCAATACCGTTGAAATACTGTTAACTACATATATTTGCTTATAGTCGTCCCGAGACTTCTTCTTATCGTATGGTTGATGAACAAAGCCTAGCGCCTGTAGGCCTCTGACATGGCTTTACACACCATTGAAAAACTTACTGCCGAGACTGGATAGCTAAGTAATTGGACTGCAGTTTAGTAGATATTTTCATTGTCTATGGTAGTAAATATTGAACATTGCTTTAAAGGTTTATTAATAAAATATTTATCCATTGATAATTTTATAGTAAAACCTAAAAATATACTCGTGTTATATAGAAGTCAAAAGAGTCGTTCCATCGTCACGAAGACACCGCAACAACCCAATCGTACATAAATAATGGATTAGACGTTTTCCTTAACAGAAGTAATGAATAGAGTTCAACTACTGGAGCAAAAAAAAGCTTTTTTCCTTATTTCTCCTTGCGTAAGACGATTTATGGTTTATGTATTTGACCTCGGTATGCTCGCTGCTGTCACGATCAAAGTTGAGCGAACAAGAATATTATGTTCTGAAATAAAGAAGCGAAAAAGGAGTCATCGTGTAAATTGCCTATGAAGATAAAGTTTTGTAGTGCAATTATGGCCCCATTACGTGCGTATGTAACTGACATTGTGATAAATAAGTAATGTTAATATACTTTATTTAGGAAGTATTAACAGTCATAAAGCTTACGGTATTTTTAATTCAAGTATCACTCAATTAGTTCTCGTCTGCTCCACCTATAAATAATACTGGTAACGATATTACACGCTTTTTATTGTTCCAATAACAATTCCTTGTATGTCAAATTTCTATTCGTTTAATTATCTCCCCACTGCGCCAATCAGGTCGTCATACGTAGCCGTATGATAACCGCGATTGGACTGCTGTGCTAAGGGTTTCGGATTCGATTCCTGCACGGGGCAAAAATTTATGTGACCCGCAGATGTTTGTCCCGAGTCTGGGTGTTTGTGTATGTGATATTTCATGTTTGTGAAACGCACCCACGACACACGAGAAGTGTGGAACGAAGTTTTTTTTTTAAATAATAAGAAGAATCTAATTATATCCCAACAGTTTCCTATCAATATACTGACAAGACTTGCCTATAAACGGACCATAGACCAGACCATGATTTACGCTCGAGCAACCATCGCTGGGATCTATTGGTAGTTTCAAGAACTTATACTACTACGCCCAATGCTGGCAATTACACAAGTGTTATCTAAACTCTGTAACATCCCTAGTAAACAAATAAGGCTAATCCCTTCCCAAGGCCGGTAGCTCATCATGTAAGTTTTACTCGGTTACTTGATTGATTTCATTAAGACGTGCCATCAAAAGGGTCGAAGAAAAGTTTGTATTCAAAGTATTTCAGTACATATTTATAAATTAATTATCAGAAAACATCGTGAGGAAACCGGCACACCTGAGAGATTTTTCAACGGTGTGTAAAGGCCATGTCAGAGGCCTACAGGCGGTTTAAACTCTGACACCAGGTTGTTCATCAACTACACGATAAGAAGAAAAAGAAGAAGTACATATTTAGATTTTCTCTGTGTATATAATATCACCCTGAGTCGTATTGCAAAGCCAAGGTGACTGCTGAGAAAGAGAAATAACGAGCGCGGTGACATTGGAACAGCCAGAGCTTTAGAACCAATGACGTAGTCTTTAAGGCTGACCGCACACGCTCGGATTCCGTGTTCGATTTCCGAATCGAATGCATAAATTCTATACATATTCCTTATACACGTTTTCCGTATTCGGAATGCTTTACATTCGATTTTAAAGCTACCAGTTGAGAATAATTCGGAACAGACATTCTGCTCCTCTTATAATGTAGATAGTAATATATGATTAGGAGATTATATTAGTATCCTCCGTTGTTTTGGCCACTATCATTTAAGATATAGTGAGAAG
This sequence comes from Abrostola tripartita, assembly GCA_905340225.1. NCBI lineage: Eukaryota > Metazoa > Arthropoda > Insecta > Lepidoptera > Noctuidae > Abrostola > Abrostola tripartita. Next base: position 7,867,118 of record HG996487.1, on the reverse strand, counting down.
GCTTCAACAAAGACTCATGATGAACAGTCAGGACTTGATAAGCGTAGCCAAAAGCTAAAAGAAATAAAATAATCTCTTTGAATACTAAGGGAATTAAATGCAATTTCGCTTTGAACTGGGTAAATATTAATAGAAATACCGTAGCGTAGTCTACTAGAATAATAGATATATTGCCGAGCAAGTTGCCTTTTGGGATTCAGCAAGAGCCGTATCTTACGTAAGAAATACACTCCACAAATGTATAGCAAGAAGCTACTTAGACAATTAAATTGTTGAACTACATATCTACCCAAACTGTGTGCTTACAATAGAAAACAAAGCCAAAGGTGTCATCTGTTCATTTAAATTGAGGAATCCATTTACCGTAATCAAAAGAAGTTTCAGCAAAGTTAACGAGGTATATTATGTTTAAGTGTTTAAACTATAACTTAAGCTTCTGCCTGCCAGTATAGTGATTATATTACACTACTAAGATCACCGTTATTTTAAGAGTCCAAAATGGTTTGTTATGCAACCCTCATTTTGAGTAAGCTATTTAACCCGCAAACTAAGGTTTCTGTTATAACTCAAATAAATTAGTGGTCCTATAAAAGGAAGTTAAGATATTAAACTTTTAGGAATGCCGCAAAATGACAACTTTGGTCCGTGTTTGGTCAGTCTGTGATTATAGATGTTGAAAACGGACTGTTGTTGTTAGAATTTTTCGCCCACTCGTAGCTAACAATGCTGAGTTAGAGTTTGACCAAAATTATGTGCAACGTCTAGTACGCAGGCGATATACTTAAAGGTCTAAGTTTCGATTGATTGAAATAAACATAGTTGAAAAAAGCAATATTCTCTATCCAACCATATATCTAGGTATATATGTATATTTAAGGTATATAATTTAATATACATTTAAATCAATATTAAATTACATAACCCACATCAAACATTCAATCCTCAAAACTTTTTGTTGCCTATATTTAATGTTTACTGACGGGGTCGGCCTAAAAGCTTTCGCGCTGATTGACTAGTAGAGAGACTAACGGTGGTGTGTTTTCTGAGATATTAATGAAAGATTTTGTGAAAGAAGATTAAGGGCGATCAAATCGAGGCGACAGCTCCGCTACACCACGAATGCATGAACATATTTTATTACCCAGCGAGTCGAAACGACATCGGCATAACCACCGTTCTATCGAGTAAATCACTCCACTATACTTCATACAACTTATTTAGAACATACGACTAGGTAGTCTATTGAAACAAAAATAAATAGCTTCACGAACTTTTCAAGCGAATATTAATTTGTTCTTCTGTGACGCACAACCCTTAAACATTTCACAAGAGAACAAGAAAATTATGAAAACTTATTTCATGAACAAATGATTTTGTTAATATAGGTCCTTGTTTTGCTTGTATTTACTTGGTAAAACTTATGTGTCGGTAGGTATTCCGCGTTTGATGTAGATTTTGTTAAAATTAATTAAATATTTATATTGAGATAAATAATAACTAATTAATATAGCTATCTGCAAGTTCGTAGCTGTCAAAAAGACGAGAACCCTGTAAAGAAAATCAACAAAATTCTAGTGTCCAACAATAAAAATACCAACGGATTGTTATAGTAACGTCAACATACATCACGTAACTGTACGTAACCCTTGAAGATTAATCAGCACTTTAAGTATCACGCATTAGCCAAGATGGGATCGGGATCGGCTTACAAAGACAAACAGGGAGTAAATAATAAAATTATTACGTCAGCTGTGATCAAATATCTATTCCGAACATCCGAATTCATTACCAACAAATATTATATTGGGAGCTGTTGTGACTAACCTAATAGTTAGTAAACGCTCAATAATTTAAGCGTTGTCACCTTTAGATAGTTTTAAATGTTACATTTCTTATTCGTATTATTGTAGTTCATTGGTTTATCTACAAATTAGTCAGCATCGGTAACTACCCATCGACAGGCGAACAAAGAAGAAAAAATGAAATCGATTGCTGGTAAAAATTCTAAGCTCGGCATGGAACAAAGGTCGTATTTTTACCGCATCGATTCGAAAAAAACTGTATATGGATTACTTTTTTCTCTCTCAGATATCTTACTAATAAAAAACTACAATCCCAAAAACATAGCTGAAATCTCCGACCGGCACTAATTGAGAATATAATTTACACAGAAGCCAACACTATCGGAGCTTATCAGTATTGTAGGCCAAGAAATATAATATTGGTTTACGATCTGGAATGATCGAAAGACTAAGTTTATACTAACATTATAATCAAATAGCAAATGCTGACGAAAGTTAAAGTCCAGAATATACCAAATGGATGTTCCAGGTTCCTCTACCTAGGTACTGTAGGTATGTATGTATATTAGCTATCATTAGTGTAAGTAGTGTTAGATTCGTGTATGTGTACTTACAGTGACCGGCAGATTGAGTTCATGCGTCTCGTTGCCGCGCCACAGCCGGGACTCCCTCGGCAGCACAGGCAGATCACAATCTATAGCCCCCAGTCGCTCTTGTAGCCGGGCTGGTGAATGCGCCGCCGCGCCGAGGGCACTAGAACTAGTGTTTAACTTTTGCCTTCTTGCACTTTTCACAACCCCCTTTGTGCTTGTGTACACTTTAGTAGTTGAATGGCGTGAGGTAGCTGGGCTCTCCGTCGTCGCGTACGCTTTTGTTGTTTTAAAGCTTTTCTTTGTAGTTGAAGATGGAGTTGTCGAGGCCAGTGTAGTCTCTAATGGTTTTGCGTTAAGCTTTTTAAGTGGTGAAGTTGGTGGCGCCTGAGAACTTGATGCTGCTTTAATCTTGTCTTTAGAAGATAAAGTCAGCTCGCAATAACAAGCGCCAGCTAATGTCAGGATTAGCGCTACCGCCATTAATAAAGAGGTCGAAGTGGTTTTTTGGGTCATGTTGCTTTCTGTCATGTTTTAGTATTTTCGATTCAAGATAAATTCGTACTTTAAGTCTAATATCGTATTCATAGGTATTTGGCACAATCACAGTATTTGTAGCTTTTATTTGTATCTCCACAAGGTAAGCGGCTGAAATAAAAAAAAACATTGAAGTCGCAAAAACCACGAACAGCTAATTATTTATTTTGAACTTGTTTAAATCGCAACAGTTTTCATTACAACCCTTTATCGTATTAAGGTAACATACTATTGTTAACCAAAGAGTATCAGATCATCAAATAAAAACCCGGCTTTGTTTAAATCGTCAGGACCGTAGATGTAACGGTTAATGTCTTATTTCCCATGGAGGTAGAAAGCTCTTGATAAAAACATACATAATTGGACAAGCTGTAAAGCCCTCACGTTAAGTGGCGACCCTTATCAAAAATGAGTGTAGCTCTTGAATTAAGTTAAGATAGCTTATTTCCATATTTAATTACAAAGTCTCTATCATTTACGAGCTGCGTAAAGGAAATAAGTAACTATTAGATACTAATTTGAACTACGTTATGATTATCTTTAGAAAATATTTATATATACAACTATTTAAGCTTTTTTCCACTACAAATAAAAATACATTCCCAGCACAGTTTTAAATTGTTATTGAAATAGACGACTATTTTATACATTTAATATTGTCTTAACTGTATACTAGTTGAGTTATTTTAGTTGCTATTAAAAGTAACCTTTATGCAACTATTACCTCGATTATGAACAAATTATACTTACGTAAGAACGGAGAAATGATAATAATATCATTAAGGGAGAAAGCAAACGCTTACACAACTAATTCACAAGAAAGATAAACAGTTTTATCTTATTTGACGTTAGCACAAAATTAAAATAATTACAACTTTTATTATTAAGGCCCGTTGTTTCAGTAACAATTCTTCATTAGTATCTTAAACCGAAATTCGGATAAATTTTGTTGAGCAAACGTCAAAACAAATCAAGCTCTTATTAATTTATATGGAATTAGGCAATGTTTTGGCAGGGCAGCAGCAAAGCGCAGGGCGGGCGACGCAACCGGCCGCAGCCTCCGCGACACTGAGGGCGATCGGGGCGCCCTGCCGCCGCACCCCTACACCCCTTACGCGCACCCTCCACACGCCTGTATCTTGACTTTATTTTAACTATCCTTCGTTTCGCTTCGTTTTCCTTAACGTTACGAGTCGTAGATGCGAGTCGTTTCGTCTAGTTCTATATTAGCATTTTCATGAGAGATTCTGTTCCAACTTATTTTAAAATTATCGCTTTAAAATCAGCCCGTAATTGAGTCTGCGGCACCAAATACGTACCGTAGAAAGACTGCTGAAAGAGCGCGGCACAGCGGACCTAGGGCGGCGCACTGGACGACTATAAACATCGGAACTCGAAACAGAAGCAACCGATGAACGTCTGCTACCTGCCTTCAATATTTATAACTTTACGTTTCTTTGCAATCAAGCATATCATTCACCGCAATATCATAGAACAGCTCGAATATATTTTCTTTTCAATTATGTATCTACTAGGTTACCTAAACAGAGTATGAAGCAACTAAGATTACATTAGGATAGACTTTACATTAGGAAGATTATTATAGTTGGTATGTTAGTAATATTAAACACCCCCCCCCCCAGTAATAGATAAGTTTTCAAAACGACATTTTGAACAACATTTTCTTTTCCATGTCTTTCTACTTAAGCATGTTTATCAAGCTGATAGAGACCTCATGTTTCTGTTATGTAAATATCTGTATTCCAGAGTAAGTCTATATCGTAGAAGTTAATTAGTCATTAAATAGATTGGTATGCAAATCAAAACAGGAAATTGCGTCCATTTCTGATATCCGGCCTTGTCTAATGAAGCAAACTGTAGTGCTAGCTTTAATAACATGAATATACAATATACTTTTAATTACCTTTTTTTAGAGTGCTTAATTAAAGTTCAAGTTGTTACAATAATTATTATCTTCAAATTTATAACCGTATACACTAGTAATTTTTCCCTTTTAATTTTCTTTCGAAAGAAATTAAACATCGCTTTTTAGGTCAACTATAAATATTATATAGGATAAGCTAGGCTCTAAAAAAATGATTACACTTAGATGTGCAAAGTATTTTGAGGTCTTATTTGTTTTTAATGCTGAAATTAGCAACCAGACTAAGTAGGAACTCAAATAGTAATTGATAAATGAAATATATAGTTACTGGTAGGAGTGGTAGGTATTTAGTTGACATCGAAATCTATTTGTGTTGGGCCGATATCGAGGTGTAACGAGTTCCGGCTAACTACGTAACAGAGCGACCGACGCAACGATTAATTATAGAGGCATCAGGAGGGGTAATGGTATCGTATAATAAAAATACGGTACTGCCAAGAGTCGAACTACATACCTAGTCTATTTTTCACATACATTTACTTACTTGTCTGGACTTTAAAAGAGACCTTGACCCCTGAATTTGTTTCGGCATTTCTTCTCAGAGGTAGTCAATTAGGAAATGCCGACGCCATCTAGTCTTTAAAAATGAATGACGAGTAAAAATGTTTCCTGTAAACCTATATGCTATATAAAAATCATTTATCATTCATCATAATTTTTACTAAAAAAAAGTTTCAGAGTACCCTGCAGTATTTTAAACTTAACAATAGGTCATAAATAAGTTACAAAATACAAGATTTTGGACACTACGTGAGTGATGGCAAATATTTCTGAATATAAAACGATTCATTGTGTATTATCTAGGTTGTTATATTTTTCTAGCTATTGTGTAACTTAGATAAGTGAAAGCATAGACGAAGTGTTTTGTATTTGCAGTGTTACGTAATAAGTAGCGAAGCGAGGGAGCAGGGCCGGGACGCGCTGGCCTCGGGTGGCTGGCGCGGCGCCAACGCTCTGACGTGTGTGAGTGACTACCCTTATCTCCACTTGGATCCACCTCCGACATACCTCGCTTCACATTCAGCTAGCGACGCGTTACGTGACCATGTTCACCGTTAATTAATACCCATGTTATTAATCACAGCCGCCTTGACGAATTGATCAGTGTATGGTGTATCACATTTGTACCTATTATAAATGGTAGGATTTTATACTGAAACCCACTGTAGAAAACATTTATACCAAGTGTATCTTAAACATGTTGCGTCGAGGTAACTAATAATAACGAAAGGATGAACTAGTTATAACGCGTATGTTCATCTTCTTATGTGAACCGTGGTCAAGCAATTCTGACGTCAGAATAGCCAATTTCCTCGATATTGTTGTCCTATTTATCGAGGTACCAACCATTTATATGATGCTATGCCAGAATTACCAAACTATATAACTACCAACTATCTAAGGTACAAAAATGTTGTATTATCAAATTTCAGTAAACTTCCAAATTCTCCCTTGGTCCAGACATCCTGACGCAGACGGTATTTAGAGATACCTATGTAGTCTTGATTAAAAATAGAGTACCTGTTTCTGACGCGGAATAAGTTACAGGTTCAAAAGACACGTCATTATGTAAATACGAATATTATCAAACTATAATTTAATTTAACCCGACAATTCAAAACCTTTTGCACGAGCTGCACAACCTAAATCTGATAGGAAAATGGTCGGCGCATCAGTGTCGAAGCTTTCTAACTTTTTGAACTCCATACAATCTTCTTAATTTTGGGCACCGGTATAGAGAATTTGTTACAAAACTTCAATATCTCATTTTCAGAATTCGTACCTAGATTCGCAGCTGTATCAGCTGATATTCTTGTTTTGCGTTCGTTTAGTAGCCGAAAATAAAGTAGTTTTGTTGTAGGTACCTACCAGGGATGTTACGGAGCTTCGGTTCCGATTCCGAAATGTCGGACCTTCCAATTAATTTCAAGTACACTTTCGGTTTCGAAAGTTTTCAATCGGATGTTCTATCGGAGCTTGAAAGCAATACTTACGCAGTGACTACGAACGTCGAGCGAGAAGAAACATCAGCAAGAAACATCTTTCATCACATTTCTACTAAATAATGTTATTTGTTATGTCCAATCCTAATTGGTTTTTATGACATACAACTGTTCTTAACAATCCGACCGACCCGATTTAGACTCTGGTTTCGGTTTCGATTCCGGTTTCGGTACTAATTCCGATAACATAAGTTCTAAACATTCGATTCCGATTCCGGTTCTGATAAAACTACTTCCGTAACATCCCTGGTACCTACCATAAACCATCGGTATTTCGGCAGAGGACTGCTTTATAGAATTAACTTCCGACATAACGTACTGAAGTTAGTGGGCGACACTAGGAAAGATGATTAAGTACTATATGTAGCTAAATATATAAATACTGCCTCGTTGGTCTAGTGGTCGCTAAGCGCGATTGCTGAGAAAGAGGTCCTGGGTTCAAATCCTGGGTCGGGCAAAGTGATATTGAGTTTTCCATTAGGTAATTCTCAGTAGCAGCACGGAGTCTGGATTTGTTACCGGTTGATGGCAATAGGCTCGCCCCCTATTACATTGGGACTTACAACATAACTGGCGAAATGTGGGTGTACAATATGTTCACCTCTGCCTACCCCTTCGGGGAATACAGGCGTGATGTTTTTATTTTTTTTATTTTTATTAAGTGCATAAAATATCAACATAAACCTTTGTATACTAACATCTAAACTAGGCCGAGCCTGTATCTTAGATGTTAGTATGTTATATTATGTATATATAAATAAAAAAATAGAGTGTAGATTAAGAAAATTATATATTTTTCAAATAAGTACTATTTGTTAAGCTGCTTATAAATTATCTACACATCTACAAAATAATATAATGATTCCAACAAAAAACATTGAAATTATTTGCAATACAAATATTGAATCTAATAAAATAGCTACACCTTATTATATTTATATTAATAACTACACTTAATTATAATAGCTACAGTTTCTCATCTAATTAAGTTTACAAATCAGACAGTGTACAGTACGTTAAGTGTTTACTTATTATTACATAGCCTCAACTTCGTTTTTTGCTACCGGAACGTTCACAGGTGCCACGTCGTTCTTGATGTAATCCTAAAAATAATAAAAACATCAAATAAACCTCAATTATTTTTTTAAGAAATGGTGTTATGGGTATGAAAGTATACCCATAATGTTCTGAAACGGCACTTCAGTGTATATCTGAATTTGAGTAGTGATTTACGTAATTAATTTAAGGCAATATTATGTTTTTTATTATCCTCCTTTAGGTCAAAGTAATACTTACCTAGATGATTCACGTCACGTCCGAATAAAGGGATAGCGACTGCTACATACAAAATCTTATGAGGATAATCCAAAAACTAGTATTGACTCAACTCAGGGACCCCGAAAACATCATACTTAACTTATTGGTTTTTACGACTACAGACTACTTCTAGCTGTCAGTTGTCAATACCAGTAACTTCTCACCTGTTGCATCGTCACATGGCCGTAATTGGGAAATGAGTCGTGAGTCTGCGCCATCTTGTCCGGGTGGCAGCGCAGCCGGTGCGAGCGCAGCGTGGACGCGTACGAGAAGCGCTCGTCACACCACTTGCACGTCAGCGGCTTGTCGCCCGTGTGTGTGTACATATGGACCTGTAACCAACGTTATGTTAAATACTATATTTTTAATTCATACAATACATACAATTTCTCTATTAATTTAATCATGTAAGTGCACAAATTATTATGGGAACATTTTTATGCCCACAGCCCAATATACTTTTAACTAAATCGTTTGTTTGTGCAAATGTAGGAACTACTTCGTTTAATGATTCATTTATAATTACATACTATTAAAGCGTGCAAATTTATCTTTATTGCACACATAATGCATTCAAATTATAGAAGTTTTGACTTTCCTTCTAATTCTAAAAACGTGTTTTTAATATAATCATTTTCATTAATACCACATTACCTTCAATGTCTGCCTCCTCTTAAAAGCCTTGTTGCAGTAAGAACAGACATGTCTGCACTTATCTTCGTGCACCAGTAGATGCTTGCGAAGTGTTCGACGGCTGTTCAACACACGTCTACAGATGTAACACTCGTACGACGTTTCCTCGTGAGTGTCCATGTGTGTTTTCAGATTTGAATATGTCTTGAATCTACAAAGATAAGAAAAACAGTTTAAAACAAATTGTTTAATTACAAAACTAGTACCAACAATTTTACAAATGCATATTTTATTGCAATCGTTTGTAGATTAGGTATCTACTAAATATACTAGCACAATAGCACACACACAACACTCCAGACAAATATATTATGTCCACCTTTAATTTTTCTTCTGGCATGGCAAATACCTTTTCTCATGCAAAAAAATCACCAGGAAGACTTTTAAATACCAGCAAATGTAGGACAAATAAATTAACGTACGGTTTCGAACACTTCCTGCAGACAAACGGCTTTTCGTCACTGTGTATGGCTCGATGCTGGCGCAGTTCCCCGTTGGTGCCGCACGCGTACCCGCACAGGTCGCACACGTAGCCCTTGATCTTGTCGTGGACCACGCGCTTGTGAGACGCCGCGGACGAACGAGTCGTGAACCTGATATAACACGACCTTTAATTTCAAAGAATGGGACTCTACAGACTCTGATACACATCTTCATGAACACCCAGCAATTTAAAGCATGAGAAACACCACTTACTTCATATTGCAAATATCACAACGATATATTTTACGTTCTTCTATCGGTATATGAGATCTTTCGTGAGATTTTAAAGCATCTTTAGAAGTAAATATTTTGTCGCATGAGGCACAACAGAATTTTCTTTCTGATTTTGGTATGTGTCTCATTTTGTGTTTATTTAAGGCAGATAGTGTTTTCGTAATACGCGGACACTTGTCACATCTGTAAAGAGAAAAACAGATAATTCGGAAATCCAACATAACTTTTTACGCAAAAGACCGTAATCCAAGCCTTCACGATAAACGAGTCGTAAAATTTAAAAGCAGCATCACAATATAATCGACAATCGTACTTACGACAGTACATTAGGATTTCTATGGTCCTGTACATGTTTGTACATTACTGACTTCGACTTGAGGGTGATACCACAGATACAAGAAACCACTGGTGATGTCTTGTGCACTCTTTCAGAATGGGCTTTTAAACTATACCAACTCGAACACTCTATTTCACAGTTGGGGCATTTGAATCTGGAAATTACCAAATATGCAATTTATAAATAATTTAAAATTATTTTATTAGAATAGAATTACGTCTTATAAAATGTATAATGAATATACTTTACCTTATGAAGTCTTTAACATTCAAATTAGAGTATTTTACATCCTGTTTTTCATCTTCAGTATCTGAATTATTCTTCTTTAATTTTCTACTTTCTATTTTGTGGTCTGACACATGTTTGTAAAGAACACTTTTAGATCTCACAACAAAACCACATAGGCAGAAAGCAAATGGTTCACTTTTATGCTGCTTTGCATAGTGTAACCGCAAACCACACCAAGTTTTTAGCTTCTCCTCACAAAAATGACATTCCAACCTAAAATAAATAAATAGATTGTTTAATATCATTAAATTTAAAAAAATTTATTGGGCTACTTTAAATATTCTCAAATATATGTTTTTCGTATAAATTCTGTTACTTTGTATAACTTGTTGCATTATATTATATTTCATTACTGATATTACCATGAATTTAATAATTGTATGATTATAATAACATAAAAAACAGCATCACGGTTAGATTAAGACGCCTTAGGGGCAATATGGAACGACTTAGAAAAAAAAAATCAAATTATTATCTTTCTCCTCTGCTGCTCGCTTTCTGGGACGAGCTGGAATGGCTGGAGTAGAAGAAAGAAACCCATCATGCACAATGGCCCATTCAAGCGGCTAAGTGCGGATAATGCCCAGCCAAACTAACTAACTATCTTTCTCTTCCACGCCTAAGATGACTCACTGACCGACATCACACCTAACCCTGAAGGTGTCACCATAGCTGAATAAACAGGTGATTTTCATTTGTGCTAGTGTTGTTCATTACCAATTCATGGATGCTTAACTTAATAACATAGGCTCATAATTATTAAGGCCACTTACTTTACAAAATCCTTAACTTTCAAATTAGATTTTTTAAGAACTTTGTTAAATTCCTCTGCTTCTTCTTCAGTTATTTCTTTTCGTCTTATTCTTTTACTTTTTACCGACTTTAATCTTACAACACTAATATCATCCAAAAACCTATTATCTTCATCGTCATCACCATCATCCTCAACCTCTTCATCTACATCATCCTCATTATTAATGTCAGCATCATTATCATCACTGTGACTATCGTGATACACATCTATCACTGATACATTCACTGCATCATTATTCAATGCACCTGAAATCATACTTTAACTATGTAGGTTTAATTTTATAACACTCTTTGGTATATGTGTTTGTGATGAAAACTTCTCTTTTCATCACAAATAGCAAAGCAGATGTAATTATTTTTACTTATTACTTACAAACAATGTCCTCTGCAGTCACTTCATCTTTTACCTGTAATGTATAAAGATGTACAAAATGTAATTGACATTGTGACACACTTAACTTTTTACCTGTGGCGGAACGGTGAAGGTATATGCATTTTAATTTATATGTTTTTAACATAATATATATTTTATATATATTACATACATTTTAACAAAAATCAAACCATGACTATCACGGTTTGATATTTGATTGTATCCAGAGGGCTGTGAAGTAAATCTGTTGTGATAAATGTTAGTTTTCATATAATTATGTTATTTCATAATATAATAAAGAACACCTTTTTTTAAAATAAAGCATCCTTACCTCAGATTTTATAGGAGCTCCAAATTCTGCGTATTTGGAGGCTTCAAGTTTGATATCAAGAGAGTCAAAACTGTCTTCATACATCTTTTTAAGTGTTTCTTGTACTTTATAACATTCAAGAACGAATAGTTGAAATGAAACCATTTTTTCTTCACAGTTAATACAAATTTTTGTTGGCATATTGTCATTATCATAAACCTAAAACATTATTTTAAAATAGTAGGTAAACAATGTAATTTCATAAATTATCAGTAACTATTGAAAGATACATAAGACAGACAATTAAATCATGTTTACATTATACATAGAACTACACAGAACTTTCTGTCAAGATAAGTTCATTCGATTATATGTTTTTATTTTGAAAACGGTTATTTATTAAGGTAGGTAATTAGCATTTGTATTTCCTACATTAATCATAAGTTATGTTACGAAACTAATGATATGTTAATATTTATTTTACTTACAATAATTTGTATGAAATCTTGTATAAGTTTTAGAACATTTCTATTACTTTCATCCAATAGATCTTTAGAAAACTCGTCTTTCTTTGCACATAATCTACACAAGTCTTTAACGCTCATAGCCATTTTAGTAACCTATTATATATATTCACTTTTTCAAGTTTTGAATAATGATGCCAGTGTTCTTAGTGTAAAACAATCTGTAGCACATTTTAATAAAGTGTAAACATTTTTTAGTCCAGGTAGTGAAAAATATTTATTTCATTTTCATACATATTAACCATAGACTTCTCGACGTAAAAACCGACACATAGATTATATAAAGGTATAGAGTATAGAAGAATACTGCAGACTGCACAGGCGGCTAAGAGTTTTTTTAGAAACTCATTCTATAATGACTTATTAATAATTTCATGGATATTAAATTACATTTCATAGTAAATCTAAGAGTTTATTCAATAATAATCTAATTAAAATACCAAAATTTACAGTTACCTTTGGCAATGCTACAAAAAGCCCTCCAAATTAGTCTATAAGGATAATCTTTTAGAATCTGCAGTTGGCTGCCAACAAGGAGATCCCCTCGGGCCAGTTATTTTTAGTTTAGCAATCCACCCGATTATTCAACAACTAAATTCTAAATTTAATGTTTGGTATTTGGATGATGGAACTCTGGGAAGCGACGTAAACACAGTTATTGAAGATTTTAAATTTTTAAAAGAGAAATTTGTTTCTATTGGCTATGCTATTGGTTTAGATTTAAATTATTCCAAATGCGAAATTTACATACCGGACATTACAGACAGACTATCGACTTTGAACAAATTTCTTTCAGTTGCTCCACAAATTCAAATTACAAACAAATCATCTTTGCGCCTCCTAGGGTCCCCGATTTTAGAAGACTCTTATGAAAATTTTGTTGAAGAAAAAATTCAAAATTTTAATGCAATTTCTGAAAGATTTTCTGAAATTAGCATACATTCGGCCATTACTTTAATTCGTTATTGTTGTTTTGGCCCAAAATTTACATATTATCTTCGCTCTTCCCAACTATGGAAACATGCGAACCTTTTGGAAAAAATTGGCCAAATTATACGGAACACCCTTACTAAAATTCTTAATGTGGCTATAGACGACCGAGCGTGGTCTCAAGCCACTTTACCTATTAGATTAGGTGGTTTGGGTGTCCGTAAAGTTAGTAGTTTAAGTTTACCAGCTTTTCTGTCGTCGGTCCACAGTACTGAAAAATTAACCAGAAATATTCTAGCCACTTCGCTGGTTGATTTCGAGGTACTGTGCATGACTGACGCAGTGAATGCTTGGAAAATAGCTTGCCCGAATACGGATTTACCCGACAAACTTTCGTCCCCCAACGTCAGTGGGATGAGCCGCTCTGTAGGTTGACACGGAAGCAATTAATTAATACGTCAATCAACACTACAGAGCGTGCGCGTTTGCTGGCTGTGGGTGAATGGGAGTCGGGTCTTTGGCTGCAAGCACTTCCGTCGTCCAGCATAGGAACGATGTTGGATGACAACACTTTCCGGATTGCCACCAGTTTGCGTCTAGGTACACCCTGTGTTGCTCCTCACCGGTGTCACTGTGGTGAAGCTGTCGACAGCCTCGGACGCCATGGCCTGTCCTGCGCCAGGAGCGCTGGTCGCATACCGCGGCACGCAAATTTAAATGACATTATTCGTCGAGCTCTTGTCACCGCCGGCGTACCAGCTATATTAGAACCAAATGGCTTGGTACGTGACGATGGGAAGAGACCAGACGGTATGTCTTTGATGCCTTGGAAATTGGGTAGGCCTTTGGTGTGGGACGCAACGTGTGTCGACACCCTTGCGCCATCTCATGTTTCCAGTACATCGGTTTACTCTGGCGCTGCAGCTGCAGCTGCGGAGACTCTCAAGCGGCGGAAGTATAATAACTTAATTGGTAATTATATTTTTGAGCCGTTTGGGGTCGAAACACTCGGGTCATGGGGTCCGAGTGCGCGTCTCTTATTTAGAGACATATCTAAACGGTTGGTCGACTCTTCACGTGACCAAAGGGCTGGTTTGTTTTTCGGCCAAAGAATTAGCATTGCCATTCAACGTGGCAATGCGGCCAGCCTTTTGGGAACCCTGCCAGTCGACAGTGATGAGGAGGAATATTTTGATGCATAATTTTTTGATGTTTTTTTTGTTTGTATATATTTTTAGTTTTAATAATAGAATAGGTATGTAGTATTAACATTTAAATAAAAATTGAGTTAATTTAAATAAAAAAAAAAAATTAAAATACTTACCTATGTTAGTATAGAAAAGTTTCCACAGATAATAATATACAAGATAAGTCATAGAGAACGAGAAGCGCCCATTATAACTTCGATACGTCATTTCATATTATCATAGATATTATGTAGACAATTATTACTTCCTTCTTTACTTTCCGATTACTTAACAGAGCTTATAGTATCATGCTTCCAAAAAATACGCTCATTTCTTACATATTTATGCGTTTACCTACCTTTCGTATTGCTTTTAAATGTCATTGGCCGACACAATAGTGAAGCGCCACGAAAAAAAAGATATATCATAGAGAACGAAAAGCTACGAACGGATGAATGAAAAACAATATGTTTGAATCTGTTTGAATGAAATTTGAAATTTTTGCATAGTCTATGGATAAAATGCTGAAAGGTGAATGTAATTTTATGGACGTTTTTGTTTAATAATAACCGAAATAATTATAAAAACGTTAACCAAGAATAGTTCATTATTGATTGATGCCAATATTATGGATAAGAAGTTGTATTATGTGCGGAAAAAGTATTAAAGTGTTTCACAGTCGACGAAATGTTACCCTTGGCATGTATCATGCGATTTCAGTAACAGACAAGTTAATAAATAACTTATAAAATGGATATTCATTGTGATTACGCTGAATCTACCAAGTCATTCTTGTCTTATGACAATATTAATTGCTACAATAAGGCAGAGGATAGTGGATACCATACATCGTTTACCCCAGGTTCGATAGAACGCTCAGACATATCGAACGATTTTCTTGACCGATCTGTTGTAGCTACAACTTATATTGATCAGATCCAAGTTGACTATGTAACGCCTGATGCTACGTATATATACAGTCAGTTAAAGCCGCGTAAAGACATCTGTACGGAAACTCCGCCACCGAGAAGAGGTATCAAACGACCTCATTCGAGTGTTGAATCTACGAAACCACTTACAACAGTTCCTACTCCAACAACATGGATTGCTGGAAAAATACAGAGTTTAGAAGTCAATGAAGACAAAGAGAATTCTACTCTTTCTATACCTACAGAACAATCTCATAGCACTGAAAGAAGTACTAGATATATTTATAGGTTGAACATACGAGAACAAACGTTTTCATACCCCATTACACCAGTGAAAAGGAATTGTATATTAAGTCCATGCAGAAAATCTGGCAGGAAACTAGATTTTGTCATACATTCTCTTTCATGTGAAAAGCATGAACTAGTCTCTAAACAAATTCCGAAAACGGTAAATGGCCAACCTATTGTAGCCAGACTTGACCAAAAAATAGATATACTAAGCTTGTTAGATCAGACTTGTGCCATACCACCTCTACAAAAGATTTTTCAATATCTAAGTAATGAAGATATCTGTAATTTTTGTTCTGTGAGTACTGCATGGAATGAAATATGGAATTCATATAACAGTAACGAAAAGAAACAGGAGATAAGGCAACATCTAAGAACAGCAAAAGAAAATCAAGAAAACCTATCAAACAATCGCAAAGCTAAATTGAAAAGTACTAAGTTTGGTGATGGGTGTCTGAAAGAAATTCATAATGAGATAAATGATAATCTTATTAACAACAATCCTATTAGCCCACAATATTCACCCAGGACAAATAGATTTAAGAAGTTCATAAAGGTATGTTTGTTTTATATTGTAACAATAGCTTAAAAGCCAGTCACAGAATAAATCAATAAAGGTACTATTGTCAGTTTAATAATCACAGTCAAGACTTATACCAGACAATTTACCAATTAAACAATAAACACCAGGTTTAATTAATCATAATTGTATACTTAATTTGAAATATTTACTTAGGCTACTTATATATTGTAAAACTAGGGTAATTTAGACTTGTGTTTCATTTTATAATACTTAACCTTAATTTATGTATTTACAGACGGCTTCACTGGACTCACGCTTGCAGTTGTCATGTGTAAGGTGTTCACAACCTGCCAAGGTTACAGAAGAAGCCACTGGAGAAGAATGGGTTGAATGCACCAATGCCACATGCTGTTATCAATTTTGCAGATCTTGCAATTGCAGTAGACATCCAGGTAAGAGTTGTATTCAATATGATCTAAATGCTCCAAGTCCTTCGAAAAGAAAGAAATGTGACTATGCTGTTGGAACAAGAAAAAGCAGAAAAAACTTGCGTAGGCTTCTGTGATTTGTTCTTAATAATACTTAATTTGTATACCAGTGTTTTTAACTTTTTAATTACATTCCATGTGTAAAGATTGTAAGTTGTAGCTATATTAGAAATATTAATTTGACTGTGCACTCAAAATAATAAAAAGTAATATCATTACGATATTTGAGATTAAGGGGTTCAAACCCATGTCTGATTTTGTGCCATTATTTTTATCAATTATATGCATTTATTATAGTTCCACACAAAGTCAGTTATTTGTTTGGCAGTTTTATATTAAGCATTCATTATAAATTAGGAATCTTTACGGGTTTGCTTAGATTTATCAACATTAAAAACATCTCATTGAAACTCTGATAATTTGTACACAAACAGCCCTTGTTTTATATACCTCATGAATAAGTATACATTTTTACTTTTTACTTGGTTTACAACCATTGTTCATTTAATTTTTTCACCACAGTTCATAGATTTCTTTCTGAGTTTACATTTTGATGGAAATAAAGTTCAGCAGCCCATAAATATGGTGATCAATAGTCTATGAATATTTTACTGTTATTATTTATTCATTAGTACACCTTATCTGTGAATGTCAATTATAACACTAGCCTTTAACTGCAACTCTGCAGGGGTAAGGCTTCTTCTCATAAATAATGAGGAAGAATAAGGATTAAAGGGTTACCATGTGACAGCAAACAATCGTTTTTTTATATTGCGTGTGCTGTGTGGCTGTTAATGTGTTTAGTTATATAAAGCAAGGGTTTATTGGTACTATGAAAATAGAATCCACTGACATTCAAATAGTAATTACTCACAAAGTAAGACTGTTTTATACATCACTACTATTTAGGTTATTGTTATAATATTTATCTGTGTTGTCCTTGCACTCTGAGTGATTGGTGCCTACTTATTCAAATTTGATCTTTGGTTAGAGTTTAATGGATATGGGACAAATTTTAGGTGGTTAGTCTTCTTAAATTTACATTCTACCTAAAACACCTGAATGATATGATGAAAATGTATTTATAATGGTACTAGAAACCTGATACACAGTGTGACTTACTTATACGCAATACACACACAAGATGATGATGAATTACAAACATAGAAAAACATCTGCAGTGATTATGCACATAAACGATTCACAGATTATAGAAAAAATTAAACTGATCTGCAGTTAGTTATATGTTTTGTTCATTAGATATATATAATATGATCAAATTACATTTTTGATTTGGAACAGTATCTAATATATCCCTTATTAATAAAGAAGAGAACAATGGATATTCAATATAATTTTACAATTTTAGTTGTTAGCATTTTTTGGTTGTATACAAACCATAGATACTGGCTAAATAGATAGGTATTATATCACCCACCTAAAATTTGGCACAGTGTCTGTTCAATGATGTGAAATAGGACTGCTAGTTTTTAATTATTTTTGAACACTCCTAGTCTTTTTAATAGGTAGATGATAAGATGGATGCAAATTCTTATTGAATTATCTGAATACATATGTAATTAAAGTACTGTAGACATTTAACTAACGACTTAGGGCACAACAAACTGGACACCTCATTCTGTTCCAATGTATCCTTACATTTCAGTGAACAAAGTCTGTATATAATAGTGCACAGGTTCGCTGACGTTGTTGTTAGTAACATTATCCAATAAATAATGAGTGCTTTAAAGTATAGGCCAACCAATAGGATAAGAATTGTACGTAATTGTAGGTAGGTTCCTATAGTTCTTTTAATAGATTGTAATGCTTACTTACCGCCTTATTGGTGCCTTAAGTCTGTTATCATTATAATAAGAGAATCACTAAACTACGTCAAGTAGTACCTAAAATGTAACACAAATCAACAGCTATTTAAGATACCTATGGACTTCTTGCTACAGCTAAAAGTGGCCAGCTTCAAAAGGAAGATTCCAATAATGACCAATTTTGTACACGTGTGAACAGTGGCTGGCACACGCTTAACACACTATATAATTCCCTAGATTCTTAAGACTGGACCATTGGTGGATGAGGCAAGCGATCCATATGGGATATTGGTTCTCCTTATTCTGTTTTCTTGGTACTCAATGTTTCAGCTTGTCGTAGTAATGTCAAAATAAACATTTTATTCCGCGAACAGACATCGTAAGGCTGAAGGCAAAATATGAAGACTTAACTGCTCACGACAGTGCATAGGAATGAGGCCCCTCTGAGCTACCACATAGTAAAACCAAGTTCACCAAGTATAGACCGCAGTTATAAAAAGTATTTAAATAAATATAAATATACCAAACTTATATGTTCAGGATCGTCGCAAAGCGGGGTAGCGCAGAAAATATACTCAGTTTATAGAGTTGGTCAATGTTCCGCTTCCGGAAGCTTCCGGCCTGAATCTTTTTGAATACGGGACAAATTGGATTTAAATTTTCTTAAAAAGGCTCACGTTTTGTCATTCCGCAAAATATATTTCTTACTTAAATAGTTACTGAACATGTGCTTTCAAATTACCTTTAACTTTATTTTGAAACATTTATTGATTCATTTAGGTTTGCCCAGTAACATCACACTTTTATCCCCTTAAATAAAATCCAGTTTCCGTGTCTACTGAGAATTACCTAATATAGGAAATCTCAGTTACGGTTTGCCCGACCTGGGATTCCAACCCACAACCTCATGTTCAGCAGTCGGGCTTAGCGACCAGCAGGCAAACGAGGCCGTCTAGAGTAAAAATACGCAAAGTATTTTAATCCTATTTTCATCAATTGTAATAAGTAGGTATAAATAGCTTGCAAAATAGCTAATCCACTTACCTCCTTGTCGGTTGCGTACGTGACGTACAAAGTGCATAGAAGTGTGTGAGTAATTTAATCAAATAACTTGGTTTTGAACTCTGGATTATGCGGGAGTACGACTCATAATATCGTGTTGCACATGAACTACGCGCAATGTCTGGTCGCGGTTAAAAATATAGGGACAAACTTCTTAATTTTTAAGTTATGGAAGAAGAGTGTTGTTTTCTATTGTCTATGTAAATATGTATTTAGAGCACTGTTAGTGAAAAACAGTTGCGAAGTAAACATTGGTTTTTATAATTATGTATGTCGTATAAAATAACCAATAATTAGGTACTGTTCAACTAAAATATGTGCTTAAATTTTCTTGGCCAATTTATACTGTAACACGGGACCAAGTGTGCACAAAATAATTTTATCAACAATTAGAAATACTCAACATTTAATTTTAACTATTCTGACGATCTTTATTATAATTGATACTGATTTTGTCGATCAATTTATTTTTAAATTTTAAATTCATGACATGTATTATTAGAATTCTTTTTTATTTTGTAAATAGTGTTATTTCAATTTATGTCTTTGATTGATAATAAAAAGCGTTTTGAAAACAACTTTTGCTTTAATTAAACCATTATACCTCATATAATATAAATTATTATTATGAATAACTTATGCCCTTGCAATTTTGCTTGAAGTTAAGTAGGTAACCATAGCTAAAGTCGGTCGGTCCATCAATAAGCTTCCTTAATCCTTTTATAGTTTTGTTTAGAAGTTTGTATTAATAATATTCCTTGTAAAACTGGCACCCATGATAGCATCTTTTTTTTGACGTTTATGTAACTTACCTACTGACGCAGAGTTGAAGGATTTTTTAAAGGACAGGTATCGCTGTACATACATTAAAACAACAATTAGACGCACTAGTTTATTTATACAATTAAAATTAATATTTACAAATATTTTTAAAAATTACTACTAATCTGTAATTAAAGTGGTTATTAGTATTTAAAACCAGAAACAATATTTTTTTTTGCTTAAACAAATAAGTATTCCTGATAAAATAAAACGCTTTACGCACGTCATTATTTATTAGATATTTAGGACATAAATTACTATTTTGGTTAAGTCGAGGCGATCGCTGAAAACAATTAGGTCTTCATGACTAAGCACGGTGGTATGCCGATTTTTACACATGCCTACTTTGTTAAACATTCTTCAGCCGAGTCCCATCACAAACTTTGGTATTTGATATGCCACTTGAGGTAATTGCATTATCATGGACACCCTGAAATGTAAACAATTTGTGAAGAACAGCGATTGAAGCAAATCCTTAAAATAGTAGGTAGGAAACAAACAAACAGGATACGTAGGTAAATACTTTTATAATATATTAAAATAAGCTGCTCTTAAAAAAATATACATTAAAATCATTCTACAAAAATAGATTTAGTCAAAACATTTGAGGTAAATACACATTCCTGTCAGTTTGGTATCGAGCAGATTATGCTCTTAAAGTTACAAGGTAATAAATTTGTTTCACTTTATAATTCTTGTTATTTCCAATTTGCAAATTTCGCATTAAATTTTGAACATCCTTCACCAAAACTAATTGCGACCAATATTTAATACCTAACGCAAACCCCTCCCAAGTTCGTTAGGTCTAGGTACTTACCTAATTAAAAATGTACAATAATATTAATGTAATGTACCATCCTCCTTAAAATTTCTAGGAATACATTGTTATCAATAACATATCTATTACGTTTATACTGACCTTTTTGTTGCCGTGCAGAAAAGTTAAGGATAATTCCACCACCAGTTATACTTGCTGTACAGAAGGAGGGTTTCTGGATGTAACAAATATTTACAGATTATACCATAGAAATAATAATATATTAGCCGCATAATGCTTAGGTCACTAGTCACTACACCACAACTTCATACAAGGTATAGCAGCTATGGAGTGCAATCCTTTCTTTGGTCAATTTATACTACATTAGTGAAGCGATAAAGGTAGCAAGCAAGATAGTAGCTGCTGAGTGAGAGCCGCTATCGTTTGTTTGCAGGTACATAATAACTTTGGTATTATGTGAACAGAATATGCACACTGATATATAAGGGTTATTAAACTTAGCACTGAATATGTATCTTTATAGTAAGAGCCAGGTATTTACAGTACAAGATAGCTACTGAAAAAGAAAATTCAGTAGAATTTTCCGCAGCCACCATTGAGTTATAATGTACCTAGAGAAGACGCCTCAACTCGATTGTTTGTAACACGAGTTAGAGCGCGCGCACTCCAACTCACTTAGTATGTGCCGAGCGCTTGCTGCAACGTGACACGTTTGAGTGAAGTTTTGTTTTTTTAATTATGCCTTCGTGTGCATTGAGATACTGTTCAAACAACTCCAGAAACATAAGTAAAAGTCAAGGAGTGACTTTTCACCAGTAAGTTCATTTATTATCTTTAAAACACGCTTAATTTAATTATAATTTTTCAATTGCAACGCGTCACCGCGGCGGCGGCCATGTTTACGTGAATGTCAAAGAGTAAATAAGTATGCGCAGACTTGACACTATCGACGTAGGTATAAGTTTACATAATTAAGGGCAGTAAAATATTAATTTTAAATCACGATAATAATGTTAATGCAATAACATTAATATTTTTATATTAATGTTATTACATTAAGATTATACGTAATTTAATACGGCAAAGCGGTGGAAGTCTTGCCTCGAAATATGATTTTAATTATAGAACCGTAAACACCCTAAAGCATTTCATTGGAAAAGATGTATTTGCAAATTTGAATAAACATTCACTGAATCAGCCATCAACATTAAATCCCAGAAACCATTTAATTCGAGCCATAATAAATCAGTACACAAAAATTAGATTGCATCACAAAGCAAAAACTGATCAAACTGTGGATTACTATACCAAACGGCAGAAACTAACTAAACTTATATTACTGAGAGAAAATTAAAATATTATTACAGCAGAAATACTTTTTTATTTATTCTTTGAGTAAGTACACACATACAATATCAAGTAGGCAGAATAATAAAATTATGTCGCATCTGCACGCATTGATTGTTATCTATGAGAACATAACACCCCCCGCTTGTCCCGCGCATACCCCGCCGTCATCAAGTGCGCGCCCTATTTTCTGTTTGAGATAGCTTCTCTAGTACGTAGTACATTATAACTCAATGGCAGCCACTAAGTAATTAAGAAAAAATTGCAACATACTGCCTACGACTTTTTATTGACGGTAAATAATTGTATGTAAATCAATTTAGTTATTTAGCGATCAATAATAACAAGGGACATCTGGGATTGGAACAGTACTTACGACGCTATAAATGACGACATTGCAGGTGGTCGTTTCAGGAACGAGAATATATCCCATGGTAGGTAGGTACCTATCTAATCTATTGCATTGTCCTTTGCATCTAATGATTAGTAAGCAGTTAATGTGAGTGTGCGTTTTAAGTCTTTAAATATTTTCCAATGAAACGTTAAAATAATTCTTAAATACTCTTAATATTCCAAAATTCCAAGTCAGATAAAAATAAGAAAGTAAATAAACAATAGAAAGCTTATTTCGTTGGAAACCTTGTGATTTGTATCTACATGCGTCCTATTTACAGAGCGGTGGAAAAGAGTTAGGCTCAAGCGTGGTTAGAAACTTACGAGACAGATAGGCCATTGTAGAGCCAGGCGCGCCAAGTCTGCGGCGCAGGCGTAGCACCGTCGATGCGCGCCTCGATGAGACCGCACAGCGCGCGCCGGTCGTGCGAGCGCCCCGACCGCGCGTCGCACACAAGACGCTTGCGACACTCGCCGTCGCACGTGCCCCGCCGTGGGCTGTTCTTCCAATAGTGTCTATAATTTAAATAAAGTTTATATTTAACAAAAATAGGCATGTATAAGTCTGATATACCTACTATTTTTATAATACAGAAGATGTACCTATGAATATGAAGGTATGATACATTAATGGATATCTCGTATAAGATAGCCACTCTACGTTGTCAATGCAAAGACGCCCATCTGCCCATCAATTAGTTATTCTGAAGATTAGCTAGCTTTTCACTTAACCGCGTTAATGACTCTCGGTCCGTTAGACTGGGAGTACAGTTAGATTCGAGTTGGATAAAGCTATGCTCGACGTGTTTCGCGTATTATATTATTTTGTCCCTATAACACGCTTCATATATGACAAATAGGTGCTTTAAAGACAATTTAGGTACTAATTAAAATCGTTACCTGCCCACTAATGACGATAGGTGGAGTACATACTGGAGGTGTACATTAAATTATTAAGTCTTTCAAATAATATAATCTTACCTTCATGTGCCACATCTACTATTATTGATCTGGTTGTGTAAATAGATTCAAATCTCTACTTAATAAACAAAAAGATTACTTGTAATATAAGTTAAAAACATCCTCTTTGGTAGTCATGTCGTCAATAAACTTGTCCCAATCCTGTGGTCGAAGCGCCGGCATCAAGTATGCAGATCGGGCCGAGTACAACTTGTACCATATCGGGTACCCAAACAGATTAGCCTCTTTTAGGTTCATAATCCATGTCTCATGGTCAACTACTTGCTGGAAAACGTAAAGAGGTCAGATATTTTATATTTATGGCATATAAGGATTTATAAAGCTAATATAATATTATGTGATAGTCATAGTTACCCGAGTCGTGGCCTCATGATCACCGTCTACGTAATATATTCGATATCCTAAATTTAAATCGTAGTACGGCGTAACAGAAGGTCCAACGTAAGCAATACTTGTGGCTCTACCTGAAGACAACAATAACAAATGAAGTTAACGAAAATAGCCATGTAAAATATTTTTAGTAGCTTAATGATCTGACAAGGTTCACCTACCAAGGTCATTCGAATCATAAAAAACTTCAAATTCATCGAAATGCGTGTGTCCAAAAAATTGGGCTGTTATCGTTGATTCATATCGATTAACAATGGCATAGTAATTTCGGCTCCATACTTTCAAACAGTCGGAATGACCCGGCGGTATGTGACCTATGATGTGGACCTTTTCACCACTGAACTCCGCCGATTGTAACTCGTATATCAACCATTGAAGTTCCGTCGCTGGATCAGTGCTGTTCATTAGCAGCCACCTGTAATATAACAGGATAAAATCAATAAATACGTAATAAAGTATCAATGATGACCGTTGTTCAGTTAAGTTTACATAACAACACTATATAGCGTCTGTTATCTGAAACGGTATGCAGAGGTTTTTAACTTTTCACCTTAATCAAAAGTTATCACCACGTCAACGTTATACAAGTGAAATACGCACATATGGTAATTTTAACGGATTATCAGAAAAGGTGTATCTTGTTAAAACCGTAAAGTAAATGGTTTAACATGATTTTTACCAGTTTTTGTTATTGCAGTAGTTCATATTAAGAGATATGATGCGGAAGCCCGGCCGTACGAGGACAGAGTAGAAGGCGCCGCGGCGTACAGTGTGGGAGACGCCCGCCGGCAGCCAGCGGCGCCACTGAGCGTCCAGCTCGTCGTACAGCCACGCGATGTTCAGCTCCGATGATGCTATGTACGGCGGCGGAAAACTGAAAAGAAAAGCATTCGGAAATACAGTAAGATTATGAAATTCACCGACAATATTGACAACTAGTAAGTACAGTCGCCTTCACAAAGATTGTGACCTTTAAATCTAATAAAATTATAAGGAAAACAAATATATCGCAATGGTTTCTCTATCTAAGGATTACAGTTTCTTACATCATCTACGTTAATGCAACAAATCCATCATACATTGGGTCGATTGTTATGCTCCTACATTTAGGATCCTATAATTGTCATCATAAATTGTCCTTGTACTTGATATTTCTACTTAATAGCGCGCGACAAATTTCGTTATCGCTCGATAACTAAATGAATGAGATCTTGAAAGAACTCGTTAGTGCACAGCCAGTTCAGTTTGATATTATTGTAATTTAAACATATATACCTTACTTACATACTGATTTATGATGACATTCATATTATTATGTAGGTTATGCCTAGGACAAGACTACACAAATGGGTAACAAACAGTACTACACTAGAGACCAAGAAATATCGAGAATATCATTTCAGTAGGTAGGTAGATTAAATTAGTCCGGATATGGGTTGGTTACTTACTTGCTATACATATTGCGGTTATTCTAGCGACAGGCATTTCCGTCTACCAAGCTCTGTTGAATCTCATTAGATATATGAGTAATACATCCGTATCTAATGCTCTAATATTGCACAGAATTAACAATACACTAAGAGCTGGTCTTGAAAGGGATTGTCACTCAGTAATTATAATGACCCTGACTTTAATAATTGTGTCTTGCGCTTCGTATTTAATTTCGTACCTATTTACTGGAGAAGATTCATGGTTCCCAAGTGCGGGGAATATCGGAACACCGGGGAACATGTCCGACATTTGTGCCACAGTTTCTTGGAGAACCTTTAAGTTCTCCTCTTTCGTTTGATTCCACACATCGTGCGGCGGTAAATCTCCCGTCCATAAAATGTAATCGATGTCCTGGAACAAGGTAGAGTTAAATTTGTGATGTTACGTTACTAAATAGTAGTATAATTTTGAGTCAATTGATCTCTTCGTCGTATCCGGCCTTTTTCTCAATATGTTGGGATGCACTATTAGTCTCACTGCGCGTATAACGGATGAATGTTGGATGAAAATTTTAGCAAATATAGTCTACAATACTCGTAGTGAGATCCACTGATGTCAACTTACAGTGTGAGTGTCTGCTATGTGTTTTAGCATGTGGTCTATGGTGCGCTTCGGTGTGTCACACTTGCGGTAGTCACCCCAGCGACCAGCACCTCCGCCCGGCGTCAATGCTGGCCCGCTGGACGCTCGACAACAGAGGGGCTCGTTGCATTC
Organism: Abrostola tripartita; assembly: GCA_905340225.1. Lineage (NCBI taxonomy): Eukaryota > Metazoa > Arthropoda > Insecta > Lepidoptera > Noctuidae > Abrostola > Abrostola tripartita. Next base: position 7,840,720 of record HG996487.1, on the reverse strand, counting down.
CGCATTAGCTCCTAACAAATATAAATTATATTATTGTTTCAGATATACCTTCATGGTTATTGTAAATCGTGGATAGAATGATGGTAATATCATACGTAATAATTATGAGTTATTTTTTTTGGTCTCATCAGCAACTGAAGTTTCTGGAAGTTTAAATCGAAATATTATTCAATATTTTATTTGTTTACCTTCAGCATAGTATGGATCGAAATGCGTATCAGAAATCTGTAAAACTTTAAATGTTGGAGCTTTATCGACTGGAGAATCAAGTGATCGTATGGAAGGTTTCGGCACCGGTGGAAAAGCCACCTCCCACTCGTGGTAAGGGTTGTACACGTCGCCACAGGCATCTCCGATCACAAAACTGCATATTTCATCAGGACCTATTGTGATACGTTTCAATACGTACACTACTTCACTCTGAAATGAAATTAATAATAAAATAGGAAACGTTCGAATTTATGTGTTAGTGCGTTTAGTTCTAGATGACACGACCCCTTACCCCAAAAAGCCTTGTTATTCCTTCACACACGCGAGCGGATTGAATTTTTAACGAGACACAGAATTGGTAGATCATCTTATTGATCTCTTCTTTGCTTTTACCTAGCCTAATGTAATGCTGCAAAAGCCCTGCACCAGCTTTGCAAGCTGTGCATGAAACCTTAGACATAACAGAGTGCTCTACTTCATAATAAACTTGTTTTAGATTAAGAAGTTTTAGAGCCTTTTCTACAAAGACTGGTAAATTTGTGCTCTTATCATTATCCCATAGAAGACGAGAGTAATTTCGTTTTAACGCGGCCATGTGTGCGATTAGTTCAGTCTCATTAGCAGACGGTGGCAGAGTATGATTGTAATTAGAAGGAAGGAAGAATGGTTCTTCATTCCGAGGTGTTAATGTCCACGTCCAATCATCTGTCGGCTGCATCCATTTGATTACAGGTTTATGGCTTCTTCCAGTTTGTTGCAGAAATATTGGGCTACCTGTGAATTACAAATGTATTTTACTGATATCCGTTTTTATTCCGCTCATGAGACGTGGAAGTCCGTGGAAGCAAGATTTTACCTGATATCAATAAACATGTAGAGAGAGTAGCGATCCATTGAATAAGCCATCGTATCCTAATAATCATAACTAGGAACTATTGAAGAAGGAAGTATCTGAAACAATAAAAATTATTCCGTTAAAAACTAGAATTCTATGATAAGTATCAACGATATTTATGTGCTCAATCCGTGCGCGAAATAGGCGGACATCAAAGACTCTTTGACATTAACGTGACGTTACGTTAATTGAAGCGGGTAACGGATACACATTGTATGTGGAATTCTATGGTTGTTGTATAGGTACACAATGGTAGCTAAGTTAAATAAACTAACTGTTTTATAAAGAGAAAAACTAGTTTTAAATATATTGTTGCAGTCCAAGAGTGTGCTTCATTTCACAACAATAGAAGTACGTGTAAATCAATTTATTTGATCGAACGTAGGCAAGAGCAGCGAAGAATAGTGTGTCAAACGAGCAGTTTACAAGCCAAAGTGCTACAAATTGCGACAGTTGGATCACCTAACAGACACCCATTGCGTCAGTTGGGTCCTGTGGCGCATAATGTTAGTTATGTAATCGAGAACGTACTATTATCACGTCGACGCAGTTGTCATTAATGCAACTACTCTTATTAAGCTCAGCACGTATTAATATGGTACCTAGGTATAAGCACTGTATGTCGGAAGGGGAATAATGAACTGTTGTTGAATAAGGCTATTATAAGGGATTTACATAAAAATATCCTTTTTATGAAATCGATTTAGCATTGAATTACTTTAATTTATTACCTACGTTAATTATATTTTGAAAAATCAAGCGTGAACCATTGATCGTCAATCAAACCCATTAAATTAAAGTATTAAGCACATCGATGTTTTATCGATACTAGCAAAATTGATCATGTTTTAGAGTAAATATTATTAATAGGTATCTATACTAGAGAGAGGCACCTATACCTGCTGAGTACGTAAGTCGTAGTAGATTAGACTGGTTTTGCACATGTTCCTTGACCAGATTAGGTCACAGTTTGTGCTCATGTGCAAGTTCGGCAGCTTGAATTGACGTAAGGAATGTCAACTGTGTGGAGTTATAGAAGAACCTAATTAGTTTTTTTAATTAATGGGCTATCTTTACACAACGGGTGTACCTACTTATCATAATTCCAATTCCCTGTTTGTGACAACAACAGTGATGACACCGATGTTGTGTCGTGCTGTGACCGAACGCGCGTCCAGATTTCGAGTATTAGTCTAATCCTATCATATAAAACTTTATCTATGTAGTTATATCCAACGCGAACGTTTAATTAACACTAGAATTGCGGTGCTAACTTGCAGCCTTGTTTAGCAGATCAAGTTTTGCAGCTTTCATATTGACATATTAGACTGGTACGGCCACGATAGTTTCTTCAATATTATGTTTTATGGGATTTTGTACACGAAAAAATCAACATTTATGTCTAGTTCTATAACAAATTGTTAATGTGTGTATAACGACACAAATCGCACTGTAAAACATACATAATACTAACCATATGACCATTCAGTCTATAATTTTATGTGTTTCATTTTTGTTAATGGATTTACTTGTACAAAGTGACTTTATGTCTATCACATTTGTATTATAATAACTTACTAAACAAATACCTATAACTTAGGCCTTAAGAGATAGAAATTAAACCTCTGTTCATAGGTTCAAGAGTCATGATATTTTTACAACGGGTAAGTATAGAATATGACAAAGCGTTCCTCGTTTAAATCGTGAAAGTCATAAAAGCGCTCTCTCTTTCTTGGCATACGATGTCCTCTGTATAGCTGACCATAAAGGTCCGTTATTCTTTCCATTTACGTAGTAAATAACTTATAAATATGTTGAATTTCTTGTAGAAAACTTTTTGACTATAAATTCTAACAACGAAGTTATAAAATATGTGAAAAACGTTCAAAGAAAGTAGGCCAACCAACAATGACCTATCTATTCGGAAGTTTAGAATTTAGTAGTCGTATTTATTACATTTTATGACCCTTACACTTTAAAATACGTCACTATCAGCTATATTCCTTTTTATGGGTAGGCCGAAGTAAGTAGGCCTTCTATCTCTAAGCATAGTCCCTATAAAGCTATGTACACAGAGGCTTTTATGAAGCTGCAGATAAAAAGTTATGTCCATAATATTTAATTCCATTTGCAAAAGTTTCACTTTTCAGTCCTCAAGTTTAAATTTACTATTTTTGTAGTGGCCTGAACAATAAATATAGTGCAGAAACGGCTTTTATTGAAGTTGGACAGTCAAAGATCATTTTCCTGCATTAACTATTAGATAAGTCATTAAATAATCATCGTATATTAATCCGACTACAATAATTAATATCAATTATGGAGGCCTAACACACCGATAATAATAATGACACTCGTTCTTTATTATCTATTGCTCAGATGACATAATTGATGTAACTTAGGTAATTTCAGTAGAGGTAATTCAAGATAAAGTGCCCGACTCAATTGCCACAAGAAGAAAAAAAACGTAGGTACGGTGTATATTTATACTATGTATTTTAAATTATATTAGCCTGTATAAAACTTTATGAGAAATTGATATTTCAATACCACTATTAGAATATCTTTTTACGTGAATGTACAAAGTTACTCAATAAAAACAATCAGCTTAGCTCTAGAAAACAATCATTAAAACCATTTGCTAACTCTTGTAATATGATCGTAATATCATTAAAGAATACAATTTCTGCCAAGCGCGAGGTGTGAATGTTACATGAGTCAGCGGATTTTACAGACGGCAGTAGTACGCGGACGTGGAGGTTGCCACTTTCTCCGCGCTTCATTGACTTTGTTGGAAAGTGACGGTCGTATCGCACGATGCGTTTGCTCACCTATCGTACTCGTAACTCCTCCACAACAATGCAATTGCTCAATACATATTGTTGTAGTAATCTGCTCCATCTTAACACATTGTTATGGCTTTGATCGCAAGCGGCAAGTTTCGAGTTTTTGTATACAATGTTGTTCTGACGTGTGGTCAACCTAACAACAGACGATAGTTTTACTAAACCTACATGTCCATCGTCTCCTTTGGAATGTAGGTTCCCATACGCGGTCACTGCTGTCCAAAACTAATAGATTGGTGGCGACTAGGTGGGCCCTTTTGTTTGCTTACCTACTGGTAGAGCCGCTGATCGCTGTACGTCACCGTCTTTGTTTGGATTCAGTGATGTAATAAAAGTTATACTTTTGAAGTTGTTACGAGATAGCTATAAATTTGTAAGCATTATCCCACTACCCTACTTACATTATAAGTGTCGAAGTTTGCCTGTTCTACATAATTAATGACACAGTAGAAATATGGATGTCAAACTCTACATAGATGTATCTAAGATTGCATAATCCGTAACTGAAACTAGATTAGAATATCTTCAAGGATAGAACTAAGGGCACCCGTAGTTCTTAAATTCTTTTGAAATAAATGCTATTTTACTGAAATAGTGCATTTTACCTGGTAATTTGTGTGGGCGGATGATCATGATCACTATCACGTCGACACACGCTACGGACTACAATTTGTAATGAAACATTGTTCTATCAACATGCAATGTTCATATTGCAACATTTTGTTTACTTCTAAGTGAAATGTACAGGGCCCGTAACAAGAGTTGGAAATTGATTAAGATTTGCTGTTACTCCATAATTGAATAATGGAATAGATTAAAGTTACCTCATCTATAGTCTACACTAGGTACTATGGGTGATATTAAGGTCACGTCATCATAGGTACTATGTTATACAAAACATTTTGCTCGACATCGACCTCTAGGCTTCGTCAAATGTTTTGACTAGCTATTGTGTAATTTTGTGATAATCATTAATCACATAATAACATGCCGACAGTTTTACACATATGTAAACATCGTGGTTGCAGTCTAAAGAAGCGCAAAGTTTATTGACTAAACTATAGACGTCATTGAAATGACTAACTAGTCTATATTAACATTATGTTAATACTGTACGTAAGTTGGAGACGTAATAAGAGATCTGGGATTGACAAAAAAAGTTACTTTCACGAATCTACACGTAATTTGCCGTTTCTCAAATACATTATTGTGACGACTTACACTCTATCTACTACATTATGTTTGTTAACTTCGTACAACGTAATATTTTAATAAAGTCTGAATGACTGACTGATAGATCACCTCACAGGCTAAACCGCTGATCGTAGAGACCCGAAACTTGGAGGGTATGTTCTTTTTATGACGTACGCATACGATAAGAAAGGATTTTCCGAAATTCTACCCCTAAGGGGGTGAAAAAGGGGGGCAAAGTTTTTATGGGACAAAGTAATTCCTTGGTCCAATCTACTTAAAACTTTGCATTAACCTTCTTTAACAGAATTGATGGAAGAAGTAGGCAGCATCGCGAGCCTAACTGGCGTAACCAGCTCATGAATAAGGGCTCCGTTCGAGTTCGAAGCTAGTCGGGCATACCAGCATACACACGTGAGTATAATCGGAATATAAAGTTAATAATATGGATAACACTCACGAAAACTATTACAGTACAATTGTTTAGTGCTTTTTATACTACTATATTGATAGTAGCATCTAGCTGTTATTTAATAGAAAACATATTGTATGTCGTATAGTCGTTAAGTGTAGCAGCAGTCTAATAATGTAATAATAATAATTATTTTTATTGTTTATCGTTATTACGTTAATCGTATTGTTAGCTAAACACATTCTTTTTTTTATCGATAGAATCCATCTTTTGGTTTTTACAAATGATAGTTCGGGGTCTAATATTGGCTACATTAAATTTCAAAAATATTTAGCGTTCCGCGGGGAAAAAATAAAAACCGATAAAATTGTTAAATCACATTCAATTAAGTAAATCTGCTTACTGCTGCTACGTACAGGTTTTTTAAACGAGATTCTTCAAATAGGCTATTTAGGCACGTTTTATAATTTTCTGTCGCATTCTAATTTTCTAAACCAGTCTAGATGCAATCTAGATGTCTTGTTTTGGCATCTGAGTAAAACCTGTATTCAATATAACTACTAACTGCAGTGTGTACTATAGTAGGGTCACATGCACCGTCTCGCTCTGCTAACCCGTCACTATCGCACATGACATACGGAACATTTCACTTGCGTAATGTGCTCTATCCGTAGGCTTTCAAACTTATTCAATTGTTTTGTCACAAAATCACCAAAGTGTGGATAAAGAAGACTGTTCAGAAATATTAGGATAATATGTATTTAAATTATTATTAATATTCCTGTCTTATTATCGTAACGTAGATATTATTATTGATCCAATTCAGAAGGTCATAGTTACGTGGTTCCAAGCAAAATCTTTCAACATATCGATGTGAACACATAAATAAACAGCATCACTTTAACACTGTTGTGTTATATGTTCCACTAAGACTTGTTAGAGTTACACACTCTTATAAAATTAAGTAAAAACCAAACATAATAGATATTATTCTAATATTTTTAAGAATTATCAATTTTATTTGTCCCAAATACCTACAACTGTCATTCGTTCCGATAATAGCATGTGGGTTTATTATTATGCAACATTCCATCCCGCATCATAAATTAACATGCATTAATAGGATACACAATACAGGCTTTATGATAATACTCCATCTAACATAAAACATAGCAACCTCTTTCTCTTCTATAGTGCTGTTTAGGACTAGTGCTCAACTTTCTCGATGAGCTTTCACTAAATTAATTGAATCATCTTATTGTAGAATGATATAAAATACCCGAGTCGTTTTTTTTTTTCGCGCACCCATTTGTTAATAACCTAAGGTCAGTTACACTTTAAGAGGCACCTTTTTTCTGCCAATACAGTCATCGTAAGCTTCGTGCTATTTAATTGCGTTAAAGGTAGACGTGGCAACTGGCATCGTAATGCAGCTGCGGTTTATACTTTCCCCCAATGCGAATGTCGCGGTGCATGGTACATGAATCATACCCGTGACAGCATCACGATGCACGACAGCCACAGCATTCATTATTAATTAACTTACGAAATAAAACTGTGTCTGGATTTTAAAATATTTTTCTGTGTAGGATGATCTTCATTGTAATCTTTATAATATGTTATGATACATTTCAATCAACGATTTTAAGATGTAGGTGTAAAAGTTCATGTCACCATCCTACAATCGTATTGCAACAAAACAATATTTCAGGTTCTATGTCCCGCTGCTAGACAAAGGCCTCCCTTATATTTCTCCACAAATCTATTCAATAACATATTTTAATTAATAATATTTTGCAAATAAAAAAGAGACTTCGTATTTGACACCGTATAAAACACACGAAAAATATAAATACTGCAAAGTTAAACTATTATAACGGGCTATGACCGATCATCTTAATTATGTTACCTCTGTGACTCTATGTACGTCCACTATGCGAACCTTGAATTACTCCGTTACGTAATCGTTACGGGCCATTTATACGTCAATACGCTTTTTAAAACAATTCTCCTTTTGATTTTATTGACGTCGGTAATTTTCGAAAATTTAAATTATGAAAGTATTGTTATTATATAAAAACTACGCTAAGTTCTACTCACGGCAGACTTGCTACGGCAAAATCAGAAGGAGAGTTCATTGTAATTCAAATATTGTTTGATCTATTAGCTAAATGTGTAGGACTTAGTTGGCAGATATATGTGTATAAGAAAAGTGGTATGCTAGGTAATACAAATGTAAGAGTCCAATGAAAAAGAGGTGGGTCCAAGATACATATAAATTATGTAACGAAGCAATTGTAATCAGATTGACTGTTAAAATCAATTGAATTTTGATGTTAACCCGAGATCATTACTGATCAGAATAATAACATCTTAAGTACCTACATACCAAAAATACGTACAAGTACCTAACTAATCTATACAAAAACAAAAACATTGATATTGACTGTACCGCGATATCTATCATGGATTCATGTCAATGTCCTTGGTACGTGTAAAACGTACTTCTTATTGTATCGTAAAATGACAAATCGGGCATCATTGTTATAACTCCGCTTTCATTACTTAGGTAGACGTTTTAATCGACTGCCTCGTTGGTCTAGTGGTCGCTAAGCGCGACTGCTGAGCAAGAGGTCCTGGGTGCAAATCCCGGGTCGGGCAAAGTGTTACTGAGTTTTCTATTAAGTAATTCTCAGTAGCAGCACGGAGTCTGGATTTGTGCCCGGTTGATGGCAATAGGCTCGCCACCTATTACGTTGGGACTTACAACATAACTGGCGAAATGTGGGTGTACTATATGTACAGTTGTACACCTCTGCCTACCCCTTCGGGGAATACAGGCGTGATGTTATGTTATGTGATGTTTTACGTTTTAATCGATGATCAGCTTATCATCCTGAAAGTAACATCCCTTTTATACGTTATGGTTCGAAATAAAGTATTGAGTATCCTAAAGGAGGCTGTAGTCATCTGTAATAGATAACTGCAATTTTCTAAACTTTGATACGTAAGGTATAGTGTAGTATTTATTTCATGCTTTAATTTAAACGGTAAACGTAGGTCCTAGTCACGAAAAATATAAAGTTATGTGATACTAGGTCGTATACCCTAGGTATATTTATGTAAATAATATTATCCAACATATTTTGACTGTTGTGTATCTCTTTCTATTTTTTCAGTAAATTGGCATTCAGTCATAGTAATGCCTGAATGATTGTATTCGAAATGTAATTGTATATCTAACAAAGCAGATACAACTGCATTGTGATGTTATCCACAGTTGCGCTTTTTACTTTCTGGAGAGTGCGCGCGTTCACACGCACCGTCCCGGCTGGCATCCAGAATCCCTTTGTAAAAACTTTCGTTTGGTTCATCGAACTTACTTTCACCTATTGTGAGCACATGCTCTCATCGGAATGCACTTCAATTATATTTGTTAGCACGTCCCACGTATTTGATATTAATATTGTATGTTTTGTATTAGATATTAGTGTATCTCAGCTCTCGATGGAAATGTATTTTTCCTTCTTTATTAGCATTTCTTCAGCGTTGCTCTATTATGATAGGCGTACGGCTGTATCTTCCTATATAATCGAAATTACAAGTATTGTTTGGAATTGTTCAATTAAGATCTTAAGACACATAATGCTCAAGTGTAACTAATAGCCCAAATTGCTTTAATAAGCAAAATTCTCTCAATTCTTGGCACGCAACTCTCGCGGTTGTATGTGGTGATGTATGTTTCGTTAACTCTCATTCTTCAATTCATTAACGTGAGACAGTAAAGTATAACGTATTCAATGAGCATATTCAATGTAAATTAAGTAGAATTGAGCGTAAGCTGGAGGAGGTTGCGGCCCGACTGGTCACTGGTCACTGCTCAGATTTTTCTCATTTGCAATTCAGTGTGCGAGTCGCGCTGCCCAAGCTATCAATAGTGAAGTATAAATAGTGTTAGTTGCCGGCCTGGACGCCGAAAACGTGTACACACGTCTAAACAATTAGATTGATAATAAAGTGTCAGTGAAGATTATATCATAAAGGCAATAGATTTTTTTGTTAATTTTTAAATATGGGTGAGTAACGTTAGTCAATTGTATTTCTAAAACTATTATGAATACCTAAGTGAAGAGCGGTGTAAGGTTTATGCACAACACTATACAGAACAAAATAAGTCACAAGTATTAACCTTAAGATACTTACTTTATCAAAATCCTACCGAATTGTACAATGTAAAATTATACTACATATCTTATCCAGATGACTTATTCCAGATGACTAATATGAATTTTAATACTGCACGCCGTTTCTCATAATTATACGTACCTAAGTAATAATAGTGTAACGCATGGAAAGTTAAGTACATACCTTCTGAGTTTCCTATTAGGAAGTTATGTTGGAAAAACGCACAAATTGCAAATCTTGTAACTAAGTTTTATAATCTTTACGTGTATTCACATTTAATAGAATATATGAAACAAAATATAATAAGCATACAAAATTTCTTAAAAACACCTTGAGTTTGATATTGACTTAATGTATATTATTATTAGGCAGCTGCGTTAATAAAGCACTTGTGAAAATCAGACGACAATTGACCCCAGCACTGTACGACGGCTACGATAAAAAGACTGACCTATTGCGTCGATTCGAGTCGTGCGATTACGCGGCTGTGTTTAAATACGACTTAAAATCAAATAGATCGTATAAATAATACGTAAATACATAATATCGAACAACCGATGACCTTAATATTGACGATTTTAGATGGCCCTGTTTAGAACTATATTCATTAACCTACATAAACCCCTTTTATCTTTAACAAAATTAATATCAAAATTATTTTTATACATTCGGATAACTTACTTTTGGAAATCGCGATTTAGCTAAAAGAAAACATGAAGGAATCAAAGAAAAATAGAACGTAGTCACTAAAAGGGTAAGTATTGACTGATCTATTAATTAAGAGTGCAAAAAAAACATTGCAAGTTTAATTGTAACAAATAGCTAAGAACTCTAACCGTTATAAAACACATACAGTTGTCATAGTAGGTACCTAGAATATCTAGGTCAATGGTATACCGTAACATCTTTGGATTGTTTCTTTAGCACAGTAATGCTAGTAGATACATTTAAGGGTATTATTTGGGGTCACAGGTTAGGTTACGCATTAAGATACTCGTTAGATGAGTTTGGAGTCGTCATAGTATAATTATTATAATTTGCATGGATTAGATATATCCCTGTTTGCAATGGGAATGTAATGCGAGTCTAATCAAGCAAGCGCTTGTATTCAGGCAAGTGTAAAATATCATTTTAAATGATGCCAGTCGCGCGATGTTCACGTATTTTGCATTTATTATACATTTCCATAATTTTCATTTATCAACGGATATTTAATTAAAAAGAGAATTAAAAATGAGATTTCGTACTAAAAAGAAACTAATTAGGAACTACATTCCGTAAACAATGCATTCACACATGATCAATGCTTGTAATGACCATTGTACGTTTACTTTACACCTGCTTAAGAATACCTACATTGTTACAATTTATCAGGAAATATGTTACTTCATTATTTTTTATAGTGTACATCAACGAACTTACTGAAAAAATGCTTGCTGGCAATCAAGCAACGATAACTTAAGAAAACATACCAAATAAATGATCATTTTGTAAATAATAAATATTTTTTTTACTGATTAAGCTTCCAGCTTCCCATAACATGAGCGTAATGCTACGAGTAAGCCTACGTCGATGAAAGCCGAATTCGCGCAGAGGCTCAATGTTGTGACATTTTTGCGAGTAGTGCCTCGATTAGGTAATATAAGATATAAAAATGTTTCACTCGAGAGGTCTCGAGTGAAACATTTTTATATCTGCTTATCACAAGATATACTTACTGATTTAAAGAGAGACGAAGGTACTGAAAACTTGTGCCGAACGTATGACGTCAAACCTTTTCAAAGTTCTTTCTTTGTTCTGTATTCTAAGTCTCTGGTGTAGCACGAGTTATATTTTTACTTATTATCCGCAAGGTCTGTGAACCCAATTGAAATGATCTCGCGCTTTTAAATAATAGTAATAATCGTTTATTCCACCTCACAATAATAGATAACTTAGCTTATACACATAAATTGCATTGCTTTACTATTTCTAATTATGTGAGGAGCTGGTGTCTGAAGTAGGTACCTCTAATGCAGATCACAGGTCCTCGACAAGCCTCGCACCTCGCTTTGAAAGTAGAGAATGTATAAATGATACGCATTTGTAAGATCAATATTTTGTAGAACATACTTGGACCAGATCGGAGATGTTCTACAAAAGGGTCAAGTGAGGAGTACCCTTAACCGACGAGCGTGTATGAGGAATGTGATGCGAGTGAATGAGGCGAAAGAAGTATGTCAGGATCGTAGCAAATGGAAATCCGTGGTCTCTGCCTACCCCTCGTGGAAATAGGCGTGACTTTATGTATGTATGTATGTATGTAATATTTTGTAGAGTCGAATTAGGTTTACATGTTATATCCACCTTTGTTGTTAATTGTTGTATTAAGTGTATGTCGGGGTAATAAAATATCTTATTTATTAATGCATGTGTCAATAAAAAGTTATGCTTACTTACTACTTACATATAAATATTGATTAAATGACATTTCAACGATATATATAAAAGGAATTTAATCGATTACATAAATGGCACTTAATTATACAAACATTAAACTTTCGGTGTTTTAAACTATTACATAAGGAAAATACCGCTACATAATTATTATTATTGTACATAGTACGTTACGTATGATTTTTCCTCTATCATCATATTAAATTGAATGTATTGAGTATACTTAATGTAACTAATTTAGGTACATGGGCTCGTGTTACAATTACACTTTAATTACTACACAAAAATATAAGTAGGTTCTTTTAAGGTGACATTTTTTATACTCGTACTGCTCTGCAACTGACAATCCGCGTTTGATCATTATTACACTTAAAATTTTATACACTTTTTTTTTTGCCATCGACACGCTAAGAAGAAGATCCTTAATGACACTTCTGTTAACCTGCCTAATCCGTATACACGTGTATAGTGGTACCGTAGTCGGACCTATACTTATACAATCTACAGTGAATGCGTGACGTATACAATTTATCAGAGTATCACGTGTGCTAGAAAATGATCAAGTTCGTGCACGCAACAAATATTTTTATGGCCTACAAATATTTACTCCTTGGCTGGGTTTTCTATATATCACTTTAGGCGAGAGATAGGGCAGGCCATCTCTTACCGGCTATAACCACCTTACTGATTCACCAAGCTGACACACGTCTTGCCCCAAAACTTGTTGCCTGGCCATGCAATTCTTCCTCTACGAGCAAGCCAAAACGCCATGAAGGCAAGTTTGTTACTGACACTAGCAGTCAGCGATAGAAGGTGGTTACTGATATAGTACGGTACAGTGAAGATCAAAATTCTAAATAATCTATACTAATATTAAAAAGCTGAAGAGTTTGTTTGTTTGCTTGAACCCGCTAATCTCAGGAACTGCAGGTCCAATTTGAAACATTATTTCAGTGTTAGATAGCCCATTTATCGAGGAATCCACGCGCGAAAGTCGCGGGTGGAGGCTAGTAAAAATTAAGATACGGCCCGAATACATAACTTGCTTTTTTGAAGTCGGTTAAAATCAGCTTGGCTTTTTGCAGAGCCCTGCCTAACTTTTATGGTGGTAAGAAACTTCATAAGCACCTTATATAAAAACGTTGACATTTAACACAATGTGATGAGAAAATACTGATTGTTTAGGAATTCTGCTTTTTTTGCAAATCCTAAATTCATGTCTCTTCAGAAATAAACTAGATAAACTGTATTTCATAATGCGTACAAATATAAAAAACTTGTTATACAAATACGAATACTAAAGTAGATAGAGTCACGCGATTAAGTCCCTTGTGTCACAGATAATATAGCGCAAATGTGAATGATAAAGTTAATCGAACAATGAATTCCTTGTTCCGAGGTGGACGCTTGGTCCGATAAATCCTTTGTTTTGCAACAATGATGCTTTGTAATCTTTGTATGTAGGACTAATTCGTACTTAATTATTTCTAACACGCACTAAGGCTAGGAGTGTAGGGTTTAAACGTAATGATTAGGTATATTTTTATACTTTGTACTTGTATTACAGGTACAAAGTACCTAAATCAGTAACTTAGCTCCTTACAATATTTATTTTCCGTGTTACCCTTAGAAAGTAAAATGATATCATTCAATTCGACTGAGTAAACAAGCATTACTACCATTTCTGAACATATTATGTAATCTACAGATCGAAATCTCTCTTACCCATAGGTACTATAAATGTATAATATGTACCTAATCACACTAATATTATATAGGCGAAAGTTTGTGAGTGTGTTTGTATGTTTTTTACCTCTTTACGCACAAACGGCTGGACTGATTTTGCTAAAATTTGGTATGGAGGTAGCTGACAACCTGGATTAACACATAAGCTTTTTATATCAAAAAATGTAGCGGGTAACACCCCGGGGCGCAGTTAGTTATTAATATATAATAAAATAATTAAAATGTCTCGATGGCAAACTAAATAATATAAAAACTAATCATAATAATATTTTCATCATCACATATCTTTATTTCACGAAGCACTGATCCAACATATATGCAGTACAAGTGTTTTTATTATCGCTTGACCCAAGGCAAGCTTGCTTTCCATTTATGACGCAAACGCATCCTTACAGAAACAACTTTCCGATGTTGTTATTCTTGCTAACTTACATCTTAAACAGTGAGCTGATGTAACATCCTTTACTGCAATGATACCATCACATATCTACATACATAAAACTGTGCGAAAGTTCACTGATGTTTATCCGTTAAGGCTGATAAAGTCACTGACGTTGAAATTCTCGGACGAATTTATAAGGTAAAGGTACTTGTGCGCATCGTCAATGTAGCGCCTAATGAAGCCTACTTAGGTAATAGTTTATATGTATACACCATTATATTTACTGCTACACACAACACGAATGCAGAGAAAGAGTAGGAAGGAGAAAAATATCGTGGTTGAGCAACATCAAGGAATGGAACGGCAACAGAACTATACAGGATTGCTATTTAAAGAAAGCATTGCATAGAGCTTACTGCCAATCCATAATAATCGAGTGACAGTCTAGGAGAAAAATAAATCCTTAACCTACGAGCTAAGCCTACCCCTCAGAATACAGAACAAACGCCTACCCATACATGCCCATTTTAGCCATGGGTCGTATTGTATTGCCCAAAGAGCAGGCTCCGTCGTGTTGTTAGTAAATTTACATCTCGCCGATATCACTTTATGTTCAATGCAAGAATCACCCAGCAAACATTCATTCTTACTCTTATTTCCGTATAAAAATATTCAACACCAAGCCATATGCTGACCATTGAGTCGAATCCAAGGACTAATCCGGTAGAGACATTTCAATAAATGCAAAAGCGGGGCTCTACCTATTTATTGTTTAAACTACGATATTAAGATACATTTGTCAACATAGATTATTTGCATAAAACGATTTACTGTTTGCATAAATCCTGAAGGGCTGAGCATTATGAATTGCTTTTTTACTTAAGTTCCCTAAAATTAAAGATTTAATAATAAACGATGATGAATTTCTTATTGTGCTACATAGATTTAAACTTTCAACTAGCCTTAATGTAACCTAATCTGAATAGCAATAAAAATAACACGATTCTTGTAAATGTTACAGCTATTGATATTCTATGGGGGTTCTCACAAAACGTTCCATATAACTTAGCAATTCTGAGCACATCGAAATTCGCCGTTAACCTCCTTTGGCATGCCAGAAAGAAAGTAGTCGCAATCAAACTTTGGTTTCGATGAAACGACTCGCAATTTTTTTTTGTGAAATTGTTTATAAATTACCTATTTGTGCCAATTGCATAACACCATCATTTATCAATTAAGTTAATGAATGCTAGAGCATTTAATAATATTAAGTTTTCGTTTGTAATTTCAAGTTAGTTTCTGATAACATTAACGAATTTATATAAGGTAAACAACACCCATTAACTAATGACTTAATATTTTAGAACCGTTACATATAATCGCAATGTCGCACGTCGTAGTTTATTTGATCTATACACATAAGATAATAAAACAAAAGATGTTGTTGACATGTTCTAAATCAGTTATTTGTTAGGTAGGCATCTAACTAACATAATTTCTTTACGACAACAACAGGAAAGAAGTGAAATTTCTTGTAATTTGTACTTGTCTGGATATTTTTAAATCCTACCTACGCTTGCTTGTGAAAGTCGATCTGTTGCTTGATAGCAGTTTAATAATAGTCCGACTTAACTGATGTTGAGGAAAATAATTCAATTTACAGCATCAAAATTTGCAATCAAATATAAATAAATTGGACCCTACTGAAAAATAATACGCATTCAATTAGGCAATATTTAGAATAGGCACTTATTATCGCTTTTTACGCGTTAAATTATATATAAAATTATAGTTTATTTTATAATAGACATATGTAAATAGTGTAAGTACCCTTATATAAAAAAGAAACAAGATATTAGACTACAAAGTAGGCCCTTTTGTGAAGAACCTGCGCTTGCTCTACAAAAAGTAACAAAATAACACGAGTCACTACTATTTTAGACTAAAGGCCTTTTGTTATGAAGATAATATTTTTTAGATAATTTCATTAACTAAGTTCTTTTTTGTTTTGTATTGTTAAAGCGAATCTGTCCTCATTAATAAAACTTTAGCATTACTGAGTTCCTTGACCAAATTTTTTGCAGGGTGTCACTATTATTTATATATCGTTCCTTACATTTGTTTACTGTAGTTTTCTAAATGTGAGATATTTTTACAACACGTACATTACTGTCAACTACCATAGTAGTTATAAATGTAAGTCTGAGTCGAATCGATGAGAATCAGTCTGGAGTAAATTAGATTAGTAGCGAAAATCGTAACCAATAAGCGAACAAAATAACAGTCCGCGACTTGGTAACTTGATGTCGTTTCGGTGAGAAGTAGGACACCTGACTTTCTGACCTACACACGGTATTCTCGGATATTTGATTACTGAACAAATTGAGATAATATTTGAACAAATCGAGATAATATTTAAACAATCAAAATTAACTAGAACTTGACTCATAATTTCAGTGTGTGAATTGTGAAAGTTTGTTGTAACTTTGACAATGATAATATGGTTTGTATTAAACTTACCTTAACTGAAAAAAGTGGTCAGTCCCTTACATGAAGTCTGTCCAAAGGCGAAGCAAATGCGTGCTGATTAGTTAACGAACAACATTTCACTCGTTTTCGTGTTGAACAAATAAAAACGTCGCATTCACATACTAATTAATTTTCGAGAGAAAATGCGCGACGTACGGTATAACGCGCATACGGATAGCTGTTTGACAGAGCACTGAGGTGTGTTTCGGAGCCGCAGCACGTCCGAGCGAACGAGGCGAGGAGGTGGGCGAATAACCACAACCGCACGCGGCGCGCGCAGTGAGAGTTGTGTCTTCCTCCACTTGCGTGTCGCAGGCACCACGCGGCCGCACCGAGCGTCGAAGGCCGCCGCTGCATCCGCGAGATGCTGCACATTAGCACTTTGCACATGCACCCGCGTCCCGTCACATAGTGGTGCAGTAAGCTCACGGCGGCCTCGGGTGAGCGTTCCACGAAGTGTCTTCAGCTTACATTTCAATATTTCCACCTGCTGCACTTGATTGCAACTGCTCCATCCAATCGTTTGTTTACATTGCTGGCAGAAGTTATTTATTATTTAGTGACAGGCTGACTTAAAGGTACTTGATGGGTAGGTATTGATATTACTATAAGAGGTTATAGCTTATTATGTTTAGATATAGCTAAGCGAAAATTTGATTTAGGTCAGTCCTCTACACTACATAGCGGCAAAAAATGCTCTTTCGGCCGCTTTTACATTTTATTTTAAAAACTTCGTTTTCCTGCTTTTTATATGCCAATTTGAGTCATAAGACGGTTTATTTCTTTTACAACGCTCCGTAGATCATCCAAAAATGTTGGTCATAAAAATATTTATTTTTCTCAATACATTAAGTTTTCGTAACACTTTCTAAGATTGCAAAATGTTCACACAGGAAGCACATCTCACAAACCGATTCCTATCCACTTTCTTTTCGAAAAATAGTGAGTAACTTTTTAAATATATTTAACAGCACTGATAGCCGAATGGTATGACCGTTGGACTGCCAAGTCAAAGGTCGCAAGTTCAAATCCCGGCACGCACCAATGTCTTTTCGAATTCATATGCGTACTAAAAATTAGTTGCTAAAAACGGTGAAGGAAAACATCGTGAGGAAACCTGAGAGATTTTTCAACGGTGTATAAAGCCATGTCAGAGGCCTACAGGCGGTTTAAACTCTGACACCAGGTTGTTCATTAACCATACGATAAGAAGAAGTCTTTAACAATTTCTAAATTTAAGTCTGTATTGATATAACTTCGTTAATCGGCTCTTGCGACTGCTTAATCCGCTTTAACGCTCACAGTCATGGTAATTAGTACAAAAGCACGAGATAATATTTAGTTATTGTGTAGCTACTTTTCTACGCTGTATTTAGAACTACGGTTGTATAAGCTTCGATTAAAGAGAATTACAAATTAAAACGCCGGAAAACGCCCATTTGCTAAAATAAGTCACCGTTTAAGACCAGAAGCAGGTTTAAAACGGTACAATATTGCGCCTAGAATCCAACATTCTGTGTAAGAGTACTTACGTCGCAATTTTTTCATCATGGAGTGAAAAGTACATGTTTCACATCCTTGAATTACCTAATGTTAGGTTCCCTATTGTAAAAATGTTGCTGAGTAAATCATTTTATTATTATTTTATTTACTCTTGGATTTGTCAATTTTGGATCAAGCTTTATTTTCACATATTTGGTGGACATCATCTGTACCTTTACTCTAACTCTGAGACACTATACTTAAAATACAGAAAACAGAGAGACAATAAAAGATAGCGTGCAAGGTTTACAAAATAGTTAAAATATGATTGATGGGCCTTATGATAAGAATAACAGAATGAGAATCCCGTTATCAGATTACTCGTTAGGTGGGCCACGTAGAGGCTTGGCTTCTAGGTAATAATATGTAAGCTTTCAGAGACGTAACAAATTTAAGAACCTATAATCTAAAAATCTCTTACAAAATATTGTACGAGCTATTAAATTTTCCACGCGTTTTTTAAACCTAAAAAGACGTAATGTATTCCTACTGAAATCTACGTTTTATTAAAGATACTCGTATTTTATGTCTGGACTTCAGAATTTCAGAAATATAATGCTAAATAATTTATGTATATCAACGAAAACACGCCATTTACTAAGCCACGATAGTAGTTTATTACTGAAATTCCAAGTTAGAAAGTTAAACCGAAAATATGAAACCATAAAATGGGGTGAGCTTTCAAGTAAGCGCCCGATTACCTAACAGAGCCTACCGTTAAGTTATTGACAGGAGAGAACAGATGTTCGTACAGTTGCAAACGCAGCACGTGTCACTCATGAACGAGCACGGACCTTGGCCGGTACTCCATACGACACCAACCCCATAACTTCATCCCTTTCTACCGGCCTTGCAGTTGTATTATTAATCCCTTTCGCACACTGGTACGATGTACGGGGTGCTGGTGTTGGTGTAAGGTTGTTAGACGTTGTCACCGGCAACGGTAGTCCGATACACAGCACGCGGCTGCACAGCGACCTGACGTGTTCCGTAGCTCGACTTGACGATTTTGTTAATTTATTATAAACTCGTAACTATAAAGTGTTTTTATCATAACTTGAACCACGTGTCATGTAAGTACCCATTTCTTACAGTTCAATAATTTAGACATAATTATCAGCTGGGCATGTGGAATCAGACTTAGCTGGAGTAGAAATGTTAGTTTGACCTAGAAATTGTTCTTGACCTACCGTTTATCTGTTATTTCTGATTATGTATTCATCTCGATTTAAGCATGTAATTAACTTAGTTTTTACTTTATTCGTAAATTAGTACTTAATTCGTATTTAACATATTAGGTATACTTACGAACCTACATTAAAGTTCCAAATAAATTACACTAGAGAAGGTAGGTACCTACAGATGTTCAACGACGTACTAACGTAACTTTTAGTTGTAAAAACTAAAGGTAAAATTTAAAACAGCTATATAAAGCTAACAGCTATATAAACCACAAGACTTATTCTATGTTGCAACAAACCGTGAATTAGTGACGAATATCATAAAAACCTGAAATTTATACAGGTGATTTTTTCTAATTTTTGTGTTTCCGGTAGTTTAATTATCGAAACATTCATTAAAGTGTCTTGGGCTTTATAAGTAATGAAAATAACTAATTGAACTCGGTTTTTAAAACATCGACATCTCTAGTCAGAAATTGAACGCGTTGATTATTGCGCTATCCGATAGCGCAGCTTTTAAGGATCAAATACTGCAAAATAATAATTTACGAAAAAGTTATTTAGGGAAGTGTATTTTTTTAATACGTGTATAGATTTTTATGTTTCCAATAATAATGGAAATTTCCGTCCATAAATACAACATAATAATTATGTGGAGGTAATTAGTAGGTAGGCACCCTCGCCTGATGCATTATTACATATTTATTTTAGCAGTTGGCTATTTACCTAATCTTTCATGTACCTTCTTCCCTAGCCATGCTACCACAGCACATACATAACTTTAATGTTTATTAGATCTTAACAATCGTAACTACATATTATTTGGGACCTTTCTTGTAAACGAGAGTAATAGCAACTTCTGCTCCATTGTAAATTCATAAAAGACGTTTAGTTTGATGACCTGTTAAACGATATCATTCACACGCTTCATTTACAACGATAATGTTACAAACTAATTACGCACCATGCATTCTCCCCTTTCTGTAACTTTTTTTAGGGTCTTCCACGCTATTACCTATAGAACGCTATACGAGAAATGAATAAACTGTTAATAATAATAGAGGGTAGTGTCTAGAAATTCAAAATTCGAATAAAAACATGTCAAAAAAATATGTGTGAAGATGTTAGTCTAGCGACTATTATACCTACACATAAGACTTAATACATTATATAGTCTCTGATAAGACTACGTACTACACACTTGAGTATTAGCTGGCTGTTGCTAGAGATCATATTCAGACATATTTTAGGCTCGACTTCAATTCCAAACGTGAATAATAGAGGCGAAGCTGTATTTGGTTAAGTGAAGGAATAAATCGTTCAACTAGCTGTGTGTGGGCCCATGTATTCTTATTTTAAACATTCGTTTTGACGACACATTCTTATATACCAATAAATTATATTATCTACGAAGTCTTCATTGTCGTAATAAGTTCTTATTAAGAGCTACGATTAAACATAGTAAATATTGATTGTAATTGTTAATTTTTTTTTTAATTGAAATTTATTTCTTTATAGAATAAAATTCAAAATTTCACTATAATTTCGGACAGACTTTTCAAAATTATCATGCATTCGGCCATTACTTTGATTCGATATTGCTGTTTCAGCCCAAAATTTACTTACAATCTGCGGTCAACCAAGTTGTGAAAGCAAAATAATAAAAACATTTTTTCCAAAATAATAAACATTAATAACGTCGATTTTGAATATGGCCTTGAACGCCCGAGCTTGGTCCCAAGCCACGCTTCCAGTCCGTTTGGGTGGTTTAGGAGTTCGTACAGTTTCAAGTTTAGGTTTACCGGCATTTCTCTCCTCAGTCCACAGTACTGAAAAATTAACCAGAAGAATTCTAGCTTCTTGCTTGGTTAATTTTGAGGTATCGTGCTTAACTGAGGCAGTGTCAGCTTGGAAAATGGCTTGCCCAAACACTGATCTCCCGAACCAGCTGTTCTCCCAGAGGCAGTGGGACGAGCCGCTCTGCAGATTGATACGGAAGGAATTGATTAATACGTCAATCAATACTGCTGAGCGCGCTCATCTGCTGGCTGTGGGTGAATGGGAGTCGGGCCTTTGGTTACAGGCACTTCCGTCGCCCAACATTTGAACAATGTTGGACGACAACACATTCCGCGTAGCTACTAGTTTACGCTTAGGGGTGTTGCTCCTCATCGATGTCACTGTGGTGTAGCAGTCGACAGCCTCGGGCGGCATGGTCTGTCCTGCAGTAGGAGTGCTGGTCGCATACCGAGACACGCTACCTTGAATGACATCATGCGTCGTAATCTTGTCACCGGCGTACCAGCTGTATTAGAACCAAATGGCTTGGTACGTGACGATGGAAAGAGACCTGATGGTATGTCGTTGTTGCCCTGCAAATTAGGAAGGCCTTTGGTGTGGGACGCAACGTGCGTCGATACCCTTGCACCTTCTTCTGGTTTCTGGTTCAGCAGTTTGCGCTGGCACTGCTGCTGCTGCTGCGGAGACCCATAAGCGGCGAAAATACAATAATCTGATTGGGAATTGTATTTTTGAGCCGTTTGGCGTCGAAACATTTGGGCCATGGGGTCCGAGCGCCCGAGGCTTATTTAAAGATCTGCAAAACGTTTAGTTGATGCTTCGAGTGATCAGAGGGCTGGTTTATTTTTAGGTCAAAGAATCAGCATTGCCATTCAACGTGGCAATGCTGCCAGTCTTCTGGGCACGTTACCTTTTGACAACGATGAGGAAATACTTTGATGCTTTTTAATTTTATATGTAAGTTGTAAATAGTTATAAGTAGGTAGAATTTAAATGTGTATATGTATATAACTGTTAAACTGTTTTGTTTCAGGTTCTAAACACATTTTATTGACACAGGTAAAGTGTAATGTCACACCAGCACTACATTGGACATAATGACATTATCAGAAACTTTCGATGACCCGTCCACTCTTACTGAAAGTTCAGTTAATTTAAATTCTCTGTACTGTTCCCATCTATGGGCTAATAATAATTTACGAAGTGCAATAATATCGGCGCCGTGTAGAGATAGAAATGTAATAACATACTGTTATACTTGTAAAGGTAAAATAAGAAAATATGAACTTAAGTCAACAAAAAATTTTACGCCACGCAATCATTCCACTCCTAACAAAGACAATACAATAGAAAAAGATGAAACGTATGTAAATGAACAACAAGAACCTCCTATTGATATAAACACGTCTCAAGCAGCAGTTTGTTCGTATAATAAAACCTTTTTAAAAGACTCCGTCACCACAAATGTGGAAAGTAAACAACGCATTCCTTCCATATCCCAACAGATTGATTCCAGCTTTAGACATAAATATACCTCTTATGAAATGGACTCTAATGATGATAGTCGACATAGACTGAGGAAAAGCCTGAGAGGTTTCGGGTGTATTGTTAATTTTGCTTCGACTGATAGCTCTCTGAAAAAGAGAACTCAAATACAAGCCTGCTCAATAAGTGTGATGATCGTAGCAATCGTAATAATAAGTTTTATTTTGGTAAATTTTGCAAGTCCTAATTTTAAAGGTATGACCAACAAAATTAGTACAACTGTAGTGCCAACAAAGAATATTAACAATGAAACAACGTCAGACATCACTAATAGTTATTCAGAAACAGCAAATCATGTAACAGAAGAATATTTTTCAAGTACAGAATTAAGCAGCACTAATAGCTCTTCTATAACAAGCGTTTTATCTAAAATCCGAAAAAACATAAGAACATATCCAAAAGTACCAAACAAGATAGACGAAACTGCAAAACCTAAAGATGTCAATAATAGAGATCTATCTCAAAGATTTTGTACGTGCCAAAATAACGAAATCTGCATGTTAGACGAGAACAGTGGCACGTCGTTATGTAAAACGCCAATAGATGACGATGATCCAACTGGTGCGTATATGATTAAGCTTATTATACCTACCTTATAATTGATTTTAATCATAGTTTACTAAAAAATCCAATAATAATTTTATGTATTATCTATCTGAATAAGATTTCACATAAAAACTTCAATTAACTTATGACTGTGCCGTAGGTTGTGGAGGATTATGCGCTCTTGAGACTGAAGCTTGTCAACTTGTGGATAAAGCGCGAGGAGTGCGCGTGTGCCGCTTGCTGACACTTGTGACGTGTTCGCCCGACGAATGGCGATGCCGCAACGGCCTCTGTGTGCCCGCTGAAGCCCGCTGCAATGGCTCAATTCAATGCTATGACCGATCTGATGAAATGTACTGTGGTAAGGTGTCTTAGGTATATACATATATACGTATTGTCTAGTTCTAGTTACTAAATATTTTAATAAAAATATGAACGTTTACATTACCTTTACAGAATGTGATTTAACGAGGCAGTTCCGTTGCGGCCATTCAATATCTTGCTTTTCACACACAAAATTATGCGACGGAATTATTGATTGCTGGGATGGTTACGATGAAGTCAATTGCACGGCTGGTGGGTTTCTTAAAAGAATGTACCAAAGTATTTGTTTATATAATTGCATTCAAAAAATATGAAAAGACTGCCTAACTGTTTAACCAAGAAATAAATTATACGTATAGCAACATACAAAACTGGGTTATTTGAATGAGCTCATTCAGACCTAACGGGGCTTCCTCTATACATTTCCTCTGCATTGAAAACACTAAAACGCCAATTCAACAATTTAGGACACAAGATAAATCGTGGCTATGGGTATGTTAAACAAGACGCACCTACTTAGTTATAATGATGGCGTAGATCGGAAGGTACCTACATATTTTTCACAATGCCCATTTTAGGTCCGGCTAAAAATTCGTTTAAACAACTACAACTCTACGATAGTCATCTAGATAAGTAAGTTTGAATGAAAAGAAACTAGCCAGATCTAGTGCCGATGTAATTAAATCTGAAAAATCTTTAATCATGTTTTC
This sequence comes from Abrostola tripartita, assembly GCA_905340225.1. Classification (NCBI taxonomy): domain Eukaryota; kingdom Metazoa; phylum Arthropoda; class Insecta; order Lepidoptera; family Noctuidae; genus Abrostola; species Abrostola tripartita. The sequence goes on along the minus strand of HG996487.1, from coordinate 7,816,240 downwards.
TATTATAGAATGTCCTGCCGACCAATTCACATGCACTGATGGTCAGTGTATACGGGCTTCAAGGTTTTGTGACGGGCTAGCAGACTGCGCGGATGGGAGTGATGAACCTGATGGCTGTGGCGGAAACTGTGGTGCGCATGAAATGCGATGTAGGAATCAGCGTTGCGTACCGCGCGCCGTACATTGCGACGGTTATGACAATTGTGGTGACCTCACAGACGAGATGCAATGTTCTAAGTAATAAATCTGACGTATCTGTATTACAGAGATTAATTTCAATATACTTATTTATATTATTATCTATTTTCTTACTTTCGTTTGATATTTCGTATACCTACCAACAGACGTACACACTGAAATTGTAATATTGTTTTCCCGAGGTAGTAAGATTTGCCTTCAGTAGTAAGATGGAGTAAACTAAAGAATTTTTAATTTCTCTTCAATTAATTATAATTATTATTTCATAATTATACAAATTATTATAACTTTCGCGAGTAGGTTCGATTCGAAGTTCGAAGTAATTTTAACTTTTTTCTATCATTAATTGTTAACCCCGGTTTATTATGATGGTTTAAAAGGACAGGTTAGGTTAGAGACCTTCTTCAATAAATGATAGGCATGAGACAGGTAATGCCTGGAGCAGCTGCACATAAGGTCTGTCAACCAACACCCTGTTGGTTAAGCTACTAGAGACTAGAAATTCTGCTAAACTTAGTAGCTGTTCCCAAAACTCATGGTGACTTAAATACCAACATACTCCACTAGCGATAGTCCATAGATACAGGTGTTTTTACATTTTTTAGGTATACTTAGACAGTGCGGCACTTTTTACAATCATTCGATCCGATTCCATTTTTAACCGACTTCAAAAAGGAGGAGGTTCTATGTTCGTCTCTCAGACAAAGGAATATCATAGAGAAAGACAGGTCTGTATATATTTTTTTATGTATGTTCAACGATTTTCCCGTCAATTGTGGACCAATTTTGAAAATGTTTGTATTGTTTGAAAGATTTTACTCTCGAATTAGTCCCCTATAAAGATTCTCATGATCTGATAATGAACTTCGCAGATATGGATCGGAACACCTAATAATATCATAGCAGAACGTCGAGATAAGTGATAATGCTTTGTTTATACGTGTATTCGATGACTGAGCACTAAAAAGGGGGATGGGGAGAGGTGCATTGGACCCCTCCCCCCACCACCACTTTCCAAGATTAATTATATGTTCTCATCTTGTGAGGTATCTTTGATAGGGAAATTTTATGAGGATTTCAAATATTAACCTTACAAAAGTCTAGGGGGGGGGGGGGTTCAATCTTAGGCACCACTAAAAATCAAGAAAAAAAAAATAGAATAAAACCTTAAAAGTGAAAAATAATATAAAAAATACATACATTACTGACTTCACTTTACACAAGCGAAGTTGAAATCGGTGTCAAAGCCAAAAATTCATTGATTAACTAATTCAGACATTCTATAAAAAAAAAAAACAATTCTCTATGGTTGAAGTTAAATAAAGATAAATCTTAAAAGTTGAATACAGTACATATTCAAGAGTATTTTGATTTCACAGACGTTGGGGCCTGAGGTTGGGGCATTGATCTTACAATCTTAGTTGTCGATTATAGAATAATCCACGACAAATCAGTGGTCTGTGTTGAATGGAATGAAAATCAGAAAAGTAATAAAACTTCAATATCCTAGTCTTTGGTTAATTTCGTCCATTCATTGTCGAGCGTGCTGCGTGACTTTATTTCTTGCTCGATTTACAATTTTACTCTATGGTTCAGTCAATTTTCGTTTCGTTAGGTTGTTAGATTGCTAAAGTTTGCTTCTCGACAAGTCGACACGACTAATGTCTGTTTGCTTTCTGTTAAGTTTTCGGATCTCCTAAAATAGACAATTACACTATATTTTACCTAAGGAGGATCCTATAACTTGTAATCATGGCTGACAGTGATGATGAATATGATCGTAAAAGGCGTGATAAGTTTCGGGGTGAACGCGGCACTGCAGAAGGCAGCAGTTACCGAAACAGCGACCGACGCGAGGAAAGAAGTCGTGGTCGCGAAGAGTGGTCGGAAAGGTAATCAATCATGTTAATTCCGAAACACCTTGTTCGGAATACAATTTCATTAAGATATGAAATTTCTTGCAGATCCCAACCTCAATCCTTTGAACCTCCAAAAATTCCTATCCAAGTTCCAAAACCTACTAAGCGCTCAGTAGCTCTTATAATAAGGTATTCAAGTTATGAATTGTAGGTCACTTATAATTTTACATCAAGTAGTTTAAAGCCATGTATGTATTATATAATATTTAGATCCTACTACTCCTGCCTACCCCTCTAGAAAATTGGTGTGACTATGTATCTTCTATGTATTTAGGTCTCAGTTCCTATCTAACTACCAAATTACTTTTTGGTTATCTTCATGTTGATATAAACTACACATTATTGATGTTTCCTAAAATTACATGTATTTTTTCTTTACATAGAACATAACCAACAGCAACAAATTAACATACATCATGTATAAATCGAACTGTACTTTTATTTGAAAACAAATAAAATAATTTTTTCAATACATTATAAATAGTAAAACCCAGATCAGATTGTTATTATTTTTTGTAATTAGAAATTGGTCATATTATAAGTTCGTTGATATATTTGTTCTTTGTCTGTAAGGTCTCGGGGGGGTCGCTCTGGTCCAGACTACAGAGATTATCGAGGTGGAGCCAGTGCTAGTCGTGGATATTCTCCAGTTCGAGGTGAAGGACCACCTAGTAAGCGCATTAGACCAGATTGGCCAATAGATGAAAGAAGGTATGGGGGGATGCCACATGATTCATATGGCTATGGCTGGGCCCATGATCATTTCGGACCACATCCTGCACACCAAGGCTATGGGCAACCTATGCCCCCTGTGCCAGCTAGGTAAGAATGCAGCATAATTATATTATGAAATATTTCAATACAAACACAGTGTAAAAATATATATTTTTAAGATTTTGTATACATACAGACATAATATTTGTAGATGTAGTATATAGATGAACCCTAAATATTATTCGTTTCACATGAAGAAGTAAAATATAAAATATAAAAGAGTGTTTCCTAACTACAATTAATAATTCTTGATTACAAAACTAATTAATTGATTGCTCACAGGGACACAGTTTTACCAATGGGAGCAACAGATGGTCCTCCCACCATGATGTCATTTAAAGCATTCCTGGCTGCTCAAGATGACTCCATCACTGTTGATGATGCTATTCAGAAGTACAATGAATACAAGCTCGAGTTTAGGAGACAACAGCTTAATGAGTTTTTCGTTGCTCACAAAGATGAAGAATGGTACACATTTTTTTATTATTTATATAATTATCTATCCAGAAAAAATTAAGTCTTCAAAATTAATGGGAAACAATATTTGTTGGCTCTTATTGCATGAATAAATTCAAACTGGGGATTGGCCTACCAACTGTAACTTAAAGCACCAATTATTTGCTCTTTGTATGTTTGCTGGTTATCGAGAAATTCTAAGCATACAACTTATAAAATATTTCAAAGCTTGTAGTTATAGATACTATAAAACTCAGTTATGCTTAGAATTTTTCAAAGATGCTATGCAAATGTTAACAGTTACCTTTTTTCCTACAGTCTACAGTGTATTCGCGTGGATTGCTGGACATCGTTAAGAAAACTTAATTTCAACTTTATGCAAATGATTAAATGCTGTGTGTAGCTAGTATATTTCGCGTTGACCCGTAGCGCGCAATGCTACAGGTTTCGTTTCTGTTAGGGGTAGGGCTAAAATATTCCACATAATGTGGAACAGGTGAGATTATGAAGATTTTTTAAATATATGTATACTAAGCAATTTTAGTTTTCTGTGACATGAAGTTCAACCAATCTGGATGTGTTATGATAGGTCGTTTATTTCTTTATGTATTTAGTTTTATTATGGCCGATTTTTAAACATTATCTTCTACATGTACCTATTAGGGTTTTATGCATCTATGCTTTAATTCAACAATTTATAAGAGCAGATGTTTTTTTTTTTTTCAATTTAATGTACCCCCTATTATTTTATTATGTTTCTTGATTACCTACCTTCCTTCTTTATTCCCTATGTAGGCTGTGCAATAATATACTTTATTTTAATTTGCTGTGAGTTATTTCTTGTATAAAAATCGGTCTAAGTACTCCATTTTATTTAGTGTTTTATGGACTTTTGCTTTCTATTAAATACTATTTGGAACTAATATAACTTTTCTTTTTCTTAGGTTCAAGATCAAATATCATCCAGAAGAATCTGTAAAAAGGAAAGAGGAACAGCTTGCTGCGCTAAAGGTATAAACAAATACGTTTTTACTTGTGTACCCAACATACCTACTTATAGAAATTATATTACCTAACACATGTCATACAAAAATGTTTTAGAATCGTCTTAATGTATTCCTTGAGTTATTGGAGAAAGGAGAACTAGACAAGGTGTCTGTAGATATTGACAAGTCTGAGAAATTGATCAGACTGCTAGATACTGTTGTCATTAAACTTGAGGGTGGCACAGAAGAAGATTTGAAGGAATTAGATGAACCTCCACCACAAGAGGTAGTCAATTCTAGTGAAAAAACAGGTAAGTTCTTACTTATCAGATAAAACTGGGAAAATTGTTAATAAATGATGGCATAAGTTAATAATGAAATTATCCTTTTTAGATAAAATTGAATCTGACAAGCCAGTTGTTATTGACGTTGATGATGTAAATATAAAAGAAGAAAAGGAGAATGACGATAAGAAGGTTTGTGCTATGATGTGTTTAATAAGAATCTAATAATTAATTTAATCTACTTGTGAAAAAGTGCATTTCGATTTATCAATATATAAAAATGCATAGATAACTTAAAAAAAATGAAACCATAAAGTCTGTCATTCGCGAGATATAATAAAGTATGTTAGTTTATGTAACTTATTTGTTGTGATACAGGAGAAAACTTCAGAGTCTCCGAAACCGACAGCGCCTTTAACTATGGAAATTGATCCACACTTACGACAACTCCAGGAGCAAGCTAAACTGTTCTCTCGCTTCAACTCGACAGGAACTGAACCTGAGCAAGGAGAGACAGAGGAGAAACAACCCCGTTAGTTATTTAGAATAACCTTATTCTTTAAATAAAACAGTGCTAACGTTCTTGGCCGTTTGTGTTCCGTCTGATTCGAATCAGAGAAATTATAGTCTGAAGTACCCATAGTAGTAAATGCTATGTCAAATCAAAACGTGTGCTTCTTAAGACATAGAAAACGTTGAGTTATTTATCGGCATCCAATAAACACGCAATCTTATGTTCTTTTATGCAAGTTATATAAAAAAATATTTTTGCTATTAATAATAAAGGCTATTTTACTTGTACAGCACCGCCAGGTTCTTCGTCGAGTTCGTCATCTTCTAGTTCCTCGTCATCTAGTTCAGAAGACGAAGGTGAAGTGGGTACTCGGCGCAAATCTAAGTCTAAATCTAAAACGCCTCCCCCTGACAAGTCGCCTAAGCCGAAAGAAAAGTCTAAATCTCCAAGTGTGGAAAAAGTTGTTGAGAATTCGGTAAACGACAAGGAGAAGGAAAAAAGCGGCGATGAAAAGGCCGAGTCTGTCAGCGACGTGGTCGTTGAGAAGAAAGAGTGTCGCGCGTTGCACAAAACTACTTCCATATTCTTAAGAAATTTAGCTCCTACGATCACCAAAGCTGAAGTTGAAGCTGTAAGTTGACTGCTTCCTAAGAAGTTTCATATGCGTACATGTTTTTTTATACTGACAAATTTTCATTAAAACTACCTACATAAATTAAACATGATATCATAAGTTACTGTAATAAGATATTTATAGTATGATCTGCTATTAGCTTAATTGTTTGGACCTTGTAGATGTGTAAACGTTACGGCGGGTTTCTTCGTGTGGCGCTGGCTGATCCACTGCCGGAGCGTCGCTGGTTCCGCCGCGGTTGGGTCACTTTCCGACGCGACGTCAACATTAAGGACATCTGTTGGAATCTTAATAACATAAGGGTGAGTTAAGTTCTCGTGGAGTGCCGGGCTAGTATAGCACCTTCCCATTTCATCCCGTGGATGTCGTAGGAGGCGACTATATCCAGAGGATTGGTAGCAGCGTCTTCTGTAACTTTACCACCATTACTGCGATCCCCAATACGCGTGACAAGCGTGGGGACTATGGCACCCGCGCCCCCCCCCCCTCTTTTTTAAAGGGGAGGCAAAGCTATCGCACTGTCTATGAAGTTATTACATTGAAATGAAATTATGTTTCCGAATCATATCTTTAATTGTTATTTATTGCGGGACGGTTCCTCAGCATGCTTAATGTCGCTCATACAATGTGTCCCGGCCAGCTCCGCGAGTGCGAGCTGGGCGCCATCGTGAACCGCGACCTGCAGCGCCGCATCCGGCCCGTGTCGGGCATGACCCTGGAGCGGCCCGTGCTGCGCGCGGACGCCCGGCTGGCGGCGCGCCTGGCGCACCTGCTGGACACGCGCACGCGCCTGTGGCAGGGGCCGGCGCCGCCCGCGCAGCCCGCGCAGCCCGCGCAGGGGGACCAAGCTAGCCGGAATGAGGTTGTCCATACTTATTAATATTCGATTAAAAAACCTGTACGTAGCAGCAGTAAGCAGATTTACTTAATTTAATTTGATTTTGTTAAAAACTTTATGAGTTTTTATTATTTTCCCGCGGAAACCTAAATATTTTCAAAATTAAAAGTAGCCTTAGATACTCCTTATAACATCAGCTATCCCGCGTTTTCCTCGTATTCCCGCGGAACCTTAACATTTTGGAAATTCAAAGTAGCTTATTCTAGAACCCGGACCATCAGCTATCTCCCAGAGAAAGTCCCGTCAAAATCAGTCCAGCCGTTTCGGAGATTACCCTGAACAAACAGACACAAACAAAATGTGTTTTTGTTATTTGTATTAATCAATATATTATATTTTGATGTTACAAACAGACACTCCAATTTTATTTATGTGTTTTAATTATAGCAGAGCTTCAGCCTAAATTCTAAGAACCCGGTACTTCACAAGATTACTGAGCATTTAATAGAAGAAGCTTCGACCGAAGAAGAAGAGTTGTTAGGTCTGGAGGCGTCGTCGGAGTCGGTTCAGGCTGCTGAACAACCGGAACCGGAGCTGGTCCGCGTGTTGGACCGCCTAGTGCTGTACCTACGCATCGTACACTCCGTCGATTACTATAATCATTGTGAATATCCTTACGAAGATGAAATGCCAAACCGCTGTGGTATTATGCATGCTAGATCTGGACCACCAGCTAACAAGGTAATATAAATTGTCAAACAATTTTAAACACCTAGTTACACTTTATTTATTTATGAGTTCAATTGGTTTGTTAGTCTTTGTTCATAAATAATTAATTTACAGTTATCAAATATATATAGTGTATCAAAATAGTATTGTTTATGTATGTGTATTTTTTCAGCCAACTCAGCAAGAGGTACAAGATTATGTTAAAACATTTGAAGGGAAGATGTCTGCATTTCTACAGGATGTTAAGCCTCTTTCTGACGAGGAGTTGCATAAACTCGGAATAAAGGTACAATGGCTACCCGCGTAATATCTATATTTATGTAAACTTATAATAAAATCGCTTTATGTAGATTTACAGGCTGGTATTCCAAAAGTCTGTCCATTAGGTGTACATATTGAAGTTATGCACACAACACTTGATTTTCCATCTGCTGATGATTTTACAGCTAAATCAAACAGCTATTTCTCGATGTTTGAAATATTCGCAAAAAATGTTGTTGTATAAAAATGTTATTATATTATGTTTTTCTCAATTTGAAAATTAAATAAAGCTAAGACCTAATTGCGTTTGTGTAAAAAGATAAAAAACAATATTTAAAGCCTCTTTAAAATAATTATTTCTGAAACTAAAATTACTTATTTTACAAAAAAATTACATGTTCTGTCAACAAGAAAATTCTTAGTGTTTTTCTTTATTATGTGCCAGCTTGTAAGAAGGTTTTATATGCAAATCCAAACATAAAGAAAAGCACTATTTTCTTTACAAACTTTACACAGTAATAATGAATTTGGTTATGGCAGGATACCGATGCTGAAGTCGAGAAGTTCATCCTGGCGAATACTCAAGAGCTTGCCAAAGATAAATGGTTGTGTCCTCTAAGCGGCAAGAAGTTTAAGGGCCCCGATTTCATCAGAAAGCACATTTTCAACAAGCATGGCGAAAAGGTTCATATACTACTTTTTAAGCACGCTCAATTGTTATTAAGGTTGCAGTCATAACTCCTACCAATGAGTAGAGTTAACGAACTTATTTATTTCCGTGTATTATTTTGCTTAATATTTGATACTTTTATACGATTACTAGCTTATGCCCGGGACTTCGTCCCCGTGAATTTCGATTAATATTACCTGTATGTAGCAGCAGTAAACAGATTTACCTATTTGAATCTGATTTTGTTAACAATTTTATGCATTTTTATTCTTCTCCCGCGGTACCGGTTGACTTAGATGCTACTCGTATTCTCATTTTAATTATATTGTGTAGCTCATTATTCTCTCATACTTTCAATGATTGTTAAATATACTTACAACATATTTTGAAAAGAGTAACTCCTTCATAGAAACTACTATTTGTAACCGAGCAACTAGTTTTGACGTTTTGAATGTGCTCTTTTGTAGCCTATAGGAAATAAAAACAGTATGACAATTACTATGAATCCTAAATACATTCAAAATTAAAATAAAATTAGCCTAAGTTACTTCTTATAACATCAGCTATTTGCCAGTAAGGAGTCCCGTGAAAATCCGTCCAGCCATCGCGAAGAAGCTGTATACCACGACTTTCCCGCGTTTCTCTAATTTTCCCGTGGATGCCAAAGTATTTTTGAAATTCAAAGTATTTTGTATTCGACCCTATAACATCAGCTGTCTTTCAGCGAAAGGTTCGTCTAGCCGTCGCGCAATAGCTGTAGCCCGCGATCTTTAATTTTTCCGAGGAACCCTAAACTTTTTCGAAATTGCCTATATTAGACCCCGGACCATCAGCTATCTGACAGTGAAAGTCCCGTCTAAATCGGTCCAGCTGTTTCGGAGATTAGCCGAAACAAACAGACAGACAGACGGACAGAAAGACAAAAAACTAATTCAATTGCAATATCGTGTATACTCGTATGTATTGAGTAAAAACTGTTACTTTGATGTTTCAAACAGACACTGATTTGATAATTAATTGAATGCGTGGTTTAGCTCAGTACTCTAAACTAGACCTTACTAGAAGAGAGAGAATAGTTCAGTAAGTATATAACCGTCCGCGCTGTGCAGGTGGACGAGGTGCGGCGCGAGGTGGCGTACTTCAACGCATACGTGCGCGACGTGCGGCGACCGCAGCAGCCCGAGCCCGCCTCGCGCCAGCAGCCGCAGGCGCAGCACGCCGGGCCGCCGCCCGCACCGTCAGTACTAGCTTATATTACTACTGCAGGCGCTCTACCGCCCGCCCAGCCCGCCTCGCGCCAGCAGCCGCAGGCGCAGCACGCCGGGCCGCCGCCCGCACCGTCAGTACTAGCTTATATTACTACTGCAGGCGCTCTACCGCCCGCCCAGCCCGCCTCGCGCCAGCAGCCGCAGGCGCAGCACGCCGGGCCGCCGCCCGCACCGTCAGTACTAGCTTATATTACTACTGCAGGCGCTCTACCGCCCGCCGAGCCCGCCTCGCGCCAGCAGCCGCAGGCGCAGCACGCCGGGCCGCCGCCCGCACCGTCAGTACTAGCTTATATTACTACTGCAGGCGCTCTACCGCCCGCCGAGCCCGCCTCGCGCCAGCAGCCGCAGGCGCAGCACGCCGGGCCGCCGCCCGCACCGTCAGTACTAGCTTATATTACTACTGCAGGCGCTCTACCGCCCGCCGAGCCCGCCTCGCGCCAGCAGCCGCAGGCGCAGCACGCCGGGCCGCCGCCCGCACCGTCAGTACTAGCTTATATTACTACTGCAGGCGCTCTACCGCCCGCCGAGCCCGCCTCGCGCCAGCAGCCGCAGGCGCAGCACGCCGGGCCGCCGCCCGCACCGTCAGTACTAGCTTATATTACTACTGCAGGCGCTCTACCGCCCGCCGAGCCCGCCTCGCGCCAGCAGCCGCAGGCGCAGCACGCCGGGCCGCCGCACGCACCGTTAGTACTAGCTTATATTACTACTGCAGGCGCTCTACCGCCCGCCGAGCCCGCCTCGCGCCAGCAGCCGCAGGCGCAGCACGCCGGGCCGCCGCCCGCACCGTCAGTACTAGCTTATATTACTACTGCAGGCGCTCTACCGCCCGCCGAGCCCGCCTCGCGCCAGCAGCCGCAGGCGCAGCACGCCGGGCCGCCGCCCGCACCGTCAGTACTAGCTTATATTACTACTGCAGGCGCTCTACCGCCCGCCGAGCCCGCCTCGCGCCAGCAGCCGCAGGCGCAGCACGCCGGGCCGCCGCCCGCACCGTCAGTACTAGCTTATATTACTACTGCAGGCGCTCTACCGCCCGCCGAGCCCGCCTCGCGCCAGCAGCCGCAGGCGCAGCACGCCGGGCCGCCGCCCGCACCGTCAGTACTAGCTTATATTACTACTGCAGGCGCTCTACCGCCCGCCGAGCCCGCCTCGCGCCAGCAGCCGCAGGCGCAGCACGCCGGGCCGCCGCCCGCACCGTCAGTACTAGCTTATATTACTACTGCAGGCGCTCTACCGCCCGCCCAGCCCGCCTCGCGCCAGCAGCCGCAGGCGCAGCACGCCGGGCCGCCGCCCGCACCGTCAGTACTAGCTTATATTACTACTGCAGGCGCTCTACCGCCCGCCCAGCCCGCCTCGCGCCAGCAGCCGCAGGCGCAGCACGCCGGGCCGCCGCCCGCACCGTCAGTACTAGCTTATATTACTACTGCAGGCGCTCTACCGCCCGCCCAGCCCGCCTCGCGCCAGCAGCCGCAGGCGCAGCACGCCGGGCCGCCGCCCGCACCGTCAGTACTAGCTTATATTACTACTGCAGGCGCTCTACCGCAGATTCGTCAAGCTGCTGCGTCAAGCAGTGCTTGCTACACTTAATCCTTGGATAGATGACGAGACTCCTCGGATCATCGGAGACATGTTAAGAATCAACGTCCTGCGCCTGATGTCTCCGGTCATGTCGCTTTGCTGTTCTATTGGTATATAAGTGCAAGAAAATGGAGAGTGTACCTGTGTTTCTCCACATTTTTGTGCACTATAATATCTCCAGCGTAGATGGGAAGCCATCTCAGGTTAAATTGGACGCTGTGACCGAAATTAAATCAGAGGGATTATGAGGTTATAAACCCAGACTTTCCAGGGATAAATCTATTTTATCTACCATAGACAATTAAATTATTTGGTACCAAAAACCTGGCGAAACTTGTTAACCATCTATGTTTTTTCCCTTAACGTAAAGGCGTTGCATTGTTATAGTACCTATTCCGATATTATTTAGGTATCATTGTCGTTACTGTCTAATATTGAGTATTTAACCAGTACTCATAGTTCAGACTACTGTCATCAATAATATAAAATACAAAATATTGTCTTGTGTGCAAAAATAAAGACATTTAGTAGCTTGGTACCAAGAAGAACTCTCGAACTTGCAGTAGACAAGCGCATTAATATGTCTTTACCCCTACTCTCTCATGACACACGGCACCATTCACATACTGACTGGCGGGCTGGCAGCAAGTGACAAGGAGATGTGGAAAGAGAGTGGAGAGGCCTGCCCAGCAGTGGGACACTATGCTATTAATAATACCCAGGACAACCCTGGAATAACCAGGAATGTTTAGTAGAGTCCAATTAGCTGTATTAGAGTTGTCGGTCCGTTAGCAGGTACGGCGGCGGCGCGGGTGGGCCGGGCGGCGGCGCGGGCGCGCGCGCGTGGGGCTGGGGCGGCTGGGCCCCGCCCGCTGCGTACGCGCCGCGACACCCGCGCTTTACGCGCCCCAGGTAACTCACTCCACACGAACACACGACCGTTCAATACTATGTGTACTAATAACAATCTTTATGTGTCATTTCTATTAAACAGTGCTATTAATATTAACTTAAATTACCATTATCTAGAAATAAACATTATCAACATCTAAAGACCAAGAATTTTCGGACATTATTACTAACACACTAAATCGGTTACTTACAAATCTTATAAGTGACTAACTTGGGAACCTTAATTAAAACACAATACCAGAAAATGTATCATCATATTAAGGATTGTTCGTTTTGTAACACATTGAATTGACAAACACATTGGGCTTTAAACATGATCTAGACAGATATTGATGAGTTATGGTTCCCTTAAACACGTTCCTTGAAGTGCTTAAAGCCCATTATGTTCCTGTTTCATTTGTATCTATTTGCATGAATACATCAAAAGCATGGGTGTTGGATGTTGGTTTCACTGCTTAGGCATGATTTTAGAATGTGTATGTTGCGCCAACGTATATAACTCAAATATTGATATGACTTCCGAAATACTAACCGCAGAGGCCCGAAAATATATGTAGTTATACGAAACCAGGGGTTTGACGAAGTATATTAGCTATAAACCAATTTATTAAAAGTAAATTGACATCGTGAGCAGCACAATTAGCGTCTAAATAGTGTCTGATATTTGTCACGCGCGTTGTATGCCTCGCCACATTAGCTATGTACGTAAGTTATCATTTTTAATTTAAATATTGAGACTTCAAGATGAGCAATCACTAGATTTACGTTGCTGCCATAAATCCATAGCTAGTATTAGTTGTTGTTTAGTTTATTTTTAAAGAGGGACTCAAAACAGCTGTTTGATATATTATGTACTACTTTTAATTATTATTTGATTATCAATATACGTCTTCTAAATTATTTATTATTTACTCAATACCCAGCTGCGCCAGTCTGTAATAGCGAAAAATTTAGATTTAAATTCATGCTGCATAGATGCAGTGTAACGAGTCACAGTATAGAATTATAATAGGATATTAGATCATTTGCAGACACGATTACCCACTGCATGTTTGTTTCTACTACTGCAACTTAAATAGATTAGCATTTACACATCATTAAGCAACTCATATTAGTACGGATTTATTACATTACTACACAAACTTCTGCTTAATCATAACATCCATTATATTAATTAGAAATCGGAAAAGAAGTTAAAACATGCAATATTTTTGTTTAGGGGGGAATAAAAACTTATATATATTTTGATATACATTTATAGGTTTTTTACTACCAAGCTATTTTTGACTATCTTATCAAATTATTAAACTTATTTATAATAAAGGTTTATTTATTGCTGTTTATTTAGTGTTAAGAAAACATTGCTTTAAAAGCTATCGATTATACAATAAATAAATATTATAAAATATTTATTTAATAACAAATTTATATACACCTCAAATTGAAACATTAGAGTGAACTCTTCGCCGTTTTTTGCATGCACGTGCATGGCCTCGGCGTTTTTATTTGTATTGTTCTGCATGTATACATCCTAATAAATGTTGCCTCAACATTAATGCAGCTGTAAGCCAAAATAGGCTTATTTGTCTCTATTATGTTATTGTGCATTCTTCAAAGCGCTCAATTATTCAGTATTTATTTGCGATATTACATAACATTATTCTAAATTGTAAGAAATACTTTCCAGGGAAAATGTGGACCGGTCCCGGCCTATTATTGCATACAACGATCTTGACTTCCCGGACAGTGGTGACATATTCTAAACGTGTGTGTACATGACATAATATATATTTTCTATTATTGTAATAAGCATTCCGTTGTACCTATCTGAATAATAATATTAGTAAATAAGCAGATACATACATGTGTAGTATTCAAACCAGATAAGGTGCTAAATACAATTAGTATACTTAATTATTTTGTCGATATGTATTTTAATTAAAACCAAACGGACATACTTAGCTAGTAAGTAGTATAAATCATATTATTTATAGGACGACTTTTCCACTTGCAACTGCAACTTGCTTTTCTTGCATTCAACTATCGTCAAGATAATTATTTGTACATTTTGTTTCTAAATTTTTTAAATATTTGAACTGCTTTCAGTCGTCTGCTTGTTATAAATACATATTCTCCATTTTCAAACACAATTGTATGCACCATATTTTTAGCCAATACACATGTATCCTATAAAACCGCAGGGAATAACAATTATGAATTGGTATACTATATTGTCTTGTACTATAATATTTATTGTATGATTGATAATAAATTGTCTTAAATTTCGACATGCCATGATTTTATTATCTACTCCTTTGCAAACCAACATTCTCCCTGGAAGCTAAGATATTATTAAACATTTTGGTAATTACATATATTTGATGCAGTGTGATATAAGTAGCGGAAATAGTAGTGTTTGTGAGTGATAATTTATAATCCATTTGTGATGTGTGTTGGGTGAGTTGCCGCTAACGTAGTTAATGTGGTTGATTGTTAAAGGGGCGGCGCCGCCGAATTTCGTCCGGTGATACACTACCGCGACTTGGACGCCCCACGCGAACCCGACGAGTTCGTTTAACATCGACCCTTGCAACATCGTCTTGCCAAAGGATACAGTCACACTAAAGCACTTAAATTTTATCACCACGATCGTACAGAAACCCTAACTAATGATAGCTGTAAATAGTTTGTTTTTATCAGTAAAGCTAGATAAACATCATGCTATTTTTCTCTTAGATTTAAGCTAATTCTAAAGAAATTTATTTCACATATTTAAGTGTATTTTACGAATACATAAATTATTTTTTATTCCTGATATTTTATTTAGATAGAAGTGTAGAAATCGGATCCATATTAACCAATTTATTAATTTGGTCTCTAACTGGGCGCATTTGTTAGTAATTTTACAGCATTGTATAGGAAATTTTGATATTGATGCAATAGCTGAATATAAGATAACATTTCACAGGAATGTGTGAAAAATAAGATTCATCGTTCTGTTTATCAATTCATTTACATGCTTCGTACAATAATAGGTAGGTATACAGTGTCATGAATAACTTAACAAAAAAATACCGAACGAATTGACTTGATCATAATGTCTTAAACCTGGTCACGTGCTTGAAAATAGCTATTGGAGTGTAAACTTTTTTGTAATAGATACCTGAAATTGGCATTATTATGTTTGTCATTACGTAGTATATGAAAAGTGATGTCATAGTCGTGGCGGATATGCAATGAATATCATTCTTTGGCTCTTTCTAATAGCATTGAAAATCATTACTGTGTTGTTAAATTGTAATGACCTTCTTGCACGTTTCTCCGAAATTAGTCACTAACAGGAAAATATTAACGGATCAACATGATAATTATGTTATGAATGACCATTTTAAATGTTACTAAGTTAAATCATCACATAATAACGTCGTAGGTATCCTCTACTAGGCAGGTTGTATAAACCTTGACCTCTAAAATTACCTTCGGTCGTACATTAGGCTGGCGCGTCGTTGTCATAGTTCTACGAGTGTTCACATAACTGCATTGTTGTAACAAATTATTATAATAAATCCAGTACATCTGATAAATAAATAAAATTAAACCATAGAAGTACAGTCTATTATGTGATTGGTATTTCATATTCCCTGTAAGTCAATGTCGAGAGCACGACTTGCTTGTATGTATGTATGATTGCTACAAATATAGTACCTAAGTATGTGTGGAGAATTTGTGGTGAGTATATTAAATATGTATAATGCGACGCGTCACCCGGATGTGTGCTGTACGCACGCCTGCGGTCACACGATAGAAGCGGCGTGTGAAGGGTGCGCTACACAGGGTGGCAAACAACCGTGCGCAACATATAGGTAGGTATTAGATGCCAACAGAGCCATGCGCGTCGGCAGAATTAATTTCAGGGGGGTCCACCTGCTACTTGGACCTATAGCTATTAAAATATAATTTATGGCAGTCTATCAGCTCAAATATTTCTATAAATATTCCGGAAATCTTTTGAACAGTATGTCACTATATTTGAATGCAAATGGCAAGTTGTCGTTCAGTGTGGCGTTCTAAGCGGGAGACCTTTGTTCAACAGTGGACGCCATCCGGATGATGATAATTATGATCAGAAAACACAGGGTCAAAGAATAAACTATCAAAACAAAGGTACACAGTACACTTAGTACCTACATACAATATCGATGGTAGATATAAGTATTCTTCGTAAAACCCTATAGCCTCCTTACCATGAACTCTTAAATCAGGACAGTTTAAAATGCGGAAGCGATAAGGGGGCAGTACAGTTTTCGTGAAATGTTTTTCGAACCAGCAAGAAATGGGTAAGTAATAATACTTACTACCTCATCAATAGCTTTTAGGGGACCCACTGCAGGGCATAAGTAAGTAATCCCTAGGAACTACCTACGAGGAAACGACATTGGCACGCGTAGTAGTAATCTTTAACTGTCGACAAAACTGCAACCACATTTAAACCACCAGACTCCTCCTTTAATGAACCTAGATACTTACTTAAAATCAGTAGGTACCTATATTATCCTGTAGTAAGTATATGGCAAGTTGGCGTTCGAAGGGGGAGGCATTTGTTCAACCGGGGACGTCTTTCAGCTGATAATGAACATGACGATAAAGTATATGCAACCATGTATTTATTTTGTCATCAACCTGCGGGATAGACAGTCAATAAGGAATAAAACGTCAACGACATAAAATCAATGTGTAAGTAAATGTTACTAATTGGCAATTGCTACAGCTTCTCTATACATTGAAACAAGGATTGTGTCTTCAAACTTACCTGCCATGTCTTATGCCGTTGTATACAGTATGCACTAATAGTTACTTACTAAGGAGTGGTAACACTTAGTCGTCTTCCACCCATGAACCCTATTTTATAAGCTTCCAAATCCGTCGTTGAACGCATCCATTGATTCAAACTTACAAGACCCTTGTTAGCTGAAACAGGCGTGCTTATCATTGGTTAATCGCATTACGGAATCGATACCTACACAAATAGGTAGTTGTTTAGAAGGTATACCTACCTGTGTCACACCTATTTTTGTACCAAACCGCAGAACACGAGAGTAAGGGTCTGATCAATTACGTAGGTAACTAATAGTTATCAGAAGAGCGCCATTGACGTAACGTTATAGGTAATAAGGTAAAGTCTGTAAATGAAATTAAAACTCCTACTTTTAAAGTCGGTAACTTTTTTTATCGCGATATGGAGTCGTACTATCAATGATAGAAGTAAATGTATGTACCTAAAAGTCGCAAAAATGATGTTGCTGCCTAATAGCGTTCTACTACTATCACATGCAACAGTTATTTAGGTTCGGGACAGATATTTACAAATCACACATATCTTTGTATTTACTTATTATTATACTCGTTATTGCACACCAGTAATATATTTATATAATTATACATATTAGGTATACTGTACATATTTTTACCGTACAAAGAACGACCCTACAACCCATAACACAGCATTGAACCACTGCTGAGCCACTCGAGTCGTTAAACTGAAAGCTACAGCTTTTGTTCAGTCCTATGTTATGTACATAGATTTCTGCTCGACATTATCGCTCAATGATTAGATATATCAAATAAACAAGAGAGCTGGGTATTTAGGCTGTTTAAAATACAACGAGTAAAGATACAAAGAATAAAAAAATGCATGCAAATATTGTAATTACCATGAAGTTGTTAGATTAACGCTGTTATTTCTAGGTTTTTGTTTTAAGGTAGGTACCTACTTAATTAGACGGAATGGTGGATTAATACATGAACTCATATTTTGGACATTAAGTACCTACCTAAGTAATATCAGTAGGTAGGTATTATGTTCACCAAGCCGGCTTTGAAGTGTGAAGTTATGTCAACGTGTTTCCCCAGCTGTTCAGTTTTCGGATGACATATGACTAGATGAGTAATACATTTTTGTTTGGTAGCTACATCTGTATTACAATGCACTGTAGAATGGTTTAAGATCACGGGAAACAATACCTTCCTACGCTTACACAGCCGCCGATTCGCGGTATCACCAACTGGTTTTTTGCTATAATATACAAGCGTCTATTTGTGTATCGCTTTATAAAAGCAAGCGGCATCTGAACAAAAACATTGTGACTGAGAAGCTTCACAATGATGGAGCTCACCTGTGCCTTCATTCTAATATTTGCGAGCTTATTAGTGTCTGCTACTCCGTATGGATATGGTGTCAAAGGTGGAGCATCCGCAAAAGGTAGGTTCCTTTGTTCAAGGTATTAAAAGCTTCTTTCGTCAAGGGATAACATTGTATCATACAATGAATGTGGCAGCTAATTAGCAAAGCATAAGCACTTAGCAAATTGTATTCTTTGCGACATTTATATCTACTAAAATAAAGAGTAGTGTTGTAATGTTTCTTTAATTATAGCGGGTTTTTTTGTATGATTTATTTAGCGTAATTTAAACATCGTTTCGTATCTTCTTCAGTGTAATTTTTTTGTTACTACTTACATAAATTATGGTAGTGTTACTTCTTATCTAGGTTGGTCTTAAGCTTTTTGTCCGTGTATCCTGTTATATCTTATGATTAAGTATTTGTATTTACAACGACAATAAATTAGTGGCTGTCCGTAGTATGTTATTTTGTCGATGTGTTGGAATGTTATCATTGAACATTAATTAGGTTTTATGTTATTAGGTATATCATAATACCTATAATAAATAATAATTTAAAAAACCCCCAACACAAAAAAGAAAAGTTATCAATTTATAAGTCAAAAATACTACCTATCGTAGAGCCATCAAATCCGATCGAGTAACACCTATTTAGGACAATGTCGCGGCGGGGTACGGCTTAAGCTTTTAATATAATTTTTATTAAAAAAAATTAAACTTTAAATTTAGTCTTGTTTTTGTAATATACAATGCCCTTTCATTTGATTTGAAAATATTGGATTGGTCATCCCCCATTTCATCCCCTATATCTTGTAAATGGCTTAATCGATTTTGATAAAACATATCTAAGAACCATTACTAGAAAACCTGCTTTCAAATAAAAATAACCGCATCCAAATCGGTTCACCCGTTTCACAGCTACGGTGCCACAGACAGACACACATGGCTGTCAAACTTTAACACCCCTCTTTTTTTCGTCGGGGGTTAAAAAGATCCAATATGAGGCCACTACTGCCTCGTTGGTCTAGAGGCCTTGCATAAAACCTAATTAATACCTCGGGAAGATATTATTGGGTTTTCCATTAGGTATCTAGTAGTACCTACGGTTACATTATATAGTTCTGTTAGATTATTTTTAGGATAAATAAGTAATATGTTTGTTATTGATTTCAGCGGAAGCAAGTGCCTCTACTGGAGCCTTTGGTGGAATAGGCGAAGTTCCTGTGGCTGTTCCCCTTGGAAGCTATGTAGGAAGCTTTTCCAAATCTTCTGCATCAAGTTTTTCTTCTTCAAGTGCCAGCTCAAGTGCTAGCTCTAGCTCATTCGGCTATAGCGGCTCCGGAGCTGGGGCATCCGGATTTGGATCAAACAATGGAGCTCAAGGCAACGGAGGATGTTCATCTGGAAACTGCCAGAGTGCTGGAACGAATGGATTACCACACAGCACTTCACACAATGGCAATAATGCTAATGCTGCAGCTGCAGCGGGAACAAGCGCCGTATCTGGATCCGGATGCCAAGGTCACAATTGCGATGCTAACTCGGGTAAATGTTCAATTGGACATTGTACGCCGAAAATAGAAACTAGTGTTCCGTCAGTTGATACTGATACTGCAAAATGTGCATCGGGTAACTGTGGATCTACTCCTCCGAGTGACTCATCCCCAACCGAAAACGGCTCTAATGATAATGACATCCGTGTTGTGTCCGATTTATTGAAATCTACTTACAATTCAAAAGATAAAACAGAAAATAATAGTGGTCCTGATTGTTATCAGGGAAATTGCGGGCTTTCAGCACCCAGTAGTCCTAGTGCATCTGAAAAGCAACATTCATCTCCTTCGTATGCTGGAGCAAGCAGTTACCATAAACCGGCTACACATTTAGAAACACCTAAATTAAGTCCTAAATGTAACTCCGCAAATTGTGATGATAAAACACCACCATCGAGTTACAACGTGCCTATTCATGGAATATATAATATCGGTGGACAGAAACCTGCATGTGATGGTGCTCAATGTGGAAACCAACCAAAAGGGACGTATTCTGCTCCAAACAGCAATACTTTCCCTACCAACTATTTAAACCCACAACTGTCTACAGATAAGTACAGTACAGAAGAACCAAGTTTTACAAATTGTGGAGGATCAAACTGTGCTGCACCGTCTAGTCCAACAACAGGGCCTTCTTATACATTGAAGCCGGGTAGCGTACATTATGGACAACAACCCGCTGATGCTTCTTTGAATCCAAATGGCTGCAAAACACCGAACTGTAGTCCGTATCCTGCAAATTCAGGACCTGGAACTGGATTTACTGCGCCCTCTGAGCACATTCCTAGTGGGATACAAAGTGGAGAAGTAAAACAATCAGATAGTAATAGTAAACTTCCCCCATACACAGGTGGGTTCGGCGGCCCCGTTGGTCTTTTCAAACCTAATGAGTTTACGGTTGGTAGCCCCGCAACTGGTTATCCGGGTCACACACAACCAGGCCAGACACAACCGGGCCAAACACTACCGGGCCTAACACAACCGGGACAAACACAACAAGGCCAAGCACAACCAAGCCAAATACAACCGGGCCCAACACAACTGGGCCAAACACAATCGGGCCATATACATCCGGGCCACACTCATCCGGGACACACACATCCAGGAACATCGCAAAATAGTCCCACATATGGAAATCCTTCAACTGGTTGTGGCACGCCAAGTTGCACCGGTCATTCTTCACCTTCTGCTGGAGTCAATACACGACCAGAAAATGTTGGTGTTCACCAATCTGCGTCAAACGCTAATACAAAACTACCGCCTTATACTGGTGGATTTGGCGGACCGGTTGGAATGCTAAAACCGAATGAATATGATATACACGCTACAGTCACAAGCAATCCAAATTATGCTCACCCCGGGAGCTCGTCTTATAATAAGCAACCTTCGGCTCCTATCAACGGAGCTACAGGATGTAATACACCAAATTGCGATGGCTATTATCCTACTTCGGATGCTACATCCAAACCCGGCACAGCATCTGGATCATTTGCTACTACAAAACCAAGTATTAGCAATAGTTTACATAACGAAAAGCTTCCTGCTTATACCGATGGTTTTGGCGCGCCTGTGGGAGTACTTCAACCCAATGAATATAACACTCACCCAACTGGCCCCAGTGGACATATCGGTTGCAAAACACCCAATTGTTACTCTTCCAATGTTGACTCGACCGGTACAGGGAACGCACAGTCTGACGTATCCGGCGTTACGAAGCCCGGTTATGGTTTGCACCCATCTAGCGTGTCAGTATCCGCTTATCCAGGTGGCTATGATAAACCTTCCAGTGAAATAAGCGCTCCTGCTCTAACACCAAGTTATACCAATACTCAGTCACCATCTTCGCCAGTTTACTCGACAGGTTGTAAAACTGGGAACTGTGCTTTTTATCCTTCTAGTAGCGCATCTGCTGATGCGAATGCCCAAGCTGGATCTTTTATAGTCCCTAAACCTAATACTGAAACGAATCCTGGAAAATTACCACAATATACTGGCAATTTTGGTGGACCTTCCGGCACATTGAAACCCAATGAAAATCTACATTATGAGCCTACAGCCAATTCTCCATGCAAAACCCATAATTGCGCTAATTCTCCTTCAGGCAGTGCTGGAGCCGGTGCCCAATCTGGAATTTTTGCTATGACCAAACCTAGTCACGGCAACAATCCATCCAACGAAAAACTTCCTCCGTATACTGGTGGCTTCGGAGGGGCTTCCGGTTTATTAAAACCCAATGAATACTCAGTTCTTCCTGTCAACCCTAACGATCTACATAAGCCGATAGCACCGATCAGTGCAGCAAAGCCTGTTGCTTGCAATTCAGGGAAATGTAACACTCACGTGACTGACGGATCAACTCCACACGCACATAACA
This sequence comes from Abrostola tripartita, assembly GCA_905340225.1. Taxonomy (NCBI): domain Eukaryota; kingdom Metazoa; phylum Arthropoda; class Insecta; order Lepidoptera; family Noctuidae; genus Abrostola; species Abrostola tripartita. The sequence goes on along the minus strand of HG996487.1, from coordinate 7,794,115 downwards.
ATGCAAACGAAGCTCATGCTACAGCTGCAGCTGCTGATGATGCAAATTCAGTTCCGTATACTGGTGGATTTGGTGGACCACCTGGTGTCCTAACGCCCTATGATAATGGCAAAGTTGGTGCTACACACACCAATAGTGGACAGTATCACGGGTCACAAATAGGAGCCACCTCTACTTCTCCTAGTGCTAGCATTCATCCACCACATAAAACTTATCCAGAAAGTAACGGCCCATCAGCAAATACAGGTATTACAGGCGGTAATATAAATACGGATGGTCAATCCGGCAGTATTGCGGGTTCGACGGCGTACTCTGGGGCTGTAGCTGGCGCTACATCTGGCGCATATGGGTTTAATACACAAAAACAACACGATCAAGCAGGAAATACAAAAGGATCCAGTCCGTGTGGTGGTGGATGTGGTGGACCTAGTGGAGGAGCTTACACTGGTAACGATGGCTATGACTTCGACGGTGGCCATGATCTATCCCATCTTGGACATGCTGTCGGGTCGAATGGAGGTAGAAGCACAGCCGGTGCTGCAGCTAAGAGTCTTGCAGGTGCGACCAGTTTCGGAACAGGTGGAAGCTTCGCCAGTAGCTCTGCTTCTGCGCATGCTTCTGCTGGAGCCTACACTAAAGGAGGTAAGGGTTTTTGGCACAATAAATAAGATCAGTTTTTATTCGAATGATGAATTTTATTAATAAAATTTTGGACTCTATGCAAATGCTACGTTCAATAATTACTTACCTACAAAGATTAAAAATTCACAAAACTGTGTCTGGGATGTTTTCTCACATTCCCAGCGATATACTTATTTTGTGTAGGTACTCATACTATATTTTATTTGTTTCAGGATACGGAAAACGATAATGTGCCGATTTGGTTTAAAAGCCCTTCCTAGCTCTACCTATTGTTACAAAAACGAAGACTTATTTAATATAGTTTTTACCTAGTAAGTACTCTATAGTCAATAGATGTTGTGATAAAAGCGTGATAAGATTAAATGATTCATTTAAACAAAAGCTTCAATCTATTTTAAGGTTTATTATTTTTGTAGTGCCATACTTACCTTAATTAGTATGTCAATCCAAGCTCGGACCCAATATATCTTTATGGAATAATACATATAGTTCAGATAATAAGTCCTAATTATATTATTCAAGCAGAATACAATTCTTCAATAAATTATTGTCAGAGTTATATTAAAAGCAAATAAAAATATGAATATATGTGAAAATTTGTTTTATTATCTGCACCATCAGAGCTCCTAATTGCCTAACAAACCTATTGCACAAAAAATGATAATACATTTTAAAACAGTGATTGGGTAATGACCCAAATACATAAAAGTGATGATTACGCATTATTATCAAATGCAGGAATAATGACTAAGCATTTTATGCTTAAAAGCAATCAAATTAATTTAACAGAACAAGAATATATTACTTCCTTATTCCATTGAAATCATCTTATTATAAAAACATAGAAATAGTTAAATAATGGGAGACAATCATTCATACGGTTACTCCGGACAAGGACGAAGGACAGTAGATTGTACTACCTAAATCCAGTTAGATACTCGTTCCTATTACTGTTCTTTAGAAATTATTTATGACTAGCTGTGCCCGCGACTCCGTCCTCGTAGATATTCGGAAACAGCAAATTTGGATTCTATTTAGTCGTTTTTAGGCCGAGCCCTACTTTTTTATTACATGTATATATGTAATAAAGATAGATGTAACTTTTTTGTTTGTGAACCTAAATGAAACAAACACAAATTTTTTTGGGAAGCTTGCCACAACACGTCATTGAAAACCGCATTCAAATCGGTTCAGTCGTTTCTGAGATTAGCGCGTTCAAACGCACAGAAAAACAGAAAAAAAAATTGAAACTATATTCTTGGCTTCCTTAACATAAATACAGAGTGTATAAATTGTTTTTCTTTTTTAATATGGAATGTACAGAAACGGGTCGTTTACGATTTTATTATAGGTATGGATATAGATAACTAACACATAACATCACGCCTGCACTCGCACATTTATGTTTATTTATTCGCCAGTTATGTTTTAGGTCCCAATGTAAAACACACACAAATACACGTCAAACTTAAAACAACGCCGTCGTTTTTGCTTCGGAGGAAAAAAGAAATAGAGGTGGACCTATTCCCATCAACCGGACAATCAGATTCCGTGCTGCTTCTGAGAATTACCTTATGGGAAACCCCAATTCGTTATGTAAATTGCTGTGAATAAAACAGCCCCCTTACCATGAACTCTTAAAGCAGGGTAGTTTACGTTGTGGAACCGAGACGCCGAATAATACTGTACGTAGTGGCGTCGCGCTTCCACAAATTAAACTGACCTGTTCATGACAATTAGGGGACAGTAAGCTAGGTACGCCTATCTACTTTTTATGTTGCCTTGAGTGTCCTGTTCCAGCCACGGATTAACTCCTTTTTGTTTTAGCATACTCGGCTCGCCCACCTAATTTGAATCAACGTTAATTATATACCCAGCATTACATAAATAATGACAGTGCCTATTAATACTAAGGCAATCAATGTATTTTATAAATCCAATCATTACTATAATAATAATAATTGCAATCATTACGCGTTAGCCTTCTAAAGACATAAACGGAGGACCCATCTCGTCCTGTACATAAATCATTCGAACCGTGTCATATATAATCATCCACTTCTCTCATCTATTGTTCACGACTAACTCACGGATGCTGTGCAAATAAATTATTCATAAACGTTTGACATACAACTGCCATCACCAGCCTTATATGTACTAGATCGATACACCATCTGTGTTTAAAAGAAAAACAATGTTGTTACGTGTAATAACAAAGATATTTTATTTATTATATCAAGTTCTAGAAATTATCTATACTATCTTAATACTATCCTAAAGGATATTTACTTTCTCAAATACTTATTTTATCATTTAAAAAATGGAAGCAATTACTTTTAATACTTACCTACCAAAAACTTATATGTTAATGTGTACCAGAGGTTCTCAGTATTCGATAAGTTTTCGGATTTATTTAATAATAACATAATGAATCTTTTTTTATCTGCTGCGTCATAAGTTTATACCTTACATAATATTATGCTTTGATTGAAAATATGTAGTCCAACTCAACAAGACGTTGTTCCTGATTCACTAAGACAACATACGTCTAAAGTTCATATACATATAAACAAATTATAGAAATAAGTACTTTTTTCATTTGTGTATAAGTATGAATAATTTTAATATCAAAACATTTTTTTGCTTCAAAGTAGGTACTTACTCTTTGACTGTACTTAGAACTATTTACTACCGTGGGCGGCATGCGTGACGCGTTGACCCTGATTAGTAAAAACAATTCCTCGTTGCCAGCACATACTTCTTGTACGTCTCAACAATCGTCTAAGTCTAATGCTGCATTGTATTTATCTCGACTATTAAACAGGTTCCTAGATTTTGCGTAGATTTAAATACGAATTTTTCTTTGTCACTTCAACACTTTGACTCATCTCCAAGCATCAGTTGGCCTACGATTTATAAGTAGGTATAAGTAGATAAATACATGTACCTACAATTTAGTTACCAAATGTTAGTGTTAGTTACCAAATGACTGGCACTAAGCGATAATGCCACTGGCCACAGCCTGCCACAAACCAAAGTATACTTTATGATGCTATTATCGCACTGAATCTTTACGAAATGTGAATAACAAGGACGGCTGCTTAACAAATAAACGTGTCACTTGTTAGCTATACATAGGGCATCAAGTCACTACAATAATAAACAAATTACTTAAAGCGGATTATGTTCTAAGGCCAATGCCCCTAAAGCACCATGAAAACCGTTCAACTTGCCAGAATAGTCTACACTCGATATGCTGGTGTTATCACAGCGCATTTACGGCTGCGTGGTGCGTGGTGATCGCCAGGAAAATTGAAGTCAGAAGGTATTGAACCAAGTCCAAAGAAATCTAACAGTAGATTACTCATTGGTCTCATTGAAACTACTTATTGTCTACACGTATACGTCTGCTTTGTCAACATTTAATCATTTATCATTGGATTGAGTGTATTTTTATAACAAATCCGGTTTATAACAATGGGTTTTGGGTTTTGATATAATAGGCTAAATGTTTAATTGACCTATACGAACCAAACACGTATAATTAAAAACTAAAACCAAAACCTGTACCTGCCATATTAAAATCTAAGCTTCTACCTAGACTTTTACAATGACTAGAAAAATAAAGTTTTGTAACAAAGCACATTCCCACTTATTAATAATAAAATAATGTAAAGACATAAAATTTTATGATACCTAAGTGGCATAATTTTACATGCAACTTTTTATAAGTTATCTACATGCAACTTTGTAAGTAGCTTGTAATTTCATTTTTCAGTACCTAATCCCTGAAGGTATAAGCACTAGCAAAGAAGTTTTTTAATAAAAAGTAACTGACATATTAAGTAAACAATAACAAGATTCTAATCTCATAGGAGTACTATATAAAAGGAACTTACATTTTGTATTTCTCAGAAAATCCGTCGACAATTACTGTTAGGTCATACATGTAAATCCCAGTTCAATGTACGTAAAATCTTGATTATTGTGCTACGTAGGTACATGAACGGATACGTGATCAAAATATCCGGCTTCAAAAAGTAACAGGTAACGTTCGAATGTGGTTATAAACTGAATGACTCATCAACAGTGCTTAACACTATCTACGTCATCCAAAATTCATTCAATTGAATTTGTTGTTGGAACTTGAAATGATTGTAAACATTAAAGGGAACTAGTATCTACCTTTGAGCTGACAGCCGCAGCTCAGGCCACCTGCAACATTCCTTGTATATAAATATAACGATTTAAGCGAATACCTTCACTGGAAATGTAAAGTTTATATAGTTCGTCGCTCCACACCCACTCGGTATCGACTAAGGTTGGTCAGGGCCATATCCTGTCATACAACATTACACCCGTAAAAGGTACAGTATATATCAGTAAATAAACATTACGCATCCACTGGTATTTTTTTCTCTTCGTCAATTTATTTACTATGCAATGTCGTGTTTGTAAATTACTTTACGTGCAATATGTCTTGCTTGATGATATTAATACTTGGTTGTAAATATTACAGTTTGTGTCGTGTCGTGTTTGTCGTTGGATTACACATGTAAATTAATATTTGTTGTCTTAAATAGGTGTTACTCGATCGGAATTGATGGCTCAATGATTATTTATTATATAAAGATATTTTTGACTTTTTATTTATATTCGATTGGTCATCCCCACTTTCACCCCCTATATCTTTTAAATGGCTGAACCGATTTTGATATAACTTATTTTTATGTAATGTACACATTATGCCCTTTCATTTGATACCCCACTCGGTTATATATAAAAATGTTGGATTGATCATCCCCACTTTCACCCCCCATATCTTGTAAATGGCTGAACCGATTTTGATAAAACATATCTAAGAACACTCGCTGAAAAATTTCCTTTCTATTAAAAAAAACCGCATCCAAATCGGTTCACCCGTTTCAGAGCTACGGTGCCACAGACAGACACACAGACAGACAGACACACATAGTGGTCAAACTTATAACACCCCTCTTTTTCCGTCGGGGGTTAAAAATCATAGCTATAAACGAAACCTCATACAATACAACCACTAATAAAATTGTTAGCACAAAAAAAAGTACAAGTTAAAAAAAGGATTTGGCTATTGTGTTGCATGGCACTCTGCCTAACCACGCCTAACCTTTAGAAAACGTGCCTGTAGAATAACCAACGACTTTTTTTATTAAACACACGTCATGCTTTGCTTGTTGGTGTACCTATTCTCAAAAAAATAATAATACCGTGCTCATCATCTCAGCAAGTCACCTTGTGTCACTGAACGATGACCGCTCGTTTTTATATTTTAATGTTGTTCAAGGGATGTGAGTCAATAAAATGCGTATAATATTATATTCAAATATTTTACAGCTTGACTGCCTCGTCAAGTGGTCGCAAAACGCGACTGCTGAGTGTCAGGGTTCGATTCCTAGGTCGGGCAGTGTTCTTATGTTTTTCCAAAGTGATACTCAATAGCTGCACGGAGTCTGAATTTGCGCTCGGTTAGTGGCAATAGGCCCGCCCCAAATATGGGTGTAATAAGCTGGTACACACCTCTGCCTAACCCTTGCCTACTACTACCCATACGGGGAGTACAAGTGTAAAGAAGTTATATTTCTTCAGCTTGACAACTGCACTATACTTTCTAGTTTGATAAAGGTTTTTAGCCATCTTTTGCTGTCGCTATAAAACGTGATCCCAATACTGTCTTTATACTACACTAGCTTTTGCCCGCGGCTTTGCCCGCGTTAACCCCTATTTCAACCCCTTAGAGGGTTCAATGAAAAAAATAAGTAGCCTATATCCTTTCTCGGGTCTTAAACTATTAATATTCCAAATTTCATCAAAATCCGTGCAGCGGTTTAGTCGTGAAGGTGTAACAGACAGAGAGACTTTCACATTTATAATATTAGTATGGATAGTATAGTATACTTTATATATGTACATATAGTATGGAAGTATGGATGATTATATAGGCAAGTCTTGGTAAGGCTAAATTACCGTAGATAGTTCTTTACTCAATTTTTAGCTTTGCGTATCTACATACTTACTCAGAGGACTCTCCAAGAAAACTTACAAGTTTAAACCTATACTATTTGTGGCATTAAAGCTATCTATAGTTAGATACCTAACTATATATTCCTCTCAGGTTTGCCAGGACCTTAACCTAGCGCTATTTAATCTATTTATACACCACAGTATGTTCGCTAAGCAGTATTCATTAATTCAATTATTTCCAAGTAGATATGATTTGCATATGTTGTGGTAGTAGTGATGGTAAAAATAAGTTTATTTTAGCTGTAACATAATAATAAATTTACATGAATATCTTGACTAGTCCTGAACGAATTTCGGTCACAGCGGCCTAGTTCAGCTGAGATTAGCCAACTATGCAGGTGATAATACATTATAGTGCACAAGTATGCGTGAAAATACAGCTGTACTCACTCCGTACATATTCCCTTCCTCTTATAGACACCAGAACGTCACTATCGGCGAAAGATCAGGCGCAGAACCAACGGCTTTACGTCCTTTCCTAAGCACGGAAGGATCTCGACATGGAAAAACAGTCACCCATCACAAAACTGACCGCGGCGAGCGCTACTTAACCTCGTAAATCGCAAGCTATGTATTTACGAGCCTAGCCTGTAACATAGTTACCTTACAGCTAACCTATGAGATAGTTGTGCAATAAATATAATATATTTATGTCAACCCTATTTTTTATTTTGTCAGATGGTATCATGTTAAATGATAAATTACAAAGGTCAATGAATTTTCTGTACCTACTAAGAGCCTACATAAACACGTTAAAACATCCCAAACATTATTAGATAAGTTATATTTTGTTATGTAAAGAATTAAAAGGTAAATGTCATACACAATTTAGTTATTTTTTATCTTGATAAAACTATTAGGTACCTATTGATAATTTATAATCCCACGTATCAATTAATACTAAGATTGTTTTCTAAAAACTAATATTTTTCCTTGTAAATGAAAAATGATCACAGAAAACGACAAAAAATTATGTACCTAAAATCATATAAATAAATATGTAGAACCGATTTTGTTGTGTAGGCAAGGATTGTATTTTCTTTGTAGGTACGACATAAACTTTAATGTCCCTTTAAAAAAAGGCGTGGTGAAGGGCCCAAGATGGAGACTACACTTGTACACCAATAAGTATTATGTATGTCATGTACATATTGATAGTTCTACGATAGTATTCTTTTAACTACATATCACACTAATATTATAAAGGTGAATGTTTGTGAGTGTGTTTATGTGTGTCTTTGTATGTTTGTTACCTCTTCACTCTCAAACGGCTGGACCGATTTTGCTAAAATTCGGTATGGAGGTCTTTTTATCCTTTCTCTTCTTTTATCCTGTGAAAATGTAGCGGGTAACACCGCTGGGCGCAGTTAGTAAGCACTAAGTTTAAATAACTGACAGCCTGGTTGGTCTAGTGGTCTACCCTCTCTACATAGGAACGTATAAAATAACTGGCGTAATGTTATGTATGTATGACTACCTAGTTGATTTACACTCTAGTGGTTGCTTAGCACGACTGATGAGAATAAGGACCTGGGTTCAAATCCTGGGTCGGGCAAAGTGTTACTGCGTTTTTCCTTTAGGTAATTCTCAGTAGCAGCACGGAGTCTGGATTTGCGCCCGGTTGGTGGCAAAAGGCTCGCCACTATTCCATTGGGACCTATAGCAGATCTGGCGAAATGTGGTTGTACAGCTTCGCCACCCCTTTGGGAAATACATGGGTGATGTTATGTTGTTTTTTATACATATCATTCATGACCACAAAAGCTTAGATTTCAGAAAGATTTGACATGAAATTATATTTTGGTTTGTCATAAATACAACCGAACTACACGGATTTGGTTCAAGTGTAGAAAGCGCGTATGGCTTCGTGGAAATTAAAACTACTTGAATGAAATGACGCAATAAAAGTAATAGTAAATATTAGTCTTAGCTTTTTGTAAAATAAGTTACCGTAATACCAGTAGCTTAATCTATGTCAACAATAACATGGCCGCACACGTAGCAACGCCGTCGGGGCGGTCGGGTCGCGAAACTGGGGTCAGCTGACCAGTGACCACTTTCCCTAATGCCCACTGTGATTGAACTTTAAGCTGGGCAGATTTTGAGATAAGATTAATAATGAAGAATGAATCAAATAGATTTAAATATTATAACTACTTATCATAAAGCGTATACGTATGTAGTCATGTTAAAGACGTGATGTAAGAATATTGGAATGAGTAAAACTTTTACTATAGGTTGAAAAATGATAAACAAGAGGCTTTAGGATGGATCTGTCCACCTAAATACCGTGGTTCTTATCATTTGTGTTTGTTTGTTCGTTTAACATAAAACCAACTGGAATATTTTACGAATAAACAGTTTTACTCTTATAAATGTAAAAAAAGATAAAAGATTTTTTGTTATAGGTACAGTACCGAGCTACTATTGAATGGACAAGACATTTTCTACTGTTACAAATACTTATAGTAGTTTACTTTGAATGAATCTTGATAAAAGAGCGCCTAGCACGTTCAACTCTGAAAGCGAACGTATTGAGTTAGCGCAATTTGAATAAATGAATCTTGACAGGCGTTGTGGACTTACTGAACACTCAGTGATATTTCTTTTTAATTGATAGATAATTTGTAAAAACTGAAGGTACGAGGATTTTATTAAGTACCTATAACGAAACCATTAATTATAATCACACATTTGATACCAATATAAATTGACCGTAAGTAGGTAATCATTAATTATACAAACCGTGCTGCCAATATAAGGAACTTTTGCGGAAAAACGAGCCGCAGCGCCAACTTGATCGAAATTTAACTTAACTTATATCACGCCTTTAAATAGTGTCGAATAGAATAATTGGAGTATGTTAAACAAACAATACAACGGAAACTATGCCTAACAAGTGATACGAATTTCATAGACGTGGATAATAGTGAGGTGCGACCATGTAAACATCCTTATCTGTATCGTTTGAAATAATCGTCGGGTGTGTGAAGTTTTGTATTGAGCAACGTTTCGCAAAACGCTTCTGCGGGCGACAATACCATGACAAGCGAAGACAAATACCCACCTTGTTATCTTATGAATAATGCCGATTATGTTGAGTAAACACACGCACACGCGACCCAATGCATTTTTCACGAATCTTTATCGTATACAGCATGTTTAAATCTTGTTCGACGTTACATTAATAAAAACCTTTTTTTGATTTACTTCTATAACTGAACAAAAAATATTTGCTTGTATCCTGACATTCAAATTCAAAAGATTAAATATGTGTTCGAAAAATAAAATGTAATTATACGAGTATACACGGCGGGAAATTGTCGCCTCTGTATTTTTTTTTGTTAGAAATTGTATTTGAACCTAATGTTATTTGAGTTAGTTACCAACACATTATAACTATACATTTTCTGATCGCTATAATGTTTCAATCTGTAATAAGGAACCTCGTCCAGTCACCTAATTTTGATGTTGCATATTATAACTGAATACATCTTATAAAGTAATGAAAGACAGCAGAATATGGGTGCACTCTGGTGGAGGAACACCAGCGCATTAGAATTCACAATTTGTTTCACTGTTTATCTTCTGGAGCGTAACGATGTATGTCAAGTTTTGGCAAGTTAAGCCTTTTTCAATAATTACGAAATGTCCATTGTTGTCATTCATGGACGCATGTGTCATGATTTAGATACAACCTGTGCGTGCAGCCGGCGGGCGGCGGCGGACGGCGGCGCACGAGTCACCTAGATGTACCACCTATTGTCCACGCCGCGTCCACCGCTGGGTGAGCCACCGACAAAACCATTACCTCATACTTTCAATACTGGGTTACAAGAATTTTACTTCAAGGTCCTCGTTTAGAAGCAAATAGAGGAGGTATAAAGGCAAAGACGAGCAACAATAACACACAGTTGGAATTCAGTACCTCGTCCGAAAATGTATGCGTGCATCGGTTTTGTTTTGTGCCTTTTTATCGGTACGTGCCGTGACATGTATTTATAGCTAATTAAATTTACGTAGCTTTCTAGAAATATTAACAGTTGTTGTTTTTGTTTATAGGCAGTAGTGTATCCTACTACCCGCAACGAGAAGCACCATACTACACCGGCCCCAGCGATCCATATTCTGCAGCGATCAACCAGAACTCATTCCAGGAACCGTCGCAACGACTTTTCTGGGGCAACCAGGGAAGCAACCAAGTCGGAGGAACAGGGTTATGGGCCACATTGACCAATAAGTTCCCATTCCTAGGATCTATGTTTGGCCGAATGGAATTGCCTACGCAGTACGGTGTACCGAATCAGTACGACGTGCCGACGCAGTACGGTGCTCCAGTAGGATACCGGCCGCAGTACATCCAAGGCCAACAGTTCTACAATCAAGTGCCTCCACGATTCGGCCAGGGTTTCGTTCCGTCGGGTCGTGACGTGAGCATTACCGACGATGCTGTAATAGTGACGCCGCCTTTCGTGCCTCCCGTGCAACCGGCTCCAGCGCCATTCCCGGTGCCTGCTCCAGCGCCTGCGCCGGCGCCTGCTCCCGAGCCCACTCAGGATTTCGGATACAACTATAATAAGCCCCAGTACAGGTTGGAGTTGCCCCACAAATAAGGCATAATGTACTAACGGTAGAAATTAATTTCGTAAGTCATTGCACTATTTTTATAACTTTGAAATGTATTTTAGTTGAAAAAAAAATGTCAATTTGTACAGGTAATTATTAGGTTCTTCTTTTACCAATATTAATTTCGATCACATTTGGATATTACATTAAGATAGAACATAACATAACATTACGCCTTTATTCCCCGAAGGGGTAGGCAGAGGTGTACATATAGTACACCCACATTTCGCCAGTTATGTTGTAAGTCCCAATGAAATAGGTGGCGAGCCTATTGCCATCAACCGGGCACAAATCCAGACTCTCAGTAACACTTTGCCCGACCCGGGATTTGAACCCAGGACCTCTTGCTCAGCAGTCGCGCTTAGCGACCACTAGACCAACGGGTCTAGTGGTCGCCGGTAGCCGTAGATAGAACGTATTTTTTTTAAACCGTTTCATACGATACCAAATATTTTAAGAACTTGCCTTCTTACAATTTGCAATGATTCATTAGGGAATACGAGAGATGCTAACAGGAATCAAAATTTTGTTCGTCGATATTTCAAAAATTAAAATAATCGAAATTTATGTTACAGATTTTAAGTGTTACTTGCCAAATGTTATTTTAATTACTTCTGACACAATTTGGGGGCTTTCGTTTAAAGCTTTATATAGTTCAATCTTCAATATATTACAGCGTTAATATTAGTAACCAAATAATATATTTCATAATTATTTGGTTGCTATGTATACTTACATAAAATGTAATGAAAGGTTAAATATTTCTTGCCATCAAGAAATCATTTTGCTTAAAGAGTACGGGTACATTAGATTAACATAATTATAAACTATTTCATGACACAAACTCTCTCATAGGACTTACTTCTTACTTTTGATTTTGTTTAGGCAAATAAATAAACGAAAACATATTTTTAGATATTTTATTAAACAGTTATCCCATCCTGATTTGTTGTTCCTATTTATTGGCGATTAAATCATTTTAAAACACAAGTGCATGGACATTAAAAAAGCACAAATAATTTTTTATTATTAAATTACGATTAAATTAGATTAGAGAATTATTCAATATTACAATATTCAAGAAAAAAAAACAACACTAAATAATGGCTACTAACTTTGGTACACAATAGCTAGATAATGCAGTAGTTGAAATTAAATGTTGATGAAATAATAAAGTTGTTAGTTGACGGAGGCGTACTGGTCGTAATACCCCTGGCCGGAGGAGTCCAGCCCCACGGAGGTGCTCGCGCTGACCGACCGCCCGACCACTGGCCCGGGGCGACGACTAATCATTCCAGGACTGTAAATATCAATAAAAGAAAAAAGAATAAGGACCTGTTTCACCATCTGCAAGTAAAGTGTTGAATAGTTACTTCTTGATTAACGCTAATTGGCAAGTAAAGGTTACGAGTAACTTCTATTGTATCTTAGTTACAGGCCAGTTTATTCCGTGATTAATGCTACTCAGATATGAGTTAGAGATAATTCGTATGAGTAGTTACGGGTGACTTTAGGTGGCGTTCAGTCTACTAGACACTGTACTTGTCGATGGTGAAACAGGTCCTAAGACTGCTCTATTGCAGAGCAAAAGCTGCCTTTTCATGCGGCGAAATAACGAGCATCAGTCACCACGCTAGCTCACTGCGGGATGGCGATTCCAGATAATTAAATCCAGGCTTCATTACGATGTGACGATTTCCTTCATCAATCAGGTGGCCTACTCTCCAATTTAATATCAAATCTAATACAAGCCCAATCCAAAATACATATTGATTTAAAGGAAACATGATTAAGTTTTATTGGAAAAAAATGCTGTCAATCTTTCGATCTCGGTTATTTACTCCCAAAGGACACATCATATTGAAATAATTTGGCGCCAGTGTAAAGTTTTAACAGTCCAAAACTTTACAATTCCAATCGAATTTGGTCAGAATTAGATTGGAGAGTAGGCTCACAGTAGTGTCTGAGAATACTTAGAGTATGCATATGTACCATTGTTGATGTCACAAAGGTACTTGCCTGGGTTTGAACCTGCAAACTTGTGCATATAGAAGCGGCCTAGTGCCGGTGGCCGGTGGCTAGAGGTAGGCACCTAGTATAATTGAACCACACTTCATTCCTAAGTTATGATATTCCTTCGGGAACTTCTTAATTTATTTAGATACAAAGTATCATATTATCCAAGTTATAATCTACCTGCTACTTAACGGATTCCGTTGAAAGGCACTCATCCAAATCCTTAAAGATTATTTATCTCTATCTTTCAAGCACGTCGTATAGTGCTCAGAAGCACATTGGTGTTTTTTTTCATGGGTCCTATACGAAGGTTTGGTTCGTTAACTAGCCGTTAAATGTTGAAATCTCAGACAAATTATAAAATATCAATAATTATATATCGAATCGATGCAAAAACAATGGCAGTTCAAAAGACTTCAACGCATACAAATGGTTTAACGTGCACCTTTAGACTCTTTGGTGCTTCATTATATTTTCTTACAATGAACATATAATGAACATATTTGTATTAATATAATTACAAAACCTAGACTACATGTATCATATTATTTACTAATAATTAACTTTTGTAGAACTTTGCTCTCTGATTGAGTCTCTCTCTCGAGATCTGAGTAACAGCAAAGTGACGATAATTTGTTAGACATGGTTTATGAACTGCCGATATGTGATGATATTGTTTGTCTAATAAGTTAATAATTTATTTGAGTTACGCCGGGTGATTTAATTAACAAGGATGTATTAAAACATAATATTAATCAAAACATTTATTAGGCTATTAATAAGGTATTAATTACAATAAATAGGAAATGAATCTTCCGGCAGTTGCACAGCGAGTGCGCAGGCGCAGAGCGCGGCGCGAGCGTGCAACTGGTGGAAAATACGCGTTCAGGATGGATGTGCCGACACCATGGAGTTAGTCAAGTAATGTCTGCCGCCTTACTAATGCCTATAACACACAAAATAATACAACCGTTAACAATAGTTGTTGGTGGAAATGCTGATCATGAACACATTTCGTTGACGAGCCCCTTGTGGCTGGCGAACCGCGTGTGGGCCCGGAATATAGGTTCGCCAACTCGCCACCGTCTTTTACATCAAAATTATTATGAGCGATGTTGAAATAAAACTAAATATTTAAACGGATTTTATTTTGTTTTGTCGTCCCGACGCGCGATGTTTCGAATCTTTAACAGCGACAAAATCTGTTTAAATTGATTTATTTCAATGTCTAGTATTCGAGTAAGTGATCAAAATATATTAATGTGAGCGCTTGAACTCCAGCGAAAAAAAGAACCTTTGTCTATCTACCAATTACAGGAATACACGTGTTTATAATATAATATGTAATAGAATAGAAATACATTCATTCAGTAACAACACACAAAATTATTAAAATAACATGCAGAGCATGTTAATAACCCTCCTATATCGGGTCTGCCGGAGGCGGGTAAAAAGAAAAGTCGAACACTTTCTTTTCTATAAAAGTATTTCGGTAAATAGAAAAGCTTTAAATGAGTCTACAAATAATTCAGCTTTCTAAATAACAAATACAAAATAGTGTGTTCCACTTTCGATGACATAAAAAAATATATTTTAGTACATAACCGTGTTATTTCAATAAGATGGAAAGTTAAATTGTTAAATATTAGATGGCGTCGGAATTTCTAACTGCCGAAATAAACTCAGGATTTAAGGTACCATAGTAACAATATAGGGCGTCACAAATAGTATTTTACGAAAGGAACTACAGCAGGTTTGACTCTACATTACGAACTTAACTTAAACCCGGTTCGGCCTGTGATTATTAGACAGTTTATTTAACGTCATTCTATCAGACCAGTTTTTTTTATTGAAGGCACCCTAACATAGTCACCTACATTCTTTATGTCAAGAAAAATAATAGCCAATAATGAACTCCCCCTTAACTGCATAAATGTAATGTTTTACATTTTAACCTTGTGTACCTATCGCCCTTTGTTCTACAGGGTCCGCAAGTGCACCCTCTGACAGTTCCCAACCCGACCTCTTAGGCAGAATAAAATGTCTCAAAAATAAAAGCTTGCAGCGGTTGGAAGCAGAGGGCCGAAGGTCGAGCTAGTGGCATGCCAAAGGAGAAGCCTATGTCCAGCACTGGACGGAGACAGGCTGATGATGCTGATACAACCACAATCCACGTGATGGTACAACATGTTACCTTAAGGCAGGGTTGGAAGCGCCGTAGCCGCCGGCGGGGAGCCCCCAGCCGCCGTTGCCAGACCCCCAACCGCGGCCGCCGTTGCCTCCCCAGCCCCCAGCTGAAGCTTGAGCATTGGCGTTCGCGGTAGCACTACCTCCACCATCTGAAAACGAAGAATAATAATTTAATTATCAACAGTGACTTCGGAAAAGGATTTTTGTAGACTTAGACTTGCTAGTCTAGTGGTCGCATGAAGTCCTGGGTTCGATTCCCAGGTTAGGTACAGTTCATGGTTTTCTCCTTGAGCTTGTATTTGTACTCTGTTAATGTCACTGGTATTGTTTATTATTTCTATCGTCAGAGTTTCGGGCAACCGGTGAATGCAAATGGCAAGTTGTCGTTCATCGTGGCGGTCTAAGGGGGATGCCTTTGTCCAACAGTGGACGTCTTCAAGCTGAAAATGAATGGCAATTGCCCTGTATAAACAGACCTACAAGTTATAATGGATCTATATCTAGGACTCATTTTTCATCAATAGATCATGGCTTATCGCTTAAAGCTAACCCCAAATAAGGCAAAATGGTTTAGCAGTGATTGACCAGAATAAGGAATTTGAAACCATAACCAGTGATAGTAATTACGTTCAATCAATTCGACAGAAAAGTAGGCGACGATTTACTGCGAGGCTACTAACATAGACTTGTTAAATATGTAGGTAGGTGTGCCACCACATCACCACTACCATTATTTGTTAAAAGTTCCAATTAATGTAGGTCGCGATAGTAAACTTTACAAATAAAATTTTAACTGGACCGTAACTACTCCACTTTTCTGACGATCTTAGGCGCGGAGAATGATGTTTATCGATCACTTTTTGTGCGTATAGATGACCGCTTGACCGGCGGCGCTTTAAGAATTTCGAGACCGTTAGACGAACGGCGCGACACGGAGGCGGCGGCTGCACAGGCGCAACGCTTTTAAGCTTACTCTACACGTCCCCGTTCTACATTCAATGACAATTATATGTGTACTTACCACGTATCGGTAAAGTGTAATGTTATGCATAGCGGGTTGAGAAATGCAGTCTGTACATAACAATGGACTATCGGGAACTCATGACAGACTGTGTCGTTACGAGGTTCTACGTAACATATTGTTCTAAGAGCTTTGCATTTGTCATTTTAATAACCATATTTATTATTGGCAAATTCATTTAAAAAGCATTGGTAGAGGTATAAACTAGGTATTAAATATCAAAATCTATACCTACAGATTTGAATATTCATGTATCATCGATTATACGGATATGAACGCATACAATTTAATTGCACCTTAAAATTCATATGGATTCGGTAAATTCGTGACTTGAATTAAATTCTGTGCAAAATTCAAGGATATTCTGGAAGTATCATTCTGCTACAATCATATGTTTGCGTCTCTTCAATAGACCAATCACAGATGTTGATCTCTACAATGATACACGTCAACATTTTGTGTTGCCGGTACTGTGTCTAGTCTAACCCTTCATTTTCTAAACATTACAAAGAAACTTCAATAATTTATCTAACCTTGGCATTAAATCATCTTGGCATCATACAAAACCTTCGCTTGTATAAAATATTCTAACTTTTCTGTATATTCACCTTGTTCAAGAACATACGCTCAATAAATCATTACATTATGACCGAACATCACTTTGCATCAATAACGAATCATTGTTAGTTCGTGGTAGAAATAAGTACTTATTGTCACATCTATCACAAATCATTTACCTAATTATACCCCTGACTTGTGACAGCCTTGCTTTGGTATTACCATTATTGTCAACCTAACTGTATTTGATGGTATTTGCTATCTTGTCTTCAGTGAAGTGTTGGACCAACATTAGCTGAGTGAATAAAATAAGTTATCTTGAGTGCACTCAACAAGATTTTTTTTTACATTCCCGGCAACAAGTAATTACAAATATTTTTCTAAGTAATCACAGAAATCTGTCAAGATTCTTGATAGATTACTGTGGTAGTGTACGCCGCTTAATATTAATTAGTACTTTTACTTTTCATGCAGCTTAGAGTCTCGTTCCGAACACACTCCAGGAAAACATGTTGCACATCTTCAACTTTATTGCACATTTTATATGGGTGATAAAACTTTACTCATAAGTTGCGCAAAATTATTCAATGACATGTGGCCTAAACGTAACCGAAGTGCCATAATTAGATATGTATATCCGATCTGCTAATATTGGCTGTCAATCTAAGGGTTTTTGGATATAATATACCATTTTAAACATGAGCAAATATTCCAGTACATAATAAAAATTGTGTGCATCTAGCGCTGAAATCAGAATCAAACAACGACGTTATTTGTAGATATCAATTAATCTTCCTGGAATTAACATATGTATATATTCAGATATCCTAAGCAGTACAATGTTGACCGTTTAGCCATTACTTAAAGCTGTTTAAATATTACCTACAAGGAATTAATACTGTCTAAGTCCTCAAATTAACTTATTATAGAGAGCTCAGGTTATGTATCGACCAGATAGGTTTATAACTGCATGTAATGAGAAAACAGTCATTAATATTTGTAGGACAATCGAAGCCGATGTTTTAATAGATATTGTACTACTTTACTAAGCACATTGTACCGGTAGCCAGGTGAGATTTCCTGTTATGATCATTTCCAGTAACAGCCCGGACATGACTCTCCCCGTCTGAGACATATTGATAATCAACTATACTAAAGTTAGGTACTTTACAAATTTTATTATATTAAGAACTAGCTTTGCCCGCGACACCGTCCGCGTGGACGTTTGGAAACAGCAAAATAATTTAAAATTGTTTTTATTATACCTATTACTACGTACTGTTTTTACGTACTGTTTTATGACATGTATGTAAAGATTG
This sequence comes from Abrostola tripartita, assembly GCA_905340225.1. Taxonomy (NCBI): domain Eukaryota; kingdom Metazoa; phylum Arthropoda; class Insecta; order Lepidoptera; family Noctuidae; genus Abrostola; species Abrostola tripartita. Next base: position 7,775,683 of record HG996487.1, on the reverse strand, counting down.
ACGTAGCTTTTTTGTTTGTGAACCGATTTAAATGAAACACACACTAAATGTTATAGGAAGCTTGCCTCAATACATCAGTGAAAACATTCCAATCCATCCGCATTCAAATCGGTTGAGCAGTTTCTGAGATTAGCGCGTTAAAACGCACAGACAAACCAATAAAAATTTAAAAAAACATTTTTGGTTTCGGTAACATAAATACCTACAGAGTGTATAAATTGTTTTTCTTTTTTAATATTGAATGTACAGACACGGGTCGTTTACGATTTTATTATATGTATATACATAATAGAAGAAGATAGATATAGATAGATAGATTATCACAGAAATATACCTACACTAACAAAAAATATACAGAATACTTTTTTGATTGTCTTCAGATTACAGTAAGTTATTGAATTGCGATAAGATATTAATGAGATGTTATTTTGGTATCAAGATAATAAGACTTACATGCTTCAGCGTTGGCGTTGGCGTTAGCATTGGCGCCGGACGCGTAGGGGTAGGGTTGCAGGGAGCGGCGCAGGCGACGCAGCGGCACCCGCGCAGACTCGTGCCCCTCCGCGTCTATAGTGTAGTATGCGCGGGGAACATAGTACTGTCCTTCTGGAACGTGCAATTAAGTGCACAAATATGTCATTCGTGTTCACGCAAATAAATCCTTTATACTAGTTACGCTGGTATGTAAAAATGTGATTGGCGTAGGCAAATAATTGGTACCTAAATTATAACTCCTTAAGACCAGAAAAATATTGTATGCCCATTAGAAAGACTTAAAATGGTGTTAAAATACAAGTCAAAAAGTTTTAAACTTTTTAACCTTACTATCCACCATTTAGAGTCTAGGTCTAGCCATAGTAAGAAACCTTGTCGTAAACCTGAGACTAAGCAGGTAATTAACAAGGAAGCTATTCTCCACAATAAGCTGAGATCATCGCTAACCACCTCTGTATAAATGTTGGAATCGCTTGAATTTTAACGATGACCTCACTAAATCGTGACCGACAGGAATTGAACATACATCACTAATTGCAAAAACATAAAAAGTAACTGATACTTATACGCTTGATCATAAAAGATGATGAACTTACAAACCTGAAAGCTGCAACTTGCAAGCTTATTCGTAGGCTTTTTATTCTGGGCCGTAGCCTTTTGTAACGTCTAGTCATGAGCCCGGTTAAACTGTCATGCTCCAAAACGAAAACAAATGAGTGCGGGTACTGTTTACTCAAGTATAGGTAAGCAATAGATACAAGCAACTACTGTTAAATCCTTACGCATAGACGAAACAACTAAGTATGGCATTGGTAAAACATTTTTCTGTTAGAATTGTTCTTAACAAATGTAAGTACTTAACATATCAAAGTGATGATGAGCAAAATAACAAGATTTTATTTGAGAATAAAAGGAGCTTACAAGCTCAAAATACATACATATTATTTTTACATTAGGTACCTACATTACTACATTTTGTTAATGTTTTTTGGAGAACACAAGTAACGCTAAACTGAATCTAGTCTTGTAAAGTTTTTGCACAAACGTAGCATATGTTAATAGGTAGGTATCTAAAATTACAGATAAATAAAAAAGCTTCACACAATCTATTTGTAAAGCACGCTAAGTCTGAGCTCTACTAGTTAGCATTTTAAAGTAGGTGTGCACTAATATACAAAACATGTACTGCAAAAATATTCTTGAAAACACGGCGTTTTGTATTTACCAATATTTACGTTCCCTGATTCATCAAACCGACAACATGAATCACAAAAGTAAAATCAATTACATACAAGAGATCTTGTATGTAATTGGTTTTACTTTGAGTCGTCTGAGTCTAATCGGAAATTACATAAAGTGACACTTAGAAATGAAAATTACGAGTCAGCTCCGGCGTTAATGCGGTAAAAACTGTGGGGCACTAACCTGCGAGAGTTACGGCAAACAGTGCCGCCAAGACGAACAAAGTAATTTTATGCATTTTCAACGTCTGGACTGTACAAATGTCGAACAAGAACTGGCTTCACCTGGCTCGCTCACACATTATAAGGCTTTATATATCGCGACATTGGCAGCGTCTCGGCGGAAACTCACGCGCATCTTGATGCACGGGCCACAATAACGGTCGTCACCCGCAAAAAGCTATAACATTGAATGTTAACCAAAAAATTAAATCGAAATGAAAGAAAGTAGACATCTATGATAGATCCTATAAGTATCCAAGCACTATTTTGTTTTGAACAAATAATTACTCAACTTAGAAAAATCATAAATAACACCTACCTCAATGTATTAAGGTACACCCAAATATTATGTTCTCATGCCTGAGTGGTTCGTCTACTCTTCATGATCTTTAGATAGGCCTAACCGACTAACCTAGAAACTTTGCATTAAATTATAGAGTGAGAAAGATGGCTCTGTGTAAGTTTTGTAGGTAATGTTATCACAACGCGCGCATAATATGGTGTCGGCAGAAGTGTCTATTGTACATCCACATTCAGCCAGTCTCATGTCATAGGGACAAATCTATTAACATTTAGGAAAGAAAAAGTTATTCATACTCGTCGGGAATTAAACCCGCAGCCTTATTCATTACCTAAATGGACCTCCAAATCGCTGGACTTTGTGTTCTTTAACTTTTTATGTGGGGTGGGTCAAGGTATTAGGTGGATACTTAAATACCTGTACTTACTTATTAGAAATTTTATGTATTTTTGCTGGAAAGTCAATCAGTTGTAAACTTAAGTGTTGTCAACTTATCATCATAAGTTACCGAAAGGGTTGATGACATACATTTACTATACCGTGGGTAGGTACATATATTTTATGTTGTATGCAAGTAACATGACTACGTCTATAAAATGTTCCGATATTTTTATCAAAGGTACCTTACCTTGTACCTATAGATATTTAGGTTCACAAGATTAGTAGTATTTTGTATGTACCATGGATATTCTGTTTATAATATGCACTTGCGTCATTTACAAAGGATTTATGCTTAAGCTACCTATATTACCCATACCTACATAAAATAATTACATATTAGATCACTAATCATATAAGTTTTATTACAAAATGGTTCAGATGTCTAACAATAAGCAGTACACATAACAATTAAATTTTATTGGCAATTTTAGTAGTCAATTAATTTTACAATAAGGTAGGTAAATACCAGTTACCTACCTACATTAGTTATTTATTGTTACCAACTTAAGTCTGCGGTTCCACATAGTTCACTAGTTTGTACGTACGTACGTATGTACGTACCGTTTATGTCACACTGCCAATTAATCTCTATGCAAATTGTTTATATAAATAATTAAAACGGTACTAAAATTAATTACATACATAAAGACGCCTGCTTCCCGGAGGGGTAGGCAGAGATCACAAATTTCCATTTGCTACGATCCTGGCATATCTTTTGCTTCATTCACTCGCATCACATCACATAACATAGGTACGTACATATGTGCAGCCTATAGGTCGATATGTGTTGCTCTCAACTCTCCAATGCTGGGCTACGCTGCGTAAAAAAAAGAACGAACCATGAATAATGAACCATGAACCAAAACACGTTACATTGAATATAATAAATTAGTAAGTTTTTTTATTGGTTAATTTTTTTATGTCATGCTAATATAATTTTATTTATTTTATTATTCAAAGTCAAATTGTTTATTTGTATAAAATAGGTTGACACAGGATCTTATGTACCTACTATTTATAATGCTCTCTATTTTACTAACAAATTTAATAATCACTTATTAATAATTAATTAGTCTACCTTTCGTGTATTAACGTGCAAATATGTTCAGAAATTCATTAATGCCATAAAAAAATTCTTCTCTTTTTTGTAATTTATGTAATTCATTTCACTTTTACACATGCCACAGCAGGTTTTTTGGAGTAGTGGTTTTGTCTTCGTACAAAATCCTCTATCAAGTCAATTTGAGGACCTTGTATTTCGTGGAAAATATCGCTTGCAGTTTTAAAGAAATAAACATTTCAAGAATGTACATTCCAGGTATTGTTAGTATGCCTAGCTTTAGAAATAAGGGTTTACACATGACAAGATATTATGGTTCTTTGCAACTAATTGCTGTAACATTTTTTTTTGGGCTTTAGTTCCGTTTGTTCTCTGTGCTGTTACCTCAAAGTAAAGGACCCTAGTTCAGTGCTGACGCTAACTATAGCCGAGCGGTATGACCGTTGGACTGCCAAGTCAAAGATCACAAGTTCATACCCCGGTACGCACCAATGTCTTTTCGAATTCATGTGCGTATTCTAAATTAGTTAACAGTTACTAAAAACGATGAAGGAAAACATCGTAAGGAAACCGGTACACCTGAGAGACTTTTCAACAGTGTGTAACGCCGTTTCAGAGGCCTACAGGCTATAGGTTTAAGCTCTGACACCAACCTTCTACTTCAACCGTACGATAAGAAAAAGTGCCGACCCAACATAACCATAGTAGGAACTTAATGTTACGTTCAATTATGTAATTCTGGTTAGTCGTCACAGGACGTAAACGAATCTATTTATTTTATTACACACCTTGTCCACAAGACAAGTAAAATTTAAGTTATTAATCAATAGTATACCCAAAAATGAAACATATTAGCATTTTCTAAGACTGTTCCTTGATTTATTTTCTTTACGTCCTTTTACATTAAATTTTAGTTTAAAACATTCAATTTATTATATAGCATTATGCCAGTCGATTACATCTCTAATAGTTTTATTAATGTAATTTACATAAATTGTCATTATTGGATTTGATTATTAAAGAAACAATAAGGGGCCTAACAAGCTACCCTGTGGTACGCCGAAATTATTAACTTCATAATTAGAGCACTGTGAAGCAACTATTTTATCGTAACCTTCTAAGTGTGTTGTCTAAGTGTGTTTTGAGCCAAGGCAAAGCAGGTTCTCGTATTCCATATTTTTCAAGCTTAACAATTAATCTATTTTCATAACGCACAAAGTCAAAAGCTTTAGACATATCAAAGAAGAGAACATTCACTTGTTGCTTGGCATCAAGTCTTATACATTACAACATGCAAGTGTGGCGGATATTCCCTTCTGAAAGCCATTCTGCCCCCTTACCATGAAGTCTTAAAACAGGGCAGTTTGCGTTGTGTAAGCGAAACGCCGCATTACACTGCACATAGCGGCGTCTCGCTCCACACCGTAAACTGTTCTGTTTTAAGAGTTCATGGTAAGGAGGCTGTTCTGGTTTTAAGACGGTATTTCGTTAGCCTGCTGTGCATATTTTTTTCAAATGTTTTTGGCAGAATGGGAATCAATATAGGTTATCGGTCGATAGTTATCTAGATGCATTTTATGACCCTTTATGTACCTGGTTTCACTATATTAAAGAATATGTAACCGCGGCCGAATAATGGCCAATTTTATAAAATGTGTTAAATAATCTTTAATCTTCTTTGTAGAAATTTCATCATCGCGTTCCATTCAATCAAAGCATTTGAACTATTGAGTGAGCTAATTATGACAATCTCAAATGTAAATAATTTAATGTATAAGAACCTTCTATTAACTACATAATTTTATAACTATGGGAAGACTAGAGCTAAAACAGCAGTATACCTAAGTGTTTTTGATAGTCTGTACCTGTGTGCGATCCAAACAAGTAAGAATTGTTTGCAACACAATAAAAACAACAACAAACCTAGCACCTATATTCTGCGAACAATAACTTTTATTAATTTATGTTTATGTCAGTGAGTACAGAGTATTGTTTTATGACGATATTACGTGAACTTTACCTATTCCTCCACGGTTATTATTCGGTATTTAAGTGGACCTACAAGGTATCTATTGAATGTATAAGTTCAGAGACTACTCATTTGTTAGTCAGTTAATTGGTACTTGTAATAGTTGTAACACGTATACATAACTTAGTACATTTTAAGAACTATTATTAAAAATTGAACCTTATCTTAATTTATTTGCGTAACCATACATATTCTCAGTCTTTAAAAGGAAGTTAACCTAAAATTGAACAAATATAAGTTTGTGAAACTGACAGCCTATTGTTATTCATGTAATAAAATAAAACTATTAGTTCTTACAAATTTTTTATTTTGAAATAAAATAACATCAAGCTTTTAAAATTGACAAATTCTCATGAAAATTATATAATAATTTATGAGCACAATTTCACGTAGGAAGAATAATTTCATTATTTTTTACTCCACATCAAAGTATAACAATAGTCGCGGACACAATCTCTAAGTGTATTAGGCAGAATGTTCATACTAAATGCAATGAATATATTATGTCGAAACAATAATAACGGAAGAGCACCTGATTACAATCCTACAGCACAATTAACTAAACAAAAATATCTATCTCGTTAAAAATATAGAAATCGCTATATTATCATCGTAAAATTATACTGTAAAAATATAAAAATATAATTTAAAAAGTAAAATTGTATTGGAATCTATAATATTACAACGAAAAATAATTTCTTTAAATATTGAAATGCAAAACAAAAATGGAATTTCATCATTTAATGTGTATGAACACACAGTACTTCAATATTCTTATCAATATATTCATATAAACAACAGTTTAACCTAGACTTCATTTTTTACACTTTAGGAGATATTTTTACAACCCTGTATCCACTATACGTTTAATGACGATAATATGTTCCACAGTATTAACTAGTGTTTAAAAAAATGAAAATACAATATTATTAGCTACGATAAAAGTAAGTCTTGTCACGTACGTGCTTGATACCTATATTAATTAACATCAATCTACACCGACGTCGCTAACATGTACCAGAGTCCGTTACGATACGAATTTTAAATATAAAATACGGTTTGTGCTATATTATTGATATCTATAGAGGAAGATAAAGATTCGGATGAAGTAACTAAAGTGTAGAAGTGGAAAGACTTAGTTACAACGGGATGACGACAACCTAACATTACAATTTAATGTCAAAGTATTGTTGGAGTGAGCGCTTCACTTTGCCTTAGCGGCGGCGGCTTGTCGCTGCCGCAGCGTCTTGTTCGTGTTCTGGTCCACCTCGGGCAGGTCCGACTCTTCCACGGGCGCTTTCTTTACTGTTGGGACAAGTTAATATAAATTTAACCACCTTATCGTTATTGTTTACGCCATTAAACTCGCCTTCATTAAACACAAATGCGATTTGCTTAAAAATAATTTAAAAGTAGGTACCTTTTTCCTTCTTGGGCTTTTCTTTTTTCTCTCTCTTGGGCTTGGCCTGCGCCTGTTGACGACTCTCCTGCCTTTGCTTGATGGCTTCAGTGATGAAGTTGAACATCAGATATACCTGTTAAAAAAAAAGGTGTTTAGACGATATTTTCATATACCTATTGTAGCCGACACAAATGGGGTCTGCAATGTTTGATATAATATCTGAAGATAAGTTTATGTTGTTTTTTTATTAACAGCACAGAGTCTGAAATTCTGCACTTTAATGGCAATAAGTTTGCCTTACCCTGTATTATATAGGACCAATAACATGACGGACGAAACAAGGGTGAACTATGGGTTATTGCTATAGTTATTAATAAAATGAATGTTAAGCTTCAGGATATATAGCCATCTGTTTAGAGAAGCATAGTGTATTACTTGGAAGGAGACGAGCACGGAGAGCGCGGCGACGCGGAGCACCAGCGGGGCGGCGCCCGCCAGCCCGAAGTAGAACGTGAGCACGCCGAGCACCAGCGAGCACAGCCGCACCGTCACGAACACGGAGCCGTTGATCAAGCCCAGGACTGCAACCACACCGCACGATACACTCAAACTGCGATTAACCGGCGTCCTACGGTATCCCTAAGGTAAGTATGTACTCATAGGGCTTTGCGTTGCTTCAGTTTCACTTGATGCACACGTAAATGTTAAAAATAGCAATACCAATTTTGTTTTATTTTAGCATTCCTAATAACGAAAAAGTTTTGTGTTCTACAAGCAGCCCTCTACGTTGGGAACCGGGTTTTATATGCCATGAAAGAAAGCTTCATGTTTCACGTACGTTATACATCTTCTGTAATCGTTATTTTTTGACGTACGTATGTAACGTTAACAGACTCTTCTAAGAAATCCGCACTTAAACGAAAAAAAAATTGAAATTTAAGATGGTACTCTAATCTGAAATTATAAATGCTAAAGTAACTCAGGCTGTTTAGCTGTCTGTTTGCTATGAAGAAAGCTGTAACCCATAGAAAAGACAGGTTATTTTAAACCAGAAAAATTAAAATTTTCCACAATATCAATTGCGCGGGTAGAAGACAATAGACTAATGATAAAATATTATTACAAGTTCAAAAATTTTCAAGTTTTAGTGTTTATAAATTGTTAGGATACAATAACATGTAATACCGAGCTGTAATGAAACAAACAAACGGACTTACATTTATCTAACCAGTCTTCACGTTCTCCCCTGAGGATGGTGTTGAGTTTGTAGCTGTGTGCAACAAACTCGGCCAAAGAGTGCAACACCACCAAGCAGACACCCACGCGCTGGAACCTAATACAATACAAATTTATATTTAAATTCCATTAAGTTGTAAATAATTGTAAAATATGTAACTTGTAAATAAACAACACATTGTATTTGAAAAATATACTAACTATATGAATTTGCTTATTATTCTGCCCTGAATATTACTAAATTACAATGTGTAACTACATATTACCGTCAAGCAAATAATTGCAAAAGACTACTCTCTGCTCACCAAGTTCTTATTGGTACATCTTATAACAAGTTATATAATTAAAATTAACCTAGTTATTACAGATTATACTGCAGTTTTATTTATTTATAATTATTTTTAATAAACCACTAATTCGGTAAATACTGAGGCACTTAACTAAATATATAAGTACAAAATATGACATAATAAGTTTGGTGTGTTCATTGCATATGTAAATCCAACATATCTTACTCGATCAGTGTCCATGGACCAATACCATACCAATTGCTCAGAGGTTGGAAAATCACTAAGATATAATATTATATAGATAGATAGAAATAGTATCTCAAAAGAGTAGATAATCCAGACTGGACCTTTAAAGAGACTTTGAGAACTGAATTTGTTTTAACATTTCTTCTCAACGGCAATAAATTAGGAAATGCATACCCCGTTAAGTTTAAAAAAAAATTAACAAAGCGCTATGTTAAACCTATTAGCAAAAATAAAATCACTAACCCTTTCCTGTCCTGTGAACCACTAAAGATACATGGCCATTATATGACGATTGTGTACCACCTGGACAGGCAACCTGTTAAGTATGTACTATATAATATAATTACTTGAATCCATAAGCTGAGGCAACAAATGCAAAGGCAGCAGCTGCATGTCTGATGCGGCCGGCCCACTCATCTTTCTTGATGCGTTGGAAGTACAACTCAGGGACAGCATGGATCCAATAAGATGCCTGAACAATCCACCAAAGCTTCAACAGAAAGCTCATTGGGTGGTTAGGGTAGCCTGGAAAAAAAATATGTGTGTAAGTCATGATTTAATAAAGACTTATCATGAAGTAAAAAAGAGTTTAGACTAATTTACTCCATTCAAATATAACATTACCTCTAGGTACATAGTTTGAGTAACTTTTTATCTTTTTTGTTACTAATTAGTCTACAAGTGATACAATTTCTGGAATGCTTATTTTGGTTGTTATTGTTGTGTATTGTAAGTGATTGTATTGTTAGTGCACTTATAATTATAAATGAATAAATAAATTTTACAGTAACTTTGCATAAAATGTACGTTATTTTAAATTTATTATTATTTTGGTAATTTTTTTTCTGATTATAAAAAAGTAATTAAGCATTTATTTAAAATTGATCATTTTTAATTGCACCCTACACTACATTCTGGTAATTAAAATTACATCAAGATAGAAAGTTACATTAATGTTGAAATAATGAGTTGAACATTACTGTAACACTTGATAACATATCTTATTACATAATTATCAATTTCACCATATCATTTTACTACTGTTGAATTTAGTTGATTATGTTTTACTACTGATATCGATTATTGGAAACAATAACATTAATGTACTTCGTGGTACAATGAAACAAAAGCAATGTAACACGTCTCATTTATAATAATAGTTATAAAGAATATTTTGTTTAATATTTACCATCCCACAGCTGGGAAATATTGAAGACAAATCCTTCACGAATGATGGCATCACCACCCCACACAAGAGTCACTAAGTGAAACACAACCAGTTGACCAGACTCATTCAGGGCACTCAGTCTTGATTTAGACAGGTGAAACTTCTTTGTTATTTTCTACAAATTAAAACAACAGGTACAATTCATCAAACATTAAAATTTAAAGCAAATTTAGTAGGTCACTATCACTTGAATGATGTGTTCATGGGACATATTGACTTAAACATATGTTTTAACCATGTAGTACTTACGTCTAATAAATACTCCTGGAGAATGGCATGCATCACAATGCAAACCAATGAGTAGAAGAATACTGCACAGGAGTCTTTCCAACCTGCTTCATAGAAGAAAGGTTCTCCTTTTGGCACTTCTCTAGTGGGCTCAGCTCCACTGACATTGTGGTGTAGGCTGATGAATAAACTCGCTATGGGACTCGTCGACTGCAAAGTAAATTGTACAGCACTGTCACATATGGTACAAAACTAATATAAAACGATAAATTATTATTTACTAAGGTTGGCTTACGTGGCACCTATTCGTTACTCACCTGTACCATCAGCCCGACCAAAAACACCATCACCACACACGAAACTATGTCCGCATGATTCTGAATCACAAATTCATGACTAAAAATTGGTGGGTTCTTGTTAGATTTTCTTCCAATCGCAGCCTTAACACCCATTTTTCCCGGCTATAACCTGTGCGAAAATGTAATACTTAATAAGATAAATAGGAATGTAACATATAATTTATAAATTAAAAATTGATAACATATTAAAATATAACTGCAAAACGTTTAAATTATCGTACCTATATCCAGGCGCAGTGAAATATACCAGAATAATAATATATCTGACAGAAATCCAATCGACGTGACACTTTCACTTGCTACGCGGTGAAACGTCAACGTCGTTTGTTGATTACGGAAACACGAAAGTTGTTGTGTTGGCACTTGGTTTTTTACTTATTTAAGTAATTGGTGTATTTTTAAATGCTATCCAAAGACAATAGCCATAGACAAAATAGTTCTTCTCTAAAACATGTTCCATAAATTACTTTTATTAGATTATGTTCGTCATACATGGCCATACGCATTACGCATCTTATTCGATAACTCCTAGAGCTTTCATTTATAAATATTGACCAAAGAGAATATAAGACTACGTTAATATTAACATGGGAGAATGAGTATATTTATGATAGATCTGACTTCTCGTTACTTAATCAGGGTTTGAATGTAATGGAATAAATATTTTCTGTGTACCTCAACCTTTTTTCAGGGTTCATACCGGGTTTGACTATTATGATTTCCCAGCGCGGCTTCCGCCGCGCCGCAGTCACACTGCGAATATTTAAGAATATTCGCACAGTGCGACGGCGGCTGATAAAGAAGACATAGTTTTAAAATTGAAATATGTAGAGTGTAGTCGCATCTCTGACATTGATATACCTTCCGTTACTCGTCTAACACAAGATTTTGACTTCTTTCAACACAGAAATAAAGAAACTCCCAAAACTAAGACAGTAAATTTATTTAAAAAAATTAAATACGTTTTCAACAATATAATTATATTAATATGGTCTGTCGATTTAATAAATGTACATTTGGTATTTTGTTTGGACTAGGCTTCGACACTGATATCTTAAATTTGTATTCAGAGTGTAGCAAACAATTATTGTCTTATGAATCGCGATTTATAAACAAATATGCTATGTAACACTATTTAATCGACAAACACTTATTTAATTATATAATTTTGATTATAGAAGTATAGGTACATAATTTCACATAAAATACTGTTGTATATCTCTACCAATTTACGCTTACCTATCTAATATGATTTTAACATAATCTCGGATACAAAATACTTCATAGCCAATATGCCAATACAAAATTCAAAACTTAATGTCTTTCCTTACAACAACATTTTACATGTTGGTGTCCCTTATCTCAAAATAAGTTATAAAATTTTATATATATCCTAATAAAATAAATAAACACCATTTTTGCACTAAATTAACCGTCATTCCACAGCCATTCTATTTATGGTATATAACGTAAGTTAGTGCGTATAGCGAGTTATATTTAATAGCACAAAGTTGTAAAGTCTATGTCTACTTGTACAAAATAGAGGCAGATTTATCACTGGTCTGTGGTAACCGCATAAAGCAACAAAATCACAAACAATGGTGGAAAAAGATAGCAAGAGCTAACATAGTAAACCTATGTATTATAATAATTAAATCATGTGAGTGTCATGACAATTTATAAAATTATTTTATACTACAAACTAAATGGCAGACTATCATTTTTCCGTATTTGACATAAAGTCATAAATTGTTAATAATACTATCTAAAATCAACTATATTATTATAATTTCATAAGAATTAAAAGCGTAAATTCTACTATGATAACACTCGGGCTATAAGAGATTACAATAATAACGACATCTATCAAAATCATTATAATATAACATTATGCATCTTTGTAAGTAGTGGATATAAAGGAACCCAACGGTTTTATATTCAACCACAACGCATAGACAATAAATGGACGGGATTAAAGTTATAAAAACAACCTGTATAGGTTAAAAAAGGTTGCAAACTTTCCCATCCGATAAATCCTCTAATTGTTTGACATTGTTGTGAACGTTTGATAGATGTTGTTAAGCGTATTTATATAACATTTTCAGAATCTATCTCTCCCTGTTCCACGGTCATGTACATGCCCTCTTCTTCGTAAGTGGACTCGTGTTTCGCCAGAATACGAAGCAGTGGGCGTAGTTTAATCCACCACTGTTGCTTTGGTATTCTCTGGCTGCAAAGAAATACACATTACCCAGTTAGTAAACAATAGTTCGGTTTAACATATAGTAAACTGGTCCATGGATTTTGGCGTTATACACACGAACATTCCAGATATAAGAAGAATATGTTTGACTTACGAAAAGTTAGTTTGTGCCTTCAAGTCCTCGAGCGGGGAGAACTTGTACTGTCGCTTCACGATTCCCAGTAGACAGGCGGAGTCGGGGGTGTTGGCTGGCCCCTTCTGGATGGTCTCTACGAGCCAGTGAAGACACTTGGCGGCCATCTTAGTACCCATGTTGCGGTCGAACGGAGTCGGTGAACCACCCTGTTGCATGTGACCTGTAAACCAATTGCTTAACTCATTCTAGATTCACCTAAACCGAGGGTGTGTCGCCGACTTCCAATCCGGCTTCTTTCAATATTTCTCCAGTTAAGCTAAAGCAAATACTTATGACATAAAATGTGACTTGACGTGGTTAGCTGACTACTACTTGACTACTACTTAAGCTTCAAGCTACGAAATTGTTTGTAGTGGGTAGTCTTAAATCATTTAACAATTAATCTGTGGACAGCGCTGTGGGCTACATTATTGCTGATTTCCTTGTGCATTTTTTTCTGTAACATATAATGTAGCTGTTTGTTGTCCCCTATAATTAAAATAAAATAAAACAAATGCTGCAATATTCAATAACGATAATAAAGCTCCGAATATTTCTCAATATATCTATTTATACAAGTATAATTTAAGAGGTAAAGTTTGTATGTAATGGGTAATCTTCGTAACTATCCATCCGATATCCAAAATTCTTTTACCAGTATTTAGAACGGAAAAGAAACGAAAACATAAAATTCTACGCAGACTAAATCTAGTCCTAAATGAACATGTAGTTCAATAACAATACTTACCAAGCACATTCATCCTGGCAGTGAACAGTCCTTTGCCTTCCTCGGAGTAGAGTCGGTAAATGAATTCCGTGTTGTAGTTGTCGTTGGCCTTTTCATTGCGCAGGATCAGGCCGCGCTGGATGCCGCCGGTCATCTTAGACGCCATGTGGTACACGTCCTGCTGCAAGTCCTTGATGGAGAACTTCTCCTCGTAGATGTAGGCCGCGTCGGCACCGCCAGCCAAGCCTGCGATACATGATCGACGCGCTAGTATGCTCACTAAGGCTGAGACCTTTAAGGCGCACTTACACTTATCTATATCTCAGACTTATCTTCTGAGTTAAGTAAAACTAGGGATTAAATTACAAAAAGTTAAGTAAGTTATGTATAGTTCGTTTTGAGTTTTTGGCAGCTCGCCGAATTTGTGGACTACGCATTTTCTAAATGCAATCTCAGACAGATACAAAGATTGGTTTATAAATCTGATCAAACAACTAACCAATCAACCAAACATAAGCTACTTAACTTAACTTTTATTTTTTCCATTGAGACTAAGATAAGTCGGAATGCGCTATAGATCTCGGCCTAAGTCTTAGGCAATGGTACAATTACTTATGATTATTCAATCAAGTTCTAACTTCGATTACGTTTTTTTAACGCCATGTGTTTATCCGGATTTATATAACATTCAAATACAAAAACCATATTTACCTGCTAAAGTAGCTAAGTAGCCGCAGTAGCCTCCCATAGTCTCAATAACGAAGACACGACGCTTTGTTCCCTAAAAAGAACAGAAACAGTTTACAACAGTTCCTTAAGTCTGTTCTCGGAAGTGTCAGTAAGGATTGGGGGAAGGCATTCTGCTTATGACCATATTTACATAAACTCTAATTTAATCATATTATTACTAAACGTAAAAAATATTTTTATGTACCATTTACAAAGTTCGTATCATACAATTTAAAATATGTACCTATAAACATTATATAATTTATTGCAATAGTTTTAGATGAAAGGATTTAACACTATTTGACATGATACGATTCTAGTAATATTATATTTTTTTCTTACTAATCACGACATTTACTTATTTGCATTTTTCTTTAATTAAATAAATGTTAATCTTACGATTTTAGTACCAGGAAGTAGAAAAGCTAACCTGAGCTGACTGGCGGATACGGTCGCAGATCTCAGTGATTTCGTTGAGCGCAGTGTCGGAGCCCAGCGAGAAGTCTGTGCCGGGCACGTTGTTACTGATCGTGGACGGTATCACCACCAGCGGGATGCAGAACTCCGGGAACTGCGCGCGACCCTCGTAGATCTCCAGACCGGCTTGGTAAGCCTGGGGATAAATATTCTTATTAGAACAGGATAGGTTCGAAACAAAAAAGATATCCAACTCAATTCTTCGCGTCTAACTTCACGATAGTACTTATATTCATTTATTGTAGGATAGCTGTTGCCCGCGACTTCGTCCGCGTGAATTTCGGGTGATGATAAAAGTACTTTTTCAAATTGTGATGAGGCTAGTTGACTTATAAAACCGATTTCCGTTGAAATAAGTTAAAAACACTTTAAATTACTAATCGAAAGGTATTTCAATACATAGTATTGAAATGATACAATGATAAAAGTATTTTTTCAAATTGTGATGAGGCTAGTTGACTTATAAAACCGATTTCCGTTGAAATAAGTTAAAAACACTTTAAATTACTAATCGAAAGGTATTTCAATACATAGTATTGAAATGATACAATGATAAAAGTATTTTTTCAAATTGTGATGAGGCTTGTTGACTTATAAAACCGATTTCGTGGAAATAATTTACTGTAAGATATTATAATCACCTCAAATCCACCAATGATAAGCAGTCCTTGAATGTTGAACTGCTTGATGCGGGCTGCTATTTCCGCCTTCTTGTCTCCGGGGAGCGTACGTTTAGTGCCCAAGAAAGCGCCTCCTTGTGCCACCCATCCGGTCACATCCGACCTATACAACGAAAAATATAACGATGCCACTTGGCACGCGACTCTCCTACTATACAATATATAATATTATTTATGACATGAGAGATTTTTCAACAGTATCTAAAGCCATGTCAGAGGCCTACAGGCGGTTTAAACTCTAATATCAGGTAGTTCATCAACCATACGATAAGAAGAAGAAGACATATTTTTAAAAGGTAGCCCTTATAGGTATTTTTGAGTGGTTGCATATAATAAGATTCTGCTTCCTAGATTACTTACAAGCTATGAAAATGAAATGCACTTTAATCTTTTGACATCTCCCTATTTAAACATGGACAGTGACAAAATAATAATAAATTAATCATTGCTTAAAAATGTATATGTATAATAATACTATATAATAACAATAGTATAATACTCTCTTATGGTAAGTAGTGTGACTACATGATGAACGAAATAGTTTTACCAGTCCATGTTGACAATATTTCCGCTAATGAAGCCTTCGACGCCATCGTGGATGCCGAGCACAGTGTCTCCGCGGTAGATACAGTTACGTACGAACGATCGCACCGCAGCATTCATACCGCAAGCGGGGGCGCCGACGTGCATCACCGCTAGCGTCAAGCCTTCCTAAACATAGATCACATACATTTTTGAACAACATAACAAGATAATAACTTATGGCGTAATTTTAGCATGTTGCCCATGCTAAGCTTGAATCTAAATTGACGTCACCCTTAATACGTAAATACTAAAAGGGAACTTGAATTTCGATGGGTGCGAACAGCGACACGATAGTTCCGTGGGTTAGAGCCGCGTCAAGGTACGGAAAAGGTCGCGGGTAGTAGTCCCGCTCATGTCCATCATTTTTCAAATTTCCTTTATCAATTTAGAACATAACAATAGTACCCATTATCTTTCGTGGCCGGTAAAACGAGTAACAAAGGCGAACGTGGGTATATTATATGGTTAACTATATTTTGAACCTCAAGTGTTTGAGTCAAGGTGCAAAATTCTGCTATATCTATTTATATCGTTCTTTGGATTAATTATCGTGTACATTCATGCATACTTACAGCAGGCTTGCCAGATTCATCGAACGCCTCTTTAGGAGGCTTCAAGCGGGTCAACATTTTATAAGTTTCTAAGTTGCGTGCAAAACTACGCCCGCGCAGTTGCACCGCCAAATCCCAGTTTTTGTCAGCCATAGCCTAAAAAATATAATAAAGTTTTACTATATTATTGATAGCTTCAATAATTATAATAATAATACTGTAGTATGGCTGCATATAGAATATTTTATTAATTAAACTTTGGGGACGATAAATTTTTGAAAACGTCGGAATTTGGTCTCATTAAAACAGTAACATGGACAAATCGACTAAGTCTTCGGCAAAATTTTGATGTCCATTACAATTCTGATAATTTATAATATGATTATATTACAAATCAGTGGTCCGCACCACTGATTTGAAATATAATCATTGTTGTCTGTTAATCATCATGTTACCTGTGCGACGGCCTTTGTGCGGCGTACACACTCCATGAGCGGAAGACGCACGGCTTGGTTACCGTCCAGGGTCACCACGCACGGTTCTGTGTCCGGCGTAGCTTCCATCAAGGCCATCACGGCCTCTGCACCCATGCGACAACCCTAAACAGTTATAAAATAAAAACAAAACGATGTGTCTGCGTTGCGATTGATTGAATAAAATATCGATTCGAATTACACTAGTGTTTTTAGGAATATATTTAATTTTTAAAATACTCTTACACTCCAAAGCCTCAAAGGCAATCAAGGTAAGTACATCCATAGTTTAGTTTAAGTATCAGTACCTATGTATGGCTATTGTTTAGACTTCATACAAAGTTAACTACGTTGTTAACGCTTGAAAAATCGATCAACATGTTTGTAGTTATTGTTTTTTTTTTTTCATGTAAATAGGTACCAAAGTATATACCTACTCTTACGAGAAAACAATACAACGCGAATACTACGACCACGGTAATATTATAATATTACCGTGCTACGACTCTAGTTACCTACTACAAACATGGATATTAATATAACGATTAGAAGTTAAGCGCCTTAAAATGGCCGATGCAACCATTTTCTTTTTTCGTCTATACTATAGCTATCTCGTCTTACAAATATTTGTTCGTCCTGACCGGGGCTTGAACCTGCCCCCAGAGTGCAAGAAACATCTTACTTAGCCACTACGCCCGTTTGGACATCAATCGACAACAAACAAACTATAAGTAGAGATCATAACATAGTTTACCAGGATCCGATCGAACGCGGAGGGCGAGCCTCCTCGCTGCACGTGTCCCAGCACGGTGATGCGCGTGTCCTGCTGCAAGTTCTCCACCACCACGTTCTTCACCAGCTCAGCCGTGATAGGCTTACCTTCGCGGTCGATGGCACCTTCCGCCACAATGATAATATTCAGACGCTGCCCAGATTTTCTTTCCTATGTTTAAAAAATTGACTTTAGGTACATCATGTTTTTTTGCAGTTACAACTAACACATTCCCACATACGTAAAGAAGAGCAATCACAAAATCCAAAAGTACACATGCATAATTAGTTATGAGGAGGAGTTTAAATATGAGTGAAGATGAAATCTGTGTAGTATATTGTGTGAAAATTATAAGTGTGTGTACATTTTAAAACAAATTATAAGCTGATTTAATAACACACAATTCAAGCACTATAAGAGTATAATAGGAAAGGTTGATTCAACAATTTCTTCGCCAGGCATTTTTATGAGTAAGTATCTAAAATAACTTTTATAACTTAAAGTAAAATACTTGTAATGAATAAAAATAAAAAATAAATGTATATTGAATACCTAGCAACAATCTTCATCTTCTGTTAAATCATTAAGTTTTACCTCCAGCTAAGTAAGTTAAAGAGTTACTAAAATAAATGATTATTCATAAAATACATCAATCAAATGAATATTTGATAGATCTTGTACATTCACAATTATACTCCTTCAAAAGAACTGAATAAGGTTATTTTAATCGAACATTGACCTAAAACACTTTTGTAGTCGAATAATTTGATAGCTTATTAGGAGCATTGTGTGTTATCAATATACAGTGCCACTCAATTAAGCCTGCATACCTGCGCCAATCTTTTGCAAAGCTTTTCGACCCAATTATTGGGAACAGGGTCCTCAGGAATGAATACTTGATCTGCCTCGCTCGCCAGAGCGGCCACTAATGCCAGATAACTGCAACAACCAGTGCCCATAATCTTCATGCAAACGCTCCCAAGTTATAGTCAACAAATTTAATGATGAATATCATGATATAATCGTTTTGAATTTATAATCATTAATATTGCCAATGGATCTGCCAATTCATACTGATGAATGATAAAACCTCAAAGTGCAAGTGATCCTGCTCCCATTTAAAATATTAATTTAGTCCTTGCCTCAGCTATTTTCGCACACAATTTTTTTTCCCAATTGAGAGGCGCTGGGTCTTCGCAAATAAAACTATAAGTAGCGTCCGTACAGAGTGCCGTGTAAACTGCAAGAAAACTAAAGGAATATTTGAATTATGGGACAAACTAAATGTAATGTTGTTGAGGACATTTAAACTGATGTGTGGAAAGGACATAAAGATGGAGCCAGAGCTTGCCTGTTCTAATTTATCACAAAGTTTATCTCTCCAGTCAATAGATGGTGGAGCTTCTGGGATAAACACAAAATCCGCTTCTGATGCCAAAGAAGTGACCACAGCAAGGTATCTAAATGGATAAAAATCATAAGAATATTACAAAAGTTACTGAATTGGCACACATCCATTATATTATGTAGTTTAATGGTTGAGAGGATAAGCTCTGTATCTTTGCATCAAACATAGTACACAATATGTATTTAAATAACCTTTACAAAATAATTAAGTATTTAATCTTGATTATATGACCCGTAAAAATAAATTAACACAAAGATATAAAAATGATATCTTACCCACAATGCCTTCCCATGACCTCCATAATAAATGTTCTTTGATGAGAGTAGGCAGTGCTCACAATAGCATCAATAGCTTCAATGATGCGATGCAAAGCAGAATCAGTACCTATTGTCATATCAGTACCACAGAAGTCATTATCAATGGAGCCCACCTAAAAAGAAACAATAGTATTATTATCCACAAAAAAGTTAACCATAAATTCAGTTTTTAGCTTATCTATTAAACATTAATTACTATTTACCATGCCAGCAATATGCAGGTACTTATATTTCTCCCTCTGATCTTTGGTAATCTTGTTGTTGGCTAGCAATTCATCAAGTAAGCTAGACCATTCTTCACGGAACAAGTTAGCTCCTGTCAGAGAACCATCACCACCAATCACTACCAAATTGGTTATACCACGAGTTACCAAGTTGAATGCAGCTTTAAGTCGGCCCTCTCTTTTACTGTAACAGGCCATTCAATATTATAATAAAACAGTTTCATTTTCATAACTAAAACTGCTCAAAAGGTTTTTTAGGATACATGTTTTTATGATTGAATCCTTTTATAGTTTATACATATTTTATATCTTCCATGTTTAACTGGCAGAAAATAAATAAGTAAAACCTACATGAACTCCATGCAACGAGCAGATCCAATGATAGTACCGCCCTTATGAATAATAGAGCTCACAGAAGACCAGTTTGCTTCTTCAATGTTATCACCTCCATCAACCATTCCCTGGTAACCTTCGCGAATGAAGTATACCTTGCAACCCAAGTAAATACCCATTCGTACTACAGACCGTACAGCGGCATTCATACCCTGAGAGTCACCGCCACTAGTAAACACAGCAAGACCCTTTCCCTTATGGGAACCGCGCCCAATAAATCTTTGAGTTGTAGACACTTCCATCGTTTAAAGTTTTTAATTACCCCAACACCTACAAATCATAATAAAGCTATCATTACTGATATTACATAATTCATCACGTATATATTATTTCAATTCATATCTTATCAATTCACTGAATATTAAATGTTTTTAACCGGTAACAAATTGAATTATTACGTACCGATAAATAATATTAAAATTACCGAATTCAAAATCATGAACTTCACCAAGGTGACCTTTAGTGAATGACATGCATGACAATTGACAAGACAAATGTCATGTCTTGACTTGACGCTGGCGGATGCACAGAAGTGCTTTTTTTTTTTTTTCGAAATAATTTTGTGCCGACGACCCCGAGGGCGGTCTTATTGGGCGTAACCGGATAACGGCGAGACTTCTGGAGCCTCCAGCCAGGCTAACTACTAAATAAGATTTTAAGCGATGCTACCGAGGGCGCCCCCTGCGGTACTCGAACCTCGACTCGGTGCATCGCTGACTAACTTGCAAAAACAACAAGGGACTGCTGGATCTGATTTGTTATTTAGGGACTGTTTTAAAAGCTAGAGCTCGGCCCCGGGCCGGCTGTACTAGGGACGGGAGGGTTATTTACGTTAACAGGTAACGATCGCGGCGGACCTCGACGGCGAGATCTTCACAGAAGTGCTAGCCAAGTAGTGTTTTTATACTCTTTGGCCAACCAAGATCTTCTGTCTGGGAGAAAAAAAAATCATGTTACTGTCATAGTCTTAGGGCGTAGTCATCTAGTCGTCGCATCCGTTTTTTTTTTTTTTTTTTTTAATTCTTTATTTAATTAAATGGGATTTTGTCAGACATGACTATGCCACCCCTATAAGTGCTTATAAATATAATTATATTTTAAGTGAACAACAACTTACAACACTTTTGAATATAAATTAATTAACAGTTTGGCTTCCGATAATAATGGTGAAGCAAGTATTGTATTACAAATACCGACATTTTGATTAAATAATAATATCCTTAAGTCATATCTATGAACCTCGTTTCGAATACATTCCATCAACACATGGTGTACATCTTCTATAATATCACATTCTGTACAGTTAGGTGAATCCGATAATCCTATTAGGAATTTAAATTTATTTGATGGAATGTGTCCTGAACGTAATCTCATTAACAAAACTATTTCTCTCCTACTCAAACAGCTATTATCGAACCATGGACATCGAGCTGGCTGATTTTGAATCGTTTTGTACCATATTCCCTTTGTATGAGACTTTTCCTCAAAGTAATTTTGCCATATGTGTCTACAGTATAACTTTCCTTTACTCAATAACTCACTATAAATCGGTAACCCATCATAAGAGATACCGTTACTTAAACCTTGTTTTGCAGCTCTATCAGCCTCCTCGTTGCCCATGATACCGACATGAGAAGGAATCCATTGAATGATAACATCTTTATTTAGAGAACATAGTTTTAAAATTGAATCCAAAATGCAATAGGCTATCGGATACCCTCGAGTATTCAAGGGCAACCGAGACAAATGTAACAGCGCGCTTTTAGAATCGGACAATATTAAATATTTATTATACTTTAACGATATGGCATACGACAGCGCTTCTGATATGGCAATTAATTCACAATGCATTATGGACATTTCTACATCTAAATTGAAATTTACAGAGCAATCAATCTGTGGGTCATAAAAAGCCGCACCACAGCCACCCTTATCCTTGGAACCATCCGTAAAGATTTTATAATACGGAACATGTTTATCAGATAAATATTTTTCAGACAAATTACACAACTCGCTTATACTATTATTCCTCTTCGCAGAAATTATACCTTGAATATTTACACTTATGTTTTTAGAAACATCATAGCTACTCATCCAAGAATTAAGAGAAAACATTGGTAGCTGCGAGCTGTTATGAATGAGAACATTAGAATATTTATTGTGAGTGACTATCAGTAAGGGTAATTTCCTTTGCCTTCTCCAGTATATGTTATGACATAACTGGTTTAGGTCTTCCAAAACATGCACGGTTGTATTATTGGTGACAGATTTCGACTTAAGCCAAAACTTAGTAGCGAGATATTCTCGGCGAATACATAAAGGTTGAATACATAGCTCACTCTCCATGACATGTATAGGTGAACTTTTTATGAACCCACCTATTACCCTCATAGCCTGATTTTGAACTTTATCCAGTTTGTATAAATTACTTTTTGTGCTATTACTGTATAAAAAACTACCATAATCAATTCTACTACGAATAATTGATATGTAAAGACGCCTCAGATGTTTTGGATGAATTCCCAACCGCGAGCCTGCTAATAATTTAAATATATTAATGAATTTAAGTGTTTTCTCATATGTTTCATTAATATGTCTACCCCATTTTAAACCCCTGTCAAACCAAATACCTAGGTATTTAACAAAGTCTACTTGTTGAATATTACAATTGTTTAATTTTAATGATATATTGCGTCTATTAATATTTCTTGAATAACCTTTTGTAAAAACACATACTTTAGTTTTTCTGTGAGAGATGCTTAGACCCATCTTTTCGACCATATCGTTAAGGCTACACAGGCCTTCTTGAGTTACAGCTACTGCTTCAGAGATATTTTTACAACTGGCATAAAGGACAAAATCATCGGCAAATTGAGACACAAATATATTATTAATATTTTTACATATATCAATAGTAGCTGCATTAAATAATAACGGAGATAACGGGTCACCCTGTGCAATACCGGTGCCTGAGATTCGAACAAGAGTTTCACTATTATCTAATTCAATAAATAGGTGTCTTACATGTAGAAACTCCCAAAGGTAATTACATAATATAGCTCCCACTCCAAGTCTATCTAACGTGTTCAATAAGTTATTTATATTAACATTATTGTAAGCATTATCTATGTCAATAAAACAGCCAACTGTAGGAAAACCTTTAGCAAATCCAGTCTGTATTCGACCGACCAGTCTGCTTAAATTGTCCATGCAAGATCGAGACCTTCGAAACCCCACAGTTTCGTTAGAAAAATAATTGCCTCTCTCTAAGTGCCATTCTAGTCTTCGATAAATAATTGTATGGAATATCTTACATGGGCAAGATAGCAAAGAGATAGGTCTAAAACATGAGACCGTTTCATTGTTTACACCAGGTTTCGGTATAGGAACTATTTTAATCTGTCTCCACTGACTCGGCACGACACTTTCTGATAAAATTCTATTGTATATTAGAATTAATATATTTTTAACTAGATCTGGAAGGTTTCTAATCATGGAATAGGATATGTCGTCTATACCTGGTGAAGTGTCTGACTGTTTGATAGAATTATTGAGTTCTTGTATCGTAACCGGTGAAGATAAGTGATCATTAAAATTATAATACCTAGGAGCAGCTGGAGACACAAAGTCAGGAGCTAAATTACATAACAACGATTCTGCATTCTCTCGGGTAATGCAGCTTTTCTGCTTCTTATAACCCTTAAACCATTTTATTTTGTGCCACATTTCACTCAAAGATGTTTTACCATCAATACTCTCGCAAAATTCTTCCCAGGACTTAGTCTTTCCGTCGCGTATAACTCTCTGTGCAATACTAAGTTTGCTTTGTAAAGTCTTCAAGTTATCGGGTGTAGGATTTTTCCTAAAGACTGCAAGAGCTTTACGTCTCTCAGCCACTACTCTTGACATATTCTGGTTCCAGTAAGGTTTAGGGGTAAATTTTTGTTGCTGTAGGGGATTGTTATGGTTCTTAATATATGGAATCGATTTGTCAGCCGCCTTATTCAGACTATTAATAAAATTATTGTATGCACACTGTAGATTATCTGAAACTATAAAATCACTAAATTGTTCTTGAACAACTGCCTTGTATTTAATCCAGTCCGCTTTCTTAAAATTACGTTTTTTCTTATATACAATATTTTTTATTATGTTCGTTCTTATTTTAATCATAAGGTGATCACTTCCTAAGTTTTCATTTAATACCTTCCATTCAAATTTTAAAGCAATGTCCACTGAAGTCAGAGACAGGTCCGGAGAGGATTCTTGAACTGTGCCGTTTACCATTTTCAATCTTGTATGTGTTCCATCATTCAGCGGAATAAAATCGTGTTCCACTATCGAGTCAAATATTTGTCCACCTCTACTATCAATTTTAGTTGACCAATTCGTGTGGTGACCATTTAGATCTCCCGCTATTAGAGTTTTACGATTCACTATAGTAAAAATTTGATCCCAATCTCTTGAAGTAGTATTCACGGATGGCGGGCAATATATACACAATACATTCTCTAAATGATCACAATTTAGTATCTTAACACGAAGGATCTCTATCCGCGGGTTTGAGAGTACTATCTTGCATTCTTGTGCTTTAATTGAAATATGCGTTAAAAGAACAATCCCTCCATAACCATCTGCCCGATCAGCCCTAAATGTATTATATCCACTAATATGAAAATTACAATCTGGGTCTAACCATGTCTCACATATTATAGCAAGATGTATTTTTTCTTGATTCAAAATTGCCTCTAATTCTAACCGTTTTGGGCGAACACTTTGAGCGTTCCATTGTAGTATATTCAAATTCATGTGAAGGCTGTTGCAGTCCATAAGTCTGTTATAAAACCAAAGCAAGGCCATTTTGAAATATACTGCATGACAAATGATAATAACCCCTCAAATATTGTACTTAAACATCCAGTCAACATATTCTCCCACGAACTATCCTTTCCTTCCATTAACTTCTGTTTTAACTTTGTGAATAAAATCTGCCATGAAATAGTTTTTTTATAGTTCGTGTTATTCTCCTGTTCAGGATGATCAACACTACTGCCATCGCTATCATAGTTTTCTGAAAAATATTCAAAAATATCGTCCTCCTTCTCTTTAGTTATCTTCTTTTTAGTTTTTTGAATTATTGGTTTAGATTTTTGTTTTGATATTTTTCTAGTACTGTCTTTAGCAATGCTGGCATATGTATGAAAATCATTAACCTGAGAATAAGGTACATCTTTAGGAGGGTCATATCGAACATTATTCTGAAGAGTAGGTAAAGGCGGGTCCTGAGTTAAATCTAGTGATTTGGGGGGTGGTGGCATATGTAATGTAACAGCCCGTTTGTATGAGCAATTGAATTTTGCCATGAGTTCTCTTATTCTTTTTTCCTTTAAATACATCGGGCATACCTTAGCCATAGCCATATGTCTTCCTGAACAGTTGTTACATTTAAATGTCGTTGTCTCACATGTAGCGTGATTGTTTGTGCATTTAGGGCAAATTATTTTGTTAGAAGGACACAATTTACTCACATGACCAAATCGCCAGCAACGCGAACACTGGGTAACGGGATGAATATACGGACTTACAGAAACTCTGGTCTCGTAGATGTATACGTACGTAGGTAAAGATGGGCCTTTAAAACATAATCTTACAGCTTCGCTGGGTTCCCAGAGCCCATCATAGGTATTTTTGCGTTTTAACCTTCTAACCGCTAATATAACTGTATCACTGCTCACCCCTTGTAATATTTCCTCATCGGTTAAGTCCAAGTCAATATCTTTTATTACACCATATGACTGATTAATCTCTAGTGTCTTCTGACATTTAAAACCATTTTTATTAAAACTCTCAGCTTTAATTAATGACTCGGCACTGTCTACACCATTAAACTGAATTAATGCCTTAAATGGATTAATAAATTTAATTCTATGAATGTTTTGTATCTTTTCAATTTGTAACATTTTTGCCAGTTTAAATTGTTTCGGTAATTTATCTGTACAAGTTATACAGACTTCTACTCTATCCTCCGGAATACTCATAGTATTTATATCATTTTCTGACCTTGCATATCTTTTTGACTTTTTCATTACCTTCGTCCAAGATTCTTCCTCATCCATTTCCCTATTTCTTTTAGTACGTCTTTCCAACTCTAAACTATTTTTGTGTTCCAAATTACACGACTGTATTATTTTGTCAATATTATTTTTCATCTCACTCTCATTATGTTCATTCGTTATTATATTATCTATAATAATCTCCGCATCTTCAAAACTCTCATCGTTATTCATTAATAAGTAGCAAACTAATTTTTAATAATAATTTGAATATTAAAAATAACGAGCTCAGAATTTTGCCGCCAAGCGCGTCAACGTACCACAGACGAACGTCGCATCCGTGTTCCGTGAGTTTAAAAGACCGTAAGTAGTCCTTTATGACCATAGACTATCTCGACTTCATTAGTGTTGAAACATGGTATTAACAAGTATTAACAATGAATTATAGTTATTTCTAACTAGCGCTCGAGCCTTAAAAACCTAGCAAAACGTTTAGTCTACTCTGCTGGTTTACTCTTGGATCAAAGAATTAGCAAATTGCCATTCAACGAGGCAGTGTTGCCCGTCTTCTGGGCACGTTACCTTTTGACAATGATGAGGACGAATACTTCATAACTTTTTAATCTTTATTATATATATATATTTATAATATTGATATTTTTGTGTTTTTAGGGGCGTTTATTTAAGTTGTTAATACATGAAGTTATTTCTATAACGTGAACGTCTTCCGGCTGATGATGATGATTTCTATTGAGTCTACGTGGTTTAGTCAGTAAATTTGTTTCAAATGAGAAATATGTACTCGACTAAGTTAACTAATTTTGTTTATCGATTACAATCAAAATTAAGGCCAACTCTCGCTAGTGTACAATTTACAAAAATCTCCCATAAAGCCAGAGAATACAGATGACAGAGCACATTTATCCGGTTACGTCCAATAAGACCCCCCTCGGGGTCGTCGACATAAAATATACCGAAAAAAAAAAAAAAAATGACAGAGCCCACAGAGCACAGCAGCAGAGGTAGAGTCAGTCAGTGCTGAATCGAAAAGTATAACTAGCTAGAAGGAAAAAAAAACAGGGAACCGAACGGTGGTGTTGTAATTTAAGTACATAAATAAGTTGTTGTTGTTATTACTGTACAGAAATAATTGTGTACCCACTAAAGAAGTGTGATAATAATGTGTTGCAAATGTTGTAATATGATTTATGAAGATGGGGTGCATTAGAAACTAAAAAATGTTACAGTGCTTTTCGTCATCTTCATTTCATCTTGAAATCTAGCAACTATACAGGTAACAAAATGTCTGCTGAATCTGATATGGAATATTCGGACAACGACGGAGACGACTATGATTATTATGGAGGACAAGATGACTGTGACATGGAAACTGTGGATCGAAGTAAATCGGACCCTGAATATTTTTTATACACCTGCTTAAAGGTAGAAGAAGTAGAAAAACTGTTAAATGAATCCATAGAATTGCTCAGCAATAGCCTTCAAATAACGCCTTCACTAGCAAAGGTTTGTTGTCTTATTGTTAGAAATGAATATTGTAACTTAGAAATAGAATTGTAGAAGGAATATCTGGATGTTAAACTGATATCTGTTGTAGGTAACCCTTCATGCATACGAATGGAATGCTCAAGAGATTATAAATAAGTTTAAAGAGAATGCCAATGAAGTTTTGGTGTATAGTCGCGTAAAGTCGCGCGTGCCGTCGGCGCAGGCTACCTCCAGTCGTACCAGCTGTGCTGTGTGCGCCAGCACGCCTCCAATAAATAAATTCAGTGCACTTACTTGTGGACATAGCTTCTGCAATGACTGCTGGGCAATGCATTTTGAAGTACAAATAATGCAAGGTATGGTAAAAATAAATTTCATGAATTAATAATGGCTGAGGTACTCCAGTATTATTATTATGGACAGTAACTCCAAGATTTTTTAATTCACATATGATAGCACACAATTGTGTTTTTATGATAAGATAGCACACATGTTAAAGTAAATCAAACCTAGGTATTGTGAGAGAAAGAAGAATTTGTATTAAGATAGATTAATTAGTTAAAACTAATACCTTTAAGTAAAAAAATATAGTATTAGTTTTATATTACTATGTCCTGTAACTGTTGATATGCTGGCTGATCTATACAATCTACACAATAAGTATACCCATATATTCAGTCTTGCCAAATGCCTAGATACTACATTATTCAGAAGTACAGTTCTTTGATCTTATTAAGTATTATACCTAAGACTCCATCTCACACTCAAACCTCTTCCATATAGGCTGACTGGAAGTTATAAATGAAACAGTAAATTAACATAACATAACACCTAAATTTCCCAAAGGGGTAGGCAGAGGTGACTCTAAAGTAAACCCACATTTTATCAGTTAAGGGTCCCAATGTAATAGAGGGTGAGCCTTGAGCCAACTGCTCTTAGCAACCACTAGACCGATGAGGCAGTAAAAATATTAATGTTTAATTTATAGGAGTGTCAAATACTATACAATGTATGGCACAAGACTGTGAAGTCAGAGCTCCAGAAGACTTTGTCCTGTCTCATGTGACAAAACCTACATTACGTGAAAGATACCAGCAATTTATGTTTAAGGATCATGTGAAATCTCATCCAGAGCTAAGATTTTGCCCTGGGCCTAATTGTCAGGTTGGTATAATTATTTATTTTTGTATACCATTTTCTTTAACAAGGCCTCTAAAGATTTCATTTGCTTTCTGATTTATCAAGTCAAAAATCATCAAAAAATGTACCTTTTACTGTTAACCATGCATTTCTTTAACAATTATTTAAAAGCCACATAATTATAACCCTTATTGAAGGACTGGTCTTTGACAGCTTTGTGAGATAGAAGTACTAAAAAAAAGAGGAGCCCTTGTTATGCAAGAGGGCATTATAGGCTCCTAATAATAATAATTATGTTAAACAATATTGATTATTGTAGATTTATAAATCTGGATTGAGACCCCTAAAAAATGTATTTACATATTTACCAAAGTACTTAGTATAAGGCACTTTTACTGACATAGATATAATTTTTAATACTATAAATTCCTGAATTTGTCTTAAAAAATAAGGTTCTTGCTAAACAAAGCTTAATAAAAACATTGAATTTGACACATTACACAAAATAAAGAAACCCACCAAACTGTGTGACAGTTTTTGAGCAGGAATAGCATGGGTCCTCAATTTAATCCTAATGGATACATAATAGTAGATAGGTCCTTGTGCATGTAACATGGGTAAATTCTATTTACAGTGGATTTTTCGGGCCTGGGTTCGTGAGGGCGCACGTCGTGTGGAATGCCAGGGGTGCGAGCTATTAACCTGCTTTACATGTGGAGCCCCTCATCATGCACCAACTGATTGCTCCACTATTCGTCGTTGGCTTACTAAATGTGCTGATGATTCAGAAACAGCGAATTATATTAGTGCTCATACCAAGGTAAATTCAAATTATATTTATATTTTATTAAATAAAAATATATTATTTATATTTACTAAGTAAAAATTTATTATATATAAAATATCTCATACTTTAAAATTGTAATACATACATCTAATTACTAGAAACATTAAGCACTCTAGATGAGTCTTAACATTTAAACCAGAAACCATTTGTTAACCTGTTGAGAAGTGCTTATTGACCATCATTTAGAACAGGTTCAATGCCATCAATAAAGTAATAATTTTTTCAGGATTGCCCAAAATGTCAGATATGCATAGAAAAAAACGGTGGTTGCAATCATATGCAATGTGGTGCATGTAGACATGATTTTTGTTGGGTTTGCCTTGGAGACTGGAAAGCTCATGGTTCCGAATATTATGAATGTAGCAGATACAAAGAAGATCCTAATTTGACTAATGATAGCCAGCATGCTCAAGTAAACATATTTGGAATTTTCATGATTCTTCGTGTTTAATGGTAATATAGTAATATAACATTAAATTTTAAATTTTAGGCAAGAGAAGCTTTAAAAAAATATTTGCATTACTATGAAAGATGGGAAAACCATGCTCGATCTCTTAAATTGGAAGAACAAACTTTAGCAAATTTAAAAAGTCGTATTAATCAAAAGGTAAGTTTAACTCAAACTTAACATGAGACTAATAAAAGGTTCAAGGATCTCATAGATTATTTAAATTATAGACTAACTGTTTTTTTTTTTAGTCTTTGAATAATCCTTGTTTTATTCCTTTTAAATATCTAGTAAAGAATTGCTGATTAGAGGATTGTACAGGTTATTCTTGCTTTTCCAGATTGTGCTTCCCATAAAATGTTTATTTGCTTTTCTATGAAGTAACCTCATTATAATTTCCCTATTTGCTTAGGTAATGGCAGGTGAAGGCACTTGGATAGATTGGCAGTATCTTTGGGATGCAGCAAAATTACTAAAGAGGTGTCGATATACTTTACAGTATACTTATCCTTATGCTTATTACATGGAAGTTGGACCTCGAAAAGAGTTATTTGAGTATCAACAAGTTAGTATATTATGATTATGTGTTATAAAATCATATTGTATAGTAGTTATTAAAATATATTAATTATATGAAAATACATATTAATGATATGAAATTAATTTGACTTTACTAATTTTAGGCGCAGTTAGAAGCTGAAATCGAAAACTTATCGTGGAAGGTAGAGAGGGCAGAAACGACTGATAGAGGTGAATTAGAAAATCAAATGGATATTGCAGAAAAAAGACGAACTACGTTACTTAAAGATTTTCTCGAATTCCATACCACTAATGCCTCAAGCAGTAAAGTTTAATATAAATAATATCACGAACCACAGAATAAAGTCTTAGGAGTATTTATGTGAACACATTTGTATAATATTTGTGAAAGCTAGAATCTTTTTGTTCTGCCAAAGTATATTTATTAACATGACTTTGCAATAAAATTAGGAATAATAAAAAGATATTGTTTTTATTTATTTAACTTCGTTTCAAAGCCTAGGACTCATGCATGAAAACTGCGCAGGACTTACGAATTGACATGATTTACAAGGCATGGCGGTTCTTCAGCACTTCAGTCACTCACTCACTTCAGTGAGAAAAGCTTTCACTGATCTAAGAACTTACCGCTACAAGCACTACTTTACTTAATAAATCCAATGATCAGAAGTAGCTCTATAGCTACCAGCTCTGGATCTACATCATCATATTATCTATACTTTATCTACCTGGATACCTACCTATTTATCTTAATAATATCTGTTTTCAATATGATATAAATGCAAGTTTGTTACATTTTCATGCAAGCTAAACCAATCATCATGAAATTTTGCATATACTTTGTCTGGAGTACAGAAACGCACATCAGATACCCTTCATCCAGGAAAAAAGTTCTGTTCCCGTGGGATAGAAAAAAAAAATCTACTCGTGTTGTCATAAGACATGTAGTCTTTCGAAAAACCCGGTAAAACCTTTGGGCACCCCTAGTTTGCTTTAATATTTTGTAGTTAAAAGTAGTCTAGCACGTCGGTGTGGTGTTCGCTAACCGCGAATGCTGAGGTCCTGGGTTCGATCCTGGGTCGGGCAACCTGTCACTGGGGTTTCCTTTAGGTAATTATCAGTAGCAGCATGGAGTCCGGACAAGTGCCCGGTTGATGGCAATAGGTTCGCCCCTTATAACATTGGGAATGTAGGTATAACAAATAATATGTGTACCTCTGCCTACCCCTTCGGGGAATACAGTCGTTTCAATATATCATAGGATTACGTTAATGTAATGTTACAGTAAAAAGTAGATTTCTGGCTTCTTGGATTTTATTGTCTCCAATTAAACTATTAAAATGGCCTAAGTCTCCAACCACGAAATTACCTTACAGTATATTATAACGTACTCTGTGAAATTACCTATGGTGTACTTTTTTTAAATATCATCATAGACCAACGAGTATATAATATACTATTTTTCTCTATGATATCATGGCCTACGTGACCCAAGTCCCAAAGACTAAAATAGTATCTAATAATATCTAGACTTAAGTGTACCTAGTAAAGTTCTCAAACTCCACAGAGTTTCTAACTCCAGCCATCAGTCAACTAATTTATGCAAATATTAATATCGCACGTTGCTAAGATTATGCTAAGATGTACAAGAACCCATTTAATATAATGGCTAAGACTATGTTGTAATGTACATATTCTTGTTTTTATTCTATTCTGGTTGTTCTTAGTAATATCATAAGGTAATATGTAAAATAGCAAGTCTAGTCGAATGAAAATGCTTGGTAATTTTAATATATTATCATAAACAAGAGTAAACTGAATAGAGTTATAGACCACGAGGACATATAGAGTAGTAGTTACCCAGTATATTTCAGTAAAAGTGTTTAATCTATGGTTGTTTCCATCAGTAGCCATCAAAATGGCTACCACGAATGACTCGAAGGCGCCTGTGCGCCAAGTAAAAAGAGTACAGTTTGGTATATTATCTCCAGATGAAATCGTAAGTAAAGTATTATGAAAGGCTTTTTAAAAAGTGTTTGTTATATTAAATAGTTTTCATTTTATCTAAAGGCGTTTTAACATATTTTACGTTGGTTGTTAAAGTGGCACGCAGTTCATGCTTTGTACTTCTTTGCCATACCAAAATTACCAAACGTCGTGTCGTTTAGCAAATAAGTATGTTGTGCTTGTGAGTAAACTGATTTTAAATAACGTAAACAATAATAGTTAATCATTATATTTCGGTTCTTTGCATTCAATAATTACAATAGTATTTTATTATGATGCATATGTTGCACAACAAAAATAAAGTTTGATGACTGTACTATTGATAATCCCCGTTGCCCTGAACTATTTCCAGTATTTTTTGTTGTTTTTAAACAACGTGTTATTTTTTGGTTTATTTGTTGTTGTTATTTAAAATACATAATTAGACTAATAGATAATTTATGCTATTATCTTGCACATTAACGCACTAATGCATTATCAAAATTACAATGTTATTATTTTTCTATGCACTTTAGCGTCGGATGTCAGTCACTGAAGGAGGGATTCGGTTCCCCGAAACTATGGAAGGTGGAAGGCCCAAGCTGGGCGGACTTATGGATCCGCGACAAGGGGTGATTGACAGAAGTTCCCGATGTCAAACTTGTGCTGGAAACATGACTGAGTGTCCTGGACATTTTGGACATATAGACTTGGCGAAACCAGTTTTTCACATTGGTTTTATTACAAAAACGATCAAAGTACTTAGATGTGTTTGTTTTTATTGTTCAAAACTGCTTGTCAGCCCAGTAAGTATTTCTGACATTTCACAATGAATGTTGACAACTTTTACTGATGAACTGAATATCAATCATTTATATTCTAGACTAATCCAAAGATAAAAGAAGTTGTGATGAAATCAAAAGGACAGCCTCGTAAGAGATTGACTTATGTGTATGACTTATGTAAAGGAAAGAATATTTGTGAAGGGGGTGAAGATATGGATATAGGAAAAGAAGGTGATGACCCCAAGAGAAATGGCGGGGGACATGGTGGATGTGGTCATTATCAGCCTTCAATTAGAAGACAGGGGCTTGATCTCACAGCTGAATGGAAACATGCTAATGAAGATACACAGGAAAAAAAGATTATTATTACAGCTGAAAGAGTCTGGGAAATTCTTAAACATATTACAGGTATTTTGGCTTTTTTATTTATGTACATGGCTAATAAGTTAAAATCAGATGGACTGATTGTAAATATTTGGGTTCTAAGTTTTCTGATTCAAGTTCAAATGGAGTATAGTCATTTATATCCTATTTGATTTTGTTTATCATCATCAGCCGGAAGACATTCACTGTTGAACGAAGGCCTCCCCCTTTTAGAAGGGGGGATGTTGCCATAATCCCCATGCTTGGCAAGTGGCTTGGGGATTGCAGTGTGATTTTGTTTATAATTACATTTAATCCTTGGTTGTATAGCATCATAAAAGTCTTATGTCAGAGTCCTTGGATGTTATTTGTATATTAAGCTATCTGTATTTGTTAAAGGAGAAGCTATATAACTTATTTCATTTTAAGAACAAACCATATGACATTGCCATTACATCACACCTGTATTTGCCAGTTGGTTTGCAGAGGTGTTTATTAACTCTCATTTCACCAGTTATGTTATAGGCTACAATGTAATACAGCGTAGCTTTCTCCATTGATTGAGCACAAATCCCATTTGTGCTGAGAATGACTTAATGGAAAAGCCCAATAACACATTGCTCAATCTGGAAATCAAGTTAGACCGATAAGGCAGTCTAAAGGCAATGAACCTTTAATGAACCTTTTGGAATCAGCTGCTTTTGCAACCTCAAGAGTCGGGACCAATTAGTGACCACTTTAAAAAAAAAAGACAGAAATAGGCACAGATCACTAGTATTTAAAGTAAATTATATTATTTTTGTTCAGTGTTTATAAATATTTGTTGGTTGGTATATTGATAATCTATCAAGCGTTCTACAAGTTATTTGTCATAACAGATAATAGTGATAAACAAGTATGTTTATCACTATTATCTGTTCATTCCATAAAATAGGAAGCATCCTATTTTATGGAAATGCTTAGTATCTTACCTTTAGAATTTACCTAACATAAGAAAATCATTTTCTATATGAGAACTTATATTGGTTTGTATATTTTTTTCTTTATTTTGAATTGTAAAATATTATTCTTTATCATAGACCTGTAATGACAATGCAGTATGTCTAACATGGATAAATGCCCAGAAAATGTTTGTAGACTGTTCAACAACACTCATGTGGGAAGTGGGAATTATTTATGAGTCAATTACTTAAATGTCTGGGTGTATGGCATATTATTATGACATTTTCCTCATCAACAAAGTTATTAAATTAATATTTTGTTTTTGTGTTATTATTTATACAAAACTTCTTATTCGTTGCAGATGAAGAATCTTTTATACTTGGCATGGACCCCAAATTTGCCAGACCTGACTGGATGATAGTGACAGTGCTGCCAGTTCCTCCATTGTCAGTGAGACCTGCTGTAGTTATGTTTGGTTCAGCCAAGAATCAAGACGACTTGACACACAAACTTGCAGACATAATCAAAGCCAATAATGAATTAATGAGAAATGAACAGTCTGGTGCAGCTGCACATGTACTTGCTGAGAATATTAGATTGTTACAGTTTCATGTTGCCACATTTGTTGATAATGACATGCCTGGAATGCCTAAGTAAGTCGTAGTCATCTGGTTCATTCACTTCATATCCTAATTAAATTTTCGTTTAAAGTTACAAAATTTGTAATAATAAATGAAAATTTAATTTTAATTATTATTGAACCTGGCTATCAAAGTTGTGTGCCATTGCCTATCTAATGCAATAATATAAGTTAGTTATAATTATCAATTATTTTGTATTTTGTACCATATTATGTTTCAGAGCTATGCAGAAATCAGGAAAGCCTCTTAAAGCTATCAAAGCTCGTCTAAAAGGAAAGGAAGGAAGAATCAGAGGAAATCTCATGGGAAAGCGAGTTGATTTCTCAGCTCGTACAGTCATTACACCAGATCCAAATTTACGTATTGATCAAGTTGGAGTCCCCAGATCAATAGCACAGAATTTAACATTCCCTGAACTTGTGACACCATTTAATATAGACAGAATGCAGGAACTTGTCCGTAGGGGCAATGCTCAATATCCTGGCGCAAAGTATATTGTTCGTGATAATGGAGAAAGAATAGATCTAAGGTTTCATCCAAAACCATCTGATTTGCATTTACAACATGGTTACAAAGTAGAACGTCACTTGAGAGATGATGATCTTGTTATTTTCAACCGACAGCCTACTCTTCACAAAATGAGTATGATGGGACATAGGGTTAAAGTTCTTCCATGGTCGACATTCCGTATGAATTTAAGTTGTACATCGCCATATAACGCTGATTTTGACGGCGATGAAATGAATTTGCACGTACCTCAGTCAATGGAAACAAGAGCAGAAGTTGAAAATATTCATATCACACCTAGGCAAATTATCACTCCACAAGCAAACAAACCTGTCATGGGTATAGTGCAGGATACTTTGACAGCTGTGAGGAAAATGACAAAACGTGACGTGTTCCTCACTAAAGAACAAGTCATGAACCTTCTTATGTTCTTACCAACATGGGATGGTAAAATCCCACAACCTTGCATTTTAAAACCACAACCACTGTGGACTGGAAAACAAATCTTTACCCTTATCATCCCTGGTCACGTAAATATGATTCGTACTCATTCCACACATCCTGATGAAGAAGATGATGGTCCATACAAGTGGATATCTCCTGGAGACACCAAGGTCGTCGTAGAACATGGAGAACTACTAATGGGTATCCTGTGTAAAAAATCACTTGGTGCTTCAGCAGGTTCCTTGCTGCATATTTGCATGTTAGAGTTAGGTCACGAAACTGCTGGTCGCTTCTATGGTAACATTCAAACTGTTATTAACAACTGGTTACTTTTGGAAGGCCACTCTATTGGTATTGGTGATACTATTGCTGATCCTCAGACTTACCAAGAAATCCAGCGTGCCATCGTAAAAGCTAAAGAGGATGTCATAGAAGTAATTCAGAAAGCTCACAATATGGAATTGGAGCCCACACCTGGTAACACTCTCAGACAGACTTTTGAGAATCAAGTAAACCGAATTCTGAACGATGCTCGTGACAAAACTGGTGGATCAGCTAAGAAATCTCTCACAGAATACAATAATTTAAAGGCTATGGTGGTAGCTGGTTCTAAAGGTTCCAATATTAACATTTCGCAGGTTATTGCTTGTGTAGGTCAACAAAACGTTGAAGGTAAGCGAATTCCTTTTGGTTTTCGTAAAAGAACCTTGCCTCATTTTATCAAAGACGATTACGGTCCTGAATCCAGAGGTTTCGTAGAAAATTCATATCTTGCCGGATTAACACCTTCGGAGTTTTATTTCCACGCTATGGGAGGTCGTGAGGGTCTTATTGATACAGCCGTAAAAACTGCTGAAACTGGATATATCCAACGTCGTTTGATAAAGGCTATGGAGTCTGTCATGGTTCACTACGATGGCACTGTGCGTAATTCAGTCGGACAACTGATTCAGTTGAGATATGGTGAAGATGGTTTGGCTGGAGAAACAGTAGAGTTCCAGAACTTGCCCACAGTGAAGCTATCTAATAAGGCATTTGAAAAGAAATTTAAATTTGATCCATCTAATGAGAGGTATTTGAAGAGAATCTTTAGTGAAGACATTATCAAAGAATTGACTGAATCTGGTTATGTTATAAGTGACCTTGAGAGTGAATGGGAACAACTTTGCAAAGACAGAGAGGTGTTGCGTCAAATTTTCCCTAGCGGTGAATCTAAAGTTGTGTTGCCTTGCAATTTTAAAAGGATGATTTGGAATGCACAGAAGACTTTCCACATTAACAAAAGAATGCCAACTGATCTCAGTCCTATAAAAGTTATATCCGGTGTTAAGGAGCTGCTAAAAAAATGTGTTATAGTAGCAGGCGAGGACCGTTTGTCTAAGCAAGCTAATGAAAACGCTACTCTACTGTTCCAATGTTTGGTTCGTTCTACTTTATGCACTAAATTTGTATCCGAAGAATATAGGCTCTCTATTGTAGCTTTTGAATGGTTGATTGGAGAAATCGAAACCAGATTCCAACAAGCGCAAGTAAACCCTGGTGAGATGGTTGGCGCTCTGGCTGCGCAGTCTCTCGGCGAGCCCGCCACTCAGATGACACTGAACACTTTCCATTTCGCTGGTGTATCGTCTAAGAACGTAACTCTTGGTGTGCCGCGTCTTAAGGAAATTATCAATATTTCGAAGAAACCTAAAGCTCCATCTCTAACGGTTTTCTTGACTGGCGGTGCGGCCAGAGATGCCGAGAAGGCTAAGAATGTGCTTTGTAGATTAGAACACACAACGCTACGTAAGGTAACTGCTAATACTGCGATTTACTATGATCCTGACCCGCAAAACACAGTTATTGCTGAAGATCAAGAATTCGTTAATGTTTACTATGAAATGCCAGATTTTGACCCTACAAAGATTTCTCCGTGGTTGTTACGTATTGAATTAGACCGTAAAAGAATGACAGACAAAAAACTTACTATGGAACAGATCGCAGAAAAAATTAACGCTGGATTTGGCGACGATCTTAATTGTATTTTCAATGACGACAACGCTGAAAAACTTGTGCTACGTATAAGGATTATGAATAACGAAGAAAGCAAATTCCAGGACAATGAAGAAGAAACGGTGGATAAAATGGAGGACGACATGTTCTTGAGATGCATTGAAGCTAACATGCTTTCAGATATGACTCTGCAGGGTATAGAGGCTATAGCTAAGGTGTACATGCATTTGCCACAAACTGAAGCGAAAAAACGCATTATAATCACAGAACAAGGAGAATTCAAGGCCATTGCCGAATGGTTGTTGGAAACTGATGGTACGTCATTGATGAAAGTACTCTCTGAACGAGATGTTGACCCCATCAGAACATTTAGTAACGACATTTGTGAAATATTCCAAGTTCTTGGCATAGAGGCTGTCCGAAAGTCGGTAGAGAAAGAAATGAACGCTGTGTTGCAATTCTACGGTCTCTACGTGAACTATCGCCACCTTGCCTTACTTTGTGACGTCATGACTGCCAAGGGTCATCTTATGGCTATCACTCGTCACGGAATTAATAGGCAAGACACTGGTGCACTTATGAGATGCTCGTTCGAAGAAACAGTTGACGTACTACTAGATGCTGCTAGTCATGCTGAAGTGGATCCTATGAGGGGCGTGTCTGAAAATATTATCATGGGTCAATTGCCGCGAATGGGCACTGGTACGTTTCACTATTTTATTAATCACTATGTTTAGTGGATAATTTCCTAAAATTATGTATATATTCAAATATTGTGTTTTTGGGAAACAGGTTGCTTCGATTTACTGCTAGACGCCGAAAAATGTAAACTGGGAATGGAGATGGGTGGTCTTGGTGTTGGCGGGGTTGGAGGCGGCATGTACTTCGGCGTTGGTACTCCCTCCATGACACCGCTGATGACCCCGTGGTCTACACAAAACACACCTGGATATGGTAGCAGTGCGTGGTCACCTGGTCAAGGTAAGAATTGATTACACATCTACATATTTTGAGCTGCATAATAATGGTTCAAATGATTAAAAAGGGTTGTTGAATGGACATGCTTCTGTAATGTTGACCATGTGAAATATTTGTTACAGTGGGTAGTAGCATGACACCGGGTGGACCATCGTTCTCGCCATCGGGAGCATCTGATGCGTCGGGTCTGTCTCCAGCTTACAGCGCGTGGTCTCCGCAGCCAGGTTCGCCTGGCTCTCCTGGCCCCCCACTGTCCCCTTACACGTCCCCAGCCGGTGCGTCTCCTTCATACTCTCCTACAAGTCCTGTGTACGCGCCGGCCTCACCGAGTCTTACTCCGACGTCACCACACTATTCTCCAACGAGTCCTTCGTATTCACCGACCTCGCCAAACTATTCACCAACCTCCCCGATATATTCACCAACTTCTCCGAGCTATTCTCCAACATCCCCTGGCTATTCACCCACATCACCCTCGTATTCACCTACGTCACCTAGCTACTCTCCTACATCGCCAAGTTATTCTCCAACCAGCCCTGCATATTCGCCAACATCACCGAGCTATTCGCCGACATCGCCTAGTTACTCGCCAACAAGTCCGTCTTATTCACCGACCAGTCCTTCGTACTCGCCTACCAGCCCAGCATATTCACCGACGTCTCCCGGTTACTCGCCGTCATCTCCGAGTTATTCGCCGACTAGTCCAGTGTACAGTCCCGCCTCTCCAAGTTATTCGCCATCGTCACCCAACTACACTCCAACATCGCCAGCTTATTCTCCTACAAGCCCCTCCTACTCGCCAACCTCCCCTGCGTACTCCCCGACTTCTCCCAGTTACTCACCATCGTCACCTAAATATTCCCCATCACCGAACTACTCCCCTACATCACCGTCTGTGGCAGGCGGAAGTCCCACTTATTCGCCGACTAGTCCGCAATATTCTCCCACAAGTCATCAATATTCCCCAACAAGCCCAGCGTATTCGCCGTCGTCACCACAGCACGCGGGCAGTAGCACACGCTACTCGCCCTCCTCGCCCAACTATTCCCCATCATCACCTAATTATTCTCCATCATCACCGGGATATTCTCCTTCTTCTACAAAATATTCACCAACATCGCCGACTTACACACCTACTTCTCCCAATTATTCCCCGTCATCCCCAGCATATTCCCCGTCGTCAGCGGGACCAACTACATACTCCCCAACTTCACCCTCCTACTCTCCTACTTCACCTAATTACGACGATGGCGATGATTAAACAATTGATTGTTTTTTATGTAATTCTATGTTTTCATATCACGCTATATATCTGTAAATATTTTCAATTTACCCATTCAAATAAGAAATTACTAAGCACATGTTTAATGTACTTTAAGGCTAGTATGTATTATAGTTAAGTTATCAAGCATATTGTTACGTTAGAAAAATTTCAAACTTTCACGCGACCCGTTTTATAAATTAAAGGTCGGGTATAAATAACTTTAATTAGTTTGGTATGTATATTAATTTTACGGCACTGTATTGTTATCGATACGCCGTAATTTATTTAGGACGCTTGATTTATTTTGATTTAAAATTAATATTTTCTGATGCAAATTTAGAAATTAAGTCTTACACACCACGTGGTGATTAATACGTTACAAAACATTTGTTAAGCATTTTGGTGGAAAAATAAAGATATACTATTTATATATTGAACTTTTATTTTAGTGATAGAGACCCAGTTTTATAAACATGATACAAATTAAATTGTATATAAAACAAATTGTACTTGCTTTGGGTTTATTAAAAACGAAAGAGTACTACAGTCTAAGTTAGGAACATAAACCTTGTCTCAAAAAAACAGGGTTCATCTATAGACCAGTAATAATAATTTTAAGAATAGGATTGCCTGATTTATACTGCACTTATATTTTTGGAATAAATACCTTTAATTTTGGTCGAAGAATTTTAAATTCAAAATGGACAACTTGATATAGTTTACAAATTGATAACTTTGATAGTAAAAATAAAAGTTTTAAATTGGAGAAAAATACTTGCTAGTCACCAATAACTGGTCCAAAGACAAACCTTAGTGTCCAATGCAGGGGAAATAGTTTCAACTCATTGTATTGTATCTTTCAAATATTGGTCAGTATAAGTTGCATCGAGTCATCATGAAAACGAGAAATTAAGTTATCACTGTAAATTATCCTTCAATGTTTTGATTAATTTTTATCGGATAAGAATAGAAATAACAAATAAATCTATACCCTATTTATTATCTATACTTCTATCGGTACATTACATACATCTTATTACAATTACAAAATACAAACCCACTTAATATTAATTTTTCTATTGTGCTTTTTTATACCTCGAACACAGCCATTTTATATTCATTAAATTATGTACTTAAACTCTAAAGCCAGATAATATTTATTAGGTAAGTACCTATTTACTTAATAGTAGGTTTACCGCAACTCAAATTGCGTAGGAGAGGTACTATTTATTTACTCATTAAAATGGTAGTGATTTTTGTGATACAGTTAATAATATTAATCAATATACCATATGCACTTATCTACATTTATAATATAAAACATGACCTAGGTACAGTTACGAAACAAAACAAATTGGTAATGGAAGCCGTTTTGAAGCAATTCTGTTCGTACTATTACTAAACTAGGATTTATTTTCCGCGATATATTTCTATTATGCGGTCCTGGTCAACATATTCAAAAATGTGTGGTGCATCCATTAAAATGCCGACCGTGCCAGCTGTTGTAACGATGAAGAAAATGTACAGCTGTAGCCTATCGATCACCATTGCGACGTACTTCCAGTCTTCACGTGTCTGTAAAACCAGAAAACGATGTCGGTATGTTAAACTGAACCTTAGCCTTACAACCAAATGTAGATAATAGGGAGCGAACCTATTGCCATCAACGACACGAATCCAGACTCCGTGCTGCTACTGACAAATGAGAATAGAAAATCCCAATAACACTGCCCGACCCAGGATTTGAACCCAGGACATCATGCTTAGCAGTCGCACTAAGCGACCACTAGACCAATGAGGCAGGCAATCAAAAATAATAAATGGATACTTAATCTAAGTTCCTATTACACCGCTATTGAGCCACGTAGTACAACGTAAGATTAACGTGTTACGAGGAATCTTTAATGAAAATAAGCACACAATAAATGTGTTGGACTGCGATAGATGCATGCATGCACTTGTGTTCATCATGCTTCACGCATTTATGATAGTAAAGATGACGGATGATAAAGTGTTGTTGCCTGAATAGGATAGGCTTGCTGGCAGGTAAGTAGAAAATAACAATTTTCCTGACCTGAATATAAAGATCTTCGTTACGTAGATGTTCTGCGATAAATTCTACAGCTTCTGTAGCCTTCGCTGCTTCAGGCGACAGTAGCAGGGAATCTGAGCTTTCAGATTCTCTCCTCTCTCCTCCCAGTCCCAGGCCGCCGAGTGCACCGAGCCCACCCAGGGCGCCGACCTCGCCCCCGCCGGCTGCGCGGTTTATCTTGCAGTTCGGGTGGTGCAGGTCCGACATCTCCATCGCCTCCATTTTGCTTTGTTTTGCACCAATCGCACTAAGAAGTTAGTATATTGACAATGTTCACGGGTTAGATAGAGATGTTAATCATCTACTAAACGTGACTGTTCACAATTTAAACGTACCTTATGTGCTTGGGTAAGTCGTGTGGGGCCGCAGCGTGTGGTGGAGCGCCCATGCCGGGCATTTCCATCATCCATCGTAGTCTCGTTTTGCGCGGGCGACGCATGAGCAGTGCTGCAGGTAGATAGTGGAGGAAAACACTTCTGATCCAAAGGGGCATTCTGGAAAAAATAAGTCCAGTATGTAATTTTTGGTTTATTTACCTTTTAATCGTATCGCGTCGGTCTTAAAGTCTTAATTAAATACCTGTGCGTTCTAGGTCCTCTAAAATTCCAGTTGATAATTATAACGGTCACCAGAATACTGACAGTATTCATGATGAAGGTAAAGAGCAAATACTTGGCGATGAGTGGCAACACGAGGGAGGTCGGCGGAAGAATTTTTGACACCAGTAACAAGAACACAACCAGTGACAGCAAAATGCTGATACCCAGCGTTACCTGAGAAAAGTCATAATAATATTAATTACGGCATACTATTATAAGCTGATATTCATGGCACAGCGATTCAAATGAAAACGAAATCTATCTCACCTTCTCACCGGCTTCGGCGGGCAAGTAGAATACCAAAACGCAAAGGAATGAAATCAATACTGTTGGCAGGATTAAATTGACAGTGTAGAACAAAGTTTTTCTCCTTATTATAATATAGAATGTAATATCTGTTTCGGTAGGATGGT
Organism: Abrostola tripartita; assembly: GCA_905340225.1. NCBI lineage: Eukaryota > Metazoa > Arthropoda > Insecta > Lepidoptera > Noctuidae > Abrostola > Abrostola tripartita. The sequence continues at coordinate 7,731,648 of HG996487.1, read as the reverse complement.
TGCCTTCATAGATGTTTAAGTAAGCTGGTACTTCGATGATGTCCCAGGTTCCAGATTTCCAATAGTCCGACAAATCGACAAAGTTTTTATTGTTGTATAATGCAAGGGACACTTGGTCACCGTTGAACGTCCACGAACCAAATTTCATGATACAGGTTTGTTGATCAAACGGGAAGTATGTGACATCTATGGTGCATGAACTCTGTAAAGGATGTTGACCATTAGAAAAGAAACTTAATTAATACTTATTATACGTATAAGTGTAGTTATTTGTTACTATAATGTCTAGTTAAGTACCTGGTAGATAGCAGGTGGCACCCACAAAACTTCTCCGTTTGGATAAATTAAAACGTTAGATTTATATCGCACTTCATAGTTTCCGTCAGCACTGAAAAAAAGGGCGTATCAGATAGTACTAAGCAGGTACTTAATAGGTTGTTCTGAAACAGTCAAGGTGCTAAAAATACTTACTTGTTGAAAAGTACTATGTCAGGTTTCCAGACTTTGTCAGGTGGCAGACGCAATACGCCTATGCCACCATAATCAGCCTCATCCCACATCAGCTGGTAGTCCATCCATACTAGACGAAGCCAAACGTTTGACTTCATAATTTGATTCTTCTCGTTCTGTAATACATATTAGAATGCCTATTTTACATGTTGAAAATGTTCTACTTACCTGTTAATGCCAAAACACTATGTTTCTTATTTTGTAAGTTAAGAATTATAGAAAGCCAAACTCTACTAAATAATAAGAAGTAGTATTATTCTATATATAAGCTCATTTTAAACCACTACTGTAGTGTGTAGTTAATATTTATAATGAAGTAAGCACTGCAGTTAGGGAAAATTTGCTAGGTACATACAACATTGATAAGTTGTACGAAGGCTAGTCCAAATCGCACGTCCACTTTCTGTGTCATGTTTTGTACTGGGCGGATGAGTTTGTTGTAGCCACGGAAGAGGTCGCGGACTAGCCGCTCTTCGTCTTCTGAACACCATCCTGAATCAAACACAATCAGTGTTATTTGTAACTAAATGTAACCTTTCACAAAAGAGCTAAGCCTCTTTTGTTGCGTACCCAATGCACATAGCTTCATTTTGTAGAATTTTCAATTACAAATAGAAAATTCAGATGCTACCACGTCACCTAAGTTCGGCATTAGTTATGAATGGAACTTAAGAACTTACTTAAGAACCTATCTACCGATGAGAAACACTCGGAGCATACACTTGATTGAAGTTATAATATTATTTTCGATAATTGTCTTAACAAGCGACCAACAAAAATGTTCTAAAAGATCGTCAATGATCAGATATTGTGTAGGTGTAAGCTCTCTTCAATGCTCATTAAATAGTTTCAGCTAATTTTAGACTTATTATACGTATACGTAAATACCTATAACACTCCGGTTATTGAGGCTCCAATATTATTATTATTTTATTTTGCATCATCAGTTTTATTCCGTATAAGAATAACTAATTATATTTATACCTACGATGACTTTAAAATGTTTGTGTTTTGAGAGTAACGTGTTCATCAAATCAAGCATCTGGAGCTAGGATGCTGCTGTGACGACAGATCAATAAAGAGCCAACTGTGAGATAATGATGTTCAAACACACACTTATTTCGAACTATTGGGCTATTTGACATGATTATATTCTTCGTAAATCATCATGGTATAAACTGATATTTTAACTAAATCTTTCAGGCGCTATGTACCTAAATGTAGGTAAAGGTTGCAGAGACAAGTATTACTTCAATCTGCTATTCGTATTATATTTATATTGACTTGTAGGTACAATCTGTAATACATTTATCTGCTATGTGTTAATTATTGTGAAAACTATTTTAATAGCACACTTTTCTGTTTATAAATTGGAAAACTAGTATTTTAGATGACTAGCCGGTAAGAACACTACTTAAATTAAATAAATGTAAAAAAAATATACGGAAAATATCATGCTAACATGTCTTTAGTATGTATAAAGGAGTATTTTAAAAGATTGTTAGTTCGTAGTACCTGAGTAGAGGAGTGTGAGGAGCGCGGCAGTGAGCAGACAAGCGCGCGTCCCGCCCGACATGGCGGCGCGCACTGCCGCTGCCTGCCGCACGGGCGCACGCCGCGCAACCCGACGCGCCTACACCCTCCCGGATCACCCCCAGGCCCTCGCCCTGTGCAGCCCGCCCAACATAACCGCCCTATGCACTATCTAAGCCTGCTGCACCATCAATCTTATTACGATTAAGCATTATCGCAAACGGTATAAGAGTAAACAAACAATTCTGTATACAACAAGTAGCTACTTTTCTAATGTTGTTTTGATTTACCCAAAAAAAGTTTAAACTTTAATTTATGTTTACTGCAAATGTCTTCACTTAACAATACATTCCAGGTTCTTCTTTCTACTACCTATTTGAAGGAAGTTGGTGTCAGCTTTCGTAGATTAAACAAGAGATGTGCGCACTGTGCGCATGTGCAGTTATCCCGCGGGAGAGCATCGATTGCTCAACGCTCTGGTACCTGACACCTCAGCGGGAATATAATGTAGGTCAGGGATGATTTCCATGAGGTACCAAACGCAAATGTTTTATAGGAGATAACGCCTTAGTGTAATTTAGATCTCATGTTTACGATCCTTACTGATATTATAATTTTCAGGAATAAGTTTATTTTTTTAATAATCGGTGTAAATTTATTTTCGGTTCCATCAAAATATTTCCATTGTAGGTAAATGAAAACCTGATTGTTTTATTGGTTTGTGTTTTATTAACACTGCGTAGTAATAAATAAAACAAGGGCTTTGTTTCATTCGTTTATATTTAATAAACAAAGTGCAATTCAGAGTATTAACCCTAACAATTGAACAAATCTTGGGGACATCAGGCTGTCCCATTGCCGACGGAGAGATGCCGCACATCGTTCTATCAACAACATGATAGAGAGCCGCGTAGGCGGGGCATGCGCGGCCTCCACCGTCCGGGTCGTCACACAACCTCTAGCGAATGGTACAAGATATAACAGTAAACAAACTTATGATCGAAAACATTGACGTGTAATCATATCCGGTCCGCAACTTCCAAAGGGCCGTCTAAGATCACTTACACTCGCACTACCTCGAAAAAGGAAAACATTACAGGAGCTTTGCGAGGGTACATTCGCTTGTCGTGTGTACCCGCACATTCTCTCTGTTTTTACCACGTTTTCCTTTTGAGAGGTTTACAATGTTTCTGTATCAATTAATATTGATGATCGAAATTAAGTATATAACGAATTATAATTATGGTAAAGCATTAAAACAAACGCTTGAAAGTTTTGATGATTTGTGTTCGTGTGGCAGACGAGCGGCAGGATTGGTCGAGATGTGTCGGATATTGTGTAGGTACTTATCAACTGATCGTGCAATGCATCTGTCAATAAATAGGCACCTTTGTGTTATACCCTCTATGTAACGAAAAACCAGTTCATGTTGCAACTTGTTGTACTTACAAAATGTTGTATATCTTATAAAATGAGTTATTATTATACAAATTTCATGTCAGAAACATGATGGTCTGATGGTCGTACATTGAATTAATTTTCTAAGAAGAAAATTGTAATTAGCTAATATTATTTTCAGCATATGAATTACTGTAACTGTATGGAAAGAAGTACAAACGTGATATTAATATGTAATTTAATTATTTGTATAAGTCGTTCCGAAAGACCCAGGTATGACTTTATTAAAATAATATTTGTTTAACTACAACTTGTAACGAACGTTTTATTAAGCTATAGCCATGGATATTTTACCATTTATAACAATATCGACCCGTTCACAACGAGGCATATCACAACCTGTACCAATTGAATCAACATTGTTTGTAAAGTTCTATACTAGCTACTGACACAAATATATCCGAAAATAAAACTAGGGATTATAACCACGATTCATGGAATCGAACAAGAAGGAAACAAAGGGCCATTGTTTCACCGCCCAAACTCTAAACTGTACAATAGATTTCAAGAATCGAAGAAGTTCTAACAAAGTTAAATTTTAAATGCGAATCAGGTCGTTCAACGGTAAGAAGGAAGACGTTTTTGTGCTAAAATTTGTGTATTAGCCACAGTCTTGTCTAGTGGGTGGTCACTTGCTGCGGTGACTAACTCTAGCGCGGACCTACGGGCCCGGCAGCGCACGGTGGCGCTGGTGCCTGTATAGCACGTACTGCCACTTTATCGCTAGGGCGACCGTTCCGACGGACGGGACGCCTGTTACGGAACCGCTCATCATTTCCAAGATATTATAACTCTCATCATACCCTAGAGATCGGTTGTAGAGTACAGGATTGATTTAGTGAGCGTGACGACCGGTTGTCTTTGTATTCTTGGAAGGAAAGTACACAATCGCTGAAGTTCTCAAGGATTAGAAGACGTTAGTCGGATAGGCAGATTTTTGTTCAGCTTACAGGGTTGGCAGTCAGCGGTAACTTATGTCTACAGGGGGGCGCGGGCGTCGAGGCAGGCGGCGGCAACTCCAGCGCCGCGGCGTCAGCGTCCGCGCCGCTTCGCACATCACAACTTAACAAGTATTCGCGGTATCACAGAACGTTACGCATGCGCAGCCGCAAGCGGGCGGGTCGCTACGACACCATGATGTGTGGCGCGGACAGCAGCACGGCTAGCGTGGCGATGATTGTGAACAGGGTAAAGATAATAAGGCACAGTCTGTCCACGACCATGGCGGCGAACTTCCAGTCGCGCGAAATGTCCGCATCTTCGTCGTCCTTGCGCATCTGAAATATTTTATTACGTGTTATATAACTTGATATAAGTACACGTACAGTGATTAATTTTAACGAAAAATGCTGGCCCTGTTACCTGATCTGTGATGACTCGAATCTCCTTCAGAATGAGGGAGAGCTCGTAGTCGACACCGAAGCAACTGTGTGCGGCCAGTCCCGCGCCATTCTCCTCACCCCCCCTGCAACAAGGACGGCTCTGTAGCTACCGGCTACTTCTGGGCTCTATGCTACGGGTGGAGCCGAGGATCAGAGGGCACTACAGGAGTTATGCCGATAAGATGTTTAAGATCCAAAACCCAGAAGTAACTAGTCGAAACATGAAATTAATGTGATGGACCGTGAAAAAGAATGATTTGAAATTTTAATGTAATTTTAATGCTCGTAAAAGCTGTTAGGTTTGGGTTTTCTGCGGAACGTTCGAGGCTGGGGTGAATTATTGTAACCGTGCTATTTACGGCGAGTAGTGTTCGTGTAGATCGTCGAGGGACCTGTAGTATCGGCAGCAGGGCGGCTGCTGCGATTGCGCGTGGCGGAAGTCGTCGTCGATGTCGAGCACGTTCGCTAGGAGCGACTTGGAGGAGCGCTCGCGCAGCTCCAGATCCGGAGGGGGCGGGGCGCGTGCCGGCGGGGGGTTCGTGGCCGAGCCCGGCCTCGACATGCGCAGGACCCACGGCAGCCAGTACAGAAACACGCAACGAATCTGTATGAAAAACAATACTTATGCATGTTTTATTCTGAGGGTGAATATTAGACATAATAATAAAAAGACATTTATTGTTACAACAAAAACATACAAAGATAAGCACAATTATTAATTCAGTTAGTACTTCAGTAGCAAAAGGAGGTGGGCTCAGCTAATGTTGTACCACGACGAGCATGCCTCGGTACAGTAGGTAGTGATTTTCAGCCACTCCTTCTCCCTTAAAATTTCCTAGTCAACGCAAACCATTTTTCTAGTCAACTTAATAATGTTTTTGGTTAAAATATAAGATTGGCAATACTATAGAGACATTTGTATAGCATTTATATATTTTAATGTTAATATAATTGATAAATACAAATACAAACCCAATCACTCATTTCGTGAGTATCTGCGTGCCTATGGTGGTAGTTTAGAATGAGTATGGTGGACACGACGGAGGATGCCACCATGAACATGATGCAGTTGAAGTAGGTGCCCAAAAGCGGCACGGCGTCCGACGTCGCCGGCATCGTCTCTGCCACCATGTTGAGGAACACCGTCAGCGACAGCAATATTGTCACACCTGTTTGTCGTTATTTGGGTATGATTACAAACTCTGTTATGTGAGATATGCGAATAGACTATAGTCTGTAGTGTGAGTTTATAGCTGACTGAACAATCTTGTTTGAGTTTTTGTTTTGTTTACTGGCATTCAACAAAAGAAGAACGTAAACGGTATTCTTGAATTAAGTAAGAATTAATTAGTCTGCACTACCTAGGGTGGTGAGGGTTGACTGCAGAGTTTATCTTAGACATTAAGTCTGCGTATGTGAACATTTTATAAATGGAGTTTAATTAAATAAGTACACAATTTTAACGTTCCAAAACCATATTATATGACGTTACGTACCTAAAGACAACTTTTCGCCGGAGTCTGGAGGCAAGGTGAACCCTAACAACGCCATGGAGGCGATAAGCACACACGGTACGATCAGATTGAAGAAGTAGTAGAGTGTCTTCCGCCGGATCACGACTGCGAACGTGATGTCGATGTACGGCTCCGGACAACAGTTGTAATAAATTTCATTGCGCTTGCCAGGGACTCCTATGTACACAAATACCTTCATTAATCATATTTGTTATAATCATGTAATATCATCGTATTTATTGGTAAAGTAACGGGTGTAGACAATAATAGTTCAATGTTTAGTACCTATTAATTCCCATTCGCCATTAGTGACAAAACTGCTTATATCTCCACCTCCTTCGTCTTGTAGTTGAAGATCCAACTAGAAAAGGTAAACGGTAAGCGTTCTGTATGTTCGTAACGACAGGATACATCTAAATTATATTTGATGGTACCTGATATCCATCATAAGTCCAGCTTCCAAACTTCATTTCGCATCTTTGGTCATCGAAGGGAAACCAGGTGATGTCGATCTTGCAGGTGCTCTTGAAGATGCCAGGCGGTACGTACAGGCACGAGCCGTTGTTCCGTACAACCACGTTCGTTGGATACGTGCTGTCGAAGCCTTCGTCGGCGCTAAATTAATGGTACAATGAACATTCTTCATTCAAACGAAAATATTGTCAATAAACAGTACACTATACCTACCTAGTTAGTAAAGGGTTATTACATATAAACGTGTCTTCGGCGAACATACTGATCACAACAGAGATGTTCTAAAATAGGAGTTCTCTTAACCATGACAAGCTTGTATGTAGAATGTGTTAAGGAGTGAAAATAGAGCAAAGTAACTAAAGTAATACCTAATACATTAGACAAAATTGTGAGATGTGATGCCTAACTAAAAAAATACGTATGTTGTTAGTGTACCGAAAATGTGAGTCATGGCTCATCTTGAGATAAACAATGCTGCTATCAATAAATAATATGACTATGGTTATGAGCCACATGTATCAGCCCTTACAGATAATGATGATAAGTGGTTAATTAAATTATTATTACATTTAATGTAAGTACTGTCGACAATACATTCATCTGTAGATATTATTTATATTAATGTTTGGTTCGTGTATTGCGGCTTTATATATTATATAATTTTTTATACAAATAATTAATTTATCTGGTACCACAATCTATACTTATAATAAAACTGTAGAGAGGTCAATTCTGTACATTGAATATATATTCAAAATTAATATTGGAGGATGACTGGTGATCGATACTGATGCCAAAAATGCAATCAGTAAATTTTTTGTCTGTCTGTCTGTCTGTCCGTCTGTCTGTCTGTCTGTCTGTCTGTCTGTCTGTCTGTATGTGCACGCATGGGTCAAAAACTACTGAAGGGATTTTAACCAAACTTGGTACGATTGTAGTCCATACTCCTGGGCAGGTTATAGGCTATATAACATAACGCTAAAACACATAGGAGCTGAGCAGTAATGATAAATTTGAAGCAAGTCGGATGAAAATGCGCTATCGAGCTCTTATCCTCGCATTCGTTGATCATACACCAAAAGTATGTATTACAAAGATGATGGTCTCCAAAAGATCTACAAAAAAGTCTTCAATGGTATATATCTATCTTTTATAAATTAGCCACAATGACGTGTTTGATCGTTAGGAATTTCTTTAAAGTGTCTCAACACACGACCACCCGGAGCGTGCATGGAGGGTAGTTTGACAAGATTTCTATAAGCAGCATTGGTTGCACCCGCTATATGTAATATTATAGTAAGCACATGACTTCGAAAAGACATTAGTGTGTGCCGGGATTTGAACTTGCGACATCTGACTTAACAGTCTAACGGTCATACCACTCGGCTATCAGTGCATTAAGTTCCTTGGAAAAAGCGCACTTTAGATTTTAAAAATACAGATACGTAGTTTTTAGATATAAGTTTAAAGTAGGTATTATTAAATAATAATAATAATTAGTTTGTTTAGTTTTTTTTGGACAAACATCTACGGATCACACTTTTTTTGCGGGAATCGAACCCACAACCAATCGCTCGCGCTCAAAAAAAATGCCAAGGATAAAAGACAACCGTGACGACCTGATTGGCGCAGTGGCTACACTGCGCCAATCAGGTCGTCACGGTTGTCTTTTATCCTTGGCATTTTTTTTTTCTACAGCAGTTTCAATGTACAGAAACTCAGAAAGGCACAAAACGGATTTATTTATGTTCTCTTCTTCAGTTATATATTATTTTCAATAGACTTTCTGTAACTTCCGTAATTACCGTTCAATTTTTGCGGTTTTTTTTAAATACCGGAAAGTATTCTTAGTTAAATAAGTGGTTTAAAGATTTTTAACCTACTTAAAAAAGCCTGCCTGGTAGGTATTTTTTTCTGTTAAAAGTTCAATGTACTACTGGTCTTTTATCCGAAATACACGCGGACGAAGTCGCGGGCAACAGCTATACATGTAATAAAATATTACGGCATGGCGTAAAAACTACTAAATCGAATTCGCTCAAACTTAGCTAATATATTAAAAACAATTTAAAAATACTTTTGCTGTTTCCGAATTTCCACGCGGACGGAGTCGCGGGCACATCTAGTATAACATATTTAACTAGATACTTTAGTTTCTCTCTCTTTACACGGTTTATTCTCTATCACAGCGATATTCTTAGTCTACCTAGTCCATAGGGCCGCCCCCCATTAAGAGTACGGTTCCCTTTTGTTTTTCGGGAAAGCACGTCGTAAGAGGCGAGCAACCCGCCACCCTATGCTACTTATGAACATCGCTGAAAGGTTCGTATAAATGCCTGTTGAAAGGAGAATCATAATCATCACATCACTACATTGTCAAGGGATAGACGTAATTTTAATGTATTTATTCCAACTATATTGTCTTTTAACTAGACTAAATTTTAGAGACTTAACTGAAGTCAGGATAAGGCATACCTGTTGTACATAAGGACATCTGGTTTCCATAGTCTATGGGGTGGTACTCGTAAATCTTTAACCCCACCGAAATCAGAAGTGTTCCACCTCAGGTTCATGTCATTCCACTCCTGAATAAGAAAATGATGAATAAAACGTTTATGTTTCATAAAACGGGATTTTTGTAGAATTAATAAGCAATATGATTAATTAACACTAGTCCAAGGTAATAAAACGATTAAATCGTATTGCTACGTAAAAAAATATTAATAACTTTCTTGTTTCTAAATATGCATGAACGCATAAAAACGTATACTCACCAGTTTAAGCCAGATGTTTGTTATTAATAGCTGGTTCTTCTCGTCCTGAGAACATAAATTTGTCTTTTATTACTGCTACTCCGTCCCGTTTGTTCGTAGATTGAACTCACATTAATCATTATTATACTGTGGGAGTCGGTCAACGAGGATTATAGAAAAACCTGTATCCGAACAGGTTTCAGGACATCGTTTAGACAAAAACTATCAATAATGTTTGAGCATTAACGCACACAACAGTAGTGCTGTGTATAAGTGCACTTAAAACTTATTATGAAGACCTGATTGGTCAGCTTGTACAAACGATTCCAGAGCGACTGGTATCGGTGTAATTTATTTATTAGAACGGCACATTCGCCTAATTGTGAGAAGTAGACACAATTATCGTGTTGCTAAAGTTTATACGTTGTGTGAATTTTGTTAAGACTATGTAAGTTGCTAACCACGTCGATGATCTGCATGAGCGTGAGGCCGAAGGAGAGCTGCAGCGGGTCGCTCTCGTTGACGACGGGCCTCTCCAGTACGTTGTAGTGGTCTAGTAGGTGGTGCAACAGCCGCTTCTCGTGGTAGCCGCAGTGTGCCCCTGGACCACAAAACTATTACAATCATATCACAGGAATACAGTGGAGAATTGTAAAGTTTATATATATAAAAATGGTGCAAGAGCGAGCCTTCTAAAGTGATGATATCTAATGACATTGGGTGCACCTTTGTCTGTCAACCTAACTACTTGTGCCACTGGCCTATCTCTACACCACGGCATGATCTGTTTCCATGGCATGATAATTAGCGCATACGAAGCAAAGAAAAAGAAAACGTGAAAACTCCAATCAATATTGTGGAATATAAAAATGGACCCTGGATACCCGGATCAGAAGAATCCATGCCCTTGTGAGTGATAGCACGAGGTATTTTGTTGTTTGTGTGAGAGGCAGTGGTGGTTGTTGAGCTCAAGATTATTACCTATCAGTCTATTTAGACTTTTAGATTTAGATAGGTACTACTGGTGTGTTACGGAACTTAAGAATTCTTTAAACCATTAATGATTTGTTGATATTTTGATTGGAATTAATTGATCCGAATTGTATGAAATTTTAATTGTGATCAATACTTAACTACATGTTTAATAATCAGATGGAAGAAATTGACTATCAGTCATACATATATTGCAACTACTATAATCTCAAACCTCTGAAAAATCAATTTTAATGGAAAACACAAAATCAATAAAATACGGAGGACTCGAAAGCTGACAGCAATGTAGGTACAATGAGTGCAACGCAATGTATTATTAGTCACATGAAATGTATGCAATATGTTTAATGAACGTAGTATCTAGTGATTACTATACTATGTAATTATTAGATCCATCAAAATTTGCTTAAAATGGGTTTATTGAAAAATTAAATGAACTCATTACATAAATACTTGCAGAGAATTTTGGAAAGCCAGCTTTGTTTTAATTCCCTCATATCATAATATAAATTTGGTAAGAGTTTTCATATACACAACAAGTTCTTTGAAGTATACAAATATGACAATGCTTGCTTTACGTAATGCATGCGTGTGATTTTGTTAGATTTATATATCGTCAAGTGCTTCAATCTTCAGATTTTAAAAGGTAGATATTATCTGTTTCAATCGATTAATTATTTTTATAGCCAGAAACAGTTCGTTAAAAATGTTATCTTTATAAATTTATACTATACTTATTGTAAAATCTTTATAAAATTTTACAATACTCTGCTTTTCTCAGAGTTCAGACTTAATTGGCTAGAGCAATTCCGACACAGGGAATAATTGTTGTGATCATATACCTCAGAGCAAAGCACCTTTTGAACATTTTATATTATGTTGTCATCATAATCTGGAGAAACGCCTTAATTTCTTTCCTGAATAGGAGAAAGCAATTCAGAGTCAGGCATTATTGGGGATTGGATTAGCTTTAACTAGATTTTTCAAGAGTTAGAGTATATTGTAAACTATTGTCACATGTTTTGTTTTTTGGTGTGTTATTATAATACTGAAACCATGGAGCTGAAACCTTTCGCCACGGGTAAACCTTTGCCCAATGTTTTGGTAGCTTCTTATTGTATGGGAGGATATGGTGGCTTACCCCTCGGCCAGAGCAGGCACAGCAGCAGCAGCAGGCCCGCGGGCGCCGCCAACAGCGAGCGGCGCGCCCGCCCGCCCATGTCAGCGCCGCGACGCCGCCGCGCCGCGCGCCGCCGCCGCCGCCGCCCCGCGCCGCGCCATTACCCCCAACCGCGCGACCCGACCCCCGCCTCCCAAACGCCGCACTCCCGCTTCTCTATTAGGATCTATCGAACACGATCGGCTTAAAATTAAATCTCTTTACGGTTTTCATATGTATGTAACTTGTTCACGACCGCTCGCCGACGGCCACGCGTGCCGTCCGATTCTTAAGCATCGCCTACTGCGCCGAGGGGATGTGAGTGGAGTCACGGCGTGTTTTTGAGCATTGTTGTTCAGCGGAGTGCGGCCGACCGTGGGGCAGCGGAGCCGCCGGTGTGCGGACTGACGGAGCGCCGGGCCGCGCAGCCGCGTCGCCGCCGCCGCCCATTCAAGCGCCGCGCCACGCCGCTGCGCGCTGCTCCCCGACCTTGTCTCCTCCGCACCTCTGCCTGCACGAGGTCCTCGCTCCGGCCCGGACGCGTCAAACCATCGCTACAGCACACCCCTCATTGATATTTATTTTCACTAATATTGTAACTACTAAAAATGCTCAAATAGGTAAATGACAGATCAATAAGGCAATTAGCTTGATAAAAACATACTAGGTATCTAAAGGTAATGTTCTGTAATCTATTGTTATTGTAACTAAATTATAAGCAGCTTAAGGGGTTAAGGTTTTATTGACCAATAAAATGGTTTCCAATTAGCATTTGATACTTGCATAAATGGCAAAGATGTATCAAGATCAGCCTTTTTTTAAAGATATTTTTCACTCAGATGTGAATTTATATGCGTGTAATTTTAGTGTTTTGGACTTAGTGTTTGAGGTAGGTTGGTTTTTAGTAGTGTTGTGTGAAGCATTTCAGCGACAGTGCGGGGATGCGGTGCGGCGACGGCGGCGCGCGGTTCAGGCGCGGGGCCGCGCGCGATCAATGAGGCCGCTCTCTTCCCTGCTCACTGCCTCCCTGTACCCCCCGCGCCCCGCACTCTCTCCCTAACCATGCTGAATCATCCTTTGACTATTGCACTTCCAATTGGGACATAAAACATTAGCTTACATGTCACCTTTTATAAAGGGGCAAATGTTGCGCTGGGATTCCTGAAAACCCGAGAGTATAATTATAATTTAATTGATCTAGTTCATTATATATACATCCAATGAAACAAATCTGTAGTGAAGTTTCAGAACAATAATAAAAAAATATCCGAGCTTAAGCTTATAATTTGAATCCAACTCGTAATTACAAGTAAGTATAATAATTTATAAAACATCAGTTCGATTGTTGGAAATACGAAATAATACTTTATTTTGAGAACATAAGTATCTACACAGACATTTCAATAAGATCTGGTGTATTTGTGCTAATATAATTAGACGTAAAACACTATGAGGCTCACGTGTCGCAGAGAGTCGCCGAGGCATGCCTGCGCCTAATGTCGCAGAACCTGATAATGAAGGGTGTTTGCTCATTACCGCCACCACTTTACGCTCCCACGCGGCTGCACTAACCGCCACTTAACATTACGAGATATTGAAAAACTTCAACATTTATAAGTACATAACTACCTATTCATATGCTGCCAGCAGTGCCAGCTCACTTAATTCCTGCCACATTTTTAAATCTCAAAATATTTTTTAGGTAATCGAATTACCTATCCAGCAGTTATTATTACATTCTAAACCAGATAAAGCAATGTAGATCTATACCTAATAATAAATAATAAATCTAAATAATAATATCTAATAAAAGATTTACCTAAAATTAGAGCCGAGAAATGATTAGTACCATAGTGCAGGCAATTAATTATTCAACCACAATGTAAGGGACTGGAACAATGCTATACTTGGAGTTCACGATCCAGTCCCGAGTCTTTATTAGGCGTTATATATGTATATTTTGTAAATGGCAAATGTGTTGAGAACTAGGAAGCTTGCGAAACTTAGAGAAAGCGACTAAGAAGTGGCCCCTAATATTGAATAGAGTAGTGAGAACAAAAGCTAAGAAATAGACGAAATAATGAACGTCATATACCTGAGTGAAATGTCAGTAAAGGTTAAAGTTACGAGCTCATAAGCGCAAGACTATAGGCGCTAGGGGTTTGACTGCATAAGGCACTCATCGCCACCTACATAGACCTACATGTCAAGTTTTACAGCTTCCATGAGACTATGGACTCTTTCTATATGTAAGTAAGATATTTTCACTTCAGTTCAGCGTAAAATCTAAAATATAAGTGTTTCTGTGCAAGAAAAGTTTTTGTAATGGTGGTAGCATTTCCATTCGTCTTTGATGTAAGATTGAAATGTTGGTTCAATGCCAGAAGTAAGAAAAATGTGGGTAGATAATATTGTGTTTTTAAAAAAGCGTACGTTTCGTTGGTACTCGAAAGGTGTCTCAAAACTGTGAAAATTTTAAGATTCTATAAGGAGGTAGTATACTTAATACCTATTTTATAAGGTACATACAGGTAATGGAGATGCGTGCATGTTATGTCCCAGATCTTTAAGATAAGTAGGTAGATAAAAGTTAATTAATTACAAATGTATTATCTACAACTAGGTCGATAAATCTGTCCCGGAATATTTAAGGTAAATATTTGGTTATTTTTAACTCATTTTAGACTAGTGTGGCGTAGTGACCAATCGATTTCTTTACTTTCTTCGGCTTCATTGCTACGTGGGACAAATAGTTATTTCGATGCTTAGTTCTTTCTCGAGGATACGTAAACATATAGTGTCACATAATCGGCAGACGCCGTCAGCTTATACAGAGCTTGGCTGTTTCGAAATTAATTTATTAAAGCCATTTTTCAGCATGTTGTTGTTATAGGCTGGTATTGTGGCGTGGCAGCCTGGCACTGCGGCGAGGCGCGCGGGGCGTCGGCGTCGCGTGACCGTTCGATGGCTGCCTGCAAATTGCACATTACACGCCGTGTTCGGCCTGCAACCGACCATTAGTGCATTCTCGTAGATTACTTCATAGCGAAACCGACCATATTAAACTGTTACATTTTTTATCAAATAGCGAATTTTGTTTTGAAAGACGGTCACGAAATTGACAAAATTATTACCACTGGTTTAAGAAATATATTAATTTAACCTCCGCTCCGGTTGAATCACATTTTTGTGAATAAAGCGCTAATTTAAGCCGACCCATAAAACTTTCACTATTTGAGTCCTAGTAGAGTGTAGTGTTGGAAACCTACCAAACTAACAGGTATCTGCATTATTCTTAGGAATGCTATCCTACATAACATACCAACCAAACATAAGCATTTAAAAATTTACTCGTCTGAGGGAGCAGTTCATAACGCAAAATGCTGAAAAGCTAAGATGTTGCAAATCTGAATTTAGCAATAGAAAAACATATATAAAAAAATAATTCTTAGCAGTTAGTTAAAAATCAGACATGTCAGCCACTTGAAATCACACAATCAAAGCCATAAAATCCCATGTCACTGTGGAAAAACGCGTTCTGGATATGTCGGGGTGTACCTCTATATGTAGACTTACACATTAATATACTTACATCGCAATTAAGTAAATGTTAACCATATTGAATAAAAGAACGGTATAACAAATATCGGAAGATATTAGATATTTTGGGAAATCCGTGTAAAATATAAAATATGGCGATAGAAAATTTGTTTTATTTTCTTGATTGCTTTATTCGATTTATGGCTGCGGAAAGGGTGTCGTTAATATTGCACGGACTATGAAATTATATTTATGTGTTTGTATTAGTGGGCGACCGAGGGCGACGGACTGGTCGCTCTGATTACTTATTAATGACCACGGAGCTGCCAACGCCGAACGCCGATACATATTGCCTGAAACAAACTGTATTATTGCTGGCCTAAAATAAAAGGTAGAGAAAACATTTTTTCGCTTGTTTCGGAAACTTTTTTAAAATAAGTTTCATCAAACGATTAACACCACTGATGTAAATATACTTGTTATTTTTGTTTTATACCTTTTTTATTTTCTGATTAATTTCATACTACTTATCCTATTCATTTCCCTGTGGCATTAAACTGCACATAGCGACGTCTCGCTTTCACATCTGGGGCTGGTGGCTGGTTTACAGGGGATCAATGAAGGCCACAGTAGTAGGTTTCAAAATAATATGTAAGCTTTAAGACTTATTCTAATATTAAAACTGCGGCTGTCTATAATGTGAGTCCTACAACATATACCTATAGAGGATAGAAAGACGGTACATGCCAGGAATTGATGTTAGCGCAGACATTAATTTCATGTCATTTCTACATCTAATCATCGACTGACATTTTTAAGCGCATAGTGTACCTACCTGTACGTAGTGTACCATTAAATTCAAAAGCTTCCTAGAATCTTAAAATATAGCTTCAAATAAAATTAATTTCCAAAAGAATTTCAGTGATATAAGTTTTAAAACTCGCTAAGAGAATATCTTAAGGACAGATTTATCGAAGCGACGGTAAGTAGCTGGGATGTTTGCCTTCGGAGCGTTGAGTTCCGGATATGAAACTCGTGACAAATTGTGGAATGTTATGTGTCTGACGTTGACATATGGCTTTTATAGCACAAGAAGTCTTTCAGTCTGAGAACCTCGTATTATGTGACAACAAAAACATTTGTTGTGAGGTTTGTAGCGGTATGTTTCATATTGTGCCTTATTGATTTTACTCAGGGGATAAGCAGAGGTTACGAGCGACACAATGACGACGCGTGTTTAACCACTCGTGATATCGCCTATTGAGACCTTCTGAGCAATAAATATACCGATACGTTCGTTATGGTTCAAGTAATGATGATTACTGTGCATGTAAACCAGCTTTACACGTCGGACTTTTACAATTCCGGCCATCGAAAATAATCCACATTCCTACTTACTTGCATGTAAAAAAATATTTGCAACAGGATTTATCGTGTGTTCAACACGCGTCAAGACTAGTCAAGAGCATGAACAGTTCTCCATTTGGGTTGTTATAAAATATTGATCATAATATCATATTATTATATATTTATTAAAATCATTATATGTCGGTAGGTTATAAATATATCATGCCGTTATGCCCTGAAGTAAGTAGTAAAGTACATCCATATTTCGCCAGTTATGTTATAGGTCCTAATGTAATAAGGGCCGAGCCTATTGCCATCAACCGGGTACAAATCCAGACCTCGTGCTGCTACAAAAAATTACCTAAGGTAGAGGCCGTGTATGTAGGTATAGTTTAGATTTAAAATATAGACTATAAAGAATTCCAAAAAAAAATCTTAGATCCGGCTATGCAAGTATGCATTTTTAGTTTGTGACCCAAATTATTGGATAATAGTAAGTAATGACACATCTCGATTGACGATACAGTCGGCAAGAAATACACAACACTGTATGAGTCCGACACAGGCAAGTCCCATGGAAACTATAGTAAGATATGTACATACTACATACATTACAATCAAGTGAGTGGTTCGCGAAGTATGTAGGTATCGCCACTGTATACCGCGGAGTACGAGCCTTACCGAGTGTAATTGGGTGAGCCTCTCACGCCTGCTATGGAAGAAGTTGCCGCGATTTTCATTAACCTCGAATGACAAAAATGCCGTCGTCGTGTTTGTACCTCAGATAGAAGTGCTGTTTAACGGCTACTAAATACTCTAGATGATGAAACTTTTGATAATACCGTTTTTATAGGACGTTCGATGTATTTTTTATTTATCTTCCTTGCTTACGTCAATGAGCAATAAGTATGTATTCAAATGGTTTAAGGTGCAATTAAAAACGATTTTTTTCGTCAAATTCGATTCTGAGATCGAGTAAGACAGGTAGCATTTATTGAATCCGCACAGAAAATTTTACTTGGGCGATATCTTAGAGGTAATCAACATTTCGGTAAACCAAATCCATTCCTGGCTGTAATATTACCTACCTTCAATGTTTAGCAAATTAGCAGTTTGATATTTAAGCCGACAGCCAACAATTTGGAGCAACCAATAGTTACCTTGACAAAATTAACTTCTGTGTACCGTTTAAACCAAAGGGTAGGAATACATTTTAGAAATAAAGTCTTTTATACAAATTTAAGCAGCCTCCCGGAATACCACATTTCCGTGATTGTGATGGTTATGAAATGATGAGCGTAACTAGTCTATTATAGTAACTGTCATCTTTTATTATCCCACAAAACAAAAAGAAATAACTCAAAATTCCAAATGCTGATTATGTTATTTTCTAACTAACATTTCTAATTCCAAAAATATTCTTAGCTTTTCTAGCTTGGTTTGGCATGAAATATTATAATAATGAACAAGAGCGTGAATGCTATTTAAATAAAAATGTAATACCTATTATAGTTGTTATTGTAATTATGAAATATGTGTCTCGTCACGGTGATACTACCGGGTACCTATTTCATCAACCGCGCCGTAGCCTAAAGTTTGAGAAATTTTAAATTTAAATGTCAGTCAGTTGTATTTGTGTCTACAATAATTTACGAAACTTATTGTTTTGGTTTGTTTAAATGCCTTTAGTGTATTCAAAGATAAATGATAGTTTTTGTTTCATTACGGGAATTAGCACTTAGAGCGCCGAATAATTGAATTAACGCTTGATTGTGTGCATGTCAAGAAGGAAAAGTGGTGGCAAACTTACTAATCTCTCGCGTTATCTTGTGGAGAGAATTGGCAATTACTTTCACTGTCTTTCGGTTCGTCAAAGTCTAACTGAGTAATGTTGATTGAAGCCGACACAAGTTTTTGTTAAGTTTGAGACTGACTTACACATTATGTCACTAAGTGAAGCCCATTCGATATATGTACCTACTATACACTTACGATATCTGAATGTCGTAGAATTACCTAATTCAATTAGAACTACGCAATGTCAGCCTCGACAATGTAAGTCCACGTCTTTGCTAGTCGAGTAGGTATCTGTGCAACGCAGGGACTGTTTTGATTCGGAAAAGAACGTAGGACAGATCTTTCTAAGACTTTCCTCGCATAGTGACATAGAAATGTGAAACTTTCTTGTAGATCGAACGCGGTACGGTGTCAAGTGCGATTATAGCGAACATTGTGGCAGGGCGGCCGGCGTGCGGCGTGGTGAGAGCGCGGCCCGGTTGCGACCGGTCGGCCCCACCTGGTGCGCGGGCGCACACGCAGCTCTGCGCCGCCGACGTCGCGACGCTCGCTCGCGCTGCGCCCGTGTGCGCTACACACCCGAACTACATCGTTGCAATCGAAAGGATTATATACCGATTATCGCGGAGCCCACGCACGAGGGAGAGAAGTTACGATGTTTTGAACTTTGTTATGTTCTGTGGGACGTTGCTAATACAGTGATTGTTTCTTTTCTGAATTGTGTCCGATTTTTCTTTTATATTTTTGTGTTTAACGGAGGGAAAGCTTTTTGGGTGAGTACTATTATTTATTTGATGAATAAGTTAGATAACGAACGTCCTTGGGGTTGCGCATGAACGTCTGATGATGTGTAGAGGACGATCACTAGCGGGTTCCCACATCGGCTAAGGTCACCGGAGCAGCCGTGTGCGCGGTAATGAGATTAGGGACGGACGCCGAGGCTGCGGCGTTGCGTTCCCGCGTCCCGGCTCGCCGCCCTGCGCCCTGCGCCCCGCGCCCCGCGACCCGCGCCCCTTACACACCGCACGCGCCGCCCGCCGCACTCCTTGTTCTATTTTCCCGCCCGCCCTAATGATATATATTTCAGCTTAAGTTACTAATCTATTTAAGTACTTTTTATTGATGAATTTTAAATTGCCATTTTAGTATCATTATACGTATATTTATTATGCATTAAACTAATTTGGGCTTAGTTATTCTGTATTACGACACGGTAGCTATTTGAATTTAAAGTTAAGATATCGACTTAAATTGTAGGGAACTAAAAATTATGAACATTCTGTAATTGATTTTGGTGTATTATTTGACTTAAGTATACATATTTATCGAGTAAGTCCTATAAATTCACTATACTACTAATACTAATATCACTATACTAATATAAAGTTAACTGTAAACTATTGATTAAACTTTTGTCGTGTCTTTAATTATTGTTTTAAGCTTAGAACAATTCTTTACCTCTTTATTTAACAATACCCAGACAAGTATAATCGCAGGACGAATTCCTGTCCTTATTAAATGTAAATAAAAGCAGCGATAGATTTCAAAATCTTTACATTTACCTGAATCATAGGCCCGGCGCGAAAAGACTATTATGAATGAAATACAAACTTTCTCTTGCTACAACTATTCTGCACAACATTATATTCTATCCACAAATGTATGCAATTATTAGAAATCTATACATCTATAATAATGGCTATGGTAAGTTAAGTAATAACTACATTACAATGATAAATACAAAGATTTTTTCTTAATAATCTTTTTCAATGTGATACAAGATTTGCATGATAATAGGTAAAATGAACAAATCATAATATTTTTCCTATATTATTCTCTTGATAAAGCACTTCTGCCTATAAAAAAACTATATTCATTTTACAATTTTGATTGTGAATTAAAAATCGTTTCGTATTGTTACTTGGTTAGACAGGTTTATACTTTCTTGAAATTAATCTTAAGAGGAACTAGAGGAAGCTGCGTATAATTACAACTATTAACACCATGCTTAAATTCGAAAGCTTACAAAAACGAGACATAATTATAAAGTTTGGCATAAAAAGTATCTACTCAACAAATTCATTCACATCAATTCGTAAGATTAGCGGTGTCTGTCTAAGATAACTTGGAACTAGTTATAAAACGGTGATAAACCCCGTATGTCGAACAGGCTTTTGGTTATTATTTGGTTTTAGAGGCGAGCTCATTGGTCCATCGGTTAGGCACGGACGCACGTAGGATGTTCACCTCTCCGCGATCGTCGGCTACGACACCGCTATCGTCTGATGTCATGCTGGCCATTGACAACGCCTTCCATTTCCTAACACTTTATAACTTTGCTATTTTACATTAATTTCCATATTTTATTATTTAATGTTGTTGCTCACGACTCATTTTCGATTCTGAATAAAAACTAAAATGTTATAGACGTGGGACGCATATATTTGTGAGAGTTGATGATATTGATTTTATTAGTTAATATAGATACATATAACATCATTAATTATGTACAACTAGACTAGAGCCTGATTACTATCAAGCTCTAGTCTAGTTTAGAATACTTTACTAAGTATTCTCTGTAACTCTTCTGGAAACACACAATGAGCCAGGTAAACCTAAGCGTACACACTCTTTGGAAATATTCTGTCAAATGCCGACATCGAAAGACAAACGAAAATGGAATAATGTGATGAATTGAACATTACCCAATCATTAATCAGGGACACAATTTAATATCGAATTCGACAGGCTTCATTATTTACAGTTTAATTTTATTGAATTTGCAAAGACTTGACTGTTCAAATCCATCCAATTTTTACTACGTCATTTTATCTAGGTAAATATTTTGTAATGAGTTCTTCAAAAACTTTTGCACCGGTCTTGTCCCAAAACGTTTTTAATAAATAATTTCCTTCTTTCTTGGTGAGCGATATTGCTCAGCGGGAGACTAGCTTATTAAGTTTCTTGTTTTGTTTCTGACAAAAGCGAAATACCAACCTTTTTGCCATGCCTTCTAACATATTTTTAATAATATCGTTCATTTTCTTTGTTTACATGTTTGTACTAACAATGATGTATCAATAACATGACATTCGCTATGTTTGTGTCATACATTTTTTGTTATTGCTCGTGATAAATTCCATTGTAAGGATGTTCTGTGATAATTATGACATGAGTACAGATAGGGACTGTATTATATTGACCTATTTAATACTTAAATTTGTGTACGTTACCTAGTGCTAATATATATGTTCATTCATTTGGAACAATGTATAAAAAATATGAAGAAGATAAAAATAATATTTAATAAATCACAAATTAAAATGACTGAAAGTTTTAAAGTTGCACGATGCGGTCCATAAAAGTTAATTAAAACACAACAGTCCGGGACTCAATTTATTATTTGTGGTATCTCAGGAATGGATATATTTATCGTTGTAAAGTAAATATTTAAAAAATGTATGGTTTTCATAAAGCTTACCCGTGGAATGCATGTTTTTGAATTTTATTTTGGCTATCTTAGATGGTGATCTGCGGTGTTCGTTTGTTACGCCTCTCTTGCCGCCGTTTTTGGTGACACATTCTGAGATAATGTCCAAACCACTCGCCTTTTGCGGCCCGCTTCTTTATAAACGGAGATTTTATCAATCTTATTTCAATTTCGTGTAAGATAACTGAAGGAAGGCGCTGAGAACAGAGTATTGTACCTCCTGTGAACATAAGTTTACAGATAGTTGTTGACTGTTATGACGCGATACCTCGCCGCTCTGTTCGGTATGTAAATGTCGCGTGCCGATGGAGTCAGAGGTTCCAAAACCAATAAATTAATTGCAAAATTGTTTAGAAAACAGTGTTTTACATAATAACGGTTATTGGAAATGGCAAAATATTAACCAAATGGCAATAGTTTGTAGTCTTATTATGTCAGTATTTTGGTTATAAAGTTGGGTATTATCGTTTTATCTGTCGCCTTTTAAACCAACTTAAAAAAGGGGGGAGGTTATTAGTATAATTTTTAACTTATGTACATATTATACGGCTATGAAATGATGGACGAAATGAGCACAATTCACTTATTTTAAGTACGTACTAAACTAAATGCCAAATTCACGATTTGGTTCGGATAAGTCGACATACAATACTTAACAATATATTTCTGTTATTTCATGCTAAACATAAGTGTAATATCTAATATCTAATTATTTACACATCCATGTATGGTATACAGTAATAGGCATCCGGTGTTTGTGCGGATGTACTGAAAAACGAAATCCAAGCATCGGTCTGATAAAGTTATTGGCGAGTGAAACATTGCCAGCCTGAGATTTTAAAATTAAAATATCAGTTGACTTTAATTTAGAAATAACAATAACTAGCGACAAGCGTTTATAGTGCAGGGCCCAGGGGTGACATTTTGCAGACTTAAGCTTTATTTCTTTATTCTGAGACCTAGCCTAGGCAACTATATACTTTTCGTATGTAATATAAACGTTACAAAATATTGAAGATATAAGTGAAAAAAATCTATCTGTAAAAATTACGCATGTAACATAAATAACGGATTATTCATTATTTATGACTAGGTAATTTTAGATCCATCATATTTTTGATAACTATAATTGGTTATCAATAGTAAACTGCGGCATACTAATTAATTGTTCAGTGAACTTGTTTATGTGCTAGTGTTCCACGCTGTGTGGCTGTTTTCTTATGATCGCACACTATTTTAGGTAATTTACAGCATTTTCATTTTGGCCTTATAGCTTATGTTTGACGGAAACATCAAAACGTATTGTTTACTTTGTTCTTTAGAGGTAAACGAGCATTTGGGTCACCTAATTGTAACTGATTACGGCTTTCCATGTACAACAGGGGGAACCTGTGCCTCATTGCTTTTGTATCCTCCCCAAAAAAATTAAGCAGAATTGGTTTAAACTTTGGGAAGTCTTATACGCGTCTGGATCTCCTCCTAATACTGGTCGCGGTAGCGTTTTAAAAAATACAGTATAATAAAGGCGTACGTCAACCGTGTAGTCTATTGTAGTTAGGCCATATACTAAATATTGCACTTCTCCTAAATCCGTAAGTATAAGAATGGTAATGTGCTTTAAAAGTTCGTGCACAGACTCTTCACACCGCCCAAATATGTGCAGTCTGATATATTCTCAATATGACGGTAGCTCTGTTGATTCATAGGCATTCATGTTCTGTTGATGAGTTGTGATTGTGATACATTTTTAAACAAACATTACAACTAGTTTATCATCTATAAACTAGTTATTATAAATATTTTTCCTATCTTTCAAACATTCTTCATTAAAACTTTGTCTAGAGATACATAATTGACTCTAGTCTAGATAAGCTTTCATAAAAATGGCTTGCTCCCAAATCCATATTAAGGCCACATACTTTATACATTAGTTTTTTGAAAGCCAGTCACGTAGTCTTACAAAAGTCTTCTACATTTATAAACTAGAATGTATAACATTACATGTCCTTAGTGCCGGTTAGAGTAATAAATAAGGCTAACATTGTGTCGGTATCGTGTACGTTCTGAGTGTTGCACGGCACCGCACTGCGCTTGCCCAACCCGGGGATCCTCTAATTAGATGAGTTGGGGCGATTGGCCATCGTTTGCTCGCTACGACCACGACTGTTGCGTTACGTTACACTTTTCCTTTTATTTTTCATGTCTTAATATGCATAGCTAATAGTGTTGCGCACTAATCGATCACGGTTAAGACGTAGTTGGTTTTTGAAAGTTATTGCGACATGAGGATGATGCTCGGATACCGATGATGGTATGTGTTTATTATTGTTGATAACAAGGAGTACCAGTGATTTAATTATTCGTACGTGTTAATAACATAACGTAGACGTTGGTTTATTGCGATTTATAATGAGGTCAGCCGTTTTATAACCGTTTCATGATAAGGGATTTAAACCGAGCTAATAATGAAAATGAAAATTGTGCAAGACTTAGTCTAAATATAATCTCATCTTCCAGTAGAATGTGTAATTTAATTAATGCTTGTTTTATAAGAATGTTTTGAAGATCACATTGAGTTAGCACAACAATCATAACCTGTTGTTATAACAGATTACTAACTGATAGCTTAAGGTTCACTATTGTATTCATCGATTGAGAGTTATGAGTGTGTCTAATAGATGATGAGTGATGCTTACGTCACGGTTTGTTTGCGACCTCTTACAGTTAATTAGATTCCGCTGGCTCGATTGTGTGATAAGGAGCATAACTATGCAAAGTGATAGCAGTGTTTACTCGGGAGATATAACTGATAGTGGTACGTTTACCTGCACAGAGGGGGTGCAGTGACTGCTATGTTGGTTACGTGTCACTGGACTCAGGTTTCTGTGTCTTAACATATTTGCATATTCGCTATCGTTGAACCAACAATCCTTACAGTGCCTACGATGTGTTGAACAGATTGCACTTGTTCAAGCCGAACCGGATCATAACGTTCGTTACCGATGTTGTTTATTCTATGTTAATTTTCTGCCGGTTATTGTGTTGGAGTTGCAATATTTCCTATTGTACTTTAGTTAGGTGGCAATGATAATACAATTATAGTTTTTCATTTAAGTTGTTTGTGAACCTAATAAATTGTCTTGGTAACCTGTAAATAATCCTATGTTGTACCCTTAACAGTCGGCCGCGCTACCAAACTGATGAGCAGCTGATTGTTCACGAGTTATTCATGTAACTACCTATGGCGCATGTCGATAGGATAATAATAAATTTAAAAAAAAAATGGTGTCAGTTTTTGTCCAGTCCCTAAACACAAATAACGAGGAGGGTGACGAGCAAGAGATTCATACTTTAAATGTAGATTGCAGAGGCATCTAGAATTTCCACGTGAATCAACATAATTATTATATACAATTGCCCATGTATGAAATAATGAAAATCAATGTTTACAAGTGTTCATTGACAAACTTTTTGGTGGCATGCATATTTACAAAACTGAATTTAATACAAAGGAATCGTAGCACTTTGCAATACCTGTAGCCTCTGGCTCCTGGCAATCCTTGTGTGAAAGGTGTGATTTTTAGTTCATATATTCCTAAGTTTACACGTTGCCGTCATTTGTAATGGAGTTGTTGAACTTAAGAATACAAGTCCATTCAGTGTTTGCAGCCGTGTATACTTACTGGCGACCTACTTTATGTAGTTGCATACGATGAATTATAATTATATTGGCTTTGTAAAGCAGTAAACGCATGGCTATTTTAACACACATAATGCAAAGTTTAATGAAATAAAAAAGTTGAAATCTTAACAAATATTGTACATTTATTAACATAAGCGTGTATAACAATAGCAAAACGTAACGTTTCACCCACTTGTTCATAAGCTGTGTAATTAGCGATCTTCAAAATACCGTCTCACACAGCACGCGCTTACGCCATATTACCGGCGACTCGTGAACACAATGAATATTCATACACAATACCACTAGTACAACATTATTGAATGGATTAGGCATGTGTTATAATATTCCAAGTTCATGACTGACTAACGGTATATTAGATACGTTCTCTAAAGTCAACTCGTAAAACTTTTAAACAAGATTTACCTACTTTCCATACGTAGGTGTATTATTATTTTATAACTGGTCGTCGAACGTCTCAAAATAAAACCTTTTGTATAGTAGGTTACGGTGTAAAGATTCAATTATGAGATATCGCTAAACAATACCACATACGATGCAGCAACCTTTCTTTGTTTACGTGGTAACAAAGTGAAACGAAGTTGATTCTGCCGATGTGTTTGTATTTGTTCCCATTCTACTTGAGCATTATTCAAGGTCACATTCAAGTCTGAGATTCAGAATAGGATCTTGTATATTTTAATGAGTTTACGTCAATTTAAAACTAGTTTTTTTTTACCTGCTACTAGGTGTATCATTTAAACCTAAAAAAGACGCAACTGTACGTAATAAGTTGTCGAAAACGGAAATATTGTGTCTATAAATTCCTTTGCTATATCGTTACCACTTTAATTCTTAACATGAGCGTGTTGTTGTTTGGTTGGAATTCGTTGGTTAGACCAATTTACCTTTCTTCAGTTTTATTGGCATGTATGTTCATTTGCAAGGCATCCAAGTTAAACGTTGTATACTTTAACTATTGATAATATAAATACTCAAATACTGTAGGAAAACAAAAAATGCTTCCTAGCTACGAAGAGTACTGAATTGGAATTGAAAGCAAAACAATACTTACTCCAGCGTAAAATTGTAATATATTCTTACACATCATTGTTTCTTCTTGGTATTGGGTACCTGTTTGTTAATTAAGGTTTAAAACATGCTTTCCTTAATTTAAAAAAAAAACTTTTTTATTTGGTTGGGATGAACAGTAGAGAGAATTTCAGTTTCTATCTACGCATTAATGGTGTTTTGGTAACGATTCCTCCATCCAAGCCCTTGATTTAATGGACTAAAGGGATAAAGAAGATTCTTTAAATTTATTAGTAGAATAAATTTCACGTTTTAACATATTTTGATTGTCAAGATGACAATTTTATCTTACGATTATAATTTATTTGATGATTGAAAAATACTAAGTAAAACTTTTATTAAATGTTTAATAAAAATTATAATTTAGTCTAAGATGCCAGTACCTTGCGAACTGCAGTAAACACGCCATATTATGTAGCCAGCTGAGAAGTAGACAGCAATTTCGTTTGAAATTGTCGAGAGCCGTGAGAATGAGTGGCCCTTCGGAACGGGACCCGGGAGTAACGGGCCGCACTGCAGCCCCGGGCGATATGCTAATGCGTTGATTCTCCGCGAATACCGCCGATGTAGCCTGCACTACCTCTGGTGCTACTAACCCACATCTCGGCCATTCCAATGATGCGTCTGTTTGTGGTCAACACGTTCCCTCACCACGAACATGCTCGTTATACTTTCATATTGATCAACGAAAGTTTTGGTCGATCGTGAGTAGGAAGTAGGTGTACATCGTTAACTAGCGAGAATGAAGAACGTGATCATAAATACCTGCTTCGGTGTGAATGATTTGTTTGGTAAACGGAAGCCAGTAATACTTATTAATTGACAATACTCACCATGATGATTTTGTATTAATAAATGATTTGCACATTTAAAATGTTTTTATTGTTGTTTTGGTACCATAATCCATATTCGGTCTAGTGGTTTTTCGAGCCAATAACGGAGATTGACGTTTTTGATCTTTGCTCATCTCGGAGCATTCAAGTGCAGCACAACGGTGAAAGAGAGAGGCTGTGCGCAGTTCTTGCATGTTGGTCATAGCGTGCGCAACTCAAAACATTTATGTATTGCATTTTATTACGTAAGTTCATTTACATTTTTTTGTCTGCAGGTTCGAATCCGAAAGCGGTGATTAAAACTGCGCCGGCAGGCGTTACTCACGGCATGGCGACGGACGCGGCTGTGGAGGACTTCGTCACCATAGTTCCGGTTGGCGAAGGTCGGCCTTCCGTCAGAGATCCATCTTTTGTAACCGTGCTCACAGTAGGCGCAGCGGCTGGTGCCGCGGAGGTCATTGTACGTCGCCCGCGCGGAGAGCGTCTTGGACTGGGACTTAAGTTTGAAGGCGGATCTGCCGCTGCTGAGAAAGTACGACGACTTCTTGTACAATCATGCGCAGAAGATAGTCCTGCAGCAAACGCTGTTGCTCCGTGGGGAAAACTAATACCAGGAGACGAAATTTTGGCAATCGACGGTGAATCGGTATCTAATTTAACGAGAATAGATTGTGTTCGGCGACTTAAAGATTCAGATGAAACTTTAACATTGCTCGTGCGACATTTTGAACAAGATAACAATACAGAACGAAGCAATATGGATATAATAGAATCTCTTGTAAATTCTAAACAATCATCAGATATAGTGCGACCTACAACATTGCCACCACCTGTGCCTCCTAGGAAACTAGGAAAGAAAAACTCTTTTAAAGAAAAACAGATTTTACAAACTGTTGGTGAACAAAACTCCTCTAATAATGATCAATCAGAGTGTCAAATTAATGGAAAACATAATGGCATTTCCACAATAACAAAATTGTCTAGAAAGTCTTCATTTGACAGTCACATTCTTCGACAAAGTAAAGAAGGCATTGCATATTTTAAAAAAGGTTCTCCTGAAGAAGTAAGACGCTTAGTGCGACGTTTATCAGACGGCAAAGCAATGCCCCCTGAAGCTGAAGTATACATAGACCTGCTGTCTTCAGAGTGGGAGCGCTGTCTAGTTCTAGCAGATGCCGAGTCTGATGACACAAGTAGTTCCATATCCACAGTTGTTGACCGATTAGGATCCATGGCAAGTTCCGTGGAGAATAGTATTCCATCTACTCCAACTATGCAGCCTAAAACTATTGATATTCAGAAAGTACTGAATTGTATTGAAAATATCGATACAAATATTTTAAAAGACATGACTAGCAAAAGGTATTTAGAAAAGAAACTTGAAACAAATACTTTTTCTAACGGCTATAATTGTCAAGAAAACACGAAAGTACAAAACGACAAAAATAACAATAACACAATGGTAACGTCTAACACAGAATTTATTCAGTTATCGCAATCTAAAAAAGTTGATAACAAATCTGAAAATGTTGCCGAAAAACCAAAACCTATGCCTAGGAATACAAAAGTCGAGCGATCTGTTAGCGATAAAAAACAGCGACCGATTCCTGTTCCAGAGATTCCACCACCGCCAGTCCCAGAGAATTTACTGACTCCAACCAAAAAGGACTGTATAGAAACTTGGTTACAGCGTTCAGAAGCTGAAATGAAAAACAAAAGCGTTGAAAAGTTGGAGGAGGCTCCCATGCCTGAGGTGCTGCCTCGATTAATAGATTTCGTCCCTAAACACCAGTATAAAGAGAGTAGTAATGAGTCTCCACTTACAAGACCGACCTCCGCTCCGCCACCCCCGCCAACCGAGACGCGAGAAGATGGCTCGGGAGCGTCCCTCGACACTATAGGCGAACTGGATGAATCAGCAGACGTTACTGATAATGTGTAAGTATTACTTTTCTAAGCGATTTATTTGAACTATTTTTCTGAATTATATGTACATATCATCCCATGTTATAGTAAAACGTAACTAGGGGCGGCCAATGACATAAATGACATAAGTTTCAGTATTATTTAACGTAAATTACATGACAATTTTTGTTCTGGTTTCTTAAATGCAAAACCGAATTTTTTGTGTTTTAAGGTATTCGTAGTGTAGGCCAAATTAATTAGCTTATACGTTATTTAATTTAAAATCTTAGTTTAACACGCGAACATTCATGCGAATAACCGGAAAAACTACATTTATCAATTACAATTTTATTGTGCATATGCATTTTTTTTGACTCAATTAACAATGTGGAAATAATTTTGAATCGTTTTTATGAATTATGTTTCGCCACAATAAGATCAAGGCTAATATCTAGGTTTTGTAACTATTCATGAATATTAAAATTCACAAGGCTCTAGGTTGCAGGTTTAATTTGCGTGGCCAATGTGAAACTGTTTAATATTTATGATATTATGCGCTACATTTAAAGAAGATTTGCTTGAAGGAACTAAATCATGTTTTGTTTACAAGCACCTCAAATAGGTTGGCTAGTGTACAATAAATAATAATTGTGGTGTGACAAATTCACCATCAAAAGATTTGTTTCACGTATCCGTCACCGGCTCCGCGTGCTTCTTAAAGTAAATACGGTCCATTTGAACGTAAACCCTGGCTATTTGTTGTAGTCATTTGATGGTATATCTTTTAATGTCTATGTCTACTATTCGACTTTAATCAAGTTTATTTATATACAAATGAGATTCATTCGCATTATCTATATGGTTTCTCCATTTTGGATTTTTTCAAGTGTTTGAGACATTATTTTTATTATTAATAGATATGTATAATAATAAATTACGCCTGATCCCTTAGGGGTTAGGCTGATTTTACAGTTTTACTTTAAAATTTGCTATGGTCAATCGATTTCATGGCATAGGTAGGTTACGTACATATCTCTTTCGACTTATCCACTCTCTTATAAAATATTTTTTATTGTACCTATAAATTATGACGATGAATGTAAAATCTGTGTAAACTATTTTAGGAGTACAAAACTTAGCCGTTTTTAGCCGCTAATTAATCAAATTTATGTTAATGGTTTACTCTAGTAGATACTTACAGTGGTTTTGTAACTTTGATCGATGTGCAACATTGCACGAGTGGGGAAATTTCCACAGAAACTCGGTCATCAATGAAAGAAAGTAAATTTTCACCTAAGGGGAAGTAATCAGTGGTTGCAATTGAAAATACCCATTTACAAGTACGAATGGTTAGAAATTAAGCAAACGTTTCCAACAGAACTAACTAAGGAAGTAACTTTTTTGTTTTCTCCAGTTTCTTGTGATGAGTGCGCGCAGCTGCGCTATGTCGGCTCGTCGTGATTACATGAAGGCTATATTTGTCAGTAAAATATGTTAGATAAACTCGGTTTTTTAAGGAACGGATATTCAAACAAAGTCTTCCTTGCAATTTGTATGATAACGAATCTTGCAAGATATCAAAAGTTTACCAAATTTTTTTTTAACAGTATACCGATATTAATAAGTTATAGGCAAAAAGTAAACACAAATAAAATAAAATAATATAGTGTTATGTTATTCAATAGCTAGAATCCTATTTGTTTTCGGACTGCCACGCCAATAGAGTAGTGCAGTATTGACATTATTCGGTCAATGCTGACGCTGCGCACCAATATAATAATTTTATGTCCATCACATCAGCGTGCACGTGGGTTCGCTATATTTACATTAGGTAACAATAAACAGGTACCTAGTTCAACCACATTTGTGCTCTGAATATCTGAAAACTGGCTTGCACACAATGATTCGTGTAAGTACATAGGTAGATAAACGCGAACTAGATTCCTTCTAATTTATTCCGGTCGGTTAACTTTATGTGCATGTGCGTTTCACATATACTTTAATTACAGTCCATTTTTCATGGAATTCTGAATATCCATTTTATTGATGAACTTATTAACTTTCACATACTGCAAGTTTTTAATATACAATAGGAAGATTTAATATATTATGTTATAAAAGACTCCCGTCTACTTGCTTTTACGTAACTAGTGAAATTGTTTTATACAGATTCCGCTAAATGATAAAATACCTAACTTCATTGTTTTCTCAGCAAACAATACTTTTACTAGTTGCACAGGAACAACGGCTATAAACAAAGAAAAGAATATTTTATTTGCAACGGCGACACACATGGAGAGTTTTCTCTATTTTTATGCAAACTAGCGGGTAACAATAGCGGGGTGGCGGCAGGGGGCGCCACCGCCGACCAACTGCGCCCTCGCCCTCCTGCCTCGCCGCACGCGCTCGACATGCACCCAGCAGCCTACTTGTGTACTTGTTGTGCCTAGCTAGTGACAAACCCACTATCGAACACGACAACTACAACACTCCGCAGAACATATTTCTTCTTATGAAATGCAAAGATTATTATCCTACAACGTATCGACCTACAAATTAATATCCGACTATATAAGTACACCGCGATCGTAAAATCGGCTTAGTCCACGGTAGAACCAACGGTAAAATTAGTGATATGAGGAGCCGTGTTAAATATTAGTGACCTACTTTTGTCAATGTTTGACGGCTAATGTACACAATGTTTACGAATACTTTTCCAATTAAGACAATGTGCAAACATTCACTGGATATTCAGTTATTTGCCTGTTTAATTTTAAAAGAGAATTTATAAACTACAATCGTTATGAACTATGCTTTAAGCATCCTGCGACTTCTCTAAAACGGCTTATTTTGTTGGTTTAAACTCATAGTTATATCTATTTATTTATTTCATTTCATCTTACAAGCTAACAGATGACACATCCAAAACGCTTATAAGATTAACAATTCGACATTACATATCCTCGTCATTCTATAGGTAGTAGCAAAATTATTATTGATCCAAGGTGTCTTCTCGATGTATTTGAGTTTAAAGTTCCTAAAGTTCTCATCAGTTGTCTGGACCTCGTCGTCTGTAAGGCAATTAAAATGTCTAGTATCATGTTTACGAAATAAACATAGCCTCTGATGTTTAACTCCCAAGGTTGGTCTAGCAACGCTTGTCCTGAAACTGAATGCCAAAGCTCCGCTGTGAAACGGCCGTAATGGCGACAATAAGCTTAAACAAGCGTATGAGGAGCCGCAGGACGTAGTAGCAGTGCAGCATTTTGTTTAATTGTAGCATGTGTACTTCTGATATATAAACTATATTATGCTGAAGTTCCATCAAAATTCATCCAGTTGATTTGGCGTGAAGGAGTAAGATACATCCCTACATCAATCATCACAAACTTTCAATAACACATACACATTAATTACACATACGCTGTAATTTATAAGGATAATAGCTATGCTTTGTGGTTTCACCTGCATTCATGCAAATTTAACGCGCGAACCGCGGGGAACAGCTAGTACATACATAAAGTGTCACCTGTCTATCAAAAGGTAGGCATAGACAACAGGTTTTATTTTATCACGGAACTCATTCGACTTATTTACTTCTCATTCTTTATGCATACATGTTGCCTTTATTTCAAATTCAATGAATAATGTTATGGACTAACGTGCTGAAGCCAAGTAAAACATTTATAATCTAATTTTCATGTTTTATAACGTAATTACGTTTCTAAGAAGAATATTAATCAAAACGGAGTCGTCATAGCTTCAGAACATGAAATAGAAAGTAAATTGTAATCATTGTTCGACCACTCAGCTGATACGTACCAGTCTGATCAAACCTACCTACTCACATGATGCAAACATACGGTCAGTGTATCGTATAGTGAAGGTAAAAAGTTTGAAACAAAAAATAATAATTATAAAGTCACGTTATTCTGTCAACCTCCGTAATGATACACAACATATCATCACGCCTGTTTCCCCCAAAGTAGAAGGCACACATATTGTAGAAGTTATATGTCCCAATGTCATACATAGGGGGTAAGCTTACTGCCATCAACCGGGCACAAACCGAGACACCGTGCTGCTAGAGAATTACCTAATGGAAAAACCCAATAACACTTTGACCGTATAGGTACTTATTATAATGATAATGATAGTGCTAATGATATTTTCTGTATGAATTCGTAATATTTTAGATGTATAAACTTTTCATAATATGTGATATATCGTGTCATAACCTTTTTCTTATAGAGTCAATGAAAAATTTTAAATTTACTTTTATAATGCTTAATTCATATAAGATTTGCTTTATTACATGTTATGAAATACAACTCATAAGAAACCTACGTGATTAGGATATACGAGATTGTTGCATGGATATTACTAACTGCAACAAACTGGCTGGCTATAAAGTTTATTAGTTACGTAAAAATACTTTTTGTGTTGGCAGCGTGGCTGGTGTTTATGAGAAGAATAATACTGAATTTATACTGAAAAAAGTTCGTTAGGTGCTTATTACATGCAGAAGGTATCATTACCTCAAAACACACATTTTACTGTTTTCCGACCATACCAGTGTTTGTTCGGTGTTTCAATATGTGCGAGTTCACGTTGCGTAATCTCTAACTGGAATTTCACGTTTCGACTCTACATTTGAAGTGTTTTGTGCAACGAATGCAATGTCTGCAACATTCCTAATATTTCTAGAAGTGTGTGTTGTCGTTTACATGCAGATTATATAATGTAATCTATTGTCAAGAAGCTCTCCAACTACTTAGACAAGAACTGAATGGATGCTCGACATTTAAACCGATGATTAAACACTCAGTTATGAAGATTCCTTTGTTTCTTGATCATTACAATATTGATCATCAATGGAGTCATACTTAAAGTTAGACTGTAGATCCGCTTGCTTACTTGTAGAGGTATTATGAGGGTCTTTCGAGAATAATTTTCATACGGTAAAATAGTAATGAACTGGTAATGCCCACACTCATGACTCATGTCGTGTGTCCTCATGACTTTACTTATGTGCCGAGTTAAGGTGACATCATGAGATATTTAACAAACCTCTACTGACTACTTATGAAGAGCGGTAATTTATTTAGAGCCTGCTCTAGGGTATGCTAATTACACCTATATTAATCAATTTTTAAATAATACTTATTGACTAACGATCACAAAAGGAATATGATATATTATCATGTCAAAATATAGGTAGATAGGTAGGTACTGTTTATGACAAGAATACAATAAAGACATTCTTTACGTTACTAGATAAATAACGTTAGCAAGGAATGATTTCACACGTTCCTATAACGGGCGAAAAATAATATTGATTACAAAAACAATAAGCGACGGTCTACTCACACGCTATGAAGACCAATTTATGTACTTTCCATTTTTAGTAAAGACGCTTGCTAAATGGAACCAGTTAGGATACAAGCAGATTTGCCGCAGCAGCTGAGCAATTACGAGCGATGCTGCAGCAGAGAGTATGAGAACAAATTATATTATTAATAAACATAAGAAAAAAAAATGTCATACCTACATATATTTATTTATAACAACGTATATTTATAAATATTGTATGATACCTTTAAAGTAAAACAAACAATTATCTTTTTAAATCAGAGATATTGTAAACTCTGTATTCATCAGATTTAAACGTTGCATGTAAGAAATAGAGTACGTTATCTGAACATAATTCAGGCTTCAGATACATACTATCATTAATGTATGTATTACTATTTACTAGAAAAATAAGTTTTCAAAGGGCTATGAAAAGTTGTTCAGAGTTCACTTGTTAAGTTCTTACTAGACATGTTAAACATTGTTAAAATATTTAGAATTATGTTTAATAATTTTAGGATATTTATTGTTTTAGCGGAAATGTCGGTCAGGTTCGAATGTAGGTCAGGCTAAAGTTATGGGACGGAATGGGGTCAGAAAGAAATTTTAAAAATTATGCCAGAAGAACAAGCATCACTAACGATATGTCGTTTACTTGGGTCATTAAGCATAAATGTTGGATTATTTTTAGCACTTTTTGTTGTTGGTTGCTTCAGTTTTATGTTGTGTTTAAAATACTTTCATTTGATTGATATGATAGCATGATGACGAAGGTCTTTTGAATACGGCTGCAATAATTACCGCATTGCGCCTGCTGTCTATGTGTGCCCTGCGCGGTCGACGGTGTAGCCGTGCCAACTTTACGTGCCTAAGTATAATACGTATATAGGTACTACGTAGGTACGTTGTAACTCAACTCCTCTCTAACTTCGTAACTACTCAACTTCTGTACAAGTTAATTGTCATTGGAAGTTGGTAAGCTCAACTGAAATTGGATGTAGGTTCTTTATGGAAAAGCTAAAAAAGCAAGTAATTTTTACTGTTGTTGTGAAGACTTACCTATTCAATGATTTCACAATTTTTTGCTAGGATATGCCGCGTTATTATAAGATTAGACTTGTATATGGAAACATCTTAGGAAACATATATAGCTATAATTTTACCTCAATATATTTATATTATATAACTATAATAAGTCTTTATGGCATATAATATTGTATATACGTAATAGTATCTAGGTAGAAGTTGTATATTTCAAATCACTTGCTGTGTTTAAAGCTTCTAGGAAATTGAAAAGTAAAGTATGCTCGGTGTATGTCACTTAGCCTTATTGGTATTATCGTTTAAACGCAACGGTCTATCGGTATCTGGAAAAAGGTATTATTCGTTATTGAGTACTGTATAAAAAATCTATAATACCTATTAATTTATTTCACACTAAATTGGTTTCGATTGTGAATTACTTTACCAACCATGTTATGGATTTTCAATACATAGAATATTCTTGTAGTGGATTTCAAGAAGTCACTACGATCGAAGTTTTAATTAAGTATTTGGGAATAATCATCTCTGACAAAATAGGTGCCCATTCTACATATTTGTAAAGGCATAGTTTTTAAAGATAATCAAAGCAATAACGATCACGATATGACCTACATTCTAGTTTGAAAGAGAAAACATGCTCAGTAACGAATACCATAATAATGAGAACTTACCAAGCTTTCGATCGGGCTTTATAATGGATGGGTGTAATGTAAATGATCGTTGTAGGTACACAATATTGACTTGTCCTAGAATGTGATTGGGCGTGGTCACTGCATGTATCTGTTATTGGAGCACAGTTTTGCTTTACATGAATGTGCAAGTCACCGCCGCTGGGCACGAGACAACGTTCGAGGTCATTCAGACATACTCTAACGGACCATCTTCTCAGATTTACTAGTATTCAGTAAGCGTCTGTACGCGTAACACTTATTGGTCGCAAATGTTGGCCGCCGACTTTAACTAGGTTTCGTCATTGAATTCCAAATGGCGCTGTTAGTCCTCATTGAAATTTTGCGTTACGAAAATGTGTGCTACTTCCACACGATTTTCATTTGCCTCGTGTTCGATTGCATTTTTAAATCTTGTCATTGAAACATTATCTCACATGACTGGTCCATTATTTGTTATTAAGTAGGCTGAATCGTCTGATCTCGGTAGCATGCGGCCGGCCCGGCGGCTGTGGCCGCTAACGGTACCCGCGTCGCCGTCGCCGCCCGCACTGATTGGCCCTGCAACTCTCAGACACCGACTCTGCAATCCAATACATCTAATACTGTTATTAAATTTATGTTTGTATCTGACCATACTTTCTCCCATGTGTGACTATAATCACAGCCATTGATCACAGTGATGATTTCGAGACTTTACTGTTTATTTGCTTTGCATTTTTGTTTACGCAACATTCATAATTATGTTATGTATGATCGTACAAACGGATAGGATCATGTTTGTAAATCAAAGTGGTCTTTGTATCTGTGTCAGTACACTTGTTCCGATGATAATTGATCATATCTCCTTAAAAACAAAGTCGTCGTAGTCTAGAGATGAGTCGAGAGGTGACGAAACGGATTTTATTCCTAATTCCGTTTCGTACAATGTTGTCCACAATGTGCAATGCTGCGGAGTCACATTTAGTCAAGACACCAAATGTTTCCAGTCTTAAATTATCGGTATAGTTTACTTATGTTGGTGTAGCGGTATTAACAAAGACAGACATAATTATAACATATAATACAACATAAGTTAAGTGTGATACAGAATTGTTTAATTAGTGAATACGAAATTACCGTCGACAGAAGTACATTTTTAAACTTTTAATAAACGAAATATTTGCAATAATGCTGTTCATACATACAAGGTACAACGCCGCATTCCGACTTTGTCATTTAATTTAACCCGTATCGACGCGGTGAATGTATGGAATTCCAAACCGGAGAGGCGGAAGCGGTGAACGAGGTGCCTTGATCTTGTTCATATACACTTACCTATAATGTGTGTACCATTGTATACTATGCTTATGTAGAGGAAATATCGCAAAGTGACGTTGCGGTGACAATAGCACGTTCGACCCTGTTCGCACGCTTCTCCCACTTTCCATTATCGACTTGTTCGCGTCCCGTTTATAAGGGGGCTATTTAGTCATTTACAAGTACCTACAGACATCAAGATCGGAAGATAGCAATAACAATTGCTTAGAGTTACAACACATCGAAGGGGAGGCTTTTAATTAACATGAGCATTCCAGCATTTAAGGTCTTTTTGATTTCCTACATCCACGGTCTAACTAGTTAAAAAAAATATGACGTGCAAAAGTGTTTTTTTTAAACCTATTTGCAGAAATAAAATCATTTATCATGTTTCGTGTAATCATGCCCACCGGAAGAAAAATTAAAATTAACTACAGTAGAGTATAGTAATTCTTCTTCTTCGTATTGGCATGAGCGAATAGCCACATGGATTACGTCATGCCGTGGTGTAGAGATTGGTCAGTCAACAAGGATGGTAGCAAGGTTGACAGTCCAGGGTGCGCCGGACGTACTTAAGTATCGTCACTCGAGGAGGCTCTCTACTTGCACTCCACTATAGTAATATAAATTTAATAGATAAGACTACTTGCAGTATTGCATGTATTACTTGATGCATGTCCCTGTCCCCTAGGGGTCCCTAAATAAATAAATGATGTCATGCCTAGTTCTATGGCTAGCCTTGTTTTATCTCGAGGCTTGTATCTCCACTAATGCCATTTCTGATGACCAAACAAGAAAGTTACCAAAAAATAGTAACAGGAGTGATTTAAATTTTAGGCATACAATCATTTCCTAAAACATTGTGAACTGTTATCATTACATAATTTATAGTAACTATGCCAAATTCTCAATTCCGTATACCTACTCATCTTAACACTGTCAAGTTATTAGTTAGTAGATAAGTAATATGGTATTTATTATAACTACTTATTCTCATACAAACAGACCATCGAACATTTAGAGACAATCGTAGCAATCAGGTGGGCATTTCGAATTTATAAATCAATAGTAGGTTATCATTGTTGTCATTCAAAGCTGTTTTCAGTTAGTTGAGTCCGAAGACCTGGAGCAAGTTTGCGAACGTTGTCAGGAGGTTGACGGAACCATCGCACTTAGTAAACTAAGCTTACGTTTACGGGTTTAGTTTCTGGCAAAACATGTGTAATTGTCCTTACATATAATTACTTAGGTCTTGCCAGAAGCTAAACCCTGCACAATTAGAGGTATTGTCTAGTAGAGACACAGTTAAAAGCTACTATACATAATAATTTACTACACAACGCTATATTTTATCGTGATCCTAAATCCATCATATACAGATACTGTAATCTCCAGTTAATTTGCTTGCAGATAATGAAGTGTAGGTTGATACTGTATTTCTGAGAAGTTAAGCTCAGGCGCTCGTGTAGCCCGCTAACGGTACTAAGCCCCGCATCGATGCCTGATCTCCGTACACCCTGCTTTAACAAACCTTATTTTCAAACTTTAATTCGCGAAGTAATCATCAGAGACGCATTTTTTTTACTGAGTTACTAACGTACGGAATAGTTCGTTTAACTAAAAAGTTAGGAAAATAACGTTACGTTAAAGTATTAACATACGTTCTTTCCTATCATATAACCCATTAGCTCTGACACCGTACCAGTGCATTACATTACAATAATTAAAATTTATTTATTATAGTTAACGATACAGTACCTAAAATATAGAATTGATAAACATTTTGTATTAGATAGAGCCCTATTTGAAATATGTCATAAATCTCATTTATAACGCTCGATGCAAAAATAAGACTTTGACTGCCTCATGAGTCTAGTAGTCACTAAGTGCGACTGCTAAGCATTTAGTTCTGGGTTCAAATCCCAGGATGGTCTAAGTGTTACTGGGTTTTCCATTAAATAATTGACAGCAGCTTGGAGTCTGGATTTGGGCCCGGTTTATGGCAATAGGCTCGCTCTATTACAACCTATAACTAATTGGCTAACCGTGGGTGTACTACACATCTCTGTCTACCCCTGCGGGGAAAAGAGGCACGAAGTAATGTTTATTATAAGCAAAAGGACGGCTGTTATAAGTTTATCATGCAACAAGTATGTCTGTGTAATCTGTCTGACAATCTTACCTCCTAAGGGGATGGACCGATTATGCTTTCATTTTCTTAAAAGGTGACTTCGGTGATCGAGAGTGATCTTATCTAAAGTGCCAGAAAACCTTTGCGTTTAGCCATTTAAAAATCATATGGTCTTTTTATTTCTTAATAATGTTACCGGAAACAAACCCTATAAAGATTCCGCAAAGTCGCGTAACAAACATAATAAATTTAACTTTAATTAACCATAACTAAATGTATTGTCAAGTCCTGTTTCGTGATATTATAGCAAGAACATTCCTACTCTAGCTAAAATCCTTTTTAATCACTATGATGTCAAACAATACCAATGCAGATGAAATTAATTTTGTATAACAACAAAATTTCTTTCGACCTTAACTTGAAACAATCTACTGTATATAAAAACTACAAGCAGTTATTAGCAAGACCCTATTAAACTCGCAGTATCTAATTGATTATTTTGATCGATTAGTCTTACCCGAGTAATAAATACACGTTCTTTAAAATGTTACCGTTATTACATTTAAGAAATTGATTAATATAATCACAAGTCAACTTAAAACAATTTAAGCTAATGAAGCTCCAAGATATTCAATGCTGTCATAGATTCCATGCAGTCTTGAATTGACCTTATAAGTTAAAACCTTATAAGCAGAACATGATAATGAGACCATATGATAAAAGTTGTTATGAACGGGTACCGGTTTTACCTACTGCAGAAGGTTTAGGTGATCAAGTAGATCGATATTTGTAACTGAATAATAACGTGAAGGTTTTCCGGTGAACGAGTGGCGGCGGCAGGCTAAGCTTGCGCCTGCGCTGCCTCGCCGAGCGAAACGGGGAGCGCGGGGGGGTCACGACGTGGTTAGCCTAGCCTAGCTTACGTTAGGTTGGGCTTGATTCCATTTTGCCTTTCGCGATTGCTCGGTATTTCGCGCGTATAAGGTATCGTTTTAATCTTCTATGTAATATTAAATAAATAAAAGAACAAGCATTTCCTTTTATCACTTATATTAAACTGTCTCTGCTTGATAAAGCTGAAGTTATTTTAATATCTTTTAGGACAATTAATTTAAAATAGGAACATTATTTTAACGGAATCCTTTAATCCTAGTGCGTTTATTTTATTTCTGGATTTTGTTGAAATAATTATACATTTTTGAATTTATAACTGACAATCTTCTTCTTAAATAAAGGACCCTGACTAAGTTGAAATTTTCTTAAAAATTTATAAATTGACTTTGTTTCATTACAAATATTACAGATTTCATTCATATTGGCCACGCCATCCATATTTCATAATAATTATGAAGAGATTCTTGTCCTATGATATTGGTTGCATTCATGATTCAAATTCGCCAATCTGTTGGCATTCTGATTCGATTCGTCGCCGCCGCGGACCCTGACATTTCGATAAAGCCAGCCGATGACCTGTTTACGATGTTATTCGTTGTCAAATGTTTTAAAATGAATTCCAATAATGTTGAAACATTCTCCGTCTTTGCAAATTATTTGATTGAATAGGGATTATTTTAGCTCGATTAAGGCTAAGAATGTTAGAACAAATTTCAAGGATTTCAAAATCAAGTAAAGCTCTATCTATGTAAGTTCTCTCTTTATTATATTTGGTAGCACGTGTTTAATTTTTTTTAGTTAAAAATATATAATTTTATTGAGAATTTAAAGTTTGGATACCTGCTAAATTTTAAATTCTTAGTAAGTGATAAGCCTACGGTGAAAATGGAGAAAAAGGCTTTAGATGAGGTTTTATTTGAATTTGATTGAGTTTTGTATGTAGTAGGTTAGTCCTATATTATAAATAAATCCATTAGCACACTACCACCGTCCACCACCCATTAAAACCATTTTCTTCCATTGAAAGAAGTTATAATGTTACGCCCATTTAGTTTGTCGTACCCAGCCGTCGGTGTACGATGGCTGATGTAATGATGATGATTGTCAAAATGGAATTTTAAAATCTTATGGGGTAGAGCACGGTATAGGCGAGTGTGGTGGTGTCTCGAGGACTCGAGGCGGTAGGCGGGAGCGAGCAGAGAGTTGAGGCTTAAGGCGGGCGCGACCGGGGAGCGCCACCCGCCGCCGCTAATTGTTATTATTACAGAAATTGGTCACTTAAACTGAATTGCGATAAATCACTACCCGATGTTTAGCCTCAAAGCGTGCACAACCGACGTTCATTCGATTAGTTGCTCGGTTTGTAAATAAACTGTGCACTCACACGTTATTTTGTTGCAAAACATTTTATTATTCATTATTGTACACATACCGGCAAACATTTGTTGCGTGACTAACTTACCCTGATTATTATGCGATTGACTATCACCTAATCTAATATTTGAGAAACAAGATGTCGTCATGTATTATGAAGTAGAGCATCTTGACAAATATGTTACTTTTATATTCTCTTTATATCATACCATTATAATATTTGAAATCTATATCTATGATCTAAATTGATAAAGGAAATTTGAAAAATGATGGACGCGAGCAGGGCTTGAACCTGCGACCTTAGCCGTATTGTGGCGCTGCTGGAACTAACTGAGCCATCGTGTCGCTGCTCGCACCCATCGAATTTCAATTTCCTGTCTATATCTATGATGCTCACATACTATTTATTATTTGCAGTAAACCTGTCAATGTCATCAAGCAGAAAGAACGGAAGTCATCCTTTGAAAGAAGTTTTTGGGAAGGTGCGTATTTTTTAAATGTATTTGTAATAATTTAATGATTTTAAAATAATAAGACCAAGGTGTTGTATAGTATATGCGATGAGCCACGTCTGAAAACTTTGAATTTTTTTTAGTAATGGGTCACAGATTCCACTTCCAGTTTCACTGCATTTCGTAACTAATGCTAATGATGTTATGACGATGCCCGTTTGAGCTCTAAACACCCATAATAACGTCCTATTGTATGTAATATTTAAATTACTATATTTATTTTCATTTCCCTGTAAAAAGAGACAACCTACTTTCTTTATTTTTAACAATCTCTATTGGTTAAAAGCTTAATTTAAATAATGAATTTCACCTCCCTTCCAAAAGTATTAGGTAGCTTAGGTATATTCAATTTCTGATAGAGTTGTGTGATAAGTTAATAAATGCAGCACACAGCGACTATTTCTTTAAACCGAGCTATTTGGCCGTCAATCTTATGAAGGCGGTGTCTGCGGCTGCCAGTGTGCAGCGTTGCTGCTTAATTAATCGGAAAATTATTAATAATTACGTTTTAATTGTTGTGATTTCATCGATCCTGTTTGTTGTCATGCAACACTCTCAGGTTTTTATATTGGTTATAATCAGGCGTTTTTATTTACGTTCGAACGCTTTTCAAGCGATAGCCGGTGAGTTCTTGTCTGAGAGGAAAATAAGGGTGAAGAAAAAAAAAACATTTTGAGAAGCCAGGATGTGTTTTATGTGAGTAGGATGTGTATATCTATACATGTGTACACCTGTGAGAGATGAACTTAAGTAAAATGCAAGTGTGATTTCATTTTTCATTTAGATTGGATTACAAATGTTGTAGATTATACCATCTACTAAAG
Organism: Abrostola tripartita; assembly: GCA_905340225.1. NCBI lineage: Eukaryota > Metazoa > Arthropoda > Insecta > Lepidoptera > Noctuidae > Abrostola > Abrostola tripartita. The sequence goes on along the minus strand of HG996487.1, from coordinate 7,688,088 downwards.
AGATAAAAAGACTGCTTTATTTCTCTTCATACATTAATATATTGAAACTCGTTCTATTTAATGCTATTAGAAGAACATAACAGTTCCAAAAGGTATCTATGTAAATGTCTCAGACGTGAGGTGTTATTGAACCCATACAGAAACGTGTTATTTATCATATCCTTATTTATCACCAATAATTATAGAATTAAGTATGATTTCGTCGCATTTGTGTTCGATCACCTAGTTGGGCAAAAAGGTGTTCATTTTAGAGTTTATTAGTAAGTACGATAAGTTAAAGTGTCTCGTAAATAATAGTCGTTTTCTATTGCATCTCTGTCTACTACTCCGGTGGAAGACAGGTGTATTTATCGTAAAGTTATATCAAAGTCGTCTGTGGCGCCGCGCCTGCGCAAAGTAGTAAGGCAGTGCACCTTGCGAAGGCGCGGCCGTTGTAGCACCTGCTTTGGCTGAACACATGGCGTAATGCAGTTTTGGTGCACAGCTTGGACTGCATTACTAGCATGCCACGCTAAAGAATATTAATACAGATATAGGTAAAGGTAGATTAAAAAACTTACCAGTTACATGATACTTCTTGTTTCAACTATTTTTGTCATAATATTACGTAACGTTTCTAGGAAAGGTTTTGTTTGGCCAACTTATTCAAAAGTTCAGTTTCATTAAACCAATGTCTCGCTGTTCACTGGCACACTGGCTTTTACTTGCGAACTTGTCGTTGCGGTAACTTTATGGGAAAAAATCCTTTGACGTGGCTCAAGCTCTCCGCATACCAAATCCTTCAAAATCCGAATGTAAGTTTAGCCGTAAAAACATAACAGACAGAGGGACAGTGCGATAAGGCTAATATAACATTTAATATAGAGGTATGTATATCTAAGTAGGGATTTTAGCAAACCTAAAGGAACTTAAAAGTCGAAATAACTTGTATGATATATAAATGCTGAAATACACTTTATTTTAATTGATAAGAAGGTACGGCAGGCAGTTTACTGACTGTGAAGTTAATTGCGAGCGCACAACTTTAATAAGAATGATAAATCAAATAATTGTTTTGAATAACTGAACATTGCACCTAAGAGCAGGTACCTACTTTCAAATGAATTCCCGCGAGGAAAGTAAGGTGCCTGGAATCCTGCTGCATGGCCATTAAAGTGACGACCACGACCTGCCAGTCAGCTTTCATTGTTTAGCCACCATTCACTATTTTGTATGTTGTCTCAGTATCATAATGAATGATTGAAAGAGATCGTCAATTTGTGATCTGATGCATTAATGTAATCCTTGCTAATAAGTAAAAAAAAATAAGTTAAATCTGGTGATTATGTTTTTACAAATTCTCTGAAACGATTTTACCAAATATCTAAGTAGGTAGATGCAGCAGCAGATAAATGAAAAATAATGTTATTTACCAGATTTTTTCACTATGGACTTCATGGGATGTCCTTTTAAATAGTTTCTGTACATAAATGACAAAAAATACCAAAATTACACCGTAATGTAACCTCAAATATATTCTGTAGCGCAATTATTTATCCGGTTACCAATTAAATTGGAAGTGGCACTTCCTCTGAGAATAAAACAAAAAACGATTTTAAATCGCTAAACGGATGTACGTCTAAAAATGAAGGACATAAAGTCTTTATTTACAACATGGTTTTGTAAATGTTTGGTGGGTCCCAGAGCGTGCTTTAGCCTGTTTGACTTGCTGGACTGTAAGTTAACCACATACCGACAGAACAGTATTTTATTCATCGCGCTACAAGTACCTAAATAATTGATTGTAAATGCTGGCCATTCACTGCCAGTAAGATTTGGTGCAAAAAGATATTGCATTAATGTGTAGGGTTTTAAGTTCACACGACGCGAGGTGACTATTTTTTTTTACATTTTAAATGAATTTCAGATGTATTATACTTATTCTTAGGTACCCATATGAAAGCATCGTAATAATATGTGAAATTATGAATGCAAATAAAAGGTGACAAAATCTGTAAACAGCAAGGACTAGCTGTCAATAGTGTGATGAAGTAATCTTACATTGATAACTTTTGTTAAACGCAGCCTGACGACCTTTACAGATATAAATGTTGCGGTTATTACTGTCTTGTTTTGTTCAGATTACGTAAGACATGTCACTGGAGAAAGTTAATTTAGTTTTGAAAGTGAAATCGATTGCACTTTCTTTCACTTATCCATTTCATAGTTTCGCTGTTGGATACGTCGATTATTATATTATACAAAGAACCCATTTTTCTCCAAATTGCCTGTCATCGTCCTGCCGTCCATTCTTAAATGAGCCACAAAGTCCCCTTACTACATTCTTGCTTAATTGCAGAAAAAGACGTATAAAACTTCGTCGCGTGTATAAATATTTCAATAACAACCTAAAGGCACTAACGAATCTCTACATAGGCTAGGTGGTGTTCTAGAGAATCTATTCCTATATTGAGGTAGGTAGTACAAAAGGGCTTAATAAAAGGACGGGAATGTAAAAAAATGTGCAAACAACTCTGCAAACACGTCGGAGCGGTTTAAAGGCCGCGTCCGGATTGTGAGGGGCGGCGGCGGCGGAGGGCTCAGGCAGCATTCCAGCCTCCCGTGGTCACGGCGACGTCACTCCTATATACCTACAAGGCGCATTCCGTGATGCCACTCGTTCTTTCACCGCAAATATGAAAAAGAAAGCAAAAGAAAGCGGCTATTACGGACCAGTTTAACACAAAAAGGGATAAAAGTAATTATTTGAGCTTAGTTTAAGAGACATAGTTTACATGTTTTCATGTAAGATGGACGGAAATAAAAGATCACGTTAGATAAGGGGCGCCGCGACCCTGACATCTGTGGTGCGCGGGCGCCGTCTGCCTTACGCGAGAGCTCACGGTCGCCGCCCCCCAGCGCCTACTGGCTAAAAATAGCTTACGATACCGATCGATGCTTACCTATTGCTTATCGAGATCGAAGTAAGAACACTAAGATTATCGTTCCTGCAGTTAGTTATTTAAGGCTGTGTTACTTTAGTTACTTTTAACAGAATTGTGTGTTAACGTTTTAATGTCGGTGCGTCTAGGTCATAGTGTTGGTCTGGTGTTGCGGCTGCTGATAATGGTAGTTTTGGTCGGTGGTGATGGGCTCGTGTGTTGGGTGACGGGTGTGCAGTGGGTTGCGGGGGAGCGTCGCGTGCGCAGCTCGGTGTCCGTCCCTGGCTCGGAGCAACGCCCCCGTCAAGGGCGGCGACGCTGCAAATTTCTGCAAGTCCAACGCGAGTCAGTGCATCGCGCCATGTCGCGGCGGCTCCGCGCTCGCCGCTCGCCGCTCGCACACCGCCGTGGGCGCACGCCACTGCACGCACCGCCCTATGTAAAATAACAGTTATTTCGGTCGTTAATGGACACGTTCCGCATTCTTAACTCGATCCTCTTTCTTCGGAGAGTTTGAGATCCGTAACATTGTTCAGTTGCCAAATAAAGAGGTGCTTCAAAGTTTTTTTATGATTAATTTTCCGAAGTGCACAATGAAAGTAAGTTTTCAGAATAAACAGGATTCAAAAACAGGTTTGACGATTGAAAGTGTAGTGTTATGAATTGGTTCAAATGACGATCACCTTGGAAGTGGCATTTTGTTTTTTTTCACAATGTTGGAGACGAGGAAACTACCCAGACGATCGGTGTCGCTTCATGGTTTGTATAAATTTTTTGTTTATCTTGATAGATAGACTATAAATTATATTAAGGGGATTTTTAGAATAATATATAATTATAGATTATTCTAAAAATCCCCTTAAACCATTTTATACAAATCAGCAGCACAATGTTATTTTGCGCAGACCTATGCCTGCGTCTCGCTAAGCTGTAGCCCACACACATGTATATAAATGTAGGTACCTATGTAGAGTTGAACCTAGCGGTCACCTTCTTCAGGACGCTTCCTAGGATATTATAGATACATAGCCTGCATTCGACAACTGGTTATAGTTTTTAGTTTGGTAGGAATTAGAGTTCTAGTATTTATGAATCCTCCTCTTCAAGAATGGCTTAGGACCTGTTAAATATATTGTATGTCTGATATGGCGGGGTGTGTGATATAAAATGTACTTTATAGATTTAGATAGATATTATTTATATGTAAGTAGTGTAAGTACCTGTATCAATGGAGTTCTAATGAATAAATGATTATTGAATAATCGCCGATTGCTTGCTATTTTAATTATAACAATAAATTATGGTGCAACACTTAGATTGGTACTACTTGTACCAGAATCCAAGCACTTGTCAAATCAAGATTCACACTTTTTTAAAATTATATAGGTACCTAACTTTAAAACGTTCTGAACATGAAAAATACTGGCCGCACTTTTACAACTTCGTACGTATACGTACCTACCACGTTGTAAGCATAGCGTAAACAAAACCGTAACTAAAACTACGGCACCAGTATTGTTACATTTAACCTTATATAACCTTATATAATTTTAAAAAAGTTACTAAATTTTCGTTTGTTTTGCAAAATATGTTAAGTATGAATGTAAGACCCTATATAGGTACAGACCTATGCCTAAGCATATTATAATATACCTATTAATGGAAATATTTTGAGGGGAATTAAAAATATTAATTACATTTTAGTAATTAGCGGAAAGTACCTACTATGAAAATAATTATGAATATGTAAAAACATTATTATTTTCTGTAAATATCTACATAGCATATTTTAATTCATGCAGTACCTACCGCACAATGTTACAACCTGATTACACACATAACCGTTATGAAGGATATTCAACAACATTATTGTTCTAATAAATATACTTAATCATAGGTATTTTCTTAGCACGAAGTTTTAATATGTATTCAATGAATTTAAACATACAACGTGACGAAAAGTTTACGCAACTGAATACATTATTTCAATGTCTTTGTGACAATTTGGTGTGGTGACGATGATAAATTAATAATAAGTTGGTAGAGGTAAGGTTGTCTATTGTATGCCTGAATTTCAGCAGCAACAGCTGTTTAAATATGTGGAAGCGTGCCGAGTCTGTGAAACTTGTATACGAAGTCAACTAGGAATAAAGTGCTGAAAAAATTACAGTAGTACTGCGTATGTCTTAAAGTTTGCACATTTTAATGTATATTTAATATATATAAATGTCATGGTGATCCAGTAGACGAGATCAAGAATGTGTCGAAAACTAAATAAGCAAATTAGTGTTCTTTATGCAATCTAATCGCGATGTATACTCAAAACGTGATAGTGCTAAATTCGAAAACATACAGTGTCGTTAAAATCCATCACTCACGCTGTTTTCATCGAATTGAACAGGAAATACAAGGTACTTAAACATAACTTACTAAACTAGAAATTATGAGCACACTTCAACAGAGGTATACGTTTAAAACTTAAAACAAACAATGCGGAATATTTACAAAAAATATTTTTTTGTAACGTTGCTACCAGAAGTCAGTAATGTAAATAATATTTTAAATATAATATTCTATTATGGAGTATATATATTATATGCTTACCTTTTTTAATGTTATAAGACCTTAAGGGACAGTGGCTTCAAACGTAATTATTTGTACGATTATATTATTATCAAATTGCCATTTGCATCCATCGGTTGCCTGCAACTCTGACGAAAATTGTCGTTCATTGCGGCGTTCTAAGGGGTGGCCTTTGTTCAACAGTGGACGTCTTCCGGCTGATGATGATGATTATCAAATATTTATCAACCATACGATAAGAAGAAGAAGATCAAATATTTGTTCCGAGTCTAGGCGTATGTGCATTATGATTATAAACATAGAGACAATGATTAAAATTCAAACAACATTTTAATTAGGTACGTGACCAATAAATTTTTGGTAAACACTTCTATGGGTCCTTCAACTGTTTATGTGTTTGTGTTTAACGATTGCATATTAAAAAAACTTAAAATATTATGAACAAAATAGAATATTGCAGTAGTGTATCTGCGTCAAGTTTAAGTGACAAAGTACGTGCTTATGATGGAGTACGGTGACGCATCGTCTTTACTAGTAGTGAGTTGGTCAACTGTAATAGGACACTGCTAGTGATTCATAGGGTTACCTCATTTTCATACTTCCTCTTACGATATTTGCCAGTTATCACATTTTCACACTTGAAATGTTTTCTTTACTTGTGTAATCAAATAAGTGCATATAAAAGTAGGTAGTTTATATTACAACGCAGTTCCTGTAAGTTGAAGTATTACGATAACACTACTGCCGAGAGCTGACCTGCTTACAAATATTTAGTTTGTTACCTTTTGTTTGTTGGTATATGATATTGATGTTACACTTAGGTATTGGTTACTGTAAGTGTTGCAGGAAATTGTCTTACAGCATCTTCTGTAAGAAGTGAGATTATCAAAATGTTATGTTACATAAGTATTAGGAGGCCAATTTTATAACTTGCAAAATAAGTATGTACTTTACGCCTCTACCTTTGCTTGATGCAGGCGAGCAGATAATACAGGCGTGATGTTTTGTTTTCCACCGCACACCTGGATTATGTTTTGTACTGTGGGGCATGGTACGAATTTTCTAGTTCTTAAAACGCACCAAACATTTTTATGCTAATGACAGTTCGTAAACCTGCAACCTCATTTTGCTTGAAATATTCATCTAACGTATTGTTTTATTAACGTTAAATATTATTGCAAATAGCTTTATGTCCAAACATGTTTATTCCGGATTTCTCTGATAATGGCTATTCTGATAAAGAAGTCAAACAACAAAATCCGGAAATAAAACGTAAGTGTATTCATTATACAGTTCGAAAAACATAATCGATCTAATAAGTATAGAGTCTAATAAGTATTTAATTTAGAATAGGTAATCGGTGTTATGTGTACACGTATAATATAAATAAATATCTGTATAAAATAAAAAGACATCGCTCAGACAAGATCGCGTGTTGATAATGGCCCAAAGAAAGTGAAGTAGCTACGGGGAAACCCTGTTATTTTAAGTCTAAGCGATAAAGAGACTTATTATAGATGTTTGTTTCCAAAAAAATGTACTTTAAGAACATTTTCATATAATTTTAAATAGAAATAATGGTTTAATTTTCAGATCGTGTCATCAAAAGCGACGCTGAAGACAAAAGCCTATCTAATGACGAGACACCTTTACCATCGTGTCCTCGGCAACCCCCTGATGGAGTGGAAACTCCTTGCGACGCTGTCGAGAAGACGCCGGAGATAAGTCGCCTCCCACTACGCATGCCTACTGGCTGGCTCGGCACGCGCCCACGCCTTTCATACACATCTAGAACACAAGATGCCCGAAGTGAGGCCAGTGTTAAGGATAAAATTGCTATGTTTTCCAATGATCGTGCGACATCTTCTGATCGCTTGGATAAATGTGGCACGTTGCCTGCCAGAAATTCTTCAACTGTCAGAAAGAGTACAGCACCTTATGCAAGCAGTTATACCGACGTATCTTCTCTGGATAGACGCTTGACAAAATCTCAAGACAATCTTGATGAATTGCCACGTTCGTACAAGAGACCTACGGAAAGACCGGAGGTTTTAGGAGGTATTGAACGTGCTTCGACTGTATTAACGTATAGTTCAGCGAAGGGCAGTAACACGTCACTTTATACTGAAAGCAAACCATTTTTTTATGGCAGCACAACCACGTTACCTTCTACTACAGATCCTTCGTTTGCTAAAACTGTATATCATGCACGAAGTGTTAGCGATGACAATGGTAACAAAAACATATCTAAACACAAATCTAATTTGGATTATTTAATTGAACAAAGGAAGAAGTCCATGTCAAAATTAAGATGTTTAGTAATACCAGAAGTACAAACTCCAATTGTGGATCTACCTGAAATCAAAGTTCAGGATGCCTTTTCTAAGTCATACCTTTTGAAGTCTAATCAAAGTAATATAAATACTAAAAGTAATAAAACAAATAATTCAAAACCTGTAACTTTGAATGAGACTAAATGGAAAGCTGATCTACTGCCTAATAATTTACCCAAATATTCACCTGCTTTCAAACGAAAATCTCTACAAGTGTACTCACCTTCATCTTTGTCTAAAGAATCCACTCCGGAACCTAATTATAGTGACCGAATAAATAAAGCAATTAACAGGTCACAAGGAAATTTAACTCTTAGAAGCTCTGTAGATATGAATGGGTTGATAGGGCGACAATCTTCAACGAGTTTAACATCAAGCAAGGTTGCAGATAATTTAAGTTTACCAAGAAAAGACCATAAGGATATTATAAATTATGTCCGTGACTATAAAAACGTGGATATTAAAATATGTACTGCTACTGACGTAGTGGATAGCGACAACGATTCTGCAATGAGTTCTACACAGTCAAGTTATCGGTCTTCGGCTTCTTCTCCAATGCATAATATAGAGAATATTGAATCTGACAGTTCACGCTTATCACCACGAGTTTCACATTATGCGACCTATTCCATATTTAAGACCGAGATTCCTAATAAATCGAATACAATAGAAATCAGTCCACAAGAATATATTAAACGTAACGTTTGTCGCTCCGTATCGTCTGATACAAACGTATCACTCAGTTCTTCGGCAGGTTCAGCGGCTACATCTGGATCGCAAGCGAGTTGTAGTTCACTTGAAAGTTCTGTAGCTGATTCCGACAAGAAAAAGGTTTCGAAATCGTATAATATTGATACGATAAACAGACGAAACATTTTGGCGTCGGCAAAATGCAGAAGTGGCAGAGATGCTAAATTAAAATCACCTGTCGTTGAAACTAAGTTCTCGCACGAGTCTTGCGACAGATCTCCGAGTCCAGCACATAAAACGTCTGAACGCCTTTCTACACTCACGCCAACCGTGAGTGTTATTTCGAATAAAGGCGAAAACAGGCGACGTAGCAAAATAATTGCTGAATCGGATTCAGACAGTGACAGTGACGTTAACGTGTGGCAGAGAAAGAACGATTTTAAAAATACGAGACTGAAGCGCAATTCCAGTTCAGCTAATAAAAACAAACAAAGTGATATTAGTTATGAAAGTCAAAAAATGGAAGATGGCCCTAAGGTCATTTCAGAAAAAATTATAAAAGAGATAAAAAAAGCAGGCTTAGATAACTTTAACAACAACAAAATAATAAGTCCCTCTGAGAAAAATGATTACCAGGCTAACAAAACTGATGGTAGTTTGTCCATTAAACAGGAGAAAATTAATAAAATAGATGTCACTGAACCTCACAAAGCTACTGATAGTATTGTTAGAGGTTGTGTACTTAAGAAAGAAACAATGTTAGAACAAAGTAAAAAAATCGAAATATATAAATCGAGCGATAAAACCGACGGTACTACTGCTGAGGCAGCGGATGTACAAGTACTAACTCAAACAATTTCACTTAGACGTGGAGCTGGTACAGGCGTAGGAGTTATTCTGGCCGGTGGAATAGACTGCGAAGCGAAAGAGGTTACGGTACGTACATTTACACACATTACTAAAAGTAATAAAAAATAATATCGGATTATTATTAATGGCAAGGTATTGCTTAAAAAAATACATAGCATAGAATTAAATCTCGTCCTTTTTAAGTCGTTTAAATCAAATACCATTATGTAAATGATTCTGGTCTTTATATTTTGAGACATAATGTTATACAATTGTTAATATTTTAGGTTCACAGAGTCTTAGCGGACAGCGTAGCGGCCAGGGCAGGCCTGAAAAGAGGAGCAAAAGTTAGAAGTATTAATGGCTGTGCTATGACGGGCTTAACGCATGCGCAATCTGTCACGATTCTTAAGGTATGTTATATTATACTTACTTGACCATTTTATACATACTTATGGATTATGCCTAAAATCCAATATAATCTTACGAGTTGTAAGGTTAAGGCTAATAGCGAGTATTTTTTTAACCATCTTCCTAGCCGTTCCTTTATTTAACATGCATCACTTTAGTCGTTTAGCTTATTACGTTTTAGCTTAATATCTACTATCAAAGGTGAATAGAGCAACTCAAATAATATTATTAAATTATATCTTATATTATTGTTTTATTTCCAGGAGCAACGTTCAGAGGTTACTATCGAAATAGAGATCGAAAATCGAGAAAATGCTAATGGTGTTGGATGCGGCTCTGAAAAAGGTGTGAATGACAACATTAAAACAATTAGTCGACATAAATCATGTGCTGGACCTACTTAGCTAAGATACATTTTGGTTTTCAGCGGAGTCGAAGGTCCGACACGAGGATGAAGATAAAAAGATAGGGGACGACGGTAAAGTTACCAGATCTGTTGTGACAGTTTTGTTGGAAAAAGCTGGCGGTGGAGCCGGCCTTGGTTTTGGTTTGGACGGAGGCCGCGATTCGCCACGCGGCGATCGCCCTCTTACCATTAAAAAACTTTTTGCAGGTTAGATTATAATTTTTTAAAGTTTGGTCCAACTCATTGGTGGTCAACCCTTCTTTATCCAAACATATTTGATTTTTGTAAATATATGCAATGCATGATTCCCTTTTGCATAATGTGAAGTTAGTAAGTTAAGGCAGTTAGACAACACTCACATACTTCTGGTATCTTATACATAACATCTGGTATTTTACAGGAGGAGCGGCGGCACAAAGTGGCCGTGTTCTAGTCGGTGCGGAACTTCTTTCGGCTGGAGGGCATTCGATGGAAGGATTTACACGCACACAAGCCTGGGCAGCTCTTAAAGCTTTGCCAGCTGGCCCGGTTACCCTTGTACTTAGGAACCCTATAGACAATATTTGAAGACTAAAAGAAAATGTTCCAATACAGTGAGGTCTACACAGCGAGCTGTGTTATGAAATTAATAGAAAAGATCTCCTTGAATAATTGAGTATGGTTACGTGTCTCCGAGCCCGGTTTGCAAGCAGCTTAGCGCAATCATTTATCTTAAAGCTTTTGTCTAAGGAGATAAAACGGTGCTAACTGACACCATTCAATTTGGGAAACTAACTTCAAAGTGTAGGGTTTCGGGGCTTGTTATTACTTCTTCTTTTATTTACAATTTGCCTCATTTATTAGTCACTGTTTCTTTAAGATTGTAAATAGGTAATTTATATTATCTGTCTGTAACGGATTTTCGTAAGGATAGGTATTTTAAGACTGTCTCATTTTTTGTTAAAATCGTTTATTTATTAATTCGGTTTAATTAACTAGTCTGGACTGCAAAAACGTAAAGACAAAATGGAATTTTAGTACTTTAAGTACATAGAGACTATAAAACGTAAATAAGAAATGATATCATTAGTGCCATTTTAAGTTTCATGAATCATTTTTCGCACACCTCGATGTACATAATTGACATAAATAATATATCCTAAGCTTGTGCGTCATTGATAAAGCCTTTTAGCTTTCAGAGTAAGTACGTAAACGTTATATTCAGTACGCATGCGTTTTTATGGAGATCCAAACATTGCAATACGAAACGAAACGATAAAACCTCTACTGTTAACATTTGAAGAATCATAATTATAAAATGCCGATACGACAAAGATGTCGAGCTTCTTTGATTATAAGGTCAAACATAATCTGCATCATTTATACAATTTAAGAAACTACATACTTACATAGATATACCTATAATTCAAATCATGAATCTGCATAAAACAGTTATACTTATTGAACTATTCAAAGTTGTGTTTTTATGATTTTCAAACAAACTTTTACTTGCCATGATACTTATTGCCAATAGCGATACCTATCATACCATTGTTTAGTTGTATTGCATCAAACTATCTAGATAACATTTTGTAAATATTTTTGTTATTTATTAATAACTGTACCTAGCGGGTTAAGTTAGGTAGGTCAGCTTGTAATATTATAATATGTTCTTTTAACTAAGCTCTTTGATTCGGTATTATGATTAAAAAATATTTTTTAAACTGATGGAAACTGTTCCACTATAAAATACATTTTAAATCGGTAGGTGCGTACTTTTTTCTACTATGGATAAATTATACATGCCAACGTAAACAGTTTAGAATATAATATAAGATGTTTAATAAATAAGTATATATCTAACATAATGATTACAGACTGTTCACGATTGTATTTATAGCTCATTAAATATAAGAGCCAATTCATTAACGGTTTTGTAACTCACAGTATTACAAGCAGACTCTACGCATATACCGTGATTAACACCTGATTATGTAGACTTTGGTGAATATACAATATTCTTTATTTACTTACTAGGTGATATATGTTATCTTAGTTACTATTATTTTTTTATGTTACTATATTATATTATATAATCACCGTAATATATTTCTGTTTTCTTATTTAATTATTCCATACCAATTCGTATTTCTACATTTATTTGGAATTGCACCTGACGAATTATGTACCTAACCTTATAATTATTCAGCGCTCCCGAGTCTGGATGCTTGTGTATGTGATACTTCAGGTTTGTAAAACGCACCCACGTATCGGAGAAATTCTTAGAGTGGGCCGATGTTTCTTTTACCATTATTATACACGTGTTTCGCATAGTATATACCTATAAAAGTTTTTTATTAGCGAATTAGTAATAGTACAATCACGACGTTTACGTTCTTGGGTTTTGGTACTTGGTTGTTTCGTGTCATAGCATTCAATTAATTCAACAGGTTAATGAGGTTTGCACGTACATTCCAAGCGCTTGATTTACAAGAAACGCGAAAACATATAGAGTGCGCACAACTTACGTTTGCATTTTCTACGAATTTATGGACTTACGGAATGCCAATCATTACCTATCTGTCTAGAATGCAAATGAATTCCATTTATTTGAAGTAAATTGCATTTGCATACATTTCGAAATTTACATGTGTTTGTAGAATGTTCATGTGTGTGAGAAATTTATATGAGTAAAGAAAATTCTCTATAGTCGCCTTCGCTGATTATTATGATGTTGGTCCATGTTCGATTGATTATTTCTTTAAATTAGGAACTAGTCAGTAGGTACTTTTTGGGACATATTTATTGTTCTTCGATTTTCTATTAGCTCAATTGCCTCAGATTAAAGTAGATAAACTAGTAAGAAATACTAGGGCTAGGGAAATATTATTCTTCCAGCAAGAATTCACTGATAGTGTGTTTGCGAATATACATTGCATTGACCGCAAATGGAATGATTACATCACTGTCGCAGAAACAAAGTTATACAAGTAAGTCTTAGCGCTTATAGACATTAGACAACCGCTGTTTAGACGAAAATACGTTTGAAAAACCGTGACAAATGAGTCATGCCTCTTGAGGAAGATTATTTCATTCTCAACGATTTCTAAATCCATGTAGTAGACTAAACTTAACTAACCGAGTAACATTATTTATACCACGAAACCAGAACCTGCCGTGTGGTATCCGACCAAGAACCTTTGACCACCCCCTTTCCTCCCGTGGGTGTCGTAAGAGGCGACTAAGGGAAAAACAACAGAAGATGGGCAGCAGCGTCTTCTGTAACTTGACCACCAATACTGCGATCCCCAAGCCGCTTGCCAAGCGTGGGGATTATGGCAACCACCTCCCATAAAGGGGGAGGCCTTTGTCTAACAGTGGACGTATTCCGGCTGATGATGAACCAGAACCTTTAGGCGCATGACTGCTATAACAGCACAACGACAAGTACTACTACTAGAAAATATATAACAACTAACTGAAAACTAAACTTCAAGAAGCGCTCATCAATCAGATGATCAGTGTCGTGCGTCTGCGCGTCACTAGGGGAAATGCCGAGATACATATAGCCGGAGTGTGGGCGCCGAAACCGCATTCCTGTCATTCCTGTCCTATTTGTAAAGGTTCTGGTCGCGTAGTACATGTAACTCTATATCAATTTCTACAGCGTCGTTGGTCTGGTGTTAGCTAAGCGCGACTGCTGAGCTAGAGGTCCTAGGTTTGACATCCAGGCCGGACACTCGGACAGTGTTATTGGGCTGTTTTATTAGGCAATCTTCAGTTGTTTTTGCATCTGTTTAATAGCAACAGGCTCACCCCTACTACATTGGGACCCATAACATAACTGGCGGAATGTAAGTGTACTTTAAATACCTCTGTCTACCCCTTAAAGGAATACCAGGTTGCTGCTTTGTGTTAAATGATTATGACTATTCTTTTCTGGAGTCATGGTAGCAGCACACCTTTAAAACAGTGCTGAAACTTGTGTCCATATAAGCTGCCGATAAATTAAACAGTTTTACCTCAAAGCAGCGAAATATAATATAAACTTCTTCATAAAGTTTCTTGCTCATTCTTCTCCATTGTCACCTACAGTCTTGACCATTCGTAAGCGCCTACTAAATGGTTTGCAACTGAAACAGCGTATTCTTCATAGAAATGTATATTATTTCGTAAATATCTACAATAAAATACTACATTAAAATGCAGAAAGGCTCAGTTTTATTGTTACATTGGTCAAATACTTATATTGCGTAGAAGGTTACTAATTAATTAAATATACACAGGGAAGTATTTCTTAATTTAAACTCTTCTTAAACATATGTAGAGTATAGACTACTTATAAATGAGTTATAAAAATAGCAAAGTCGCTTCCAATTTTGTAATTATATTCAAGATAATACCATCTTTGTCATCATAAATAATAAAATATAAGCACAAAATTATTATTTTTCTGTAAGAAGGTCCTTTTTGTACCTTATGTACGTGGCAGTAAAAACCGCTACAAAAATGCGGAGGCGGTTTTAATCTTTGATACGGGATACCTATTCGTATCTGACCTACCTGACTAAAACTATAGCAGCAATACACAATTTCATATAAAATGAAAATAGTACTAAATAGGAAAATAAAGTAGTGCCCTTGAAGCAAAGGGAGTAAAACATCTGATAAAAGCACCTAGCACGTATTTGTACGTAGACTATACACTTTACTCCATTAAATTCATTTACCATTTTTGTTTTTATCATATACTTTTCATTAAAATCATTACAATAAATACCTAGGTACTAGATACATATTACATATAAAATACATTTCAAATTACAAAAATAAGTTAGTTGCCTTATAATTAAGTTAATTACAAAACACTACATCTTGCCACTCCGCTTTGAATACCAATATCACAGACAATTATCAAATTGTATCAAACTGTGTGTATCTAATACTTTCGTTCGCCTACAGTAGTTCGGTTATTCTTATTAATTTCATAAAATAAACGTTAAAAATATTTTTTTTTCTTGCACATTATTTAAGCGACTTGTGTCTCGTGTAAGAACATCGTTATCTATAAATAACATTGAGAATGAACTGTTACGCCGCACGCCATTCTGGTGGCTTACTATACAATTTAATTTCAATTTTAATACAAAGAGAATGCAAAATTAATGTTCATTTAACATAAACTCAAACTCATTTTTATTTAAACTCATTAATTATATTGTTCAGTCTAAGTCCAGTGTTCAGTTTAAGACTCCGAAACTTTAAAATTCCAATCCAACTTGGTCGGAATTAAATTGGAGAGCAAGCCCACAGATAAAGGTTCCATCGACATATTCGGCCGGTAGGTAATAGGTCCAGTTAACAACAAAAGCAGATGAACATTGAAATGCATCATACTATTGATTAAAGAACAAATTGTTCCTTAGCATAAAGTCTTAAATATTAAACTACAACACGGAAATTAACTTGTATTTAACTCGCACACAAGTTTTTAATTTTGGCTTGACGTTCCGACCGAGTTGCATCGGCCGTGGTCACAAGCACTGGTGGTGGTCTGCTTGTTAAGTCAGCTGTTAATTCCCATGTTGTAGTTTAATTATCATCATGCAACGCGATAGTTTAAAAGTTAGTCTTAAATATTCTCAGATAATTATATTTTGTACTCTCTTATAACTTGAATTGATGTGTATTTCTTTCAATTATTTGACGTTTAGTTTCTGCGGCTGATTGTATCTAAACATAGTATATATGTAGTAACATGTGGACACACGCATGCTGTCTTCATGAATATTATCTTTAAAATAGCGTAGAAAAATACATCAGGCAATAATTATGAGTTCAGTATTTAATCTATATTAGATTAAATAACATATTAAAAACAAATTGTACACATTACAATGAAATATTCAAGATTTTTCGATTAATTTTTGAAAATAATTTATGACTTGTTAGAAAAATATAGTATGTAAATAGGTCTAATAAGATTCTTTGTATTTGGTTAACAAAATACATCTAAGTTTCGACAAAAGTAAGTGAGTAGGTAAATTCCTAAATAGTAACTACCTAAACTCCGTGGTAAACTATTTTGAACCATAAACTAAACATAATTATATATCCCATGAATTGTGGTAATATTACAGATCTGTTCCGTGCAATGCATATCCTACATAAAGGCGTGTGCAGACTATGTAGGTAGATACAGATTTCATTTTAGTCATAAAAACTGTAATTGTACTTGTTTTGTAATTGCAACAAGGCTTATTGATTTATTTACATATAAGAGTATTGAAAATAATTGTAAAATAACGTTAAAAGGATACAGTCGGTCCTTATGTACAAGTAACAGTTGCGAGTTGTTTTTGTCAATGAACAGATATAGATATTCAAGTACCTACCTACTACAATTTTTAAGTACGTTCATAAGCAACTATTTATTAACTTTGTTTGGTTAATCAGCCATTGGTAGATGATCACTCCTCAAATCACAGCATGAATGACCAAAGCCGAACATTAGACTCATAATAATAATACAAGCACGTCGTTTGGCATTAAAAGAACGATGAATTGCATTGCCGTGTCGGAAAGAAGATTTTTGGTTCAATGTAAGTATACTTTACGTTCTCTACAATCAATACATTTTGAGTGTACGAAGCAGCTACCAACTTCAGAATGCATTTGTGGTACGTGCCTGCTCGTTACATTGAGCGAGTAGCCTGTGTTCGGACAGTCTACAATTACATGGTGGAGTAGATGTCGGGTGTTCGTGGTAGCGCCTGCTGCTCGTGCTCGTGCTCGCAGCAGGCGCAGCGCAGTCAGCGCGGCGGGCGGCGCGTCACCCGCAGCAGCACGGGCCCTGCGCGCACGTCCTTGAAGAGACGGATCGCCTCACCGTGGGTCAGTCCCGCTGTACACCGGCCGTTCACTGACAGGATCTCGTCACCTGGAATGTTAAGTCAAAATTGGCATCTATAAAAAATCCACGTAACCTCGCTGACGTCACCCTTAAGAGGTAAATACTAAAAGGGAACTTGAAATTCGATGGATGCGAGCAGCGACACGGTGGCTCAATTGGTTAGAGCAGCGCCACGGATCGGCGAGGGTCGCGGGTTCGAATCCCGCTCGTGTCCATCATTTTTCAAATTTCCTATATCAATTTAAAACTCTACATCTTAAATAACACAGGTACTGTGAGAATAGCCCACAGCTCCAAGTGCACTAGTCCAAGAGAACTTACATCTATGTAGTTTTCAGAAAGGTTCATCAACAAAAACTGTACTATTCACTTGACTAATATTGTGTTTAGTGTCAATTGACTTGCTGATAGCATAGTTACACCTACACCTTACTTTACACCTACTTTATTTCGGCCAGTTAACAGAGCTGTTTTTAAAATGAAACGCTATTATGGGTTGCCGGAAATTTTACTCTAATCATCCTTTCAGTTTAAAGGGGATTGTCCACTATCTCTAGGACTTTGGCTACTCATAAACAAACAGTTCAGCTAATAATGTGTTATTGATTTAATAGCTCATATCAGTATAATTAAGGATTTGTAGTTTTGGATAGTACAATTGTAGTCCGATTTGACATAAATATGACTAATGCAGTTCCGATTCCGACTCAGAGTTCGGAACACTATTCCCATTCATTTTGCTAGCATATGACGTATCTATTCTTTTTTCACATATAGCATGTACGACTGTACGTAGCAGCAAATCAGATACTGAATTAACGGCTTTTTATTATGCTAATTGATTAAAAGTCATTTGCATCAATTAGCACCGTAAAAAGACAGTAATAGTAAAAATCAGATATTTACTAAAATATAATTTTAAATATTGATAAATTATTTTTTTGTATGACATCGTTTAAAAATGGCCAAGTTAATTTCTATTTTAGCCAGAGTTTTAGGAACGTTTCTCACTAATAAGATCCAGTAAATAAGGACAGTCCGTTGGTTATATCTATTATTTATTATCCATGTATTATTCCATTTTCAAACAGCATATCCTAATCACGACCCTTTGAATCAACACAAGACTTTGTTGAATAGTCTGATTGGATATTTGAATGCCGAACACACCAAACTCGCAAAAAATTATTACAATAACGCAGTGAACACGTCCACTAAAGTACTTCCGTACAGTCGAACATTATAATACTCAAATATAACATCGACCTCTTTTTGTTAGCACTGCAGGTGTGCAGTTTGGCAATATGACGCGTGTACCTAACTGTATAATCATGGACAGCCAAATATTATAGGTATCATTTCTAAAAAACAAGATTAAAATATATTTTGTTTGTAGACAAACTTGATTTGTTGTAAGTGGCAATGAACACCCGGGACACATTAAAACTCGTTCGTTTGTCGTCTTTCTTTTAAAAAGATAACGATAAACTTAGGTACATTCCTCATGATTTACTTGTCTACAAAAAGAAGTCTACAAGGACTATCTGGCACTGTTATATAAATCAAAGACAATTTTCAAATTAACACTATAACTAGGAAATCGAATACATAATTATCAATGGTTTCAGAATTTTTGGTTTGTTTGTTTGAGTAGGTTCTACCTTCGCATTCTACAAGGGCGATCTAATTGCCACGTGCCAGTGCTAATTAACTGTGCTGTTTACTTAACTGAATATAACCTTTAAAATGTTTTTATGACTTACATTGCAGGTGTAAGTAACGGTTAAGTAACATAAGATGCAGCTGTCCAGCAACAGTCGGTGAGGAATTTTCTGCACCTTTCTACTAAGTTTAATTTACGATGTATAGTGCAGTTTAAATAATTCATGATGTCCTGAAAGGACTTTAGAAAATGGTTGTCTTTTAGTAACTTTATACAAACTTATCTTTGGAGAGGTCTAATTGAAGTTTATAAAGTTTAATTTCTATTTATTTCATATGAAAATATACAAAGTTTTATATAGTATAAAATACCTACTATATATTATACCAAATACGCAAAAACTTGAATGTTAAATCAGGTTGACCGATTGCGAGTCCATAAACCACGTCGCGATTTGTTTCGTTTATGATAACATAATGAAATACGTGGAAGTCGAGGTCAAGTAAATTGCAACCAAATGTAATATATTAATTGCAGTTAATTGATATACATACCTTCTCTAAGTGCAGATTCAGCTGCTTGGCCGTTATTAAAAATGGTTTTCACGAAAATGCCCATGTCCCCGCGCGGTGAGTCGCGGCCACCCACAATACTGAACCCGAGACCCTTCCCGCCGGCTGACTTTGTAAACCGCACCTGCAAGGTTATTTAAAACCAGCTTAATAAAATATGTAAAAACTTCGAGAATTTTGTAAAAAAATTGTTATTGATGGGAACACACATAATGTGAGTTAATCATATAGAGATATTACCTCAAAAGTGTGTGTATCTCGAGGTTCAGGCGCTGGGGGTCGCTTCCCCGTATTTGAAGCGGGCGGCGCGGGCGGCGGCCGCGCTGATCTTGGTGTCGCACTCACACGTAACTCTGCGACTCCGTTTCGCAACTGTTGCATCGGTTCTTGTCTTGATTGCACACGCGGCAATCTATACGGCTCGTCCCATAACCTCTGGGAAGTTTCACACGGAAGCCGATTGTATCCATTTCTGTACGGTACATCTAATTCTACATTTTCACTGTATGGGCGACGACTTCGGCCGTCGGAACTGTTCTTCCTTCTTTCTTGAACATAACTGTAGTCGACCACATCTCGACTTTCATCTTCTTGACTTATGAGAGGCGTGCGATCTCTTTGTGACGCTGAGTCTTTACTTGCTCTGTAAACGTTTGGGGAACTGCACCGTCTCCGAACTGTTGCCGACTGCCGCGGCGGGGAAGGTGACGGGGGATGCCGTGTGACCGTAGGACTAGGAACGTAAAAAGTAGATGGTTGTTGCTGTGGCGGAGCTAAGACGTCGTGTGCCGACAATGCTCGACGCCTTAAACCACCGCCAAGTTTCCCCAATGCCCGAAGTAAGTCAGGTGCGCCGCTCGTGACACGTAGCGATGCAGTCGTGTAGACTTTTCCTCGATGGCGAAAGGAAAGTTTAGAAGGCGGCGCTGGAGAGCAGTGGGGTGGCGGCCTAGGAGGCGACGGTGAACAGCGCACGGGACTTGGCTCTCGGTTACCCGAGCCTGGACGCAAGCGTGAACAGCGCCGGCGAAGTTTTCGCCATCTTTGCGACAAGTTGGCATTCCATCCTTCCTCTGAAAAGATTAAACGAATATTTTAATGAAGCTTGTCGTTCAAATGTATACCATGAAGTTTGATTTTATTCTCAAGTTTATCTTTTCAAACCTTTAACCATCAAGTAACTTAGCTTACGTTACCTTACATTTCTAATGAAAAGAGCAAACTTCTTCTATTTGAGTGACTTCATTACTATACCCATATAGGTTTATAGCACATACGGAAGTTACCTTTCTTGTTAGTGTCAGCGTCAGAGGCGTAGTCGTGTGTGCGCGGGGGCGGCGCGGGTGGCGACGCAGGCGCAGCAAAACTGTGGCGGAGCGGAGTCATTCGTAATAGCCGCGGACGGTCGCCGCCACCACCGCGGGACCCCCAAGCTGGGGCACCCATTTTTTATAGCACTGGAAAAAACAAAACGTATTCTAAAACGATTTGTATTGCCTACTAATTAAACTATACTTAAATAGATGGTAGGGAAATCCAATACAGCATTTCTTAACTTTGTATCCCTATTTTAAATTTAAATAAGTACATATTAAGTCTCTTTTAATGATTTTTATTTCATTTTGCAGTATGATATATTTAAATGTATTGAAATTAAAGTGATTCTTATCGTAGGAACTACTTGGTATTTCAAATCTATGTTTTTACTTTACGATACATAAGGAATTTTCGATAATTTGGCCTCTGGGTCTGTGATGTAACCTTGTAGAGTTAGATTCAAAATTCTATAGTTTTATTACAAATCCATCGTGCAGATTATCCTTATAAATCTGGGTGCATAAATAATAAATGGTTGCAACTTGCATTGCTACAGTCATCAAAAACGAGGTGGCTAGGTGGTACCTATACATATAGGTAGACAGATAACAAAATTAATCCATCACGCATCGCTAAATATAGAAACCACTTGTGCTTATTAGAATCTCAGTATAATTAGATATGACTTTATAACCACTTAAATCTTAAGAGGGGCTTTGATAGTGCAGTAGCATGTGGCTGTATAGAAGTTTTAATTGTTCTAAAACTGGTAGTTATAGATGATCGTAAATACATAAACATTGACCACCTCAACTCCCACACGGCGTGGGCTTAGGTCGGCAAACAACGACGTCCGGTCACCGAGGCCTGTCGCATAACTTGGACAATTATAATATCTAGGCGTGACCTACATGGCCAGTTATGTATTCGTTACTAACTGGCGTTTAAGGGCCGTGTTATGATTCTTACATCTTTGAATTGTAGATAAACTAAGCAAGAAGTTGAACATTCTTTGAACAGACATTAGACATTAGTTTAAATACAGAAATTATAGTGCGTAACACGTGCGCGCAGTCAAGGTTTTATTATAATTAGATAAACTCCGAATTACTCATAGCTCCCACACCACTACTTCGTTTACTATTACACACAGATGTTATTGAAATTAGAATCCAACCCAAACAACATTTTGTGTGACTTAAGTAGCACCGTCGGAGTTGCCGGTACCTCTTGCGGATATCCGCTCCGTCATGCGCCAGACTTACCCGCAACTCATACTAAATAGTAGATGCGCACCCACTGCTGCTGCACTTTGTGCCGCCTATCGTTTTACTTTTTTACGGCGGAGAAGTAATTATAACCGCTCATTTCAAGCTTGGGAGTACCGAGAACAGCTCGCGTGCTTGTATTATTTAACATCAACTAGTTAATATTCCTAGCCTATGTGTGCAGCAAAACATTGTGTTGACACACATACGTATACAGACTATCGCGGCTACGCGTGTCGTTAAGGAATTCCTTGTCAATTGTTCATTTGAAGACAAGGAATACGTTTTACTGTAAGACTAAAACCAATTACAATGATGATTGTATTTTCCCACAAATTACATATTATAAAAAGAATATTTTCTTTCAAACACTGATTTTACAAAGAAGTCTTAGCTTCGAATCAAAATAATTATAGCAGCAAATCCCCATCTGCATCACAATTTAATTGCTACGAAGAAATGGATAAATAATAATAGTTTAATAACGTACCTCTCATGTGTTATACCTAATAACACAGGGTCCATTATTAATCTCAAGGGAATGTGTGAAGTTGTTGAGACATTGCTTAGGTTAGGACAATGGTCAGTAATTAAATTCCCGGTTACTGATCCCAAGGGTAAAATTTACGACGTGCTTTGTGGTAAAAAAACAAGGGGAAGGTCTTTGTATCGACTTACACTCAATCGTCAGAGTTTATTTGGAATGAATACCTACTCGGCCGTGCCGTGTGGTATCCGGCCTAGAATTGACCACCCCCTTTCCTCCCGTGGGTGTCGTAAGAGGCGACTAAGGGAAAATTCAGAAGATGGGCAGCAGCGTCTTCTGTAACTTCACCACCAATACTGCGATCCCCAAGCCGCTTGCCAAGCGTGGGGATTATGGCAAACCCCCCCCGCTTAAACGGGGAGGCCTATGTTCAACAGTGGACGTCTTTGGCTGATGATGATGATGATGATGATGATGAATACCTACTCCACTTATATATATACTAGCTGCGCCCCGCTATTTTACACGCCGCATTTTTTCGGGATAAAATGTGCTAACTACCTCCATACCAAATTTTATCGAAATCGGTGCAGCCGTTTGAGCGTGAACAAAGACAAGACTCGTTTATTATGCAGGAACACTAGAGAAATTTTGTGTTAATTTTTGCCGCCTGCGCAGTACCGTTGTGAGCCGAATTTGGTGGGGCTCGCGGGTCGTACTGGTCACTGATCTTCCGGTAACTAGTTAAGTCACTGTGTAATGAAAATAACAACGTTTAGGTATAACTATGACGAATAATAAACAAATGGTAATTAAGGATTTGATTGTTATTTATTATTAATATACGCTTGCGGTTACGTTGAATCATGGCGCCTTAATATGTCTGACATAAATAGAGACTTGAATAGAAACGCGATCGAACCGTATCAGGTTCTTCCTACGCTTCATGTTGTATTTATGAATATTTTTTACAAGATATTCTTATAGTATATATAAATATAGGTATGTATCTATTGATTTTGGTAGAGAGACTGTCAACTGTCAACGAGAAATCAAACCTAGAGTAAAGGCAAAATTAAAGACACCTTTATCACATAGTTATTCATAGGTTAAAATCTATCTTTAATTCATTTATCATTGCTTTTGTGTCACAGTAAAATCGTTGTTTGTTTTAGTGTGACGTTTTAATTACTTTATAAGTCTCTACGCAATTTACTACCATCAATACTGTTCAGTAAGGCAACAATTTGAAAGGCCGTTACAAAGGACTGTATTGGGCTGATACTAGAACTAATACATCAATGTGTACGTGTCAAGATCAAAGAAAATTTTCCCAGTTTCAGCGGCTAGTGACACAAGGAAAAATAGTTTGTCGGCCCTTCTTAACGCTATGTCAAGTATAACGCTCAAAAAGCTCTTGAAACCAACAGTTGTTGACTCTACGGAAGTTAAAGTGCAAACTGCTACAATGCGGTGTGTGAACCGACAAAATAACAGTCCAAATCCGTTATTAAAAGATTACTCGCCAAGATTTGATCTAAATTACGTCTCTTTATGTACCCTTTTTATAATATCACAAACTTTGTCTTGTTATTTACGTATACATAATTATTATTTATAATGGTTCATTTTTTGAAAGTTGAACAGACAAACATTACATCACGCCTGTGATCCCCGAAGGGATGGGCAGAGGTATATAAAACACTTACATTTCGCTGTGTGTGATGCGTGTGTGAGTGATGACTTATAATAAGGTCATAATGTAATATGGGATAGCCTAGTGCCGTCAACCTGCTATTGAGAATTAACTTATAGAAAAACCCAATAACTCTTTGCCCGACCTGGGGTTCGAATTCTGGACCCCATGCTTAGCAAATGCGCTTAGCAGCCACTAGACCAACGACAATGGTGTGTTATTTTTATTAATGCATGGAGGAAGGAAAGGGAGGCTTTTGCCCTGTAGTGGGAAAATCACGGCTAACATAATAATAATAATATTTTGATTATATACTTCTACATGAACTTGGTTTGTTCTTCATGAGATTAGACACTTATCGTCAGAGACAAGTCATTTGGCCATATAATATTGTTATGGAAATATTTAGATATAGATAATATAACGTAACTGTTTGGTGGCCATGTTACGCCCACACTTATTAACCAAACTGAGATTTATGCGTAACTACGAGAGCGATAGTGGCACAATAGGCCCTAAGGAATGTGACCCGCGTTTTATTCGATACCTATATACATTGGCGAGTGGCCCTTTCATATATAACCTAAAAACGAATACATACATATAAAGTCACAACTTATAACCAATACACAAAATACTTTAGCCATACCGCTAGTAAATCGGAACAGTCTTTTATAAACACTGGTTATTTAGTGGTCTATCAAGGACCACGCTAAACCAGCTTCACTAGTCCAAGTATTAACATTAAATGCTCATTCTATTATACCATGTAATCTAGTTTACGATAAACCGCCTGAAACGTACAGTCAAACGAAGAAATGGGAATCAGAAAGAAGGAAAGTAAAAGGTTTTATTTGACACAGACACAAGACACACAAAATCAAACGAGAAAAGACCAAAAAAAATCTTAAAATAAAACAAAATAAAATTAGGGGAGAATTTATTTTTAATAATAAAAACATAAAATATAAATATAAGTCCAACAAGGGAAAGTGTGTGTTCCACCTGTGCCAAACCCGGACATTACTCAGTAAACACTGTGATAAAAGTATCCAGCACTGTTATAACATTACAGTCGTAAATAGGGACCAAAATTTTGTAGAGTTTCAAAGAAATTAAAATACATTTCGTTAATTGCAAGCAGTCTACATGGTGAACTATAAGAAGCTCTCTACTTCTAATAATCATTTAGTGTTAAAATATCTTTTGGAATGATTTGCCAATTAAACCCTGTGTCCCTATTTGCCCCGTTTGACTGTACTTAGCAAAATAAGCACCGTTAGACTTACGATGTACAAATTTTGGAGGATTTTTGCGGACTTCAAAATGTGTTTACGTTGTTCGAAGAGCTAAAAACCTTTTTTGGAGAAGGCAATGCTCATTGCTTATGGATTCATAGGTACCTGGATCCTATGAAATTGTGCGTGGGAGAACCGTAGGAAGTTTCTTAGACGACTACGACGACTGTTAGATAAGAATTTAAGAATGCTTCAATGTTCCCCCTTCAAAGCTATGAGGTCACGGGACTAACTCTTGCTTTAGCCAAACTTATCTACTTTGGAGCAGAAAGACCGACAAGTTCTAAATTTAAAAAAAATCCTACCAAGTACGAGCAAGATGGTATTCTTAATGGAATGTTCATTTCATGTGCACGAATACTACAGGTCTTTTAAATATTCTTTGTCATCGATAAAACAACAATATTCAATATGAATAGGTACCTACCTAGTTATAAAACATCACTAGGTAGGTAACTACTACCACTAGAATTTTCTGCAGTATAAGTATATCACAAATGACTACTTGTTAAATGTGTTAAGTCAAGCTCTTTAAACGGACGTAGAAATGATGTCATAAGCACAATAGATGGCTAAACAATAAGACGAAACGACTTTACCGATTCCTTACAGTTTATAACTAGCGTTATTTGTAATTTGTATGAACAAGTAGGCCGACTACGGTATCGCAACACGGTGGATCTCTGTTGTTCGATGTAACATTGTTTGTAGGCGAATTAAGAGTATACCCGCGCTCTACATCCCACCTCATCGAATGAATCTGGGAAATTGCTTCTCGCTCTTTCTATTATGATGTTCATCAATATTAACTATATTTTTTCTCTGGAGAAATCAGTTTGTTCCGATTTCATTGTTGTGCTAAAGTAAGTTCTGTTGTTGTACAACAGATGTAGGGTATGGTATCGGGGTAGCAGAGGAAATGAACACAAATTGAAGATTTTTAACTGGTTCTAATTATAATATCGTTTGTTGTTATTGATTAGTCATTGTTCGCGGAATAGGTATGCAAAGTATTCATAAAGATTTATACCTACTGGAGGCATGAATGTGTGTGAAGTAGAAAGAACAATAAAAGTGTGTGAACGAATGATGTCACCAATTATGCTTAACTTTACATAGCAGGAAAATATATTTATGTTATAACCATTACTGCTTGAAGTACCACATGGCTACATTATACCGCTAAGTACTTTGCAAGAAAATGTGGTTGTAAGTACCTACACAGTAACTAGTACATTTTTCAAAAAAAAAGTTGTCTTTCTCTGTTTCTTAGTCATACAGGTTTCATGATATTTTATACTATGTATGTATTTTGTGTAGGACGCAACGTGCAAGTAACAAGCCTCTATAAATTATGGTACCAAAGTGCTTACTAAACACTCTGCGTCTCATGTCAACCCTGCTATCATCCTTGTTGACTGGCTAATGTCTACACCATGGCATGATCTGTTTAGTAACAATTGGCTGATGCCAATCATCATCATCATCATCATCATCAGCCGGAAGACGTCCACTGCTGGACAAAGGCCTCCCCCTTAGAACGCCATAATGAACGACAACTTGCCGTTTGATGCCAATGCGGAGAAGAATATAATATTTTTAAAATTTCTAAAGTATTATGAGTCTAGCAAAATTATGCTCTTGGTATTAAAGTATGTAAGTGGGCATTTATCACAAAGACTCTTTGGGGACCTACTTGTTGTTTTACCTAGTTGACTGTAATCATGCAAAAACACTTTTCATTTGATACTGTAGGCACTGCGCAGTGCGCTGTTGACGCTGTGCTCATATAGTATGTCATTACGTTTCAAGTTTCAATTGATGGATGACTGACGGCCGCAATTTTCGTCGTGGTGGCGGTGGCTGTGTAACGATGTCGTATGTGGAACAACGCACAGGGTTTCGCAAGAGTAAAAGCTCAGTAAAAGTAAATTTATATATACAGGTTAAAACGATGTTGCATATAATTTCCATACGGTAAGGTTATTAAAGTTGGCATTTAACAGATATGAGTGTTTCTTTATTATGGATGTATAAGATGTTTTCCCAATTCTACAAGTACGGAGGTTTCACATAGAATGCATTTTTGAATTGATGGTGTTTTGAAAACAAAGAACTGTCCTTCGTGGAATTTATAAAGAGCAGTGCAATTTAGTTGTACAGGCTCCTGATAAAGGAAAAAACTTGTGTTAGGTACCTCTTTGCCTACTGAATTACGCTTAGATTATAATACTTTACTATCTTAATTACTTGTCTCTTAATACCGTAATTGGTTCATGAGAGCCCTATTAACATGTAACTCTGTTCGTCAAAGACATCATTGTCTAGATTATCGGCGTGGGAGACCCGGAATATACTCGTACAACGATGTATTCTCATTCCTTACGTCTTATCAACTCTACATTACATTTATGTCATCTTACGAAATTTGTGACTTAAGGTGAAACCACTGACTCTATACTTACATTTGAACACCGATTAATATGTACTTATATTACAGTAATCCTTTATATCCTAATTTGTATTTATTTTTAGTACTTACACATGAAAGTGTTCGATAAGACCCAATTTCCACCCCTATTGCTAGTGCAACTGGACCGCCTTTGTACAATTTTAATTAACAAGTTTAAAAAAAAAATGCCTTCAAGCATTTTCTATCAGTTCTTATACATAATGCCTAGTAATTTTTTTTTTGAGCAAAGGTATTTTTTGGACCGGCTTTCCCTATTAAAAATCTCTCCCCCCCACTAGAAAGCCCAGATAAGAATCAACAAAGAAAATCGTGTTTCTTCCTGCAGTTACACCTACTTTTATTTCCGGTGTCTGTAGGCACTACGCAGTAGTAATGTAAATCAGGAATCAATTGCGACTTTACAGAAACTGTGTCGACTCCTTAACAACGCACAAAAAAGTGTAATAAATTCTCAAGACCGATATCAATCAACGTATTTGTTTTATGTATACGTAACTTACTTAGATAAGTAGGTACGTATTTTTGTTTAAGTTTTCCTGGAACTCGTCAATGTGCGTAAGTTTAATGATTCATTAGTAGGTACCTACATAAACAACACAAATTTTACTACCTATATGTTTATATATAGGTGTATACCAAGCGTTGTCGTTTGAAGGTTGTTTTGAGATATAAAACTAACCGACTTTTTGACAGTGGTGAGGATGTGCTGGTTTCAATACCTAAATAATATCTGGTTTATTTTTACAGAAGTTACATTCGGCCAAATTATTTCGTTACGTACATTTCAGTGGCGTTATTTATTGAACTTTTTACCAATAATGTTAGGTTCCTTCATATGGGCACGGTGCCTGGTGTAGGGAAAAGCTGTAATAGGTATCTATAGGCTTATTTTTATAAAGAGGCTAAATGGTTTACGCATAAAACATAATTATCAAGTTTTAGTTTTCCAGAGAGGGGTTAGCTTAGACTCTGATGCCGTGGGTTTTACTTACTTCGATATTGCCATACTGCTTGGCTTTATTTAGACTCTTTTCATTTTCATTAATTGTAACTCCCCATCATTAACAATGTGATTCATTTATACACAGTTTTTCAGGTCTTCCAACTGTCAAAATTGAATGTTTAATAATTACGCAATGCGGGTATAAAGTTTACCATGCGAAAGGTTAAAAACGTTACAGCTCAAGTCTAAAGTATAGCCAAATGTTTCATAGTGCACTTTTGTCCGTCTATTACTATAGATCAAGGACTTTAGAAATAAGGCAGTCTCTATTGAAAGCAATCGCTTACTTTGCTATGCGCTTAATTTTTTTTTAACAACAAATTATCTAAATGATCAAATGTTGCCTACAATAATTTGTTTTTAATGCAGTGCAGGCCCTTCAGGATGTAAAGCGACTCAACATGTAAATAGTTATGCAGTTTCATATTGTACAAACCTAGCATAACATCACGCCTGTATTACCCGAAGGGGTAGGCAGAGGTGACTGTAATGTGCACCCATATTTCGCCAGTTATGTATAGGTCCCAATATAATAGGGGGCGAGCATATTGCCATCAACCTGATGACCTTATGGAAAAACTCAGTAACACTGCCCGACCCGGGATTAGAACCTGGGGCCTCATGCTCAGCAGTCGCACTTAGCAACCACTAGACCAAAGAGGCAGTTTATAATAATATTATACATTTATCTTTTTATTTATTTAGGATTTAGAGACTTAAAGACCGTTTAATGTTGCTTCTACCATATTGTAAGTGGGTCGCTTATCCTTCGTCCCACACTCGCTTGATCTTTCTCATGGACCTTATTTGTCACGGAATATTAAATTCTGGTTTCCAATTAAGGTAACGCAGACAACTTAAGATATGATTTTTTAAAGATGCACTGTCGTTATTAAAAATCGCAGCTTAGTTTTAAATGACATCCGTATGCAATAAACAGTTACGAAAACCAGTTTGTGGTCTCACCTGAATTGTATTAGCAAGTCAAATGTAACTAAATGTTTTAATTTCTTTTAATTTCAACGTTATTTGATACGTAATTCACTTCAAATAATTATTCCGTCTTAAGAAAGTATTTTATTTAGCACTATAAATTCCGTGAAGCATGGATAAGGCATAACATAATTGTATTCATTCTAATTTCGTTTGTAATGAAATAAATGGTAAATAGAGACAGAAAGTTGTATTGTCTTCTTATCAAATAGTATAAAAATCTAAATATTAGGTACTACAGATTAATCACGTTAATGGATTGATGCAAGCCACAATAAGAACCGCAACATGCATACGGTATGGGTAATAAAAGAGGGTGCGGGATGAATGCACGGGGCTGACGGTGCACATATACCATTAGCGCGCTAAAACCATAAAATGATCCTTATTTCAATGACATAAGGTCTTCGAGCACCGCATATAATTTTTGGTACCTTTGTCTGCTAGAGTGTGGCGGGCGAGGGTTCAAACTATGAGGGAACCTATGAAACTAACGAACGATACAATATTTTTCGTGCAAATATTTGTGTTTATTCTATTTATTCTCATTGCAGGTGACTAAACAGTATATTTATTACAACACGTTCGTATCTATTCAGTTTGCATGGCAAAGGAATTCAACGGTTGGTGACATTTGAAAACTTTAATTCAAATTCAACTACCATGCATAACATACCTGCCTATAACGGCAATAAAAGTTAAACACTAAGGTAAACAAAAAATAGACAATATTTATAGTAAGTAATATAAACAACGGTTACGATCATTGCGGACTTTCAAATAAAATACCACATGACCTACTAATCAAAATGCAGCATCTATTTGTATTGTTCACGATCACCTGCTGAAATTAACCAATAAGAAACAAGTTTTAAGCAGTTTAACCACAAATATTAAAGAATATCTCTTATATTCGTTAATATCTGTTAAGTAGGCATCTATTCGGTATAAATATTGATATTTGGTCTAATTAAAATAAGCTTACCTTAAATGTATAACAAAATCTTTCCAAATCGTATACGTCCGGTTGGCCTGTTAATTTGAAAAACTACCATAACGGCTGATTTTTTTCATTTAAAAGTTAGTTTGCATACACTGTACTACACAGACACTACTATAATGCACTCGATTGGACAAAATATCGATCGTGACGTAACGAACATGCACACGATTCCAAGCCGGTACATGCGCTGCACCGCCGCACCGCACGTTCATCTAAAGCGAATGTTGAATTAATACTAACATAACCTTAAATTTACGCGCGCCGCCGAGAAATTGTTTATGCTGTCTGTACACCCATAAATGGGGTTCAGTTGTGAAGAAGAAGGAAATACGAAAAAACCCATGAGAGACAAAGAGCGAATGTTGACAAAGGTGTATTATGATGATGGGGGAGCTGACTATACTACGATAGAGTTCTCGCTAACGGCTGGCGTCGTTTACTATTTGAAATTAAAATACTAACCTATCACACGATGTTTATCCAGTCAGCCGCTAGATTTAATATTAAATCAAAACATGGGATTGAACACGATTATTAAACAAACATGGATCTTACTTTATTTTGCACATTTACAATCTCGCTTGCTCTACCAACCAACACACCTGTTAATGTGTCAAATAATGCTACGGTTAGAATATATTATAAAAACAAACTTTGTTTAAAATAATATCTGCCTATCTTATACGACAAAAATATTAACTTTGGTAACAGTGAAATGAGGGTTAGAATATGGTAATACATTGGTGGAGAATAGTTCTGGCACTTAAGCACCATGACAAGTGGACGACAAAAAAAACCTTTATTGCGTAGCACTTGTGTACCTGCGCAGTGCACTCCGTCTCCCTGGGGTCCCATTCCCATCCCATAGAAACCATTGAAGCGTGAGGAATGAATGATTTTAAATGCCGCTAACAAATACCTGCTTTAAATTCTTCCCACACGGTATAATCTGTAATGGCTCTTTGTTGTAAAAAATCTTTTTGTTCCTCAAGTATGTATATAAGAAAATTACTGTGACAAAGTCAATAAAACACAACTGAGTTTCTCTATAATAAAAGAAACGACATTTAATGTTATTAACACAATGTCACAATTATAATATTATATGTAATTTAATTTACAATGTTATTTTATACATGACCACGAGACGATATATCTGTCATGACACGATCCGTCTTGATGACATTAGTTGCGCGGAAAATTATAAAAAGTAAAACATGTAAAACTAAAGAAGGTTATATTATTCTTTACATCTCCCCCCCCAAAAAAGATAAAACAATGCGTTTGTTCACGCATACTCTTAACTCTTCATGCGCAGGCAGGGGCTGGTGTAAGCTTTGAGATGTGGAAAAAGTTAGACTCTGATTTCTTATGGTCAGTGTTTATCTTATAAATTGAGTTTGATATTTTCTCTATGATTTTGTAGGGTCCGATTTTTAATTCATCGAGCTTCTTCCTATTCAGTTTGTTTCCATTCTCTACAAAAACGGTATCACCAACTTTAAACTCAATATGTCTTCGATTTTTATCGTAAATTGTCTTGTTGTAACTATGTGATCTGATTGTATTTTCCAGAGCTTTTTTCCTGGCCTGGATTAAATCATTCTCGGTCTTTTTCTGTTTTAGCTCATCTGGCAAAATGGTAACATCTGTGCCATAAAGTAGGTACTTTGGAGCATATCCAGTAACAGTGTGCTCCGTTTCATTGTATTTTTCTACACAATCGTGTGCTATAGTTGTCCATGCTATTTTTGTGCCATGTTCGTTTATCTTGCATCTGATTTTATTGACTAATGTTTGGTTCAGTCTTTCGTTTAAGCCATTTGAGAAAGGAGAGTTTACTGCTGTAAAAATTATTGGAATATTCTTTTCATCCAAAAATCTTTTTAATTCCTTAGAGTTGATACCTGGGTATTGGTCTGAGAGTATCAAGTCAATTTTATCAGTTTCTGCACAGTTTCTTATCAGTTTGATAAAATCGTTTGCATTTTGTGTACTCGATGTCAAAATATATGCGTATCTAGTGAAATGATCTGATAGCAGGTGTAAGTATCTCTTCGTTGATCTGGAACCTCCGAAGCCTCCAATAGTATCAATAGAGCATATCTGAAAAGGTTTTGCGGCGGGACCCAAGTGAGACATCAACCCATATTTATTTTGTCCTCTAGATTTATTCTTCAAACATACTATACAAGTCTCACAGATTGTTTTTATGTTTTTTGTCATGTTTTCTGCTGTATACACTGAGCTTATCATTCTTTGCATCTGTTTAATTCCTATATGACCTAGATATGTATGCACCTTTTCCATGAATTCTATGCTGAATTTCTCCGATATAATTATTTTGTCTTTTTTCCTCACTTTCTTGTAGTAAACATTGTGTTTTGTTATTAACTTGTCCTTCCTACACTGTATGTTTTCATTTTTATCTTGATCTTTTATGATATCTTCTAGTGTTATTGTGTTAACTACTTTTAACTGTTCCTCAAGGTTTTCATTTGGCTCGAGGACTGGGTTCCTGCTTAGGCAATCAGCTTCGATATTGTATCTTCCTGGAGAATATTTTATTTGGAAATCATATTGTGATAAGTAGTATGTTAGATCGCCTAATTCTTCATCTGTTCTAGACCTTATGTTCATATTCTCCAATGGCTTGTGATCCGAAAAGACAGTAAATTTCCTACCTATCAACAGATGCTGCCAATACTTTACACATTCTTTAATTGCCAGGCATTCCAGATATATAGCTTTCTTCCTTTTTTGTACTTCATTTAATTTCTTTGAAAAGTATGCTACTGGCTTTTCTTCATTGTTTTCTTGTAGTTGTTTTAGGACTGCTCCTACTCCTAGTATGCTAGCATCTGTGTATATGTGAATAGGTAGGTTCGGGTTAAAGATTGTTAATATTGGTTGGGAACATAATATTTGTTTCATTTCATCAAATGACTCTTGGCATGCTTTAGACCAGTGAAAGGTTTGTCCTTTTCTCAAAAGGTTATGTAATGGTTCCAATTTTATTGCTATATTTGGCACATACTTATGATAAAAGTTTATTTTTCCTAAGAATTGTCTCACATTTTTCTGGGTTTTAGGAGTCGGGAAGTTTTTTATTGATATTAAGTTGTCTTTTAGCGGTCTAACTGAATTATTCTGTATTACATGGCCCAAGTATTTAACTGTATCTGCAGCAAACGTGCATTTAGAGAATTTTAGTTTTAAATTTTCGCTTTTAATTGCTTGAAATAGTTGTTTCAGATGACTGACATGATCCAAGAAAGATTTTGAGAATAACAAAATGTCATCAATGAAACATACTGTAAACTCTCCGAGCTTGTGCTTCCGTAATATGTTACACATTATTCTTTGGAATATGGCTGGGGAGGTTTTTAAGCCGAATGGCAAACAGGTCCATTGATAGTGCCCTTCTTGTGTCACAAATGCAGTTTTGTGTCTATCTGTGATACGCATAGGTATTGACCAAAATGCTGAATTTAGGTCCAGTGTTGAGAAAAACTTGCAGTCCCTTGTTTTTACTATTAGGTCCTCAATAAGAGGGAATGGCTGTGATTGAGGGACAACTATTTTATTTAAGTCCCGAAAATCGATGCACAATCTTGATCTTTTATTTTCATCTCTCTTATAAGCTAAAGTAACTGGTGCTGCAAATGGGCTATATGATTCTTCTATTATATTTTTTTCCAATAACTTTGCAATCTGGTGTTCAATCTCCTTCTTGTCTTCCATTGTGCAACGATATGGCCTTTTACTGCAATATTTTTCTATTTGTAGATCGATGTGTGCCTCATAATCCGTTACCTTTCCTATGTCGTATTTGTCCTTTGCAAACACAAATTTATTTTTCGATATTAATTCATCAATCATTGCCTGTTTTTGACAGTCTAGATGATTTATACAAACTTTGAAGTTTTTTTCACTGAAGTCTTCATTGAAGTTTACTAAATTATCAGATTTTATTTCCTTAGAATCTATATCTGTTTTATTTGTTTCCTTAGAAACTATTTCACTTCTTTGAGTAGGTATTTTCTGATTAATTTCTAAGTTTTCGTTTTGAACTAGGTAAAATTCTTTTATACAATCTAGTCCCACCAGAAAATCGTAATCAAAATTTTCCTTGTCTATTATGAAAACATTCATTTTTTTTTCTACATTAAAAATGGCTACGTCAAGTGTAATCATGCCATTTGCCTTTTTAACGCCATTAATCGTCTTTAAATTAGTATTTTTGGGATGACTGGCTTTCTCATTTTTAATCTTTAACAACTTTGAATTAATCAATGAGACATTAGACCCTGAGTCGTAGATCCCAAATATTTCAACATTTTTATTGAGTACTAATTTTACTTTGATCAATGGCGGCACTATTAGTTTTTTTGTTCTTCATACTGCAATTCACATTCCAATTCTGAATTGTTGATGAGCTTTATTTGCTTTTTATCCTTTTCAGTATTTATTTTTGTTTTAAACCAACAGGAATCTTCTGAATGATAGCGTACACCTTTCTTTAATTTTTCACAAATACTACATTTTTCTTTAATTGGCTTAGTATCTTCTTGTTTTTTAATAATTTTTTTCCTTGTAACCAAATGTTCTAATCTGCCAAGTTCATTAAATAAGTTTCTTGTGTATACAATTTCTTCTTTGTTAATTCTATCTGTTATAAAATCTGGCAAACCGGCAGCAATTATATCGATTAGGGTCCCTTCATCCATTGTTTTTCTTACTTCTAGTAAAAGTCTTTCTTTTTTTACTGCATATTCTAATAAAGATCCTGATTGATACTTGAAAGATAAAGCATACTTGCTAGTAGTCCAACCTTTATTGGCATATGTTTGCAAAAAACTTGATTTCCATTCTGACCACTCAGAATGTAAACTAAGCTTGATCATCATGGAAGAATACCAATCAGTGCATGATTTTTCTAGAAATAATCTGAAGATTTCAATTTTTTCTTCCTCTTTCACTATATCGAACCTTACACATTCTTTTTCAAATACTTCCATCCACTGAGATGCACTTGAATTTTTCCCGTCAAATTTTTCAATTACAAATCTATCGGCTAACTTTTTTATACTTTGTTTTTCTTTATTTTGTTGGCCTTCAACTAATTTTTCCAAAATTTTTACAATAGGATCTTCTGAACACTTTCTATTAGCAATAGCCAGTTGATCTTGGGTAGTTTCCTCTAGAAATTGGTCCTGAAAAATCATGTTTCCATCTTCATCGACATATGTTTGTGATATATCCTCTGTTGCTTTTATCCAAACATTTCTAGTTTGATATCTTTTTTTTAATGTATTTTTCACTGTAATGAAGGTTTTCGAGGTTTGAATATGTTTGTGAAGTGATATTGCTTGATATTCTTCAGGAATAAGAAAAACTTTGTCATTTTTTGTGGCAATTGATGTAATCGCGGTATAGTTTGACTTTCCGTCTATTGTTGGTTTTATTTGAAACGTAAATTTCAACTTTTCCATTTTCTGACAGTAAATGTCGTTTTATAAGAAAATTACTGTGACAAAGTCAATAAAACACAACTGAGTTTCTCTATAATAAAAGAAACGACATTTAATGTTATTAACACAATGTCACAATTATAATATTATATGTAATTTAATTTACAATGTTATTTTATACATGACCACGAGACGATATATCTGTCATGACACGATCCGTCTTGATGACATTAGTTGCGCGGAAAATTATAAAAAGTAAAACATGTAAAACTAAAGAAGGTTATATTATTCTTTACATGTATTTGGTATTTTAGAACATTAACAGCGTTAGTCAAAAACACTTTTAGCAAAAACCACACGGATGAGCAAAAGCCTATGCGTGATGTACTCATAAATTGATTGCAATCACCAACCCGATATTAAAAGAAAAAATCCCGAATCTTTATCATGATGGTTTGTGGCTTATAGTGTTAGAAGATACGTCGAAACGATAAGTCTTATAAATTATGGTGTTTAGCACAATTTGTTTGAACTTAATTGGCATTTCATATCTTAATCCTTGAAGAGCGAATACTAAGGATAAGGTGTGTAAGAGGTTCGTAGGAAGAGAACCCACACGATGTCACGCCGTATGTCGTCGCGGCGCCCGCAAGGCTAATGCTGTCATAATATTTTATCGAAATGCAAACAAATACCCATTTCTAAGAACAGGGCACAACTTTCATTGTCAAGTAGAACACCCACTTAAATGCTGTGTTTATCGCTGTAAATCTCCCTATAATTTTGGGCAAGAATGTGAACGCATTAAATTCTAATCACTATTCTTAAAGATTAAAACTACGTAAGTAAAATTACTTACGTAGTTTTATCTTACGTAAAATTACTAAAATTTAAAATTAGTAAAATTACTTACGTAGTTTTAGCTCGACTGTCTTTAGGACTCTACCTCTACATTTTAATTGTATGCATTGTATTTATTATTAAAACCTACTAAATAAAGGATCAAAACGTTTAATATTTAGCTGGCCTCCTTGACCTGAATGACCTTTATAAGTTATTTGTCAAGTCCATAAAGGTAAGGGGCTTAACGACCGTGTGTTGACTGGGGAACGTAGCGTAGCGGTCGCGGTGGCGCGTGTTTCCTGCGTGCGCGCACCGTCGCGTCTGGAGGGGGCACGCGCACGACTTCCAGAATGCGTGTCGTTAACTTTACCTAGTACCTAGGCATGTTACGTTACCTTACAATTATAGCATGTTTTGGTACCATAGCACACACGCACATAAAAGTCTTGTGTAAACCCAAGTTCTCTGGTCTAAACAACGCCTATTGTTGATTGTTGATTTAGAATAAGA
The DNA here is from genome assembly GCA_905340225.1 of Abrostola tripartita. Classification (NCBI taxonomy): domain Eukaryota; kingdom Metazoa; phylum Arthropoda; class Insecta; order Lepidoptera; family Noctuidae; genus Abrostola; species Abrostola tripartita. Next base: position 7,650,403 of record HG996487.1, on the reverse strand, counting down.
GGGGGTATACACATAAAAACGATAATAATCCATAATTCCACAACTGATCACGTTTGAATCACCTGTATTGATTTGGAACAGACCTATAACATAACTGGGGAAAGGTACTGTTCTACTCTGCCTACCTCTTCAGGGAATACTGGCATGCTATGTTTGTATTGAAGTTAAAACGCAAGAGAGGTGCCACACGGGGAAAACCGCGGAACACCTCTAGTTCTTTATATTTAGTTGGTGTAGTATGCGCGCATGTGTGAGTAATCATCTTTTGTTTTAGTTAGGAGTTAGCGGTCGTGTATTGTTCCGGGCGGGTGCGTTGTACGGAAGCCGTTCGGTCGTAATCATGATTACAGACTGGGAGAGTTACGCTCGAAGCTCTACATTCGTATGTTAACATTGCGCTTAATATTATAAAGTCTAATGTACCTACATCAATAGCACAGTTTAGGTTCAATTATTATTATTTTTTTTTGTATTGGACCGCATGCGATTCCATACACAGCTGCGAGATCGTTAGTACTAGTAGTATATCAAGGACGACATTTGCTTCTACCGACGTTTACGAGTGTTCTAAAGGTTTATCATCAGACGAAGAATTTTTATCACTAACAGTTATAGAAGATGATCACAAAAATGGCGAATCTGCCCGACATTAGGGAAAACCTGCCAAAAACACTAATACTAATAAGAATTATCGGACGATATAAACAAAATGTGACGTGCCGTGTGGTATCCGGCCTAGAATTGACCACCCCCTTTCCTCCCGTGGGTGTCGTAAGAGGCGACTAAGGGAAAATTCAGAAGATGGGCAGTAGCGTCTTCTGTGACTTCACCACCAATACTGCGATCCCCAAGCCGCTTGCCAAGCGTGGGGATTATGGCAAACCCCCCCGCTTAAACGGGGAGGCCTATGTTCAATAGTGGACGTCTTTGGCTGATGATGATGATGATGATGATAAACAAAATTGTGTGCAAGGAATCAGGACTCATTATCGCAACATCGCATCTAGTATTATCGACCGATAATAGCGAGCCTATGTGGGAGAGCCTTAATTCAGGTTATCAGAGATCATTGCTTTCATCCAAGGAGTCTGAAGAATAACCAGCGATACTTTGTATTTATGCAGGTGTTGCACGAGCCTGCCCCAATTTTCCCAGTTCAGTAAACTAGTGTATTCCAATTGAGACGATTTTGTTATTAATTTATTTGCGTGTCTTTGTATTATACTTAAAACGGCAGGAGAAGTTTTATTTGTTAATAGATACAACGCGAACGCTTATAAACATTAACTTTTTTGGAAATACTTGTCTTGGGCAAAGTGTAAGTTCTTCCGTGAGTTGGATAGCTTTAGCCTGTAATAAGCCTAGCTTACTTAGTTGGGACTAAGTTTTGGATTGTTTTTATAAAAAAAAAACCGTGAAGAAATCTCAGTCAATGTTTATTAACATTTAGGGGCTCGTAGCTATGTGGCTACCGTGCAGTCTGTCGATCTGTGACGTCGCCGCTGTCAGTCTTCTGACGACCTGATTCGCGCAGTGGCTGAGGCCGCCGTGTCAGAAAATAGGCCAGGAAAACATTATTATTCAAATTAAAAGGGACATTTGCAAGTTAACGTATTTTAAAGTGTTATTACATATCAACTTAAAATAGTAAACGCATAATTTGTGGTCCAGACTAGGAGCGGCATCGGCCGAAGGTTACATGTTGTTCAATAGTGCCTTTTGTCACATGAACTTAGTACTCTGCTATCAAGGTTGTCCACAGGATATTTGAATAAGCGGTCTAGCAATGACCAAATAAAACATTATGTTGTGAAAACTGAACACATACTAAAAAGAACGATGAAACCCAAATACTGTACTCATTTCATCGCACGATGCGGAGATTTTTATGGTATCCCTTCCTATAAATCTATCAAAACACATTTTCTTAGATTGTATTAACACCCTTAGGTATATGAGGCTCTCCACATATTCTACGCCGCTCTTATTTACAAGGTCTACCATCTAACCTACGGAAACTTTCACCTACCTATAAGAGGTTTATTTGAAGAACGTTGAAGCCCCATCATTTAGTCAACGTCAATAAAAATTGTAGTTGTAGGCTTTTCGTAATGTATTCTTTAGTGGGTATTTATAGCCACTGCCCAGAAACTTTCGTACCACCAAAACGGACGAATTACTAATAACGACTCTACCATAATTTAACGAATAATTAAATTCTTGTAGAGTCGCTAATAAAGTTAATTTTAGATTGCATTTGCAGTTATGATTGCCCACGATATACATATATAGATGATTTATCCGACGGATCAGTACAGATGTAAATCATAGAGCCAATTTTTTTCCGTTCCGTGGAGCCTTAGCAGTCAACAAAGAAATATGAACAAACTGCTTTCTCGGAGCATAATATATTGTACACCTTAACATAATACATTGTAGGTACATACTCAGGTCTTTAAGGTGTAGTAATGATAGGCAGATGCCATTTTTTTTGCCACGGACTGTAATACTTCTTTTGTTATGCAGTTACCAGTCACAATTCTAGTTCTTATTACAAAAACTGCCTAAGTGTAATATATTATCTACGCGACAAGGCTAAAGTATTCCGATGTTTGCGTTTATAGATGTCATATAATTAAAGGTTCTTTATTGTTTCGGTGTTAATGTTTTAAGTATGATTTTTTGAATAGTTATGTTGCAGTAATCATTTTTTATACCACCGGATATAGAAATAACAGCAAGCCTAATTAAAATGAACATGCAAAGTAATGTTAATTGCCCGAAATAAAATAACAATGCGAATGATTAAAACGATGCGCGGGAAAGACGTAGTCCCACGGTCACAACTCGGCTATGTAATCATTAGACTAGATCTGGATAATATCGTTGCCTACTCTTTGTTGGGTCACCTTGACTGAAAAGCGTTAAATATAATCATAAGTCTATAATTTAGTTTCACTATAAGTACAACGTAGTAAACACGTATACCTAATGGCTTAGGTACTTTAGAGAAAAATACATGTAGGTATATTAGTAGCGGTATTTTGCGCAAGCTACACGTTGTTTGTGTAGTACGTGGTTAGTAGGACATCGCATTGTAAAATGACATATCTTTGTACTTGTAGCTGTAAAACTAGAGTGTTCCATTAACGATGGATGGGTCAACGTTACGCTGAATGATTCGTGTGAAGAAGGCAACAACTTACTCAATTACTGTGAAGTCTGCACTTCCGTGAGAAACATGTAGAAAATTATTAATACAAAACGGTACCTAATCCGGTATTTATGCACCAACATTCTAACGATTTTGTTGGCGACTTAACGTTTATAAAAATGTTGACTATCCGTGTTTTATAAAAAGAAACTGTGATGACCTTTAATTCTTCTAGTGCGTAGTTAACTATTGTATTCGTTTCATTCATTTGAATCAAGCATAATTAGCAATTAATCATGTGTAGCCTTAGATTTTTGTTGACATTTTTTGAAATTTATTATGGCCTGTTTGTCTTTAATGCACCATAATCTACCTATATTTTCATTTCTTTGAATTTTTCATTGAATAGACAAGGCAATGTCAGTACCGACAGCCGTGTACGGTTACATGATGGGAACTGACGGCTGTTCCACTAGGCTGAGCCGAATATCACCCACCCGTCTACAATTGTCACACTACCGTTATAGCGTTAGCTTGATGGATAAACTTACATACATTATAATATATGTATAGGAAAGGAAATAAATAGCTATGTATTGAATAAAACATAGGTAGGTACTAATTATTTATCCATATATTCATGTCATTACAATTCAGAAGTAACTACTAAATAAACAAGTGTGTCTTACTTTCTTTGTGAACCACTAAGTCAGTGTAGAAAGAGTGCAGTGTTGTCTTTATTGAGCTATCGACTACTGACTACATAAAGCCCACTATCCGGCTATATTTGTAGTCGGCAAAAAACACAGACCAGTCGACCCGTTGTTTTAATTACATTTCTAAGCTTCTTCTTTGTCTTCTTATCGTATGGTTGATGAACAACCTGGTGTCAGAGTTTAAACCGCCCAACCTGTAGGCCTCTGACATGGCTTTACACACCGTTGAAAAATCTCTCAGGTACGCCGGTTTCCTCACGATGTTGTCCTTCACCGTTTTCAGCAACTGATAACTAATTTATAGTACGCACATGATTTCGAAAAAACATTGGTTTGAAATTGCGACCTTCGACTTGGCAGTCCAAGGGTCATACCACTCGGCTATCAGTGCTTGATGCTAAAAATAGAGTGATCGCCTCGTTGGTCTCGTGGTAGCTAATCACGACTACTGAGCACGAGGTCCTGGGTTCGAATCCCGGGTCGGGGAAATATTTATGGGTTTTTCCACTAGGTAATTCTCAATAGCAGCAAGGAGCCCAGTGGCAAAATAGGCTCGACCCCTATTGTATTGGGACCTATGCCTACCCTTTCGGGGAATATAGTTGTGATTTTATGACTATGTATCGAGAAATATCATTTTGACAACTAATAAAAAGTATGTTATAAACCCAATTATCGGCTTTGCCAAACACAGAGTTTGCCCATCTCTAGGTGTACCTGATAAGTCATAGACCAATTACATAATTGATTTTTAAATCTCAGGCATGTTGTATGTTCAGCACGTTTATCTTACGAACGTACAAGTTACGTACGGGCGTCACAACAATAGCTTGCTTTCACTACAGCTTGGACCACGAACATGTAGGCCGAACGTAGCTTCTGGACCATAAAGGATATTGCCTACTCATTGTTCTCGTATGTACTTTCGCCCCTGTGTTCTATGTCCTCATACGTTACGTAAAATCTTTATAGGGAAATAAATTTTCCAGTGATTTATGACTGTTTAAAAAATTACAAACTAGAACATAAATCATGCCACCTTAATAACTATGCAACTCCTACAAGGAAGATAACTAATTCTTATTTTAATTTGTAATAACTTAGGTACTATATTTGTGGCAAATAATAAATGTATAAATAACGGTATTATTAAGTGATAATTAACAATATTTGAATAAAACCTCGCCGGATGTAAACGCTGTAAAATAAAATATCAAATCCCACCGACTCCTCCACCACGGAAGGAGGAAATTTATCCACCGAAGGAGGTATTACCTATTAAATGCTGGCACCCAAAAACAGTCACTATATTTTAAAGGCTCCACTATTTTCTATGGTTACATATATTTTTACCTCCATTTCATCCGGTTTAAAAATTATATGTGATCCTATTTCTATTATATTGCTCCGTTTAGGTACTGGTTAGGTTAGGTTAGGTCAGCTTAACAATACTGTTAGTTAGTTTAACAATACTGATAATTTGAACAAAATGATTAAACCGCTCGATCGAAACGTAAACCATTTTCTGACTGTTGACATCTGCGACATCTGTTGACATTTGATTTATACAGGCCAAAAGTTTCAGATTTAACCGACAGATGGAGTTACTTAAATCAGGGTGTGTCCCTTATCTGTAACCATAACTGCAATGACGTGTTGCCTGTAGATATTTACAGAATAAAATAAATGAATATTCTTCAAGGTTTGGAAAGTAATATTATAAAATGTAATTTAAATATGAAATTATAATATTTATGTTTAAATGAATTGATCGTAATTTATTTGGCGCTGCTTATTTATTGCTCTTCGTTTATGATAAACCTGGTATTACTGAAGCTTATCAAACCCAAAGATAATAGAGTCGAACGAACTATTGATTATTCAGCACACAATTTGATAAGAACTTGACAGTATAATCGATCCTAGTGGTGGATACATGTGTTCGCGCCATTTGTGAATATTTTTACAATAGAAACCAGAAACATTGATTATTTTTGCTGTGCATTAATGTACTTATAATAGTGGTAACAATAAAATATAAGGAAAGTTCATTGCCTAACTTTTAGTTCCTCGTGTAAAAAGTGACTCATCTTGGTTGTTTCTAAAAGCTTCTCTAAAAAAGGTTGAGGGTTATACTTATGTATAATTCAACATGAATCCAAACGGAAACGTTCTCGAGGAACTTTCTTGTGAAAATGATAACCAACAAGATTTATCAAATACTCTCGAGCTTAGTGAAGAGCCAATGACTAGTAAAAGTGACGATAGTAAAAGAAAAAAAAGGAAAACAAAATTAAGGAAGTTTAAAGTTAATAATGAAACCCATAAACGTAAAAAGAAGAATATAGACAAAAACAAAGATCCAAAAGGATTTGAATGGTTATTTTTGGAACATAAAGGTCCTTGGTTTGCGCCGGAGTATAAAACATTGCCGGCAAGTGTCAAATTCATTTATGATAATACAGAATTGACGCTTTCTCCAAATGCTGAAGAAGTTGCAGGATTCTATGCTAAAATGATAGATGATCCACGTACCAAAAAGGAAACATTTATAAAAAACTTTTTTGCTGACTGGCGCAGTGTGATGACAAACGAGGAAAGAGAACTTATAAAAGATATTTCCAAGTGTAATTTTACCCAATTGCAAGATTACTTTAATAGACTGTCAGAAAATAAAACAAAACTTTCAAAAGAAGAAAAAGCATCTATCAAAGCCGAGGAAGAGAAGATTCAAAATGAGTATGGTTATTGTAATATAGATGGTAGTAAGGAAAAAATCAGTAACTATAAAATAGAACCTCCTGGGCTTTACAAAGGGGTTGGTGAACATCCGAAAATGGGTAAGTTGAAAACACGTGTAATGCCTGAAGATATGATAATTAATTGTTCTGCCGATAGCGTTATTCCTATTCCACCACCAGGACACAAGTGGAAAGAAGTAAGACATGACAACACAGTGTTATGGTTAGCTTCATGGGTAGGAAATGTTCTAGGCAAAGTGAAATACGTTGAGTTACACCCAAGTTCGGAATTAAAACAAGATAAAGATTTAAAAAAGTATGAAACCGCTAGAAAACTTCATAAGTGTATTGACAAAATAAGAGAAAAATATACTGAGGATATAAGAAAAGGCACAGACAACCACATTCGCCAACGTGCTGTTGCCTTATATTTTATAGATAAGCTTGCCTTAAGGGCAGGTAATGAAAAAGATGAAGATCAAGCAGATACGGTCGGTTGTTGTTCATTACGTGTAGAACATATAAATTTGCACGAAAAAAAAGATAATAAAACATGTGTAGTAGAACTAGATTTTCTTGGTAAAGATTCCATTAAATATTACAACGAAGTTCAAGTTGATACTGATGTTTTTGAAAATCTTAAGTTATTTATGACAAATAAAAAACCAAGTGACGATCTCTTTGAAACACTTGATACGAAATTATTAAATGAATACTTAAAAGAATTAATGCCTGAATTAACCGCTAAGGTGTTCAGAACATATAATGCGTCTATAACGTTGCAAAAAAAGTTAAAAGAATTCATTGACAACAATGCAACTATAGAAGAAAAAATCATGTATTACCGACGAGCAAACTATGATGTAGCAGTCTTGTGCAATCACCAATGTACTAACCGGAAAGGCGATTCAAATATGACGGAATCACTTAATAGTAAAATAAAAAGCAAACAGACTGAAGTTAAAAACATTGAGATAGCTAATATGATATGCCCCAGCTTAAGGAAAAAGCAACAACTTGATCGTCTGAAAAAAGATCTAAAAAAGTTAGAAGATCAATTGAATAAACATGAAAACAAAAAAATTGCACTTAATACTTCCAGGCTACATTATATGGATCCGCGAATTACTGCTGCTTGGTGCTTGAAACATAACATAGACATAAAAAAAATATTCACTTCAAAGTCACTTCGAAAAAAATTCCAATGGGCTATAATAAAAGCCGATCCAAATTACGTCTTTTAAACTTTTCTTTATTAAAAACAATATTACAGAAAAGTTACATATTTAAATGCTGTGTAATCTTTTTACATCTGCACTTTATTTGTATGTGTACTTTATTCCGGCGTAACATACGTACAGTATTTAAAAGAAGGAAAGAGAAAAAAAGTGATTTAGTGCATTAAACACTAAATATAATATTTGTTACCGGCAATCTGTATTATCCGGCATTCTATACAATGCCTAAGCTGTGTATATACATACCTAATGCACAAAAAAGTTTAGGTAATGTATGAAATATTATTAATTTTATACTTTGCCTCGGAGACAGAACCTTATACGCAACTGGTAATGTGTGTAAATGACGAGAGCAGGGAAGGGGGATTGCCATTGAAAATATATTATTTATTTCTGGCATTGCAATGCAGGTTCAGTAAATGATAATCCAGCTGAACGTGTTTTAGCTGCTTTAGAAGATGGAGTTGTTTGCTGTTTCGTTGTTTTTTCTATTCTTCTTCTTCTTATCGTATGGTTCATGAACAACCTGATGTCAGAGTTTAAACCGCCTATAGGCCTGTGACATGGCTTTACACCCCGTTGAAAAATCTCTTACGTGTGCTGGTTTCCTCACGATGATTTCTTTGACCGTTTTTAACAGACTACTAAAAAAGGAGGAAATTCTTAATTCGTCGGGATCTTGTTGGTCTTGGATGTATGTTCCCTCATAAATCAGAGACATTTATGAACCGATTTGATTTTTTTTTACATATGACCGAGTACTTTCCGATTGGTCCCCTAGAAATTTTGCCATGACTTTTGAGTTAGTATTTTTGAAGGAAGTTTGAATTTTTATTTAAAATATTGATGCAACTGATGACTAATTTATAAAACGCACATGAATTCTAAAGGACATTGGTGTGTGCCGGGGTTCAGTCCAACGGTCATACCACTTGGCTGTCATCACACATCAGTGCTGTATTTTATATTTTTACTTTACACATTATCGGGTGAATATCAGGCATTCCATACAATCCCTGGAAATTGTATACATTACCTAGGTAAAGTATGTAATGGACAATAATACTCATAAAATTTCATACATTGCCTGTACGTCACACGTATTTTATACATTGCCTAACTGCCTAAGTATTGTATAGATTACCTGAATTATACACATTGCCGGTAAAATGTATACTGTATAGATAGTTCATAGTTTTATTTCATTGTATTATGTTTTTTTGTTTGTTTTTTATTTAGGTCATAGTATTTTGCCCTACTGCACTGCAATTTTTCAGCATTCTTTCAAATATAAAAAATGTTATATTATTAGATTATTATTTTTTTAAATAAATATACAATAATAATAATAATATAATAATAATAATATATCTTTACAATAATTGATTGTATTTAGTTATTAAGACAGATTATTAAAATGCATGACATGTTAAGTTTATAGGTTAATAACTGCCTTGCAATCAACCAATTTAGTTCATAAAATCATTAAATGCTAATTATTACTTTTAATGTATTTGCATTTTTAAAATACATTATTTAATCATATACATAATAGTTATCTGTTTATAATAAATTCGAAATTATTTTGTATCATTGTATAATTAGATCGTATTTTGTTTTATTCAATTTATACAATTGTTGTTAGAATTTTATAAACATGACGCAATCTTAATTTAGTATAATACATTATGTGATGATGTAATTTAGATTTAAAAATGAAATCTAGTTTTATATAATATAAACTTATTAACCGTTATATAATGGCCATATTAACTATTGTATGCCCTATTCTTATTAAAATATTTTATCAATGAGTTCGGAGTTTATTTACGTATATCTTTTCCGAGTCATGCCGTGAAGCCCCAAGTTGAAGCGCACCTAAACTAAACTATGTACCTACCTTTTCCATAAAGTGAACAAGCATGGTGCGCTTTTATTTATATTAAAAATATTTTTGATCTATTTCCTATAGCGCGCCAATGGTAAATGTGTGTAACGGGGGTAAATGTATGTAATGTATGGATCGACAATAATATTGATAAATACTAATAATAATCACAATTTTTTTATCATGTAGAAGATACACTGGCCTGCAAAACTCACGCTTCACGCTTTAAAATTGCAGTAATTTTTTAAGTAAAAAACGTACCAAAATAAAAGTTAATAAAATGCTAGCAATGTATAGTTTACTATAGTTTCAAAGAAAGCTGATACAATCTGCTACAAAACGTTTTTTTATTTTAAATCTCTAACTTCTATATATTATATTGTTAAAAAAATGGAAATTTAGTTTTGCAGGCAAGTGTATATTATAACTAAATACAAAGTACAATTTTCTTATATTATAACAGTTGAAAGAAAACCTATGGTACTTTATGAATAAAAATTAAGAATATCTACATCCGATCTGACCCCTTAGACAAGTGGCAAAACGCTTGACGAATAGAATGAAAAATGTACACTTGACATCGATAACATAGTCAAATCATTATGTCATTCCCATACATTTATCATTTTATTCTATTTCTAGTCGTCAAGCGTTTTGCCACTTGTCTAAGGGGGCTGGGCAGAAACTTGTGTCTCGGAATGTACTTAAAAAAACTTATTGACTAGCCGTTGAAATTGAAAATATTGCGTTTCTGAATAATTGGCCTTCGTTTACGATAGACCGTATTACTGAAGCTTATCTGAGTCTAGAGATAACATAGTCGGACGAACAACATTACTGTATATATAGTAAATTATTATAATTATTCAGCACACGCTTTCATACCAACATCAAAGTAAACTGAATCTTTGTGTGTCCGCGCGATTTGTGCATAGTTATTATAGAAATTAGTAACTCTAATTAACGTTTATGCATATAATAGTGCTAGCAATAAGCAAGCAAGATTTAGCTAACGTTTGATTAGGGACTTGTGTAAAAAAGTGACTCATCGTAATAGTTTCTAGAAGATTACATACTAGTGTTTACTAATGGAACAAATTAAAATTAATTTACTTAGATTTATTAAAAGTATAAGTGAGTAAGTTTTATAAGATATTTAATGAAGGTAAAGCTGTTATAGTTCGACATGAATTTAATTGATCTGAAGCGGAACTGCATTGTAAAAATGATAACCCGCTAGGTTTATCAAATAGTTCTCATCAAAATAAAGAACCAATAACTTGTAAAACAGATAGTGAACTTAATTTCGAATTATTGAAACTAACAATATCTAATAAGTAATTGGTCATTTTTGCAACAAAAAGGTCCTTTGTTTGCGCCGAAATCTGAAACGTTGCTAGGAAATGTAAAATATATTAATCATATTACAGAAATTACGTTTTTTTCAGCTGCTGAAGAAGTGGCAGGATTCTATGCTAAAATTATAGACCGTCCACTTACCGAAAATGACACATTAAAAAAAACTTTATTGCTGGCTGGCGCAGTGTGATGACAGATAAGAAAAGAGAACTAATAAAAGATATTTTGAAGTGTAATTTTACACAATTTCAAAATCACTTTGAAAGAGAGAATAATAAAACGAAACTTTCAAAAAAAGTAAAAGCATATTTCAAAGCTGAGAAAGAGAAGATTCAGAATGAGTATGGTTACTTTAAAATAGACGATCGCAGGGAAAAATTGTGCAACTTTGATATAGAACCTCCCGGGTTTTACAAAGGGCGTGGTGAACATCCGAAAAAGGGTATGTTGAAAACGCGTGTAATGCCTGAGGATGTAATAATTCATTGTTCTGTTGACAGCGTTATTCCTATTGGACCATCAGGACACGAGTAGAAAGAAGTTAGACATGACAACACAGTATTATAGCTTCATGGGTAGGAAGTTTAAGGCAAAGTGGCGTTGAGTTGTGCCCAAGTTCAAAATTAAAACAAGATACTTAAAGATTTTAAAAGGTATGAAACCGCTTGGAAACTTCACAAGTATATCGACGAAATTAGAGAAAAGTATACAGAACTTGTTAATCAACTATTGTTTAATTTTAAAATTCATGTTGTTACTATTTTTGTTTTATTCAGCGAATAGAAATAAAACCATGTTATAATGTAATGAGTTTATGATTTAATAGTATAATTTAGTGTACTTGTATGGGCATACTCCTATGAGATATGACATGTAATTATATAAACAAATAAATTGTATTGTATTACTCAGTATTCACTATTTACCAGTTAATAATGGCCATATTAACTATTGTACGCACTGTTTATTTTACGTAATTTTACGTTGTACGTAAGTTTTATTTACCTTTATCTATTCCATATATACAAATGTATTGTTCAGATTATGATAGTGGATTATGAAGGTAACAAATAGAAAGGGTATAAAAGTGTTCTGTGACTGGTAGAATGTTCCTTGGATCTGGACTCGCTGGATCACTGATTTTGCCCTCGAGTTATTCGAGGCAAGCGGTGTCTCAACACAACTTGGCTTCATATCACACATCGGAGGGTTAATGGTAAGTCACCTTCCGTTTTTTAATGGTTCTTCTTTATTCTCATTTTATGTGCCAGCAGCTTCGTTCGAGCCCACGACTCGAATTTTTTTTACAATATTCCGGCATTAAAGTTTACCTATATTTTTCTCCAAGAATCTCAGTTTTAACAAAATAACTTATAAATGGTTTTAGTAACAGCAAACGACAGGATTTCGGTTACTTAATTTGGTACAATCACATTACTAGGGCCGATAACAATTAATTTCAATCCGCATTCATATTTTTGTAATGAACATGAAGCAAAAATAAATCGTTAAAGGCTTGCTTCTATCGTCCGTCACGTCCGGTTGTATTGTTAAATAGGTAGCCACGAATCCCCAAACATCCACGACCGGAAAAGAAAACTTACTGACTTCCTCATCGATGTCATTCCAGTGTATGCCGTGATGGATCCAAGGTGCGGCCGTGAATGTCTTACGTCAACGACTAAGTGTACATTTTTATGTACCTACCTACTCATCAAACATATTTGAATATTATATCAATCATGAATTTGACGACCGGACTTCTTCAGTGACTAAGCGATAACACTACTTCGCTAGGCGTTGCAAGCTCGATCCCCGCACGGCGATAATGGTATTCTTCTTCACTACGGAACCCAAAAAATTAAACGATTACAAAGACTTTAACCTCATGTTAAAGCGTCATATGAGGATTCATCATCATCATCATCACCATCAGCCGTAAGACGTCCACTGTTGGACAAAAGCCTCCCCTTACAACGCCACAATTAACGACAACTTGCCATTTGCATCAACCATATGAAGATTGCCTATGGTCAAATAGCACATAATTATCCTTAAATCTTAATTATTTAACCGTAGCTACAAAAACTAAGGGTTGAACGTAAACATAGGTAACAAGTTTTAAAATAAAAGCATGCTTTCCTCAGTCTCGCCAGTCAGATTCCTTAATGAGCATGGAGTTGAATGCATTTGAAAAAGGCGTTAAATTGTTCCTAGATTTTTTATAAACTAGAGACAACTTAACGTTATTTTAAGGGTTACACGTTATCTTAGTTTTCCTATATCCTTCCATCCATCCGACTGTACACGGAATGGCTCAAAGACTCGCAAGCTGTAGTTTGGCATGGATACACTTAGGTGTTTCGTTTATTTAACTTTCGGCAAGCAGTGTTTATAGTTGGCCACTTGCGCGTTTGTTCCAACATGCGTCATGTCTATTTATAACACTTCAATGATGTGGCCTACGTGCATACAATGTCCATATCGCGGGAACAGGATATTTTTTTATGTTGTGCATGAGTTTTGAACACCATGCTCGAAAAAATAATTATCTCTTATTTATAATCCAATCAGTTAGTTATAGGTAATGTATTTAAATCAAACATGATATTTAAAAAAAAATACAGAGATGTTACTACCGCGCTTATTTTGAAGACTCTAAAAGGGGACAATTGTAGTATCGGGTAGTACAATTGTATTCCGATTTGTCATAAGACTAGTGCTGTTCGGACTTTTAGAGTTCGGAACGATTTTCTCGTTCATTTTGTTAGCATGTCATATGCTGTATCTATACTTTTTGAATGCAAATAATTCACTGTCTTTGGATCTAAACCAACATGGACAATTTCAGCCCAGTGGGATAAGAGGAAGTGGTTCTAGAATTAGATCAACTTCCATTTGTTATTGTATACTAACAAACTTAGATGACTAACAAACATTGCAAGTTTAATAAAATCTAGAAACCATTTCTATCATGTTTTAAAGTTCAAATAAAAAAAAAAATAAGGCGGCCAAAAAAATGTTACCCATGTTTTTGGCCGCCTTATTAATTTTTTACTTCTTTGGTAAAAACTTCCGAAATGTTATAAACGGGTAATCTAATTATTTATCATCAATATGGATATATAACATGCATTTCGATTTCCATACCTCCGTTAACCCCTAATTTTTCCCTTTAGGGGTGGAATTTCCAAAAATTGTTCCATATCCGACGTATCTAATGCCAACATTTTAACGTTCTAGCTCTAGCGGTTTAGGCTGTGCGATGATCTATCTCTTTCTTTAATATAGTGGACCATTAAACGAAGTAACAAAAAATAGAAAGGGGGTAACTTTTTATTATTTGACCTATAAAACATGATAGAAAAGGTTTAGTTTAATACATTCAAAGTAATTGGGTTCCGAGGTTTCGGTCTTTTTTATGCTAACGGAACTGGACTATATAGTGTTTAAAAATCCGTTATTTTTAAACACTATATAGTCCAGTTCCGTTTCCGAGACCAAATAAACTACTGCTTTAAAAAAACTTGAAAACTTATTATCTTTCAACAAAGTTAAACCTTATAAACATTAAACATTTTTATTTTCATCTTCTGCAGTGACACCTGTGTACAAATCACAATTACTTTGCGGTGTCTTGACTGTCTGTCAGGCTTCGGTCCGCAGAAGCCATCTTCAATCACGAATATATCTACTAACTGTTAGATGGCGTTGTCGTTGTTTTCAGAGTTCCCCACAGAGGGCGTTGCTTTGACTCCAAACAATACGTAGGAAGTTAAACGAACGAGCTTTTACCTCCCACGCAAAGCTCAATCCCTTACACAGTTATCTAGCAACGAAGCTTGTTTGTGTTTAAAATACATTTCTTGCTATGTTGGGTTAAGTTGAACGATCTTTGTGTGCAAGCAGCAATGTATTTGGTTAAATATAAAAGATCGTGCTGTCGGTAACTGGTAGTGTCATGGTGAGCTGGAGTTGTGAGCGCGGGACCGGCAGGCAGTGGCCGGCGGCAGTAGATTCGTGTTCGCTAACATTGGCAGGTGGCACGCTGCCCCACACGAGCACCTAACTTGCGCTCGCGATTTTATCTCTTTTGTGTATATAACACTGTGATCTGCGTTTGGTGTCAAGTTCTTAAATTAATGAGTTATGGACAACTTAGTAATATAACAATGTAATATGTAAACTAAATAAAAGTGTCGTGAAGTGTTCGGAGAAATACCGGCTCCGTCAGTCGTGTCGTCAAGTACGATTTAAGTGCAAAAATTATCTTGCTTTTTTACTGACGATGATCAAAACAACCGCATGTTTCCATTCAGCGTGATTCGTGAAAAGAAGAACTTTGGACTTTTTTACTAGGTATTCATTTTATTACTATGCTAAATGTTAAGGTAAGGTTTTTATAAGATTCAGGACCACTTGCCATAACTTCCTCAACTACTTACATACTATGCGCTTATGCTGCACATAGTTTAGTTTATAAGATAGTATTAAAACTTGGCCTTCGTAGTCATTCCTATTAATTACTATATGGTCCGTGACCATTTGGTTTCGTTTAAGAGCAATTATCGAATATATCTGTCTGATTGAGTGCGCTGAACATCAATTCTTTATAGGAATATATTCATGGGTAATGTGGTAGAATTGGATGAATGTCCAGCGGCAGTGTTTTCCATGAAGGCCGGCACGGGCAGCGCGAGGCCACGGTTGAGTTGAATGGCCGCCGGCGCGGCCGCGGTCGTCGGCGCGGTGCATCCATCGCTGGCCGCACTTACCTCACCTTGGCAATAATCTCATTTTGTTTCGTAGCGGAACTGATTATACAGTAGCCTCATGTACCTTTGAAGTTTATGTACGGGAGTTTTTAAAATCATCAAAATTAACACCATAGGAGAGGCTGTGTGCCCCGTTTCTGATGCTCAAGCGCTAGGCGAAAGCACTATTTTATAAAGCATCATGTCTTTCTTTTGATATTTATTAAAATACTTGATAAATATTTACGAATCATGGAATTATTATAAAGTAAGAAGATTGTTTTAGAGTTTTCAGATCTAGCTAATGAATTAATGATATAAGGTTTATCTCTACTACTAAACAATTGGGTTCTTATTGGTGACAGAACATATTGGAGTTTTTAAATTGTATTGTTATGTTAAGATGGTCTCCTGAGGCATTGCTATCTTGCAACCTTTTTTATCTTATCCTCTCAATGATAACGAGTTTTAACACATTAAAAATTATAGCTTATTATAATTTGGGTAAATGTTCTTTGTGTTCAGATTTCTATTAACATAGGTGTATATTTACATATAAATACCAACACTCAATGTGAACTTCTTGAATGTACTTATTTCTTAAACTGACTGTTCGCTTAATCCTTAATCAATTTGGTAGTAATTAAACCCGTTTATTAATAGTACATAACTAGAATATTTTAATATTTCCCCTTTAAAATTATAATAAAAAGTGGTTGGTCGGGCAATTTGGGTAAGTTACGTCAGAGGTCAAGGGGCCCTTGTCCTCTGCAGAGATTTCTAAATCGCACTCAATGGACCACCTACTTTGGAACCGTCGAAAATGGAGCCATCGACTTATACGTTTATTCTTTTGTCTTTAAAATATAAAGACATTAAACGATGTCAATTAGTTAAAGGATCATAGGTAATGGCCCATCCATGTATGGAAATTCTACCCACGGTGTACAGAAATCACGTACGGTGGGATGTATAGAGGTCAGATGAATAATTATAATTTACAATGGTATATGCATCACTGTGGGTGAAGGGAATAATGAGATGTTAAGAAAAGAATTTTTAATTTTATACCAAACTAGCGGCCCGCTCCGGCTTCGCACGGGTATAAAATATATATTATAAGTATTTCTCCACTATTTAATGGATGTTATTATACATATAAACCTTCCTCTTCAATCACTCTATCTATTAAAAAAAACCGCATCAAAATCCGTTGCGTAGTTTTAAAGATTTAAGCATACATAGGGATATAGGGACAGAGAAAGCGACTTTGTTTTATACTATGTAGTGATAGTGATAAGTAATTACTGATATGTCAATTTTGAAACTAGGTATGCTTGATCTCACAGATAAGGATTTCGACAGTTAGGCGACCATACTTAGACATAAAAACATAACATCACTGTATTCGCCGAACGGGTAAGCAGAAGTTAGGTGCAGGCATAGTAAATCCACAATTTGCCAGTTATATTAAGTCTCAGCGCAAACGAGCCAATCGGGCACAAATCCAGATTGCGTCGTAATGAATCGGGAATCGAACTGGACCACGAACGAACCACTGTACACTGAACCAACAAGGCAGTTAGTGCTATATGTAAATGACAGAAAATCCAAACTAGGTATTATTGGTCTAATTGGGTTTTCACACAGTCGAAATTATGTTAATCACACTTCACACTAATTATAAACGCAAAAGTTTGTGAGTGTGTTTGTATGTTTGTTACCGCTTCACGCTCAAACAGCTGGACCGATTTTGCGATTTGGTATGGAGGTAGCTGACACCCCGGATTAACACATAGGCTACTTTTTATCCTGAAAAACTGCAGCGGGTAACACCGCGGGGCGCAGCTGGTTCTAAGAATTTACACGTGAACCCCATCGATTTGTGTGTAGGTATGTTTTTACACGATTAAAAAAAGGAGTTTAAAGTGCATTATTTAAAACAAATTCACTGTTTGTACGCAATTATTCACTAACCGGGTCAGATTCGG
Source organism: Abrostola tripartita (assembly GCA_905340225.1). NCBI lineage: Eukaryota > Metazoa > Arthropoda > Insecta > Lepidoptera > Noctuidae > Abrostola > Abrostola tripartita. The sequence continues at coordinate 7,632,562 of HG996487.1, read as the reverse complement.
GCCCATTACATTTGGAAAAATAAAGAAGACTCGGATAAACAATATACTAATAACTACTCACTTGTTTTTTTTTTGTCAACTGTCTCTTCTTCTTTGCCGTCACACTGTGGGCACAATGGTTGTGGTCACATCAGGAGTGGTTGCACGTTTCACAATCCGTCGCCATTCTCCCTGTACTATACCTTTTCTGGAACATTCGTTGAATGGACCATAGAGTGCAGCTTTGACTTGGTCGGTCCAGGGCATTGGTGACTTGCCGCGTGCTCTTACGTCTTCAACTTTTCCCTGCTCTACTACTCGTTCTACGGATTTGTCTTCCCGGCGTGTGATATGACCAAAGAAAGTGAGAATACGACTTTGGACGATGTAAGAAAGACGTTGTTGGACACCGAGTTCTGGAAGATAGAGGCGTTGACTTTTATTTGTATTTGGTGGTCAACTGTAACTTCATATAAATATATTTCGGTGCAAGTGTCTTCTATCATGTGTCTAAGTAATTATTATGAACATGTATACTGTACCTAATTAAAATATTATATTTAGTCACTATAATAAAACAAGAAATACCATCAAGTAGGCAGTGCCTACCTACTAATGTTATGAACTCATGATATAAAATTAAAATTGTAGATCTCCACATTAGTCAACAATTCTTCTGGCATCTGATCTGACATTATCATCAACGTGTTCATGACGTCGTTGTCGACGGATTTGTCACCTAACAGCGCACTCAAGTTACGGAGTTGTACTGCCTAGACTAGCCAATTAACCGACGTCAAAAAATGGAGGAGGTTCTTAATTCGGTTATTTTTTCTATGTTTGATACCGCACAACTCCATCACATCGTCGTCTGGACTTGCCAAATACGTTGTAGGATAAAAATGGTTCATTTTAATAATGGTGTTATTTAGGCGATGCATAAAGAATTTGATTGAATTTGCTCAGATCCTCCAGTGAACCCAACACTAAATCAATTTGATAATCCATGAGAATTTCAGCAAATACATTACGTTCAAAGGGGTCAACGTTTTAACAAATTATTTTTTGCAGTAGCCAAGTAGTTTGCAGTACAGTAATCTAAATAAAATACCCACAATTTTATTTTTATTTTATTTTATTTTATTCAGGAAACAAACAATTATACACTATGTAATACACAGGAATTTGTTTGTACTTATTATGTTAAGTGTACAATCCATAACATTTCCACAGATTACTATCAGCTATCGTTACGGTATGGAAGCTGGACTAAGAATAACAGTAATTTATTAAAAAGAAAGATACTAAAAATTAAAACAATAAAATGTAAAAGACCAAAAAAAGTAAATAAACAAGTAAAAAAGTATATAACATAAATGTGAAAAGTGAATGATATTAACATGGATTACAATTTAAAACTAAGTGCTCAATGATTTTATTTCTAAAGGCATTTTTATTTAATGCAAATATATCTATATGATTAAAGTTATTATTAAATGTCTTAACAAGTTTTTGAAGAGGCGCTCTCTCACCGGCGTTGGTGCGACAAGAAGTTGTAGCAAAAACCGGGTAAGGGCGCGCCTCCCGTCTGAAAACTGTTCGTGGTACAATATAAAACAATTTATTAACCAATTCAATACTGTCAACTCTATTATGTATGAGACCATGCAGCATCATTGCCTGCAGCAACTGGCGTCTGTTATGCAACGTTAGAATTTTATATTTCGAAAGTACATCATTGTACGAGAGACGCTCCAGACGGCATTTGTACCCCATATATTTTAGATACTTACGCTGAACTCGTTCAATCGCGTTATCATACTTGAGATAGTATGGGTCCCAAATCAAGCAACCATACTCAAGCTGCGGACGAACTAGAGAGTTGAAGAGATACAGGTAAGTGTAAGGTTTTTTAAAGTCTGATGCGGCTCTCGCAACAAAATTGTACATTTGAAATGCCTTCGATACAATTTTACAATTTTATACAATGATTTAAAAATATCACGTGGCATAACTTGGTAACGAATACTTCCGTAGTCTCTACAGTCCAACAAGCAAACAAAACAAAACAATCCAAAATGCAAAGTCAATATCTGCATTTTAAAATTATTGTATTTTTTTTATGGAATTTAGCTAAGTAGCTAATATTGTACCGATATTTACTGAAATCTCTGATTCATAAAATTAAAAGCCCTATTTTATAATAATTATATTATAGTTAGCTGAATAAAAATATGGCAAATATATTTCAATATCTTAATTGTGGTCTTCAGATAGTTCTAATTTGTTTATAAACACAATGTGTATGTTTTCAAAAGCTGAAAACAACTAGGTATATTACTGCAGTTCCACACAATTGTTCAATCCATTTGCATTACATACCTAGTTCACGGTAGTAGGTTTAAATAGGTTCTATTTATTGTGACGGACATGTCGGAATCTGTATGTGCGGTGTTGTATTATTGGCATGAATATTCGCGGGCATGCTGTGGGCGGAGGCGGGGGGAGGTACGGGCGCGGGTGGATGCTTCTGCCGGAGGACAATAGGGCCTTTGTTGCAACAATGCCCATTTCCGATTACCAGATTGAATCGAGTCTGTTAAAGCGTTCCCGTTTCAATAAGCGGTGGTAGAATTAAACAATTTTAACAATAAGTAATTACATATACAACTACTACCCATAATCGATTGAATGTAACACTAAAACAGGCATACCTATATTATTTAAAAGACATATTTCAAAACAAGTTTAAGATATCATCAACAAAAATGTAGTATTGGAAATTTTGAATTTAGCCCTTAGCAAAGATCATGGACATAGAAATACCCAGAAAGTGGTTTATACCGTCCGCTCGGGGTATTAACAACATTACACTGTAGATATATTGCCAGGAAAACCTGGTGCGCAGCAAGATTATTTTGTTCAGTCGAACCCTCTATGAGCTGTTTGCGGTCAGAAACTTCCAATAGGAATCGAACTAATAATATAGCTTCAGCGTTACACCACTCGACGCCGGAGATTCTCAAAGTTTCGTTGTTATTTAATTTAACCTCTCGTTATGCGGGCGGATGAGTAACGCGCAGTCTGCGAAACGACGCCTGGCGTACTCATTGTTGCGGAAATTTAGACGAATTTGCGACGATCGCGTTTCATTAAGGGGCGTTTTAGTGCGAAAGGAGCACCGCTTTTAATTCACAAAGCGAGTGCGGTGCGAACGTAAAACAAAGTTTTAGAGGGGTTCTTCGTTAGTTGCTCACTCGTACAAGGTGGAGAAGCACCGCGCGCCGTGGAAACGCACTGAGTATGTTAATCGCGCGCATGTACCAACTTCCAACTCTATGTACCACCATGTATTATGAGTTCAAACTTTACCTAGTACTGGAATTACCAACCTCTTTCGTAGCTCATAAATTATTACCACCAACTTCATTTTTAACAGGAATATATTGTTGAACCGTGTAACTTGAGCATTCACTTATCAGTCTTGAATTTGATCCATTTTATCATTTACAGCATCCAATTTATTACGATGATTAAATATCTGATCAGTGATTAAGTTTTGCCGATTATCTTTATCATTGGATAATTGTACATCATTGATGTGGTACTTACATCATGTCCATTTCTTATCACACCGCGTGCCGCCGGGCCGCCATTGTGGCTGAGTGGATTTTGATAACAATATTTAGGTATGAGTAAGCATAATTATAATATCGCTGAAAATTAACAAGCAGGTTAAAACAAAAATGAAGCTGTGGGTAATAGAGATACATTAAATTAAAACAGAAAAATGGTTGCAAAAACACTTGCACCTCGCAATTATCTACTAAAGTATTTACACCTACTATACCTACAAAAAGATATAAAATCATAAGGGAGTGGTAAAATTAGATCCTTTTATTTGCCTTTAAATATTGTGGATACTTAACACAGTGTCAATAGCCTTGTCATAACTACATGTATATATCTCATTTTATATTTCAAAAGGGTTTTCGGGATATTTTGTTTTTTACTTATTTATAATATATAAAATACAATGCTCTAAAACATTTTGCAACTAAACTAATTAAAATTTTAGATAAGTTTTCGGTTTGAAAAACAAATAGTTTTATTTACATAGACAGCGGTAACTCTGGGGATAAGAAGCAGTGCTCTCAGAATCCTTACGCGATAGCTGCAGCTTTTTAATTAACACTTCTATTCTGACGTCACAAAAAATAACGATCCCACAATTTCCTCGTTCATACGGTTTCCAAGCTTGCGGGTCGAGGCGTACAGCCAGAGCGTGCGAATTTTATATGTATTTAATGCTAATCTACGCGCCGAACGTTACGAACGAATAACAACGTAAACAGTCAAAAGTTTTGTTTCCTTTTCAAATGTACATTTAAAAAGAAAACAAAACTTTTATTTGGTAATGTTGGAAACAACAAAATGAACAACAACGACAACATTTTTTAGACGTCAGTTGTTAGAATGTAAGTAACTCATAATGATAATTAAATTTTTAGATTAAGTTCTGATCAGTGCATTGTTATTATTTATCGGATATTATAACCATTACCTGCAGGTTAAAAACCATCTGTTAAATGGTCCAACGTTTATACTTTCTAAGGGAATTACAATTATTAGAAGAAAATTCAAGGAAACCTAGAATGTAATTTATATGTTCAACAATATACAGCGAGAAAGCCATTTGTGGTTAATGCTTGGTATTCTACCAAGTGTATCCCATTCTGTGAAAAACATGATTGGTAAGGAGCACTGATAGCCGACTGGTATGACCGTTGGACTGCCAAGTCAAAGGTCTCAAGTTCAAAACCCGGTACGCACCAATGTCTTTTCGAATTCATGTGCGTACTATAAATTAGTTATCAGTTGCTAAGAACGGTGAAAACATCGTGACGAAACCGGCACTCCTGAGAGATTTTTCAACGGTGTGTAAAGCCATGTCAGAGGCCTGCAGGCGGTTTAAACTCTGACTCCAGGTTGTTCATCAACCATATGATCAGAAGAAGAAGATGGTTGGTAGTAGGTAGGTTAACTAGGTAGCAATAGAGTTTATAAAATAATAGTGTCGTTCGTCATTTAAATGCAAAATTAGCCATGAACAGTCATGTAGCCTTGAAATTATTTAACATGTAGTCACTTCGATACGCTTGATTTTGTACAAACTTTTTTACAATTTAATTTCATCTTAAAATTACCTTACTTACAAGTGTCTTAGTAATTTTGTACATAATAATTTAAACACATTGACCCTTTCATAGTAATTATAGGCGAACAAAATAAAACAACAATATGGCGCTTTGGCTTAAGCCGAAAATAATAATGACAGTATAATTGGAGTGCTCTATAATAAACAATACAACGAACTAGTATAAATTCCCAGGCGAGTTGAAAAATGTTAAACTGTGGGCGGAGCTGGGCAAGCGGAGGTGAGCCTTCATATGGGATGCGTTACCGTGCGGGCGCGGCGGCGGGCGCTCTGCTGATTGCTGCTGCGAGCGAGCCCGCCGCGGGCTACCTGCCTTCATTTGAGACTCCAGAAATTACTCATAATAATAAATGTACCTACTAATTTTCGAGAGAAAGAAAAAATCTTTCGTTGAAGCGGCTGAGAGTTCTTGGAACGTATTAAGCTACGACTTATGAATCATGCTCGAATGTTTCAAGCGCCAATTCGGGCGCTTTGAGGTTCACATGATTATTTCGTATTGTGAGAATGTTGTTAACATAACAGTATTAAAGAGCTTTATCCTACCCGTGTTACTTGTACCTACTCACACACACTCTGCCCTAAGTGTACATGAGAAGATCTACATATTCTTATACGCTATTCGCAACCCAGTTTTTGGCATGTCTCCAGCTAACTACTTGGATCCAAGTCATCTGTTAAGTTTATTTCAAGAATATGGTGCTTAATGCATTACATTTTATATACAGAACTGTTGGAGTGGTGTATAATAGTAGTTAAGTACCCTTTGTAGTTTTAACTGCGAGTCACATTTCTGACAATGAAAAAAGCAATAGTGATCAGATAACTTCCATAGTCTCCTTGAATGGCGGGACATTCTGCAAAACTCCTGCTCGAGCTGGTTTTATCGAATTTATTCCGCGTGCATTGGAGGTTTATCGTACCGAAGCGCGAAAAGTGCGGCCGGTGTTGTGCAAACTTTACGACGTCCGTCCGCCGAGATACGGCCTCACAGCAATTTATTCCCTAACGCTTTACATCAGACGCGTACGGTACATACAACACGCGAGTAATGCGTGCGAGTTATTGCCTGTATAAAATTGGAGTTGGGCCATTTGACTTAATAGGAACGTAGACACGCTGAAATTCGTTATTTAGAGAAATGTGGTGTAAAAGTAATTTAGTTCACATGTTCGATATTCTCTTTAAATGTATACCTGGATGTGTTGCAAACTGTTTAAATCTATCATACCTATTCTTGTTTCTACTGCAATAGATGAACTAGGTATACCACCATATCTCCATCTATGTTATCTATTCCGTATTTATTTTAATGTAAAAAAGATGGTAGGTATTTCAATTTTTCAACGAATTTCTTGTTTTGATTTTGCTGCTTCCAATGACGCCGGTATTCAGTTCCTTCCATATCTATGGCAATTAACTAGAAACCTATGGGATAGGACACTTAAAAACTATGAAAACAAAATACCTGAACAAAAAAACAGTCAAATATTCTAGGTATGGGTACTAAAGCTAAAGTTAGCTTCAAAGTCCCGCACCATCACCGATGTAGCCTTTGTAATTCGAACCCATTCCATTTAACCAATATATCGATGTAATTTCAGAGGACCTCATTCAATACCTAGGCACTATAAACGCATTCCATTGAAATTCATAAAACGTAGGTAGTTGGGCGTCATTTAGTAGCAGTTGGTACAAAGCCACGCATTTCATGCAGTGAATCCGGACGAAATATTCACGTTCCGTTAGTGAAACGAACTACCACTACATACCTGTTTATTGCTTATCGATACAAGTGCATAATGACCTCGGGTTTTTTTTTAAATTTTACATACAATGTGGTCAATTAGATTCAACTTGTCTTTACTTTGTAAAGTTCTGAATTTATGATATTAAAATTATGACGTTAAAAATTACTTTACTGAAACCGGTTATTTTTAATATACTTAGGTACTATCCTAGCTTTAACATAATACTCATAGATATCAGTATCCACCAATAAGTACAACAAATACAGGCCGTTCCTAGTTAAAAAAATCGACTTCAAATGGATCAATAGGTAATGCTTAATCTTTATACGCTCAATTTGGTCCGTTAATTGAATCTGATTACCCTTTTTACGCTTAGGCCTTAGGGGTGGTATTGTTTTCAAATTAAATACATATAATATACCGTAATAAATATAATTTCCATATTGCTTAAGAAATGATGAGTTATGTGGTGACCCACATTAAAAAATACAACTAAATAGAAAAGCATCCTCCTTTTTTGAAGTCGGTTAAAAACGTGGCCTAAGGATTTATTCCACATCGACTGACCTGAGTTTTGATTAGACTCATCGTGTAGTTTAGCCTATATGTATTAGGTATAGGCTTGTAAAACTACTATAATACTGCAGAAACCCTAAGGCGGCAGCAACACCGAACCTCTTGATCAATGTTATTGGCACATCGATGCGGTTTCAAAACTTGTAAATAACTAAGCCAACATTCTCAATATTAATTTTGTCTTACCTGTGACCCAGATAAACCTAGGTTAGAGAAAATATTGGAAGGAAACGTGAAACATACCAAAAGACAGAGCAGAAAGCATACGTTCATATTAGTTTTTAATAAAGGCTTTTTTAATTCAATCGAAGAAGAGAGGATATTTATTAAACATAATATAAACTTTTGGTTTATTTTTACTTTTTTAATTTACATACCGGCCGGCATGAAAGTTTCTTTCAAATATTTGAATTTTTACAATAAATCTCCTACAATCCACCCCTGGAATGAAGAAGCGTGCATTCTTCATATCATATAGGTACTCACATACTTCAAATACTAGAGAAAACAAATGTCTAATAATGATGTGCATAATCGAAGAAGAGAGGATATTTTATTTACTTATCCCAAATTGGCACGGCAATTAAGAATGGGTTAAAAGAATAATATTTGCCTAATATTTTAAGACCTCTTCCAAGAGAAACAATGGGGTTCTGTTTCTATGGGAAAACTCATTGCTCACTTAGGTTAATCGCTACTGATATAAGTTACATCATTATTTCACGAGTTGGGTTATATGATATAACCCAACTCGTGAAATAATGATCTAGGTATATAACAATTATTCTAAGATAGATAACAGAAATGTTAGCTAGTTTTGCTTACATTTCTAGCTCTGTGATAAGATATGGTCGCGCGTCGTAGAGATAAGATATGGTCTTTTGATCGAAGAACACTTTTTTAACTCGGAAGACAGCTTAACAATATGTTAAAGTGTGGAATTGATAAGCTGTACTAGCTATTATAAAACTGTTTGGATAGTGCGGCGTGGAGGCGGCAGCAGGCGTCGTAAGACTCACGCGTCGCTATCAGTATGCGCGCGGCGAGTGCGTGTCGGCATGCGGTGCCGTCCGCTCGCACCGCACACTGTTTATATCACCAATAACCAAGAAACACTTTTAAATAAACGAATTCCAATCCGTGTACTAACGATATCCTATTTGGATATAAACAGTGAACCATAATTTTGATGTAGAATACTTTTCTCTATTACAGTTTATCGGGACGTAAATGCGTGCATTTGAGATGAGACTAAAGCCAGTGCCGCCAGCGCCTTAATTATGGCGTTGCCTGTCGTTCGTCCTACGGAAAAAAAACTACATGATGCTGATAAAAATGTACTCTTTGAAGTCAGTCAGTTTATATTTATATTCGTTATCGCCCGAATTACAGAAATGAAATCATTCTAAAAAATAGAAATATTAACGCCGGGAGGAATTTCTTAGAATAAATAAATTCTCTCTTCCTTTGTCTCATAAATCCTTTGTCCCTGGCTTATAAATTCTGTTTCTTATAAATCGCTTGTTATGCGTAACAACAAGGCATATTTCTCAACAGAGTTCTGCACTGTAGATAAATATAAAAAATCGACTTTTTTTGTTGGGAACAGTTAAATCTCGTTACCTCGATGCACATGGGAAATATTATACGTGAGAACGTGGGTGATAATAGTATAGAGACATTACGGCGCGCAAGAATATCGGCGGAGCCTCGTGTTATTCAGATATGTCGTGATCACCAGCGATAGTATCCGTTTATCTCGTGTGTATCTTCTCAAGAAAACAAAGGAAAAATCACAAATATCGAGTGCAACCGCGATAGAACGGGGTTGCACGCTGGGTGCCGGGCCGGGTCGCCGTGCGCAGCCACGATGTCAATCGCGACTCCTCTTTTTACTTCCTGCTCAGTCAGACAATGGCGGGAAAATGTTTCTACGTGTGGGGATGAGGCGCGGAGTGTGGGGTCAATAGCGGGAGCACTAATCTCTGTCGGGATCGTTCGGATTAATGGCTCGTATTGCCGTGTCTGTTGTTTGTTTCCACAATTCTTGGTCCCTCTTCCTATAGTTGTTTGTTACAAGTTTCTTCTTAAGTTACATTTGTAGCGTTAGAATGACTTGTTTTCGTTTATTATACTCTTCCAAACATTATTCAAACTAGAACACTAAAATAAACTTATCAGATTCGCCAATAATCTAATTGTCTAAGCTAACCAGATGGTCTTAAAAGAATGAAAAAAGTTTAAATATCACACAACAAATAAGTTAAGATAAGAACATAATTAACGAGGTTTGTGGAAAGCTTTCAACGACATTGAAAAACAATGAAAATGAAATGCCATCGAGCGCGTCCAAGCGCTCTTGACCGACTTGGAATGAGCGCAACACGGGAACCGAGAGTTTATCCTTCGGCAAACTGATGAACATGTTTATTTAGGGCAATCCGAAAAATATGAACACAGTTTTATAGGTTTTTGTCTTTCTGAAGTTTTGTGATAAATATACATACCTGCTTGCATTATTATTAAAAAGTAGTTATCAGAGAATTATGTTTGAGTGCGGGTTTAGTATTATCGTATCTACAGGTTGGTAAAAAATTACTAAATAAAATACTTGCAACCGTACACTGTATACAATATACATATGTACCCAAAACGCGCGTATTCTTTTTGTGTATGTGAAAAATCCCAGCCGAATCAAATCCGCCTATTAGGGAGGGCGCTGCTACTAATTAAAATAAAATTGTTAAAACACAAGCGGGTGCGCGTTCTCCCCCCACACCAGACTAACTTTTAACGAGGATATATTTGGTTTCGACCGACCCTTTGGTGATTTTACTATTGAGTCTAACTGCAAATAACTCCTTAATTGACTTCAAACAACTTCTGGCTTTGTGGATAGAATACCGAGGTTACCTCTTTTGTTACTGTGCTACCTGAATATTGTTAGATGCCGAAACCAAATATAAGCATCGTATGATGTAACCAATTACAAGCCAACACTTACGCAGACCTTTGAGGGCTTTGGTGACTTTATGCGAAATATCACACCGTAACATTATGACTTGTCCTAGTTTGAAGTAGCAAGTATGTCTTACTCACAAAAATACTATATCGACAGCAAAACACTGAATATGATAATATCCCATAAAGATTTCCCCGTTCATGTTATATAGATATAAGCCTAGGTTTGTAGTATGTTGAGTATGTGAACCCGGGTGTAACGTACAAAATGTTTCATAAGTAACGTCATTTGTTGCAGGAGTCGTGTAGCGGCGGGGCAGCCACCCGTGTGGCGGCTGCCGTGGCGGGATGATGGACTGCCTGTGCCCCGCGCCGCGCACGCTGGCCTGTCGAGTTGTCTTGCTTGACGAACGAGAGCTCCTGCACGAAATACAGGTGAACACTTCATGGTTTACTTCTTCCATATAGAACTCTGCTCTATTGACTTGTTGTATTTATCTGGTAGCATTGCCCCTTTTTTATTTAATGCCAAGTGATTATGATGTTTTATAAATCCAACCGCAACCGCGGCGGACGCTTTGGCACTCCCGAGTCCCGACGGAAGGCGATAGTATTTTTCAATTTTCTCTGAACATGAAACAACGCGAGGATTTTTCTCCATTTCTCAACCCACACTCGTGAAATGCAGCTATTCCGAAGCGAATTATTTGAAGTACACCCAGGGGCTCAAGGGAAGTCTTTTATATGCGAAGCTCGGGTCCAAGGTGCGGGCGATGAATTCACTGAATCGTACGTCGGCTCTATGAATATTAAATTCTATTTGACTCGCATTGTCGCCGCGTGGTGAATGTGAGAGTGGTTAGCAAGCGACGAGCGGACCGCGCCCACTACTGGCCCTATCAACGTGTCCCTAATGTTTACCTACATCGTTATTACTGAGCCAATACAACAAGAGAATCACTATCAATATCTGATGACATCTTATAAATTGTTATGTCTTCTATTATATTATGCTGTTCTCAAAACACATCTCTAAAACTAAAAACATATAAGCTCTTGGCAGTCGTAAGGCCTCTCATACTGAGATAATACTGGTATAAGCTTCTATCGTAACCGTAAACAACCGAGGAATTTATGCCAGAAATGCTTTTGTTCGGTCTGTGTGAGGACCCGCAACTTGGTAGTGAAATAAATTCTCGAGATATATTGGGCTTAAATCATCCAATTTGGGTAAAGTGGAACCGACAAGAGTTCGACGTTTCTTGCTAAATTGTATGGATATTTTAGATAAATGATCGTCTTTTCGATAGTTTTCCCTATCTATACGGAAACAGATCTACCGAAAAGTGTCATAAGTATTATAAATATAACATAAACTTAAAATCGTTTCTGTTATTGTAGGTACCCAATATTTCCCATGTTAGATACCTATTCGTAGATATTAACCATTACGATGTATCCATAAATAATAAAAAACAATTGACAACCTAGCAAAGACTGATTATTTTAATGTTTCAGAATGTAGAAGTAATTCATCCGTAGCCTGTAATTGGTTGGACTCCTACTTAAGTTTATTATAGAAAATTACAGGTCGAGGAGTAGATCGGATGATCTCATCATAAGACTACACCCGAAGAACACGACTTAATCTTATCTTCATATTTTAAATGGCATTTGCTTTTATTAATATACCTATACTTACGCTATAAATACTTCCTGACATTTGATTCTTTATTAGTATAAACTTATAAGTCACAGTTATCTTATTTGTTTAGGTTTAATTTTTAACATTAAGAATATTAAGTGTTGATGTTTAATACAACAAGCTTCTCCTTATCAAGACAATTGAGTGTCGAGCGGCACGGGCGCGGCGTTTTATTTGACTCAGATAGTAAAGGGGAAGACAAGGAATTGCACAGCAATTTATGAAGCGGGCCTAGTGTCGGCGGCAAGTGGTGCGGGCTTCGACGTGTATTGTCGCGCAGCAAATTGACTCGGCGGCATTTCACGGTCTACTGCGTTGATGCACCTCGTTCCTAGTTCTGCTTTATTGATGACATCTTCATTGCCTGTTCATTGACAATCAACCGGCACAATGGAGCGAGCGATTAACTGTCCATTCGTAACTGACAATTAACGTTACATATGACTTTTTGTTTCATAATCATGTAAATGTCCGGATCTACTGACAACCGTCTAATTAAGCCTTGGCAATAGTAATAGTACTTATATATTCCAAAGTGAGTAGTTAGTAACTTCCTACTTCTAGTACAGATTTAATTTGCCAAGCACATGATAGAACTTTAATCCTGTGACCTGAAACTTAGTGTGTAGAGGTTAATGTAATTTACAATCACTTATTACTTGACGTGAAAAGTGTATTTAACCAATATGTTAATGCGTGGACTGCGGTCGTCTGGGCAAGCCTTAGTCCGGACGGCGTGGACGCGACACGGACGGCCGCCGCGCGCCGGTGGCCCGCGGCGGCATCGCGTGCACCTCGCTACATCTACACCGTGCTGCCAGATTTTCAAATCGTTTGTTATTTTTCGAGCTTCACGTACGCTGGGAGCAAACGCGCTCTGTTATTAAATCATTTATTATTCAGCCCAACGAACTGTTTCGCAATTTTCCCACAGGCCGTCCGAGGCTATATCCTATACAGTTTATATTGATCATATAGGTATTATTCTGTTTTAAAACCATGTCGCTTCCTTAATTATGAGTCATTTTACCAGTTGGAATATTTTTTTTGCTAAACGAAATGCACCCAAAAATGCAAAAAAGTTGTTTTGTTTATTATTGTAGTGCATTCGTTTGGTTACAATATGCATGGCATAGCTTATGTTATAATTATAAGATATGCTACCAATGCAGATCAATCTGTTTACTATAATTACTTACATCACATAGAATAATAGGACGTAATTAAGCTTCACCACTTAGTTTAAGTTCATGTCATGACAAATTAACAATTATTTAGCTATTTTCAATTGTATTGTTTGGCGAAGCCTATACAGAACTTAGAATAAACAACAAACAGATTTTAAAACTAATAGACTGACAGGTTGATATTTTTTTATAATTATATCATCGTTATAATAATTTACACTTGTCTACCATTTTCCGTTTTAAAGGATACATTTTTCAACACACTGATACAATTTTAAATCTGAATAGATAGTTTACCTATGATTTACAGATTTACCTTATTCTAATGATAAAAACAACAGTACTACCTGTTGCCACCTACTGTATATTTATAATATATATTCAGTAAACAAAAGAACATCATTATTATAATAAACTCCTTCCAATTTTAAATTGTTAGGGTAAATTAAACTAGCACCCTAGGGTGTAGTTATCCTGTTACGTGGAGCGCAAGCGCACGCAACGCTGAGGTGCGCGTGAGAGCTGGGCTTGTTCACGAACCCGTTCATTATGTTAGCAATACACATCGCGTTGACTACTGGTGTTACTGGTCCTGCGCCCATCGCGTGCGCATTAGCCTAATTGTGGAAACCTGCACATCGAGAAATGCTAATCAGAGATAGTCGGTCTGCATTATTGCTTGTGATAGCATTGGATTTCTCTTACTGTGCTCTAAAATAACTCGTCTCGATCGGGTTTTATTTTTCCTCAACTGCCATGCTTTCAATTTGAATTGCTAATGTATATTTGTCGAGAATTAACGATCACCTAGTCCGTCTTAAATAAGTAAACATTATAAGAAATAAAAGCTTTTTCTTATTTTTATTTAAACTAATAGATAGTAAGTAATTTAAACTGATTAAAGTCTCGGATCAGAAAACAAATGGCTCTATAAGATTCAGGCGTAGCTAAGCAAAATTAAATTGCTAGGAGCCAAGAATTTGAAGGTGAGGCATTTCTCAGCCGATAAACGAATAATGAGAGCTTATTTTCGCCAAATTAAATGAAGAAGGACTATAAATTAAGGTAACTACACCATTATGCCAAATTCAAATGGGTCTTCTACATGAAAACTATTGATTAAGATTTGACCTTAGGTTGTCATTACCTAATACCTACCGATGTCTAATTTGTTTTAATAGGGTGGGTGCGTACACTTGTTTGTGATTAATACGATTGATAAAGAAATCATTATTTTGCCAGTGACATTTGCCAGCTGTTGCCCAGCTGTGACAGCTTCAATACAAAATGATGTTAGATGTAGATCAAGTCACTTAGTCTAAGATTATTAATTATGAAATGTCTGTTCTAGGATAACAATACTGGTCAGGCGTTGTTGGACGTGGTGTTCAGACATTTGGATCTCTTGGAAACAGCTTATTTTGGACTCCGTTACGTCGATCAAGAAAATCAAACTGTAAGTACCTGTACTGTTCGTCTTTATGTGATAAAAATACATACTTATAATATATGTATGTACTTGTACGCATATAAATATATGCACACCGTCTTAATCCGTGCCTCACTGTTGACAGCTCTCTCCAGACTGACCATAAAGACTCATTTGCACTACCCGCGTTTTGCATGACCGAGACGACAGATGTCAGTGATACACTATACAGTACCTATTCAAAGACTAAATAAGATATTAAAAACAATCTAAACTAAAAAGTGACATACTAACCTAATTTTATTCAAACAAAAACATCTAAAGATATAATAAAGTTGTTTAAATTAAAAAGCTTTTAAATACAACCATATTATATGCATTTACATAAACGAGACCAAAACCACTTAGAATTACGGAATATAAAAACCAAGCAAAGATTCTCAAGAAACTTTTAGTTCTTCGGAATAGAGCCATTTTGCAAAGACGACATAGCGAAATTGGATTAGGAGATTATATCCCATCTGCAAGATCTTCTACTTACGTCTGACTCCTTAGCTCAAAATATAGGAGAGTAGTTTTTCAACTACAGTTGAATGCCATATCTTTGTATGGAAACAAAGCGAAAAGTTTGGGTAGGTACATTTTTACGAATATTACACGGACGGAGGCACAATTAAAGTTTATATGGAGGAGGACTGCAAAAAGATCTTGTATAATATATGCATTAGAAATAGAAAAATTGAAAAAGTCATTAGAGATACTACCATACTTTTTACACTTACACATAAATATTTAGTAGTTAATGTCATTGTCATTGACGTATACTGTCATTTATATTAAGATTTTTTGCTCTATGGTCCAAGACCAAACTTGAGAATATGAATATTACTTGTCGTTATTCTCTACAGTCTTACTGAATGTCAAAATACTAGTTTTGAGAAGTGTGAGATTTGATATTATAGAAGAAGTGCAGAAAGCCAGCATTTGTATCATAATTACGGTCAAATTTTGGCCGCCGCGGGACCGTACATTATAAAACCCCGAATATGACTCTAAAACTCCAAAAAACAAATAAGTAATAAAGAATAGAAAACATTGACTAGTAAAAGATGAGAGAGAACTTGAAAGATTAATGCATTATTCATTAATTAATGGACCTGGACCATGGAATGATGCTACTACGGCTAGCCATTCAATCCTTTTGAAAAAAAAATTTGTATTTTGGAAAGTTTCATTTAATTTTAGAATTCTGGTTCGGAGTTGTTCAAAGTTGAATACTAGCTTTGATTTTTATAATTATTTATACGGGGCTTGCAGAACTTGCACAGTTAAACAATGGGAGTTGTATAGAGTATAAAAAGGGAACAGACGACTATAGCATAAAATACTTACGATATACATACACACATTATGTACTACTTATTTAATTATATTTATACATACGTAAACATAAATAAATCAAGGAGGAATGGGAACTATAAGTTGCTTATTTAAGAAAGTTAATTTGCATTGATTGCTAATAAACTAAGTATTAATTTTATTAGCATTCAATGCCGTAAAAGCGAAAGCTTATATAAGCATTAATAATAAATTAAGACGGGGTTACCTAAAAATTTAAAATACTTTTTACATTTTTGGGTAATCCAGTCTACATTTTACATAACCGTGTTTATTTTCTTGTAACTTATAAGGGGTACCACAATTAAATATTGAATTTACAAATACGTTTGTTATAATACAAATGACACATTAGACATTACTGGGGCCTTAGACAAGTTATAAATTAGACAAGTGAACATAGAAATAGAATTGAATTGTGGATAGTATTAGTATAGGGTTGACTTCTTCAGTCTTTATCTGAGGGCGGACAGAATGTAACGCCTAAGGCCTAGCGCATAATATTTACAATTTTAATTCGAAAAACTGTTTAGATGTATGATAAAAGTCTATGGGAATGTATGTAGATGCTCATACTATAAACTAGATAGTTGTTCGACAAAAAATCAAAAATTGCTTTTTGACTAATCAACCAGCATAATTATCGACAGATAGCTCTATGTGTATTGCGATGTATGGGAGCACGCATATATACCTACACTCGACTAATGGAATTAATGTCAATCCTATTAATTCACCCTAAGCATACACCATACCTATAAACTAGGTTTAGCTTAAAGTAAAGAAGTTAAATTTATCTTTTCGAAAACATGTGAAAAAATTAAAATTCGTAGACATACACTCACGGTTCCATTATGTCCTCGATTCAGCATCGACGGTAAGAAGCAAATTAGCGTACCTATGTTTAAGACCTTTAAGACATTCACTTAAGAATATGATCTGTGTTTACGCAGCACTGGTTGGATGTCGGAAAGCGGCTACGTCGGCAACTTCGTGGCTCAGATCCTCATACTTTCTACTTTGGCGTGAAATTCTACGCGGCAGACCCATGCAAGTTACTTGAAGAAATTACCCGGTAAGTGTGAAATCCATGCGTCATCTATTGTTGAACATGTACAGCTGCAACTGTCTGTGTTCTTTCATTGTGCATTTAGTGACAAGCGTCTAGTTTGTTTACCATAGGTAATACGCAGATATTGTCTAAACAAAAACATTTATACGGAATTTAAAACATTTATTATTTACAAATAACCAAATAGAATCAAATAAAGCGGAAAGTTAGTACATTTGGCTACAAAGTTTAAACAACAACATGCACCTTCGAGATTTAATATTAGCCAAACTGCTATAGTTTATCGCCTAGATACAGAATTGAAAATAGACGATAACGGTAAATAAGTATCTAACTATTACTAGAAAGTGTCATGGAAATGTTTCGTCAGCATAATAATGTCGTCAATAATACCTAGTCATTGATTAATCACAATAGAACTAGAATTATTGCAGAAGTCCAATTAAAACCGCGCACAGGCACTCGCACTGATGCCACCATCCGTCTGCACTAATTAATTTATAGAAAATATTAACCTCACCTTGATATGTGGGATATGGATTCAGATATCGTTGTACCGATAGTCGGCCTTATGGCTAAGAGTCTCGATCATCATCTGAAGAGGGTCACGTTAAGCAGTTGGGTCAAGGGCTTGATACAGAAGGCAGTACACCTGGACACGGCACACTTTGTCAGGTGGTTCCTCTCTCTGGAGCCCTAACCAGCGATAGCTTGGACCCTGTTCGCGCTGCCAGTTAGGCCCTATTTTTAAATATAATAATGTAACTAACTAACTATAGTTAATAAATAATAAAAAGTAGGAAATGTAATTGATATATTTAACATAAAATTCATTTGGTATGTTACATTATTTTATAACATATTTTATATAAAAGATGTACAGCATAATTGTACATATTTCGGCATACATCATTAGGTTATAGGTCAAATGTTACCTCATTTAAAAGTTTACTTAGCTTGTTAATACTTCAATTATAACGTGGATATTTATAACAGTCGTTCGCTTTGGATCTCGCATGTTAACTTTAATAAGATCATTTGTACATTTTATACCGCTGACCCGTATTCAAATCCGACGGTCGGTCATACACACATGTAGCTTTAATAAATTGGTATTACGAAATTTGTTATTAAAACGAGTTTCAGCAAAACCGCTAACTGCATGTGAAAATCAAATTAATGGTTGAACATTAACCAATTATACAGAGCATTATTTATTAATGTGGTTTTCCATCAAAGCGTTCAGTGCGGAGTAGACATGTGTGAGTAGATCAGGCGTGTCTCGTTACATACTAATGTCAGGGCTTGTATTTCGCCAGTAATTACTTTAACAAAACGATGTTATTAACTCATTCATCACATCAGATCAGCCTATAGCAGTCTCCTGCTGTAGGCCTTCCCCAGGGTAGACCATAAGGCCCACTTTCCCGTTTTCGCCATCCAGTCGGAGGCCGTAGTCGTATTACGTAGTATGTAGGTTTATTAGGTATTTCGCAAGAGCACTATAACGGTTCCCTCGAACTCTAGTCCGATGAGGCGATCACGAACTAACACGATAGGACCAAAGGCTTGAAGTAACTATATTCATATTTTTACATTCGATGTCGACGATCAAAAAAAATTCACTTGCATGCTAAGTATAATAGTTGACTACACAAGTTAGCTAGCTTGTGCCTAAAAATACGTGTAGGACAATTGGAGAAGGATAAAAAGCTGATCGCCAATCTGTCACAGTTCTAATTCAACCCAAGTGTTTACTTAAGTTGAATCAATTTGAGGATCATTCAGTTTAAATGGGAGAAAATTCAATGCTAACGCCCAGATGAAGGGAAGCCATAAAAATCAGCAGCAGTTGCTAGACAAATTAAATGCAGGCAATAACATATTTTTACCATTCTATTGGTCAGTAGGTTAAGCTTCCATTTATTAAAAATATTAAGAAGCATTTGTTTGATTTATGAGTTTTATGTTTAAAAATTAACTACAATTTGTTCTGTGGCGAAGTTGTTATCAGATAACAGATTGAGAGCTACTTTTGCACTTATAAGAATGAATAGCATACAGCTACGACTACCAGAGTGGCCTATTATCCCTTCATAAAACAATATAACAAGATTAAGCCAAAAGATAAAGAAAAGGACATTAGTGTAACGCTGTCAGGACAATAGTAAGACTTTTATGTAGGTAGGCGCGTTTGAACTGTGTGTGGTCGCAACTAAATAACGACATTAACCGTAATAACACAACATGACTCAGAGGTACGGTCCGTACATGATACATGTACACAGTCATGTAAGTACACGAATACAAGTTGTTGGCAAGTTCCATTACAAAAGACATAGGTACTAAAACATAACAGTTGAATTCATGTGACACTCAACAATTGATGTAAAAACTCGTGTAGAATATTTACGTCATATTTTTACATTAATCTATTAAAATTTCATAAACATAAAACAGAGTGAAGTCTGGAAGGACACAAAAGAAGCTCTAGTGCTCTCGCTATAAACCCGGTGAGCTCGTAAACTGACGTCGCACAGATCAAATGAATGGGGCTAGGTGGTGGCGTGCTGCGCTCGACTGTCAATGGCAGAACACAAACACAGGAATTTCATTTCATGGACAATTTTAATTGGACACCTTTTATAAAATAGGCTTCTCTGCGTAAAATTTGCTATTCACTGAAACAAGAGTTCGCTAATTTTTTTTGTTTAGCGCTACAATTTAATTTCTCCCTAAAACATCTTTTGAAACCACGGAGAAACTTTTGCCTACTTGTATTTCCTTTAAACTTTACAACAAAGGCTACAATTGAAGTCAGTTAAGTGGAATTTTGAAGAGTTTCCATTTATTCTTTATTTTATTCACTGTCAGTGTGGGTAGGTAACGGGATGTTTTATTAAAAAAATGTTATTACGGTGTTGGCGGTGCACCCCGGAGCGGCGGCGGCGCGCAGCCGGGTGCGCCCCGCTCGATCCTCTTCTCATATCTCTAGCTGCGTACAACACGGGATAACGTCTTACTTTTGGTAAAGGCCGCAGTTTAATGCTCGTAAATTCTTTTAAAACCTTTGCCTTGATGGTCTTTTAATATTTAATTTTGCTTTATGGGAAATCTTTTTGCAAGGCGTTTGAAGTCTTTCATCTGCCACATAAAGAAAATCAAAAAAGCCGAACACATTAATATTTTTATGCTAGGATAATTAGTTTATACTAAGTGAATTATGTAGGTAATTAATATAATGATCCATGATGTGTAAATTAATATGTTTGTATTTGTGTCAGGTACCAGTTGTTCTTGCAGCTGAAGCAAGACGTGGTGCGCGGTCGGCTGCCCGTCAACTTCGACCTCGCCGCTGAACTCGCCGCGTATGTACTACAATGTGAGTCACACTTCATCATTTAACTTGTATCAATTCTTGACCTATCTCGGATAGCACGTACAATGTTTCAATCTAAGATTTTATTTTAACCATTGTCACCCTTAATTATATTAAGTAATTAATTAATTACTAATTTAATATGTACTGATTTCAATTATTTTCTAGTACCAAAATCCTTGTGTACCATAATAATAATACCATACTTTCATAAATATGATATTAGCTGTTTGGTGTTTAGAAGATTTTAACTGACTTCAAAAAGGAGCTGGTTATGTATTCTTATATACATGTATAAATATTAGTCTTACAAAAATCTAGGCACCACTAAGTGATCCTGTATAGTTAGATTATTTGCTTAAAATAATAGTGTTTACAGATGAAGTTTTTGTAAAAGTAGTCCCACAGACCCACATATTTTGCCTACTTTGTTCGGCATGCAAAAATTCAGTTTATGTTTTTGTCTTATCCACTTCCACATTGTTAGTTCCCTCTTAAACACTTCTTACCTAATCAAGGGTATCTCTGATCAATAAAGTGATTTTACTTACTGTAAGTATCATAACTTCAACTATTTTATCATCATGATGACTTATTGGTAGACATTGTACCTAAGTGTATTGCGACCTTCTACAAATAAGGGTACTCTATACTTATGTATAATCTAGGTATGTGTTTATATTATGATATAAGGCATATCATATGACGCTCTGAAAACGGAATGGATATTAAAAGACATGGTAGTTTTTGCATATAAGTATCTACATATATTTATTATATTCCTAAAGTAAATGAAATTTTTTTTAGTCTCTTTCCGGTCGTGTTGGCCAACCGTCCCATCGGTAAAAGGAAATTGCCCGTCATAACAAAATCTGGGTACTTACAAAGTATCGGTTATATTATCACGAAAGTACTTGCAAGCTATCATATGTTTATATAGTTGTATGTACCTAGCTTACATGTCTAGGTATACATAGATACAGAAACACATAGCGTACGTGACTGTACCCAAGTAGGAATTACAATTCAATCTTTATTATCTAACTTATTAATGTAAAATTCTTTCAAACTTTAAGAATGGAATGAAACCAAATAAACAAGTCGGGTTTTGTTGACCATTATCAAAATGCAGCACGGACTTAATCCGAGCCGGACTTGGGGTGTAAGTAGGTACATTTGTCGTTAAAAGCGGTGACAAATTAGTTTCTCAGTGTGGTGCGGCAATGGCTGTTAACCCGCAAGTGCGACCCGTGTTCCGGTTACAAAGCGGCTACGAGGCCGGTAACCCGCCGGCTGCCCAGCTTATTGTGTAACTAGCCTAGGATTTGTAGCACAAGACTCATGTGTTGACCACTCTATATAAGCTACCTTATTCTTGAGACGCTAAGTGGGTCTTTCACATCCGAGTAAGTAGGTACTCTATAGAAACCAAGTTCGCAAAGAAACAAGTAATAATATAATAGCTGTAGTACCTGTTAACATCAGCGATTCAAAGAAGCGATTGTAGTAATTCCGAGTGGTTTCTATATCAATTTGAATCAATTGAGAACCCCTTCACAACTTTATAGTCGGTTAAAAATAACTATTTAAATATGTTTGCATTTCTCATTTCTTCTAGGAGCCTACTCAGTACCAAAACTCTAAAGCAATCACTGTATCTATTGTGATTGGGAACTGATTGTATCGATCTGGTCATATTATTAGCGACAACAGATGAATCCATTTGCGAAACTCGACGCAATTTCAGTTTAAATGCAGGATTTTATGAACTCAATGGTCATGTTTAACCTTGTTGATTACTACGAAATTCGATATTTTTATTTAAATCATCATTATTTATGCATGAAAAACCGTAGATCCGATCGAATTTAAGTTAAATAATCCATCGAGTTTGTTTAAACTGTCTTCGTTATATTAAATCCATTGCCTTAATACAAACACTATTCAGATGAATAACATTTCGCTAGTATAACTTAGCTTGTGCAATTCTTCTAAGATTCTGCACCGGCGAGACGAGCAGCTATCTCACCGCAAACGTGGTAAAATTTATCAGCCATTCCGCCTCGCTACGCCAGGCTCAGCCGAATAGCCTGTACTTTTCCCAGTAGCATCCTAGAAATATTATGTATACCTAATTATAAGTAAACACCGTAGGTTCGTAGGTACTACACAAACATAATGTATACAGAGGTATACAAGTGTTTTTAGCTAAATAAATCTTTGATACGTACCGAATAATTACAGGCACAGAAATGCTGTCTAAATAATGAACATAATTTCAACAAGTGGAGGCAGTTGCGCATTATGTTATAATTTACGCAATCAAATTCATTTTTATAAACATTAGAAGATAATTACGTCTCGTCTCGACCTTACCTTTGAAGATTCCCGTAATTAATTACGCTTCCAGCTTGATATTCTCTTTAATATTTATAATTGACTTTGGAACATAATTAATTTTATTGCTATTTTCTTATGATCTCGTTAATTCTGAATAATATTTTATTAAGAGTGCGAATAAATAAGTGAGTAGGATGTAGGTAGATATACCTACATTTATAAACCTTAATACCTAAGAAACAACTCCATTATACCTAATATATAATTTATTTTGAGGCGTTTCCAATTTTATTCACACGTTAGAGAGGATAACAATCATGAAACTCTTGACAAGAAAGAACCATCAAAGTAACTTTTATGTACGGGGATTATCTACATATAGGTATACCACAGTGAGCCGGGGCGGGGAAGTGTAATATCGATGCGTTATTCAAGAGGTAAATGAGCCATCAGCGACGTAGCATCGTTTGTATCTAATCTCACCAACATCAGCGACCCTCGCACGGATCCTCGGGGGACACATACCGGCGTTGTAGCCGCTGTTAACGTTTGTTTTAATTTTTTCTGGGTTACCTAACTTGTTATCGCCGGCCACGTTATTCGTTTATATTCATCTCTAAAAGGGAACCCTTGTATTTGTTCAGGTCACCGAATCCTGCCTTAAAAGAATATACGCGTTCCGTTGAAAATATGACGACCGCCGATTAGTTCAAGCTTCCACTTAAATCAATACGAATAATTCCGAACCTTCTCATTAATTTGTTACATAATAATAAGTCCTATTATGTACCACAAAGTGAAACAATTTTCCTAATGCCACAGTAAATATTGTTTCACCAATTCAGCGTTCTAAACGCCCGTTTGTTTATTCTTATATCACAAGAAGGTAAAATATTTGCGTTTTTCCGCCCCTTTGTGCGCAAATGATCCACTCTTTAAACGTCGTTATGTTTTAGGTACCTATGCCAATTATATGGCTCATATAGTAGAGTTATGCTATACGTATAATACATTATATATACTTATATACATTATACACACCTACCTACCGATACCTGCTTATTTCCACCGTAGGAAGGAATAAAGTATCCACTTAATTATGCTTTTCATTAAATAAGACCGAGACTAATATATACAAATCATTGTGTTGTATTGGCTCACTCCTACGTCATCTCGGAACATTTTTTTATAAACAGCACAGCGCGCGTTGTATCAGAATTACTGAATTGTTCAGATGTTAAATACAGTCTATAACAGCACTAAACAAGATTAAAATAACGCACGCAGAACACGCTAGTACTCTCAGTGATACAAATAATAACTTTTACAAATACTGACTGAAAGCTTTCTGTTCGTGGTTCACATAGACTATATAAATATATATACACTATATAAATATATTTTGCTAACGTTATATTTTAACGTAGATATTTCTTCCAGAAGATTAATTTACAAACTGACTTTTTTATCTAGTTACCGGCCTGCAGATTTGAACATTGCAGTTCATGCTTTTGGGTTCTGATGCAGCAAATGCATAAATAAAAATCTGGTCTTAACAAAAACAATTTGTAGCAAACAAAGGCCTACACCGGCTTGTTGACCACACATACTAGAGCACTAAAACTGCAGTACTACAATGTACACTACATGTTATTAATCAAAGCCACATTGTATTCTTTTATGTCTAGTACAGTCGCAGTTTTGTGAGAGACGAATGAAGCGAAAACAATAATTATGTCCTTCGCAACAAGTTAACGGACTTGTGTAACGCGTTCACATTAATCTAGAAGATGGACAATCGTACAGGCGCCGCACTGAATGAGATGTAACCACGCTATTGTGTAACCATTTATAGTTGAATTATCACGTCAAACGGTAAAAAATTGAAACGAAGTTTTAACTCTATAATTGACATAAATAAATAACAAATTTGCTCCAAACTAAATTTGTGCAGTGGATATTTCTCAAATTTCCCACTATAATGTTTTTACAGACGATTTACAAACATTCGCACATGTTACACTTTATGTATGTACTTTGAATAAGAAGTATAATTAGTGATCACAAAATTCGTTTAATAGCATACATGTGTTCCGTTCGTAGTTTTAAATCAGGTTATCGTGGGAACAAACTACTGAGAATATGATATTAATCATCAATTAGTCTATTACTATGCTAACGTTTAAAATTGCTCAATTTTCATATGAGCTTCACTCACTTTGTTTTGATAAAAGCACACACTGAAAATTGTAGTTGGTTTAGTATAGCTCGTGGCTGCGGCAGATACCCACCATTCATTTATCGTCCGTGACGTGTGGGCGGCTCGCCTCTTCGCAGAATGATAGATGTTCTCTTCACACATCACTCACACTTACAAACGTAAAACAGATTCCGACTCTGACTTATACCGATCGGCTCTCTGATGAGAACCACCGCTAGAGATATTCTTTGAACTTATCAAAATAACATATTATTACCATGACGCACAGGTGGTGAATGTGCGAATGTTTATTGTAATAAGTGAGCCGCTAACATCGGGCTTAACGTGCCATCTGTAACTAATAGCTAGTATAAATATCAAGTCTATGAGAACGTATAGATTCATAACGTTTAGAAATGTTTCTGGTGCTTACGGTACTATGTTAATTGTTAACTAACTTATAAAAATAAGTTGAAATGTTATTCTGTTTATTTCATGAAAATTCAGGTTATTCATAAAATAAAACCGTAGCGACTGAGTTTAAAAATAATAGTCAGATTTATGGCCGCCTCCAGCTACTTGCTCGGAAATTAAACGACAAGCATAAATATGTACTTAAATGGAAATAAAAAGAGCGTTTCTCTCAACAGTCTCAACAGATGGGAGCTTGGACTTAATGAATGAGGTTTAATCTACGAAAAAACCATTTAATAAGTCCGAAGATTTCAGAAGATACTGAGACCATTATCAAGTGCAATATTAATTTTATTCATAAGGCTTTATTTCATATACCTACTTATGCCACAAAGCTACAAAGATCACTTACACTTACTTGACCCCTGAGTTTTTTTCGGTATTTCTTTGTAGAAGTAGTCAGTTAGGAAATGCCGACGCCATCTAAGTAGTTTAAAAAAATGACGTGTAAAAGTGTTCTTGTAAAACCTATTTGCAGAAATAAAATCATTTATCATTTTCATTTACAAAACTTCAAATTTAGGGTCTCGGTATTTCGTGATTATGATAATATACTTCAGGTTTAATAGTGCGAAGACTGACTAAATACATCTAGTAATCATATCTATATGAATTCATAGCAGCTACGAGTATGTGTGTGCTCCAAACACATGTGCATCAAATATTAGAAGCGTGTGATATTTGTAACGACGTGATGACATTTATTCTTTAGAGAAGCGTAAACGTAATATATGAAAGGTCCGATTACTATGTGAACACTCCCTCTGGAGTACCAGATGTTGCGATTTCCGAGTGCAAAAAAAAAGATATACGACGGGAAATGACTGTCAGCCTCGTTCACCAGTCATAGTTTTTCTTAGCACCGAAAGCGAATATTTATTTTTCACCCTGTATAACGCGAAATAACTTAAATTACAACATTGATGACTCATTAAAAATTAAGTACTCAATCTGTGTAAAGGTGTATGTAGATATAGCCCTAGTACAAATATTTTTATTCTTGTCAGAAATATATGAACCTGTTTTACATTACATTATTTTTATGCAAAGTAATATAATCATAAAATCATGTATGATACAAAATTATTCATGTCACTTTCCGTCTATTCGGATTACTAGTTAAACTTCAGGTTTGCAATTAACGCGTAGAGGTAATTAGATACATTTATTGTAACACGTCGTTTAATTATGTTGAACTTTAACCTTTCATTTGACGTGTTAAGACTAACAATCATAATAAGGATACAGCGCCGAGAATACCTTACGAATCCATGTGATTTGTTGAAGTTATTTTTGGTTAAACTTATAGGCGATGTTTGATCCAAAAGTGGAATAGCGTCGCTCTGTCGGTTATTCTTATTTCCAAACAGTTTGTAGTATCCTGTCACACAAGTTCATGCTCGCATCTAACAAATGCAAGGGCAGGTAAATAAAGTTCAAATATTAAAGTTTATTCATTACAACAGTTTTTTTATAACAAAATAGTAGCAGACCCAACTATAAATACCAATAAATGGTCAATTAGTTTTAGCCAATTCTTGGCCTTCTCTGCCTTACTAATATGTACTTTACGTTGAAGTTTTCCTCACAAGGAAAATAAGCTCGTGTATGACCTACAAAATATTTATTCCGGGTCTGAGCGTGATTGCACAATCATGCTGGTTTATGTGGACCTAGAGCAGGAGCATTTAGAGCTATTGGTTTTAGTTATTAATGTTATTTGTAAGGTAAAGATTGGTACGATTTGTGCAGCGGAGCTGGGCGACTACGACCCGAGGCGACACGGGATCGGATACGTGTCAGAATTCCGGTTGTTGGCGCACCAGACGCCGGAGCTGGAGGCGCGTGCCGCAGAAATACACCGCACACTCACGTAAGTCCAAATAAAACACTTAAGAAGTTGCATAATCATATGAACACTTGACCATTGTTATTAAGGTACCTATATCAAAGCGTACAGACCAATAAATCAGAACTAGAATAACCGTATTCAAATGCTAATCTTATATTTTTACATGGAGAGAGTATAGAAAAATAAAAACTGGTTTCTTCAGCAAATCTTACTAAGTAAACCATGAGAATATAAGGATAAAGATTTTCAACTATTAATTACGTTTATTATCACACCTAGTTACTGTTACCATGCAAGTCTTTAATGATTGATTACGACTCAGATTCAAGCATTGAGCAGACAAAGGGCGTAGTTTAGTTTAAATAAAATAAAACCCATAGTTATAGTTTGCTCTTATATTATAAGATTAGTAGGCGATCATATAAATATTCTAAGGAACAGTGTGTTTTACATGATCACGCTTTTGCCATAACATTTCTATGACACGAAAATTTTCATTGTACCTTTATGTCTATAAACAATTCTAAGTTCAATCTCTACAACTTTAGATTGTTTCATACTAAATTATAAAATAAGAAACACATGGACACTGTAATTTGTTTAATTTAGGCATCCTTAAAAATAAATAACATAAATAGTTAAATTCATAATATGTAATTACCATAATGTCATTAAAAGGAACATAGGGACTTGCTTACCGATTGCAACTTCTTCCTGTTATATGTAGAGCGCTATTGTTTTAATTAACTAAGAAGAAGCAAGTTGGTAAAAATTAAGATTTCAGAGGCGCAGTTCCACGCCGAAAGCGTCTCCGTCCGCCCGGAAATTAAACTTCGTCGCCTTTCTCGCTTAATTGAATGAATTTTTAACTGCGCAAAGATGCAGTCTGCGGCCGCTGGCGCGTCACAAAGACGCAATTACATGCAAATTATGTGTACCTACCTACTTAACACCAAGTGAGCCGTGGCTCAGCGCTGCGACACCGGCTCACCGCGCCACCGGGATTATTCATTGTTGCTTAGCCTTTTGTATTTAATGCCTCCTATTAATTAAGGATAACAGATTAATTGACTTTTAACTCTCCTTACTTACGGAGAAATATTAATAGCAAGCTTTCTTTTCAGGGGTATTTCACCGGCACAGGCTGAATTGAGCTACTTAGATAAAGTAAAATGGCTTGACATGTACGGTGTAGATCTGCATCCAGTGTTGGTAAATATTTAACTTGTATTACATTAGGATTATGTTTTAAGTTAAATTTGTATAATTTGTTCAATGATATTTATTTTTTAACAACAGGGTGAAGACAGTGTCGAATATTTCCTCGGCCTGGCGCCGAGCGGTCTTTTACTGTTACGCGGAAAACACACAGTTGCGAACTATTATTGGCCTCGCGTCTCCAAACTCTATTACAAGGGACGCTACTTCATGCTTCGTGTTGCGGATAAAAACGTAAGAAACAACCACTTCTAACAAAGAATAACAAAGGATATAAGTTAGAAGAATAAGTAAACATTAAAATCGGTGTTCCACTTGACCCATTTTTCGTTTCGGATCGCAGGGACTGATAGCGGGCGCACTTTGAATAGTGGTGCAAGATAGAGTCCACCTTGCGTCGCTTCCTTGAAAGACATTCGTAGGCAGGCAATTACAGATAAGTCGCGGAGAACTGAGCGTAGTATTTACAGCGCTGTGGGCGCGGCGATAACGCGCAGGGCCGCGCGCCGCAGCCGCCTGCCACTGCCCGCCGCCGAACACCAAACACCGCTTACTACCCCATTTTCTTTTTATTTTGAGACCTTACGGCAATTCTTAGTTAAGCCATGCTTAATTTTATAAAATTCAACCTCGAATAGGGACTTTAGATTTTATTCTTCAACTGTAGTGAAAGCCATCGGATTGTTGAATTGAAATAACGGGTAATGTATTATGGAAACAACAATTTAAGTTTCTGGTACATAAGTAGCTTGTTACACACACTTGAAAGCTATTAATCGAGACCAAGATTTGCCCCTTGTAAAGTTTACTTTACTCAAAAAAAAAAAAAAACCTATCTGCAAAAAATTACTTGACAACGCCATTAAATTGCCAGGGCACTGTAGATGGTAGGCTTTTTAAGCTTATAATGACAAAATTTTGACTTTTATACGACGTTCAAAATATCGCATATATATTTTATCTGCTGTAGAATGATACATCAACGTACGGCTTCGAGTCTCCGACGAGGTCAGCCTGCCGACACTTGTGGCGCTGCTGCTCGGACCACCACACCTTTTTCCGGATGCAACAAACATCTCCAGCTTCAGCAGATATCTTCGCATTAGGGACCCGGTTGAGAAATAGGTAAATAATACAAAAAAAAATATAACCCAAGTTTAGTCTTAATTATAATAATGATATGATTCGGATAATTATTTATAGGTAATAGAGCCCTAATTTTATGTGTGTTTCCTAGTGGGAGAGGGTCAAGACCACGGCCACCGCCAGCATTCACACGGACTCCATCCCGGCGCATCGCCCGTCCGCCTCATGCTTCACACGCATCGCTAAATGATGGTATTCAAATTGTAATCTCTCACATTTCATTGGGTCGGGCGGTTCTCGATAGTAACATATAATTTTGTTTCAGTGCCGAAACTAGAAGACTTAAGAATAAAAGACTGCACTCCAGAAATTAAACAACCTACCTCAGTACATCGACCAAATTCGTAAGTTTTCTTATTTTTGTCAATTCCCTTTGGTTTATACCTACAACTGCACCGGATGGAGATTTTTTTTCGAAAATGAGTGCATAATAGTCTCTATATATTAAATTTTTTGTCATATTAGGCTTAGAATAAGTGGCGAAATGGGCGAGGTTCCCGCTGTCGGTGGGTCGCCCCGGTCGACTCGCTCAGCCCCGACTCGCCGAGGACTGTACTCAGCATCGCCAACAGCTACTAGGCCTCCGCCCGCACCCCGACACCGCTCTGCTTCTGTTGACTCTCAAAGCTCAAATGACTCACGCTCCAATCGCAAGTTAGTTTTTATTATTAAAATTAACAAAGTGAAATTCATAATGGTTTATCCGGTTGTTCAATAGATAATGCTAATTATCAAATCAGCGAAAGCTTCAAAAATCACCACAATATCTCATTTGAACGTGGTAGATATCGTTGGTAAGAAACCAACTTTATTTCCGCATCAAGTGTCTGACGCGATGAATAATGGCGCTCTTTTAACTTGCCAGCTTAAATTTAAAATACATTATTATACTGCAGCAACTTTTTCCAGTGCCATTTTTAAACAAGTGAAAACATATTTTGACACTTTGGCAATATCTGTTCACTTTCTTTTTAATACTTTCTAATAAGTATCATTGGTTCCAATTAAGACATAAGCATCGTTCGCGGAGACAGCAATCAGACGCAGAGAGCGAACTTTCACGGGGATCAGGACGGTCTGGTCGTCGACACCGACGGCACCGATCACGACACAAGCAAGAGTCTGGCTCCGAGAGAGACGACTCACAACCAGATACCAAGTCAGTATTATTTATTACTACCGAAATCGGTTATGGTAAAGTAGTTTTGTGTTAGAATTTGACTGTAGCTTATAATTTCAGAGAATATGAACTGGTAGAGTCGGAGTCGCAATGGAAGGAAGTATTACGACAAAGCACTGTTGGTAGCGGGGTTCAAGTAAGTGACCTAGAAACATTTTATTTGATTTTATAGATTCTTAAGTAAATAACATAGTAATATGAATCTAAATCTAGGTCGCGAATGTTCGCCGATCTCAAATGGAACCAGAGACTGGAACACATCGATCATCTCATAGACACCGGAGACACAAGAAACATCGGTACACTACTTATTGTTATTATCTTATAATTGTCATATTTGAATATAATAAACTTACATAAACACGTAATTTATCAGATCACGGTCGGGATCTCCCAATGAAAAGAAATGGCTGCCCAATGAATTAAAACAACACCTGGAGTTCTCTTTAGTTGATACTACGGGAATGACGGAGGAGCAGCTGAAGGAAATACCATACACCGTGGTTCAGACTAGCCATGCGCGACAGACCAAGCTGCGAACTTCATCAAAACACAGGCAGTACGATATTCATTTAAAAAATGTACCGTCAATTTTTTTCTGTTATTAGCTCTGTTGCTATAAATTTGTATATTCTTTTCTTAGGACTGAACACGGATCATTAGCCAGAAGAGATAAAAGTTCGTCATCTAACGGAAAAAGCATCCATGACAATCATATCCAAGAGTCTCTTCGATCTAGTTCCAGTACACTTAGTACGCATCGGACCGGTCTCGAAAAACATGGAAGGTACGCGCCGCAACCCATAAACTATGATTTATTGCTCAAATATGGATGATTTACGTTGTGGGTTTTTGCAGACGTGTTTATCCAAACTACGATGAAACCGTCGGACGAGCAGGCGATGATTTCTTGACTAATAACGGATACAAAGGCAACGTGACGCCGGTCTCGAACAACAACAACCCTTACAGCCCAGTTACCAACAGCAACAGCAATAGTTCAAGTGGCGAACTAATATCAGGAAGTGCGCGCGTCTCACACGAACATACGGA
This sequence comes from Abrostola tripartita, assembly GCA_905340225.1. NCBI lineage: Eukaryota > Metazoa > Arthropoda > Insecta > Lepidoptera > Noctuidae > Abrostola > Abrostola tripartita. The sequence continues at coordinate 7,600,444 of HG996487.1, read as the reverse complement.
TTCGGGTCTTGGAGCGGATCAGGACTACGCGTATTCATCGGAGAGGTGATTATATTGTTACTTTTGGGATTGCTGAAGAAAAACAATTGTTCAGAATCAGGCTATACTAACTTGTCATTAATTTTAAAAGAGTTGTATTGTTTATGTATGCGATTGGTAGTCAAAGTATTGAGAAATTTACTTATCCTATTCGTAGCTTTTCAGCGAACTCTGGGTACTTCTTAATTGATTCTAAGAAGCCAAATGACACGCCTTAAATCTTTGATCAGTTACCTAACTGATTTTGACGAACCGAACTGGAACCGGAACCTCCTTCTGTTTTATTCGGAGACAGGAGAAGATTAAGATATAGGAACCTACAAAGAAAAACGTGACCAGTGATAATTTTAAAACTTTATCGGCAGCAGGCGAGTGGAATCTGATGTAAGGCCCATGTCTGTCGGGTGCAGGTCCAGTGACAGTGCCAAGTGCGGGGCAGGAGGATCGTCGCGCGCGGCGCCAGTGAGTAGGCAGTGGGCGGCGGTCGAGGCGGGCGCGCGGGAGGCGCGGGGTGCGGGCGGGGGTGGCGCGGGCGCGCTCACGCGGCGGCCGCCGGCGGCGCCGGGCCGCGCGCGCGTGTCCGTGTCGGGCTCGCAGCGCTCGCTGCTGTCGGTCGCCAGTGACTCCGCCACCGCGCGCCGCCCCCGCGACCTCGCACCTCGCTACCCTCACCCAGCCGACGGGGGCTTTTCTCTCTTCGTGAGTGGGCGCTTTGCTTTCTAACATGTCTTCCGCTCGCCGATGGCCCTTGAAATGTCAACTCTCTTAGAAGCAATAAACCACTTCCAAAATACTATACCAAGGACTGAGTGTATTGATAAACATGTTTACTTGTTTAGTCCCCGCCTTTTTTTATCTTAGAACACCGGCAAAATTAAAACTGCTATCGGGGTTACTTAAGCTCACAAGGGCCGTCGGGGTAATCCGCAGCTCCTGTTTCTGGGTCACTAAAAAGGCTAAAACAGTGTACAGGCTGCTGTAATTGGAGAATATTTTCATGTCATATATTGTTGTAAGAAATCATTTATAAAAAAGTTAAATAGTTAAAAATATATACTGAAATATTTAAAAAACATGAAACTCTATTATATGTATACTCTTATTTCAAAGATATTCTCAAGACTTCTACTCGCTTAAAAGGGGCTTTTAATTTGGCGAACTGCTAAAGTGGTCAGTGCCTATCAGTATCGGCATCGTTTTACCTTTTGGATGATTTTTAGTTTTTATTGCTCTACTGTCTGTTATCAGAATGGTACATTTATTATAACCGATAACCAACTTACCACTCTAGCATACTGTACGGGACTATCGTTTGGAAACTTGATCGATTGATCTTACTATTAGCAAATATGCATATATATCTACTGTCTAATTAATGTATAAAGCTATAGGGTGAGCACAGGTAGTTTGTGTAGCGTGTATGATTATTGGGATGCAGAGACATGCTAGCAACAACAACATTATGGTGGGCGAGAGCGGTTCGCTGGCGCGGCGGTACGCGCGGCCGACGCGGGAGTCGCGCGACCACAACGCGAACGTGGCGCGCACGCACTCGCGCCTCGCGCACCACAGACACGACAACACACTCGACATTATCTTAAAACCTCTAATAGAAAGCACGCAGTAAGTAAGGCACGCACCGACGAACGACCATGTTTGTGTCGCAACACGTAGCGGAATGAGTAGCTGCACGCATCCCTTGGTTTGTTGTTTGTTACACCGATTGTTTTGTTTTTGTATGCATGTTGGTAACGGTTTGGATAAGTTTAGTACCACTAACAACGGTTAACTAACCCATGTCTAACCATTTATTCTGCGTATACAAATTTGTATGATTGTTTTATGTTTTTCTTGTTACTTTAATTTGTGTTGCACCTTGTTGTGATTAAATTATTGTTAACCATTTTTTGTGACTGATACAGGGTGTATGTTCCCTAAATTTACCAAATACTTTTTATAAATGACTTGAGGTAAATTAAAAAAAAAAACATTGTGTTTGTATAAATCCAGGCTGCAGAGCAACTGAGTACGCCAAATGAAGCTTCATCTGGACCCGCGGGCGGTGCTTATATCACATCTGGCAACGGCAACAAACCCGTCGGAGCTGAAATGAGCACTGAACTCTGAATTGTAAAGTAATTGTTTTTTGTTAAAAGGCTATACTCACTTAAGTCTTATTATGTTTGTTAGTAATTCTCTCTCGGTAATACTTTTATAAAATACTTTTTTCTGAGTTATGTTGATGTTATATAGTACCATAAGGTTTTTGAACATTCATTACTTAGGCGTGTAATGCTACAGTATTTTTGTAAAACATTTATAATATCGTTATATAAAATATTTTGGCCTCAATCAAAGATCCCTACAATATAATAAATTTTGAGTTACTTTTTACTGAAACAAGTTATATTTTGTGTGTATATTGATTCAATACTTTCTGCGGTTCGTTTGTAACATAGAAAAGTTTAAGTAGTTCGGATTTTTATCTTTTGAGTTACTTTATTTGATATTTTATATGTAAATAATTTGTTTATTTTCCTATATAAAAGTGATTTTCATATAAGCGTTTTCAAAATATTTCGACGTAAAAAAGCAGATTAGAAGCATTATATTGATAATAAAATATCTTGTGCCAAAGATTCTGTAAACAAAAATCTGATATGAAAATATGTTTATTTTCCTGGATTATGATGTATATAAGAACAATTTTATAGACGTTTACCATTTCACTGAGATATGAACTTAAAATTAATGCCTTAGAGTGATTATAATATTTTATACTTTCAGTATGTAGGAACTCTCCCTCTCCTATTCAAAAGAAAATGAAAATAACCTAACAAGCAACATTTAGAAATTAATATATTGGATAATTATTTATTCAACAATTGACGACGGGTATTATTTAAAGTCTTACCATTCTCATTAATGTAAGTTTATCTACGGACATGAAATCTTGTACAGTTGTTATGTAGCTTAGTTTTAATAAATTTTAGCAAAGTAATTTAGCTGTAGTATGTAACCTCTATTTTATCAGAACATTATACTACAAAATTCATGGTCCAATCCGTATCAATCTTCGTAAAAAAATTAACATTCTGTTCCCTTATTAGCATATCGGCAAAGAAAAAGAAAGCATGGTTTAAATTAATATAAATGCATTTCTTGGATGTTGTAGAACAGTTCGCTTAAAATAAAACTTCCCGGCAAGACTGAACTCACGTTTTTTCCTTTTTGCAAAATGTCGCATGTAGAGCAGTCATTACCGCGCGGTTGCCATCGACTGGCACCTAAGGGCACGTAAAGACAAGTAGAAAGAAAGGGGTGCAGAGGATCATAGCTCCTTTGGGCTCTCATGACATACTTAACAGGTATGTTCTATACAACATAATATTCAATTAAACAAAGCCAAACATTAGCTGTACTGTACTATTTGTTAACGTTGTGCAGAAAGCTGGGGCGGAGGCTAAACCATGTTGTAAATATCTTTATATACATGTAAATAATTTGCATGCGCGGATATACTCAGATTTCGGTAAGGCAATGAACGATAATTATGAAATGGAATAGTTACCTACAGCTAATTGTACACTACTTACTCGACAACTCTGTCAATCTCGATATTTGTAATAATCCACGCCAAAAAGTGGTATTAGATATTAATTTGTATAATATTATATTCCCAAACGATGCGATTAGTCTGTCAAATTGTGTAATATCAAGACTGATAATATTGCGACTGTATTGCTACTCACACAAATTTTGTAACCGATTATAACAGTTTGTATGTATTTTTTCAAAATTGTTTTGATTGTTCACATTAAACGATCTATATCAATGTGTGTTTCATCTCTTGTTCACGCTGCCCTATAATTAACGACAATACTGAATAGCTGTTGTGTCATCACAACCCCATAATATGACGCCATAAAGGCCGTTTATTAATCTAGATAGGTACTTATTACATTAATGAGCGCCAAACAACATCACAAATGATTTATTGATTTTCTGACAAAGAGTCTGGCTCTGGCATTAATTAAGCCGTTCTGTCTCAGATATCGGTTGCGTTCGACCGCCATTAGAACTAATGAGGACGACTTGGTACCGTTACTCACCTAGTATTTTATATATAAAAATATGACAGCAGCTAAATAAATAAACTTGTTTTCTCGCTAGTTACATTATAATAGAGCAATCTTATATTCTTTATTTAATTATTAGCGATACAAATGTTTTAATATAAACTTTAACGCTGAAGTAAATTGGCATCTGAAATAAGTAGGTAAGCGTTTAAGTTACTAGGTAGGGTTTTTTATACCTTGTACTGTAGGTAGCGTTATATGTACCCTTATTCAAAACATAAATCTGCCGCTTCATTCTCCATCAGAGCCACTTCTGTTGCGTCCACGAGTGAAATTAAATATCGTCCGACACATTGACTGCAAAGCCCGAACTGAAAACGGAGCTAATTGAGTGTACGCGTGTCACTCGGGTCCAATTTGCCTGCATGAAAGTAAAAGACAAAATAAGGTGCCGCAGACAGTCTATCAAAGCTCCGATGTCCACTATTCGGCGAAGGGTGAAAACTCATTACCAGTAATGAAAGGGTTCCCGGGGCGTGTATGATTACTAGTTAATTGGAAGGCGGAAAATCAGAGGGCGACGAACCTGCGGCGACCTGAACGACAACTTGTTATTTCAATTAAATTAGATAAAATATTTATTTTAATGTGCTGGTAGGAAGATAAAGTTAAGTAAAATTGTTTCTAGGACCAGCCCCGGCGTGTCGCTTTCATAACGTAAACTGTCCTGCTTTAAGAATTCATGGTAAGGGAGCAGAACCTTGTTACCTACGTAAAAGAAAAAAGTATATTTCTCTCTTGTCATAATTATGCGTCCAAATTTTTTTCGAACTTCATTTAGGTAGGTATAATGTACGAGTAGCAAAAAGTCGGTACAGAACAAATTTAAAATATTAAATGCCTTATATACCTACTCAAATAAATAAACTAATAGGTACTATTGTTGGCAGGCCTACTCCTAAGATTACCTTTTACTGCGAACTGTCGGGACCGTTATACATGGGTATATAATTTTAATAAAATGTATTAATATTTAAAAACACTTTCATATCGTGATACAAAAATACGACTGTTATTGTTTTCGTATACATATACGGTGTTTATATAAATACGTAATGGCAGAGGTAGTGGTACCATCTCTAATCACGCTGAGTGCTTGTCGCCATATATTAAGTTCAGAGCGAGGGTTTACTAGTCGTATTCAAAGCAATTTCAGACAGGATTTCGAAATAAGCCCTCACATTGCAATTCGTTTTAGTATTGCAAGGCAACACATTTAGTTGTTATTACCTGCAACCATATCACGTACAATTCAAATTATCACATATAATTTAAAGTAGACCTGAGAAATTAAGGAAAATTGTGGTTTCGGCAATACATAAGGGGATCTTTAAAGGCGTCTCTTTCTCCTTCGAAGTTTAGATGCTCAAACTTAGATAAAAGCACTTTCCTACACCTATGAAGAATGTTTGTGAATAGTTTCTGTAATTGTAATTGTCATACAGTGAGACATATGTGAAATCGTTTACCTTCAAACATATAATATTATGCAATTATTCAACTCATACAATAGTTGCGCTAAATAATCGTTTATAATACGAACAAACGTATGTACCTATATGTATATTGATTAAAACTAGCTATTGACCAATTAGCCTTTGATACAGTTTGTCGCTAAATCATATTTGCAACGGCGTTTACTCTGTTAAAGGCAATATAGACAAGCCAAATTGAAATGCGAATGTATTTTATGTTTCATTTATTTCTAACGGGTCTATTGGACGTTAGAGTTGAATTTACACCAAAACCAAAACGATTCTGTAAATATCGACACTTATGTTCACAGACCCAATAGTATCTAACGCTATTCAGAAACTTAAACTATCAGAATTTTTCGCGCATTTTATTTAAGAAAGCACTTTAGGAACTTTAAGTAATTTGTTAGACTAAAGGTCAAGTAGATACATTAAATGTTCCAGCAAACTTTTGCGAGGTCTACGCTGGCGTAAAACCTTGAGTTTTAAATGCTTTTGCGAGAGGAAGAAAAAACACGTGCTTCAAAGAACTTTTTACAGTATACGAAAAAGTTTCTCTGTGAACATAAAATAAATAGAACCTATACTACGAATGATACTATGCAAAGTATTGCAAGCAAAGCTAAGAGGTAAAAGAATTTAAAGTAATGTAAACACGAAAAGTTTGCTTTCGAGTTGAGGAACTCAAGCCGGAAGCGCATTCGAAGTCAACTGCCTGGAAAAATTAATTCGAAGCTGCTGCGGCGACGAGGGCGCGCTCACCCCGAACCAACTGCGTGCAGCCTTCCCTTTTCAGGATCATTTTCGCTCCTCATAAACGAAATAAACAGACTTTATAATATCATACTCGTATCCCCTCGCCTAAGGGGCACCTCCTCCCGAGTTGTAATATTTCTGCAATAATCTCGCCGAGATGCGAATAAATATTACCTTATACCTCATTAAAGTTTTAATGAGAACATCTGGTGGCGTAGCATGAAAAGCCGAAATTGCATATTCAGGGGAAAATAGACAGGTATTGTAAATGTATGTAGATGCGAGAGGTGAGGGTGACGCGGTATTGCCGCGATGCGGGCTCGTGCAGTCGCCGGCAATTAGCACCGTGACAATGACATTCAAAACGTGTGCAAATAGAGCAGACGGCGGATGTGAGGGCAACACCGCCCGAACTCTGGGTACATCCTGACAACTTGATTTGTCGCTGTAATCATACAATTTAGGAAAACGTTTAAATGACAATAAACTGTTACGACGACTTCCATATTTTAAGCACATTCTGGTTGTGCGTTTGCGTCTGACATCTCCTCAATTAGTCGGTAGTTATCCCTTGTTATGTAACAACCTGAAAAATGTGCAGACTCTTTAATCAATTTGACAGTAAGTTAAATATTTTTGGATTTGGATTTACTCTTAATAAATATAGGAACCAAGTTCATAGGATCAGCATGGAATGATATGAATATACAATTTTTTTATTATTTACCTATGATTATTATTACAAAAACTTGTAGACAGTATTTTTTGTGATTGTTATGTTTGCCGATTTATATTGTACACAACGGTTGTTTAACTATTGTGCATGTAACCATAGGTACTATGAATATGTGTAACAATTGTAGGCGAATCAATAAATAAATAAACCTACCTACTTACTTACTACTTATAGCTTCCCATTATGCATATTTACTCTTTACTTCTTCTTCTTCAACTACATTAAAGAGAAAAAGAGGGTTATGATACAGAAGATTGATCAAAGGAAGAATTATTAGATTTCATAAAAATCATTTCAAGTTTGCCAAGAAATAGAAAAAGGCCAAGATCTAGAGGTATAAGTGTACAGTTTTTATTATTCTAATTACAACGGCAAAACCTCAAGAACAAGTGTCAGTCTTCGTTGTGGTTATTTGTGTAGAAGTAAATCAATAATACGAACCGCAAGAAGTGCTAATATTTTAATCCAATTAGTTCGAGCTCTTGCCCTTCCTTCATAAAATATTTTACCGTCGAAATTAATTTAACAATAAATTAATCCCCTGTAACTTCATGTGGGTTTTTGGATTATGTCTACAGACATTATTAATGTATGAGGGACTAAGTATAAAATAGAAAATAGGAATCACTTACATGTGTAAGTGTGTGTACTGCGTACATAATTATAAAATGGATTTACCAAATAAAAGAACCTATTTCATTTAAATATAAGATATGTTTAATGTTGATTGGTGAGAAAGTGGTAGATTTTACAGCTACGCATACCTATCTACAGAAAAATGGTATTTGACTGATTAATACAAGGGCTAACAAGATTCATGAGAACCTAGAGGACAAACTTGGCAGGCAGAACCGCTCTTCTTCCAATCGTCGACATCAGCCTGCTTAAGGACGCTAGCATATTATGTCGAGTAGGTAGGTACACGCAAATATGCTACACAATTGAAACTTTATAATCGAGGATTAACTTCGAAACAGTCGTTATGTGAACATTTATGAGCATCTGCGAACTTAACTGCTTTTGAACAATTAAATGAGCAACAATATTATATGTACATAGAGTTGTCGTTATTTGAATTAACTTGCCAATATTGTGAGACTTTTCGGTACCTTACAGAATTGGTATACAAGAATTCAGCTAAATATTTATTTGCTTATTAAATTACAGTATCGTTTATACCGAACATTTAATTCAATTAATACTTCCTTTTTATAAACGTTTGAACGGATACCTACTGTTTGTGTTAATTAAATTCTTGTAGAGCTGCGACTGGAAGCTCAAGAACTTAATTGTATTTTCATTAAGCTATGTAACGTACATACATATTCAGACTATATTTTTACTACTAAATAGACATTAGATCGTAAAATAAAATACCGCTCTACGTGTGTACAAATTACGTAGCTTAGTTTAATTAGATTAAAAATAAATAAAGTAACTTATTGAAACATAATTTAAAATGTTCTTCTATGTTATGTAAAAGTTATTTATCCTTTGCCACACATACATATGTGTAAATGTCTTGTTAATGTTTTGTATTTGTATAAAGCGTGGCAAAATAAATGGTTTTAATCGTTTCAGTTTCATTTCACAGAAAAAATTGTAGATGCCAATGTGGCTATGCGACTAAAAGCGATATTTGTTTTTACCTGTTAGAATTCTTAGCAGTTCATCGTTAGAAATTGAGGGCAATAAATGGCAACGGACTCGCCCTCTATTTCATGGGGCTTAACAGGCTTTGGTGAAAAGTGAGTGTGCAATAGTACTTATTCCTCCCACTCCGGATTATACAGGTGTAATACATATACATTCAACGACAAGCTCAGTTTATCAAAGGCTTGGTGGGTGATTAAGGGCTTCAGTGCAAATGACGTTTGATTTAGCTTTGTGGCTACGTACACAAGTGCGTAACTCGATACTTGTACCATAAACGTAAGTACAAAATAACTATAGGATTAGCAAGTGGAGTTACTTCATATTTTTTACATCTCCGTGATACTAGGAGTTAATTGTAATTAGTAATAGGATTATACTAAAATAACTGAGCCAATGCTACGAAGGATTTTAAAGATATGACCAAATCAAGCAAACCTGGGTCTTGTAACTTTTTTTTAATTAGCCTGTTCTATGTTCCGCTGCTGGTCAAAGGCCTTCCCTTTTTTTTCTCCACATATCGCTAATCAATGCCATGGTCTAGTAACTACAAATTAACATTCAAAATGCTTTTATTCATGTAAACCAATTAAGCGCTTTTAAAACATCAATACTAGTTACATGGTTACAATAAACCTATGAGAATGAAACAAAAAAAAAGACTCAAGACATAGTATTTATTACGCCATCGCCCGTCCAATTTAAATAATAGGTATTACTGTTTGTTTTTTACCAAATATTGGTCGCAAAATTACCTAAGTGAAGTAGAAACAACAAACATAAATTAATGTAGAATATATTTGGGTGAATAAAGTTGGAATCTGGAACACCAAATTCATATAGGTACTTACATTGAAGAATATGCTGTCTGTAAAAAACACATATTACAATATGTCCAAAAAAAAAGGGTATCCCGAGTCGAGCTCGACAAACAATACCTAGCCCTTTGTTTGTGCCAGCTACGGAGTTATACACGAACTAAATAATAACCGGCTTCGAATACCTAGAAAACATGAAAAATATTTGTTATATTGGTACATTCCTACATTATACAATAGGTACAGATATTATACGTATATTGAAATTTTCCTATTTTATCCGTTTATTTTTATCATTACTCTGTGACCTCTCGTCATCCACTGCCATGAAATCTCGCTTCGAGTATACTGTGTCTGCTAGAGATAAGTTAGAAGAGTCTGCTCAGGACGTGGCTCATCACATCAAGCGGCACTTCAGAACGATTTACATCGAGAAGCAAAAGATTTTTTGTTAGGTACATCGTATGTGCATGCATCTTTATAATAAGGCCATGAAATATTTTTTTTCACAAGGCAATTAAAGAATAATTATAGATAAACCTAAAATTATTCAATATACTTAATTGTAATTTTGTACGTCTATCTTGAATGGTGCGCAACGCATTGAGCAATGTAATCAAATTGGTTTATGACTCGGCCGCTGTGTCACGGCGAGGGTCTCAATCACAACCTGTAACGATTTTCCTTAACAATATTACCGGGCAACGGGCGTATCCTGTAACTTTATTACAATTTCCTTGTTTCCTACATAACGAGTGGCGGGGGTCCGGAACCCCGCGTCTAATAGTTATCTGTTTTGTTATTAATGCTCATACGGCTTTCCAATTATATTGTCAGCGGGCTCGCCTCGCTTCAATAGCGACACGGCTTTCTGTTTGCTATCACACTAACTTAATTGGTACAAATTAATATAACAGTGACTCTAAATACTCACTATTCATCGTCAAACGTTAGAACCTCGAGCGACATACCTATACGGCATGTACCTCTATATAGGTGTTAACAATTAATTCATAGACGTGCTTCGCGTGTCTAGTTTAAGACTGAGATTGGATTACATTCTAAGGTAAATTAATCATGGTGCGGCAGATAGACATCCGTCTGAACGTGATAACTAATAGATAATATGTATTCCCCTTGCCGTTCCGTGTAGTCTATATATACATAGTTAGGTATAGGCACCTCACAGCATGAATAGAACCAATTATAATTTGTATCTTATTGCCATGATAAGTTTCTTTCTACGTTTGGTAGTCCAATACTTATTAGGTAATATACCTATAACCCCAATCGCTATACATAGATAGATAAAATTGATTTGTTTCCTTAAGGAAAAGCACGCGGCGATATCTTTAAAACTTATAATGAAGGTTCCTCTCCAAAATTTGGTGTAAAGTTTTTAAGAGGTTCTAAATTACACTCATAAACAACCCCAACTTGAAGAGTTTATTTATATAGTAGAATATGAATTCAAATTATTTATATACAGACCTTACCGTGTTTATAACTAACTGTATGGAAACCGAAAGTGTAGTCGAAATATTAGTTTTTTTGTAAGTAGAACAGGAATAGAGTTTATTATAGGTGATCGTTATAAAAAAAATCAACCACATTGTCATGTCGATATATTCGACAGAGTAATTACGGCAAGACCTGGCCAAGACTGATACTGGACCTCAAACAGCGATTTCATACCCACAATGAGCAGTAATAATGGCCATTTCACTAACATTTCATTGTTTACATATGTACATATATCTACTCATAGATACTCAACCTCATTGTATGAAAAAGGCGTGCACCGGTATCAGTATTTTTCTGTACAAAAAACACAATATAATTGTGTAAAGCACTCTCCTGATATACCCATACTTTTCAGTTTTCTGTAACCAAAATAAAAGGAGCAAACTTCGAACCTTACGAAGTCATGCGTTTTCAAAGATATTGAAACTTTCCTTTCTTGTTTATTGACTTGGAATCGCCTTACTGAGTATGTCGGTAAACCATAATGAACAAAAAAGATATTACAATAGCTATAAGTAAGTACTACAAATAAGTTCACTTAAACAATTGGTTTACTAGTTAACATGGAACGTACCTAAATCAATCCGGGTTGTTAGTAGATTTTGCTTGAAAGTGGTTCATATTAAACATGGAAGATACAAGAATAATCTCTAGAACCGAGGTCAGATGGCAGCGGTAAGTAAAATACGTCCAGTGGCTAAGGGTTAGAATAGGAATAAGAATTACTAGGTTATGTGGGCTCGTAGGTCGTCGTTGGCGATCCGTAGAAGGGTATCCATGCATGTTTTATTTACTAAGGTACATCTATAGCACTGGCAAGTATGTTCCAGTACGACGTAATATTTAGAATTTTACTGACTGTGAGGAAACAAAAACAGCAATAAAATTTGGACTTAATGGTCTAGAACCGCCAACATGCAGTGATTGATGTTTAATGGTGTTTAAAAGCAACGTTCGTTCTGACTAGGTCCAAAATTTTTGTATTATGCTTTCCAATACAACGTAGATCGATAAATGTCATGACTTTGATTATCTGCGTTAATTAAACTGGTCATTAATAATTGCAGATCGATTTACATTTCAAGACATCATTCATCGTCTTCTGCTGAAGTGTTGGTCTAAGTTGGGACGATCCGAAAATAGTCTTATTTTCTTTAAACCTAAATATAATATTATAACATTTTTATTTCTTGCAAACTTAAGGGAATGCTTTTGGGGATGTTTAAATTTAATTCTTAATTGTAATTCCACAAATTTACATATCCCGTCTGGAACGCAAAAAAATGTTGTGATGTTTGTAATTAACAAATTTATATTCTGTTGCAAATGCGGCAGTTTATGAGACCCCACCTACCTATGGTTCTACGCGACTTGTAGAATGATGATAATGCACTTTCATAGTCGTAAGTGGCGACTAAGGGGAAACCCAGAGGATGGGCAGAAGCGTCTTCTATAACTTCATCATCAATACTGCAATCCTTAAGCCGCTTGCCAAGCGTGGATATTATGTCAAATTAAGGGGGAGGCTTTTGTTCAGAAGTGCACGTCTGCCGGCTGATGATGATGATTACCTGAATAGTTACAGTGACGTAGCGTGATTCTAATGTTGGTACCTTACTTTTTTTGAAATTAGTTGAATAGATTTTATCTAACTGTTACAAGTTACTGTGTATCAAAATTTCGATTAACATTTTCGTATCGTTAGTCTAATATTCAGGCGACTGATGTGTTATGATATAAGTCAAAAAATTACACAGCCTAATCCTTTAATGACTTTGACATAAGATTAATTTCTCTTATATTCGTTTTGTATATCGATCTATGAGGAACACTATATTGGGTAGCGGACGTTTATAGGTTGACAGGAAATAGGACAATGGTGCATGGCGGAACTGAGCCAAATATTGAGAGTTATATCCATTTACGAAGTTCGTATTAGCCCATGAAACAAAGCGGTTTTTGGAACTGGCCGAACAGTAATAAATAATTTACAAAAGCGGTCATGTGAAAGAGGATCCCCTCCATGGCGGGGGAGCCATGCGGTGGTTAGGTATTTGAATTGCTAATGATTTTCCCGGTCGAATAACTTGGTGAGTAGCATTAACTGGTTTCGGAGACACTAGATCCATTGCCACAAGTTGTTCTTGTGCCACCAACTCGAGGACCTGGTGTCCTATTTGCGGCTTTTCAAGTCTATGTTGGTGCTATCTATTGATCCATAATCTCGTTTATAACGAGGATCATAATTGTAACAGTTAGCTATTTGTTTAGAATACAGAAGTATCAACTTATGAAACAATATGAAATCATACAATGTTTTGTTTATATAGACTGTCATCCTTTAGCGTGGATATTGAAATTAAATAAAATACTTTTAGTATTTATTTATTTTTTGTTTCGTTACTAAACTGTATTGTCTAATAAACGTCTAATTTTAGAATGATCGTAAGCCTGTACACAAAACTATTGCGACAGCAGTTTATCGCTAGACCTTTATTGCGTAGGCTTTTGTCAAAATGTGGGTATGTAGAACACGGTTCCTTACAGAAATTACCTTTTTTGTATTGTTTTTATGTACAACATAATTATCTTCCTAGCTTTGTAAGGCGACATTAGATTTTATTTGTAAACAAGTCATATTACGTAGAGTCGCTAAAAAAATACGGGTACTTTTTCCCCAGACATTCGTAAAAGGTCTCATTCTAGACTACGAACGAACCTCAGACTAAAACAAATACGAAGCTAGATCAACTCTTGTATAACTCTAAGCGTACTACTAATTATGGGCCATAGGATATTGTTTTGAGGTAGAACCTATGTATGTACTACTACTTCACATATGCTCGAAGTGACAAACAAACGAATTACCCTTTGCAACACATATTTATGTTTTGAATAGGTACTTTGTCGTGTGTAGGAATAATGAAAAGTTTAAAACAAATACCTACGAATTAATATAATGTTAGCTTCTGCTTGTGACTTTGTCTGGAGCGAAAAGTTACGCGAAAAATATTATACTAAAAACAATTTCATTTTATATATTGGAAATTATTAATTGCAATCATGACATCAAATTAAGTTAAACCGTGGATTCATCACCCTTCGTCAAAGTTAGTAGACTGCATAAGTGCGAAACATATAGATAATATGCGCACCTACGTAAAATAAGTATGTACAGTGTTCACGTCACGGTTACGATTAACAGATGCAAACAATATTTGATCAAATTTAATAACATTTAGCAGCTATGCACGGATAAACAAGGTAGGCGAGCGACGCGACGGGGGCTGGCGGTCACTGCCGCGCAGTAATTAATTGCAAATTGTGGTAATTGCCCCGTCTCCGTCTGGTGGTACGGTCACCCCGAACCCCGTGCCCACTACAACGATACGCCGGTGCATTGTGGCTATACCGGCTTTCACTTAACATACCACCCTACCCTAGGAATAATTTATGTCCAAAATATAAAACATACCCTGTAGTACCTACTGGCAACGCAAGGTGGTGAAAATAATAAATTACTGTCCACTACGTATGAAAACATACCTAACATTTTAACATGTACATTAACACTTAACATTAAGTTTGGAATAATTCAGTTGAAGAAAATAAATTCCAATTTTAAGATAAATATTTTAGAACCTCTCTGATAAAAAAGTTGCGATGAAAAATACACACATGGATGTGGACTACTATACCGACATATGTTATAAGAATAGGTAGTGTATATACACAAATGAAATACAACCATCAGTTTCAAAAATCTGCATTAAAATTAAATTACAATTTTGATGTTAAAAATAATAGTTTTGAAACAGACTACTTTTGTTGTTTTTGCAAATTCATCACTGATACAAAACAAAAACCTTGTAGGTACATGACACAAAGCCTTTTAAAATCAAATAAAATATAAATACTTCGGCACCTCAGACATATAAGCGAAATAGCCAATAAAGACCTAGCGCAGCAGAGTTATAAATTCAAAGTTGGTCAATTTCTCTGATAGTAACAGAAATTTATAGCATCACTGTGACAGTGATGGTATCATATATTAATGTAATGTTA
This sequence comes from Abrostola tripartita, assembly GCA_905340225.1. Lineage (NCBI taxonomy): Eukaryota > Metazoa > Arthropoda > Insecta > Lepidoptera > Noctuidae > Abrostola > Abrostola tripartita. The sequence continues at coordinate 7,585,239 of HG996487.1, read as the reverse complement.
CAATATCTATTAACTTCAGTAGTTATCGGCAATTTGCGCGCAGATACAGCCATAAAAGTAATAATAAAGAACTTATGAAAATGGCTGCTAACAATGTTGATGTTTATCAGAACGGCAAAAACAAGGTAATTACTCGTTTAATAGAAGGTGTTTAATATAGAACACAGCACATTTAATTACGTAAATAAACACAGGAATATGATAATTTAAATTAGTTTCGATTCATTAGTCCACTGCAGTTTGATTTCAATTAGAGTAAGTCAATAGCGGTTGCTGCATCGACGTCATTGATTTACCGCCAGCCTCATCATAATTTTATGAAGAATTATTGCTATTATATGGAAAACGTTACTATATTTATAGATACGTACGATACCAAAACGAACGAAATTGAAATGTTAAGATTTCGTTAAGTTCATGATATATCCACATTCATAAATAAAACATGACATCGTCGGAGCACGAGTGACGCGCTCACGTTTGCTGTCTAGACTAGCTTGTTTGCCTTATTTCGTATCTCAGCCCAATTAAAATGTATAACATTTTCAAATTATCCAGCACGCCTTATAAACGCACAAAATTGGGAGAAAAGGTTTCAAATTACATAAGGCCTTCGTTAATGAAACACGAAATTGGAAATTTAAGCGACTGTACAACAGTGTACGCTTTTCGCATTGTTTGATTAATTACTGAGAACTTTCATTTCATTTTCAATCAAAGTTGTGATATTTAAATCAATATGTCAGTAGCGTAGATCAAACGTTCGGCTAACAAAATTGGTTTTATTAAACCTATGTATATATTATTATTATAATATTTTCACAGTGATATTTTTGTAAAAGCATCAAATGTAGCTATTTAAAAAAAAGTTTGATGACTTATGAATAACAACACTTAATCCGTATGCACCTTCACAGTATGTCCGATAAGCAGAACCATATTGTGGTCGAATTAAGTCGTCTGCGTCGGAGCCATTCCTCGGATTAGAGCACCACATTACACTATTGTGGAATTAAAGAGATCTTGTTTTCGTACAGATTCCCTCGGCTTTACCTTAATAGCATTTCGCAGGTTGTTGAGCAAAACAATTTGATATTTCTATAATCATAACAACAAAAATAAATTTCTAAAGCTTGTGTAACTAGCTAGTGTAACATTCAATAACTAATTTGTAGATAGTACCTAATGACTAAATATTATGTATCTATTTATTTTTCCTATATTTGACATTGTACTTTAGTCAGTATATGATTTGTATGTAAACTAAAGGTACAATCAAACTACAGGTTCTCGTTAAGAAAAGGGTAAGAATCAATGGGTGCAGCTTCTTATCGGAGCGTAACGATAGTGAGAACCCTTTCGCGGCCGCCGTGGTTCTACCGGAAAATTGAATTGTAACCTTCGCCGGCCGGCCTTATCTCGACGCGACGACTTGCCACCCCCGCCCAGCCGCTATCCTTACACCTATGGAATTTTCCTTCGCGTTCCCTAAATACTTCCCGTTTTATTCGAGTCAAATACAAAAGTTGTGGCACCTAACTAGAGAGTAGTAAATCTACAAGTCAATAGATCGTGAAATGCTAATACGAAGTCATTTAATTTGTCGTCGGACTTTTAAATCTCAGCATAACTACAAAGTAAAATATACGTTTACGTTACTATAGGTATCTACTAAAAGTGTTCTATTGTAAAGAAATCTTTAAAGGTAAGTACAGACCCAGATAGTTAGCGAGAAAAGCTTGACTCCTATTTTAATACATGGACAGAAGCTCAAAATCTAAATTAGGAGAAATTACATAAGTAAGTAGTATCTATGTCCTTTCAAAAATATAAATAAACCCTTAAAAATAGATACTGAAGTCAACAAGGTAAACATAGGTAAGTTAGGTATCTTGAAGAACAAAACCTGTGTTTAACAGTTGAAGTACACTGCAATAATGGCATTTAGAGAGGCGGCGAGCTGTAATAAGGTAGGGAGTAGTGAATGTCAGGCTCGCCGTGAAACTTATTGCAACTTGTTTACTCGCCGTCTTCGACGCCCTTTGTTCTGCTACAACTTTACAGACGCCCGCGGACGGTTACTCCCTATAAATACAATTTACATTCATTACTCTCGGAAGCTAGTACAAAATAATAGCTACAATAATAGTTAGCTGGCACACGGCCAGAAGAATGTTAAACGTTAGAACCATTAAAATGCACTGGAACACAGGTAATTCTCCTACACTGAAACGTTTAACTGCTCGGACGTATTATCGGGCGAGCTTCAGCCTTATTTACTTTTACGGAATTATATCGGTTCTGAAGTAACATTTTGCCTGCGCAGCGAAATGATCGTAAAAAGTATGTTCATGCCACAATGTCCCCGGCGACGGTATTACTCCAGACAAAAGCTACCATCAAAGTTTACTACAAATGCTTTACTCCAGCTGACTATAATATGCCACAAAGAAAATTTTATCACAGACAGGTTCAAAGAAATCTAATTAAAATAAAGTAGCTTCTACATTTCTACTAAATAGATATATGTAGGTACCTAAATAAAATAATAAGATAGCTAGTGAGGGGTAAATTTATTACCGGTAATAAAACTAAATCAATCGTATTGAGAAAGAGGGATCTCAATCGTCCCCTACCGCCACATCTCTCAGCAAAGCCGTGTCCCCTAACTGGCCTGATTTGTATTTACAATGGCCGAGCCCCGCAAACCTGGGGTTTCTGTCGCAAGCATAACGTGCTTTGATCACTACGTAACGTCCAACGTTTTAATGGCGTCGCACCCTGTTTCGCAAACGTATTTTATTAAGGTATTGAAACTTTAGCTGTATCATAACCATTATGAAGTCCGAAGTGGTTAGAAGTAAAAACACAGAAAATAAACGTTAGCTAAAGCACATTTCGCGGTGGAGTGGTCCCCGGATATCGACTTAATGAAGAACACTCGGCGCCATCACGCGATGTGGCTCCGCTATTTAACAGGATGGTCGGCTATTTACGCAGATTAACCCTTGGGATCTAGTGGAAGACGCAATTTTTCATTAAAATCTTTATCAAGTCTGGAACTTTATTCAAAAATAGGCGTCCATTTTTTTTATCTTTCATCCTTGTTTGCTTATACAAATTTAGCATTGCTTTTAAAAGCTAATTACGTACATAAGCGATTCTACTACTAAGATAGGTATAATTATAAGCAGTAAGATATTCATAATTTTATTCATAGTTTGTAAACCTATAAAGTAAAATTTAAAAAATATGTTGTTATTAGGAGTAGGTACCTTCCAACTGATAACGCAATCTCATTTTCTAATTTCGTTAGGATATGTAAATAAACATCTCTTGATCTTTAGTTTGGAATCTTAATGAATTCCCATTAATTTCAGCCTATTCCTTTGCAATGACAATTAACGTCGAATTTCCGAATAATTATGTAAATGTCTAATTAATATATATAAGACGAGTCGGCAGTGCTTTACATTTCGGCACGTAGTTACTTTTGTGAGGCTAGCGGTCCGGTTGAGTAGGTAGTTGATAGGCTCATCGCGTCGCTATCACGGATCGACTTAATCAAGTGCACTCCGAGGGCCGGTCCATTACCTTAACATATTGCCTCCGTCGAGCGTCGCTGCTTGCTCCACCTCAGCTGCTTAGGATGTGCACACACGGCTAGGTTACGATAATGCTCCTAACACTTTAAGGAATCCGTTTCGAAGGAATGTTTAAAAATTGATTAAATTTTGCTACTACAAGCGTTTATTTATAACAAATCAACAAAGTTCAGGGATGTCGACTGCGATTTTTTTTATGAATTCTGAAAAAGGTTTTAGAATTAACATGGTAATTGTTAACATCAATTTTTATTGTTAGACAGAGATGACACTTAAGGATGGTGACGTCAATGTCCTATAGTTGCATAGTAAATTTGGCATCGCCCCCACATTAGCGTTTCGCGCGAGAAGGATAGGGAACGCCATCTCCACAACCTTAAAACGCTGCATATTCTTCTATTTTTTTTATTCAGTAACAATAAACATTGTGTATGAATGTAGAAAGTAACATGAAACATAACATCTATTTCCATATTGTATTTCCAGTTTTTCTATTTTCTAGCAGCCCCTTTCAGATTTCAATTAATTCCAACGTTATTGTTAAAGTTGCCAACATCCTTAATAAAATTTACATAACATGAAATAGTTGCAACAAAAGAACGCCTATTCTGGTTGGTGAATTTGAGAGATTACTAAGCGAGCGATGGTTTTGATTGGTGATCACTCGTAATTACGAAAGCTATCACCACAAATAAGACAAACCATACTCCAACAATAATTAAAAACCAACTTAAAAATAAGTCAAAGAAAAATAATATTAGTATAAAAACGTGTTTAGTGTGTAAAGCATCTTATACTAACTAGCTCCATTTACGTCCAAGTAAAAGGTAATTTGTTAGCTATCTGATTTATCTACTCTACTAGATTAATAATTAAGGGAACTCCCTAAAACACACTGTTAGCTTTGCTTAGTTTTGTTTACTGGACTTTAATAAATGCTTGTACACTACCTACCTACTGCATCTCTTAAATTAACTATCATATGATAACGTACTTACTGCTAGATATTAATATTTTATTATAGAACACTATATTTGTGTACCTACTAAAATTCTTTGATACATACTCCGAATTTATTAATAACTAGCTGCGCCCCGCGGTGTTACCCGCTACATTTTTTCGGGATAAAAAGTAGCCTATTTGTTAATCCAGGATGTCAGCTTTTATACCAAATTTTAACAAAATTGGTCCAGCCGTTTGAGCTTGGAGAGGTAACAAACACACTCCCAAACTATCGCATTCATAATAAAAGTGTGATATCTCAATAAAAACTGTAGTTTAAAATTAGATACATAAATAATGACATACATATATAAATTGATACATTAAACACGTTGATACAAATCACGTTTGTAATTCCCGAAGGGGTGTGCAGAGATGGTATTAAAAAAGGCATGTCTCTTGAGTTATGATTATAGGTGATGTTGATACTTTACTAAGGCGTAAACTTTTAGTATAGGTATGTAATAATTTATATTGTACGTAATATATATAACGCCTAGGATAAGATTATTATTTCTTTCTATGTTAAACTTTCTCATGTAAGTGAATTATTGTATATTCTTATGAGAAATAAAGATATCTCAAACCTTAATAATTTAGATGTACTTAAGATCCTTATAAAAATAGATTTATATATATTTGTTGCTATAGACGCTACGTAGTTATATTACCTGGTAAGGAGCAAAGGCAACGCCCATCCATACATATAGCCAGATGGCAACAACAGAGCTTATTTATGAAACGTGTATTTTTTTAACAATACTAAACTTAATTAAAGACGTCCTTGTTGCTATAGTCAAATTGGAGTAGAGAATCTATTTTGATGTTAATACCCAGTGTAGCGTATTTCACGCTAATTATAAACAGTTCAGTTAGCTCACAATATAATGAGAGTTTTGTATCGCAGTGCGCAAGTCCTAAGAATAAGTAACTACATAAATACTGCTATAACAAAATATTTTTACAAATTCTACTGCAACCATTTTAGACAACAAGAAAATTGTATAAATTTCGTGCCAAATATGCTAAATAAACTGCAAACCTAATACAGAACTTACTTTACAGCAAATATAAATAACTTAGACTGTTTACTTAAATTAACATACATACAATATGTAAATATAAAAATACAAACTATATATATTACCTAGAGATATCTGGGTAGGTACTTATGTGTAGTCAATTTGCTAACAAATGTATTGACGTTCTACGAGTAACCACTTTAAGAGTAAGTAACCAGCTACACCTACAGCCGCCTTACCATGAACTTGCTACGTGCTGTGTAATGCGGCGTCTTGCTACCACAACGTAAACTGTAGGTTCATGGTAAGGGGGCAGCTGTTTTAGGCGTTGGGCGTTTGTTTCAAATAATACATCTCTAATACATCATTGGTGTAATTGACAAAAATTGCATTTCAGCAAATTAAAAATATTAAGATTCAGTAGACAATAAAACTAATCGCTCCCTACATAATCCACTGAACCTTCCTTGCAACCATATCAGGGAATGGATGTCTATACTTCAGTATTTATGATAAACTTATCATGGACCATAATGGAACGATTCAAAACGTTTCCATTACTATTGTGCGCTACCGTTCAAAGACTGAACTAACCGTATTTCTTTCAATTATTTTCCAGTTTAGTAAGAATGTTATGCCCTTACAGTATCACGAACACAGTTTACTGTGTGTCTACTTAGATGCAGAGTAGTGATCATGTTAATATTGACACACGTAATGAAATGTATCTCGTTTGTGCGAGCTTCGTCTATGTGTAATTTATATTGATGAACATATTAGGTAGAATGTTCCAATGTTTTTATTCCCCGTGTTTACTTAACTTTTAACGTTTAATTGGAACATCGATGCTCGGTATTCTCGGTCTGTTTATTCACCATCAAAATGAACTGGATGTGTATTATTTATTTATTTGTTTACTCGATAACATTTTATTCATACATTGCTGCAAATTTCCATGTTGCATAATTTTATTGCGTTAAAAAGAAAAAATACATCTTATTTCTAAAAAGCTTTGATAAAAAATATAACAAGCTTATCAAAACATAAAAAGATATAATCATCTACCAACGTTTCGTTTGAGGTTGTAATACTAACTTACCCCTGCGGAGTAGTCGTTAATCCTTCCGCGGGTAAGCACAGTACACGAAAAAGAAAACGAAAAATCTAAATATTTTTTTAGGGTTTATCATGGGACTCGCACGCCGAGAGCGCACGGGCGAGAGATAGCGTTCGCAAATTAATTCCTGTACCTTTGATCTCAGCGGCATTGTCGGTTTGTTGTACAAATAAACAAGCAGACCTGTGAGCTGCGCCGTACAGCCTTCATAACTCCCCCGAGACACAACGACGATGGACTGAGTTCGCTAAAAGCAGTTTAAGCTGTTACAAGCCAGGTAATAAAGCTGAAACCGTCTACTTTATAAATAGACGAGGCTTTTCATAAGAATTTATGACCCACCTTTACACTTGATATCATAGTAAATTCATTTTATGTAAGACCCTTTCTTATTACATGTCGAGTATTACTCAGCATTCTCAAAACAACCTGCTCACGACTTTATATTGTCATTTGGTCAGAAATGGGCGTCAAATAAACAGAATATAGCAAGTCCTGGTCACGTTTGGAACCTTCATTATTTTTTATGTTATCTGTTCCAATATCGTGCGGATACAAGAAAATCTTTTTAATTACAAATGAAGTAGTTATTTTCTGTTCCGAGCAGAGTACCAATATATCTTATAGTTGAAAATCTTTAAAATTGTTAATAACGTTTGCAAAGATATAGTATTACAAAAAAAATAACAAAGTACGACGACAATAACTTAAATCAAGGCTCGGATACCGGTTTATTTTTCGAAACGTTATCGTCTTAAATACCTAAAGAACGTTTTGTTTCGGTTACGTTCGAAATGAACATTATAAATAACGTTTTTGAAGAAGAACAAAATTAAATTGTTCTCGCTCAATAAAACGTTTTTAACCGTTTTTTTATTTCTTATTTAGGATTGTTCAAAACAAGTTTAGGAGAAGTAAGGGAGTACCTACCCCTTCGAAAAGGTCAGGTGAGAAGTACCCGAAACCGGCGTGCGTGTATGATCAGATGTATAGATGTGGAAGACGCAAAAGAAATATGTCAGATCGTAGCAGATAGCGTTTTGTAGTTTCTGCCTACCCCTATGGGAGAACGGCGTGAGTTTATGTATGTATGTAGGTATTAATTAAATATATACTTACTCGTAGTTCTTATTGACATCCATCCATTTGACACTTGGATTTGTTTGTGTGATTATTGTATATGTAATATCATCATCATCATCATCATCAGCCGGAAGAGTCCACTGCTGGACAAAGGCCTCCCCCTTAGAACGCCATAATGAACGACAACTTGCCGTTTGCATCCACCGGTTGCCCGCAACTCGACGATATCGTCGGTCCACCTGGTGGGAGGCCTGCCCACGCTGCGTCTTCCGGTTCGTGGTCGCCACTCGAGAACCTTTCTTCCCCAGCGGTTGTCAGTTCTTCGAGCGATATGGCCTGCCCATTGCCACTTCAACTTGCATATGCTTTGAGCTATGTCAGTGACCCTAGTTCTTTGGCGAATTTCCGTATTCCGGATCCTGTCGCGCAAAGAAACTCCGAGCATAGCTCTCTCCATAGCTCGTTGAGTGACTCTGAGCCTCTCTAAAAGGCCAACCGTTAGCGACCACGTCTCAGAGCCATACGTCATCACTGGCAACACACACTGGTTAAAAACCTTCGTCTTCAGACACTGCGGAATTTTGGACGAGAAGATGTCGCGTAGTTTCCCGAACGCTGCCCATCCGAGTTGGATTCTTCGGGCGACCTCTTTGTCGAAGTTGGACCTGCCTAACTGAACAGTTTGTCCAAGGTAGACATAGTGGTCAACAACCTCGAGAGTATCGTTCCCAACGATAACCGGTACGGGTGCGACATGGACATTAGACATGATCTTCGTCTTGTCCATGTTCATTTTAAGACCCACCTGTTGGGAAACGAGACTGAGGTCGCTGAGCATAGTATTGAGCTCCTCCAGCGATTCCGCCATGATAACTATATCATCGGCAAAACGAAGGTGAGTGATGTATTCACCATTGATGTTGATGCCGGACCCGTTCCAGTCCAAGAGCTTGAAAACGTTCTCCAACGCATTTGTGAACAGTTTCGGATAAATCACGTCTCCCTGTCTCACAACACGCTGCAGTTGGATTGGTTTCGTGCTCTCGTCCTGTAACCGGATCGACATGGTGGCGTTACTATACAAACACTTCAACACCTCGATATACCTAGTCAATATGACATCGCTGAAGGGACTGCAACACAGCACAGCCCAGGTTTCGATTGAATCGAAGGCTTTTTCACAGTCCACAAACGCTAGACACAGTGGCCGATTATACTCCTCGGTCTTCTGTATAATCTGGCGGAGCGTGTGGATGTGGTCTATGGTGCTAAAGCGTTTTCGGAAGCCGGCTTGTTCGGGAGGCTGGAAGTCATCAAGCCTGCGTTCGAGACGGTTCGTAATGACTCTCGAAAACAGCTTATACACATGGCTCAGGAGCGAGATGGGTCTATAATTCTCTCAATATTTCCGGTTTCGATGAGATGATACTGCCATCGTCGATCTTCAGCTTCGTCATTTGGCTTTTCTCAACAGACGAATTCCTCGCGAACACTTTGGAGCCCTGGTTCCGCTCAATTGCGTCCTTAATACGGGCAGTATTAAAGGAGCGCAAATCGTGACGCGTGGAGATAGAAATTCGCCTATTGAGTTGACCGTATTCCGACATGTCAGCTGAAGATTGGAGTCTCATCGCATTCCGGGCTTCCATTAACTTAATGGTTTTATTGGAGAGCTTCTGAGGTTTTCTGCGGCGTGGGGTTCTAAAGAACTGGGACCCCACTGCTTGGACAGCTTCCACCAACCCGTTGTTTATCTCGTCCGCTGTTTCGCATTCGGCTAGGCACTGGAAACGATTACGCAGCTCGAGTTGAAAGCTTTCGGGGTTCTGGATCTGGGCAGGACCAGGACGGAGCGTGGACTTCATCAGACGAGACCGTTCAAGCTTAACATGGATATTCAGTGTGCCTCTGACAATACGATGATCGCTACCGGTTTTCACCTTCCCGATCACAGAGACATCACTGAATATACGCTTCTTGGTCGTCATGATGAAGTTTATCTCATTTTTGGTTGAACCATCGGGGCTAATCCACGTCCACTTCCTGGATGGTCGCTTCTGGAAGAAGGAGTTCATCAAATAGAGTTCTTCCTTCTCCATGAAGTCGACCAGCCGCTGGCCCCTCTGGTTCCGCTGCCCATATCCAAACGACTCTACTCTCAACTCATCGCCATTCTGAGTTAGACCTTAGCGTTGAAGTCCCCCATAACAACGGTGAAGTATGTTTTGGAGGTATGCATGGCTTCTGAGATCTCCTCATACATAGCCTCTACTTCATCGTCAGGGTGTGTCGAGGTCGGCGCATATACCTGTATGACCTTCAACGAATACCGATCGGTGATTCTGAGTATCAGGTAAGCTACCCTGCTCGACACACTATCGACTTTTACCACGTTATTAATGAGGGACTTACGGACGAGAAACCCAACACCACCCTGGGACTTTCGGTCTCCTTCCCGGAAGAAGAGCATGTTGCCGGAGTCAAGGATTATCGTATCCTGTCCCTCTCGTCGGATTTCAGATAATCCCATGATGTCCCAACGCAACCTGCTCAATTCTTCCTCCAGCTCGACAATCTTCTCATCGGTCCGAAGCGTGCGGACGTTGTGCGTTGCCAGGGCCAAAGTCCGGTGGGGGTGGTAGCGAGGAATCAACCGGTGATTCTTAGCACCCCCTCCGTTATCTGGCCCGCTACCATAGCCAGGGATAGAGGAGCTGCCGGGTACTGGGGGCCGTGGCAAAATTGTGCGTTTCATTTGGGGGGGGGGGGGTTGCCATAATCCCCACGCTTGGCAAGCGGCTTGGGGATCGCAGTATTAGTGGTCAAGTTACAGAAGACGCTGCTGCCCATCTTCTGGTTTTTTTCCCTTAGTCGCCTCTTACGACACCCACGGGAGGAAAGGGGGTGGTCAATTCTAGGCCGGATACCACACGGCAATATGTATAATGTAATATGAATAAATTATTTTTTTTCTTTTTCGTCCCATTTTCGCCCGAAGCAAAATTTACCGCCAATCAACTAATTTATTTTAATCACTCGCGAGTCGTAACAGTGACACTGTGACACAAGACACAACTGTGTTGAATGATGCAATGACGTAAATGCATGCGGCTTAGCTTAACTAAACAAGTTCATACTTGTCGCCGCACCGCCGTACGGTCCGCGCGGCACTGCCTTGCGGAATAAACCGGTTTTTGATACTTTTGAAAACGTTCTCATTTCGTTTTCCGTTCCGAACAAAATGTTGTATAAAGAACTGTTAAAAACGTTTTAAAAACGTTTTTTTAAATAACGTTTCCGAGCCCTGACTTAAATATCATTCGATCGAGTATGGTACAATAATATTATCAATCAAAGTAACTGATATACATAAATACTAGATTCATACAGTTACGAGAGTTCTCGACACGTGTAAGCTCTGGTACAAATACAAAAGCACAGAACACTAGGAGGATATTCTCGCATTACCTTGCGTTTTTGCGAGTGCTACGGGCTACGAGAGTGCTACCGGGCGGTGTTCTGTTCCACAAGGCGCACGTTGTTATTTTACTGTACTACGCTCCGTAGCCCGTAGCCCTCCATGTAATGACGCACTATATTCAGCGTTTACTCTATCAAAGACACCCTTCCTTTCAAAGATTAAATAAAACAGTTATGTTACTCTAACATGCTTGTTCGCATTGTTGTTGGATCAACAATAACGATAACATCAGGTCTTATTAACATAATCCCGGGTTGCAAACACTATACAATCCAATGTGTAGTAATCCAAACGTACCTATTGTTACTTTATTTACTCAAAAGTTCATTATAAATATATCTATAGATTATATAGTTACACCTAGCTTAGTCCTTGTTTTAAAGATTGACACGTTTAAAACACCTCTCTTATAACACATATATAAGTTGCTCAGAGCTAGATTCCATTTTCCAAATGTGTCGGTATTTTAACAACAAACTTAACGCGAAGTAGGTGTAAATTATAATTGCGATTTACATATAAACCACAGGAGTTTCATTCCTTGTTCCATATAATATATTTTTACTTCACTTAACTATGCGTAGGTACACGTATACAACCCTAAATATCCTTGTCTACCCAGGTGGGTAATAATTTCCATTGTGACGTTTCTATTTCACAGAACGCTTTCGTTGGCAAAAAAGAAAGCAGTTCAATATATTTAATAAAGTTTTGTAATCTTACGGAATATGTAAGAGTTTATATAAGGAAAAATAGTTTTATCTCCGAACAAGTGTTGGAGAACGCAAATAAAAACGAGTATCTGTTACACGGGGATAAGCCAGCAAACGGGCAGCATTCAATTCGCCGCCGCTATCTTCTCAAAACTCCAAAAGATCGACTTAAACCCACATCTTTGTGTTATGTCGAAAACGCTGTCTCCCTGCCGACACTCTTCAATTTATACTCTTGCCGCTTTTAAACTAGCATTTCTTTACGTATAAAACAGTCTGTCTACAGTTCCTTTGTTTACCAAAGAAAGTTTAAAATTAGTTTGCTGTTAGCTGATAAATAAAATACTGGACGTCTAATAAATTCTAATTAAAACTTTGGTAGGTAAGTTATAAAGTTAGCTACATGAAACTTGCTTGAATTGCAAAATTCTTAGCTTATAAGCTGAGAACGTGACGCTCATATCAGCGACACGGGCCTGGATATAAAATTGAGTGAGAAAACTAGCGTTCTGCCGACGGCCAATTTTGTTTTCGAATCTTTTGGATTTAAATAAATATTATGTTATTGTTGGAACTTGCAGTTGAGCGGTGTAGCAAGTTTCCTAAATCCGCACGATAGTCTGCACAATCATAACCGGAGCTATCCTATTTGGGAAATACGTAATAGAGAGAAGTTCGCCGCCAGGCAGGCGCTCAACAAACGAGAATGCGTGCTCATTCCGGCCTATTTGCTAGAATAACGTCGATATCCTGCCGATGAGTCGCGACTGGACGGTCGGAGCGTGATTCCGCATTTCATTTAGAGCCTGTTTGGAAAAATGAGATAGTACTAGATAAGTATCGCCAATTACTAAACTATGGGCATTTTATCTGCTGTCGCGGACAAAGAAGTCCTTTCCTTTGAAAATCTTTTAATAGCGCACCCCTATTGCTATCTACCGACGGAATAATAAACTTTGTAAATGCGAAAATACGGATAATAGGGGAGTCTACACAATAATAGATCTAGAGGTACAAAGCCTTTGTCGTTTCGTTCTTAATCTGATAATAATTGAACTCAATTTCGTTGTTATTATAACAGGAATTAACCGTAGGCGAGGCTCTATATGTGTCTCGCGACACGGAACACCCCACACATTGCCATAGTGATTGTAATAATAACTTTGTTACGGGAACTTCCTTTCAAAACATATTTGTAATGCTAAAGTGTGAAAGTTGTGAAATATTTGTTCATTATTATTTGTGTTGTGTATATGAAACGCACTTGCGCTTGTGTCATTATTATATGTAGGTACTTAGATACAGAACGAACAATATATATTATTTGTAATAGAGTCTGCCTTTTCTTTAAACATTGGTATTCAAATACAACAATTATTTAATTTGTGTGATATTGTTATAGAAATTAAGTGTAAATAAATATTGTCTCAAAGTTTTTCATTCGCATTGCGCATTGCATTTGCTATACTAGCTGAAAATTCCAAAATTCCTGATAATTAAAATATTCATGGTACGAATGCCACAAAAATAGAGCTAATATATCTCGTTGTAATAAATATTATATTTATAAGTAACAATAGATGTCACTCAACGTATGTTATGTTTCAGTGTTGAAATAATGAGATGGTAAAGTATGAAATGAGTGGAGGTCGTTTGGCGTTTCGTATCGTAGCGCGCTGAAAATAGACGCTTCACTCCCGGAACCGGATGCACGCCATCTCCGACTCCGATCGAAAGCCGTGCACCGTACCTTACTTTTTGTATCGTTATTATGATAACACTCAGCTGTAAACACAAACCTTTTTTATACTATACCGTTTCTACGTGAGCTACATATAAATGATGCTTCGTAAAACATATCCACGAAACATTTTTTATTACTCCACACTCGTGTCTTTGAAGTGCAGTTTTTTATTTGTGTTCGGTTGATTGATTGATTGGTTAGTGCTTTCAGTTTGTGCTATAATATAACATGTGCTGTGAATTCACGGTCCATCGGCAATCGGGCTTGTTCGTCATGCGTTCAATTTGCCAGCTTCCTTTGATGCATATTTCAACAAGTTTCATGGCGGGCGCGTCACAGACACCGAAAACTGAAATTTTACCTTAATTAAAATTGTTCGTATCATTGCTGTACATCACTTTTATCGGGCGAACATTATTCACAGATAATTATTCTGAACTGAAACCATTTTGTCAATACGGAGGTAGTGGTGTAGAACATTTTAATTATTACACGACTGCCCAAAAAAAGGAGTGTAATGTTTTCAGGGTTCATGTATGTATGTATATATGTGAGTTTCTTTATTCCACCATAACTTCTGAATACCTGAACCGATTTTGATATATGGAGTGTCGTTAGAATCCTTACAGTATCGCGAGTAACATAGACTATAAAAAATGAAACTAATAAAAATAAATAAAAAACAAGATGTCAAGTCTGGGTACCTCTTAGATAAGACAGTGTTCCACAGAACGGTCCCCAACTGCGATGGAACTTGTTTTTCACTTTTTAGTTCGTTTTTTGTCATGGCAGTCGCGTTTTTTAATGTTTTTAATTATATATTTTTATTATAACTATATTACTGATTCGGACAATTACAATACGTACATGAAGCAATCTACGTATAATCAATCGCTATCCGATTACCATAAATCATGTGTAAGCTATTGAAATTGTAAACACCAGCCATCTATGTACCTACGTCACCTATTATCCGAAATACGGCACGCATCGGTATGCAAACAAATTCAGTCGATCAACACGAAATACAGTAAGCAATGCAGTAAATATTGTTATGTATAATAATGTTCACAAGTATACTTTAGTCCATTAGCTAAGCTCGTGACGCGGCCGCTCGGGCACTCGGTAAGCGGATCAGAGAATAGGTTTATGCGTAGGATAAGACGCCAGAACGGTCTTGCAAAGTTAATGGAGGCTCAACTAAATCAATACAACAAAAATATCGTTAACAAGATGACGTGACGAGAATTTTAAAACAGAATTATACTCTGCCCTAACCAGTGTTGCAGATATGAAAATGTGCTTACCTTGTGTCTAGACTGCGGTAATGAGCTGGATTCAGTAAATGTTCTAAATATTAACTTCGTAACTGTTGTAGCAGCGTTTCGTTGTCAATAATTATTACAACGTGAAATAGGAAATCTCGAAAATGAGGTCATTTTTTCGGGATATTAAAGTGAAACAGTGAATTGCTTAAGTTTCATACGAAGATAGTAATTTTGCTTTCAAATCAATGAAGTTAACCTTTGAGTACATGTTTTTAGCTTTTTATTTTGTTTGTTATTTCCTTGTTTAACAGAACCAAAATAAAGTTATTTTCGCTTCATCTCTATTTAAATCAAAATGAGGGTTTAAAATTAAGTTATTTAAAATAGAATTACACCGACTGCCAGACAAAATGGGTAGTAAAAGCGCGGTATGCAAACTTCAAAGAAGCTCAAGTTAATGAAGACGGCACGCAATAAAGTTTTGTAAGACGGCAGGTGTAGGAACACGCCAGCTTCACTCTCAGTTCCGTCGCCGTGGAGTCTGTTGTATACGCCAGTACGGGAGGCAACAGAGCTGCGCAAACAACCACTACACTAGACACTTAATTATGTTGTCTTCGACCTAATTAGTAGCAATTATTCATGCCAAAGTACAGACATTGCTCAAAATATTGTGGCTTATACAATATCCTTGATTATTTTAGTGGAAAACGAAATTAACTTGTTGTTTCTGTTAAGCCAGTTGGATACGTAATTGTTGACATCCCTTCAAGCTACGCTTAACTAACCTTTTTGCGTGACGTCTTAGAGAACAATTACTGTTAGCCGGAAGTGCGAAGTGGCGGATGTACCGACTGTGGAGCTTCTGTGTTGGCAACGTGCTATGTCGGTGTGTGCGTGTCGGGTGGATCAGGTGACAATCGGTGTTTGAGGCATTGCCGTTTGTTTCCGCCGCCCCCTGACAATTTATAAGCCCTTCGTTAGAAGACAAAGGATTGCCTTATCTGTTTCCAAACTCATGAATTGTTTTGTGAGAATTCCAAGACACATGAAGGGTTATTTTGTTTACTAGCGAAAATTCGTTTCAGGTGTTGTTTATTATACCGACATTTAATCGGATTTAATTTGTTCTGTACTTTCTTTTGATGGTACGTACATAAAATATTTCACACAGTCTCAATAACGTAAGCCATTATTATGATTATTTAAGATTCTTAATGAGTTTAGTATTTAATTTAATTATATAGCACCCACACATAATGGGGAAGGGAAACGTTTTTAAGCAACAAAGCACTTCACTTATTGGAAATCCGAGCTAAAGCTAAGAAAATTCAATAATATGAAGGCAGTGAGGGCAGCGGGGGCGCCGTTAGCAGCGGGTCTGAGTCTAACAACGCGTCGCTTATTGAAAGTTATTTGAAAGCCGTCTGCGGTGACCGCCTGCCTATAAGAGGTTTCACGTTATTTACGAGTAGCTGGCCGAGGCAGTTTCACATACATAGTGTTATTGCGTTACTGAATTCGTATCTTGCCCATTCATGTAATTCCTCGTACAGTGGAAATATCATTCCTAGCTATATTGAACTTGTTTGAATTTACGTCAATTGAAAACATTTTGATTTGTTGCACCTAATTATTTGTACCTACACTTTATTTGTTAAAACTTTTTGTTGGTATTGCTACTGAGAATTACGAAAAAGCCCATTAACACTGCTCGACCCGGGAATACAACCCTGGACTCCACGCTCGGCAGTATCGCTTTGCGATACTTCACCAAGGAGACAGTCGAAGAAGTAAACGAAATGAAACTAGAAGAGCGTTTACTGGAGAGGCAGTGGCGGCCCGGTAGGTCAGCAATATCCACATTGTATCTTGTATGCATCACGCCAGTTATTTAGCCGCACCACGCAATAAAGGTGCTACACAGTTCACACGTCCCACAAGGCACGTGACACACTACGACAACATAACCGTAAACACAAGCCACGTATCATACGCCATATTTCCAAAATTTCCGCAGAGATTTACACATAAACCCTACGAGCAGGGACCTATCCAAACCATAATTGAGTTTCGATATATTCACCTATAGTAGGTAAAGGAAATATGCTAACGTGACGTCAGGGTTTATTAATAAAACGGTTTATACAAAGCCGTCTGCAGGACATCGTCCAGGATCCCATAAACCAGACCAGAACAAAGGTATCGATGTCCTCATGCACTGTGCCTCTCACACAGGCGACCGTTAAGATGATGCTGTACAGCAAGGACCGAACACAGGGAATGACTATGTACTCGTTCTGGTCTACCATTATTAACGACAGGTGCAGCCATAAAAGACATAGAAGTAGAACTTACCTTGACGGTTCGATTAAGGCATATGAACACATTTAAAATATAATATACAATAGTGTCTTTCTCCCATTTTTGAGACCAGTAGAGTAGACAGAGGGGATGATTTAAATAACGGTATGCAACATTATGCAAAATAGTATGTCGTATGTATGTAGATGCATATGTTCGACAAAGGTTTTGACTACCGAAAAATGCATTCTGTTCGATGAGCGATGGTGTTTAAACCATAAATCCTTTTATTTAAAAGTTCCTAGTAAAATAGGTACCTATATATATTTACTGGTATACTGCACTGCACTGCAAAGCAATACCCAGCCAACCAAAAACAACATTTTGTTAACATCGACGATATACACATTTTAACCCGCTAGCGAAGCGAACAGTGCTGACTATTTACAAAGCAATTCACCCTGCATCTGTGCAAACCTGCGCAGATTTTCGAACTGAACTTTTGCAATGGGAGGTATTGTAAAAGCTGACTGGTGGCGGCCATTAGTGCGATCGCTAATTACGAATGTTCGGACGTACCGCGAAATCCACGGCTGGACACCGCGCACTCACTTACAGTAACAATGTTGTTATTGCAACCAATAAAAACCGACAACAATCAAATCATACACAAGACGACTAGAGTAAAATCAGAAGCACTTGATTTTAAAACTATTTAATAAACAAGTTTTCCTTACACAATCCCTGAAGCATACTATAATTGCCAGATAACTTATTTATCCTCGAGTTGTACGTAATTTTACTGTTGCAAGAATTACACAAGCGTGGATGGGTCTTTAGTTTTCCAATTATAAAGTAAAGCAATTTATACTTAAATCTCACATAGCAATTTACAGTACTGTTCCGAGTCTGAATACTTCTAGGTAATTTAAAATTGTTTGACTCAAAAGTGTATTTTGGTGCCTACATAATTATTATGTTATGCAGGAGTTACTTTAGTATTCATGTCTGAACGCTATTATTCGTTCCAGTCAAATTTAGGCTAACTTATTAATTAAGTATGGATACTAATAAAATATTTGAACATCTTTTTCGATTCTGTGAATTAAATATTAAACATCTTGCATATATTTTATACATAATAACAAAAAAGATTGCGTTCATTTTCATAAACATAACACATAAGATAAATATGTATGTTATAATAAACATAATATATACTGTGCTTTGAACCACGAGCCAGACAGGACCGTCATACTTGTGATCATACGAGTTTGTATCTAATCGGATTATTATTCACTTTAGTCCTTTGATACGTTGGCACAAAGCGTTACCCAATGTTATACGGGGAAAGCGCCATTTCTCGTCGCGCGGGTGACGTAGAAATTACCTAAGCTTAGACAAACGCGCCTGGCAGACGACGCGACGCTCTAACTCGGCGCGAGAGTTGCTCCGTGCTGATTGTCGGCTCAGAATCCGCTGGAGGCAGCTGCAACGCTAACTACTTATTGTACTAACAATTGCTACGTGTTCCTTGTCACTGTTCGCGGATTCAGGCACACGTATGTTAGGTTGACATAATTATCTTAGTAACTGCACGACATCAAGAAAGTATTTCTTATTGTTTGATATGCCCTTTTAAATAATGCAGTTGTTCGTCTTTATTTTCTATTGTATATCATCATATTTGCACTGGAAACAATAGTTCTTATTCTAGCCTTCCGACCTAAGTTTAAAGAAGCAGAGTTTTTTATAAAACATAGACTTTGTTATTACGTGGTGAATGCCTCAGATCTTACGATATAGGCGGAGATTAGGTCATTCATCTCAGGCTTAAGTGTGCTGATGACACCGGTAGATCTGAGAAATAGTCATCAATCAACATTGCCTACCTTTCTAGAACTACTACAAACAGCGGTGAAATCTACGTAGCTGTCAATTTAAATAAACCTTACGACTTCAGGTTGTGTGACTGAAGGTTTTCGATTTAACACCGCGCAGTCATGCCCCTTGAGGATCGATTCCCTTTCATTGTCAGCAATAAATTTCCCCACGTGTTATATAACATATGTATGTCGGTACGTAGGTATACTGGTATATTGTATAGCAAAAGGAACAATTGGTTAGAAAATCCGCTCCTAAACACAGTTTACCCGTAATTTAAATGTTTGCTAAAAACCCCCACAGATTTTACCCTAAAAATTAAATGTAGATAGGTCACGTCCAGACCTTGTTCAACTTTGATGGCTGGAGGGTTTAATCTTAATTTCATTACCTAGTATTTTTATAGATGGCATGTAAAAAATAATATTACTACAATTCAAAGAGAACAAAGTGATATCTGATAAGATTGGTAGATTAGTCATGTTCTATAATCTAACTAAAGACAGTTTTATAACCTATTTTCGGACTTGTTTCGCAGTTAGTATGCATGTTTACCTACTCATAGTTCTAGTGGTCGTCAGTCTGGCTGACAAACGTGAGCTCTATGAAACTTTTATTTCAAATTGTATACGAAGACAGAATATCACCTGGCAGCTAAATATACCTAGATAATAAAATAAGAGCAAATGAAAATCCTGTTTTGCAGGCGCCTGGTCCCCAAAAATATACCCTAATTTATCAACTTAAACAGGTATTCTAGCAGGACTAGGCAATAAAACTAAGTACTTACAATATATGGAATAGCTTGATGTATCAATCTTGTTGGGCATTCGACGCCGCACCGGGCACGGGCTCCGAACCCCTGCGGCATCCAATCAACCGCAAAGGAAATTAAACTGTTGAATTTATTAAAGGATAGACTCAAATAATAATCCTTTGTAACTACTTCCAATATCGCCATGTATATAGAGGGCATTCTACTGAACCATAAATAGAATTAGTGATTACCACAATTGCTGATAAGGACTTCAGTACGTAATTGAATAACAACATTATTTTGTTACATTGGGTAAAGATAACGTTGCATATTAATATTTTAGGGTTTTAGACATTTATTTTCTGAAAAGACTTACAAAAACCACATACTGGGAAAATATAAAAATAATTTATAGACTCCCTATACAATCAGTTTAGTAGACTTAGCGTTGTTAACGGACTAATATGTTCACAAGTCGAATAATATAAACAAAACAGGGTAGTTCTAGAAAATTAATAAGCTCTTATACAAAAAAAAAGACTACCATTTTGCATAGACAAGCACCTTTAGCGCCGGCACTATCTTGTCGTTTCATAAGCCCTTGTAATTATATAAAAGGTTATAAGACATAGAAATACTTAAACGTTGTAGCTTTCTTTAGAACATTCCTCGAATTTTCCCCTTTAAACTGTCTCGTTCACGCGTAAAACGGACCTTCACAATAACAAGGAATATGGCTAGTCTAAAGAATCATTAAATAAATTAAGTTGGGGTTTACCTACATTAATTTGACCAAAGTCATTTAACTTTGTCGAACTCGTCTAAACAACTGAATATGTGGGTTCTGTTACTATTTACTCATTAACCCGCAATAAAAGTTACTTGCACCCACCTTTAACCGTTCGAGCTATTTATCACGCGGTTGTTACAAAAGTTTTGTAGAAAGAGTTTTCGGAGTGGACCCTTGTGTCGTCCCTCCTCAAGATTGATGGTCTCCCTCAGTCAACTGGTTGTTCATAGCGCCCATTCCCCGCACTCACCCTCTGTTTGCACTATTGTTGTGAGTTTTACAATTATCATTAAGATCCTTGTCTGTGTGTTGGCGCGTGCTGTTTAATTAATTATCTTAAATCTAACTGTTTATCTATTTAATGTCAGTGCCAATACCGATATGGATTAGGTTTTCCGAAACCAGAAAGTGGTAAATGTTTACCCGTGCATCTATCGTTCACAACTACCATGTTCGATTTCATAGATATTTACCGACAATATGAATAATTCAAACGGATAGTGTGGCGTGAAAGAGTCTCAAAGGAAATACGAGCACATATAGAGTTTAAAATTGACGGTGCTGTCTGCTGGCCTTCGCTTCACCGTCTAGCTCCGCCAAGTGGATATAATCAGAAGATAAGGATCATATAAAGTATGTTAAACGTCCATAAAAATGACAATTAGCACGCATAAGTCGTAAGTGCTAGGTCCATAATATACTAAATAGATAATAAAATAGAGGCTGGTAGATATTAGAATAGATAGAAAATTTAAACTACTAGGTAGCAAGTAACTACAAAATGATTTTTAGTAGTAATAGAAATAAAGGAATATCAGCAGATATTAGGATATTCAAGCCCAATTCTGATTTAGTTTACAGTAGTAAGTAGTAACACGGTATGAGTGAAAACCTGAGCAAGCCTTCGGTACGTTTTTATTCTGGTCTCGCGAGGCTCTCCTGGTAATACGTACGAGTTCTGACTACGCTACGTAGCGAAAGTGATAACCGATACGGCTTCGAGGTTTTCGAAAATATATCAGGGAATATATAATTTAATGGCTGAATCAATTCATCGTTACACGTACCACGGCTTTATTTACATACCTATTAGATAAGTACGTTTCATTTATTTAAGATCAAATTCCCTTTAAAAAAGCGTGTTGCTTGCCGCAGACATATTGAGAAAGTTTCTTCAAATCAGTCAACTTCCCTTTCCGAGAGCGACTGCGAGCCTCATTCAGGCCACGTAGCGCAGCTTTCATTCAAATGGACGTGTCGAGTTATCGTGGCATTTCGAATACTTTATCACAAAGTGGAGATCTGTAAATCCTTCAAGAACTATAAATAAACATTAAATATTATACCTAAGTACTGGTATTTTAGAAAATACATATTTAAAAACCATTTTATTGATGATATAAAAATGTAATATTTTTCCTACTCTCTTTGGGTTAGTGAATGACTAGAGTACCTATATCCTGCGTCGTGAATTTTAGATGATTATCATTAATATAAAAATTATACTATAAAATTTTGCTTGCTACAAACTAAAACTAAATATGCAAACTAAATCCAAACCATCACAATGCAAGAACAAATATTACAATCATATTATTGAAATCATTGTTTGTCTTTGTATTTTAAGATTTTGAGACTTTTTTTTCAGAACCTTCTCGATACTGCAGTTAGCCTCTATAGGTAGGTATGTACTTATGAAAGGTAAATATTACTCGTCATTTTATGTATTTTCACGAAAAGGTAAGTGATTTCACTAATCGGGTCGTTCTAATTAAAAGTAATAGCTACAACTTTAACACTAAAACACACGCACACAATCATTCACATGACTGTTAATTTACAATAGTGTCTCCACAATGGCGACATTCTGTAAACCTAGCTTGATTAATTTAATTGCTGCCACCGCATTAATGTGCCCAAACTATTACACTAACACTCACTCAGTCGTATATTACACGAAACCAAATATAAACTTCATTATTCCCTGGGGTACCGTGTAAGGCATAAAAATGTTTTTAATCTCGGTTACCAAACATAATTGGCTATTATACTGGCGTCTAAATTGATAACATTATTCAAGATTTTCATTTGGTGGAAAATTAAAGTGTATAGTCAGCTGCATAAAGATCTATTGACGTCCTTTTTAAACATTTTACAATACCTACTGAATAGATATTTGTGTTTGTCTTGTTGTCACGTGTTCAAATGTATATACACGTATAGGTATATTAATTCATCAAGTCCTATTTTAAATTTTATACCATTAAGTGAATAGTGATCGTTGAAAAAAAGATGAAAAAAGACGTAAAGTTTATAAATGTAAAACGGTTTATCACATATTTTCTTTCAAAGCAACGCGCAACGATCAAGAACGGCGAGTATGAAGTTACGTTGCTTTGTGTAAGAACAATAAGTACGTATACGCTACATTTATTTCCGTATATAACATACAAGCTGCACTGTGTAAGGGACGATAGCTGTAAGCTTGTCCGAAACAAACCGCTAGTTATTATTACAATATTACACCGCAGCCGCCACCCGCAGCGAGCCTTCTATTTTATTACACACTGCTCGACGCCGTCGTAACGCATGGTGCTACATCACAAAACCATTATGATATATGACCACTAAGCCAAGGGTGAAGCTCCATCAAGATTACCCTATTGCATGTAATACATAAAAAAAGTATTTTATGAGTTTACTTAAATCAATGGCGGATTAGGTCAGATTAGGTCCACAGCGCCTAGGCTAGCATCTAGTCGGCGCCCTTTAGCACCCCCTCCCTATGTTCAGTCGAAAAAAAAACGACTAAAATCTACCGCGCGCGCCCCTTGGTACCCTCGCACCCCAAGACACGTGCCTAGTTTGCCTTTAGGTTAATCCGACTCTAACTACTATTGATATAAAAAACCAGACTAGCAAGTACCTAATTGTGTGTTACTTTTATTTATATACGGCTTATTTATATGTATATTTTATTTATATGACGGGTTGCCACTCTTAATATTCTCAATTACATATTTAAGCTAGCAGGCAAAACATAATTACAGTTTACACAAAAATCTGACGCTTTCACAGACAACACAACATTTTAGTACTTTTATCTGTAGTACGTCTGGTCCTAATTGGGCTCTACGTACATTCGGTGTTACAATAGAGAGTCATAACAAATTATTTCATAATTACCATAACATCTCGCTTGGCAGAGTTGAGTAGTACACCCACATTTCGCCAGTTATGTTACAGGTTCC
This sequence comes from Abrostola tripartita, assembly GCA_905340225.1. NCBI lineage: Eukaryota > Metazoa > Arthropoda > Insecta > Lepidoptera > Noctuidae > Abrostola > Abrostola tripartita. The sequence goes on along the minus strand of HG996487.1, from coordinate 7,561,218 downwards.
AATGTAAATGGGGGCGAGACTATTGCCATTACCGGGCATATTTATTTAATCATTGGTTTTCATATTTTGCGATGCCCAGGCCGTTGTCAGCTGAGACGTTTCTATAAGATTATGAGCTCGCTTGTTCCCCGTGATTCCCCTCAGTTTGCGATCTTTTTAATTATTTTTTACACGGATCCCCACTGAGTGGGGAGGAGATGGTGCAATGAAGTGATCCTCTACAGCGCACCGTTTTAAAGAACAGGTACTTAAAAGAAAATATAGGTGCACGATAGTATAAGCAACCGCTAACAGAGTCAGCAAAATATAATTTTATTCGCTCATTTAAGAATCTTAGAATTTCTAGGATGCTGACCGAATACTAATTTCTATACTTACTTTATTATACTTATCAATTAGATTTTTCAGGGTGCATTTATTATAAGGCTTGGGCCTATCGCAAGAATGAAATTTTAATTAATTAAGGTGACACAGAAGCCGATAGCTATTGACGGTTCCTTTTCGAAGTGATACAATAAATTACTTATCCCTCTTTGTTCTGTACGTACACGTATCGGCAATGTTTGACGCCGACATGTATAATTTACGAGTCACATACATACACGCAACAGAAGGGAGCTTGGGTAGGATGACATTCATCACGCCACGCGCTCGTCATACGTACATGCTGTAAATCACGGGAATGACGTCACGTATTTGTTTTAAATTCAATCGATTTAAACGGTCGTGTTCTCATTTTAATGTTTTTCATCAGAGTCCAGCTAACTGAATGAAACCCCCAGTATCTACATATAGCGACTTTATACTTAAATACTAAATCTAAAAAAAAATGTATAGAATAATAGGTAGTTACTATTTCAGTTCAGTAAGGGGTAAATGTCACACTTAGCAATAATATTCTATAACTAACATAAAACCATTTACTCAATAACGTATGAAATATCCAAAAATGCGAAACGTGTTATTGCTCGTCTTATAACCCTAAAATGCAAATCGAATCTATTTTCGCATGGGGGAATGTTTGCGTGTGGAAGTCTGAAATAAGCTTAGCGGAAAGTACGAAATTGGCTTGGATATGTCGATATTATTTAATGTAGCGTACCCCCGAGCTTGTTTGTCGAGTGGAAAATATTTATTACAGTTTACCTCAACGAAAGTATTTTCATCTGTTTTTCCGACATAGAAGGCACGTTCAAAATTGTCTATGACACTTATTTGTATACTTAGGATTGAACAAACAGTTAGATTAGTTAGTAGCAGCGTACAGATGATTATAGGTACAGGTTGCAAACTATTGCATTGCACCTCTTATATGACAGACTTATGTATAAGTTAAGAAAAGCCTAAACTTGCTTAATTGTACTTTTCAACATAGTTTGGTTCGTATTTTTATTTTGCGGTAAAATGTCTTGATTATATTATTTCATAAACACTTATTTTATAAGTAGGTAGGTACCACGTACCTGTCTAAAAAGTTTACTTGTTTATAATGAAGAGCTGACTTGAACTCAGTTCAAAGTCAATTTGCATAAAAGGCGCGGAAATGAATAATATCGTTGATATTGGGAAACTTGGAGGCAATGTTTTGAGCTACGCACACAGCTAATAACATCCGACAAGACGTTCGATATTTGCAATAGTGATAGGGTTGACAAGAAAGGATTTAAGTTTTAAATTATTTATGAACACTTTCAAAACAAATACTGCTACTTATCATATAGCGAGTAACATCCATAATTTAAATGATATAAAAATTAACATTAATAAAAAAAAATTGCTGTAAAGTGGTTCTAGTCTAACGTATCATAATAGCCCAAAAAAAGTTTAATGGCATTTGGTACAATGATTTTTGACCAATATTGTGTTAACGCTGCAGCCCTATCACACAAGATTGTAACAGTCCGCTGTTTGCCAGAGGCTTTACTTCGTTCTCATCTATAATATATAGGTCCTAATGCAAATATTTTGAAACTGAGCCATACGACGAGCATCAAACACGATTGAATAACATTTTCAAAATTAAATTGTTAATGAATCAAGAATGCGTACGTTAATTATATACGCAAGTAAGTAAGTGTTAAATAAGTTCTAAGAAGACGAAACCTATGCATACAATATTACAATAGAATCACCCGCTGTTTTCGTTCGCACTCTGGGGAAATAATGATCGGAAAAACTGCCGGCAATCTTGCTCAATCTCTGTTATGTTGGGGAGTTTCAGCTACAGTTCACATTTTCGCCAAATTAATATAGGATGAGATCGTTTGAATGGTAAATGTTTGTAAGATACACACAAATAAGTAGGTAATATGTGTAATCCATTTACTGACTGAACATTCTGTTTTACCACGTTAATAGTTTTTTACAACGTGTTCACGTGAAACTGTGTAGGTACATAATGATAAAAAATAAACAGCTGTCAGTTAAAAGCTCTTTTGGTTGCAAATAGCACCTAAGTGCCTAATAGGTACTGCAGAGAAATTTAAGCTGAGTTATCTTTGTGAAGCTTGAAAGGCATTCCTCATCCTCATATATGTAGGTACCTATACGTTAATGTTCGCAGACTTGTCTAATTTCGCTCTGCCTCACTTTGTTTTGCGTAACGCTCCACAGTAATTCTACTGAATATAAATGAAGTTTCCCTTGTTCTATGAATAACATTTACAAAGAGCACGATTTACATTTTATTTAAAGCCGTTGCTATGTATTGTATTCTAATAGCAAGATTTTCAGGTTTGGCTTGTGAAATTTCAATTTCTAAGCAATTCTAGGGCACCTATAATAAAATTGTAACGCTGCGAGCTTTCGTTGAGAGAAAAAATTCTTGTCTGAGTAATGGCCTACTTTTATTAACATCTAAAAATATTGCCCGGTGGTGAAGTGAACGTTCCTCTGATAAGACCATTTAGATTACCTGTGACATTTATGAGGAAAATAATAAGAATACGTTTAGCTTATATAGTAGGGAAATGTGCTGTTCAAAATCTAAATAAAACACGTTTTAAACTTTTGTAAATGATATAATATAAACATGATGACAAACCAGTGTGGTGTTTACTCACAATGTTTTCATCTTGTTATAAACTAAGTTTGACCTATTAGGAAAGACGTGGAAGCACAACTTTAATCATTTAAATGAAACTATTTATTCATTCTATATTATATTGGTGTAAGAAATTTGAAAATCGTTAGAGATTTTCGAACATTACCCCTTATATATAATATAAAGTTAACCTCTTCGTTATATTAGCAGGTACAGCTATATTTTGAATTGTAGAAATCTTAAGTACTTTGTAGACAAGAACAACAAATGATAAACACTTCAAGCACTTTACTTAGTTAACATAGTGAAACTACGTAAAGTTTATTTATCAAATCATTGTTCTTTAAATTGTTAACGTGGTAGAGTTCCTACCCTACGAGTCGACTAACCTACGACGAAAGAGATGAATTTAATTTTAAAAATAAATATGTACTCGTTAATCACTTTCATCGCATTTAATGTACCGAGCTCAGAAAGCTTCAGAATTATAGTTCATTTAAGATGGATATTGTAACTTTCTCCCTAAATAGGTAACAATGTAAAAGAACAGACATTTCTGCGCCACGTGGCTAAATCCTGGCGTGTAATAAGTTTTAATGATGTCTAAAATTATTCTTAAGATGATCACCTGCATGCAAATTATTATTCAGTAGATAATTTTAAATTTTATTTCAAAGGTTTTTCGTAAATTTCCATTCGAGGGGAGTACTCAAATTTCTGTCGAGAAAAGAGAAAGTTAAAATATCTCTTTGCTTGGAGATAAATTAATTTTGTGTTTTTAATGCTACGTCGTTTTAAGGTCTCTAAGTGTCTTCTTTAAATCCGGTTTATGTTTTCTTTTCAACATTCCTTCGTATAATATGCAAACATATAATGATATTATGATTGTTACGAAGAACTGTGCGTATTTATACTTATGTAGTACATACTAATCGTTTGACTATAACTTCATGCATGTCAAAGTAGACTAAGCAGTTGAGAATAAATCATTGAAGCAAACACACGTCTTAATTACTTAAAATACTGAGCCAAACGAAAGTGAACCTTAACATTCTAAACATATGGTCCTAACGAACCGGATCTGTGAAGTGATTTTAATATGTTATAAAAAACTGTCCGGCCGCTCGAATACAAAGGATTGCACATTCCTCAGCGATAAGAGACAACAAAAGGGTAATTAGTGGAAGATTTTATAAAATTACAAGTTATTACGTCGTCATAACTTAATACCTTTACGTGTATTTGGGTTAAAATCATCCGTTTAAAGTGGCTTAATACTAAAATGAGTACCTCAAGCAGTCAATTACTCAATCTTCTAGAAGAAACGGCTGGTAAAATACAGAAAGCCCAAGTTAATTTAAAGAAATGTCCAAAGGCACGGTTGACTAAGGGTTATATACAAGCAAGATTACAATGTATAGAAGAATATTGGCAGTCATTTAAATCAACACACGATGAACTTGTTAAGTGCACACCTAAAGATCAACGTGCGAATATACAGTACTTTGTTAACGAAGATTATTACGTTATTGAAGATTTGTTCATATGCTTACAAGGAGATTTAAAAGACATGATTTCTACATTGTCATCAACAGAAGTATGTAGTAATATGCCGCTGGTTAACCAAACTCAAGTGAAACTGCCGAGAATCCAGCTCCCTGAGTTTGGTGGCAATTACGATGATTGGCCCACTTATCACGACTTGTTTCAATCACTAGTTCATGACAACATGTCGCTAAGTTTGGTACAAAAGCTGCAATATCTTAAATCAAGTATCACCGGTGAAGCTGAAGCGTTGCTGAAACATATGAAGGTAACGGAAAATAACTACGAACAAGCGTGGAGTATATTGAGAAATCGCTTCGGGAATAAACGAGTGATAGTAAATACCTTGTTCAAACGACTAACCGGACAAAAGGCTATCAAAACACCAACTGCAAATCAAATAAAGTCATTATTAGACACTACGGCTGAATGTTTGAATAGTCTACAAAATCAGGATTTATCAATTGATAATTGGGACCCCATAATTATATTTTTAGTGGTTCAAAAATTAGACCCTGACACCCATAAAGATTGGGAGGAGCATACATACACTCAGGAGTTTAACGAGTTACCTACATTGAAAGATTTCTTTATGTTTTTGGAGTCAAAGTTCCGTACATTGGAGTTGGTGACACCTGGTACTTCTTCAGCTGTTTTAAGGGAGAAACCTATCAAAGATAAGTCATGCCATGTTTCTGCAACTACACCGGCAAAGACGTGTACAATGTGCAAAGAAAACCACACTCTTTGTCATTGTAAGGATTTTATAAAGCTTCAACCTATGGAGAGAAGTGAGTTTGTAAAGAAGAATAGTCTCTGCTACAATTGTCTGGCACCAGGGCATTCAGCCTGGAAATGTCGCGTACCTGTATTCTGCCGTCGATGCAATCGCCGGCACCACTCACTATTGCACCAACAAAAAGGTACAAATAAACAGTCAGACAACTCACAAACTCCACACAGTCACATCGAAGGAAAGGAACAAATTAAAGAAGATACTAAAGAAGACGTCTCCATCGCATCACACTTCACAACGAAGAAGTCGACAGCTTTGTTGGCTACAGCATTAGTTTATGTTCAAGATGCGAATGGATTAACGACTGTATTACGCGCCCTAATTGACCAAGGGTCACATGAAAGTTTCATTAGTGAAAGAGCAGCAAATATTAAAGATAAAACGCAAATCAAGCAGGGGAACAATCACAACAGTTGGAGAGAAACGGACACAAATTAATCACATCGTAGAATTTGATATTTTATCACGTTGTGAAGATAATTTCAAGATTCCTTTGAAGGCATACGTTATATGCAAGAACATAACCTCCAATTTACCGCCTAGATATTTCACCAACAAAATTGCTGACTGGCCGCATTTACAAGGCCTCACCCTGGCAGACCCAAGTTATAATCAACCAGGGAGAGTGGATCTTTTATTAGGTGTTCAAATCTATGACATCATTCTTAAGGGCGGCCTAGTTAAGGGTCCGTTAGGCTCACCAAGTGCACAAGATACACGCCTAGGATGGATTCTTTTTGGAAGGGTGGAAGAAAACACTTCCTCGGAAGATATAACTGTCATGCATCAACATATTGACATTGAAAATGTGCTAAAATCCTTTTGGGAAGTAGAAGATGACAGTAAGAAGAAACTAACGAAATGTTGAAGGAAGATTCGTAGTGAAATTACCATTTAAAACAGAAAAACCTAAGTCATGTGAAGGTAGAACCAGAGATATAGCAATGAAAAGATACATGCAACTGGAAAAACGTTTTGAGAATGATAAACATTTGAGGACAGAATACACAAGAGTAATGAACGAGTATATTGATATGAAACACATGGATATAGTTCCAATAAACGAGTTAGATAATTCAGCAGTATACTTACCACACCATCCAGTCCTGAAAGAATCAAGTGAAACCACAAAGATTAGAGTCGTCTTTGATGCGTCGTCTAAGGGTTGCAACAATATATCTCTGAATGAGGAACTGCTCATAGGACCTCAACTTCAGGAAGACATGAGATATCTAGTCATGAGGTGGAGAATGAAGCCTATCTGTTTTGTGTCTGACATCGAGAAAATGTACAGACAGGTGCTGGTTACAAAAGAGGACGCAGACTATCAGCGTATTGTTTGGCGTCAACAAGCAACTGAAACAATTAAAGATTATCGTCTGCTACGAGTCACATTCGGTACTGCTTCTGCCCCTTACCTTGCTGTGAAAACGCTGCAACAACTAGCAGAAGATGAAGGCAAAGACTATCCTATAGCTGCTGAAACAATCAAGCATGATTTTTATATGGATGATCTAATGTCTGGACAGGATACAGTAGAACAAGCTATAGAAGTAGCTAAGGATATTAACCATATCCTACTAAAAGGAGGTTTCAAACTGCAAAAGTGGGCATCTAACAGCAGCACATTTCTGAAACAAATTGATAGTGAACAACATAGTAAGCAAGTCAAAATAGACATGAAGTTGCATGGCACTATCAGAACACTGGGTTTAACCTGGAACATGGGTGAAGACACTATTCATTATCATCTCGATAACACCTTTATGACTGGAGTCACAACCAAGAGAAGGATTGTAGCTGAAATTCACCGGCTATTTGATCCACTGGGATGGCTGCCTCCTGCGATAGTACCTGCAAAAATATTAATTCAAGATTTGTGGTTGAAGCGTAGCGCCTGGGATGATGAAGTAGATCCTGCAACAGAAAAAGAATGGATTAATATAAGAGAAAGCTTATCAGAGAATATAAGGGATACTAAACTGCAGCGATGGTTACAATGCACAAGTCGAAGCATCAAGAATGCTTCTATTCATGGTTACTGTGATGCGTCCAACAAGGCATACGGGGCTGTTGCTTACCTGAGGGTGCTTGGTGAAGACGACCAATACAGAACCACCATAATTGCTGCCAAATCTAGAGTCGCGCCTGTTAAACCTATATCACTACCGCGACTCGAGCTATGTGGAGCAGTTTTACTTTCAAAATTATTAAGGCAAATAAGCGAAGCTATGCATATACCCACTAATCAAATATTTTCATGGACAGACTCAACAATCGTTTTATCATGGTTACAAGGAGATCCTACAAAATGGCAAACCTTTGTGAGGAATAGAATCGTTACGATAATCGATAACATCGGTAACAAATGGTTTCACGTAGCATCAAAGAAAAACCCAGCGGATATAGTGTCTCGAGGTATGCTGTTGTCAGAATTGAAGAATTGTAGATTATGGTGGGAAGGGCCTGAATGGCTTAAGGACAAGGAAATAATATTTAAAGGCATAAATACTTCAACGGACCTAGAATTGAGGAAGGGATTTAATGTAAACATGGTAACGGAACAACAAACAGTCGATGAAAAAGATTGGTCAAACCACTTTGAGGTTTGTGATACACTAGCGGAGTTGCTGCGAACAGTGACGTACTGTAGACAATTCTTAAACCTGAAAAAAGAAAAAACAATTATTAGTATAAATACGGAAGAATTAGAAAGTTCATTACACAGATGTATACAAATAGTACAAAGAGAATGTTATGAAGAAGAAATTAAAGACCTGAAAGATAAGGGTATAGTTAAAAATAGGAGTGTATTGAAGTCACTTAACCCGTATTTAGATCAAAAACATATACTCAGGGTGGGCGGTAGAATTCGACACGCCAATATAGACAAGGATAGAAAACACCCCATCATCTTAGATAATAAATCCTATTTGTCAAGACTGATTGTGGCCGATGCACATAAGGTAACGTTGCATGGAGGTGTACAGTTGATGTATAATTACATTCGATCTAAATACTGGATTGTGAAAGGAAAAAGTTTAGTGAAGGCTGAAGTACACAAATGTTTAATCTGTGCAAAACAGAGGGCATTAATAAGAAATCAGTTTATGGGTGACTTACCAAAAGAACGGGTGACACCTGCCCGAGCATTCCTACAATGTGGTGTTGACTTTGCTGGCCCATACCAGATCCTAATGTCAAAGGGAAGAGGCGCTAAAACTAACAAAGGATACATTTCATTGTTTATATGTATGGCAACTAAGGCCATACATTTAGAACTTGTTGGCGACTTAACATCTCAAGCATTTATTGGAGCGTTCAGAAGATTTGTGGCACGTCGAGGAAGATGCAATCACATGTGGAGTGATCAGGGCCGTAACTTTATCGGTGCTAATAAAGAGCTCGTCGAAGCCTGGAACGCAGCTAAGTTAGAATTTGAGGGTGAAATAGTAGATACGTTGGCCAAGGATGGAACCCAGTGGCATTTGATCCCAGGATACAGTCCGAACTTCGGTGGTCTATGGGAAGCTGGCATAAAATCTACTAAGTACCACCTGAAACGAATCTTAAACAGCCACATGACGTATGAAGAGTTGACTACACTTTTATGTCAGATCGAGGCTTGTCTAAATTCTCGACCGTTGTGCCCCATCGATGATTCAGACAAGGACGACATGGAGGTACTGACACCAGGACATTTCCTGATTGGAGAAGCACCAATTACCGTACCTTCACCAAGTTTGAAAGATGTTCCTGTTAGCAAGCTATCTCGATGGCAGCATACTCAAAAGCTATTAACCGACTTTTGGCAACGTTGGCAACATGAGTACTTAGCGAGACTACAGCAACGCCCGAAGTGGTTAAAGATAGTTCCAGACTTAGACATCGGTCAGATAGTGCTCGTAAAGACCGAAAATACTGCTCCAGGGAAATGGCCACTCGGACGCATTGTACATAAACACCCTGGTCAAGATGCCATTACTAGAGTGTATACTGTGAAAACCGGTAACAATATAGTTAAGCGATCAATTGGTAAATTATGTCTTCTACCTGTAGACACTAAGAGTTAAATTGTATGTAGATTCAATTATCGGTGTATGTATGTACTACATAGGATTGATTACTGTGCATTATATTATTAGTTTACAGTTTGTTATAGTTATGACTATCTACAATTTTGTATCTAGTTTTAATTAATATGGTATGAGTCAGTATCAGTGTCATTTGTATTTATTTGTTTTAAAAGAGCTATAAGCTCTTTTGGTGGGCGGTATGTTACGAAGAACTGTGCGTATTTATACTTATGTAGTACATACTAATCGTTTGACTATAACTTCATGCATGTCAAAGTAGACTAAGCAGTTGAGAATAAATCATTGAAGCAAACACACGTCTTAATTACTTAAAATACTGAGCCAAACGAAAGTGAACCTTAACATTCTAAACAATGATAATTATATTAGGAACATAACACCTAGGTATAAGAAAACCTAGTATAGTTGAGATACTTGTTTATTGTATGCAACAATATGCGATTTAAAGTTAGATAGAAAAATATAATTTAAACCGATGAAATATATTCAAACAAAATTATTACGTCTTTTAAACTGGGTTCAAAAGGACATAAGTTAATATTATTGCTTTTTATTATTGTGAACAAAAGTGTAAACGGCTTGAATAAAGCGAATGGGGTAGGTACATTTATGAATTAGGATCGTAGCAAATGGAAATCCGTAGACCCTATCTATCCCACTGGGAAACAAGGGTACTTGTATAAATCAATTCACCTCATATTTTTAATGAATCAATTCTACTCCGTGAAATATTATTGCAATCACAGCGCAACGTAGATTTAATCAGAAATTATGTAACCAAAGCGATATTTACAAATACCCAATTCTTCTCGTTGGTTAGTTAAAAATGATTTCGAAACTCTGTACCGCGTTTATGAAATTTACGGAACAGGATCGCATCAAACGGAAATTAGTTGGTTCTGCTAAGGTACCCCTGGGGAAACAGGCATGACTGTGTATACAATACTAACTGTAGGTAGCTTCGGAATTAATGAAAACCTACAAATGAAATTTAATTATTCAACAAATAAATTACTGTTATTGAACTTTAATTCGTATTGTCGTTAAAAACATTTCACAATGTTTCAGCGCGCCTACACTATTAACAAATGTTATTGTAAAACTCAATACCGTACTATGAATTATTTACGTGGGAAAGGTTACCTACCGGTGACGAACAACTGAAACAACCAACGACTCGCAACAAAAACTTTTCAGTTTTGTGGCCATGTTCGAACCAATGTGAATGACATAGATAATCATTTTTCTAAATCCATTCCTCTTTTAAACCACATTTCCAACCGACGTAAAAAAAAACCTCTTTTTTTAAAATGTCCTTTAATTATTATTTTTTTACCTATATATGTATACTTAAAGGTCGCTTTATTGTCAGTACCACCTAGTACATAAGCAACGTGTTATTACTGAAGTCCTTGGTTAGAACTGCATCTTCTTTCTTTCCTCGAGAATCCCCGAGAATTCGATCTCTATATCAGTCAGATAACACTAGCAAATTTTCTGTTGAATATCCTCAACTCATACCTACAACAATTAGGTCTACATAATTATAAGTCGACACTTAATATTCCTAGTATCATTTTATGTTATCACTATTAAACGAAGGATAGTTAGATAACCCACACAAAAGCTGAACTAGTGCTATTGGGCCTACTATCATAGTGAGCAGTATTTCTCCTAGTCTCCGGTTTTATGACTTAAGTAACGACTTGTTGCTTTTGCCTCAATTTAAATTATTTTCTCGATTGTTGTTTTTAAGAAGCACTTTTAATACTTAAATAAAACTTCAACATTGCAAACAACATATAAACTTTGTGTTTTTAAAATATGAATACTTACTACGGCTCCCTGCAAGGTATATGATTCCGTAAGTCCACACATTTTTACAAATTATTTGGTACATGTTTGTATTCACCTATTACATTATTTTAATGTCGGTAATGAGATATCTACATTGTACAAGCAACATGTAGGTAATTCTTCTGAAGCTGACAGCCAACGATCCGAGGATGAAGTGCTCTGCCGCCATGATAATCCTTTGTTCTCTCTGTGACGAGTTTTTAGAATTGTTATCGAGTCTATTGTGGACGTTAATGAACGGCATTTCGCTGAAAATACTGCCTGAACGGAGATTGCCGACTGGGACTATGACGAGGTGAATATTAACGATAATTACAACTCTCTGTCGTGTAGCTGCGTGTTAACTGCTGTGTAACAACGGCGTGATGATAAGTACTTAGCCTATCTATCAAGTACTGCGCTCATCGCGATAACAATGCTTTTTCAATTAATCTAATCACTTATTATTTTTTATTGGCAAGATATGGTAACTCTGAAAAGAACAATCTACTTCAGAGTTACCATTATCATAAGCTGTCCTATGTTAATCTTTGGCATTGGCATAGGTAACAAAAAAAGCGAAAATAAATGTAAAATAGTGTCATCATACTCTACTACTACTACAGTATAAGCGTAGCTTAACACGTAGTTTTATAAACAAAACCAATTTTATTTGCACTGTTAACTTCATGTTAGATATGATCAATGGTTAACATACAATCGGGGTACATTTTATTTTTATACATTGTAACAGAACTGCAAGTGCACAAATGAAACATCGGCCTCATAATACATAAATGATACGTATTGTGTAGGTACTAACGGATGATATAATAAAACAAAGCGTTCTATACCTAAACAAAGTGAAAAGTCAGCTACATTTGGGGTTGGTTATTGTAGTGAACCATAATTCAGTTGGAGGGTAGATAAGTTCCAGCGGTAAATATACTCGAGGGTCTGATACCGCTGCTACTGCGAGACAAATGAAATAATCTTTGATAAAACTCCTTTATATTTTATTTGGAGACATACATCTTAATAAACACCAAGCTTATATACCTAAAAATACTGTAAACGAAATTGTAATCAGTATTAATTAATTAAAATATTCAGTTAAATCATTGTGAAGTGTCTCCAAATATAGATACAATTTGTATTTGATTTAGTAATTTAGTGTGTTTTTGTTCTCATAATTAGTCTCGTTTTCGAAAAGGCGACCGCCGACCGCCAACTGTGGTATCGGGATCGATTTCCATAAAGCTTTAATATACTAGAAAGGAAAAATCTCAATACAGCTGTAGGTACCCGGAAAATTCAGAACGGCGTGTTATGTATTAAGAATATTGTAACAAAATGTAGAAAGTAAGCAAAAATACTGCTCTTCGCGGCCTGCTTGTGTTTTAGTTAATAATATGAGGTACCTACAAAAAACTTCAGCCTCAATACTCTTTAAAAAAATATACGTGTGCGTAAGGAGTCTTACATAATCATTTCGCAGCGTTGTGGTACCTAATGTATCTATACAAGTACCGATTTTGTAAAACATCGTCTGCGATAACCTTTCAGTTCGTAGCAAGCTAATACCATTATAACTGATACGAAATAGGAGACAGCCACTCAAACGACTCGATTGTGAGTCCCTGGAGGGTAGCGTCACAAAGGGCATGTAATGTGTACAAGCAAACGGCGCAACAGTCGCCGAGCGCCGAGCACCGCGCACTGGGCGCCGCGACGTGCCTCGCATGCTACCTGACTGACCTGCCCGGACGTGGCGCCGCTCTTAAAGGAGATTAGTTTTCAGTCCCCTTTGCCTTTTCGCAGCGCTAGATAAGTATCTGCAACAAGAAAACTACGGGGCTATTCAGAAACATTAAATCTAATACGTCCAAACTTCCCACTGAACCTCGTTTTATATACTGTGACAATAACTTTATCATTAGTAACGTGTGTCGTAACTGCATTAAGTTCATTAAGAATTCCACGTGCGTAAACTTACAGCTACGTGGAGGTAGACTAATTAAATTTTCATAATACCTCAAACTCTTCTACCCAACTAACTAAATGAAGTTGCATGACATCCAAGCCACATACCTAAAATGTTAATAAAGTTGTTTAATATAATTCATGAAATTACATATTATAAATAATACCTAACAGAGCTGTGTAAATTTAACACTTGAAACGGTGCCAAATATATTTAGGTAAATTGTTTGCAAGCTTTTCAATAAATCCTGGTCAAAACGTTTGGGATATCAAAATATTTCGAGTTAAATAAGACGGACATAACCTACCTCGTAACTTATTCAAATGACATGTGGATGGGATAATGTATAAAATATCGGTCGAAGCTCTGCGATAAGCCTATTTTATAGATACCCTTCCAATTTTTATATCCTTTACGAAGACGTGTTTATCTTATACAATAAATGAGAGGAATAGGATATAGTAAACTGATTTTCTATAGATCCATACCTATTACTTATTCAAAAAGACATCTGTTTAGATTCATTTAATTTTTCAGTGTATTTTAGCAGAACTGGAGTTAAAGTTAATGAGGTCTTTAAAACATATGTTATGAAATATTTATTTGTAACACATTTTTTTTGCGACACAACAAATTCTTGTATAAATACGACTAAGTATATACAAAAAAAACCTTGTATAATAATCAAGAAAGTTCAACGAGTCGTTTCTTATCAAAACTTCAACCATGTCTCGCAATTCAATAGAGCTTGGAATTTATTGAAATACGCTCATTATTAGAAGAGTGCACTTAATACATTCACCGCCATAACAGTCTCAAGAAAAAAAATATATTTGTTTATCCATATGAATACGTTGTAGATCATTTGGAGTACATATAAATAATGATCGGACTGTAGTTATGTAGGTAAGTATACGAATGAAAAATGGGGTCAATATTACCTGTAGGTATGAAAAACCAAGCCCAAACGGTCTAGACCTATATATTTGGACCCTAAATGCTAACTAACATGTAGGGTCTAAATGTGTTAGTCTCGACCTTATTCTTATTATCAGTTGGATTAGTCAAATTAATTTTCTTTTTATCTTTATCTGAAATTTCACATAAAAAATTACTCACCAAATAAAATTAAGTAAATAATAAAAAGTAGGTTTGTAATTTTCATTAAATTCGGATATCTACAATATTCATGATGGTGGTATTTTAGAGCAATTCTTATAACGAAGGGTATGACTTATTCATATTCTGGAAGGTAGACGCAATAAGTTCGAAGACTTCAGATGGTGAACTGTATAATAAACGAGACAATAACGAACGCGGAGTGTCCCCGACGATGGCTCGCCACGCCACTGATCACAAGGAGGCCTCTACACAACTACAAAATATATTGTTGACAGCTAATACAATAGCAATTTGTCTTCTAACTCTCAAAAATGCAACAACATTTGTTATAATGATAATAATATGAAATAAATAAAGGTTTTATCTGAAATTTGATGGTTTAAACTTCGGGTATCGGTGTGTAGATTTGCCAAATGTTATTTGGCAATTCTCGTCCGTAGACGTCTAGGCATGTCTTCAATATGGGGGCGCAAATCTGTAATTAAATCCACACAATTATTTCTGAACCTTTTCATGTCAGACACAAACATCTAAATAACTGTTGAGACTAACTTTTCCATAAAAGCCCATAGCCCAACAGCCAACATTAATCCCTAAATTAAGATTTGTCGCACAATGATTTATTACGACATCTGTGTTGACCTGAAAATAAAGACGTTACGTTAATTGAATTCCAACTCTCGACGATTGCGTATTTGATATCAAAGGAATATATTTTAGAATTCCTCTACGCAAACCTTGTAAATGATGTCAAATCGCGGTAAATTTTAATATTTTTCCTTATAAAATTGTTACATAAAATATTTTTTTAACCTAAATATTATTAAACTACATATTTCAAGTCCTTACCGTAATAGGCAGCCCTTCTTGTTCAAACCTAGTGATATCGGGGTTCTGGATGGGCAGCACTCTCCAGCGGGTATTGGAAACAAAATGCTTGCTCAGATATAGTGGAAACATGCCACACAATCCCGGGATGGGATTCGGATCATACCGTATGTATATAGGCTGAAACACAACGCACCTTTCACAAAAAAAACCTGCGTATCAGGTACATAAAGAAGGGACAGAGCTTATTGACATGAATGGAATTTTCGTCCTTTACAAAATGTATAGTTCTCTTTTCAAGATTAAATTTTTCCGGATCCTAGCAATTTTGTTTTCCTTGTGTTTTGTTACCCTCTCTGTTCTATCTTATTGGATAAGCTTATTTTCATCGGGAAAATGCGATGTTCATAAATAAATTCCAGTTATAAAAAAATAAAATCACGAAATAGGTAGGTAAAAGGTATTTCAAAGTATTCTAAGTAGATAGCAATGAAGTTCACTTTAAAATGTACAAACCTGCTTATTAAGGGACGATGAGAGTGTCAGAAGAAATTCTTGGTTATATTTTAAAACTTCTCCTTCTCTGTTACAGTAGTCTGCGCTGGTGATGACGAATGTGTGTCTCTCAGCCGGACGTAAGTTCGGGAGTCCCACAACTGAACAACCATCTTCTAGTTCTTGGGAATAGGAGATATCGTTCGAAGAGATCCGACCTCCCAATAAAAGGCCTTTCCTATTTTCCACGGGTGGATCAGTAGCTAGAATGTCAATTCACTATGTATTAAACGCATTTACAGTACATATAATTACTATTAGATAATATTGTATTTACGTAGTTTTGGTTTTAAAAATGACCAATAACGTTTCGCCAGACTCAGTGTACCTACTTGTCTTGAAGCGAAGACTTGGGTCTCTCTAGTATGAAAAATTAAATTTTTATGGAAAGTTTTAGCCCATTTAATTTTGCAGTATGCAGACCTAAATGTTTACTTAGATACTTCAAAACACTATCATATACTAAATACCTGGTACATGTGGGGCATACAAAGATATTCGAGCCCCAAAAGCAATGCTTCCTGATGACTGTGTAAGGATCGTTGGTTTGTTTAGATTCTCCGTCATCTTACGAAACCTTGCCAGCATCAGATCACCTTTTTTCATATGTTCCAAGAATTTATTAAGCTTGTACTACAATTTTAAAAGCAATGATAATAAACCCGACTAACGGAATAGTTAGTATCTAAGTTAAGGTACATATGTTTTATTTGTGTTTAGAAATAAAAGCAAGTTAACCTCCTCCAATGTAGCTGCTTCATACCAATTTCCGAGGCGTACTCTGTTGCAATAAACTATGCCCTTATCTTCTTCTATTTTCGCCATTTCTGTAAATAGCTCGTAACGAAAATCCACGAAAACTAACAAATAAACTTAAAAATCGCACTCGTTTGCACTAATATCATAAACAAAATTACAGATTACAAATTTATAAAACTTTTTTCAAAAGGCCAAGATAATAAGGTTTCATGACCTCTAACATCACATCATGCCTGCATTCGTCTGAAAGAGTGCATATGGAACTTATCAGCTTAGAGAATGCTCTCAGACATGGAGGTAGTAAAAAGCTCGATATTACCTGTTAATAATTGTCCCACAGCAGGGCAAAGGACATATGTCTTATAGAAAAAAACGAGAAGAGACATCAGGCTTTTTTACTGAGGGATGGTGATCTCAGCCTATATATATTTATATTAAATCTCGGTAGGTAATGATCTATGGTAATGATATCCCATACTGTTGGTAAGAGTCAAGTCACACCCGATTCCCAGAGTTGCAGAGGTGTAGGCCGCGGACTACAAATATTCACTTGTTACTAGTGATGTGTCTTGCTTGCTACGATCCTGACATCCAAGTTTCACTTTATTCCGTCTCGAAATATTTCGCATAGATGCTCGTTGGTTGAGGAAACTCCTAAACTTAAAGTTTATTCAAACAACTCCGATCAAAATGTTTAGCAGAGTCATTCCTCGTTCACCTAATCCATTACTAGGCGCTTCATTCACTTTTTTGTAGTTACAATACTATTTCATTCTTTCTTTCTACATGCCAAAATCATTGACAAATTCAATTTTTAAGAATCTTTGAAAATAATATACGATTTTAGAATTTAAACCTACGATTTGTGACGAGGGTGACAGGTCTTCCAAACAGGGTAACCCTAACCATGTCGTCGCTCGGTGTCTACCACAAGTTCCCTTTTATTTTAATCGGAAATTTTTCTTAGCATGGCTATCAATATTAATATCTAAGAATCCTTTCATACTTTACTCATAACAATTTACTTCACAAAATCACACCACATTATATATTATTTATAGGCAGTTCGCCAAATTAAACTAATAGTTATTTTACTAATTTATTAAAAAAGGATCAAAAATGTTAAGGTTTTTAGGTAATATTACATCATAGAAACATATTTATGCAACTTATCTAAAAATAAAAAACTACTTAAGTATTTTTTCACAAATTAAAAATATAATCCAAAAATATATTCAGACTGTTTATCAATCTTTGGTCTTGGTCTCGACGTCACTAACCAAAGTGAATACATTTTCAGCTGTAAATCTTCCATGAATGTCGATGTAGTTTAGGCATGTCACTCCGCATTCCTGTTTTACAAAGAAACACATGTGAAGTGGAAATATGTGTAATGTTAGCAACTTTATGAGATATGTAGATGGGAGTATGGTGAGAGAAGTAAACAGCTTGGATTTAATGGATGCATGACGTTGGAAAAAAAACAAAAAGGAGACTGATGTACAAAAAAATGCAGAATAAGGACAGCCGGAAAAGAAAATCCTCCAAATGGGGAATCAAAAGAATTAGGTTCTCTACAGTTCTGATGTTGGTAGCTCGTAGTTAATTGTAATTATATAACCACGTCAAATTGGCAAGTTACATTTTAACTTACAGGCCCAAAAAACGTTTGCGTCCAGTTTTGATTCATAACGCACAAACTCTTGTCTGCGACACAATTTTTAATGATAAGCCTGGCACCAGTCTGAAAAGTGTTGAAGTTATATTAGTTTATTCCTACCAAATAATTTTAAAATCAGTTCAGGAACATAATATTTTATACTTCACTGTAGACCATTTAGATGAAAATGGAAAGAAAACATAAAAGCTTGTTATTAAAAAATTACAATGGACAGTCTTATCTTACGGATAACCTTACAGTATCCGTAAGATATTTTTTGTAATAATGAATTCCTTTATTTAAGATAATAACATAAAATTGCTTTAGGGTCTTGATCTTTTTATATTTCAGAAATGAATTCTTGGAATTAGAACTAATGGCTAAATTATCAAAAGACAATGCAGAAAAATGATATTAACAAATTGTACCGTAATTTTACCGTCTAATCATAGATTTTTCTTACGTGCGACAGATCCGTGTAATAAGTATAGAAGATAAAATATTGTAATTGGCATAAAATGGAATGAAAACTACCGTGGTTAAGAATTACAATATAAGTTAATTTGTAGCGATAGAATAATTTAGCCATACGCTCACCACACACAGCACTCATGATACGCGGCGAAATATGGGTGTAACGACACTAAATCTTATAGACCTCCGACAAGAGATTTTTCCTCCTTTCTATCTTTTCCTGGGTTATAGTCGTGATTATATTTAACCGTATGTATGTGTTTATAATATACATAAGATGACTAAACAAATATGACTAAACTACCTTGACAGGACTACCTAATCCCTCGAGGCGATCGCAAGGTAGCAGTGGCATGGTAGTAAAGCGACAATTGCTATCTTTGATAGAACTCAGACGGATAGGCATGCGGTCCGAGGGAGCTGGCGTGCTGGACGGTGTAAACCGGACATATAAGGGATCTGCCTGTAAATAAAGCAGTCATTTAACAAGGTAAAATTAGCCAGATAATTCGACTTATCCATGATTACGTTTGTTAAAAAATCATTTGTTTACATCAACAGACGGAAAATGAAGGAAAAACGACACCCGTATCGGATCACTATACGGGTGTCGATTTTCTTTTTGAGGTACGGAATCCTAAATAGAAAAGAAAGCAACGAAGATATGAACCCGGTTAATGTAATACAATAAACTAAAAACACCTTTGAGTTCCTAAATAAATTAAACTACTAACAACTAAATAAATTAACCGTAGGATCTCCATAATTCTCAGCTCGTAACAGGAACTCATCACCGTAATTCATTTTCTCTCCGTGAAGGCTTTCATCCCGAGCACTGTAACGAACCGAATGCAAAGTAAAATAAAACGTTTGTACCTATCATAATGATACAGACACGCACGCGTGTAGGTAACACTTTTTAGTTTTTACACAAAACTTATAAACAACTTCAAATGACATTGCCATAGGCATTAGTGTAAACTGTAAACACCTTAAGGGACGAACTTATCTCCGGCTTTGTTTCTATGTAAGTAGATGAGTTCATCTACTTTTAAGTCTTGAGAGGGAAAAAGTAAATGCATAGCTCAGGTAATTCACGAAACCTGCAATGGCCTAATCCTGTATGAAATATGTAGAGTCGACTAACGCACTTAAGTTTTTATTTATAGCTTTACAAATACAAGCTTAAATAATTGTAGGACAATAAAATCGTTAAAAAACCTGACTCACAAACCTACCAATTAGATCAATCAACTTCTTTCTTTATCGTGTCAGCAATCACACGATGAAAAAAATACTGCCTGGGGAGTGGGGTGTAGGTAACGGACGTACGGAGGTATTGATCCTCGAGGATGGTTTTTCGTGTTCCCCAATAAAAAAAATGAACTAAATGACTAAAGATGATAGATATAAAAGTACAAATTAAATACAGTATTTATTCATCGCAATTAAGACGATGATAGGTAGACAACCAAAAAAAAAAAGAATAATTCGTTCGTCATCGTCGTTCATAGTCATCGTTTTCGTCTGTAATACATTATTAAATATTATTATCTATAAGATAAAGTTGATAACCTTATTATTACGAAAGTATTCCGACAGCAAGGCGTAGTAATAGGCGACAGTGTCATCAGACAGCCATCCGTGATATTTTGCATGTAGTCCACCTGCCGCTCTCTTACCAGAATCGACATAGCCAATCCGTATTGCGGCTTGCTGTCTGCAAACTTCGCTTTTGCTAATGACATTAAAATAAATGCTTCAATAATTGTTACTTTCGACTAGGAACTAACTAGAAATTCGTGGAAAACCTAACTAATACATTTTCATAACTGAATTCCATGCATTAGGTACCTATTCAGTTTAGTTAATGCTGATCCAAATAGTCAGGTCATCTACAGATATAGGTAAGTACTACGATATTCCATTTCCTAAAACGATCAATATAATTATATAACGAGTAAAAACATATTGGTCTCGTTAAAATACACAACTACTAGTCGATATATACTTTAATATTGAATAGCTACTTAGTACCTACCTGGCATATCAGATGCAACTAATTGTACGTTAAATCCATAAAGCACGTAGGTTCCACTTATTGCAAGAGGTCTCTGAAAATTTAATTATCTTCTTAACGATAAAAATATAAAAAGTTGAGTTAGGAACATAACTGCATTATTTCTAAACTAGTTGGCACACAGCTTTTTGTGTGGCTGTTGGCTCGCATTGTTTTGTAATAAAATAATGGAAAAATAAGCAGTGTGGAAGAATACCTCCTTCAACAAATTGCTGAATAATGTTCTAGACCTCTGAAGCAACAATTCTCGCCTATCACGTTTTCTTAGGAATAGTTTAAATTCATACTGCAACAAAATGTTATCAACAAATTAACATTATTATGTGCTCCACTACCCTGAACATTTAACCTGGCAAATAATTTATCCTGCCTGGAAATAGGCCCCTACTTATTCAGATATTGACGCATTTTATGTGCAAGATAATTTTGATTTTCTTATACAGTTGTATAAGAAAATCAAAATTATCATAAATGTATTAGGTATCGTGTAAGCATATATTTAGAATACCTAAGATCCTTCATCTATTCTTGTAACTGTCACGCTGTATCTACCTGCCTGTGTTATCTGTGAAAATCAAGTGCGCGTAATTGACTAGGTATCGGTTTTAATCCAATATACCAACCCAAATTAGCTACATAATAATACTATTATTATTGCTCGTCTCTTATTTAGAGACCTATCAAAACGGTTGGTCGACTCTTCACGTGACCAAAGGGCTGGCTTGTTTTTCGGCCCAAGAATTAGCATTGCCATTCATCGTGGCAATGCCGCCAGCCTTTTGTGCACCTTACCCGTCGACAGCAATGAGGAGGAATACTTTACTTATACTAGGTTTAAGAAGGTTTAAGATGTATATCTATATTTTTTGTTTTTTACGTAGGTAGTATAACTGTAATCTAATTGAATAATTATGTACAAATAATAATACCTTATTATTTACAAGCTATATTCTTGTATTTATTCTAGTCTCTGAATAAAATACGCATTACATTATTAAACAGAACAAATCACATAAATTATTGAAGTACCTCATTTTTTAACCTTTCCTCACTCCAATTTCCAACAAGAACAGAGTTATTGTATGTCATTATTAATTTATAATTTGCGATTTTACAAATTATCGTTGTAATCTACGGAGATTTTATCAATGTTATGAACAGAGAAATGTATTACTTTGAATGTCAATTATTAAAAAAAATTGATCAATGGACCAGAGAGCAATGATATTTTACTTATTTAAAAGCCAGAGAGCATAAAAAATCTCAAGTTCCTACTTGAGTTAGCCGTGAATTTTAACTTGTATCTTGCCATATAGGTCTAAGCTTATAGGTATCAATTTAATCTTAAATGGAAATCAAGGTAGCGATTTGGCAAACCGAAAAAAAATATTTTTATAACTATTTAGATTAGATTAAATCGCCGCCCCCGCAGAATAAACGCGTAAATGCTATTGGCCCGGCAGACGTTGTCCTGTCCGGAAAAACAGCACCACTACTGGTCGGATTGTGTTTTCAAACCATCCAAGAACCCATTGAAATATACACACCCAAAATATCATCAAATTCGGTCCCACTGTTTAGGAGTTAGGAAACAAACACATACTTCCCTTATATTTCTGTTATCCTGGTACTCTGGTACAGTAGTTCGCAATTTTTTACAAAATTGCGAACTACATGGAACTACTAAACAAAAAACACCCTACGAACATGTTGGATGAAAACAGTTTCCGCATTGCTATTGTTTACGTTTAGGGACTCCATGCGTCACTCCTCATCGATGTCACTGTGGTGAAGCTGTTGACGGCCTCGGACGGCATGGTCTATCATGCAGTAGGAGTGCAGGTCGCATACCGCGACACGGTAACATAAATGATATAATTCGCCGTGCTCTTGTCACCGCCGGCGTAACAGCCGTACTACAACCAAATGGCTTGGTATGTGACGATGGAAAGAGACCTGATGGTATGTCGTTGTTACCCTGGAAATTAGGAAGGCCTTTGGTGTGGGACGCAACGTGCGTCGATAGCCTTGCACCTTCTCATGTTTCTGGCTCAGCAATTTGCGCTGGCACTGCTACTGCTGCTGCGGAGACCTTTAAGCGACGGAAATACAATAACCTAATTGGTAATTGTATTTTTGAGCCATATATATTGCCATCGCCATATTTTTGAAACATTTGGACCATGGTGCATGGGGTCCGAGCGCTCACGCGCTGTTTAGAGACATAGCGAAACGCTTAGTTGAGTCTACACGTGACCAAAGGGCTGGTGCATTTTTTGGCCAAAGAATAAGCATTGCTATTCACCGTGGCAATGCTGCCATTCTTTTGGGCACGTTACCAGTTGACATCGATGGGGATCAATATTACGATGCTTTTTAAATTTTTATATTTTTAGGTATTATTTTTAATTTAAGTTAGTTTTAAAAAAATGTAAATAATTGTAAAATAGTTACGAAATGTAATCAAAATAAAATAAAGTAACCCTACGATTGATTTCCAACATACTTCCGTCTATTACCCTGATACTCATGACGTGACCTGTAAATTGCGGATTTTCAAACCTAATTTATTAGATTATCTAGATGGAGTCTGGCGCTACATTGAAACAAAAATCAACGTCCCAATTGTTTTTTTTTTTGCATGAATGCGTGACAGCTACGTCTTACACAAGTATATAATGCGTGCGTAATGATACCAGTTGATAAACATTACAACTAAAATGGGGTAAATTGCCCAACGTGGTACAGTCTATCTTTTAACTCGAAATAAAAATTATCTTTATTTAATAGGTACATAATTATTGTGTTTGGTACTAATTATATATTATGAAGACAATGATTTTTTTTATGTATTTCCTCGGCGCAGGCACGTAATTAAGTATACACGTGCTGGCGCTCATGTCGAATTCTGCAAAAATTAATAGGCCCGCCATCTTGAAATTCAAAATGGGTGGCATATTCGACATCGGCATCACCATAAGCCCCGAAAAGACACCCATTTCGAATTTTGCAAGAATTAATACGACCGCCATCTTGAAATTAAAAATCAAGCTTATTTCAAATTTCAATGTACTACAATACACTTCGATTCGTAGAAAACTGAAGATCCATTATCCACCATAATATTAATAATATCGCCCTACCAGCATACCGGTCTCATGTGTAAATGTGGGAAATTTGGTTTTCACAAACTTGCCACACTTGCAAAATGGCGAATTTTATTTAATTATATTCCAATATTCGCAATAATTCATTATTCCAGATCTAATGATAATTTATTTAACATACGGGTGATAGGATACATATTAATTAATATTCAATCGGCCTCTGTAATTTCTACACACCTTAATAGCTCATTTCGCCATTTTTATTACGTTATTTTATGATAAAAAAACGAGCGTCTCCATTGACAACACAATTGACACTGTTGGCTTTTAGCGCCAATTCCGCACATTTGGCGCTAAAAAATACCGACGCTGTCAGGGTCTTGAGTCAGCGATATATTATAATTATCCTAAAGAAATAATTAAAAATAAAATACCTACAAGGAAGATTAAATGCAAAAAAAATAATAGACATATGACATAGTCTACCTTATTATATTTGGGCAACGACTCAAGGATGAATCGAACGGATCCTGAAATGTATATAGCTGCCTAGCCAGATCTTTCTTTTTAGATCAAGTTAAAAACTATTATTTATATAGGTATCGTTAGTTTATTAACGATTTAACTTACTAGTTACTACTAGAAAAAGAAGCTATGAACTCCCTTCCCTCTTTATCTGGAGGCCATAACTCTCCGCATTTAGCTTTTTATAAAATATCTGTTGGTGCATACATTACTTTGATCATCTTTGATACACCCTACGCCATCTGTCGGTCACTAGAAGCACTGAGCGCGATTACAACACACTGTAGAGAAAAACTGTAATCATGCATCATAAAAAACTATTTCATATATATACAGTAGTGTCAAACTTAGAGCATTTAAAGTGTAAAACTAACATTTTGTAACGGTTGTTTTATAACGTTACGGCCGTTTTAGATATAAACAAATGGCGTTTTTGTAGAATGTTTTTTGGTTTTTTGTGTTGTATATTCTGTGGCAATAATTTGACGTTACCGGTGTAAACCATTCTTTTTCTGTGTTAGGAATCAAGAACAAATCTAATAAGTTTTTTACTCATCTGTATTTGTTTTTAGTTCCCTATCCCCTCCAGGTTCCAATAGATAAAGTCTAGTGATAGTGATTTTTATCATTAACCTATTTACAAACATACTGTTCGCTAGCTACGTCATTCTTTAAGACTCATTTATATTTTAGGCCAGCAGCAACCGATAGTTTGTGTTGTAGATATAGGTAAATGTTAGACCTTTTAAAATTATAAATTCTTAATTTCTTATCTCTTACGTCAAAAGTGCTACCTCTCGATCACAACAAAAATGCATTCATATAAAATAAAGTTTGTTCTGTTATTTTTAGTTTCTTTTGGGAAGTTCAGTGATTGTCAAAAAACAGTTTCTCTTGAAAAAACTTTCCAGCAAGGTGTCGACGCCTATTCTAATGAAAGATGGTCCAAGTGTATCGACAAGTTCGAAGAAACAATACATTTATACAAACTTTATAAGTCTGTTCTTATAAATTGTAGGTTAAGTTGCAACTCACGAATATATGAATCTCAAATAAAAGAAGATATTGACGACTTGAAAATTTATGAAAAGTTCTTTAACAAAAGAGATTGTCTAAATAAATGTCAAGAGAAGGAATTTCCAAATGTAAAACTAGATAAAACTTTAGATGAAACTGTGCTACATGACATGCAGGCTAAGAGACCCTATGAGTATCTTCATATATGTTACTTTCAAATGCATATGTTTCATAAAGCTGTTTCTTCCGCTTATACTTACCTTGTAGCTAATCCTAATGATGAAACAATGAAGGCCAATATAAAATATTACTTGGAGCAACCAGAAATTGACGCCAGTGAGGTTATTGACATGGAAAGTGAAGATTATGCAGTTTTGTATAAATTAGCTAGAAAATCATACAATCAGAAAAATTGGGCAGAGACAGTTGCTAGTTTGGAAGAAGCTATAAAAGACTATTTTGCATCAGAAAACAACTGTAGAGCAGAATGTGAACGTCAGCCTGGTCAAGAATGGTCTTCAGAGTTTGTGATAACTATGTCAAACAATATTGCATCTCTTTTACATTGTCGGCAACAATGCCAAGATAAACTGAAAGCCATAAAATATAATTCTGGAGTGGAATTTATTGCTGATGTGCTTAATTATCTACAAGTGTCTTATTATCACCTTGAAAAATATGATGATGCTGCTGAAGCTGTTGGAAGTTACTTGGCCCTGATACCTGATGATGAAGACATGTTAGCTAATGTCAAATTTTATAACAATCATGTAGAGAAAGACGCATTTACACAGAGGTCTGAAGTAGTTTATTATATGAAAAGGGATGAATATGAGAAGAATATACTTAATTTTTTTCACCAAGGAAATAAACATGACATTGATTTTAACTCCATTCTTAGCACGTATAAGTTTCTAAAATAAGTTATCACTAATGTTCCTATTATTATAATGACATTAAGTTAAATTTTATACTGACATACTTTTGATGGTTTTTTACACTTTAATGTATTAATGCCTAATACTTATTAATATTAATAATTATAAGAAAAGCAATTTAAATTAGTCATTTAACACTTTGACTGTGCGTGAAGCAGACACAATAGTTAAACAATTACCATGCCCCATATGTGGGTCATTACACTGTGAAAGGGTTAACACAAGAGTTCTTATAAAAAAATTGTAATGTATAACAATTACTAATAAGTCCCTAGTGAACAAAGTGTAGCAAATAAGCTAATATTTTTTTTACTATTCTAATTTTACTAATTAAAGTGCCATGTTTACCATATACCTTTAAGTACATTTGTATACAATGTAAAACCAAAGATTTATACATATTATATTAAATTTTGTACATTTTATATAATTATTTTCCCCTTTTCTTTCTTATTGTATGTATATAAGGAATATGCATGTAATTAGAGGTGGACGTTTAAACGAAAAGCGCATAATAAGCATGCTTTTTACTCATTGTAAAAAGTAATTGATTCCAGACAGTTCTAAGCCTGTAAAAGTACGAAGGAAAGTTCATTGAATTATAAACATAAAAATGTAGTTGGATTACATTCAATATTTACTACTATATTATGAGCTTCGTTTTGTTTAAAAAGCTCTTCGTCTTGTTTCCTCAATCTTTTCACTGCAACGATTTCTAAAGGTAACAAATAAAGCCTAGCAAAAAAGCACGTTTAGCACGCATAACAACGTTTAAAATTTTCAAGCCGTTTTTTCCATCTACATGTGTGCTACATGTTACAAAGAGGCCAAATATTTTTTTAATAATCTTTTGTCTTTTTTAATTTTCGTCGCGTCAAAATGGCAAGACGTGTAAAAGCTGCTAAAGATGCTTTTTATAAAAATAAATTATCCCTTTATATTTTTTATGCACACAAAGGCGTACTTAATGCCAAAGTCAAAGAGATAATATAAATAAGACTACGTTAGCCAAAGTCATTTTTAGTTTTCTACCAACCAACCGTTATTTCGAGCAATTTTTTTTTCAATAACTTTGTAAAGTACTGAGCTGCCAAAAATAACTTGTGTAGCGCGGGAAGTAAGGCAAAATAAAAATTATAAGTTTTATATTAATATCATATAATATATAAGCTCGCGTTGCCAGCTCGCCGATCCTTTGTTCCCTTTCGCCCGCTGCCGGGAGAGGCCCGGCGCGGCGTGTGCGTCGCACGCCGCGCCCCGCACCCGAAGAACGAGCCAAAGGGTTCCCGACCGCCGACGGTACAGACCTCGTACGGACGTAGCGCTATCCTCCGCGCTTCTACCACACAATTACGTAACCAGAAGCCCTGCGCGGCTATCTGTGATATTTCAAGTACCAAAGTGCGATTTATCGTTAAGTCTACTTTGTGCAATGTTTTAATAGTGTCAACACTTTGTATTCAGTCCATTAAAGAAGTTGTACCCCTATTAAACTTGTTAAAATTATATAATTTTATTATTATGCCTTTATCGTTAGAGTTGTGGGCAACCGGTGGATGCAAATAGCAAGTTGGCGTTCTAAGGTAGAAGCCTTTGTCCAGCAGTGCACGTCTTCCGACTAACGATGATGAACATGAAAGTAATTCAGAATATCTCTTAGTTTAAATGGATAAAGGGGACTGAGAGACGACAAATCGCAGGCCATTAAATTTTCGAGGTTAAGCAGCACTTGCTGCAGTTAATCCCCGGATTAGTAACTGTTAAACACAATTGTTCATTTCCAGATTTGTGTCAGTACAGAAAATGCAGTGATACGTCGAACGAAATAATATTCCATCTCTTTACCGTCCTTTAAAAGTCGATCACAAAGCAGCAGCAAAACTTTCGTAATTAATTATTAAATGGCAACATTATCAATACACTCATAGATTTACTGCATGAATTCTAAAATTTTCCGGCTGAGGTAATTTTTTGCGGTTAATCTATATAAATAAATATTAATATTATCTGCATATTTGAGTGCTGTTATTGTGATGAAACTGGAAGGGTCTACTGAGGAGGAAAGGGTTTCTGCCTCAATCATTCTATATATTTTTTATCCGAAATCTACGCGAACGAAGTTGCGGGCATCAGGTAGTAAATAAACATATTTTGCGGAATCTTATATTAAGTACAGTTAAAACTTATAAATTAATAGTGATTGTAACTAGTAAACGAAAATTAAATCATCAGGTAGGTAATCTTTAGTTTTAAGAAAACCAGTCAATAAATGCTTTATTGAGGAAAACCAAAAATACAACGTATATTTTGATGGACATGGCAACAACATTCTATCGGAAATATTATTGATGCATTTTGTTTGGTTCATTGTGTTAAATAACTATAAATAAAACCAGATTAAGGCCATAATTCCTTGAAAACTGGATATTTATATTATAAGATGATATAAAATGAGTAGCGATTGTAAATTTAAGAAACCATTTTGCCACACTGGCTACACTTTTTTTTTTTCAATGCTGGCGATACTTGTGATTGTGTTATGTCGACAGAGCCCAGAGGGCGTCTTAATTAATACTGTCAAGTCTAGAAGTAAGAATAAAATAGTCAGCCGTGGTAAAATACGAAACAATTTTATGGATTAAAAGTAAGGTAATGTTTCATATAATTCTTGTAGTTCCGATTAACTTTGTAACGCGTCTAAAACTAAACTTCATTTACATCTGTGTATTGCCATGTTATAAACCTTTTAAAAACCGTGTGCTTAAGTACCTATAAATTGTTGTGATGTATGTACATTCATTAATTTAATTATTTTATGTGTTTAAATCTGTATAGGGCTTTTAGTGCTATTTTGTACCTACTACACCATATTATATGTGTGTCTATTTTTCTCTAAACCTTGTATTTGTACCAACTAATATCTTCACACCTGTATTGTCCGAAGTGGTAGGCTGAGATGTGCTTTTGTACACTCACATTTCATTAAACAACTTTAGTGTAATATTATAGGATAGGGATGAACCAGTTGCCATTTACCGGCCACAAATAGTCTATGGTATATTAGTTTATTATTTAGGAAAGTATATGATGTGCAAAGTCACATTTATTTATTTATAAATGGTTTCTAAACCTTCTTACCATCAAACGCATTATTTTTAACTTACTATACATTTATATTCCTTGCTTATGCTTTCCGGGATAAACAGTATGCTGATAGTTAGTCCAAGTTATCGTGTCAAAAACTTTAATAATATAATAATTAAAGGATTAACTCTATAATTAATATCCAAAATATTACTCTAACTATGGTAGTTATCCTCTAAGAAGTTAAACTCTATTTAAGTTAAGTATAACGGTTAGGTTTCTATAATTCTAAAAGCATTGTTAATCATATTATGCATTTCATATTTTATTAGGGATGGGCCCCAGTCTTCCTAGATAAATACATATAGACACACGTTTCTCAAGAGGGTAGGCAGCAAACACTGATTTCATTTGATATGATCCGAGCATACATACATGTCACTACTTGGTTTTGATCTAGTCTGGATGATGAGAAATTGCATTTTGACTTGCCTTAAGACTGATTTCATTTGTCATTAAGTACGTATCGTATCTTTTAGGATCCATCTGCCTACAACTTCATGGTTAACATTGCATGGAAGGCTCAAGTTGTATACAGGAAAAGTAAAATAATATACATATTTACAAAAAAACTGTAGGATTTTTTTATTGTTTCAGGTGTACTCATAAAAATTTGCCATGGAAACCATTAATGACAAACTGAGTATTAAAAATATTATATTCACCAAGGCTTTGCCTAATTATGTGATACCAGTAGCAATAGATGGCCACAAAATATATACATGTACAGACTGTGGAGACAAGTAAGTTATTTTAAGTACCTAGTTTAAGTAATTAATTCGCATGTTATAATCCTCCATGTAAAATTTTACCAGATGTAAAGGCACGGCTTAAAGGAGGGTAATGTGTTTATCAGCCTATGTTTGTTCCTTTGTAGCACTGTAGAGACTAAACATGTAGGCTGTTGACTATTCCTAAGTCAATCTATTTGTTTTAATCTTGCAAGTGCCATTATGGACATGACAATAATCAAAAGCCATCATCATCAGCCCGTTGCAGTCCACTGCTGAAATAAAGTCATATTGTAATAACATTATTAAAATCGACGAACTGTTAGAGGGGTTGTCATCTTGTAAGTTTCTCTTATTACACCAATCATTTAGGATAATAGAAGGATGTAGTTTATTTTGCTTATTACTGGAGTGCAACAGGAATGAGTAGGTACTGCTCGCATAAAACACCGTTCTTTTAGCTCCGACCTAAGAACATTTTTGGCAAATTTCGTAGTAACCCGAATGTAGTACCTATAGGTGTATACCATGTGGGTATTGTGGGTGCGTTTTATAATCATAGGTGCCTCATTCACAAACGCACCCAATATTAAAGCAACTGAATAGGGAGACTGCCGTGAATCGTGCCAGAAATTAAGTTAATAACAAATATTGGATCTGCACATGCAGACGCAATCTCAAACAGTATATTGGTCTTTTACTACCTACTAGTAGGTTGGTTTACTTACCTACACAAAACGCTGGATCATTTGTCTAAAAAATATATTGCATGGCCTCTATTCAAAAACTTTCATACAGTTTGGTCCTTAGCCTTACATTAAATAAAAAGTAGGTTGAGCTGAGATTGCGTTCTTTTAAATCTCAGCTCAACCTGAGAACGCACACAAACTTAATGAAAAAAAAAATGGCATAAAGGGAAAAGGAAAACTATGCTTTATTTCTGGTAACGATATACTAGTGATGTGCCGGATATCCGTATCCGTATTCGCGGATATCCGCGAGAAAAAAAGACCTGTATCCGTATCCGTTACTTTTTGGCGGATTAGTAAATTATTAGTTACAAATTTCGATTAAATTCTAAATATAGCTAATTAGGTAGCAATGAAAAATGTACTATTAAATATCATACACGTATCCGCGGAAATCCGCGAGAAAGAAGTACTGTATCCGTATCCGTTACTTTTTGGCGGATCTTGAATGGATCTTTCACATTATTAATTTTTTATTAAAATCTAAATATAGCTGATTAGGTAGCAATGAAAAATGTACTTTTAAATATCATTCAAATTATTGTTTATTTTTGAAAATCACATATTTCACTCATTTATATTGCAGATACTACATTTATTGTAGTAAGTAATAAATAGTACGTTTCTCAAAAGTAGCATCATATTTATAATATGATCAAACAAATCATTGTGATAAGTTTATTAAATAATATTGAAACGTTTATAACAAGTTTTAAGAAACTTACAAGTTTCTTGTTACAAGTTAAACGAAAGTCACAAGATTAGTTTATTTTTCTATGTTGTCTGTAAAAAAAGTTTGCCTAAATTCTCTTTTTAACCAACTTCAATAAAAAGGTCGACGGTCTACGTTTGTGTCTATGGATTTCAATTTTTTACTGTATGTTCAACGATTTTGCCGTTAATTGTGGACCGATTTTGAAAATTCTTTTTTAGTTTGGATAAGTATACTTACTCCCAAATTGGTTCCATGCAAATCGCACACCTAGATCTAAAGGGAACTAAGTCAAAAATCGACATTTTTGAGTTATGCCATAGACTTATGAGAATTATTTTCTCTATGGTTATGCACACCATCGAATTCCTTATCCTAATACCCATCGACCAATAAATAGATTTAAAAATATGTTCACTACTCGATACTAGGTGGCGTTAAGTGTCCCTTTTGATGAAAGAGCAAGCCCCGCTGCCCTCCCACCAAAACTGGGACATCTCTAGTTGTAATCGGAATTATAAGTGGAATGCAGTTGAATTCATGTGCCCATAGTAAACAAATTGGAGTTATTTTCAGTTGTACCTGTGTTGTTACAACTTTAAGCAGTATTATTTTGAGTTGTCGCCTTTTAGACGGTTACTGAGACCGGTGCGACCGGTGCGGTACGGTGCTGAGAAAATGAATACTACTTTTTGAGTTGAATTGTTACCATATTGTTGAAACATATTTGAATTTGTAGTCGAGTCATATTTTAAACTTATATCTGTTTAAAAACTCATTTCAATTGAACTTTTTTGCTATTGGCGAATATAATCTTTTCGTCTTAGTATAATTTTATTTCTATCCTAGAATTTACAGCGTTCGTTCTCTTTTACTATATTTTAGAGTGAGATCTCTTTAGATTTTACAACATCGCTAATGAGACCGAAAATGTTACATTAAAGGCTGATTAAAGGTATTTTAAATCGATTTCGCGCACGTGACCCTATTAGTAAGTAAAATAAATAATTTTTATTTCTGGCAAAAAATGAAACGAGGACATCGATTTTAGTGAATATGGTAAAAGAAAGAGATAATGAAATCATAACGCGCTTCTACGGCGCTTACACGGCAGTCTCATCTGAGGAAACTCGTGCCATCTTATTAGTGGTTGATATATCGGTTCCGTGCACGTTATCATAACAAAATTCTGGTGCACTGGCGAATCATCAGCTGGAAGGCGTCCACGGTTAAACAAAGGCCTTCCCCTTAGAACGCCACAGTGAACGACAACCTGCCATTAGCATCCACCGGTTGCTCGTTACTCTGACGATATCGTCGGTCCACCTGGTAGGAAGCCTGCTAACGCTGCGTCTTCCGGTATATTGTCGCCACTCGATAACCTGTCTTCGCAAGTGGTTATGGGTTATTCGGCCATGTGGCCTGCCTATTGCCACTTCAACTTGCATATTTTTTCCTTCCTTTTTAAAATTAAAGGGTACAATGGCGGTCTTATCCCTAAAAGCGATATCTACCAGACAACCTTTAAAATAAGTTATACATACACTGGTAAAGACCTTCGTCTTCTCTCTTCTTAGTACACAACGATACTCAAAACTTATTCAAATAAGTACAAAAATAGTTTTATTGCTATTTGGCTTTTTCTTTTCTTACTTTGGTTGACCAAAGAATTCTAAGTGCTTTGAGTTTCAATAAGTCCTGCGTATCATTTTGAATAATGGCATTATTAAAATTGGATACTAAGAAAAAAAAGAAAAAGGTCATCCTTAAATATAAGTCAAATGTGCTTTTTGATGTCAGTTTAAATTGTTTTTCATCTAACGGAAGTTTCGTACATATTTATGTTTTGTAAAAAAAATACACGAAACGTATATATTTTATAATTAAAAGGGGCAAGGGACTGACATTAGTTATTTTTGCAGTAATATTTATAAATAATATTGATTGGTTTCAGTACTTCTAGTGTTTTCTTTAAATTTATCATCCAATATACTCCTTCTGCTGGTCACAGATCACTCTATTCGGGCTAATTATAAATAATACCAACTGCTATTGCCTCTTCAGAAGAGCGCTAACTAAAAACTCAATTCACCAACACAGGCTCAACTCAAAATAATAAAACAAATAGGTACACATATATTGTTAAGCAATAGAGAAATAACTCAAAAATTCCAATTTTCTGCCATAACATGATTAAAACACGCGATCCCTACAATATATTTGTTCTAACTGCGTATAAAAAGCATAATTATAAACAGAACACTCCTGCAGTGCACAGGGACAAAGTAAACAGTATAACGTCTTTTCTGAAAAAAGTGTTTGCTTGACCTCTTTAGATCTAGGTGTGCGAAATATTGTCGTGATCTGATAATTAACTTGGGAAATAACTCTACATAAGATATCAAGATAAAATAAAAGAATAGCAGAAGTGTCGTAAAGTAATATATATTGCTTTTTTTATACGTGTAGTCGATGACTGACCACTAACCAGTAAGAGGGGAAGGGGATGCGCCAACCGCTGTCCCCACTACCTCTTCCAAGATTAAATATATCGTGTGGAGTAGTCTGATATATTCTTGTCACCACATAAAATAGTGATTTTCTTTTAATAAAAATATTCGATAATTAGTTATTAACTAATTTAGACATAAAAGACCTAAGGTGAATGCTTCCATAATTTATAGTTTTAATGCTACAACTATTAACGACGCAAACGCATAGGTTTTGGCGCCGACTTCAACTTCGCTTATGTAAATCAATCAATTAATCAATATATTTATTTGTGAACATAGGTAACAGAAAGGTCTTAAAAAATATACAAGTAGCAGCTCTATGTTCTACCAATGGAATTGGCGAACAAATAGTTTTAATAAAAAGTATGGAGTTTATACAATAAAAATATGAATTATTAAATGCAGGCAGATTTATAAAGTGTAGTGAAAAATTACTATGGTTCACTTTTGCAAAAAAAAATACAATTGCAAAGATGTTTCCAGCTGTGATATATTGTTGGTGCTGCCCCGTGTTACACTAACCCTTAAACTGAAATTAAGTAAAGATTTCACAAAGAAAACCTTTAGGTACTTAGTTATAGTTTAAGTAATCATTAAACTACATGTAAACATAAAAAATACCCGCGCAGTGCAAGTTGGTCACACGCAACGACACCGACTGAGTAAGGTAGTTGAGATCCGTATCCGCGGATATAGACACCAATGATCCGTATTCGTATCCGCGGATATGTATCTTTGACAATCCGGCACATCACTACCATGTACCTACATAAGTACAAATCTTATTAATAATATTGGTTTAAAAAAATGTTTTCTCTGTTTGCAGGTTTGTGTTCGAGACGAGTTTTAACGATCACATCAGCCGTAAATCATTGAAAATAAGCTACATGTGCCGGCACTGTAACAAATTGCGAATTTTTTTTAACAGGTGCAATCTTTTATTTCATATCAGATCTCATGTATTCAAAACAGCCACAATTAATGTTACGGACATAAAAATAGAACCTTTACCACTTAGTAATTTTAAGAAGAATCTTGTGAACCCACCAGTTGTCAATCCACCAGCCAATCAGGTGAAACCTACTGAAGTAATTGAGAAGCCTACTGCATCAGAAAAAAAAATTGAAATTCATACTACCAAATCGCTGACGACTCCATACTGCTTCGAATGTAAAACTAATTTGTCTAAGACAGGTATTGGCTATAAAGATCGAGCTAGTCACTTTATGCAGTATACAAATGAAGTTTATTCATGCCCTATATGTTTATTTGCATTACCAAGTATATGTGCACTGAAAACGCATTTGCGCCTGCATTTAAGATGTCCACCATTTTTTTGCCCTGAGTGTGGAGTTGAACTGAATACAAAAAACGTTCAATACCCATATCACCATGATTGTGAAGGATTTAAGATGATGAGAGCGACAGCTAGATTGAACTGCGCAGCGTCCAACTGTCGCCTTTTCCATCCTAATGATTTTAAAGAGCACATGACCGAATGCCACTTGAAAAAAGTATTTAAATGTCCATACTGCGTTGTTGCCTGTTTCAATGAGATAACTATGCAAAGACATTTAAAAGGTCATAAAACAGAAACGAAAGCGTTAATTTTTTTTCAATGTGAGTTGTGTCCTGGAAAATTTGTCATGCAAAACCACACTGAGAATCATTTGAAATCTCATGTAACTACTCCTCTTTACCCATGCTGGCCATGTGGCGCGCCTTTCAAAGACGTATCCCTTTTACTCTATCACTACAACAGGAAACATAATACTAACGAGACTATAGGAATCGCCTTAACAAGTATCTTGTCGGAGTATGAAATGTATTCATCGAAACCGAGAAGAATATATCGTGTTGTAAAAAGGTGTGACCAATGTCAGAGAAGTTTTACGTATAAATGTAAATTTGAAGGAATACATAATCTGCCTAACGAATGTCCTTATAAATGCGCATCTAACATGGAATTACTTGTGGGGCCTGATAAAATGCTGCCTGTTCCTAAAATAACGTGCCACCTTTGTAAAACTAAAGTATCTCAGGATTGGAAAGAGATTAAAAAACATTATGCTGCATTGCACAAAAGTCATAAATGCTTGGATGCTAAAATTATTATTTCGAGAATTGACATAAAAAAATACACTTCTAAACTTAAAGCACGAAGTTCCAAACCTAACATAAGAAAGATATCTAAGAAAGGTAAGAAAACCCCACAAAATAAAGCGACTGCATCCTCTGCGAAAATAGTGGATCTTTCAGATAGTGTATCTGAAGTTCGAGACAATATGTTTGTCTGTAACATGTGTGGTGATACTTATGAAACTAAACTATTATTAGAAAAACACATGATATTCCATAAAGATCCTTGCATGGCTTATCAATGCATGGAGTGTGGTCAAAGCTTTGTTGTCAAGCCTTCATTTTCTAAACATCTGCTGCTAGAACATGGTATTAAAGATATTGATAATTACATTACCAGCAAACAATGCTATAACGAAAATGCTCTTATGAAATATCAGAATGATGTCGTTACTTCTTTGGAGCCATTGGGTGAAAATCAATGTAAGATTTGTCGTGAAGAATTTGAAAATCCAGAGGATTTAAAAAAACATTTTCGTGTCCATGGAATGGCGTTCCTAATGAATAATACGTCGAATAAAAGTCAAATCATTTCATGAAAATGTCATTGAAAAGTGTAGGTATTAAATTACTACTTTACACGTATATGTACAAAGTTAATCTAGGTAATTAAATAAGTATTTGGTACCTACCAATTACTTGTCCACCTTCTTGTTTTTTCATATTATTTCTCATGTTAACCTTAAGATATAGTATAGTACTGGATAGTTTGTTATAATCTGTAGACCTGATAAAATTCATTCCTTTATATAAACACCAATATCAGTGTAGTGAAAGTCTAGAATAGTTATATTTTTGCGTACATATAGTATTAGTTTTATATTTACTGTAGTGCTAAAGAAATATTGTTACACAGCTACAATAAGGCCCGGTCCACCAAAGGTCAAAAGCAGAGAGGAGGAGGCGAAAGATGTGTTTAAATAAAGCAATCAGACTTCGTAAGCGGAGTAAGATGCTGAAATAATCCTCTCCTCTCTGCATTAGTGTGTAAACGATTGTTGTTTTGTTTGCAGTAAGTTTAGTGTGTATGTTACTGGCAATCTGTATAATTAGGTATTCTAAAAGGTATAATATCTAGGCAATGTACCTATGAATTAAAATTATGAATACTATTGTCCATTAGATACATCCTAAGTCCTACTAGGTCTTACCTAGGTAATATATGGGATTGTATAAAATGCCTGCTGGTCCACCGGCAATGTTGTGGTATAAAAAAAACCACGAGAAAGCGGATTTTTTAATAAATAATTCAATCTTTCGAGTAGCTGAACAACTTTCAGCTGGATTGTCATTTACTGAACTACAGAAATATAATTATTACAGGTAAGCTTAAAACAGTGATGACCGCAACGCCAGAAATTATTTTAATACTGTTTCAATGGCAATCCCCCTTCCCTGCTCTCGTCTATAACACATTACCGACTGCGTATTAAGTAGTGTATAGAATACCTAGGCAAAGTATAAAATTAATAATATTTTACATTCACATTATCTAAATGTTGGCATGCTATACCTTACACAAAATACCAGATTATACAGATTTCCGGTAACATCGACATATGTACATAGTTCTAACGATAATACTTTATTAGTTTCATGATAATTAAGAGTAAAAATGGGGTCTGGTTCATAATATCGAGAGTCACTACATCGACGGTCGCTGTATCGATCGAAAACGTTGCATTGACGGGTTAATGAATCGACAGTACTCCAAATCGATGGTACGCTACATCGACAGTACACCAAATCGATAGTAGGTACATTATATCGACTGTACATTAAATCGACGGTTCGCTACATCGACAATACACCAAATCGATAGTATGCTGTATCGACAGTATAATATCATATGGATAATAGATACGTTGTATCGACAGTACACCATATCAATGGTACGCTGCATCGACTGCCCGACCCGAGCCAGATTTAAATAAAAATCATGAACTTTTTCACAAATTGTTAAATTTGTATATTGCTTGTTTTTTATGTAAACCACATAAAATGTTTGCAAAACTATAATTTCGTTCATTTTTGTAATAAACACCAAGATTGACGACAAAATGATTCTAAACAATACTAATAAGCTTTTGATAAAAGTTTTAAAAAGCTTGTTTTTATTTAAATCTGGCTCGGTGCGGGCTGTCGATGCAGCGTACCATCGATATGGTGTACTGTCGATACAACGTATCTATTATCCATATGATACACTGTTGATACAGCATACTATCGATTTGGTGTACCGTCGATTTAATGTACAGTCGATATAATGTACTATCGATTTGGTGTACTGTCGATGTAGCGTACCACGAATTTAGTGTACTGTCGATATAACGTACTATCGATTTGGTGTACTGTCGATGTAGCGTACCATCGATTTGGAGTACTGTCGATTCATTAACCCGTCGATGCAACGTTTTCGATACAGCGACCGTCGATGTAGTGACTCTCGATATTATGAACCAGACCCGTAAAAATGCTATGTTCTTGGAGTATAAATATAGAATCTGTCTTATGAAAAGAAGTTTCGAAACGATGTAAAACGAACGACCCAGTACCTTACCTACTAATTTGAGTAGGTATTAAATGTTATAATGGGCAGGTGTGTTGCAGACTTGCTAAGGATTTGGATGCATGAACTGATCTAATTTAACTAGTTACTTATATTTTTAAAAAGCATCCCGGGCAAAATGTATTTTTTGTGGTGTCGTTGTACCTGTAAGTCTTACGCATTGTCAAAGGAATAAAATTGCAAGTAAAAGTATCTCATATTCGTTTAAACTAGAAGTGGAAGATGATCACAAGTATGTTAATTATGACTGAGTATTGATTTAACCTAGGTATTAATATTAAGAAAAAATAAAAAAATTACTTAAATTGCAGTCTTTTTT
Source organism: Abrostola tripartita (assembly GCA_905340225.1). Classification (NCBI taxonomy): domain Eukaryota; kingdom Metazoa; phylum Arthropoda; class Insecta; order Lepidoptera; family Noctuidae; genus Abrostola; species Abrostola tripartita. Next base: position 7,521,976 of record HG996487.1, on the reverse strand, counting down.
TTAAATTAAGTAAAGGAGAAACACTAATTAAAAATAAACCATTACAAGAAATACCTACAATTTATAACATTAAGTACATACATATTGGAATTATTTAATAACTTACAAAGAAATAATAATAAGACAACATTTAAAAAATTACATTTTCTTGATATATCATTGATATACACGTCAGCCTTCCGGGGTAAAATGAAACATATTTTTGTTCATATTATGGCAACAAAAACCCTGTTGGTCCCGCAAGGGAGGTAACTTTATATTGATTGCACAATGAAAATCTTTTTTGTCAAGTTTATATTGTTGTAACCTGCACCTCTAAACACATTTTTTGGCCAACAAGGTGTTTGTTACGTCTTGCCTAATGTAACACATACCTATAATATACTGAATGTTTTTTATAAACCTTTAAAAAAATGATAAATATATATGTACCGCTAAACCTTGTTTTTAGGCAGGTATTGCATTAGTTTTATGTAATATTTTTAGGATAATCATATTTGCTATAAGTAAATTAAGATAACATTTAGGGTAGAAATGAGAAACACGAAGATAATTATGTAGTGGCGTAAAATAGCTAGTAGCAATGCTACAACGAGAAATATAAAGGTACCGTCACCGACTTAACTACATAGTATATTCTGTTGGTATGTAATTAATTGTTAATTAACAGAACATACATGCCTAGGTGTAAAACTGATAGAAGTTTAGTAAAAAATACTCACAGCCAATAATAATTAAAGCATAAGACAGAAAGACAAAGAATATAGGTAAAGCTTTTAACATATGTATAGGTATGTATTATAATAATCGATATTTATTTACGTACTTATTTCTACACACTCACATTTCATTTCACTGTTAAAACTTTTGTGAGTGTTTTCTATATTAATAATAAACAGGTACGTTTTTCTTGCGGCCCCGCCGCATCACCAGCTCATAAAAAGGGTTCTGTTTACGAGTCTGAAACTAGTCTCGCATTCCCAAATAAATACGTTAATGAAACAGGAAATGCTTTGTTTAAAGTCAAAATATAGCCTTGTTTAGTATTTATGTGCAAAATCTTTGTTTCATTGCAAGTACTATCCAAAAAAATGTTATGTTATAAATGTAAATAACAGAAGGAACTTCTTATTTTAAAAGTCATTTAATATATATTTGGAATGTACCCCCAAATCTCTATTATGTGGTGATTGAACTGATAGGATATGATCTACATTAATACATTTGTTGTACAAATTGAAGTTCCTTTTATAGTGCATACATAGAAATCTCACATCTAATATTTGCAGATGTAGTATGAATGAGGTCCTAACACATTAATATACATATTTAAAACATTTTAAGAGGTGTATCTTTGGGTTGCCATATCATGCATCAACCGTATTTAAAGTAACTATTGGTCGCCTGGCGTAAATTTTTGAGAAATAAATATGCTTCGTTTATTTTCGAATTACCAGTCTATGATTTATTTTTAGTAAGTATGTACCTCTTGAATTTACACTTTACATCTCGCACCTACGGTGCAAAAACGTCACTTATGCAATTTTTGTCAAAATTGATCTGAGTATGAGAAAAAGTAGCTGATGTACCCCTTTACCTGGTGAGTAATTGTCATTTGTGTAGTGCGTATACTTTCCGCGTGAGGGCAGTTGTGTCGTTATTGTTTTGGCGCGAATCAAGCCGCCACTAGGAGAAACAACGTTTCATTGGCCAGTTGCGCGCGGCCCCCCGCTCGAGTAGCAGTCTCTTGGAGCTACAACGCCACTAAGGTAATAGTGACAATTTATTTTTATGTTTTTGGAGCAATAACGACACATAAGTTAGTTGTGATATTTGTTTATTGAAATAACAATGACACTTATGTACGCAGTGACATTGTTTCCCCAACTCTTAAATTGTATTTTGTAAAGCTTACGTTCGATTAACAATTGTGACAATGTTTCTCCAGTTTATTAAGGTGTAATGTTTTTATTTTGTACAAAAAAAATACCTAATACTACTAATGACGTTATTGTTTTAAGATGATTTTTATTTCATATAGAAAAATTATTTTGACGAGGTGTGTTATTCCTATTTGGATATCTATGTAATTATTTAGTGGTCATTATAATTACAACAGGCCACATGTAATATCAATATTTTAATTAGTCGATTAATTAATTAATCCCAGGTCGGGCAAAGTGTTACTGGGTTTTTCCATTAGGTAATTCTCAGTAGCAGCACGGAGTCTGGATTTGTGCCCGGTTGATGGCAATAGGCTCGCCCCCTATTACATTGGGACCTAAAACATAACTGGCGAAATGTGGGTGTACCGTATGTGCACCTCTGCCTACCCCTTCGGGGAATACAGGCGTGATGTTATGTTATGTTATGTTATGTTATGTTGTAATTAGTCGATTGTTTGTTTTATCAAAATCGATTCGGGCGTTTCAAAGTTATCAGCTCTTTTCTCGAATAATTTAAAGGATTTCGGTTATACTCTGGAACTTTTAAAATATAAGCTATTGTTTTACGCGTTGAGGGTTTTTAAATTTCATCAAAATTGTCTTGTTATAACACTTTTTGTTAGTTTGTTATTATGTAGGTATTTCGTTTTATTTCAGGCCTTAAAATGAACCAACGCAGCAAAAACCTTGTGCAACTTGCACTTTCAAGCGGTAGTCAAAATTCTGTTGAAGTGCAAGCTTTAGCGAGCAATGTTACAAGGATCGAGCAACACACGCAACATTCAGAACCAAACAATACAGTGTCTCATCCTACAAACTCCGCGAATCAAGCAGTACCAGTAAACCCAGATGAACCAACAACAACTAATTCAGAGCAGGATAATACGAATTTAGAGAATCCCAGTAACACTCCTTCTACTCTAGTTGACACTAATGAATCAAGTGAACGAGATGATATTGACTTCCCAACAGGCGATTTCTCCGGCACTGATTCCGGTGATGAATACAGGCCTGGCGTCCGTGCAAGGTCATCTTCATCCAGTAGCTCCAGTAGTAGTTCCAGTAGTAGTTCCAGTGGCAGCTCAAGTAGCAGTTCCAGTGGTTCTGCTGCTGAAAATAATAATTCTAATAACGAGAGTCTTGTTCACGAGCCTAACCAACCTGCGCAACCTATAACTAAACCACGAGGCAAAAAGCGAACTCGTAATCCAACAACCTGGAAAACGAACGTTGCTAAGCGATTGAAAAATTCTGGTCAAGCTTATACCTCAGTAAAAACTAAAAAATTAGTTCAAGGTAAAACAATGAGACCTACATGTACATCTAAATGTCGATTGACTTGTGCTTCAAAATTTACTGAAGAAAAGAGGACAGAAATATTTGAGTCTTACTGGAAGTTGGAAAGTGTAGAAAGGCAACGAAATTTTTTGAATGCTTGTACAAGAACACTAAAATGTGCTTACCGCCGCATAAAGACCAACAAAATGTACGACCGAAAAGAAAACACTGCATATTACTTGATTAATAACAATAAAGATATCCGTGTGTGTAAAACTTTTCTGATCAACACTTTGGGTATCACACAACGGATTATACGTACTGTTATCGATGGCAAGGCACAAAATGATGGTTTTATTCCAGTTGACAGACGAGGAAAACACGGCAAACAATGCAAATTGCAACCTGAAGTCATACAAGCAGTAAGGGATCATATCGAATCAATTCCAAGGGTAGAAAGTCATTACCTCAGGGCTAGTACTAGCAGAGAATTCATTGATGGAGGTTTGACAGTCGCAGAATTGCACAGAAATTATTCCGAAATTCAGGAGCAACAAAACAAGCCTACTGTAAACTACGATGCCTACTCACGGATTTTCAACCAAGACTTTAATATTGGATTCTTCAAACCCAAAAAAGATCGGTGTGATGAGTGTGAAGCATACGAAAATGCCCCAGATGAAGAAAAGAATAGATTACGTGCCAAATTCAGGTTACATCAGGAAGAAAAAACCTTAAGTAGACTTGAAAAAGACAGGGACATGAAAAAGTGTCGTGAACCTGACACCAACACGATTGTTTTCACCTATGACTTACAAGCAGTGTTACCCTGTCCTGTTGGCAAATCAAGCTCTTTTTTCTACAAATCGAGACTTAATTGTTATAATTTAACAATATCAGATGCAAGCAAGCAAGAAACAACCTGTTATTTTTGGCACGAAGGCTTGGGCAATAGAGGAGCCATGGAAATAGGATCGTGTGTGTATAAATACCTGGAACAGAGTGCACTTGAAAATCCTGGCAGCGATATAATTATTTATTCGGATAACTGCTGTGGCCAACAAAAGAACAGGTTCGTGTTTGCGATGTACTTTTATGCTGTCAGTAAGTTTAATATAAATTCCATTCTACATAACTTTTTAATTCGAGGTCACACGCAGAATGAAGGCGATGTAGCGCATTCGGTTATTGAAAAAGCGGTAACAAGAGCTAAAAATGCCGGATCTATTTATGTGCCCGATCAATACATATCCCTGATTCGTGGGGCGAAAAAGACTGGTAAACCATTTGTTGTAAAAGAAATGAATTACGATGATTTCTTTGATTTGAAGTCTCTTGAGGAAAACATAAACTTCAATGTGGGAAAAAATTTAAACGGAGATGTAATCAAAACCGGTGACATTAAAAGCATTAAATTTACAAAGAATTGTGAAAATTACCAATATCGAACCACTTACAAAACGGAAAATTGGGAAGAAGCAAAAGCCATAATTCAACCAAGAGGAAAACAATTACGTGGAAATAGAGGCAACTCTCGTAGAATAGACGAAATTCCATTGAAGTACGCTTACACTTCAAAAATACCAATTAAAGAACGCAAAAAGCGAGATTTATTACAATTAGTGGAGGCAAATATAGTGCCAAGGTATTATGAAAGTTTTTACAATGATCTCATTTAATTTTTTATATTTTTATACTCTATAAAGCCACATTTCCACTTGCAGGAAACAAGTTTATTGAAACCGCAGACATGTTATTTTCCTGGAAATGTGGCAATTATTTTAAGTTTTTTTATTATTTAAAAGTGTTTACCAAATAAGTACGTGAACATTATGATGATTAGAGATAAGTAAAATAATTTGTATTTGTTTGTTTCTGTTGATTATTGCGTAAAACGACAAATCAGTCTTTGGTTTTTAAATAACACAATTATTTAAATACCAAAGACTGATTTGTCGCATTAATATTAAGAAGATAACTGTGATCAAAAGTCTGAGTAGGTACCTACTTATTATTAAGTAGTAGAAATTGTTATAATTATTTTTAATTTCCTGAATAAAACTTTAAAAAAGTATGTTTTCGTATTTTCATTGTTATGACACAATTGCCCGGTTAATTGTTTTCTAGTGCCACAACGTCACTACTGGGAGGGTTGTAAATTTTAAACGTTTATATTTTTTTATTACAAAATTGTGAGATGTTTGCTTTTACTTTAATATGAAGTTCAAAGTTGTAGTTTAAATATTACCAGTTCATTTCTTTAATAAAGAAGAACTATACATTATAAGAGGATGTCGAATTTTCAAACGCTTCTCCTGAAAAATTACATCATTTGCATAAGTGACGTTTTTGCAGCGTAGGTGCGATCTTATGAATATTATTATGTTTGACATAGTGTCTAACATAATAATAATTACATTTAATAGGTTTTGTTTACATATGTCAGATTAATTATAATAATTTTTAGTTTAATTCAGTTATAAATTATAATATATTATAGAAATATCTGAATCCACAATCCATTTTGACTATTGAATACATTAAACAATACATCTAAGCACCTTATTTTTATCTATGTCAACCCAATGTAAATATAGATTTCCAAAAAATAAGTTGTTAAATTGGATATTTTTATGATTTAATAATAAATGGCTTAAAATCCTAAAGCAGAACCTTAAATATTATTATTCATTTAATTACACTAAAATCTTATAATTCAAATGTTACTTATGTACTTATTCTTGGCTTAAATAAAGGGGGTGATATGCAGTAGTTCCCTTTAAATTTTGTCTGCAAGTGGGACATTTTTTTTCAAGTTTGAGGTACTCCTGAAGACACTTTATACAATATACATGGCCACATTTTGTTGATGCTAAAGGATTTTTACCTAATTCATCCCAACATATAGGACAGCCACCAAATTTTTTTTTTCTTCCTGTTTCCACATTTTTTGGGGATGGAGAACCACTCTGAAACATTATTATGACTAAAATATATTTGTTCACTTAGTGATTTTCAGTAATTGATTATAAAATAAATTCTTAATTCCTTGAAATTAAAAAAATACTCCAGAAATGCATATTCAGTATATTTGCAAAAATCTTATGTTATGTTTATCTGTATTCCCTAAAAGGGCAGGCAGAAGTGTATGTATAGCACAACCACATTTAACCAGTTATATTAAAGGTCCCAATGGTTGATGGCAATAGGGGGTGAGCCTATTATTATAAAACTGTTTGATCCAGGATTCAAACTCAGGACTTCATACTTAGCAGTTGTGCTTAGACCCCTACTAGACTAATGAGGTAATCTTACATATTACAGTATATTGTTATCAAATTAATAAAATCTCATGTTAAATTTAGGTATGCATAATAATTTATAGCTAAATACATTTAGTGATAGTAAAGTTTGTTTCATGAGGTAATCATCTGAGTTTCATTATAATTGAGAAACGCATGATACTTAATAAAAAATAAGTGTTGATGCACACTGGTAAGGGTGAGGGTGAGATAAGATAGCATCTCTAATGATTGAGACCTAACTCAGGTCATACAGAAGTAAAGCTCATGAAATTAAAACATAAGTTACCTTTCTTTTGTTTAATGTCTTTTTCTTCTTTATTTTTTGTTTCCTAATAGCTGATGTATCTGGAGTAATAACCGCTGGTACCCTTAGTGTAGGTTTTACATTAGACTGTCTAGGATAGATGCGTGCTGAGCCAGGCGAGCAATTATTATCAACTAAAAACGAAATCCAATTGTTTACACAATATTTTACTTTTCCGCTTATCTAAAAATATTACTTGATTATCCATCTGCTAAACTTACTGCAAAAGGAATCATCGGTGTCCAAGTCAATTACTATATTCGATAAACCACAATGATCAGCTAATGTAAAGGAATTAGTTAGATCAATAACATCGCCCGACCTCGACATTGTTATTATATTATTGGATGTTATTATGCACTTAATACAGAATTCACTTGCATTACTGGGAAATAATAATAAATATAAATAAAATTAGGAATTACGGTTGCAGTGCAACAGCAGAAATCTAGATTCAAATTTTTTATTTTTTTATTTTATGATTGCTGCTTAACATAGATAAAAAACTAACAGATATATCAAAAATAAAAGATTGCTGGTTTAGGATCGACCACAGGCCACACATAGCCTAATAGCATAGAGTATAAAGAGAATACATTTTTTGCCTATTATTCTATGCTATTATTTACGATAATTATAAAGTTATGGACACAGGCTACGCTTTACTAGCTGGCCAAAATGCTATGCTAGGCCGGGCCTGTATTTAGGCCCTTAAGCCAAAAGAATAACGCTAATGCCTATCTGGCCAGGCCCTACAGTTAGTGTTTGTGCACTGACCTCTATGCATATTATTAGTGGTGGTCACAGACTGGTGGTATAAGAAAAAGTGGTGTTTGTGCCATACCTGAAACCTCCGTCCGTAACTCCGGATGACGATGACGTCAGTCCTTATTCCAGGGTGCAACAGGGTTGGGCGACAGAGGGAGATAGGAAAGGATTTGTGTACCAGTGTTGGCAAATGACGTCTTCTGAGGCACAAAATAAATAATGTTGAACAAAGTTGATAAAGTGCTGCTGAATCTGAATTGAAGTTAAACATTCTTTTGTTTTATTATGTATGTGGTAGATATAGATATTAGATTAGATAGTTAGATACTCTGTGGGTAGTTATGTGCCACTGCCATGTTTGATATTATTTTTGACGTATCTTTCACAGCTCAGTAAATATTATTGCAATTAAATTTTCGAATATTGAGTGGCGACAAAGTTATATTTAATACTGTAGTTACAGGATTGTATGTTGTTAAGCAGCGAATCAAGCTTATTAAAGTTTGTGATAGTGAATGAGTTAATTTGCAAAGTATGCCCATGTTTCAATAATTTCTGATGTATTACCAATCATTGAGAAGGTATATTTATTACAATATCTGTTATATTTGTAGCATGCATCTTGGGGTGAATATATCTAATGCTCTACAGCAATTAGAGAGTGTAAAAGCAGCTGTAGATCAAAGTGATGACCCAAAGTTAAAGGTAACGTATTTATTTAATAAAAGCTTTTACTTACCTTGTTCTACTTAACTCAACATTATTAAATCACTTATACACAGTCCTAAATGTAATCTAAAAATAGCTGTTTTAATTAATCATTATCGTCATCAGCCTATCTCAGTCCACAGCTGGACATAGGCCTCTTCTATGGCACACCACTTTAATCATAATAGGTAATAATTCAAACATTGCATGTTGTGGTATACCATGTTTATCTTATTTAGCCTTCTTTTTGTATAGTTTATACATTTACAATGTTATGTTTTTGGAACCACAGGCAGCCACAAATGATGACCTAAACATGCTGATCAATTTATTGGAAAGTCCTATATTGAAGAGTATAGCTACATTACATGATTCAGTGGGAATGCTTGCTACTCAGGTTGCACATCATCCATCAATTATTCCTGGAGACTTTGACATTACTCCAGCAGGTGAAATCTTCATATTATTATCTATAAGATATTTTTAACTTGTTGTACCTTTTCTGTTTTGGTATTTCAACAAGTAGATTACTTAATATTTAAGTTTATTTTTGTAATATCAAAATCAAACTGTTTACTAAAAGCATATGAAAGTATATACAAAAATATAAATAAAAAGAAAAGTTAGTTTGCCTGGTGTTTGTCCAATTTTTATGGGGCTTTTACTGGCATATAGCTAATGTTATAGGGAGTAACTGCATTCTCCTCAACTTTCAAAATAGACTCTAAATGTAGACTACATTTAAATTCGAAAATATTTAGTGTGTCATGGGAAATAATTAGTAACTAAGAAATATCCATGAATAATTAATAATCCATGTGCATGAAGTCATGGGCATGAGCTATCAAATAATTAGAACAACTGTCAAATAAATAAGACTCACAAGTAAATTACTATAATAACTAATTACAGGTTTAATTATTGTGGAGTGTTTTTTCGTAATCTCTGAAGATTTTCATATTTTATAAAGTCTGTTCCTTCAAGGGCCATTTTAAGCATGTCCTTGACTTCATATTATTTGGAATACTATTAACAGTCTTTTAATTGTTAACTGGATTTAGGAGACCTAGCTCTTCAAGCCCGCAATTTGTATGGGAGTCATGAAGGGGAGGAAGAGCAGCGTGTACCTCAGGTGTCACCACCACACAGCTTGGAGTTTGGTTCCAGTTCTGACAATGAAAGAATTCTAGGCCTTGACAGTGGTTCTGTTGACTCTAACATGTCTCCCAAACAGGTAATCAATAATGGTACAGAAAGGTTATTTTTTAACAGCTACAGTAGATATAATCCATTTATATCTTTGAAAACTACCCAAACTACAAATTATAAGAAAAACTGGGAAAGTAACCCTGAATTCTGATTCAGTTATTCCAAAAAGCTTTTTTTATCATTACAGAATCATGGTCTGCTTGACTTGTCAAGAGTAGATGAGTCCCTTGGGTCTATGTCTCACAGCATTGTGGGAAGTGACTGGGCACAAGTGGAAATCATCAATTTGGTCAATGACGGCACAGGATTAGGTTTTGGTAAATATCTGTTTCATAAACCATTTAAGGATTTTAACCAAATGTAACAATGTTTGCAAAGTACATGTGTTTAGTTCTGAAAAGGAGGCAGGGCATGCATTCTCTCATTCAAACAATACCTAGCCACTTTTCAGAATAAAAAGATCTGAGTCTTTGATAGATTAAGTCTAATTTTACTAACCGCCGCACTCAGAGACGTTAATGCTTACTTAATCTGACACTAAGGAAAGATTTCACGAACAAAACCTTTACTTAGTGATAGTTTAAATATCATTAAATGTCTCTGAGTGCAGGGGTAAATATCGTTAACAACTAATATTTAAGGTATAATTGGGGCAAGGACGAGTGGCGTCATTGTAAAGACAATATTGGCTGGTGGCGTCGCTGACAGAGATGGACGTCTTAAATCTGGAGATCATATCTTACAAATAGGAGATGTGAGTAAACAAATTTGTAAAATAAGTAAAACTTTCCTATACATACAATTTCCTTTCAGCTTTCTACCTAGTCTAGACTCTAGATTAATTGCTAGGCTAAGGTGATAATATCGTAATATTAGCCCACTTCAGCATAGCAGTTTTTGGCCCTATTTCAGGTTTAGGTATACCAGCCATTGTACGGTATACATAATTAGATAAACATAAGATGCTTGGATGTTAAAGATAAGTAGATAAAAGTATAGAGATATCCCCCCCCCCCCCCCCCTGCAGGCGCACCTGATGGAGATGGGCTCGGAGCAGGTGGCGGGCGTGCTGCGCGCGTCGGGCTCGCGCGTGCGCCTGGTGGTGGCGCGCGCCGCGGACCCCGCCGCGCCGCCCGCGCACCCCGCGCACCCCGCGCCCCCCGCGCAGCCCGCGCACGCCGCGCCGCTCGTGCCCGCCAGGTACCGTACTCACACAACAAAACACACTTAGGGTCTGTAGTTAATTGGATCTATTATAAAATGACGACCTAATTGGCGCATTGGCCTTACAATCGGAGTTTCTGCGCTAAGGGTTCGACTCCCGCACGTGACAAAAATTTGTTTGTGTATGTGATATTTCATGTTTGTTAAACGCACCCACGATATAGGAGAAATTCCTAGTGTAGGCGAGATTTTTTTTTAAAGGACCTAAATAATACTTTGACTCTGCCCGGTCGTTATAGACTTCTATCGGACCCCGAAGCACTAGACCGGTATCTTTTGGACGCGGGCTTCGAGCAAGTGTTCCATACACAACCTACGCCGGTGCCGCATAACTCAAGCGCGTCCAGATTTATTTTTGACCGCTCTATGACACCACCACCTGATGCAGGTATTTTGAATTACGTTATTAAATTAAAACATGATTAAGTAATTGTAATATGTCACATCGTAATATTAAAACCACTTTGGTACCTTAGAACAATAGAATTGTGTGGACATTATTAATTTGTATTGTACACCGGAGTAAATAGGGACAAAACTTTAAAGAGGTTGTCATAAAAATTGAAATAAATCTAGTCATTACAAGCACTAGATGGTAAACTATAAACTGTCTTCTAGTTTGTCTCTCTATTGTATATTGATTATGTTCATCTAAATAATCTTCAAAGTTTTGTCCCTATTTACCCCTGCATTCCTATTTTAGCCCATTTGACTCTTCTCTATAGGTTATACTTCTAATTAGGAAGATAGTGTTGAAGTACTTATAATTACCAATGGGCAGTATCTCATTTAGGAAATATGTAGGTATTGTTAATATACATCATTATTTATCTATGATACTAAACCACAGATGCAGAATCGCCTGAAGTTGACAGATTTACTGTGCAGCTGAAAAAAGATGAAAACGGTCTTGGAATCACAATAGCAGGTGAATTGAATGATCAATTTCTTTTTAAAATTAATGCAAGAGCCACCACTGTCACCACTCGTTGAAGTCGCCTACTTGCAGTTCACTTAAAAAAAAAAAATTGTATTTATTAATTTAAATATACAACGCTCTAAGATTCAAAAACACAGTCCCACATTATGTTTAAGGCTACGTGTGTGAAAAAGAGGAGTTGTCGGGCATATTCGTGAAGTCGGTGACGCCGGGCAGTGCAGCGGCGCTGAGCGGCAAGGTGCGCGTCAACGACCGCATCGTGGCCGTGGACGGCGCGTCGCTGGCCGGCAAGTCCAACCAGCGGGCCGTGGACGCGCTCAAGCAGAGCGGCAACGTGGTCACGCTCGAGCTGGAGAGGTCACACGCTTTCTTATCTCACGCCAGTGGCGTCGGTGGGCACGGTCTTTCAAATAACCCTCCGGGCTTCTGTGAATATCTGTTTGGGAAGGGAGGCCCTTGTAACTTAAAACAGAGTTGACAGCTTGTAGATTTACTTTTAGATAAACATGGTATGAAAATACATATTATGTTTTGTATTATACAAGTTCAATGAGTCAATGTAAATTTTAAATAATAACCGGATTTAATTGTGAATAATGTTTTTATAATTGATACAGATACCTCCGCGGTCCGAAATTCGAGCAACTTCAGCAGGCAATAGCGGCGGGCGAGTCAGCAGCGGCGAGTGCGCCGGCACATAATCCATTCCTGCACATGCACCGCCCCGACTCACTCACCTCGCCCGATCTCGACATACAGATGACACCGCTGCAAAACTCGTGAGTATATTTGTAACACAGGAATGTACAGTTATTTATCGCGGTATGTCTGTATAATCACGCTTATATTTGTATGTATAAATTGCACAGTATTCCTGTGGAAAACGCTGTTGAAGAAGTGGTGAGCGCGTCTCCCCCGCCGCCGCCGGCCGTGCCGCGCCCGCAGCCAGCCTTCGAAATGCCGCGCACGCACGAACAGAAGGAGGCCATCAAGAGGAAGTGGCAAGCCATATTAGGTAATGTAATAGATAATTTAAAGGTTTTTGTACTTCAGTGTTGCAAAATTGTTTGTGTTGAGGTTCCCGTATATTGCGTGTTGCAGGGGACGAAGTGGAGATTGTGGTGGGCGTGGTGGTGCGCGGCGGAGGCGGGCTGGGCATCTCGCTGGAGGGCACCGTGGACGTGGAGGGCGGCCGCGAGGTGCGCCCGCACCACTACGTGCGCTCCGTGCTGCCCGAGGGGCCCGTCGGCCGCGCGCACGTGCACCGCCCCGGGGACGAGCTGCTCGGTACCATGCTCTGCACTACTACACACAACACACTGCCCGACATACAAACAGGGGCCGCGAGGTGCGCCCGCACCACTACGTGCGCTCCGTGCTGCCCGAGGGGCCCGTCGGCCGCGCGCACGTGCACCGCCCCGGGGACGAGCTGCTCGGTACCATGCTCTGCACTACTACACACAACACACTGCCCGACATACAAACAGGGGCCGCGAGGTGCGCCCGCACCACTACGTGCGCTCCGTGCTGCCCGAGGGGCCCGTCGGCCGCGCGCACGTGCACCGCCCCGGGGACGAGCTGCTCGGTACCATGCTCTGCACTACTACACACAACACACTGCCCGACATACAAACAGGGGCCGCGAGGTGCGCCCGCACCACTACGTGCGCTCCGTGCTGCCCGAGGGGCCCGTCGGCCGCGCGCACGTGCACCGCCCCGGGGACGAGCTGCTCGGTACCATGCTCTGCACTACTACACACAACACACTGCCCGACATACAAACAGGGGCCGCGAGGTGCGCCCGCACCACTACGTGCGCTCCGTGCTGCCCGAGGGGCCCGTCGGCCGCGCGCACGTGCACCGCCCCGGGGACGAGCTGCTCGGTACCATGCTCTGCACTACTACACACAACACACTGCCCGACATACAAACAGGGGCCGCGAGTACATTATTTTTTTTATCTACACAAACAATAAAATGTTGTTAAAACAGGACATAAACAACGCACTAAGAGAAAGAGTTACACCTAGTGATCCATAGTTAAAAGACTATTATATAAATATTTATATAATATTACCATACAGAGGTGAACGGGCACCGCTTGCTGGGCATGAACCACCTGGAAGTGGTATCGATCCTCAAGGAGCTGTCGAGCGAGGTGTGCATGGTGTGTGCGCGACCGCGCCCCGCGCCCCCCATCGACCTCGCGCCCCCGGCTGCTACACTCGTTAAGGTACAACTTTCTATTTATCTATGTAACTTATTATATTACTGGGACTCATAAAGCAAAACGAGATTTTAGACATCCTGTAAGAAGAATGTGATATTACACACAGCAGCTCCTTTGTCGCGTGTCTAGTTAGCCTTATAAATAAAATCTAAACTGTGATTAAATTTTTGTTTTAAAAAAAATATGTGTAAATAAAATACATAATTTTCAGCAAGTTATGTGTAGCCATGAAATGAGTTAGGAGCAGGCTGCATAATTGTCTCCAAAGACTGATGACGAATTAAATGTTGACTACTCTGTTTTAATGCTCATGGCAGTTTTAAACCTCCAATCGGTGCGCAGAAGTTGGAATCGGGAGTCATATGGCCTATTAAAATTCTTAATAAAAATGTATGTACCGTGAATGGCGTGTGAATGTCGTCATTTAATAGACCTATTAGTAATAAACTGACCTTCCAAGAGACTGGCTAAATCTTGGAGTTTTTATTTCAAGCCACCTTATGTTTAATTTGTATTATATCACCTTACGTGGCTTCCTTATCATAATCTGGCGCTCAATGATAGTGATAGCGCTTGTAGTGAAAGTTATAATTATATTCAGTACCACAAGGTACTGAGTATTAACTGGCAGCCGACTTTGAGTTGGTTACGTTTTATTCTAAATCCACCTTTCGTCCTCGACCCATTTATGAGGCTTAGGAAATATAACTTGTATGTAGTCAATAATAAATAAAGTCGTCAATAGGTTTAGTGGTTCTCGACTTATAAGAATACTTACAAACGGACAGAAAGAAATTACGTTTTATTTAACGGAGCATGTTCCGTCGTTATAAAAAGTAAATAATGTTATCTACTTTTTTACTCTTGTCAGATACATATTATTATATCATTAGAGACAGTAATGACGTACATAACCTCATATAAAATGATAACTGTTAAGCTTTGAGCCACCAGCTGTTCACTAGTTTATCTTTAAAATTAATCCACGTTAATATTGATCGATTTGTTATGTCATTTAGATAACTGTAGGTATAGGTATATGACACTTCATAAATATACATTTATATGTATGTTAATAACATCATTTCTTTTATAGGCTACTAATACTTATAATTTCAGTAAAAAAAAAAAATGTTCTAGGCTAAGTCAGATGGAAGCTTAGCAGGCGCAGGCGCAGAGGAAGGTGGGTCTCTATCTGCGGGAGGCAAAGTGCGCTCGCGAAGTCTTGAACCGCTAACGGGCCTTGCAATGTGGTCTTCAGAACCACAAATCATAGGTAAGTCATAACGAGAAAAGAGTGTAAGTATATGTTAACTATGTGAAAAAATAAGAAGATATGCAAAAAGTTTTTTTAATCTTGAATTTAACAAGTCTGTATACTACCGACTACTCTACACTATACCATAGATTATCCATATTTATATCATTCATTGATATTGTAAGTAAAAGATGTAGTTAGGTTATATGCGCTTTGAAGTTGGCACGTTAAAACAAGGCTAATTAGCTCATTTAACTCTTCTTGTCCCATTTTCGCACCCGATAATTGATATATGCCGTCCAGTTTCACGTGTCGTTTAGTGTATGTCGTTTACAATCCAATATTATAAAAATCGATTGCATACGTAACGCTCTACCTCTATTTACTTAAAATATAACTAGCTTCCGCCCGCGACTTCTTTCGCCTGGAAAATGTCAACGCATGTTTTCTGAGTTAAAATGTAGCATACGACTTTCCTAGGGGTTCAAGCTTACTTCGTATCAAATTTCATCAAAATTAGTTTGTATCAATTTAGCTGCGAAAATTCATCAGACAGACAGTTACTTTCGCATTTATTATATTTATATAGATTAATTGCCGGTGTAGGCATAACAGCAGCCAAATTTCAATGGAACTAGGCTGATCTATGGGCGAAAACAACAAACACAAGTCGAAGGATGGAAGGGAGGCCTGTGTCCTGCAGTGGGACAGTACGGGTTGACAATAATAAAGGATTCATGAATCACCCCTTAAGACCATGCATGTTGTTTGCCGCTAAATAGACAAAAAAAGAATTATTGTGCGCGGCTCACCGGTGGGCCGAGTGGCGTTCAACGTGTTAATACACGTGTTCTTAACATCAGAACTAGTAAAAGGCGAGCGCGGGCTGGGCTTCTCGATCCTGGACTACCAGGACCCGCTGCGGCCGGCGCACACGCTGGTGGTGATCCGCTCGCTGGTGCCGGGCGGCGTGGCGCAGCAGGACGGCCGCCTCATACCCGGGGACCGCCTGCTCTTCGTCAACGACCAGGTCACTTGACATTGACATACACATTAACTCATGACTTGATGTCCTACTCTTATTTCAGGACCAGCTGTGCTTGCGATTTCATCCAGGTTAAATTTGCATTACTGTATGCATGAAACCACAAAGTATAGCTAGTATCCTTATATATTATAACCTGTGTTATTCTGATGTATAAGCTATATTACTCTAAAGTTACTCACTACTCTCATCCATACTTATAAACTTTCGCGTTTATAGAATTAGTAGAATTTATTATTTTAAGGAATATGTGCTGCAGACCTTTGTTCAGCAGTGTAACATATATATATGAAAAAAAAAAACCACTGTCAGGCACTGTTAAGAATTTATATTTCTACTTCGATACCAATAAATGTTTTGCATTATGTTTTGAAAGTTTAATAAACTTTGTCGTTTCGTAAAGAACCTGGAGGATGCAAGCCTTGAGCAAGCAGTAGCAGCACTAAAGGGTGCGCCGCGTGGCGTAGTGCGTATCGGAGTGGCCAAGCCGCTGCCGCTCGCCGACGCGCCGCCGCCGCTGCCGCCTACCGCCCCGCCCACCACGCAATCCTAGGTACCAACAACGAACTTAACACCACACACCACCACACCACTGACCACACTTACACTATCACATCACACCATCACACAATGACACTGACCACACTGACACACGTCAAACACTATCACACCACACCACACAATACATTACCACACCATAGAACTACTAAGTACTGTAGACATTCCTCACGATGCGAAATGACAAACTTACACGCAAAAAACCAGTCGCTATGGTTTTAAGGACTGTTTTTATTTTTATCAATAGCACATAGAATACATTTTTAGGTTTTTCCTGTGGATGTCCCGCTTATCAAGTCCAAAACTCATAACTTATGTATTTATTACTATGTATAGGCATTGATTGGGGGACCTGTGTCTATATCTTTTGTTTGAGCGTCATAATGTACTTAAATGAATAATGTTTAGCGAAGTTGGCTGATTCGAATTTATTATCATAAATAAGCCAGATCTAAAATTAAGGGATTGTCAAGATATCATTACTAAAGTGTATTGCTTCAATAATATTTTAGTAGTATTATTTTTCTATTCTGCATTTTTTTATCATTTGTAGCAAAAACCGCTCTTATGACGTTAATTGGGTCATAATTATAAATTATCAAGTTTATTAGATGATACGACAGCATAAAGATAATTATGTTTAAATTCATTATAAAAAATAACCTATTGAATACATTGGGTACATCCTTTTTAAGTAATTCCAATAATATCCAATAATCAATTTAGTTATTATTATTACCCTTGTAATTTAAGTAAGTAAGTCATTGCCTCACGTCAATCAAACGACAATACGACTTGATCTATTTATGAATAGAGAAAAAACTAATAAACATTTATGATCACTATATTATATGGCTGCCTAAAGTGTTTATTTAAGAAACTACCCAATCTCTAGCGAATGAAAAAACAAAACAAAAAATTAAAATATGCTAGACATGTCGCGGAATATTATTAGTACCTATGTAAAATAGTGAAAAAGTATTATATATAAGTAGTATGATAACATGGATTTGACGATTATTACGCTTTACCATAGCTCAATTACTAGTGGTCAAAAGGTAACATTCTGTATCTTTCAGATGTTACTTTCCCGAACCCATGTCTTTAAGTGTATCTAATTATGACAATATTTTAGACTATACTAAATATAAGCAGTACTGGCAAGGGCAGCAACCAGCAAGTTGTGTGCATGTATTTTCGTACCTTTGACCTTATTTGTATTATACGTGATAATTTAGTATAGCTATCGAGTCACACTGGACTATGTTATTAGTATAACTAATACTCGTTAATGATTTAGACAATTATAAAAGGTCATTTTTATTCACCATTCATACTTGAATATTATGATCTTCTGTAAAAATTAAAAATACGTTTTCTTTTTGTATTTTAGTATAAGGGGTTAATAATATCTTAAAATTAACTCTTGATAACTATACAAATATTAATTTTCTTGCAAAATTGTGATCAATACCTGATGCCTTGAAATAAATTAGACGGTGACAAACAAATTAATTACCTTGTATAAATTACAAATTATTATTATTAAAAATTAGTATTCCAAACATTCTCTGATGCATTCTAATTTCCACAATACCTGACCAGTATATTTTAAGAAATTTTGTCAATTTTTACAAGTTCATATTTAATCAATTCAAAGTGTAAAATTGTAGGGACATTGTTTACTTTGCTAAAGAACCATTACTTTTTTAACAAGTTAATCCAGGTCCCAGATATATCTCGAAACAGTTACAGCCGACTCAATTCAATATAATGTATGTACTTACTAATCACGAGGATCAATGCCCAATCACCTAAGTACCTATTGGTTGATATTAGGTTATTATGGTAAGGGGTAGACCTGATTTTACAGGTTTTTATATTATCTGTGTAGTGTGTAATGTATTATAAATTTAGGAAAAACAAATTTTGTATCATAGGTACTATAACTTTATATTTTTAAAATGTTATAATATGTTTCTTTTAATAAATATTAGAGTAATTGTATTTTATCGTACTTGTTATTACTTCCTTTAAATACATTTATTGTTAATTCCATTTTATTCATAATATATATATTGTATTATAATTTAGGAATAAAACCAAACCTATCAATGGCTCTGTGTTTCATTAAAACCACGTTAGATTTTATAAAATATATTTTTTGTAACAAAAATATAACCTATACACAAATATACACCTTTCCGTAAAGTACTATCAATCACATTAATTCCGATGCACTAGCCCCTAGTTGAGCAATAACAAATTAAGTTAACAATTATTTATTTTCGCTGTCCCTCGCCCTAAACGCTATGCTTATGTTTTATTCTTTATAAAAGTTTTCTATGATGTCTTTGTACTTTTCGTAGACGACGTTCCTCTTGATTTTCAACGTGGGTCCTGTAAGCAAAACATGTTTTTTTTTTTATACAGGTAAAGGTAATTAGTAGGTAAGCACTAGACTTTTTTTTTAAAACGCCGATCGATTTAACATTGAATTAAATTACATAGTTAAAACTTAATACTGATTACTAGTTTAAAGTAGTAGAAGTTATTGTGGTATGTATTATATATACCTAATTCTCCAGAATTTACGGAGAAGTCGGAAGGTAGAATTTCGAATTTCTGGATTTTCTGTGCGTTTGATATGGCGTGCCTGTTGGCACGAATAATTCCCTCTTCAATTGCCTTGTAGACCTGAAAAACAGATGGTAGGTATTGGTAAATACTTTCTTTTGTTATTTAATAATTGTCAGTATGTTTATTTTTAATAATATGAAAACATTTCGTATTGTGGACTTACCGCTGGATCCTTGTTGTTGACGATTTGGCTAACTTTGGTAGCCGTGCTGCCTAGACTGGCTACCCATTTACGAGTCTCGTTGTCGAGGTCGTCTAGCGGATCTCCAGTTTCCGTATTAACTTTAGACTGAATAACAAACAAAAAGGTTAATTTGCAATATTACAAATAATAATAAGTGCCGTGTGGTATCCGGCCTAGAATTGACCACCCCCTTTCCTCCTGTGGGTGTCGTAAGAGGCGAATAAGGAAAAATCCTGCAGATGACCACCAATACTGCGATTCCCAAGCCACTTGCCAAGCGATTGGGGATTATGGCAATACAACACACCCCCCCCCCCCCTGCTTAAACGGGAGGCCTATGTTCAACAGTGGACGTCTTTTGGCTGATGATGAATACAAATAATATTTCATAGATACATTAGATAAATAAACTACAAACAAGTGGCAGACAATGAAACTACATAAAGTGGCACAACTACGAGTTTACTCCACGATCGAAATCAGTCTATCTTAATGTCTGTTTGGTAACCTGTAAACTGTACCTAATGTCTATTTGGACCTAATAAAGCAACTTAGTCATGCTCATAGCGAAATAAGGTAGTCAAATGGAGAACATGATATAAGTAACAATCACCTTAAGCGTAAGCAGTATAGCGAGGAATTTGCGTCGGTCGCCAATGAGCACTGCGTAGCCGACGTGCAGCAATTCGGACTGCACCGTCTGCTCGATCAGTACCGGTGCCACGTTCTCACCACCGGCTGTGATCAACAGCTCCTGTATGACAAACATTAGTTGGTCAAAATCTATAAGATTTGTAATGTGGAAGTCCGTGTCTTTATGTCTTTGGGCCACTGCGTTACCCAACATATCAATCAACACAAGCCGTGCGTTAGAGGCTAAATAAATTCTAATCCAGCCTACCCTCTGTCCCCACCCAACATGAGCTATTTTTAACCGACTAGGAGGATGTTCTCAATTCGTGGGAATCTTTTTATTTTGTAAGTATGTTCCCTTAAAACTCAGTTATTTATTGAATTATTTGTTTTTTTTTATTGTATAGCACTTTTCGTTGTTTGCCGATTTAGTAAAATGATTACCACTTTAAAGTTATGAAAACTGAAAAGCTCACGCGCTAATTCCAGCGTCCTAACCATGAACTCTTAAGGCGGCTCATTTTCCGTTGTGGAAGCGAGACGCTTCGTGAAGTGTAGTGTGACGTCTCGCTTCTTTAACGGAAGCGCTTCTTTCTTTGCTTCAAGAGTTCATAGTAAGGACCCAATTTCAAGTTCGTTAGGTTATTCCTCCTGCAAATTTACCTGAGAAATATATTGAAAAAGAACAGTCAAAACAAAACGTTCAGTATCTAATTTGTACGGATGACCTTAACATTTTGCAATGGAAATACGCAAACATACCTTAATTCTTCCAGTAATATATAGGAGGTTGTTGCTGTCGACTCTGCCAATGTCTCCAGAGTGCAGCCAGCCTTCATCGTCGATAGCTTCCTTGGTTTTCGCCTCGTCGTTGAGGTAGCCCATAAACACGTGGCGCCCACGCATCATGATTTCTCCTGGACCGTTCGGGCTAGCTGAACCACCAAACTTGGTTTCTGTGCCATCAAGAAGAGCTCCAGCGGAATCCAATGAAAATCTATAAATATCATAATTCATACGTAAGTGTTGCATGTTAAAAATCTTAACATTCTTGGCTTCTGTCTAGATTTTGTCATTTAAGTACCTACGTAGCTAAACTAGATTATTTATACTTAGTTGTTTACCCGATTCTAAATTCAGATAGGTAGGCACAAAGTTTATTACCGACCTTTATTATCCATGATATCAGATCGGATGATCATAAATTCTGTTTGATAACATCAAAGTTACGAAATGTATAAATAGAGATTACAATTATATCTTGATAAAATAACTTTGATGTATATTTGTACTTGAGTTTTTTTATGTACCTAATTGCACTTGCCGCACTAATCGTCCTATAATAAATCTATTTGATTATAGGTAGGTACAAAGTTTAACAAATTCTACGGATATGTATTATAATGATAATGCGCTCTGTAAAATATTTTAATAAAGAAATAAAACTTTCGGAGTTTTATCTACGCGGCATGGCTTTTTAGTTGTGAAACTGAAACGACACCATTGACCACTGATTACTCTCTACCTGGGTAGAGGGTTGTGGTAACTAGCGGGACCAACAAGTTAATAACCCTTTAGTAGAGTAGAGATCAACGTACTTAGGGTATATGCTGAGGGTGTGAGCTCCAGAAGCCTCACTCATGCCGAAAGCATCAACAATGGGTATGTCGAGCGACAAGAAGAACTTCTTGATGTCAGGCGAGAGTGGCGCCGCAGCTGTCACGAACGTCGAGCACTGGTCCAACC